>CM073731.1:49820684-52320684 GCA_037113605.1 Calophaca sinica | reverse complement strand
TATATACAATATACATATTTTAAATTTTATTTTTATATGGAAAAAGTTTTAAATTTTGTCTTTTTACATATAAGTATCCTTAATTTGAACTTCTTTTGCCTAATTAATTTATATTTCTTTTTTATACAATTGTAAAATTTGAAATCCTAACAATTTATTAGTAATTTTTATGTAAGTCAATATTTTCACATATAATATAATTAGAAATTAGAAATTACAACATTAAAATTAAAATATAACACACGGAAATGAATATTTTGTATGAAATCATATTAACATTTGAATTACTAAAGCAAACTACACTTTATTATAATTTTAGACATTTTGTAATTTTTTTTATTTAGTGTAAATGTATTTTTTTTATTATGTTCTCATCAAACTAATTTATTATAGCGCATGCAAACTTTTATGTTTACAATTTACGTTTGATTGCTATTTTTTTCCTTTTGCCTAACTATATTTCTCTATCTTCTACAATAGTGTAAATATATGATACATGTTTTGTTACTAAAGTATTTGTTAGGAAATATAAATTACTGAAAAGTAATTTTTTGTAAGTTATATAAGTTATATTCTAATTTTAATTATTATTCTTATTTCTTATTAGAGATTTTTCCAATTAATGAAATAAAGCTTAACTATTACTTTTTGGTCAATTTTCAAACAATATAATATTTATTAATAAATTTCAAACTGTTAATAAACTTATTTAAAATTTGAGAAATTCTAAAAATCTATTATAATAACTTATTGAATATTTATTAAAAAAAACCGAAATGAAAAATTTGAATATTTATTCAAAAAAGTTTTTAAAAAATCATGATTCTATTTCAATACCCATTGCTATCTTTTCATTCAATTTTCATAATATTTTGACTATACACTTTTATACAAACATATGGAAATTGATATCCCGTGCGATGCACGGGACGGGTCATAACACTAGTACAAGTAAGGAGCGAAACAAGCGGAGGCATCGTTGTTGACCATACAAATACAAAAAGAAAATATAACTAAACGGACAGAACAAAGACACCTCTCTCTCTTTCTCTCTCTAATTCGTGAAGTCTTCTCTCTTTCTCCTTCCACCCCGCCAACACAAACTCCATCGGCAACATCATCAACAACAGTAACTAACGCCCATTCTCTCTCTCTCTCTCTCTCTGTAGTCCAATTTCATAGGTCAATTGCAACCCACAAGAAGAAGAGAGAGAGAGAGAGAGAGAGAGAGAGAGGGAGAGCTTCTCATGGGTCTCTGCTTTTCCTGTCTCTTACCCTCTGCACCTCACTCCTCTTCTTCCCTCAACAAACCTCAGCAGTACTCAGGCAAGTCTTCAACTTTTCCACAATCTCCAACACCCTTTTCACAGGATTCCCAATTTCACTCCAAAAAACAACATGGGTCGTTCCCCTTTTCCCGTTGGGTCCGAATTTTCCAATAAAAGTACTTTCTGTCTTTTCAGGTTCAGCGAGCACTGACAACAGCAAGAACGTAGGGTTCTCTGCAACGACAAGCAGTGCTGGAAAGAGCCAGTTTTCTGATATAGCAAGTGGAAGCATTGGCGGTGAAGGGTCGGGAGGGTCTCTTCCTTTTCCTTCTCCAAATGGTCAGATTCTGGAAAGACCAAATTTGAAGGTGTTTTCGTTTGCTGACTTGAAATCTGCCACTAAAAGCTTCAAATCCGATACATTGCTTGGTGAAGGTGGTTTTGGAAGAGTTTACAAAGGATGGTTGGATGTGAAAACCCTCACCCCTGCAAAAGCTGGTTCTGGAATGGTTGTTGCCATCAAAAAATTGAACTCTGAAAGCACTCAAGGTTTTCAAGAATGGCAGGCGAGTCCAATTTCAACTCTCTTGTTTTTTTTATTTGATTTTGTTTCCTTTACTTGTTTGGTACTCTATCATTAATGGAATACGAGAAAAATACTACTTGATTTCACAGTGATTAAGAAAATTAGTTAAATTTATTTAATTTTGTAATGGAAAACTAATTGTATTTTTCAATCTACCCATTTATTTTATTTATTTTTTTATGAAAATTTGTGTCATGGTAATATTAAACGAAGGGTATTTTTAGAATTATAACATGAAATTAGTTAAAATTTGTAAATATTTTAGACCACTAAATGACTATTTTTTTTTTTACTTCTTCTCATAATCGAGTCTAGAGTGACTATTTTTTTTCTTTGTTTGTGGTTGAAAAGTGTGTTTTGAAAGAAGAATTTCTAATTGAATTATTACTGGTTAATGATTAATGTGTTTTCATTAATTAATAATAATATGGTTGGATGGACTTGATGTCATGTACTAGTATTCCTTATTCAAAAGGGATCTGTATTATCTGTTATCTTATTAATTAAAAATCAGATTTAGGAAGAGGTCATGGAATGGGAATGGAATGAAGGAGGAAATTGTACGTGGGTCCCGTTTAAATGACCTGTCCTTCTTCCATTCATTGGTTATCCAAGAGTCAAGATGGATTATTAAAATACGTTGCCTTAACTTCCAAACTATTGAATGCTTGACTCAAGATATATTATTCAAAACAGACGTTTACCTTTCACTTTCGAAGTTTTGATCCCCTTTGGCTGTTTGTGATAACTTCCCTTGATTTTATCTTTGAAAATGGGATTTTTTTTTTTTTTTAACGTTCTGTGCTGGTTTGAAAAGTATGATGTACAATTCACATTGCCATTTCACAAAGGAGACAATTTCTGAAGTGTGTTTGGGCGAGTGTTTGTTATGCGTCATTTTGGATAAACTTGATTTTGTAAAATTGATTTAGTTAAAAATGGGTTTGAATTGAAGTTATTTATGTTTGAATGTTTTGGCTCTGACCACTTAGCATAAATTTTTCAACCTAACTCAAAAATATTACTTTTTTAATCACTTTTAGTTGAACAGAAGTTTGGAGGTAAAATCAATTTTTATTCAAAATAACTGAACATCTAGATTTTTGTCATAGTCATGTTAGTGTGTACTGAATGTGATTTCGAAAGGTTTTAGTGCAAATCCAAACAAGCTACAAGTTGTTATACATGTGAAAAAGTAGCCTAACACAATCTATTATATCTATTTAAGAAAACTTAACTACAATAATGGACACGTGACAACAACTAATTCACCAGGATTTTTTCCACTCAAAATGTTTTCCCGCACTATTTTTTTCCGGGGAATGTGTGATGTGCGACCTGTGCTTTTCGCACAGGTATATCTGGCTAGTTGCTTAAGAAAAGTGGCAAATAACAATGTTTGCTTTGAGTATGTGTGTGAACCAGGATTTATGTTGAAGATGCATTATAGAAATCATAAAAACTTTTCTGGACAATACTCGAAAAATCAGATGAATTTGTTTTGATATATAGAACATATGAAACATAAGAAGGCTGGTTAAATTTGTGTCATGCTATCATGTAGTGATTTCTGTTATCATATTGCATTTAAACCTATAGTTTAATAATGATCATCAAAATGAGAGTACCTTACATGCGATAAATGCTTCTCTTTTTGCACTTCAACCTAGCTATCTGATTTATTAATATGTTTTTTCTGTTGATTGGACAATGCAGTCAGAAGTCAACTTTTTAGGAAGGCTTTCTCACCCCAACTTGGTCAAGCTATTGGGTTACTGTTGGGATGATGAGGAGCTTCTTCTTGTGTATGAGTTCATGCCAAAGGGAAGCTTGGAGAATCACCTCTTCAGAAGTATGCTCTAAAGACAATTAAAATGAGAAAAATAAAATTCCTGGTCATGGATTTGAGTATAATTCGTTTTCTTTGGTGTGATCTTAGCAGGAAATCCTAACATAGAACCACTTTCTTGGAACACTCGAATTAAGATAGCTATTGGTGCGGCTCGAGGCTTGGCATTCTTGCATGCTTCCGAAAAACAAGTCATATATAGAGATTTCAAGGCCTCAAATATACTAATTGATGGGGTCAGTTATTTTTTGTCTGTTTGATTTCTTATGTTGTTTGTCTTAGTCTACCTTTTCCCTTATTTTGAGAGATGGAAGCTAAAACAAATTTGGTAATTGAAATCTTCTGCGGATGAATGGTCACTTTGTGAATTTAGATCCCTTCATTTGTTTTACAAAACTCATGCTGAAACGATATGAAAACTTTCTTTTGATAGAATATCAGCTGAAAAGTGCAATTTCTTTGTTTTCATTGTCTCTTTTCAATTGCTTTTAATACTAGACCCTTGACTAGATGAAACATATTACTTGATGTTATGAATGCATAATCTTTTGAAGTAACAAAATTGATATTTTTTTTTTTAATTCGAAATTCCTCAGATCATTTTGATAACCCATCTTGTACCCTGCAGAGTTACAATGCAAAAATCTCAGATTTTGGCTTAGCCAAATTGGGGCCTGCTGGGGGAGAATCACATGTAACTACCAGGGTCATGGGCACATATGGTTATGCTGCTCCAGAATACATTGCAACAGGTAATCATATCTACACATAATTGGGATTTGAAGCATCTATAAGTGTATTTTTGGACTTGGTTAATGAGTCACACTGCTTAATGTGAGTCCAGATTTAAATGATATGCTAAGCAAGAAGGAAATGCAAGTATAATAAAGGGAAAAACCAAGGGCATATTTTGTTTGAGAATTTTCTTTTGCACTAATAATTATAAAAATATTACTTAATTTTATATTTTCAAAGGTATGCATAGAGTGAAAATAATAAAAATTTGTTTTCACTATTTTTTACTAGCGGAAAGAATGCCATGCCATCTTTGACCATTTTTTATTTTCGAATATTCATACTGATAGATAAATTTGCGAAATAGAAGAGATCTTATCTGATAGTTAAATAAACTATTATTTTATTCTTGGGTATTGCCTTTGTTAATAGATAATTGCCTTTTGTTAAACAAAGGTAAAAATGGAAAGAAGATGAGTGATAATGACACACTCTTTTCAACACTATCTTCATGATTTGTTAAAATTAACATGAATCCCACTAAATCAGGTGGATCTCATTTACAAGGTGGTTTGACCCCACATAAAATTTAACCAATTATGGAGAATGTTGAAAAAAGTGTGTTAGAGAGTAGATTGTTAACACTTTTTATGGAAAGAAAATTAGGAAACCAAAAAATTAGTAAACCACCGTAATTAGGGTCTTTGACCCTAGTAGCACTTAGGGTATTTTCACGGCATCCACCCTTTTGGCCAGTTATGGAACTAATACTCGGTTCGGGGTTTAATCACACTTAGAACTCATCGTCCCTTCCTAAGAGTGTGTTTTGTGGGGACCATTCTCGCCCCCACACTACTCAACATGTGTTGCCAACTGAGTCACACTCATTGGTTAACAAGATAATACATTTTTTCTTTTTTTTTAGGCAAATGATAGTTGTTAGTCAGTTATGTTAGTAGCCAAGATTTGAACCCTGGATCTCCTTCTCCAATACCTTAAAATGTCCCAACTCAACCACTTGAGCTACACATTGAGGACTAAGATGATACATTTGTAATTTTTACTAGAAACCAAAAAAAAAATGTTTTCTCAAATCGAACATACTAATATTGATATAATATTGAAACAACAAATGTTTGGGGAATGCATGATTAAAAATAAGTAGTGTAGTCTAATCTAATCCTTTGTGACTAACCAAACCACAAACTAATTCAACAGGGCACTTGTATGTGAAGAGTGATGTGTACGGCTTTGGTGTGGTGCTACTTGAAATGCTGACAGGCATGCGAGCATTGGACACAAAGCGGCCAACAGGGCAACAGAACCTTGTTGAATGGGTGAAGCCTCTTCTCTCCAATAAAAAGAAGTTGAAAGGCCTAATGGATGCAAGAATAGAGGGCCAATATGCACAAAAGGCGGGAATACAAGCGGTACAGCTCACTCTAAAATGCTTAGAACCTGACCCTAAACAACGTCCTTCTATGAAAGAGGTTGTTGAGGCATTGGAAACCATTGAAGCAATTAAGGTCAAGTCAAAGGAATCCAAAAAACTTAATTCTCATCAACCTCCACTTCATCATGCTAGGCAGCAGAGAGTTGTAAGAGTATAAACTATTGAAAAAAAAAGAAAAAGAAAATTGAGGTTGAATAGTAAATATAGGCCGGATCAGTCAATAGATGTGTTTTTTTTTTTCTTTTTCTTTTTTCCCCCCACTTTGGCTGGTTGGAAGGCCTTTTAACTACTCTGATTTTTTGTTGTTGTTGTTGTTGTATTATTCACATTTTTACATAGTGGGGAAAATATTTGGTATGCACTATAAGGAAACACAGTTTTGATTCTATAATGTTACGCTTTTTTTTTTTTCAAGCCTTTTTTTCTTCAATAATAGGAAGTATTGTTGTGGCACTGGTTTCTGTACTTTAAGTTGTTTTGTATTGTTGGATTTGGCTGAGACTTGCATATGTTTTTTGTTCGCACTGACATGGTTTCTTGTAGATGTCATATGGCTTTGGCTTTGCCCTTGCAATAAATATGACACATTTGACAAAAAAAAAAAGAGCATGTGATCAGAGGAGTTCATTTAAAGAAGGCAAAAAAAAAAAACAAGTACACCCCAGAAGGCAAAAAAAAAAAAAAAAGAAACAGAGGAATTCATTTAAAGTAGTACACCCCAGAAGGTTGGGGTCCTATTAATCAGGATTATCTCTTCATTCATGGGTCTGGATCCCCTCTAGTGAAATGTTTCTCAATAGGATCTGGATCTTAGAAAACTAAAACTAACAATTTTAAAAATTAAACTTTTTTTTTTTTTAAAAATGTGCCGTTCGTACATATCTGTACATGTACGGACGGGGGTGTCACAAGGTGTCCCCCCAAAATGGGGTGTCTATGCATCGGGACCTTGTAAATTTGTCACCAAACGCCTTGTATGTGAGCGCACACTAATGATTCGCTAAAGATCATTCTATTTGAATAATTGATTGTAAGAAAGAAATCAACGCTGTGGGGTGGGCATCAATCGTGCAAAGATAGAATGCTTTTGTCTTGTGCATGACCATGATGGGTCATGTACAATAGAAGACCCATTTTAGCAACAAAAAAAGAAAAAAAAATATTAATTCAAAGCCCGAAAGAGAGAAAGTTTAGAGAGAGTTTCTTTCATCTGATTGTGATGAGCAATGTCTTCATAAAAAATGACATGTCCGTCGAGTTTGGCAGGGGGTTCTCTGGGATATTGGTGGACTTGTCTCCAAGAGGAGTTTGAAACAAATCAGGGAATTACACTTAATTTTAAAATTATTTTAACATACTCATGTATTGTGTACATGACCTATGTTGGTCATGCACGTTAGACAATTCTAATCAAGTTGGCATGTCAGTACAAAACGTGTAAAATACGGCTACAAAGCAAAAAGAGTGCAGTTAGCATAGCAATACAGGTCCATGATTGTGGTGTGAGGCGCATTTCACAGAACACAGGTTATGGCGCCATCTCTCACCCAATTGGGCAATAAGGACCACCATTTATTTATGATGATTATGATTATGATAATATGATATGATTTGTGAGTGACTGGGGTACTTAATTTTAGGCCCATGCCGTAATCACCACCGTGTTATGAGGGATAATTCCGCAGGTACTATCTCTCCTTTTCATATTGTTTGTCCGTCTGAAATATTTTATTGTAGAAATTATTATTCTGAAAAATTACCCTACCGTGTGACACAAATATCATGGGATACGACAAAAACCCCAAAAAGCCGAACATGAGATTTCATTTCAACGGGAGACTCCAACGTTAGATTGTGTGTGGTATCATCAGGTTTTTCTTTCTGTCCGAATAATAACAACCACAACCAAACCAAACCAAACCAAACCAAACCAAACGTAGTTCGTCTCGTCTCCTGCCCCCACATCATTAACTACATCTTTTGGTCTCTCGTGCATTTATTTTCAACGACTTTTCTCTTTTTTTCCGATTTGATTTTTCGTTCGATCAAATTCGGACTTCGTAGGCGATCTATCTCACCCTTGCACGTGTCCCTTCTTTGAAGGTAATTCCCTTTTCAACTTCTATTCCATATGTTCTGGGTTTCACTTTGAATCACATATGGGGATTAGGGATTCATTTTAACCTTGTTCAAGTTATTGAAATTCCAGTATTTGTTGTTGTTTATATTGTTTGAGTATTTGGAAAGCGGTAATGGAACGAATGACACTTTATAAATTGATTATATGAAAAGTGATTGGTTGATTGAATTGAGTTACAATACACTTTTGAGTGAGTTTTATGAATTAGTAGTTCAGAAATCTTGCACTAGACTTTGTGTTTGATGGTTATTTTGAATTTTTGTTTTCATTTACACTTTGCTGGATAGGTGTTTGATAAATTGCCACTTGTTCCCCAACCTATTGATTTATTCCAGTTATACTTGTTGCAGTATTTGGGAGTCTTTGAATATACTATTTCCTTGATATAGTTTAAATGAAATTGTCTTTTGGAGTAAAGTTTGATACTCTCAAATCTCTTTTCTTATTCTCGGTTAGTTGTCCAATTTTTATGCATTTTTTCTCTTGATGTGTGTTACTATTAAGGCTGGAATGAATAATTCAAAATGGACACTCTAGTAGTAACAACTAAAAATAACAACAGATGAACTCCTAACAATTAAGTGTTGATAATGCTGAGTGCTATCTATCTGGCATGGCAGTTTTATTCTTTGATTCTGCTAATTCTTTCTAAGGAAATACCCCCTTTCTTGGTTTGCAGAACAGATGAATTTATAATGTGTACTGCATATTTATCTATGGCACTTGCTAATATTCTGTAGCAAATATGTAATTAGTCTTAACAAACTTCCCCATCCTAATGTCCCGATGAAAAATAGACCTCTTTAGATTTTAATCTAGCTTTATTGCTGCAAACAAATGGAGAAAGAGATAGCTGGAGTGCCTGTGGTTCCATCCACTTTTACAGTTGTGATACTGAAACACTCAACAGTAATTATCATTTGTTGATAGGAAGCATTTCTATATTGATTTGCTGAATATATGTCAAGTGAAGCACCTTTTCATTTGGTGCCTCAACTGTGCCATTTGCATATGTATTTTTAACTTTTTAGTATTTTTTTAACAATTCAATCGGTGTGGTCATAATCCAAATTTTAACTTCTTTCCTTGTTACATATAGACCAGACAATTAATCGTATGAGCTTAACTTGTTGCATTTCCAATTGTTGTCGAATTATGCTGTTTGACACCTTTTAGTAATGCTGATTAAATGCTGCAGTGGTTTCTTTTGTGCATGTATGTTCAACTGATGTTGTTTTAACTTTTTCCGATGCTAACTTTATAATTAAATTTTCATCTCAAACAGGCTTATCTCAGACTTTACAAATTTCATTACTGAACGCTTCAATGCTGAAGCAGAAAAATACCGGAAGTATTACAAGCCACTTGCTTGGAGGTTTATATTGTTATCTAAGAAGATGCATATTTGCCATTTTATCTGTGGGTCCTAAGCCAAATCATATTGCTTTCATCATGGATGGAAATCGAAGGTATGCAAGGAAGAGAAACCTGGCAGAAGGCGATGGCCATAAGGCTGGATTTTCAGCTCTCTTATCCATACTTAGATACTGTTATGAATTGGGAATTAAGTATGTAACTGTCTATGCATTCAGCATTGATAACTTCAAAAGGAAGCCCAAAGAGGTTGAAATCTTCATGGAATTGATGCGAGAAAAGATTGAGGAGTTGCTTCAACAGGAAAGCATTATTAATGAATATGGTGTTAGATTACATTTCATTGGTAACTTGCAACTATTGACAGAACCTGTCAGGGTTGCTGCAGAAAAGGCAATGAGAGTTACTGCCCACAACCAAGAGAGAGTTCTTTTAATTTGTGTGGCCTATACTTCGCGTGATGAGATTGTGCATGCTGTTCAAGAATCCTGCAAGGATAAATGGAATGAAGTTCAAACATCCAAGGAAGCTAAAGTGTCCAATGGTGCATTTACAAGAATTAATAAGGGCCTGAAAATAAATGGTCTTGATTTGCATTCTGAAGATTCATGTAAAGAAAATGCAACCAAAGATGGAGAGAAAGAGGACTTGTTTGAGCAAAATGTCGAAAAACATGGTGGAAATTACAGTGAAGCTGAAATCACATCTTGCAATGGGGTGGTTGAAATAACTGAAGAGAGAAAGTACAAGATGGGTGAGATTCCTTCTATAAAACTAGTGGATGTTGAGAAGCACATGTACATGGCAGTGGCACCTGACCCAGACATCTTGGTTCGATCTTCCGGAGAGGCTCGCCTCAGCAATTTTCTTCTTTGGCAGACTAGTGCCTGCCCTTTGTATGCACCAAAAGCACTTTGGCCAGAAATTGGTCTGAGACACTTGGTGTGGGCAGTATTGAACTTTCAGAGACACCATTTTTACTTGGAAAAGAAAAAGAAACAGTTTTAATTGTAACCTTACTAGGCCAAAATTCAGTGTGTAATTCATGTGATGATAGATTCCTTTCCTTTTTTTTTTTTGGGCCATTTTATGTTTTTATTTTTACTTTGATAAGAGTTGTTTAAGTAATAGAATAGAATATTGATGTATGATGTGTAACGACATGTTGTCAAATATAATATGCTAATTATTTATATTAATGTTAGAGTTAAATACCAAGTGAAATGTAAAATATAATAAAATATGAAAATTACTTTTTTTGTATACAAAAGGGAATGTTTAAATATGAGAATTACTTTGATGATTTAAGATATTTTAAAATAATATAATAATCTTATCAAATATTTTTTAAAGGGAAATGTAGAACCTTGCGAAGAAATTACATCACGAAAATCACGAATGATGTGGCATTGATATTTTCAGTTTTTCTCTTTGGAGTAATGCTGAACACCGCAAAACACTATTTCTCGAATGCATAACGAGACGTGGCGATAATCCTCTATCTGAATTATAATGAGTAAATACATAAATTAGCCTCCGGTCAAAATTATATAGACTAATTTAGTCCCTAAAAACTAAAAAATAATAATTTGATCCTTAAAAATCTCAAATATTGGTCAAATTAGTTCTTGATAGGAACTAAAATGTCCCTAAAAATTATTCTGAAAAGAACTAATTTGACTCGTACTTGAAGTTTTTAAAGACCAAATTACAATTTTTCATTTTTCAGGGATTAAATTAGTCTCCGTAATTTTTATCGGGGACCAATTTGGGTATTTACTCTTACAATTTATATTAAAAAAATTACGAGGACCAATTTAGTCTTTGAGAAATGAAAAATATCAATTTAGTCCTTAAAAATCTAAAATATTGGTCAAATTAGTCCTTTTTATAATAATTTTTAGGGACATTTTAATCTCTATCAAGGACTAAATTGACCCACATTTAAAATTTTTAAGCATCAAATTGGTATTTTTTTATTTCTCGGGAACTAAATTGGTCCTCATGATTTTTATTAGAACCAATTTGAGTATTTATTCTTTTATTTTTAAAAACAAATAATTGTTTTACGAGAAAAAAATCCGAATTCGTGAAATTCGCTAAACAATTCTCTCGCTACATATAGCACTGCTCTTCTCTCTTATTTTCGAATGGGGAATGCTTGTTGTCTCGAAAATTTCTAATACGAAATTGGCACGAACATACGTAGCTTTATCATAACCATCCATTTATTCCACTACATCACTTGTATTTTGTCAGCAGCAGAATTGATCGGTTACCAATCTTTCGTGCGTTGTTTCGTGCGATATCACTCGTAACAAATAGTAGTCCTGATGGAGGATCGTTCTAGAACCAACGATGGTTTGTGAGAGGGACCTAAAGCCAGTAGTGTGTGCAGAGGCTCTTGAGCTAGAGCACTGTTTTCTCCAACCGCACCGTTCGCGTTATCTGAGATTCACAAAATGATTTTAACATACTTTCTATTTTAATAATAGTTTTTTAAGAAAGAAATTTAAAATACACCATTCTCGTGATATTCATGATGACCTTCACTCGTGACATATAACAATACTCTTTTTGAAATATTTTACCAAGTCTTACACGTTTTACAGTTCTGTTATGTGAACATCTGAAAATTTGACACATGCAATGACGTTCAAAATTGTAATTAATGGGCACATTAAGATTGGTGACTCATTAACCATTTTTATTAACGAAGATTTTGTACATTATTAACCAAGTTGTTCGTTAACGAATTACTCATCTATTATATGTTTATGGCAAGTTATATGGTGAACAAGTGTGGTGGGTAACACCACCATGCACAAGTTTTTTCCACCATTGGATCAATCTTAGTCCACATGCTCTCTCCACCAATTTTTTTCTTCTTTTCCTCTCTCTTCACTTCTCCTTCCTCCCTCTCACTGTAGAACTTCTTTCACTTGTGTTTTTGAAAAATCCTCTAATCTTTGCTTGATTTTTGCAGCACTCCATCACCGAGCAAAATGCACAACAAGGACGCTTGCTCTCCTTCCTCCAACGGTGGATTTGGCGTCAAAACCGCCGGTCAATTGCTTTCCAACGGCGCCACCTTTGCTCAGAGAAGGGCGAGTCTACGGTACTGCTTCTTTATGAGATGGAGATCTTGAGTGTTGCGATCTAGTTGGAGAATAGCGTACCAATCGAGGTGGTGGTTATTGAGGTTGAGGGGCTTCTCCGCCGCTTAGAGTACATCCACGATGGCTAGGATCTGGTCGGAACCATCTAGAAGGGGTTCGATTTCCTGGGCTAAAATGGCCAAATCCCTTGAACCTTTCAGATCCCGCTTCTGCAACAGTTGTTCGCAGATCTCCAGCAACCGTTCCGCTTCGTCTTTGCTTGTATTCATTTTTCTTCTTCCTTTTTATTTTATTTTTTTTCTTTTTCTGTGGGGCCTCAATTTCGTTGCTTCGGAAGCTGCTTGGTGGGGGGACGCTTCACAAATCACAGCCACAGGACCAGAGGGGTGGGGTGTCTGCTGTGAGAGAAGGGAAGGGTGGGGTGTCTGCGGTGAAAGGGAGGAAGGAGAAGCGAAGAAAGAGGAAAAGAGAAAAAATTTGGTGGAGAGAGTACATGGTATTACTGTGGACTAAGATTGATCCAATGGTAGAAAAAACTTGTGCATCGTGGTGTTACCCACTACACTTGTTCACAATAGAACTTGTCGTATGTATATCCATTAAACAAACTCAATATGTTATTAACTAGGGACTGACCCACGAATTTTAGCTTGTGGGGGTAATTAAGTTAAAATTCACAAAGCTAAAATCACTTATGATGATAATAGTGAAAAAGTTTTAAAAACCCCATCCCCTCTCTTGGCTCCCTCCCCTCCCTATGACTATGACCATGACTATGACTATGAAAATGACAATTTAGTCTTCAAAGATGCAAGAACCTGGACTCAACACCAAGGCTATGGCTCGTCGAAATCAAGGGACAAGGCAATAGCTAGATGAGGAAGGGGAGAGCTTGAAGACAAGTGGTCCAAATGAAAAACCAAGAAAGGAGTTTTAAAATCCTGGAAATAAATTATCAATAGATATAGCAATTGTGAATGATGTCAAGATAATTTTAATAACGTAAACTCCAATTAAAAGAGCAATAATTTTAACAAATTTGACATAGATATACTTTTTAACAATCATTTTTTTTTGAAAACAAGACATGGAATATCATTGATTGGCAAAATTAACATCCTCAATACAAACATGGGCTATGCAACTAGGGGTATCATCTATCCAAAGCCTATTGGGATTATCCAAAGCATATTGGGCTAAAAAGTGAGCAGCCCAATTTCCTGCCCTACCCACATGAGAAAATACAATTCTCTGAAAATGGCCCAATAACAAAGAACATTCCTTAATGCCCAGACCCATATACGAGTTAGGGTAAACACCATGTAGAAAACACTCCACCACCTCTTGCGAATCTGACTCAGAATTAGCTGCTGTGCACCCACTTCACATGCTAGGGTCAGGCCGACCCAAGCTGCCTTAGCTTCCGCCACCGCATTGTCTTCAAACCCCACCCGTCAACTTTTTAACAATCATTATATATAACAACTTATGTTATTTACAAATCCGTGACGTGGACAAAGGACTTTGCCCTGTTAGAAACAAATGTCCCACGTCGGATAGGATTATCGCACACAAGTTCCATAGGACCAACTTCACAAAAATATAGCTCTTGTAGTAAACCTTTCAACCACAAAAGCTCAAATGTGACATGAGCCATAGCCCGATACTCGGCTTTTGTACTTGACCGAGCAATAACAGTCTGCTTTTTGCTCTTCCAAGAAATTAGATTTCCACCCATGAATATGCAGTAACCTGAAGTAGACCGTCTATCACTTGGATCTCCTGCCCAATCGGCATCTGAATATCCAATGATATCGGTGTGACCCCTATCAGTGAAAACAAGCCCTTTTCCAGGTGATCTTTTGATGTACTTGAGAATTCAAACAACTGCATACCAATGACTGTCACAAGGAGAGTTAAGGAACTGACTTACTACACTGACTAGAAAAGATATGTCAGGTTTAGTCAAGGTGAGATAATTTAATTTTCCCACTAGTCTTCGATATCTACTGACAGGATAGGGCTCCCCCTGATTAGGAAGGAGCTTTACATTAGGATCCATAGGAGTGTCGACTAGTTTACAATCTATAAGACCTGTCTCTTCCAAAATATTGAGAGCATACTTCCTTTATACCTGACATTGATTGAGCTACCTCAATCCCAAGAAAGTAACGTAGAGGACCCAAGTCCTTAGTCTGAAAATTCTGAAAAATATGTCGTTTCAATGCCTTGATACCCCCATAATAATCACCTGTAATAACAATGTCATCAACATAAACCACAAGATAGATATATTTATTTGATGATGAACATCTGAGAAAAACTGAGTGATCCGACTCGCAACGGGTCATCCCAAACTGCTATAGAACTTTGCTGAATCAACCAAACCATGCCCGAGATGATTGTTTCAGGCCATATAAATACTTCTGCAATCTGCATACCAAACTACACTCCCCCTGAGCAACAAACCCAGGAGGTTGCTCCATAAAAATCTCCTCCTCTAAGTCACCATGCAAGAAGGCATTCTTGATATCCAACTGAAATAGGGGCCAATGTCTCATGGCAGCCATAGCTAAAAAGAGGCGAATAGAGGCCATCTTTGTAACTGGTGAGAATGCATCACTGTAATCCTGACCATAGACCTATGTATATCCTTTTGCCACTAAGTGGGCTTTCAATCGGTCAACCTGTCCATCAGGGCCCACTTTAACAGTAAACACCCACCTGCAACCAACAACTGATTTTCCAGGAGGAGGTGGAATAAGCTCCCAAGTATGGTTAGAGTCTAAAGCTGACATCTCATCAATCATGGCCTGTCTCCATCCTGGATGAGATAGTGCTTCCTGAATTGTCTTAGGAATAGAGACAGATGAAATTGCAGAGACAAAAGCATAATAGGAAGGAGACAGTCGATGATAACTCAAAAAGTTATAAATAGGATGAGGATTAGAAATAGACCGTTTACCTTTACGATGAGCAATCGGTAAGTCATCAAAAGCAATAGGTGGGACTACAACGGGAGAAGGGGTTGGAGTAGGAGCTGAATCACGGGAATCATTAGGAGCAATCCCTTGAGTTTCAGGACGTCGACGCTCATAAGTAATACCAAAACGACGCAACTCTAGGGCATCCAATGATTGTGGAGAACCGTGAGTAGAGATAGATGTTCCAAAGAGAGGAAAATGTAGTACATCAGAAGGAGTAACATCTGTGGTAGAATCTGCTGTAGCTGGTGATGCAAAGAACGGTGTATCTTCAAAGAAAGTAACATCTGTTGAGATATAAAAATGATGTGTAGCTGGAGAATAACAACCATACCCCTTTTAGTTTCTAGAATACTCAAGAAAAACACACTTAACAGCCCGAGCAGACAATTTATCACAATCGGAAGAAATATCATGAACAAAACATGTAGAACCGAATACTCGAGGAGGGATAACATACAAGGGGTCCTTCAGAAACAAGAATGAGTGAGGAATCTCGTTACCCAATACAGAGGATGGCATACGGTTTATCAAATAGCAGGCAGTAAGAATAGCGTCACCCAAAAATTTTAAAGGTGCATTGACATTGATCAATAATGTCGGAGCTGTATCAACTAGATGACGGTGTTTCCGTTCAGCCACACCATTCTGATGTGGCGTGTGCGAACAACTAGACTGACGTAAGATGCCATGAGAAGCTATGAAGGAGTTAAATGGTGCAGAAAAGTATTCTTTGACATTGTCACTCCGTAAAATTCTGAGTGTTCTCCCAAATTAGGTCTTTATCTCTGAGCAAAAGGTCTAAAAACAATCCATAACGATCCTTCAATAACGTGAGCCAGTGTGGTAGAAGAGGAAGCTTGTTGGTCTGCCATCAAACCAGGAACAAAAACTAGTCTTGAACGACGTGGGAGCAAAGTGAGCAACTACAAATATACCACAAATTACCAAGTAACAAAATGGGGCTCCAAATAGCCAGAGAAATATTCAAACAGCAACAAAGAAACCCTCAAAAGTGGGACCCACATGTTGAAAGCGGTCCCAAACAAACTAGGAAGGTCTGAAAAGCCAAATGACACTTGCAATGCAACAAAAAGTAGCAAAACAGCACCTGGGTCGTAGAAAGACAGAAGCTGGGTCGAAAACACAGAACCCAGTCGCAAAAGCAGGCACTAAAAAAAACACACTAGAAGCGAAAAACCTCCGTAACACCCATTAAGCATGGGACCCACAAGCGAAAAGGGGTTCCAAACGAACCAGAATAAAAAGACAAGTTGATCTGAACCGGAGGTGCGGCGAACAGGTGACGGTACGGTGGCACGTGTTCATACGCGCTGGAAAAGCCGCAGACGGTGGCGACGCGTGGGCAATTATCCGGCGACGAAACTTCAGCGGGCGGCAGATCGGCGGCTGCCGGTTCCGATGGTGTTGCGCGTGTCTCTGGCATCAATGGTGGTGGTGCTCTGATGACTGCCACTGGACCATGACCAAACCAAAAGGAAAAGGAAAGAACCTTGCTCTGATACCAACTTAAAACTGAATAATATCATATTACTTGAATAATATTATAAGCGTGAAGTGCAATATTTATATATGAGGCTAACCTAACCAATATCTAAAGATTAGGGAATATTAGGGAATAGAATCAACTCGTAAAAGGAAACAAGGAAACTAATAGTTGACAATATTTCAACAAAACCCAACTGTAAGACACTATGTATTGGGCTTGCTATTCGATAGTGGACATGTATACTAAATCAAACATGATATCAGAGCCCAATATGACCTAACAGCCTTGATCCAAAATTTAAAACTAAAGCTAAAAACACTAAAAGACTAACAAATCGAACTAGGCCATTGACTCAACAAAAAAGGAGTACAAATAGCAACACGACCCAACTCCATTGAAATCAAACCCAGAATTAAAAAAAAGAGAAGCCTAGGCATTAAAAAAAAAAGGTCTGAGGCAAATATGAAGCAAATCACGATTGGGCTTACTAAGAGGCTAATCCAATTGAACTTGAGGGGAAGTGTTGGAAACTAATGTCCCACATCTGATGGGATAAGCAGTAAGTAAGGTTATATAAGCTGGAAGGTTGAATACCAAATTAGTCATGACTTTTTGGACCACCTCGCATACTTGACCTAATGTGCCACATCTGTTGCGCGGTATTGGACCTGTATACTATAATCGAATGGGCCTTCTAAAAGGGTGGAAATTGATGAGTTGTAGTAGAATTTGCTATTTTTTTTGTCAAGGCATTTGAATTACATAATTTGAAGAATCGAGCAATTGTGGTTTTGTCATTTATGTTCAAATGAGGTTATGAAACTATATATGGTGGTGTTTAGTAGTGGCGAGTTCTAGGATGGACCAATTTCATAGGTAGTTCATCCTGAGTCATGTTTACTTATCATTAGATCAATCTATTTTTTGTAATTCCACCGTCTACAATCTATTCTTTGTTAAACACACACACATATTTCTATCTTAATTCCTTATCAATTTCCTTCATTGCGTGACTGAGGAGCAATTAATTTTGACTCTTCCTAGTTTTTCTACATTACTTCTAGAGTCCCACACACGACACGACTACCCAGTCAAAGCCAGAGAAGGAAGCACAATATGTAGAAGGCTGAACCACCTTCAATGACTTAAATATCACATAATGTGAACCAAGTCTTCTTCTCAGGTCTTCCACTGAGAGAAAGAGAGAGAGAGAGAGACCAACATTTTGTAATGTATATAATGAGATATCATCCTCCTTAATTGAAATCACTGGCAATGCAACAAGCATAGTTATTTATGGCATCCTCTTTACAAAACTATGTTCTTACTATTTTACTTTTGGCCATAATTCCATTTGAGGCCACTTCTTCTAGCTCCTCCCATCACCACCAGCACCTCAAATCCCTCCACTTCTCACTGTTCCAACACGACACTACAAACAAAACAGGGTACACCATAGTGAGTGGCATAGAAAGAGGAGCAGGAACCACTGAAACCACAGCCCCTTTTGGTTCCTTATTTGTCTTTCAGGATCCTTTGACTGTAACAGCCAACAGATCCTCAAAACTAGTTGGAATTGCAGAAGGGACTTCCATCACTTCTAGTTTTGATGGGCTTCGCAGCATTTCAATTGCCACGCTAACTCTTCGCTTGAAGCACCACAAGGGCTCCATTTCTATTGTTGGTGGCACACACAGTGTCAAGCCTTTGGATCAGCCTGTGGTTGGAGGCACTGAAGACTTCATGTTTGTGCAAGGCTATGTTACCTCTTCTCTTGTTGATATTAAGGGTCTTACTGTTGTCTATAAGATTGAGTTTCATCTTTACTTTCCTCCATATGCAATTCAAGCCTCATAAGGTCATGGACACCTAATAATAATACAAATACCCCAGTTCCAATGGGTAGTTTTTTTTTTTTCCCCCAAATTAAACTGTAGGTCTTGTCTTAGTGTGAATTTCTTCCTAGTAGTTAGTAGTAATCAATTTGTATTTTGTTCCTTAGATATTGATTCATATGGTTAAACTTTTGTTTGTGTGTCCGTTTGTGTCATGACTTTAATATTGAAATAAAGCTTTTGTTTGTTTGTGGTTAAGCCTTTGATGTCTTTGTCTCTTTTTCTCTTATTTGATAACTCTCATCTTATCTCATTCTCATTCTCTCCAAAAAAATGCCTAAAGACAAAGTTATCACCTATGAAGTCACCGAATCCAAATCCGTGTCTCCACAAGGAGGATATGGATAGTATTCTTTTTTACTGTTTGACTTGACTACATGCTGTATTTGATGAAAATATGTAAGTACTGTTATTAGAATTTGGGTTTGGGCCTAACTCAACCCCAAAAGCTAGTTCATAGGGTGATGATTGCCCCCCACTTATAACCACTAATCAGATTATCTCATTCTTCTATGTGGGACTTTTAACAACTGTAAAGCTTGACAAATGATAGTCAAAATCACCATAGATGAACTGAAAATACACAGTTTTGACTCAGACAGATATACAACTGTTTTACTTAATACCTGTTGAAGTTACAAGGATTTAGATAAAATAAGGAGAAGAGAATGTATAAAATGTTAGACTATAAAAGTACCTAACAAAACTAAAGGAACGGAACATAAACTGTAAAATAAAGTTATCACCATTGCAGTAGCATAGACTGAAATTAAACTCTACAAGGTTAATTCTATTGCAACTTTGAAAAAATAATGATTTCTCATACGTTAAATGCATGCAAAAAAAAAAAAAATCAACTATAGGGGATTTCCAACAACTTTAAGTGCCTCCACCTTAAACAATACACAAATAAAATCGCATATACAAAGAGGATTAGGCAGAGCAAGAACTGCCAACAACGCACCAATCACTGAATGAGAATGAATCGATTTTGGAAGCTATAGTGACTATAATATTAGTATGAACGAATAAATTCAATAAACAGTGTGCCAGGAGCCTTGTGCAAAACATCAAATTCGTTGAAGTAGTCTATAATGTTGAACTAAGGCCCCTCAAGGTGACGCTTGTTGCAGAAGCTAGAAACTTGTGGGGAAAGCCTTTTAATTGCCAAAAGTGAATTGATGTAATAGATGTCAACACCGGGGCTTGTGCAGGCGAGGTCTGTTGCAGAAAAGCCGGCCATTGGCCCTCACAGATGCTGCTAGACCAACACTAATGCTTGCCCACATTAACGAAAAGAATACGTGTCGAAAATCATATCTAACTGCAGGAATGAACATGAAATTATCACTTGAAAGCTATGAGACTTCAGATCGTAGATAATACAAGTTCATTAACCAACACTTAGATAGCGGCCAAAACTTATAACAACTTAATTAATGCAATTAGTTTTTGTGTGTCCCATATTTCTACTTTGCAAGTACAACTGCAAAGAGACAAGCACATAAAGGAAATTTCAAATCACTTTTTTGCTTTAGTAACCTACAAACCATGGGCAAGCAATTTTTGCAGCAGAATAGATCACAAGATATCTAGCCGCTTCAAGTTACTTCTGATTAAACGGCCACTGGTTCATTTGAATGACACTATACATAGACTGAGATATATTTAATTTAATCGCCATAATTAAGTTAAAGGTTCTACTCTAAAGTGTTAAAGATGCTGCAATTTTCTAGAGTTTTCTACAAAAGCCTAGGATAGCTTATGTCTAGAAATAGCCATATAAGCCTAGAAGTATCTAATACAAAACAATGTAGAAAGACTAGAGAATTCCTAGAAATAACTACCATAATCAAATGCCTCTAGAATAATCAAATGTAAAAATAAGTCAAGAAAAGCATAGAACCATCTATTGCTAGAACCATCTTCAAGCACCTATAAATAGGCAAGTTTGAGTGCATTTGTAATCAACCAATTTGAGAGCAATACAAACTACATTCTAGCTCCAAATTGTAAAGCCTCCCATCTTCTAATACTATTCGACTACATTCCACAACTTACCTCTACTACTTTTCTACTTCAAATACTAGCAGTGGTATCTAGAGCCTGGTTCGGTCATATACTGGGCGTAAAAAATTACCCAACTATTTTCCAAAAAAATTCCTCCTTACATTTTATACTAGTCCCAAAAATTTTCTTAACTCATGGCTAATACCATTTAATCTCCATCTATTACCGTTCCTGTTTTTACAGGCGAAAATTATGATTTTTGGAGCATTAAAATGAAGACATTTTTTTGCTCCCAAGATTTGTGGGACGTTGTAGAAGAAGGATTACTACTACTGCAGACACTTCAACTCTTATCATGAAATTTCAAAGAAAAAGAGTTGAAGGCAAATAAACAAAAGACGCATAAAGGCGTTATTTTTCTACAACAAGCGATGGTCGACGCTATTTTTCCGAGAATAATGGGAGCTACAAGTGCCAAAGAAGCATGGAGCACACTACAGGAGGAGTTTCAAGGAAGTGACAAGGTGCGTGCCGTCAAACTTCAAACTCTAAGACGTGAGTTTGAGTTAATAAAAATGAAGGAGTCCGAGACCGTAAAAGATTACTATTCTAAAATAAAAGAAATAGTTTCTCAAATGAGAGCCTATGGGGAAAATATTCTCGACAAAAGAATTGTTGAGAAAATATTAATTTCTATTCCCTGTAAGTATGATTCAATCGTGACTACGATTGAGCAAACAAAAGACCTGTCTACTTTATCGGTGACAGAGCTAATGGGCTCTCTTGAAGCTTATGAGCAAAGATTGAGTAGGCATGAAGATGACTCATTAGAAAATGCCTTTCAATCAAAGCTCAAATTACAGTCTCAAAATAAAGGATATGGAGGAAACAAAAATAGTGGAGAAAATTCTAGAAACAAAGAGAATTCTAGAAATTTCTCAAAGAAAAATCAAGATGAGTATCCTCCATGTGACATCTGCAAGAGGACAAATCATGCCGAGAAAGACTGTCGCTATCGTGGAAAGACACAGTGTCGACATTGCAAGAGATTTGGGCACGTGGAGAAGAACTGTTTCAGCAAAAATAAACATCAGGCCAATTTCATTGAAGAGCACGAGTGTGAGCAAAATCCACATGACCGTGAGCAACATCTATTCTATGCTACCCAAGATTCTAGTGACGAAATGTGTGGAAACTGGTACTTGGATAGCGGTTGCAGCAATCACATGGCGAAAGATGGGAGCATTTTCAAGGATATTGATGACTCCGTCAAAGTAAAGGTTCGACTAGGAAACGGTACAGTCGTGGAGTCAAAAGGAAAAGGCACTGTCATGGTGGAGACAAAGAAAGGTACGAGATTCATTAAAGATGTCTTACTAGTTCCCAATCTTAAAGAAAACCTCTTGAGCATTGGCCAAATGATGGAGAAAGGCTATGCCCTTCACTTTGAAGGAGATAAATGCACAATCTATGATAACAATAATAAAAGGGTTGAGATAGCCCAAGTAAAAATGGAGAAGAGGAACAGAAGTTTCCCGATAAACTTTAAATATACCACTAACATTGCCATGAAGGTGCAAGTTGATGATTCCTGGCTATGGCATCGGAGATTTGGCCACTTCAACACTCAAGCCTTGAAGTTGTTATATCAGAAGAATATGATGAGAGATCTCCCACGCTTGGAAGAAAATAATGGAGTTTGTGAAGGATGTCTTCTTGGGAAGCAACACAGATTACCGTTTTCAACCAGTCCAGCATGGAGAGCAAAAGACTTATTGGAGCTCATCTATACTGACGTTTGTGGACCAATGAGGACACAATCACTTGACAACAACAGGTATTTCATCCTCTTTATTGATGACTTTTCTAGAATGACTTGGGTCTACTTCATCAAGGAAAAATCAGAAGTCTTTGGAACATTCAAGAAGTTTAAGGCCCTTGTCGAAAAGCAAAGCGGTAAACATATAATGAGGCTTAGAAGTGATCGCGGAAAAGAGTACAACTCCCACGAATTTGATAAATTCTGCGAAGATGAAGGCATTGAGCGACAGCTTACAGTCGCATATTCTCCACAACAAAATGGAGTGTCTGAAAGAAGAAATCGTACAGTCATGGAGATGGCGAGATCAATGCTGAAGGAAAAAGGATTACCAAACACCTTTTGGGCTGAAGCAGTCTACACTGCAGTCTACATACTCAACAGATGTCCAACTAAGGCAGTTCAAGACAAAACTCCTATTGAAGTCTGGAGTGGGCAAAAACCATCGGCTAAACATCTAAGGGTCTTTGGATCCATATGCTATATTCATGTGCCAGATCAAAAGAGACATAAGCTTGAAGACAAGACAGTACGAGGAATCTTCTTGGGGTACAGTCAAAAGGCTATCGAGTCTACAACTTACAAACAAAGAAGCTCACTATCAGTCGAGATGTTGAAGTTGATGAAGGTGCTTCTTGGAACTGGGATAAAGAAAAAATTGAGAGAAGCGGTTTTTCGTTACCAGTACAACAACCTCAAGAAGAAGTCAACGAAGTAACTGCAGGTTCAGGTACGCCCCCTTCATCTCCACGACAACGACAAGATTCTTCACCAGAATCTACTCCGATAAAAGAAAAATCGTTGGTGGATATATATCAATCTTGCAACTTGGCTATACTTGAGCCTGAAAGCTATGAAGTAGCTTCAAGGCAAGAAGTATGGGTCAAGGCAATGGAGGAAGAAATAAAAATGATAGAGAAAAATAACACGTGGGAGCTAGTAGACTGTCCAAAAAAAAAGATATTATTGGAGTCAAATGGGTTTATAAGACAAAGCTTAACCACGATGGCTCAATACAAAAACACAAGGCTAGGCCGGGTAGCAAAGGCTACTCACAAAGAACCTGGAGTCGACTACAATGAGACATTTGCTCCAGTTGCTCGAATGGATACAATAAGAGCTTTATTAGCTCTAGCGACTCAAAAAGGCTGGAATATTTTCGATTAGATGTCAAGTCAGCCTTCCTCAATGGGGTACTACAAGAAGAGATTTATGTGGAGCAACCACAAGGCTTTGTCAGCAAAGGCAATGAAGGCAAAGTGCTAAGACTAAGAAAAGCTTTATATGGTCTAAAACAAGCTCCTCGAGCATGGTATAGCAGAATTGATCGATACTTCGCCGATCGAGGATTCAGGAGGAGCAAAAGTGAGCCAACACTATACGTCAAGACCCAAGGTCAGCAAGATACTCTCATTGTCTCCCTATACGTAGATGATCTTATCTACACGGGAAACAATATAGAAATGATAACTAAGTTCAAAGAAGACATGATGAAGACATTCGAGATGACCGACCTTGGCTTGATGAATTATTTCCTCGGCATAGAGGTAAAACAACAAAAAGAAGGGATATTCATATGTCAGAAGAAATACACAGAAGCATTATTAAAGAAATTCAGGATGAATGACTGCAAGCCAGTCGCTACTCCGCTTGTAACAAATGAGAAGCTGTTAAAGGAAGATGGAGCACCAGAAGCTGATGCATCGCACTATAGAAGCTTAATTGGGAGCCTATTATATCTTACAGCTACGCGACCAGACATCATGTATGCTACAAGTCTTCTATCAAGGTTCATGCAGAAACCAAGTCAGGTTCACTATGGAGTAGCTAAAAGAGTTCTAAGATATTTACAAGGCACGAAGGAGTTTGGTATATGGTATAAAACCATGACCAACTCAAAGTTGATCGGCTATACCGATAGTGATTGGGCAGGTTCGGCTGATGACATGAAGAGCACATCAGGCTATGCCTTCTTACTAGGATCAGGTTTTTTCTCATGGGCATCAAAGAAGCAAGCGACTGTTGCACAATCAACGGCAGAGGCTGAGTACGTGGCAGCAACTGAAGCGACAAATCAAGCTATATGGCTTCGGAGAATACTCGGAGACATGGGTGAACAGCAGGATGGCCCTACCATAATCTACTGTGACAACAAATCGGCAATAGCAATGGCAAAGAATCCAGTGCATCACAACAGAACAAAACATATAGCAATCAAATATCACTTCATCAGGGAAGCAGAGGCAACTAAAGAAATCGAGCTCAAGTACTGCACGACTGAAGACCAAATTGCGGACATATTTACAAAGGCATTGCCCAGAGTCAAGTTTGAGGAACTGAGGACAAAGCTCGGAGTTTCCGAAAATCGCATCAAGGAGGAGTGTTAAAGATGCTGCAATTTTCTAGAATTTTCTACAAAAGCCTAGGATAGCTTATGTCTAGAAATAGCCATATAAGCCTAGAAGTATCTAATACAAAACAATGTAGAAAGACTAGAGAATTCCTAGAAATATCTACCATAATCAAATGCCTCTAGAATAATCAAATGTAAAAATAAGTCAAGAAAAGCCTAGAACCATCTATTGCTAGAACCATCTTCAAGCACCTATAAATAGGCAAGTTTGAGTGCATTTGTAATCAACCAATTTGAGAGCAATACAAACTACATTCTAGCTCCAAATTGTAAAGCCTCCCATCTTCTAATACTATTCGACTACATTCCACAACTTACCTCTACTACTTTTCTACTTCAAATACTAGCATAAAGTACTGAAGTCTAAGCTCTCCTTTTTCTACCCGGTGAACTAAGGAGCAAGAAGAAAGATGCTGACCAAAACGGGAAGCAAGAACAAATGTTTCCTCAATTTAATGGTTGAACAAAAGGAAGGGAAAGAGGGGCAACTTTTACACCAGGGATGATACAGGTGAAGTGGTTACAAACCACAGGTCTATCAATAGTTTGTGAAAGAGCACACGAATTCAGTTACAAACAAACTATATTATTTAGACTTCAGGTGTACTTTGTATCCTTTAAGCTAAAATAGAAGTTAACTCACCTTGCCTCAATGACATGGTTGCGAAAAGGAACCCAGTCAAAACCAGACCCAAAGCCAGAGGAAATGACTGCAAAGATGAACAAAGTGATGTTTTATATTTCAAAATGCAGATGATATTCTTCAAGCATTCCTAACGAACTGTAGCATACGAGAAAAGTATGGAATGAAAAAAAAAAAAAAAAACTTATGAGATCTTCAACACAAGGCAATGCTGTAATGCATAGTCCAGAAACACAGCCACTTCAAACATTTTCTTGACTTAGTAAACAGGTTACACAATTTAATGTCAAAGGGGACTTGTTCTTATTTAAAACTTTGGTAAAATTACTCCAGAGATCACTTAATTTAAAAGTTTGGATCTTTTATCTTTTTTTCCCCTCAAGTTGGTCTTTTAAGTTTCAACATACTAACACCGTCGCCCTTTTTTTGAGATTCCGTCAAACCCTGTTTTAAGAAAGTCTATGTGACCATTACGATGTTGATGTGCTCGTTACTTTGCTTACGTGGCAATCGAATTATAATCTGACTCATTAGTTTAATTTCTTTTTTATTAAAAATAAAAAAAATGTTAGGGTTCTTCCTAGAAACTCAGATCTGGAAGGGGTACTTTTTTTTTTTTTTTTACTGAATATTGAATATTGAAAGAAATCAAAGAAGACTCAATCTCATTTCTCCTCATCGCATACGAGACTTATGATTTAATTAATTTCTACCTCTCGTAACACACACCCAAAACCACAGAAGGAGGCACCAATCTGGGGGTGATGAGCTATTTGGTTACATGTGCAAGTTGTGCTTGATAATTGTTTGGTAGCCATGTGTGTGTAGCAAATACAACTCGGGATTGGTAGTTTTGCCCATTGAAACCTACCACTATTCTGAAGAGAGTTAAGACTTAAGACCAACTTTTGTATGACATATATCATAAAGAAACACAATTTTAAAAAATTTATCCTTCAGGGAAGTAGGCTGTCTCCAAAAAAACTAGATTTCAACTTATTTAAAGTATAATCAGGAATGAAATCAGCCATATGTCAAAAAAGTTGAAATATATTTAAACAATACTGGCTCTAGTCCTTATTATAAGAAAATTTTGAGTGTATTTTTTTGTCCTAATTATAAAAAAATAAACTCATTTTAAAATGTATTAATTACTAAAATTCCTTTTATACCCTTGTTTTAATGTTCCTATACGCCCAATTATTTGGGATTAAGTGGATGTCTCACCACTTCCCATGCATTTAATGCTAGGATTATAATTGGAATAAAATTTCAATTTATAACATTAAATAAGCATCGTTGATCTTGATGATTGTTTTTTCTTCTTTTTATAACAGAGACCAGATGTAGTATTAACTTTCACACGCTGTTCCAAAACCAAAACAGATTATTTCCATCTAAACTGAACTCACAGCAATAGCTTCAAGGCCACGATTCTGAGAAGAGGGAACCATATCTCGGTTAACAGAAACTATATAATGTCCTTGCAGGAGATCAATTGCATCCTTCACATGAACAAAAAACCAAGAACACGCATTAGTGACAAACAAACTAACAAATTTTTTACATCAACAAAAATAAGAAACATACTGCATCCAAGAAAAGCTCAAAAATTAATTTTGCTCAAGAACTGTTTTGTTTAGCTAGGGAAGAGATCAGTATCTCCAAAAGTACAATTGCTTCGTAGAGAAGCAAAACATCAATAGAACTTGAATTAAGGTGCAGAAGTAAATTCAAACATACAAAATAGTAGCCCTACATGATAATGAGCTGCGACTGCAGACACCTACAAATTCTACCCAATACATATAATGAGATGAGGTCCACAAACCTGCTTTGTTCCATCACAAAAGTTATTCAAATAATAGCGCAGAAGAGCATTCCAACCATCTGTTAGTATCCCCAGAATTGTGCGGTGCCCAAATCTAAATTCAACCAAAGGATATGATGGATTCATAAGGTTAAATTTTAAATAATAGTGGCAGCATTATTGAAACTAATTATGAGAAATTGTCACATCATATAACCAGCATCATCTTGATATATATATACTCAACCTTGAATTATAAAACAATTGTATAAATGCATCATCCTGTTTCAAAGTTTTGTAGAATTTTCAAATATTTTAATTCTAATTGAGCATACTAGATTCTGTAATTAAAGCAGGAAATTTGAAAATGAATAATACACTAATCTATAAAAATCATTAAATGTGCAAACATTACCTAAATAGGGCAATGCGAAGAGGACAAAAACACGAATCAGAGTCAATTTGTATCCTAATATACTAGTACATGCTAGATTCTGTAATTAAAGCAGGAAATGTGAAAATGAATAATACACTAATCTATAAAAAACATTAAATGTGCAAACATTCCCTAAATAGGGCAATGCGAAAAGGACAAAAACATGAATCAGAGTCAATTTGTATCCTAATATACTAGTATTAGTGTATTACTTACAAAGTGTCACACTACAACTACTTTAGACAATACAACTAGAGCCAGTATACAACTTGTGTGATTTCGCAATTATCCTATTATAATGTAATTTTAGCATAGAACAACCTTTTATGGATGCATCACTATTCTATGTCTTTACATGTGAGTGACACGTGTCTGAGGAACACGGAAAAGCTTACCGGACAAAATCTCCCTTTAGAGCAGGAGTGCCTGAATATTGAATACTTATATCATCTCCGTGATTAGCCCATACTGATCATAGAAAATCAGTTAGAATAGCATCTAGGTTTGAATTTCTATGAAACAATGTAAATAAGAGTGTATCTGTTAGAAGATATAAAAATATCTTATAATATCTCAATATTATCTTACAGTATCTTAGATTATCTCATAGGATTAGTTTCTTATCTCAGAGTATCTTAGACATTCTTTTAAGATTAGTTTCCATATTTCTTTGTTATTATAATCATTGGTTTCCTTATTTATTTAGGATTTGATGTCTTGTATTAGTATAAATAAGGGATAGTGTTTAGTCTTTTTGTATCATTAAATTAGATCATCAATAATATCAAACCATAATCATAATTCAAAGTCTTTATTTTTTTTTCTCTTCTACCTTTATCTAAAACCCTACAACTTCAACATGGCAACAGAGCGTACCATCCTCCGTGACTTGTTCCATCACTATTACGCTTTCAAGTTCTCTGATGCTTGAGATTTTGCTATAGTAATTGTATTTAGAATCCTTTTTCAACTCGTCCTTGCCACAATGCTGTCAATTTTGGTTTCCTGGCCCTTCCTGTATCCATTGAGACCACTTTCAGCTTGTTGCTCTTTCATCTGAGTTTGGTTTCGCCATGGTTTGCAGCTCTAGAGGCATCTCATTGTGATCTCCTTGGACCTATCCTTGTTTTTCCGATCCGACCTATGATTTGACGCATTTATTTGAAAACACTGATTTTGTCTCAATTGCGGTTTCACTCTGGTTTTCTCTCAGTTGTGGTTTGACACCAGTTGTCTTGGTTTGTATAGGTTTTGTCTCATTGCAGTTTGACACTAGTTTTGTCTCAGTAGCAAATTGGTATTGTTTCTATCTCAGTTTTGGTTTGGCAGAGTTTTTTCTTAGTTGCAGTTTAACACTGGTTTTTTCATTGTTCTTTTTGTCCCAATTGTGGTCTGGCCCAAGCTTTTGTCCCAGCTTCAATTTGGTCTTGACTCTTATTATAGATGTGATCTTGCCCTACTAATTTTCTATATCAAATTATATCATTTGGTTGTTTTTTCAAATGGTAAATTTGTAAATAGTAAGCTTTAATTAGTGGGCGAGTGTCAAAAGATATGAACATATCTTATAGTATCTTGATATTATCCTAGAGAATCTTAGATTATCCCATATGATTAGTCTCTTATCTTATGGTATCTTAGACAATCTCTTAAGATTGGTTTCCATATCTCTTTGTTATCATCATTTGTTTCCTTATTAAATTAGGATTTGGAGTCTTCAATTAGTATAAATAAGGGATGGTGTTTAGTCTTTTTGTATCATCAAAATAGTTCATGAATCGTATCAAACCATAATCATAATTCAAAGTCTTTATATTTTCTCTTCCTTCTTTATCTAAAATCCGACAACTTTCAACATGGTATCCAAGCAGTACAATCCTCTCTGACTTGTCCCATCACTATTTCGCTTCCAAGTTCTCTGATGCATGACTCTACTATAATAATTGTATTCAGAATCCTTTTTCAACCACCGACATTGCTTATCGGCCACTGAGTTTTTGTTCTCATCGCCACACTGTTGGTCAATTTTGGTTAGCCGACCCTTCCTGTATCTGTTGAGACCACTTTCAGCTTGCTGGTCTTTCACCTAAGTTTAGTTTCACCACCTTTTGCAGCTTAGAGACACTCATATTGATATTCCTGGATCAATCCTTGATTCTCCGATCCGACCTATGGTTGGACATATTTTTTTGAAAACACTGATTTTGTTTCAGTCATGGTATGACATTGGTTTTAACTCAGCTGCGGTTTGACAATGGTAATCTTAGTTGTGTTTTTTTGCAGATTTTGTCTGAATGGTAGTTTGACACTGGTTTTGTCATAGTTGCGGATTGCCATTGGTTCTGTCTCAGTTTTTGTTTGGCACCAAATATTGTCTTAATTGCGGTTTAGCACCGGATTTATCTTGATCCTTTTTGTCCTAATTGCGGTTTGGCCCAAGCTTTTGTCCCAGCTACAATTTGGTACATTAGTAACAAGCTTAGCTTAGTAGGCTTTAACTCGTGGGGGAGTGTTAGAAGATATGAAAATATCTTATAATATCTTGATATTATCTTAAGTTATCTCAAAGGATAAGTTTCTTACCTTAGAGTATCTTAAACAATCTCTTAATATTAGTTTCCATATTCCTTTTCTCTTGTCATGATTTGTTTCCTTATTTAATTAGGATTTGGAGTCTTTTATCAGTATAAATAGGGGCTAGTGTTTAGTCTTTTTTTCCATCAAATTAGATTATCAATCATATCAAACCATAATCATCATTCAAAGTCATCATTTTTTTTTTTCTCTTCTCTCTTTATCTTAAAGCCTATAACTTCAACAGTATCAAATGAAGTACATAATACAGCAATACTTGTATTCCAAAAATATGTAATTTGTAAAATTAGGAATACACTTACAGATCTTAAATTTTTCATCCAGATTTGGATGAGAACTAATAGTTTCTTCAGCACCAAAGACACCAATCCTTCTAAGCTGGTATTCCAGCATATTTCGGCCAATCATGCTCTGCATAACAGTGTTAAGCAGGAAAATGATGACACAAATACAAAAGTATACCTGTAGCCGAATTGAAAATAATGAAGACAATTACACTGGTCGAGTGCATGTATGTACACACACAAATATGTAGAATGTTGAGCTTTTTTATGCTATCCTAAGCAGCAAGTCCAAAACAGACGATAACAGAGGAATGAAGAGTTCTTAAAAAAGGGGAATCTTAGAAATGTATTTTTACTCATCTGACAAGGCACAGAACATTTTGTTGTATAAACCAACTAACCTGAGTAACATTTGTACGGTCTAGACAATCAATACAATTGGTCCTAGCAACCCCAAGTTGCTCCTTCATTTTCTCTCCCTTTTCATTCAATAAAAGATATCTACAAATTCAAAACAGAATTGCAACACATGGTTCAGATTTCTGTTGATAACTTCAGCAAGTTTTGAACAGAAAATTTGTTACAAAACAGAAGGAAAAAATGTTTTGTTTCTAATACTGTTTTACAGTCAGACAGCAAATTAAATTATGTTTGATGATTGTCCAAGAAACTATATCAGATAAATCCACAATATGCAACATACAAATGGAAATTATAAATTATGGAAAGTTGTTGAACCCTGCTTAGATGAAAAAAACAGGACGCAAATGTGACTCAAATTGTTAAATAAGCTCTCGAGAAAATTTCATATAAAAAGGCTAACCAATAAAATTCCCATACCCATTTCTCTCAAGCAAATCTGAAATCTGATCATAAAGGATTGATAGACGATCGAAATGAATGTGTCCGCAGATGTGATGGAAATCAAAGTGCAAATATCTGCAAAAAAAAAAGAAAAAAAGAAAAAAAGAAAAGAAATGAATGGATATGAAATAAAAAGAAACCAAAATAATGTACATTTCATAAATCTAAAAGTTAACTGAAAGAGTCTTCTACCTGACATCGTCACTGGCTACATGCTGCATTGTACTTCCAAATTTTTCACACAGCCGCCCCTCTCCTCCATGCTGATAAGAAACAAAGGAGATAAGATCATAAGACACTTAAATAGATGCATCATGCATACGCTATCACACAAAATATATCCTCATCACACACAACATGATATAACGATAGTATTGTATAGGTGTCTTATGTGGTTACTTAAAAATTCACTAATCAATTACAAACACTAGTATCTTCGGTGACAATTATCCATCATCAGATAAGCAATCTCTGAGTTCATATGCAGTGGAAGAATATTCACCTTGTTGACAAGATCAACAGCTAACACAGCCCCATATTTTTTTCTTAAATCTAAGAAATGCCGCTCTAGTACTCGAGGCTGCATCATATGCAGTGAAATAGGAGTCAAATACACAGAACATTAGATGGGAACCCAGAAGTACAACAACACAACCACTTACAGCTTCCTCAAGTTTCAATATTTCAAACTTTGGTTTATATGTTAAGTCAACAATTTGCTCCCAGAGCAATGGAATTGAACCACGAACCTGCAAAAGACAAGCAGAAATGGCACTTGTGTAAATGAGACGCGTGAGGGTTATAACAGTGGGTGGCAACTCATTGTGGAAAGTCAAAAATCCGCCATGGAATTATGTAGGATGGCGTTGCAGCAAACGGAGGATGCTTGATGGCCATGTTAAAAACTGTAAAATTTACTGCAGGACTTGTGTAGTATAAAACCATAAAAATGGGACTCATAGTATGTGTTTGGCTGAGCGTTTGACAAACATGATTTTAAATGAACTTGATTTTATAAAACTGATTTGGCTAAAACTGAGTTTAAATTGAAGTGATTTATGTTTAAATGTCTTACTCTAAAAGCAAGTTTGATGGGAAACTTTGATCCGTTTGTTTTAGATTGTGATAGAATTGATTATGAAGAATTGATTTTAAAAAAATTGAGCATAAAAAAATTGATTTATGTTTTGTAATGATATTTTAAAAGTGGATTTAAAAGAATTGATTTCGTTTGGATGATAAAAGTAGAATCACTTTTGATGGGTAAATATAAAGAATTTTGTGGGTCCCACACAGAATTGATTTTATTCAACACAAAAGCTAGGAAACTCTTGTTTCCTTCAGAATCAATTCTACCCACCCTAAAATCAATTTTATCTACCGAGATTTTATCACCCAAACATAAAAATAGTAATTTTCAATTATATTAACATTATTTTTACTCCCAGAATTGATTCTGGACTACACATAATCTAAAACAAAAGGTACTTAGTGTAAAATTTTCAACCTAATGCAAAAGCTACTTGTTGTTACTCCTATCAAATCGCGGTTTGGAGGAAAAGAAAAATTTTGGCTCAAAGTAACTAAACATCTAAATTTAAACTAAAATCACGTTTGACGGGGAAAAAATTATTTTTTGACACTTTCTATTGTGAATCCAAACACACATTAAAGCTACTTTTATCACTTCAAGTCAAACAAAAGTTTAGAGGGAAAATCAATTTGGAATCTAAAATATGCAAACATTAAAAAAATTTGTCAAGACGTTTTCTGAGCAAAGTGAACGGGATTTTGAATTTCCAAATGGATAACCAAACATACACTTATGACACACTAAAATTAATTCAATGAATAGGAAACTAAACAAAAATACAAATACAAAAATCATAATAGAGTATGGGTGGGTTGGCGAATGGATTACAATTTTATTTTAAAGGTGAAAGTAGAAGCCACAACAATATTTGAGGGCTAATAGGTGGCTGGGTTAGCGTTATGAATACTTTTTTTTTAAAGCACTGGAAATTGAGACACCCAAACAGAGGATTGTGAGTCAAGGGTGATTCACAGTGTGGCTGTTTTGGGCCATGGATATTCATGGCGGATTTGGTGGGCTGTTCATGGTTAAAGAGAGTAAGTTGTTCTGGTGATGGAGATTAATGTTTAGAGTTACTGCAAAATGTAAGTTTGGACTCAAATGATCTAGAGTTTGTTTGATGCAAACTTACCTTTGGACCCATATGTATTTGTAACTTGGATCCAAAAATACCATATATTTCTTTGAGGAGACTTCCAAATACTTAGGGTGCGTTTGATTTGCAAAAAAGTAAGGGACTGGACAGTACAAAAATATTTATTCTGCGTTTGATTTACAAAGTGGTTAGAGGACAGAACAAAAAAATGGATAAAGGACAGGACAGAACTCTAAATTTTTGTCCCCCACTAAACCATGGGACAACTTTTTGTCCATGGACAAACTAAGTAAAAGTCAAAAATGTCCCTTCCTATGTAATAAATGCCCTCTCTCTCTCTCTCTCTCTCTCTCTATTTACGTCCCACTGCCTTTTTTTAGCCAAGCAAATATATATAAATACTTTTACATTTTTTTTTGGTTACATACTTTACATTTCTTTAAAACTAATAAAACGTATACGTTGACAATATGTATTAAAGCATAATATAAATTATATAAATATTATACTGCATAAATATTATAATATATATATATATATATATATTATGCAATATATAATAAATATAACGTAATATATATAAATATATATATATATATATATATAAATATAAAGGGTATTGTAGTAATTTTTACATTAATTTATTTGTACTGTCCATTGCATACCAAACAGTACACTGGGCAATAAGTTGTCCAGTAACTCGAAGATTTGTGTTGTGTTGTTCTATTTATCCAGTACTTAATGCGTATCAAACGCACCCTTATTATTTGATGGAATGAATAAAAGAAATGGCAATGATATTGGTATATCCTAAAATTCGACACCTACGACACCTAGTTAATGACATTCCAAATCTTGGATAATGGCGTATTGAGATTGGTTAATTGGTATACCAAGATTGAGTAACTCATTAACCATCTACTGAGCTTTGTTAATAATGTATTGATTAATAAAGTTCAGTGGATGGCTAATGAGTTACTCATTGATGTATTTATTAACCAAACTCAATACGTCATTAACCACAATTTTAAATGACATTAACTAAGTGTCGCAGTTGAGAACTGTCAGGTATACAAATATCATTTCAGTAAAAGAAAATGAAGTCAAGAAAGAATAACGAGTATGCGAGATGATTTTAAGGCTATTTTGGCAGTGGAAACAAACAAAATGGAACGTAATGGAATAATTTTTATATTATATCGTTGGTATATTTTATAAAACACTATATAAAGTTCATATTTCATTATTTTAAAAGTTACCAAAACAGAATGACTATAATTTTATTAATGCTATATTACTTTCAATTTAAAAAGACGAATATTATAATTAATTATTTTAAATATTAAACATCAATTTTGACAAGTCTTTAAATATTCAGTCAGGTGTTATTAGATAACCTGATGAAAGCAACAAAAAAAAAACGTTCATTGTAATAAGCACCTCGCCAATGAGCATTAAGAAGTAGGCAAAACATGAGGTTTCAATGTCAAACACCAACCCTCGTCGGAAAACTAACCACATTCAATATAGGAATTGAATAGGGTCCCAGTGCCCAAAACCATGTTCCCAATGCCACAAATAATGTTGCAAACCTTTCCCCTTCTTGAATCAAAACCCACTCTAGCCATGTCTTCTCTCCTTCGTAACCTTAACCGTAAAACAATATCAATGTCTCCATCCCCATAGGGATCTGATCAACAAAAGGAGGAGGTGTCTGGCAATTCGAATGGGCCGTGATCATAGAGGTCCAATTCCTTGATTAAATCAGAGCTATTGAAATCTCAAACCTCATCGTTGTTCTTGTTGGTTAGGTAGTAGCCGAGGACAATCTCAATTTCTCTCCTTCCAACGTGCCACACCTTTGCTCCCACCTAGTTGCAAGATCCGAGGAGCTTCTCGTCGACTACTACCTGACCAACAAGAACAACAAGGTTGGGGTTTCAATGGATTTGATGAGATCAATGAAATGGGCCTCTATGATTATGACCCATTCGAATTGCTAGTTGCATTGTCCTTTTTTTGGGTTACCAAGGGAGATGGAGGCATTGGTACTATTTTACAGTTAAGGTGCTGGAGGAGATAGGTTCGCAACATTAACGGTGGCACTAGAAACATGACTTTGCAACTAAGACCCTCTTCATTTTCCACATTGGAAGTGGAACGCTATTCTATCAGGTTTGGTGTTGTGGGAGTGGAGAAGGGGGAGGCCTAGGGGGAAAGGGTGACGGTGTGGAAAAGCCAAAGAATGACAGGAAAAGGAAGAGATGATTGGAACAAGATATATTAAATAAACGATATAAAATAAATATTATAATAAGATAAAGAAGAATTATTGGTTTCATGGCATCGGTTAAGGATTACACCCTAAAAATGGTGTATAGTACATTTTTTGAAAAATTCAAAAATGCCCTCTGTCTCTCCCTTCTTTCCTAACTCTTTACCTTCTTTCCTAACTCTCTGCCTTCTACACTCACCCAAAACATTACTCCTTTCCCATTCCCCTTTTCTGCTCCCTCAACACCAAATACCAACCCTCATCGGAAAACTATGACTTTCAATGTAGAACATGAAGAGGGTCCCAGTGTCCAAAATAATATTCCCAACACCATAGATAATGTTGAGAACTTCTCCCTTCTAGAGCCAAAACCCACTCTAGTCCTCCCTTCTCTCCTCCACAACCTTAACCGTAAAATAGTATTGATGACTCCATCTCCGTTGGTAATCGAACAAAATGGACGAGGCACTAGGCAATTCGAATGGGTAGTAACCATAGAGGTCTAGTAAGTTCCATGATTAAATTAGTCATTGAAATCTCCAACCGTCGTTGTTCTTGTTGGTTAGGTAGTAGTCGGGGACAATATTATGAGGGTAAAGTACAATATTTATATATTAGGCTAACCTAACCAATTCTTAAAGATTAGAGAATAGAATCAACTAATAAAGGGAAACTAATAAATGATATCTCAACACTCCCCCTCAAGGTGGAGCATATACATCATATGCATCAATCTTGTCACATATGTAAGTTATCTGAGGACTTCGTAGAGATTTTGTGAAAATATCAACAAGTTGATCCTTAAAATTGATAAAAGAGATTTTGATGATTCCAAGGAGAATCTTTTCTCTAAGGAAATGACAGTCTACTTCTATATGCTTTGTCCTCTCTTGAAAATCTGGATTGGAGGCGAGGTGCAAGGCTGACTGATTATCGCACACAAGTTCCATAGGACCAACCTCACAAAACTGTAGTTCCTGCAGTAAACCTTTCAACCGCAAAAACTCAGATGTGGCATGAGTCATAGCCCGACACTCGGCTTCTGTACTTGACCGAGCAACAACGATATGTTTTTTGCTCTTCTAAGAAATTAGATTTCCACCCATGAATATGCAGTAACCCGAAGTCGACCGTCTATCACTTGGATCCCCTGCCCAATCGGCATGTGAATATCCAATAATATCGGTGTGACCCGTATCAGTGAAAATAAGCCCATTTCCAGGTGACCCTTGGATGCACTTAAGAATTCGAAAAACTGCATTCCAATGACCGTCACAAGGAGAGTTAAGGAACTGACTTACTACACTGACTTGAAAAGATATGTCAAGTCTGGTCAAGGTGAGATAATTTAATTTTCCCACTAGTCTTTGGTATCTATTTGAATCAGGATAAGGCTCCCGAAGGAGCTTTACATTAGGATCCATAGGAATGTCGACTGGTTTACAATCTGTAAGACCTGTCTCTTCCAAAATATCGAGAGCATACTTCCTCTGAGAGATAGCAATACCTGACTTTGATTGAGCTAAGTCCTTAGTTTGAAAATTCTAAAAAAGGTGTTGTTTCAATGCCTTGATACCCTCATAATCATTACCTGTAATAACAATGTCATCAACATAAACCACAAGATGGATATATTTTGATGATGAGCATCTAAGAAAAACTGAGTGATCTGACTCGCAACGGATCATCCCAAACGTTATAGAACTTTGCTTAATCGACTAAACCATGCCCGAGGTGATTGTTTCAGGCCACATAAAAACTTCTGCAATCTGCATACAAGACTACGGTCCCCCTGAGCATCAAACCCAGGAGGTTGCTCCGTATAAATTTCCTCCTCCAAGTCACCATGCAAGAAGGCATTATTGATATCCAACTGAAATAAGGGCTAACATTTCATGTTCGCCTTTTTTTAGCTATGGTTGCCTTGAAATGTTAGCCCCTATTTCAGTTGGATATCAAGAATGTCTGGTTCGCCTTTTTTTAGCTATGGCTGCCTTGAAATGTTAGCCCCTATTTCAGTTGGATATCAAGAATGCCTTCTTGCATGGTGACTTGGAGGAGGAGATTTATACAGAGCAACCTCTTGGGTTTGTTGCTCAGGGGGACTGTAGTCTTGTATGCAGATTGCAGAAGTTTTTATGTGTCCTAAAATAATCACCTCGGGCATGGTTTGGTCGATTCAGCAAAGTTCTATAACAGTTTGGGATGATCCGATGCAAGTTAGATCACTCGGTTTTTCTTAGATGCTCATCATCAAAATATATCCATCTTGTGGTTTATGTTGATGACATTGTTATTACAAGTGATGATTATGAGGGCATCAAGGCATTGAAACAACACCTTTTTTAGAATTTTCAGACTAAGGACTTAGTTCAATCAAAGTCAGGTATTGTTATCTCTCAGAGGAAGTATGCTCTCAATATTTTGGAAGAGACAGGTCTTATAGATTGTAAACCAGTCGGCACTCCTATGGATCCTAATGTAAAGCTCCTTCCTAATCAGGAGGAGCCCTATCCTGATCCAGGTAGATACCGAAGACTAGTGGGAAAATTAAATTATCTCACCTTGACCAGACCTGACATATCTTTTCCAGTCACTGTAGTAAGTAAGTTCCTTAACTCCCCTTGTGACAGTTATTGGAATGCAGTTGTTCGAATTCTTAAGTACGTCAAAGCGTCACCTGGAAAAGGGCTTATTTTCACTGATAAGGGTCACACTGATATTATTGGATATTCAGATGTTGATTGGGCAGGAGATCCAAAGGATAGTCGGTTTACTTCAGATTACTGCATATTCATGGGTGGAAATCTAATTTCTTGGAAGAGCAAAAAGCAAACTGTTGTTGCTTGATCAAGTACAGAAGTTGATTATCGGGCTATGGCTCATGCCACATCCAAGCTTTTGTGGTTGAAAGGTTTACTGCAGGAACTACATTTTTGTTTGGTTGGTCTTATGGAACTTGTGTGCGATAATCAGTCAGCCTTGCACCACACCTCCAATCCAGTTTTTCACGACAGGACAATGCATATAGAAGTAGACTGTCATTTCCTTAGAGAAAATATTCTCTCTGGAATCATCAGAACCTCTTTTATCAATTCTAAGGATCAACTTGTTGATAGCTTCACGAAATCGCTACGAGGTCCTCGGATAACTTACATATGTGACAAGATTGATGCATATGATGTATATGCTCCACCTTGAGAGGGAGTATTGAGATATCATTTATTAGTTTTCTTGTTTCCCTTTATTAGTTGATTCTATTCCCTAATCTTTAGGGATTGGTTAGGTTAGCCTAATATATATATATATATATATATATATATATATATATATATATATATAGGAAACGTATCAAGTGAGAGGAGTGTTTATATGAGAGGGTGAGAAGAGTGAATCTTAGCCATAGATCAAATCATGAATGGCTAAGATAAAAACAAAAAGTCATTTGACTTTTTTATGTGGTTATGTGATCACTAAATAACTTTTAATCATGACCATCCATATATGGTTGTATGGTCCATATTTACTCCTCCCACCCTCTCATATTAAACACTCATCTCACTTGATACATCCCATATATATATATATTGTACTTTACCCTCATAATATTGTCCCTAACTACTACCTAACTAACAAGAACAATGACGGTTGGAGATTTTAGTGACTCTAATTTAATCATGGAACTTACTAGGCCTCTATGATTACTACCCATTCGAAATCCCTGGTGCCTCGTCCATTTTGTTTGGTTACCAATGGAGATGGAGACATTGACACTATTTTACGGTTAAGGTTGTGGAGGAGAGAAGGGAGGGCTAGAGTGGGTTTCGGCACAAGAAGGGATAAGTTCTCAACATTATCTATGGTGTTGGGAACATTATTTTGGGCACCAGGACCCTCTTCATCTTCTACACTGAAAGTGGCAGTTTTCTGATGAGGGTTGATGTTTGGCGTTGAGGGAGCGGAAAAGGGGAATTCTTAGGGGAAAGGAGTAACGTTTTGGGTGAGTGTAGAAGGCGAAGAGTTAGGAAAAAAGGGAGAGACTGAGGGCATTTTTGAATTTTTTAAAAAATGTACTATACACCGTTTTTAGGGTGTATTCCTTAACCGATGCCATGAAATCAATAATTCTTCTTTATCTTATTATAATATTTATTTTATATCGTTTATTTGTTATATCTTGTTCCCTCTTTGCATCATCTCTCCCTTCTCCTGTCATTCTTTGGCTTTTCCACACTGTCACCCTTTTCCCCCTAGGCCACCCACTTCTCCACTACCACAACGCTAAACACCAAACCTGATAGAAAAACATTCCACTTCCAATGTGGAAAATGAAGAGGGTCTTAGTTGCAAAGTCATGTTTCTAGTGCCACCATTATTGTTGCGAACCTATCTCCTCCAGCACCTTAACTGTAAAATAGTACCAATGCCTTCATCTCCCTTGGTAACCCAAAAAAAGGACAAGGCAACTAGCAATTCGAATGGGTCATCATCATAGAGGCCCATTTCATTGATCACATCAAATCCATCGAAACCCCAACCTTTTTGTTCTTGGTCAGGTAGTAGTCGAGGAGAAGCTCCTCGAAGAGGTGGATCTTGCAACTAGGTGGGAGCAAAGCTGTGGCACGTTGGAAGGAGAGAAATTGAGATTGTCCTTGGCTACTACCTAACCAACAAGAACAACGACAAGGTTTGAGATTTCAATAGCTCTTATTTAATCAAGGAATTGGACCTCTATAATCATGACCCATTCGAATTGTAAGACTCCTCCTCCTTTTTATTCGGTTACCTATGGGGATGGAGACATTGATATTGTTTTATGGTTAAGGTTACGAAGGAGAGAAGGCATGGCTAGAGTGGGTTTTGATTCAAGAAGGGGAAAGGTTTGCAACATTATTTGTGGCATTGGGAACATGGTTTTGGGCACTGGGACCCTCTTCAATTCCTATATTGAATGTGGTGAGTTTTCCGATGAGGGTTGGTGTTTGACGTTGAAACCTCATGTTTTGCCTACTTTATCAATTCAAAGGGTCAACTTGTTGATATCTTCACAAAATCTCTACGAAGTCCTCGGATAATTTACATATGTGACAAGTTAGATGCATATGATGTATATGCTCCACCTGGAGGGGGAGTGTTGAGATTTCATTTATTAGTTTCTCTGTTTCCCTTTATTAGTTGATTCTATTCCCTAATCTTTAGCGATTGGTTAGGTTAGCCTCATATATAAATATTGTACTCTACCCTCATAATATTATTACCCTCTGGAATACCCAAGAATTCTAAACATATTGGATTTAAAAAAATTGAAATCTTCCTAGCCAACATACAAAGCATTACCTGAACAAAAGATGCTGTATACCCATTGAACTGCATAATTTGCTCTGTTTCCACAAAATTAGCAACATACCCATCAGGATCAGCTCCCCTTCTCCACATCCTAGTTCCTTTCAGAAAAAGAAATTGTTCTTGGACCATTAGCCAAGCAACTGACTTCAATGAAACCTCTTGAAACAAATTTACACAGCCGCTAGGTAGCCACAAAACAGTAACCCTTAAAATGCTAGCTCGTTCACTACTGTTAATGGCACTGGCTTCATAAAAAGCCAAGAATGATAATCACAAGTTTTCTCATGCAAATATTTCAAATTGTGTAGATAATTTTAAATCTTCAAAATACAAATGTATTTTTGTTACATTCACTTATTAACATGTCAAACAAAGAGGAAGGTAGCTTAGTATCATCCCTTTCCTTCCCTTTCCAACACATACCTATTTATTCCAGTCCGTTTCATTAATGGAGAAACATACATCCACAGTATAAATTTTTTCCTATGCTGTAGTCATGTTCTCATGAATAAATTGAGTGAAAACAATATGAGCACGTCTAAACCTTTATGGTGTGTTTGGTTCCGGAGAGAAATTGTGAAGAGAGAAGTAGGTGAGAGAGAGTGTGAGAAGAGAGAAATATGTGAGAAATATAGTAGATTTAGGGTATTGTTTGGAATAAGAGAAAGAGAAGAGAAATAGAGAAGAGAGAAGTGTTGATTATTTTTGAAAAGACAAAAATGACCTTAATTTATTGTTTTGTTTATTTTAGTTTAGTTAATTAATTGAATTCAAATAATTTAATTATTTGAATTGATTTAAGTTAATTTAATTAGTTAATTACATTATTTTATTGAGAATTACGTTAGTTTAATATAATTGATTTTTTAATTTTAATTTTATTAAATTATTATTAAACTAATTTAGTTAAATTATTAAAATAATTATTTTCTCAAACAATTAAATAAACCCCCAGTTTTTTAGAACCCCAGTTTGAAGGCAATTAGATCAGTTATTTGAAGGCAGCGAGCCAAGGAGCACCTTTCATACTTAAAGGCAGGGGTACAATTGGAAGAATCAAAAAATCGCACCACCTCCCCTGACTTTCTAAGCAGTATTGGAGAGATTGGAATTTGTGTGGGCTCCACACATATTTTATCTCTCTCCTCTATTTCTTGGCTATACCAAACAAGAGAAGTTGGTTATTTCTCCACAACTTTTCTCTCCCCTATTTCACTTATACCAAACACACCATTAGTAACTACAACGCTTATTTTCTATTTTTCAGAAATATTAACATAAAAATTTAACTTTTTACAACTTGGACCTACACCTACACTGGAAAAAGCACCTATAATGTAGTGCAAACCATCCTAACAATCCTCCACAATTAATTACTTTTGTTATAACCACCAAAGTTACCACTTTATCAATTCCATGGCCTAAATGATTTTGATTTTCTAAATGGCAGAAAAACACATGAAAATGCTTTTTAAGTGCAAAGCCAATCTAGACATAAATAAATAGAAATACATTTAAAAACTTCAAATACCATTTCTTCTTGTGCATCTCCTTGCAATCAAAGTGATGTCAATAATATCTTTCCCGATGGCTGCTTGAAAATAATGAAAGCCTAATGATTTTTAAAGGAAAGTCCTCAAGAGAAATAGTTAGAGCGATTGCCACAAAACAATGGAAATAGTCAAATTGGCATGTCTTAGGAAAACGGCCATAAAATGATGAATATAAAAGGATACTGCCTTGGACCACAGGGAGTAAGTATGGATCAAGCTACATGCACAGGATCAAACATCAATTAGCTAGAAATGTGAAAATGCCCAAGCAGGAAGAAATGAAACAAATATCAAACAATTCACTAAAAGCCTACCTTGTTATCTATGAGCACTTCCAACATGTAATTATTCCACACAAACCGGGGCTCTGACTGTGATAAAGCATTTGTTAAATAAGCATAAAAACACAGGAAACCATAAGCTGCAGATTGAATCAGTCCAAAGTGTACATCGTTTATATAAACATCAAGAGTAGCACAAAAGGATACTATTAAGAACAATCTATTTATTAGAAGATATGAAAATATCTTGATATTATCTTAGAGTATTTTATATTATCTCATACGATTAGTTTTTTATTTTAGTGTATCTTAGATTATATCTTAAGATTAGTTTCCAAATTTCTTTTTTATTATCATGATTTGTTTCCTTATTTAATTAGGCTTTGAAGTCCTGAATTAGTATAAATAAGGACTAGTTCTTAGTCTTTTTGTATCAAATCATAATCATCAATAACACCAAACCATAACCATAACTGAAATTCTTTATTCTTTCTCTTTCCTCTTTAAATGAGACCCTATAATTTCAACATGGCATGAGAGCGGTACTCACATTTTGTCTGTTGTACTCACATTCCGGCCTTTTTTCCTCCACAAGTTCCCTCTTTGTTCTTGTTTTGAAGTTCTCCTGCGCTGTATCATCTTTTCGGTATGTTCAGAATCCGTCCTCCGAAGTGTTCATAATCTCTCTTCCGTTGTGTCATCTTTCCAGCATGCTCGTAGTCTCTATGTTGTGGTCTCATGTTTTTGGGGTGTTCAAAATCTCTCATTTGTGGTTTTCCACTGATTTTGACTCAATTGTGATTTTGCATTAGTTTTGACTCAGTTGCGGTTTTGCACCGGTTATGTCACAGTCTCAGCTGCGTTTTGGATCTGAGTTTTATCTCAATGTGGATTGGCGCCAGGTTTTTTCTACGACTAACAGTTTGGCCGTAGCTTTTGTCCCGACTGCAATTTAGTCTCAACTCTTATTCCAAATGTGATCTAGCCCTTCCGATCTTCAAGATCAAATTATATTATTTGGTTATTTTTCACTTTAAAAGGGTAAAATTGTAACAAGCTTAAAGCTTAATAAGCTTTAGCTCGGGGAGTGTTAGAAGATATGAAAATATCTCATAATATCTTGATATTATCTTAGAGTATTTTATACTGTCACATAGGATTAGTGTTTTATTTTAGAGTATCTTAGACTATATTAGTTTCCATATTTCTTTATTATCATGATTTATTTCCTAGTTAATTAGGATTTGGAGTCTTGTATTAGTATAAATATAGTTTTCAGTCTTTTTGTATCAGATCATAATCATCAACCACATCAAAACATGGTCATAATTCAAACTCTTTACTCTTTCTCTTCCCTATGAATGTGAAACCCTATAACTTTAACACTATCAAGAGATAATTTGAATTTAACACTATCAAGAGATAATTTGAAGTATGGATATGCACTCCTTTGTAGTAAAAATCTCCTATACCATATGGCTAGTAATACAAAAGGTAATGAATTACCTGTCTCCAAAGAGGAAGCAATCTAGAGTCGTCACCTAGGTCATTTAGTCGCTGGGCACTGCAGCACATAATGTTGAAATCATATCAATAAATGCAATTTTACATTTATTTTTTTCTCAATCAGAAACATACATAAGCTTTTGGTTTTAATCATGCATTGTTAAAAGAATTATTTATATAACATCTGAATTGCTAGCAACCCTTTTTTGTTTATGGCTATTTCCAGGAAGTATTTTTCTTCAAAATATTGACCTTAGAATTCAGCAGTCTGCAGTTACAGAGCAGCATACTTGACAAAGCAATAAGGCAATCATAATTCCCATTACAAAAGTGTCAGGTAGATAAATGTAGTTATATTATTTTATAACTATTTTGGGAGAAGTAACACCCGAAATGCTGAACATTTCCCTTCATATTTTCTTCTCCATTAGAACTTGACCTCAAGTTGCCATTTTTTCTAATTTAGAAGTAATAGGCACTCTTGCTGTTATATTATAATAATGCCTTTTGATTAAGATTGCAATGATCTGCAGCTTTGCTTTACATTGGCTAAATTTCCAAAAAGTGCAAAATATCTTTGTCTACTTAAAAGCAAAATATAGGCTTATATCAAAATAAGTTGCTCCCCTTAAAATCAGTGATCTATAGTTTCACATACAATAGGTGCAATGCAGATTCCTTTCCTGGAATAGAGAAATCTGTTTATGTGCTTACATTGATATATCCAACTACCCAAGACTCATGCTTACCATGTGCTGATAACTTCCAAACAAGGTCGGCCCAAACCAAAAATGTAGATAAAACCCTTGCTTTTTGTACCCGAAAAATGTTTCTGCTTGTTAATATTATCTCTTCACAAAAAACTAAAAGGAAATAGTAATTTTCCCATAAGTAATATTTGGAGTAACTATATATTTTTCTCCTAAAAAATAGGCTCCTCATTCTACTATGACCCTCTCTCGCCCAGTAAAATCCCAAAAAGATAAACTTCAAATAAAATTATAATAATTTTATAAAATTATTTTCATTAATACATTAGTTTAAATATACATTGGGTTGACCCTGCTTACTAAGTATGGACGAGCTGAAGCTCTCAAGCAAACGTGAAACAATAGATAATTTAGCCATTAAACCACAAAGACTGATGCAATCATTATAAATGCCAGGTTAAAAAAAGGAATATATTAATTATAATTAAAAACACCTGTCTTTTTCAATATATTCAAAGGTTGCATGGTTGCACCCACTTGCTAATCAAGGTATTCCTTCTCTGGACATTTATGTATGTATAGATTTAAGGCAGCAAGTTTGATAATAAAAAAAGAATCGCATAGTGCTCCAATCACAATTACAACTGGATGATTGCTAAAAATATCCAAAGAAGTTCACCTCAGAGTTAAATTAACGTCGTATGAGAAGAAAAGACCAGGAGTCTTCTCAGCAACATTTAATAGCGCAGAAAATTCCATCTCTGTCTTTTTCTGCCAAATATGGTGCAACAATTATTAGTTTCAAATTGCTTGTGAACGTTGAAATAAATAAGTAATGAAAGAAGTTCTAGCAACTGACCTGTTCAGGAGGGGTACTATTAAGAGAATAATCACATGGAAAAACCTTCATAGATGAAACTCTAAAAATTGGATGCCCCAAGTAAGATCCAAGACATTCACGTTCGGTTATAACCATCAAATATGATCCTAAAGGCATATAAAGTTGAACATCAAAGTGACTGGTCAAATAGATGTCTACTGTTGAAAAGGAACACATTATATGAGGAGAAAGTTTTGATATCTAAAGCAGACATACAAAATAAATATCATGATTAAAATCAAAAGTACAAGCAAATGAAAAAAAAAAAAAAAAGAGACCTGGCACACTAGCAACAGAGATAAATGAACCAAGGCAACCCATCTAAATGTATATTCCATCTGATCTTTAACTTCACTGACTATTTTGTTTAGAAGAAAACCAAAAAAGCAAAATAGAAGGAAAAATGCATAATTTACCTAAAATCTGCCCGCAAATGCACCCAATATTGTTGGTATATTCTTATTGTTTTACTTTTATGATGCATGTGCCAATATGAATCAATCATCAACTAGTGATATCTATCTCAAAAAAGAAAAACTATTTTATTCAAATTGCAGTAGAACAACATGGACAACGCCGTCAAGTCAACACAGTCCTTACAATATCAGTAAACAAAAAACAAGGCATAATGCCGCTTAATTGATTAAATAACAACTTGTACAACAGGGGTCACAAAATCAAGATCAAGCCTCTGCTAACATATTACATACCAGCCAGAAGCCTTAAGATCCCAACCACACCGAAAATTGTGAAAATCCTAGGAACTCGAAGGGTTTTGCATTCCGGAAACTCATCTGTGGGAACCAATAACAGAGGCACAAGACAAAAAACGCAAAAAGCAAGCACTGAGACATCATAAGCAAAGCACATAACGAAAGACGGAGATAGGAATCAATGGAAACAAAACAACGAACCAATGAGTTTCATGGAACCATCTCTTCGACTAACTGCAAGAGAAGAACCAGATGATCCATCCGTTGGCTCAATCACATACTGATCCGGAAATTCCCAAAGCCGCATTCGCGTGTATAGCTTCTGTCCAGAATCTACCCTCTCCATCATAATCGGAATTTCCACTACACTGAAGAAAAACAAAATCAACACAGTCTCAATTATTCAAAGATCAAAGGAACTCCGTTCACCATAATTCACCATCAAGCTCAATTGAAAATAAAGCTTCTAGGGTTTTCTAGAACAATAAAAACAATAATCCAGTCAGAACTACTCAGATTAATTTAGTTCGACGTAATCTAAATCGAAAAACCAGGTTCTCGCGAAAACTGAATTGAAAGTAGAGTTCTGGAATTTATTTTTCGCGCAAGAAAATGCAGAAAGAAGAAGAGAGAAAAAGTTTACCTGTTGAAGGATGAAGAATGAATAATGATGCAATTACACCGTGACGACGAGTTTCGACGCGGGAGCGGTGCAATTCTTTTGTGTTAAACTAAGGGCGTGTTTGGAATCATCGCCAATCAACAATTGTATATGCAATGGAGATGGGCCACGTAGCGAGTTCGAATTTGCAAATATCCAAACGCGATTGCGGCAGTGGGTGGAAACTTCGACTGGTTCCGCTGAAACGGTGCCGGAGGACTGAGTTGGAGACACGTAGAGAAAGGTTAGTAGGGAGATCTACTAGGCTACTACTATGGAGAACCTTATGACGTAGTCAATTTATATATACTCGGTACTTACGCACACAATTTTTATTTGAACAAAACTTAGGTAAAGTTTGATAGGTGTGATTGGTGCTGTTTTTCTCACAAAATAGGATGGTAGTTATAAGAGGTTAGAAATCAGTAGGAATAGATAGAGAAAGAAAAATTTATTTATTTTGTGAGAACAACACCAACCACACCTAAAATATTTTACCACTTTTTATTAAACAACAATTCTAGTTTAATTTTAATTTATTTCGCATAATTTCTGACTTGTTTTCACATATCATAAAAAAATTATTTCGCATAATTTCGACATGTTTATAATCCCATTTTGACGCTTTAGGGAAGTTTTTGTATATAGGGAAAGTTTTGAAAAGAAATCTGGAACATTGATTATGTTTAATTTGAGAATAAAATCAAATCATTTAAGGAATCTTTTTTTTGATAATAAATCATTTAAGGAATCTAAGACTAATAGATTTACCATATCACGATTTGAGATGACAAAAATATCTGCATACACGTGGATACACATCGATTATTCATAATGGTGCACGAAATAGGTACATGTACGTAAGGTGCGGTGAAGATAACATAGAAGTGTTACTTTGACAACCGAGTTATGATAAATGGACACCACATTTCCAGCCACCGTACGTGGATACCGTATGTCCGTATGGTACTGATATGTACGAAATCGTACGGATATTCGTACGAATACCTTTTTTTTTACAGATTTTTGTAGGTGGTTACTTGATTCGTATAAGTAGTTAACTTGATCCTTGGTGGATTATCTGGACTTTTAAGCGATTAACTTGATTCATGTAAATGGTTAACGATCCATTATCGGTTAATAGACACGATGTCGTTAACGGTTAGTGAGCTGCGTTAACCACTTACATGCGTTAATGATTAAAAAATCTGTATCTGTATTAACCAGTTAGTGGACTACGTTAACCACTTACATGAACTGCGTTAACCAGTTAAAAAAATCTGTGTCTGGAGTCCCCACTAGTCCCATGGGGTAAGGTAAATATAATTATCTTTGTAAGTGCTTAAAGAGCCTGGAGTTCTTCTCTGCCTTGGAATGGGGCATCATCCCCTCACCCTAAATTTTTTTGTTTAAAAAAAAAAGTAACCATTAACCATGTAGTATCAAAGTAACTCATTAACCATCTAATGAACTGCATTAACTAAGCATTTGTAAGTCATTAACCATGTATTTTTTACTATGTTGTGAAAAATGAAATTAATTCTATAAAAAATTGATAACTCATTAACCATGTAATAAACTAAATTAACCAAGTATTTATAAGTCATTAACTATGTACTTTTTAGTGGGTTGTAAAAAAAGAAATTAATTCTGTCAAAAAAATGATAACTCATTAATCATGTAATGAACTGAATTAACTAAGTATTTGTAAGTCATTAGCCACACCCCAACACATGAACAGTGTTATACGGCTTTAGCATACAGTGTCGGTATTTTGGTTGTCAAAATATCATTACTCAAGATTATAATATGACATACTATGTGGCATTTACAATGTTATAAAATTTTGTATTATGCACACCAAACAAATTACAATGTTATAAAATCGGCATTTACAATAAAGCGACATTTACTTTGTCAAAAATAAAATAAAATAAAGCGACATTTACAAAACAAAGTGGCATAAGATCGAAACTCACACACTACTAGAAAATTGAAATAACGATGAAAATTTAGAAAAAAAAATGTAAAATTTATTTCTAATTTTGTCGTTAAGTGTTAAAGACAACAAAATTATAGACCAATTTTAATTTTTATATCTGTAATTTTTATCGCTATTTCAATTTTTTCTAGTAGTAAAATTCTCAACATGCACCAACTATTAAACCATGTGTCCTATTTGACACACACAACACCCGCTGAATTTAATACATATAGTAGTTTGGTTAATATATACTCCTTTTGATCTGAAATATAAGCAAAAAAGTTTATGAATTTGGTCTAAATTTGGACTGAATACATAGACTTTTTTGCTTATATTCCAAACCGAAGGGAGTACGATATTTTTATTACTATATTATTTAATTTTTATCACTGAATTTAATGTTATATGATGTGAAAATATATACAATATTTTTATTACTACATTATTTATGAATATCTATGTTAGGACCATGACATTAAAGTCGGATTTATGAATATCTATCAATATCGAAGTATGATACAATTTTTTTAACAATGAAATTAATAGATTATGAATATTTTTATAATTTGTTTCAATTGGTTCAACTAGTAGCTTATTGGTTTGACGAGTAATCCGTTGATTCAGTACGATGATCAAGTTAATGACCGGTTTGAGTTTTATAACATTGTAGTTTACTTTTTTATTAAGAAAATCTTGCATAGAAATGATGGATTCCGATATTTGCTACGAGATTTTGTAGCAAAATGAAAAAATAAAATCGCATTCAAAATAAATTGTATGAATATTGTTACCCAACATTAAAAATGGTTTATGATTGAATATTGTGGTATTATTTAATGTATATAGTCTACTCTACATAATGAAAAAGAAATTGTCATTTCTTTATTGTTATTCATGCATTCAATAATATCATTTCCATAAAGAGAAGTGGGTTTATTAGTGTTCCGGCAAGGAAATACTTTTCGGTTCTTGATATATACACAACAGGTTACCTAAGGCCATTTTTTATATTTTAAATTGAACGTAATAGAATGTGAGATAAAGGAATTAGAGCAGAGGGAATCGAACAAAGTATTTATTGTATTGTCCGATATATTATGATAGAACGGAATAAATCTTTCATTCTATGATTTTTAAAGTGAATGAAATGAAATGAATTATAAATTTTTATATTCTTTCTGGCTCATATTATAAGAAACAAAACTTTAATTCACACAGATCAATAAAATATTTTGAAATTAGCTAATTCTAATTAATACTCCTAAAAATTTAACTTTTTTTCAAGTATACCTCTTTCATAAATGGTGGTTGATAATTAACGATACTTAATTTCTTTCAAAAAAAATTAATGATACTTAATTCACACAAATTCCACTAACTTAAATAAGGGTATAATTGAAAATTAGTATTTAATGTATTTAAAAATTCATGCTTGTTTCTTATATTTTGGATCAAAAAATTGGACACATTTGTTTCTTATAATATGGATCGAAAAGAGTACCTTACTACCTTTCTTACTCGTATTTAAAAACGTAAGTAAGCATGAACTTAAACAAAAAATTTATGTAAATTATAATTTATCAACTCTTAATAAATGTTAGAATATACGTAAATATATTCTGTATCTAGTCATAATGTTAGTGATCTTGTGTATAATTAGCATAATGTTAGTGATCGTCTGTATAATTTGTTTCCTTGTTTCCTTAATTATAGCCTAGGATTTGTTTCCTTGTTTCCTTAATTATAGCTCAGGATTTGTTTCCTTGTAATGGTTGTATATAACCACAATTATGCTAATAAAATCAGGACGAAATTATATTCTTTCATGGTATCACGAGTCTAGGGCACGATCCTCTCCTTGCTTCCGCTGCGCCCTAGCTTTCTTCTTCCCCTTCTAGTCGCCATCTCCTTCTTCACGTCAGCCACCATGACTGACTCCAACAAATTCCACCCGGCTCTTGCTGTCTCCAACATCAAGAACCATATCTCCATCACCCTGGAGATGGAAAACGTCCAATATACGACGTGGGCGAAACTGTTCAAGATTCACGCACGTTCTCACAAGGTCCTCCACCACATCGTCCCACCGGAGAAAAGCAAGGAGAAGGAGCCTAAAACCAATGAAGAAAAGGAACTGTGGTCGACCTTTGATGCTGCAGTCCTTCAATGGATTTATGCAACAATCTCACATGACCTGTTGCATACTATTCTTGAACCCGACGCAACAGCAATGGAGGCATGGAATAGGTTGCGTGATATATTCCAAGACAATAAGAATTCTCGGGCTGTGACTCTTAAGCAAGAATTCTCCCATACAAACATGGAGGATTTCCCGAATGCCTCTGCGTATTGTCAACGGCTCAAGGAATTGTCGGATCAACTCAAGAACGTAGGCGCACCGGTCTCAAACAACTGTCTTGTTCTTCAAATGGTGGTCGGCCTCACCGAGGCTTACAATGGGGTTGTCACGCTCATTCGCCAAAGCGATCCTCTTCCACCATTCTATTAAGCCCGCTCTATGCTCATTTTAGAGGAAGACGGTCTCGCGAAGACGACCGCAACCGGAGTGGGTGCCGCCATGGTGGCTCGCAAAACTGATGACTCACCCTCCCTCCTAAAGAATTACCATCAAAATCGCAATAATCATGGTGGTAAAAAGGGTCAAAACCGCAACAATGGTGGCAAAAACCACAGTGGCAATCGCGGTGGTGGCAAGAGCGGCCGCGGTGGTGGCGTGATGGCGGCGCAACGATGGCTGGCGGCGATCAAACCCGGCATCAGCGGGCCCCGATAGTGGCTCTTTGGGCGATGGTAGTGGCCATGGATGCCTTGGGCTCTTCCACCTTGCCCATACCCCTCATCACATTGGGCCAGACCCAGTTTTCAGCAAGCCCAACAGTGCCAGCCAGGCATTCTTAGGCCAAAACCGCCACAGGCCTACACGGCAGCAGCAGCTCCACCCACTCCGACAGACATCGAGGCAGCGATGCACACTCTTGGGCTTAATCCTTCGGATGCAAATTGGTACATGGACAATGGTGCCACCTCCCACATGACATCCGAGCAAGGTAATCTCTCGTCTTATTTTAATTTGAGCAATAATCGTGGTATAATTGTCGGTAATGGTCATTCAATTCCAATTCGTGGTTTTGGTCACACAAATTTATCTCCCCCTGAATCCTCCCTTAGCCTTAAAAAATGTCCTTCATGCCCCTTAACTTATTAAAAACTTAGTGTCGGTTCGAAAGTTTACAACTAATAATCGGTTTATGTTGAATTTGACCCTTTTGGTTTTTCTGTGAAGGATTTCGAGACGGGGATGCGTCTATGAGATGTGATAGTCGGGGCGACCTTTATCCCATCACCACCAAACAAGCCACTTCACCATCTACCTTTGCAGCTTTAGCACCATCGTTATAGCATGCTCGTTTGGGTCATCCGGGAGCACCTGTTTTTGACTCCCTTAGGCTAAATAAATTTATTGAGTGTAATCAAACTCGTAGTTCTCATGTTTATCAAACTTGTTCTCTTGGAAAACATGTTAAGTTGTCATTTGTGTCTTCTAATTCTTGCACTGTTGCCTTTTGATATTATCCATAGTGATATTTGGACATCTCCCGTTTTGAGCTCTTCGGGCCACCGATGTTATGTTTTGTTATTGGATGATTACTCTAATTTTTTGTGGACATTTCCATTGTCTAAGAAGTCTCAAGTTTTTTCCCCATTTTTATCTTTTAGAGCTTTCATCCGCACTCAATTTGAATGGGAAGTAAAGAACATTCAATGTGATAATGGTAGGGAATTTGATAATGGGCCTTTTTGGAAATTTTGTAAAATAAATGGGTTAGCTTTCCGCCTCTCTTGTCCACATATATCATCACAAAATGGGAAAGCCGAGAGAAAAATCCGTACCATTAACAACATTATTCGTACTCTACTAGCCCATGCATCTTTACCACCTTCATTTTGGCATCATGCTTTGCAAATGGCAACATATCTTCTCAACATTCTTCCAAGTAAACACTTAGCCTATCAATCGCCTCTCAAGGTTCTTTATCAAAGGGACCCTTCCTACTCTCATCTTCAGGTTTTTGGGTGTTTATGATATCCACTATTTCCCTCTACTACCATAAACAAACTTCAAGCTCGTTCGACCCCATGTGTCTTTTTGGGCTACCCATCTAATCATCGTGGTTACAAATGCTATGATTTTTCCTCTTGTAAAATCATACTAAGTCGCCATGTCATTTTTGATGAAACCCAATTCCCATTTGCTAAGTTGCACAATTCACAACCTCACACTTATGGTTTTATGGACAATGGACCCTCCCCTTATGTGGTCCACCATTTGACCCCTCCACTAAGCCCAAACCAACAGGCCCAGCCAGTCTTGCCCAACCCACAACCTGCCATCCCGCCTACACCTCCAACAAACCCACCCACACCTAGCCCACCATCCCCACAGCCGACACCCTCGGCCGGCCCAGCTCCTCCACCGCCACCTCCATATCAGCCTACTCCTCTTCCGACTTCCAGACCCGTGACACGTAGTCAGCATGAGATTTTCAAACCCAAACAACAATTAAATCTTAATACTAATGTCAGTAAATCCCCCCTGCCACATAACCCCGTGTCTGTCCTTCGTGACCCGAATTGGAAAATGGCTATGGATGATGAATTTAATGCTCTTATTAAAAATAAGACATGGGAGTTAGTGCCCCGTCCACCTGATGTTAATGTGATTCGATCTATGTAGATTTTTACCCATAAAGAAAAATCTGATGGTGTTTTTGAGAGGCATAAGGCCCGTCTTGTAGGTGATGGCAAAACTCAACAGGTTGGCGTGAATTATGGTGAGACTTTTAGCCCGATAGTCAAACCGGCAACTATTTGCACTGTGTTCAGTTTAGCTCTCTCTAAAGCATGGCCCATTCACCAGCTTGATGTGAAGAATGCTTTATTGCATGGAGAACTCAAAGAGACTGTGTACATGCATCAGCCCATGGGTTTTAGGGACCCAGATCGTCCTAATCATGTATGCTTGTTGAAGAAATCTCTTTATGGGCTCAAACAGGCCCCTCGGGCTTGGTACAAGAGATTTGCTGATTATGTTTCTACTCTTGGGTTTCTCACAGTACTTCTGATCATTCTCTCTTCATTTACCGGCAAGGTACAACTACGGCTTACATTCTTTTGTATGTGGATGATATTATATTGACAGCTTCCTCTGATGCTATTCGCAAGTCTATCATATCCCTTCTTAGCTCGGAATTTGCTATGAAGGACCTGGGGCCATTGAGTTATTTCTTGGGTATAGCTGTAACTCGTCATGCAGGTGGTCTATTCTTATCTCAGCGGAAGTATGCAGCAGAGATCATTGAACGGGCCGGCATGTCATCTTGTAAGCCATCTCCTACTCCGGTTGACACTAAACCGAAGCTCAGTGCTAATTCTAGCACACCATATGCAGATCCATCTCATTATCGAAGCCTTGCAGGGGCTCTTCAGTATCTCACTTGCACGAGACCCGATATTGCTTATGCTGTGCAACAGGTGTGTTTATTCATGCACGACCCGAGGGAAGAACACATGCACGCTTTCAAGCGCATTGTACGCTACATTCAGGGTACTCTTGATCATGGCTTGCATCTCTATCCATCTTCCACATCCACTCTCCTTTCTTATACAGATGCTGATTGGGGTGGGTGTCCGGATACCAGATGCTCTACATCTGGTTATTGTGTGTTTCTTGGTGATAATTTAATTTCTTGGTCCGCCAAACGACAAGCTACGTTGTCACGATCTAGTGTGGAGGCGGAATACCAAGGCGTTGCCAATGTGGTTTCTGAGTCTTGTTGGTTACGAAACCTTCTTCTGGAGCTTCATTGTCCTATTCGGAAAGCTACCTTGGTGTATTGTGATAATGTTAGTGCGATATATCTGTTAGCGTAATTCATACACTACTTTTTAAGGCAAGTGCACCAATCGCAACCAGTAATATAGTAATGAATAGAGTATCGTCTCCACAGGGATTATGATGGTTATCAATAAGAATAAGTGTGTAATTACTTAAAACGGAAATGATTTGGATATTTTGATTGTAATTGTAACGTTGAACAAGTTAAAGTAAAAATAGAATTGACTTGGTTGGTTGAAAACGACTAGGATTTGAATCCTCTTGTACTTGCTCTTATGTAACTAGTTCATCATTAATCAAGTAATTTCATATAAGTTGATGTTGAATCATTGAATTAGCTTAAGGACAATCCCTTGCCTCATAAACCCTTTATTCTAGCCACATTCCCTAATCCCTTAGGTGATTAATGATTAGACTAAGCAATAAGATCCATGATTCATTAGAACACATAACCACAAGTTATATTCCTATAATCTTCATGATTATGATTACTAATCTCAGTTCAAGTTCATTCATCCTATTTTCCAATAAAGATGAAAAACCCAAATTCAATGCAATAGTGATCAAGTATTGAAAAGCATGAAGTATAGAGATTAGAAACTCAATTTACATAACATAAACTTGTATTACTATAAGAGAACTAACTACATAAGAGTTTGTACATGATTCATCTCATCCTAATCTAAGGTATTTAGCTACTCATACATATGAAAGAAAACAACTCCATTGATGATCCAAACCTTGTTCCCAAGAATGAATCCTCCTTGAAGATGAAGAACAACGGAACCCTAACACTCCTTATCTTTCTCTTTAGTGTTTTTGGCTGTTAGCAAAGGTCCAAGATGATTAAAAAGTGAACAAATATCTAATTATACAGATTCTGCAGCACCGTGCGCGTCGCGCGCAGATTAAGCGATACAAATGCGCGTCGCAAGACCGAGGCGGCTTCCAGATTTGCCGATGCGCGCGTCGCGCGCAGATTCTTCGATCGGGCCACGCCGCATGAAGACGAGCCGTTTACATAAATGCGCCACACGCGCATTCCTTTACTTGTAAATGCGGCGTCACGCGCATACTCAATTACTTGGCTAAATTCCGCATTTTTGGCTGCCTTCGAATCTTATGCTCTCACGAATCATCTTCTTTGCCTTTAATTGAATTCTTGAGAGTGTCTTCTTTTGGTTTTGTTTCCATTCCTTGCAATTCAAGTGCAATATACATGAGAATAATGTAAGAGTTAAAACATACAATCAAACAACCAAGTGTAAAGAATTCCAAAGTTTAAGCTCAATATATATTCAACTCTCTCAATTCCTCATGTATTTAATTCAATTAATCACTCTAAATTAACATAAGATGAAAACTTATCAATATCTCTCTGGGAATCCTGTTCAACATCAGCGCACTAAACATATCGAGATGGATATTCACTTTGTTCGCGAAAAGGTTGCTCATGGGGAAGTTCGAGTCTTACATGTCCCGTCACGTTATCAGATTGCAGATATTTTTACAAAGGGCCTTCCCTTGGTTCTATTTGAGAATTTTCGGGACAATCTCAGCGTACGACAACCTCCCGCTTTGACTGCGGGGGTGTGTTAGAATATATGTAAATATATTCTGTATCTAGTCATAATGTTAGTAATCTTGTGTATAATTAACATAATGTTAGTGATCGTATGTATAATTTATTTTCTTGTTTCCTTAATTATAGCCTAGGATTTGTTTCCTTGTTTCCTTAATTATAGCCTAGGATTTATTTCCTTGTAATGGTTGTATATAACCACAATTATGCTAATGAAATCAGAACGGAATTATATTCTTTCAATAAAAATTAAGTAACTATAATATTACAGCCAAATTAGTCCAGAGAGAGGGGGATAGAGAGGGGCAGAGAAAGAGGGGAAACAAGAAAGGGGTATGAGGAGAGAAAGGGAGGGAAAGAGAATGGGAGAGAAAACAGAGAGGGAAAGATAGAGAAAACGATGAAAGAGGGGGGAAAGAGGTGAAAGAGATGAGAAAAGAAGATAGTGAAAAAAATAAGAATGAAATATTAATTATCTAATTATCGAAATAAACTCATGAGTATCTTTTCTCCAAATTAAGAGGAAGAAAAATAAAAAGTAAGGGGTGGAATGAAATGGAATAAGGAGCACTGGGTTCTATTCCATTCCATCATATTTTAACAATTCAAACAATGGAATCTAATTGGATTCCATTCCTTCCCATTACAACAATAACAGAAAGAATGCCATTCCTTCCCATTACAACAATCCAAACATAACCAAAGTCAAGTGTATTGCGTAATGATTATTCTCGCTCCCATTCTTCGAAATAAAGTTGAATCTTAGGATGAGATAAAGTAAATTTTTCTTAATTATATATGCACATTTCAAGCTTAAATGATTATTGAATGAGAGACGCGTTACAACAACAATCAAATCTTTTTCACCTGAAAAGATGAGTTATAAGAGTACATACTACATGTGAAAGACTTGTCGCTCAAGCTTATGGATTTTTTATTATAATTTATCTGCCATATTGAATGCATGTGTCTACTACGTCTCATTAAAATTCAACTTTCTTTAAACAAATTGGGATTACGAGACTGATAACCTAGTGTATATACAAAGTAAGGATACAATTTTTCTAAAAAAATAATACACTAAGTGAAAATTCAAGATTGATTATTTACCGTTAGTTATCTTATCGTCTAAATCATACACTCTCCAACACGATTAGCACCGTCACCTACAAAAAAAAGGAGAATTGTGGCGGTTTATTTTGTCAAAAACAACGGTTTCAACTGCCATAATTCACACGAATAGCGGCTTCCTACACCACCGTAAATCTGTCCGCCATTCGGCAAATAATGGCGGTTCCGGCAAAACCGCCATAATCAGCCTTTTTTAAAATGACGGTTCATGCCCGTAAATAATGGCGGTTCACAACCGCCCTAATATTCTATCCCGAATCCAACTATGGTTCCATAAACTGACAGTTGATCACACTGCCACAATATACACGTTACAACGGCGAGTGAAACCGCCAATAATTCGCGTATTAAATGGCAATTAGCTTTCGTATATAATGGCGGTCTGAACCGCTACAATATTCAGGTTAAAACGGCGGTATCTGTTGGTAAAGAAATGACGTAATTAATCTCATTAACCGCCATAATTTTATTATTTTTTATTTTTTAAAAAATTTTTGGTTTATGATTTGATTGTTTAATATTATTTATTGATTTTATACTTGTCAAAAAATTAAAAGATAAATATAATAACTTAACAACTAATTTAAGAGGAACAAAGTCATTTCATAAACTCATATATAACCAATGTAAGAACAAACTAGTCCAACTGATCAACATATCCAAAATTACATAATAAGTCTTCTTCTTACTGTTGCCATAGGCATTTTGTTTACGAGACATTAGGCCTATTTCTTCTGTTGCTTTTGTTTTTCTTTTATTCTCAAAAATAGCCCCAAAAAATTATCTCATTAAAAGTTAAAACCAATATTTGGTTCAAGTGATAAGAAGTTTGGTTTTCCTTACAAAGTCTCGACTCAGATTAAACTGAGAGTCTAGACCAAAAACAATTATCTCATTCAAAGAAATTTCTGAAAGTTAATAATCCATTATATTGCCCGAAAAAAAAAACCCCATCTTCACCAAAAGGATGCATGCACGCAAACTAATAAGAATTTTAACTTAAGCAATATATATATGGATCGTGGAGCGCTCTCAAGCTATAATAACCATATCAAAATTCATGCAAAAGCATCTGAAATGATAATTTAAAAAAGTATACGATACAAGTCACAAAATAACCAAAAGTATATATATTATATATATAATGCAACATTAATTAATTCAGGTCGAGTCGTCTGCATCTTCATCAGCAGGAAGCTCATTCAGGTCAAATTTGAAAGTCTTAGCATCTCCAGCATTGTCATTTTCATCCATAAAAGAAGACTCCGAATCCGTATCACTCGTACCTATAGTAAAAACCAGATTTTCCTGAAAAGGAGGGTGCTTAGCTTCAGTTCTATTCACTACAAAAGGAGGTTGCTTTTCCCCTCTCATTCCACTGGTACTCCCCACTGCAGTTTCATTTGCAACATCATTAGAAGAGTTCTTATCTCTTTCAAGTAGTCCTTGAATCTCTTGATCACCTTTCAATCACATAACAACACAAAAATTGTCAAATAAGGCGCACGTGCCGACAAAACTCATTCTATATAAGAAATTTAATAACACTAAAAATATGTGACAAAAGCTCGTTCATCCGTTTTTCCGTCAAAATCATTTTTCAAAAAAAAAAAAAAAAAACTTAATCCATAAACTTAGGTAATGTTTACTTTCTAAAAACATTTTCAGTTTTTATTTTCTAAAATTTGTATTCATCTTAAATTACTAACAAGAAGATAGAAGACTTGTGATTGTGACAATATGGAAGACTAGCTAGAAGAAATATATTTTTGAAAACAATAAAAAGAACACTTTCAAAGTTTTTAGAAACATTAGATCTGTTTTCTAAAATTGAAAAAGAAAAAGGTGAGAGAAATAATAAATCTTCTTAGTTTAAATGAAAATGAAAACAGAAAATAGGAAAATTGAGGAAGCTAGTAAATGAACCATTAACTATACTGTAGACTCTGTTTTTCTTTGTCACACGTAAGTACAGGTTATCTCAACTAGTTTCAAAAATGAAAAAATTATAACATTGGGCGAGTAGAGGGATTTGGTAAAACTATATTCTTATGTATCAATGATATTATTCTGCAAACGATATTAAACTCCAAAAATGACCTTAAACACACACATACAAAATAGAAGCCAGACAATAAGAATAGGTTAATATGTTGATTATAGTTGGCTGGTTTTTCATATGGGACGTTATCTATTGATTATAAATGATGCACTGTTCAAGAGCATCTACTATAGTTAAAATAGACAACAAGTGCAGCGCTTCACAACTTTTGTTACCCTTTCACTAAAGGTGCAAAATGTGTAAGGTGCAACAGCTACATATTCTTATTTTAATATATATATATCTAGTTCAAATTTAATTGGGGTTGAGACTTGAGAATATACTACAATAACATGCAATTTTTTTTTTGACAAAACAATAACATGCAATTAAGAAACACCACATATACAACTATATAACATTCAATAAGAATATATTGCAGAATATTAAAGAAAAATATCCACATATCATCATTTATATTTGAGAATTTAATGACAAAATATAAGATACTTAATTTATACTTATTTATTTTGTGTCTTGTTTCATATATATTATAAAAGACTATATTATAAAATACTATGTTATTCTGGTTTTTAATTTAGTGCTAATTAAACATCTATATTATGGGTGCATTTAATTAAGCAACCATAATCCTGTTTCTAGTTGTTTAGAAATAATATATAATCATTTATCTCCTTACCCAATTCACAAATATCTTTACCTTATTTTTTTATCGTTGTTCATGTGTTTCCCATGTAATTGATGGAAGAGTTCCCCCCCGCCCCCCGCCTTCTTTTTCTACAAGACTGAGGAGGGGAGCAATAAAACAGTGACATTCTACTTCACAAATTTTCCGGAAGATATAGAGGAGAAGGAACTGCACAGAAGATTCGCATGCTGGGGACATGTGGTGGATATTTTTATACCAAAAAAGAGAAACAAAGAAAGGCGAAGTTTTGGATTTGTGAGATTCGCGGCTTGCTCAGTCACAAGTGCTCTGGAGCAAACACTAAACGAGTGTTGGTTTGGGTCTTGCAAACTAAGAGCAAACATTTCCAAGTACCCAAGGCAGGAGAAGAGCATCGGGACACGAGGTCACGGAGCACAATCGACGCAGCGTACGATGGGTGCGCTTAAGGCAGAAGAAAAGAGTGGCACGCATTTTCGGAGCGAAACAGAGAAAAAGTATTCAAAGTTCAGAGAAGCAGGGGTGAGTTATCTTGATGCGGCGAGGCAAAGTGTGAGGAAAATATGGTGGCCAAAAGGGGTAAGAGGTGAGTCGAAAAAGGCAGAACAAGAGTGGAAGGGACTTGATTTCACAGTTGCAGAGGAAGACATGGGGTGGCTGAAACGATGCTTCGTTGGTCAAGTTCAATGCCCAGAGGAGGTGCTAACATTACAAGATAAGATCTTGGAGGCAGGTATATTGTCGATCAGAGTAACACCGCTGGGAGGGGATAAAGTGCTCATTCATGTGGACGAAGACGAGGATTTCGAAGAGCTTGTTAAAGATGCTGAGGATTATTTCCAACATTGGTTCAAGGATTTAGTTGATTGGTCCCCGGGCGAAGTAGCGCGCGAGAGGTATGCGTGGGTTCGGATTCAGGGTGTGCCTCTGCATGTGTGGGGTTATGAGTTCTTTGAGAAGGTGACTTGCTGTGTGGGGCGCATCGTCCGAGTGGATGAGGCCTCTGAAAGAAAGCAAAGGCTCGACTTTGCAAGGGTCTTAGTGAGAACTTCTTTGTGGGAAGTCATCTCACGCTGGTTCAGAGTTAGGGTGAATGGCTTGATATTTTCAATCAGAATGATTGAAGAACCATTCTTGTATCCGTATGCTAAGGAGCAGCCGTTGAAACCAATTTGCTGGTGTCATGGGGATGCCAGTGAAAGTTCGGATGATGATGAATCCTTCATTCCGCCATCTATGGGGTCACATGTTGCAGCGGATGAGGAGAACGATGACTGCACATTGGGAGAAGGAACTAATGAGGCAATAATCGAGGAAGAGGATGCAGGGCTCGAGAATAATCGATCATCAAATCACATCACACAAAGTATGGAGACGGAAGGTGTAGGACCAAAAGTCGGCGAGAATTGCACAGGCCACCAAGGGAAGGATCTAGTAGGGCGGCTGGAGGCTACCTGCTCGAGGCAGTCACATGGAGAGAGTGTTGGGCTACATGAGAAGGATCTAAGTGAAGAAATGGGCTGGTTGCAATATACCTTGTGCGGCCCATTAGAGGAAAGCACTATGCTGGAGAGAGGACAAGAGGTGGCAGTTGATTGCTGTGGGTCTAGTGGGCCAAAAATAGTTGGACCATCTAACACTGAAACAAGGGTGTGGGCTAACAATATTAAAGAGGGCCAGATTTCCTTGTATGTGGATCTGGGTGCGTGTAACGTTGGACCAGATAAGTCACAAGTTAAGGATAAGGCAGGGGAGGTGGAAACGTTGGTGCACAACGGGAAGGGCACAGAGGACAAGAGAGTGTTGTGTCCGATAGCGATACACAATAGCGGAGGGAGTTGATGCAGCTGAGGCGAGCGTCCAAACGAGATCTAAGTGCAAAAGGAGAAGCAAACCAGCGAAAACTACGAAGCATACCAAGTGGGGAGACCGAGATGGCTCAAGGGGAGAAAAAGAGGAGGCAATGGAGGACGGCAAAAATAATCAGACATCTCCGGGTGGCCTTCATCAGGCGGCTTCTAAGGTACAATCCCTATCTGGTGAATCAAGTTCTAATTGTACTATGGGTAGGAAACATTGTAGGGTATTACATGGTGAGTCGAAGGAATTAGCAGAGGAAGTTTGGGGCTTTGGTAGAAAAGTGGGCGTAGCATCAAAAGGCAACGTAGGGGAAGCGGTCCATCATTTGGTATTGACAGAAGAAAGGGAAAGAGACGCATCAGGAAGGAGGGAAGGGGAGAGGTGTAGAGGTCGGTAGGAGTATCGTAACACAGCGGGGAGAATTGGGAGTTAAAATAATATTGTTAAATGAAGATTATAACCTACAACATTAGAGGACTTGGGGGTAGAGTGAAGAAGCAAGATGTCAAGAAATTGGTTTCAACGTATAATCCGGATATCCTGTGCTTACAAGAATCAAAGTTAGAGGCAGTGGAGGAGTCAGTGTGCTTGGGTATCTGGGGTCACGCAGACTTTGGGTTTGCGTTCAAACCAGCAGAAGGAAGATCGGGTGGGATAATCACAATTTGGGGCAAGAAAAACTTCGAATTACAGAATATTCTCCATGGCAGTCAATTTGTATGTGTCGAAGAGGCGTAGAGGCGAGAATAAGTATCGATGTGATGGTGAACATCTACGCATCATGCGAATTGAGCAGGAAGAAGGAATTATGGGGCGAGCTGTCGGATCTGGTTGCATCGAGAAGGGGCACGAGATGGTGCTTAGCTGGGGATTTCAATTGTATCAGGAACGAGGCAGAAAGAAAGGGTGTTCTCTCTTCTTACCGACGGGAGGAAATGACACTGTTTGAAGAATTCATATCGGAAGTGGAGCTGATTGATATGCCAATGAATGGTAGGAGATTCACCTGGTACAAACCAGACGGGTCCGCTATGAGCCGTTTGGATAGGTGCCTCATCAATGAGGAATGGCTTAATTCCTGGCCTGGTAGTTCACAATGGGGGCTTGCCAGAGAGTCTTCTGATCACTGTCCAGTCTTGCTGAAAGAGAATATAGAGAACTGGGGCCCCAAACCTTTCAGAATGCTTAAGTGTTGGATCCAGGTGGAAGGTTACCATGATTTTGTAAAGGAACAATGGAAGATTCTCAAAGTGGAAGGCTGGGGGTCGTATGTCTTGAAAGAAAAGCTCAAATTGATTAAGCAAAAATTGAAGGAATGGAACAGTCAGCATTGTCAGAACTTGGGCGAAAAAATTAAGATAGCCAAGGAGGAATTGAATAACTGGGACTTAAAAGGAGAGGAAGAGGACTTAAATCTTTAGGAAACAAATGACAAGTTACAGTGTTATGCGCAGCTCCAACAACTTTCAAAGCTGCATTCTAGTATCCTATGGCAAAAGGCTAGGATCAATTGGTTGCGAGAGGGAGATTCTAATTCTAAATTCTTCCATGGCTGTATCAATAAAAGGCGAAGAATAAACGAAATCCTATGCATAGAAGTCAAGGGGGTCATGGTTGAAGGGGTGGAGGAAGTGAAGGCTGCAGTTGCTAATCACTTTGAGGAGCACTTCCAAAGTAGGAAGTGGGAAAGACCTGTTTTAGAGAATATGGTGTTTAAATCCATTAGCGTGAGGGACAATGAGGAGCTAATTGCTCCGTTCTCTGAAGAAGAAATTAAGAGGGCGGTGTGGGATTGTGAAAGTTTTAAGAGCCCGGGACCGGATGGGGTGAATTTTGGGTTCATTAAGGATTTCTGGGAGGTTGTCAAATCTGATTTCCAGAACTTCATAAATGATTTTCATAGTAATGGTCAGTTGGTTAGAGGTTCTAATTGCTCCTTCATCGTGCTAATTCCAAAAAAGGAGAGTCCACAGAAGATTGGAGATTATAGACCAATATCTCTTATTGGATGTATGTATAAGGAGCTGGCCAAGTTGCTAGCAAACAGATTGAGGGAAGTGATTGGTAAGGTGATTTCGGAGTCGCAGACGGCATTCGTGAGAGGTAGACAAATCTTGGATGGAATCCTTATAGCAAATGAAGTGGTGGACGAGGCAAAAAAGAAGAAAAAGGAGCTAATGATGTTCAAGGTTGATTTCGAGAAGGCTTACGATTCCGTGGAATGGGATTATTTGGACTTTGTGATGGAGAAGATGGGTTTTGGTGCAAAATGGAGGAGGTGGATTCAGGTGTGTTTAAATACTGCTTCGGTGTCAGTCCTAGTCAATGGCAGCCCGACGAGGGAATTTAGGGTCTCCAGGGGGTTGAGACAAGGCGATCCGCTATCTCCTTTCTTATTCTTATTGGCCGCTGAAGGTTTCAATGTTCTTATGACTAGAGTAGTAGAGTTGTCTCTGTTCACGGGTTACAAAGTGGGTTCCCCGGCGCTTCAATTATCTCACCTTCAATTTGCGGATGATACGCTGATTGTCGGTGAGAAGAGCTGGAGTAATGTTATGGCAATCAAGGCGATATTGCAGTTGTTTGAAGCGGTATCAGGCCTAAAGGTCAATTTCTATAAGAGCCAGTTGATGGGGATCAATATTCCACTTAGGTGGATTGAGAGAGCGTCTGTTGTCCTGAATTGCAAAGTCGGGGCGGTCCCGTTCAAATATCTGGGACTTCCTATTGGCGCCAACCCTAGAAGAAAATCCACATGGGAGCCGGTTGTGGATACTGTGAGGCGGAGGCTATCTTCGTGGAAGAGTAAGAATTTATCTATGGGTGGTAGAGTGGTGCTCCTCAAATCAGTCTTATATGCACTCCCGGTTTATTTCCTTTCTTTCTTCAAGGCTCCGTCAGGTATCATATCTAAACTTGAATCTCTTTTCAAACAGTTTTTGTGGGGTGGGGATGAAGTATCTAGGCGGGTACATTGGGTTAAGTGGGACACAATATGTAGAGATCATGAGGCGGGGGGGTTGGGGTTAAAAGACTTGAGAGCGTTTAACATTGCACTGCTAGGAAAATGGCTTTGGAGAATGAAAACGGAGAAACAAGAATTATGGTATAGAATATTGGCTCACAGGTATGGGGAAAGTGGGGGAGCATTAATTATGAGGGAGAGGGAGAGCTCATTATGGTGGAAAGATATACTTTCGGTGGAAGAGGGGGGTGGGGCTTTAGACAAAAATGGTTCTCAAATTCGCTGATGAAGAAGGTAGGGAATGGTATAGGAACTCTATTTTGGAAGGATCCGTGGTGTGAGGGTGTGGTGCTGAAAAACCGATTTGAAAGGTTATTCATGATATCGTGCGAAAAGGACAAATCAGTGGCTGAGGTGAGAATCTTAGAAGAGGGAAGATGGAGATGGGAGTGGAGGTGGAGAAGAAGGCTATTTCACTGGGAAGAGGAATTAGAGAGGGAGCTTAGGGAGTTGGTAGAAACGGTTGAGATGCATGCGAATGATAGTGATAGGTGGGTGTGGAAGGAGGACTCGTCGAGTAATTATTCCGTAAAATCAGCCTATAGATTTCTCAAGTCATGCCGCACTTGCGAATCGATTGTAAGTTACAAAAAAGTGTGGCACAAGTCGGTTCCATTGAAGGTGGCGACGTTTGTTTGGAGACTATTGCAAAATAGGATTCCGACCAAAGATAACCTGATAAAGAGAGGAATTATTAGTAGGGACTCTCAAAATTGCCTAGGGTGTGCAGAGGAAAAGGAAACTACAGAGCACTTATTTTTTACTTGCCACAAATCTTCAAAAGTATGGATGGAGATTATAAGGTGGTTAGGTGTAGTTACTGTTATGCCTGCAGGAGGGTCCACAACATTTAATTCGGTTTGAGGGAGCGTCTGAGGGAAGAAAACTCAAGGCAAAGGTCTTGTTGATATGGTTCTCGTGCATTTGGGCAATATGGAGATCGCGGAATAAGGCGGTTTTCCAAGCAAAACACTTTGAGGTTGCAGAGATAGTGGAGTTAGTAAAGAGGCAGTCATGGAGTTGGTTGAATGCAAATATGAAAGGCTTCAATTATCCTGTTATAGTGTGGATTGCGAACCCGTTAGCATGCCTTGGGGTGCGGGTGAGCTGAGTTGTGCAGCTCAAGTTCAAATGGAGAAGATGGTGCAAAGACACTATAAGCAACTGATGGAGGGGTTACCATCTGATTGGGGGTTGCAAGGGAACAAATAGGTATGCAGAGCGAGAATCTTGGGCAGCTTTGGCATTCCACAATTCGGCCTCATGAATTAAGACAGGAGCAGATGCTATCACTGTGTGGAGTCTCTATATAATGCCATTGTTTAATTGTAATTGTGCTGTTATGGTCGCCTTCTTGTTATTTACTGTCACATCCTATAGCTAGTGTTGGTAATGGCTTTGGTGTTGGTCATTGTTGATTGTATAGGGGCTGGTATTTCTTTTGCCTGGGTGGGGCTGGTACCCTGTGTATCGTTTCAATTATGGATGTTCAGGTGTAGTTTGTCTTGGCTCACCTTGAGCCTTGGACTCCTTGTTATTTAATAAAAAATTTGGCTTTTTCAAAAAAAAATTATTCAATTCAAATTCACATTTCAAGCAACACTGTCAATAGTCAATTGGTATATTAAGACTAACCTTCATCAATAGGAGGATGATTCAAGTCAAATCTATTAATGACACGACCCACATCATTATTTTTCTCTTTGTTACAAAGATCCCCTTCAATCTTGTGCATATGTGAAACCTTTATTTTTTTCTCTTGGGCAGAAGGATCATTAAGCGGTGAGAATAACTTGTTTATTTCCTTACTAGTGACTTCATCGTCACCTGCAACCATATAACAATAATCATTAAATCAACGAGAAGAGACGACATTTAGAACAAAATAAAGTGGAGTAAAATCAATAAAAACGACATTTACAGTGTTATAAAATTCAACTCAGATTCACGTCAGACCCAACCGGTTAATTCATTATAAACCGATAAATTACATAGAAATGATGGATTCCAATATTTCTACAAGACTTAATACATTGTACGTTGATCTATGTAGCAATTAAGAGACATTCGAATTTGATTGTTCTATAATTAAAAATGGTTTATGGTTGAATATTACGATTTGTTTAGTTTATATAGTCTACTCTACATTATGAAAAAAGAAATTTTTGTTGTTGTATTGTTATCTATTCATTCAACAATTTCATTCCCACATAGAGAAGTAGGTTTATTGTCTCATTGAAATACTTTTCCAGTGGAATTATTCTTCTATCACCACACCATTACCAACCACCATTATGTACATCATTGCCACAACAGCCACTAAAAATAGTTGGCCATATTCAATAAAATAAAATAAAAACAATGGTTGGCCATAACATAGCATTTTTAGCTGTCATTAGAGATACAAATTCAATATTAAACGTTAGCCCAATAGCTTAAATTTTAAGGAGAGTTGGTCCTTATATATACAAGGGGTTTCTTAAGGATATGTTTGAATATTTTAAATTCAACAGAATAGAACATAATAGAATAGAGCAGAGCTAAATGAAACAAAGTCTTCATTTTAATATTTGAGTATTTTAATATAGAATGAAATAAAACTCTCATTCCATCATTAGAGAATTGAAGTGAATGAAATGATATGAATTCTAACTTTTTTATATGTTTCTTACCCTTATTTTAAACCACATAAACAAGACATAAACCTAAACACAAATATTATGTAAATTATAAATTATCAACTCTTATAAAAATTAAGTAATTATAATATTACAAACAAAGCACAAAGAGAGAAAGAGAGAGAGGGAGAGAGAGAGGAGAGAGTGAGAGGTTAGAAATGGGGACATGGAAAGAGAGGGAGGAAGAAAGAGGCAAAGAGAGAGTGAGAGAGGAAGGAGAGAGATTAGAGAAAAAGGGAGAGAGAGGAGATCAGAAGATAATACTACCTCCGGTCCTTTTTATAAAAAACAAAAATGGTGTAATCTTTTGTTCCTAATTATAAGAAATGTTGCATTAAATCATTAAGTGCCTTTTATACCCCTATTTTATTATGCATATTAATGAGATACTCACAAATTCCCCATGCAAGTGGAGTAGTTTTTTGCATGAGAGAGACATCAAAAGACATCATATTCAGCCATTTAGTATTTAGGGTATTTGTAAAATAACATTTAAATTTAAATGACTTCAATTCTTTTCCTTGGTCTTGATGAATTTATCATATGTTTCTTATAAAAATGACCGAAGGTAGTAGGACGAAGTAGTACTTTTATAATTATAGAAATAAAATCATAATTGAATCTATTTCATTCCCCTAAACTTAGGGGAAGAAAAATAAAGATAATGGGTGTAATGGGATGGCGTCACTTTCTAAACTTATATTTTGTGATCTATTTTTTACTTTTGTGTGTTTGTTTGACTAGTATGAGTGATTAGAATCCTAAATTAGGGCTTATAAAGGGCTTACGGTTAATAAGGAACTAAAAACAAAGTTTTTGTTTTAGCATCGTTAGTGACGCTAACATTCTTTTTTGCTATGTATAATTTATAGCTTCATTCGCGATGCTAATTTTGTCATTCTTAACATCGTGATTTTTAGATTTCTTTGCAATGCGAATACCCTGGTTTGCCACGTGAAATGAGAGTACATCTCAGCTCGCATTAGAAGTAGAGAACATGTGATGTGACGTGCCGCAAAGAGGGATGCGAAGCAACCCGGTTTGTGACATGAAACTGCATTTTCCCAACCACTATACATAACAGCTCTCATTCGGTTCTGAGGTGCCCCAAAGCCTCTTCTATCTTTAAATTCTCTCTCTAGCATCCTAAAAGCTTTCCTCGGCTTATTTCGTTAATATTTGGTCCAAAAACCCTAGTTCTGATCCTATAGTAGTGTTCCTAGTCTAGAAGCCTTCTAGGTGCCTTTAGCAAGATCTTAGTAGAAAACTTGGGGAAGTTCAAGAAGTAAGGAGTGCAATTAGCAACTCTTAGAGGGTGTCAATAACAGCTTTCCTCATCTGAAGTTGGTCGTATAAGCGATTGGGTCCTGGAAGGAGGACGAAACCCTACCCAACAGAGGTGATCTGGTTCGTGGAAAACATGGTTCGAGGGTCAAGGTTATCCGAGAGTTTGTGGATTCCTCAAGCATAGGTATGATCATATGTTGCTCGGTGGATGGTTGATAATCCTAGGATAAATGATTTATTTGTTGTATGTGATTACTTGATTGTGTATGTTTGACTGTCTATGTTCCTAGTTGATATGCTCACATAATTATACTACTATTACTGTATGATTGTTATTATGCTTGGCTAATTGGTATGCTTAGATGTTAGTGGTTAATCTTGGTAAAATTGGAGATGATGATTGTGAGGTAATAATGGATAGATTTGTAGCACTGAGTTTGATGATCTCAAATATTGAAGAGTAACACCCTTATACTTGAGGAATGCATACCCCTAGACAATAATAGCTGTTATTATCATCGAAGTCGTTGTTGTTGTTGTCATTACTGTTGTTATGCATAGTCGTGTCGGTGTCCACAAGGTTAGTGTACCTTATATTTGGGGTATGGTGTATAGCAGCAATAATATGATTATATGACCTTGAGGATAGATTGGGAGGAGCTTGATCATCTCGATGAGGCACTAGTATCCCTATCGTTGTTGGGGGATACATATTCCAATAATAGATTGTCACCCCTTTCATTGTTCAACCGTGTCATCTCTATCTTCATTGGGAGATGAGTATTTTATGCTGTATGAATCAGTCGCACAGATAGGAAGTGGTTATGATCTCATAGTTTAGATGAAGATCCTTAGTAATGGTATTTTTAGAGACGATTGCATTAGCCTAGGTGATAATCCTAGTATTGACGACTTGGAGATGATTGTTATGCTTGTTGATTGTTGATTGTATGTGTTCAAATGCTTTGTTCTACTATGTTTTCCTGCTTTAAAGTAATTGACATATCTCTTACCTCCTTCATTTTTTTGTATATTTCTATTTTTTTCATGATGAGTGTATCGGTGGAGGAGGATTAGCCTGTTCTTGGAGTCTACTCTTGGGGAGGAGTCCTATTGCAAGTGGAGGTCAGCTTAGGATGCATCTTGTTGTAGTTGTGGAGACACTTGTGTAATCTCCTTGGGTAGCATCAATATCTTTTCTAGTTATGTCTGATGTATTGCAAATATTATTTTGCCCACTCTGATAACTACGTAAGATACTCATGTTTTAAATACGATGTTTTTGTTTATATACAAGTTGTATTTGCTTACAATGTAGTGCCATGCCTCGACAGGGTGTTACATATTTATGGTATCATAGTAGTTTGGTTCTAACCAGACCGTGGGGTTGTGTCACTGATTATGTCTAGAGTCTAGTTGTGCCTGTGTAGGGGTGTCAACTATGTGGGGAGTTGGGTAGAGAGTATGTCATGATTATTCATAAGATATATGTTTGAGTCATGTATCTTATGTATATGAGCTAATGGTTGCTTTTCCAGGTAATTCATGGCTCGAAGGACCGATAGTGGAAAACGTAGAGAAATCACAAAAGATGACAATGGAAATGGAGGAACAGTAGAGAATAATGGAAACACAGGACCCACAAGAGTTGGACATACGAAAAACTTGATAACGGCTATCTAACAACAGTCGCAGTAAAATACGCAACTAATACAACAATAAGGACTATTGCTGCAACATTTACTGAATCAAGGAATGGATGAGGGAACAACTGACGTAGGACCGAAGACATTTATGAAGGGTAAACCTCTGCAGTTTCGCAGAGAATATGATCTAGAAGGATTTGAGCTGTGGATACAAGAAGTGGAGAAGACCTTTACCTCTACGCATTGTCGGGATGATCAGAAGGTGACATATGCATCTTTCTTGATGGTGGGAGGAGCAAAGTCATGATGGAGAAACAAACAGAGGATGTTGGGGACTGAAGGTAGAATCATCACATGGGAGCTATTCAATGCATGCTTTCTGGAGAAGTACTTACCAAGTGCTCTTAGGCATGAGAAGAAGTAGGAGTTTCTTAATCTGAAGTAAGGAAGGATGTTTGTGGGCGAGTATGCCATGAGGTTTGAAGCTATGATTATTTCTCCAGATTTTATCTAGTGAATCAATGAGGAATGGATGTGTAGGAAATATGAGGATGGACTAAGGCTTGAACTACATAGATCCATGTTACCTTTAAAGATAAACCAGTTTCCATAATTGTTAGAGAAATGCACCGCACTAGAAACCACAACAAAGAAGCAGAGAAAGATAAGCAAAATAACGAGGTAATAGGAAGGGGAGAGATGAGAAGACACAACATGGCCAGAGACCTTATGATCGCTCAGGGCAGTCAACTATGACCACTGGAGGATAGCTGCTGAACTCGATAAGATGCTTTCGATGAAAGAGGGCACCTTATCAAGGACTGCATTACAAATTATCTATCTACTTTCGATGTTGAAAGCCAAGACACATCTTTCGGGATTGTAATCAAGAAGTAGCGTCCAAAGCCGACACTAGAAGGAAAGGAGTTGGAACATGACCACAAGTAGTAGCAACGCCAACAACAAGGCCTCTAACAAGAGTACACATGTATGTCTTGAAAGTAACTGAGTCGTCCGAGACCCCAGATTCGAGTCGAGGTGTTTTCTAAGTTATCTTATATCCGAGATATCCGTCACTAAAATCTGAGAACGAAATTTGTTTTAAGCGGGTGGCAGTGTCACATCCTGAATTTCTAAGCCTAGGTTTTGTGATTTATTGTATGCTTCTGTGTGTTTGTGTGACTTGTATGGGTGATTAGAACCCTAAATTAAGGCTTAGAAGGGGCTTAGGGTTAATGAGGAACTAAAAATAAAGTTTTGGTTTTAGCCTTGTTTGCAACGCTAACAATCTTTTATGCTACGCGAAGACCATTCTTTGCTACGTGATTTTTAGCTTCCTTACGTGGTAGCTCGCATGACAAGTAGAGAACAGGTGGTGCGATGTGTCGCAAAGAGGGCTTTGTAACACAAAGCAACTTAGTTCGCAATGTAAAACTTCCTTTTCCCAACCTTTATAATTATCATCTCTCATTTGGTTATGAGGCTTCTTAAAGCCTCTTCTCTCTCTAATTTCTCTCTCTAGTATCCCAAAAGCCTTTCCTTAGCCTATTTCCTTATTATTCGATCCTAAAACCCTAGTTCTGGTTCCTTGGAAGCCTTCTAGGTGCCTTCAACAAGATCTTAGTAGGAGTTAGGGAAGTCCAAGGAGTAAGGAGTGCAAGTAGCAACTCTTGGAGGGTGTTAGTAGCAGCTTTCCTTAGATGAAGTTGGTTGTACAAGCGACTGGGTCCAGAAAGGAGGATGAAATGCTACCCGACAGAGGTGATCCAGTTCGGTGGCAGATTTGGGATTGGTGGACATGGTGATTCGATGCACTGAAAGCATCAATTGATAGGTGATTGGATAGCTCCTTAATATTGAGGACAAAGATAACCTCCTAGAGAAAGGACTTGAAACAAATTTCTGGCTACCTTTTCCATTCATCCATACTATACTTATGCTATTATAATATGAGATCAACGGCCGATACAATCCATTGATCATGTGGCTAGCCTAAAAAGAAGGAGGTCTAAATCTACTAGAATCCTTTGATCATTGGCGCTTCCTTTAGACATAATCCTCCAAGTGAGTAGGCCGTTTGATAACTCTTATGGGTTGGGCCATATTGTCCGAGTTGCTATCACCAAGGGTGGTAGATTGATCAAAATCATTTTAACAAATATTTTAGGTTCAAAATATGATAGCCATCACAGTTAATTTTTTTCCTAATTTTTTCACAACCCAAAAATTAATACTTATTTCATATCTTTTTCTATCTCTCTTTTTTCTATCACATCTCACTTTCTTTTTTTATCTTCCTATCTCTCTCTGCTCTCAAGGTTGTACACATTTTTGGGAGTAAGGAAAAATATTTTCCATAATTTTTTTTCTAGAAATGATAACTTGACAACTTGAAGTTGTCGAACACCGTCTAAAAATACGATTTGTGTGTTTTTTTTTCTCTCTCTCCAGCACGCATAACGAAACCAGGTGTGTGTCTATGCAGATACATTGTCGAGTTGCGATGTCGAGAATTAAGTTGTCGATATAACATTGCTCAATTTTTTTGGAGCTTGAATCAAAGTATCTTTTATGTGCCTTGAAACTTGAGACTTCGACTAACCAAATAAATAGAAAAAAAATAAATAAGACTCAGAATGACCTGTAGCAAATTGTTATTTTAGTGTAAAATTAACAGATGGTGAAAAGTTGATGATTCCCAAGTCATAAAATGATTTTGACATATGTGATAGGTGACCAGACCAAAAGAATTGAGTCTAAAAAAACGTATACCTTCAGAAAGTTTTCGCTTGTGATCGATGACCCTAGTGCCAGTTGATCTCTTAAGGGGACCCCCAAAATTGGATTCCAAAACTGAATTCCTCAGGTCCATTGGCATGGATCGAGTTTTGCTTCCATTACCCTTGCCACTAGCAAGTTCCAAAGGGTTTCTTATGTTATCAACACTTGAGTGTCTTTTTCGCCTCTCTCCTCCTTCAATTCTACCAACAACAGCATCAACATTATGTGTGGGACTCAAGTTGATGGTGGCATCATTTTTGGGCTCATGAGTTGCCGAGAGAGAATTGGGGGAACCCTTTCCAATGTTTTCCATGGCTAAAAAATGCCTTAAGTTAGAAAATGATTGCTAGAATTCTTCCTTTGGACAATCTTGCTCAATCTTATTGGCAAGAGAATGATTAGGAAGTAACGCTATCAACTCAACTGTGAGGCACCTGACCTTTGAATATAAGACTGCATTAGTTTTAGGTTTTTTATAAAATATTACTTTTACTTTTACATATAAATCAAAAAAAAAAACAAATATTACTTTTACAAGTATTTATAATATACTTTGTTTCTGATCATTTTGAAAAACTGCTTTAAATAGACTCTTAAATAAATCTATAATAGTAAGTACTTTTTAAATTATAATGACATTTAAATAAAAAAAACTTTTTAATTTACATTAAATATATATATATAAATCGAAAACATTGTTTTAGCATAACCTTAAAATCACAATTTTTTACTGATCATTTTGAAAAGCTGCTTTGAATATGTTCTTAAAAAAATCTATAATAGTAAGTACTTTTTAAATTAAAAAAAACTTTTTATAATGACATTTAAATGAAAATTACTTTTTATTTTACATTAAATATATATAGATTAATCGAAAACAATGTTTTACAATAACCTTACTTTTTTATTAATTAAACATAAACAAACAATCGATATATTATAATGTCAATTAAAAACTGCCATATTCATAGCACATATTTATTACTAATGCTTCCATTAAGAGATATATTATTAAATAAATACTGAAATTCTATTTTTATATTAATTAATGTCATATATACAAACACTGTGTCAAAAAAAATATGTAATAGCATCTTAAAAAATCTAAAATTGTAAGTACTTTTTAAATTAAAAAAACTTTTTATAATGACATTTAAATGAAAAATAATTTTTACTTTACATTAAATATATATATATATATAAATAGAAATCATTGTTTTAGCATAACCTTAAAATCACTTTTTTATTAATTAAAGCTAAACAAACAAAAAATATATTATAAAGTCAATTAAAACTGCCATATTCATTTTGTCAAAAAAAACTACCATATTCATGGCACACATTTATTATTAATGCTTTTCATTATGAAATATATTATTAAATAAATACTGAAAATTTGTATTTTTATACGTAATTAATGTCATATATACATGCACGGTGTCGAAAAAATATGTACCAAAAAATAATATATAATATAATATAATAATTGTTGTAGCATATACGGAGTATATGAGAAATGTTTCTTTCATTTATAACAGGCCATCAAACTATTTAATTTACTTTTTGAATCTTACTGTGTATTTAATGCTATTTGAAATCACTTATCTCATTAAATGAAATTTCTGAAAGTTATCAATTTATTATGACCATAGATGCATTTTCATTTTAAAATTAATTTTTTAAAAAATTAAATTATACATTTTTTTAGCAAATATTAAATTATACATATGAAGCTATCATTTTTAACTAATTTTATTATATATAATTACAAATAAAAAACTAATGAGAATATTACACTACCCTCTCCTAAGAGATGCTTAAATTACGCACCCCTACCATCTTATGTCGAAATATACATTTCTCTCCCCTCTTATATACTCCTCCGTTTTCATATATAAGAAAGAAAATCTTCATAATTGTTGTTACAAAATATAAGCAATAGTTGCCCACTTTTAATCTATTAAATAATGTTTACCCAAAATTACCCTTAATTAATTTTAGTCTATCTTTAATTAATAAGGACAATTTAGGAATTACAATTCTTTTTTTTAGATTTGAAGACTATTAAATAAGAAGAAATACATTTCTTAAGGGGTGTGCAGCAATTATTTTTTGCTCATATATAAAAAAGGAGGGTGTAATACATATTAGAGAAAATTTCATTTCCTTCCCTGAAAGTTGATTGAATTACATTTCTCTCCTCATTTATGTTAAAATATACACTTTTCTCCCTTGAAAAGTAAATATGTATTACACTTTAGTCCATTTTAATATAATTCTGTCAAAAAATTCTATTTTAATATAATCAAACTTCTTATGCATATTTTTTCTCAATTTTTGATTCACGATATCATAAACATACAGTTTTAAACATTATTATCAACTATGAAGCAATAAAAGATAAAATAAAAATCTTGGACAAATTACTACAGCTAATAAAAAAACTATTTAAAACTGAATTTTATCTTCTAAAGTCATAAAATTAACAATAAATTGTTCAAAATTAAATATTGTTGACAATGAAAGTTATAAAACAAAAAAGGTTAATAGTGTTTTTGGTCCATGTAATTTCAGGAAAATTTAGTTTTAGTCTCTCTAAAAATATATTTTTTTAAATGGTCTCTGTAATTTAAGATTCTTCCACTTTTAGTCCCTGTAAAATTTTTTGTTTAGATTTAGTCCATGTAATTTTAAGATTCTTATAAAAGTGGAAAAATCTTAAAATTACATAGACTAAATCTAAACAAAAAATTTTACATGGACTAAAAGTGAAAAAATTTTAAATTATAGGGACCATTTAAAAAAAATATTTTTACAGGGACTAAAACTAAATTTTTCTGAAATTACAGGGACCAAAAGCACTATTAACCCTAAAATAAAATTCCTAAATAATGGTTTAAAGTTATTTTTCACCATTAAAATATTCGTTAATGTAAAAATGAATTAAAGTGTAATACATATTTACTTCTTAAGAGAGGAGAATGTAATTCAAGTTGCTCTTAGGGAAGATGAGTATAATTTACTCTACATATTTACTTCTCAAGGGAGTTGAGTGTAATTTACCCAAAACTAATTCATTACAAGAAAAAGCAGCGTTATCAACGGCCAAAAGCTGTCAGTAATGCCAAAAAACCATCGGTAATGATGAATTACCGACGGTCACGTGTCCATCGAAAATATGGGTGTGCAAACATTTACTGATGGTCATTTGATTATCGACGGCCATGTCCGTCAGTACGAGGTCGTCGATAAATACCGACAGCCCTGACTGTCGGACATGGCCGTTGGTAATCGTTGGCGTGAAAAAGCCGTCGGTAAGGTTTTGTAATTTTTATATTTATTTATTTATTTAGTTATTTAATTATTTATGTACTTGTTTATTTAATTATTTATTTAATTATTTATTTATTTATTTAAAAAACATTAAGAAACGTAATAAACGTGATAACGTAAACTAAAAACCAAATTAAAATAAACATAATATAGATGAAAAATATCCTCATAATGTCAAAATATAAAAACATAAGTTAATCTTGATCATACACAAGGTGGTCTAAACCATATGCGCCGTCGACATTATCAGTACCATGAGGCGGCTGATGATGAGGTTGAGGCTGCTGGTGCTGGCGAGCTAGCATCACGTATATCTGATCCTGCCGCTCCAGCACCCTGGCCAACAGCGTGTTCGTCCAACGGTTTTCCTCCTCGGAAGCGGCCAATCTCCGCTTCATCTCAGCAAACTCCTGCTCATCCACAGTAAAGCGATGACTGCCACTACTCGATGATGATCTGCTGTTGAGATGACTTGTCCCTTTATTGTAGTTGATGACAAGGTCTCCAGCACCGTATAAGTGACCCTTCTTCTTGCTACCAACAACAACAAACCAAATCTTGAGCGGTATAGCTGGATCCTCAGGGGTAGTCAGGCTCTGAGATAGGGAACATGATGATGTCTGAGATCTAATCTGAGACATTATCGCCTCAAACTCCTCCTATCATACATAAACAAACAAATAAGTCAATTTTTTATAAGAAAACAATATAAACATTATAAAAATATTCATTATATTTAATAATTACCTGGTGCGCCTCGACCAGATCATCCATTTAAATCGCTTGATTTTTCCTAACTTGAGTTGCATGATGGAGCATGTGCAACTGTACCTCTCTACCTAACTTTTTCGACTCTAATTAATAAAAACATGAATAAATAATAATAATAATAATAATAATAATAATAATAATAATAATAATAATAATAATAATAATAATGATGATGATGATGATGATGATGATGATATATAACATGTACAAGTCAAGCTGCGTGCTGCGCCTGGGTGATGGAACATCCTGTGTGCAAGTTCTCACCCTTCTCAGATGCACTGTTCTTCTTGGCCTTCACAGGGATCAACTTCAACTCATCAGACCTCCAGTACTCTTGCAGCCTCTGCCAGATATGTCCCTTATCCAGTGGGACTGTCCCCTCAAGCGGGCATCTCTGAGCATATCAGAGAGGCAGTGGGAGGCCTTCATATAAACGTTCTTCTTGATTCGCTCCTCATCTTTAGTCCTCCAAGCACATCTCTCCTGTATCAATTTAAAACATTATTAGACATAATTAAAATTTATGAAATAATAAAATAATATGCAACAAAAATTGTAACTTACTCTGAAAGAATCAAACATATGCTCCCGCTCTGTATCGGTCATTGTCCCCAAGTAGGCCAAAACCCCGAATAATTCTCATCAATTGTTGTTGTGATAGCCTTCGCAGCTAGTTTTGATGGAAGGAACCTGAACAATAAAAACATGACAAACAATAACATATACACACACGCACACATGCAAATAATTAACAAGTCAACCAAAAAAATGTAAATACTTACCCTTTACTAACCAGGCTAATAATTACTCGACCATCATGCATGCAACATCTCAAGATCCTTAACTTTCTGCTCAACCTACTCCTGCTCAACCTCGGCCTGATCAGGTGTATATCCCATACTATACTCATCCTCAGACTAATGAGCATCGGACATCGTTTCAGACACAACATGAGAACTAGAAGCACCATGTGTCTGCTGGAACCCCGGGTTAGGGATCATGTAGATGACAGGAAAATGGGTGTCGGTGCAACCAAAGAAGCCTGTGTAGGTACCGAAGGTGCTGGAGCCTGTGTAGGCTTAGATGTAGACGAACGTTGTGTAGATGACAACGTCAAAAACCCAGTCGCATCATGCCTGGCAATGATCGTCCCCAGGCGACAACGGGGGACGATGGCCTTCCCCTTCCTTTACCACCAGTGGGTGGTCGGGGGGTCGGATCCTGATCCTGATGCCATATATCTATAGAGCAATTTAATAATAACATTCATAAAATATTATATTTAAACATAACGATATTAAAAATAAATTCAAAATGATAAACAACAAGTTATAAAAATAACTGATAAATTAAAATATATTGTTAAACAATTATGTGATCATAAAAAGTTAAACAATTTCATTTTGATCATTCTACTTCGGCATCGTCTTCAAATCTTGATGCTTCCGCCACTTTTTCATTTAATTCCTCATCTCCATCCATTTCTTCATATGTGATTGGATTGTCACGTCAGCGATAAAAATGTTCCACCTCATTTACTACATTTTCAGTCCTAATCACGTAATAAAATTTAAAGAACATGTGAACGGAACCAACCTCGCAACGGCAGTGCCGGAAGCAGTGGGTGTGTTGGTGGGAGCGTCAGTGAGAACGCCGATGGGGGCTGTGGCTCGTGGTGGCAATGGAATGGAGACAGCGATAGGGAGAGGGCCTTGTGGAGGCTCCTAAATAGTAGTGGTGGCGGCGGCGGCTGGCCAGAGAAAGGGAAAAGGTGTTGTCTGCTAGAGAGAGAAAGAGGAAGAGGGGCGGTGGGGCGAGAGAAAGGGAGAAAGGGATAGGGACCAACTGCGGCTCACTGTGGTGGTGGAACATAGAAAATGAATACAAAAAGATGGGGGAATATTAACCAAAACCCATGCAAACAAAACAAAAGTCATTTAAATTTATAATTAGAAAGACCTAACCTATTACAGTTAAAATCTTCACTAGTGAATCTAGGTGGTAATTCCCACCAAGTAAAACAGTAAAAGATGTCGGTTTATTTGCACACGTGTTTCCTTCCCTGGAAATGTGAGACTATGAATTGCATTCTGAGACATATAAAGAAAATTTCCCCACCTAATTCTCAATCTCCGAAGGACTATGTCAATAGAAGAAAAAGCCAAAACCACCAGCTTGGAATTGCATTTAAGCCAAATTTTATGCCAGTCTTTTTGGTCAATTGCTAGCATAGCAAAAATGAGTTCTGTGTAGAGGGAGTAAGAGATCCCTATATAAGATGCAAAAAACCAACAATAGCTAGCATGTTGTCCCTAAAAATGCCACTGGCACTAGCTTGACAAGGAGAACCCCTTGCAGCTCCACCAGTGTTGCACTTAATCCAACTACAAATAGGAAGATACCAATTAACCTACTTAAAAGTACGTGCTTTGTTAGCATGACCAAAAACCGAGAATCCTTAGAATAATGCACGAAATACCTTGTGCTTGTCAGGTTGCTATGTTTATAATGAATGGTGTTGTCATTCCTTTGGTAGAGGTTCACATCCATCGGAAGAGATTGCAGTTTGAGGTTGTCTCAAAAAATGAGACATTTACACATATTTCTTTACTATCGGAGTAGGAGGCAATCCAGAAGAGATTTAAGGCATCTGATCATGTCGGGAAAACCGCTATCAAGAATAAAATGTGTGAAATAGCCTGGCCAGATATGAATTCAATGTGCCCACCTCCAAACAAGGAAAAAACAAAAGTTGTGCCAAAGAAGAAGGGTAATTTAGATAAGTCAACTAAGTGTGATCCATCTTTTTTGATCATGTTGATGCAATACAATCAATGCATGATAACACATCTACTCGGTCTTCTAGATACACATCGGTATGTTCGAGTAAATTGCAGAGCAATTTCCCGTCTACACAAAAGTGTCATGTTCGCCCATCTAAACAAGATAGTGATGTGATATACATAGACCAATTTCTCAAGTTCACACATCCCTGGATTGACCATTTTGTTGATATGGACGCGGAGGTAACTATGGTTATAGTTCGGTTACAACATTAATTGGTAAGGATGAGAAACATTGATATATAGTTCGTTGTGATTTTATGAGAGAAAGAATGATTATATCCATCTCTATGGGTCTCATAAGCGAGTAAATAAAGTCAATGGTGTTTTATGGTGCACAAGCCTTAGGAAAACACCTCCATCAAAGTGCATCACCTTTCCAAACATGAATTTTTTTAATTGTTTCTGTGTTTAACAAGGTCCTGGTCTTTTTGTCGTCTGGTCAATAATATACGACTTTTCCTCTTAGAGGTCACTCATTAGCCCGTCATCGCATGATTTGTATAGGTCATGTGATGACGTCACAATTTATATAGACAAAATATGAACTAATATATTTAAAATTAATTTGTATGTTTACATGATATGATTGATTAAATAATTCTTTATGTCTTACTTACAGGTGTTCTTAAAGGATAATTGTCTGATACCGCCTACCAAGCCTTCGTGGCGGAGATATTGTAGACCTAAAGCTCAAGCATGAGAGCTCCATATGTTCCTATGATGTTTACGTTTAGTTCATATGTTCCTGGGAGTTTAAATAGTGTACCGGAAAAAACATTTGTAGACCTAGGTGAAGATGAGTTATACTTGTATTTCCGGATTGTATAATTAATATGTCATTTTCAATGTATAAATAGTATTTGGATGATATAACATATTGAGAGTTGTGGTTATTTGGTTATGTAAAGTTGTGATTGTGGTATTGCAAAAAACAAATAGAGCTCGGTTATTTCAACTCGTTGTTGTTTGGAAAACTTTGTTTTATTTTAAGTTCAATAACCTCCGAAAACATATTTCCATAATTCAATTACACACGTTAGTAAATAGATTTACGGAGCTCTCCTAGAATCTGTCTAGGGATGTCAACGGGGCAGGGCGGGAGCAAAGGAGCCCCATATTTTCCCTTGTCCCCATCCCTGAACCCCGTCGTGAGGAGTTTTTCTCCCCAACCCCCGTCCCCGCTGATCCCCACGGAGACCCCGAAAATTCATTAAAAAATTACAAAAATATAAATTAAAATCCAATAAAATTAAAAAAACAATATAAAAGTAAAAAAGTCTTAAATTTAAAGTTATAACAAGTTCAAACTCAAATAGTACAAACATAATTCTCAATAAACATTATAAAAAGTTTCAAAATTACAATATAAAATTCAATTTTTAATGTCTTGTCCAACATGTGAGGTCTTTATTGTCATTCCAAATGCCTGTGTCCCTCTTTTCGTTTCCTAAAAAATAAGCACATAACATAATCATTATCTCTTCATAAAAATATTTTAAAAAATTATACAGTAATCCAATAGTATATCTATTACCACATTATCTTCATGCTTATCCTCACCCACGGATTCAAATTGAGGCATTATTTTTTAAGAACCTAATAAATAAAGAACCAAATTGACTTTTAAAAGAAAACCATTTATGAAAATAGTTTGTATGTAACAGACATATATCATTTATCCTTTAAAAACTTATATAGTAAACAATTAATTCAGTATGCACATTTCTTCATTGGTTTTACAAGTATGATGTGTCGTCATATTTCTCAAACTAAATCAATGACACCAAGCATTCTTAAACCCATTTCCTTTCCTTAAAATAATCATGCACATGTGTACAAAGACTGGGATGCTCTGCCACTAAATATGCTACTGCCAATTATTCATTCTTATAGCATTTCTACTTAATGCTAACCGAAACACATATGTCTTGTATGCATGGAATATTATGTGCTTAGGATAATAAAACTAGTAGAGAAGAACTATTAAGACATTGAATTGCCCCTGACTGAGACATTGAATTGCCCGAAAATTTTGATAGCAAGAGCACTGAATAAGCTAGTCGATACCCATTCTCATGTTTAGCTAAGATAATAGACTAGCGAATTTTCTATAATCTTCTTACACATACTGACCGAAATATTACAAAGGGAGAAAGAGTGTTCAACACCTTAAAATTCAAGAAATTCATCCTAATTGAAATCATACTCTCATAATTCTTTTTTACCCCCCAAAAAATTAACAATGTATATGGTTTCCCAGGACCCTAGCCACTTTGAAATGATAGCCAGCAAACTCTATCCATTCTGAATACATACTCATATATGCAGAATGATACAGCCACAGCATCACCTCAACCAACTCCATAATTGCACCACCATTTTTCTTGTCTATATTTGCAAGTTGTTTGATTTTTTCCAATCTTAGTTGTTTTTTTTGACTTCTTGTTAATTGTTTTCACATTGTATCCAGCCTGTATCCAGCTAAGAATTGAGCTCTCAAAATACTATAAATAGGGCTAAAAAGCTCAATGTAAGACACACTTGAGTTTTAAGAAATATTAAGAGTTTTGAGTTATAGAGCATTTCTCTCTTGTTCCTGAGCCATTTTGGCATCAGAGCAAGTTCTTAGATCCCGGAGTTGAGTTTGAGTGACAAAATCAACGGAAAGTTGAGTGTTTTTTGTGAGCACGAGTTGTCCGCCCAGAAACTCCACTTTGTGGCCATTTTTTTCGCAAAACTAACGCCGCCATCGCGTCCGGAAGGGCCAAAAACCTTGGGAACCAAAGTTTCGCGGTCAACGGAGCCTCCACGCGCCGTCACGAGCGTCGCCGGAAAGTTCGCCGGAAACTGTTCCGCCGCTGCCGGTGTTGCAGAACCACCGTGCCGGAATTTCAGAATCACCGTCTTGGGAGTTGCAGGCCGTCGCCGGAAAATCTGAGGTTGAAGACGACCACGTCGGCGTGCCACGTCACGGACAAATGTCACCTTGACCACTCTCTTCGCGCCACGTGTCAAGGAGCCACATCACCAGTCAAAGTCTACCTTTGACTCAGCGACCACCTCACCAGCCACGTCATTCTACCAACCAACCAGAAATCGCCACGCGTCACGTTGACCAGTCAACTGCCTCGCTGTCCAAAGTTACTGAAATTACAGATAAGCCCCTATACTTTTTTGTATTTACAGTTTTACCCCTGAACTTTTGTATAATTTCTATTTGACCCCTGAACTGTTAAAAATTGCATTTTGACCCCTAAACTTTTGTATAATTGCAATTTGACCCCTAAACTTTCAAAAATTGTATTTTGACCCCTAACCTTTTGTAAATTGCAATTTGACCCCTACAAAATTGTAAAATTACCCTCTTTATATTTTTCCCCACATAAAGTACCAAATTGTTCTTTGTTATTGGAAAAGAAATTGTGGAATTATAAAAGGTGCATTTCAAGAAAGGTCTGGCTAAGGAAAGACAAGGTTATTAAGACGCTAATGACACCTCTCTTTCCTGGGAACTTCCTTGGTGTTCTAATTATAAAACTACAATCTCTAATCCGGTAACCCGGTACTTCAAATTTTCTCCTACATCCAAAATGCCTCCTAGAAGACAACCTCTACGAGACCTTGAAATGGCAGAAATGCGAAGACAAATTCAGGAATTACAAGACGCTTTACAGGCACATCAGGTCCTATTAGAGGAACGCCACCAGCCTTCAGAAGAGGAAGAATATTCCAGTGATTCCTCATCAACCCGACGTCCCCAGAGACCACCAGTCAGACATGATGACATCAAAGTTGATATTCCAGATTTTGAAGGAAGACTTCAACCAGAAGAATTTATTGATTGGCTTCAGACTGTTGAAAGGGTGTTCGAATACAAGGAGATTCCTGAAGAAAAGAAGGTAAAAATTATTGCTGTGAAGCTAAAGAAACATGCTTCCACTTGGTGGGAAAATCTTAAAAAAAGGCGAGAACGAGAAGGGAAGAGTAGGATCAGAACATGGGAGAAAATGCGGCGAGAACTATCCAGAAAGTTCTTACCTCCTCAATATTATCAACAAACTTTCATTCAACTACAAAATCTTCGTCAAAAGAATTTGTCGGTTGAAGAAATGCCAGAAGAATTTGAGAAGTTGATGATGCAATGTGATGTTCAAGAGAGAGGAGCAGACAATTGCGTTTCCTTGGAGGACTAAACCACGATATTGCCAACCTGTTGAACTTCAACAATATTGGACATTAGAAGATGTTATTAGCCTTGCTACAAAAGTGGAGAAGCAGTTACCCAGAAAGTCTAGCTACAGAAACTTCTCCTCCGCTAATAATCCTCCTTACCCCCGCAAAACACCCACACAACAACCCAGCACATCGAGTAAGCCTCCATCCAAACCCATCCTGGCAGAAAACAAAACCAAGGCCATCAAATGTTTCAAGTGCCAAGGTTTTGGTCATATAGCCTCCAATTGTCCAACACGGAGAACCATTACCATCATCAAAGGAGAAGCTTATGAAGTATCAGAACAAGAAGAGGTTCCAGAAGGACCTGAAGGAGAAGAGGAGTTCGAGCCAGTATATGATGAAGAACTCACTATTGCTGACCATGGTGAATCTTTAGTGATCAGACGAAGCTTGCATACAATATCAGTAAAAGAAGAACCTTGGTTAAGGCACAATATTTTCCACACTCGTTGCACTTCTGTTGGAAAAGTTTGTGATGTTATTATAGACAGTGGAAGTTGTGAAAATGTAGTTTCCAACTACATGGTGGAGAAATTGGAACTTCCTACCCAGGCGCATCCCCACCCTTACAAGTTGCATTGGCTCAGTAAAGGAAGTGAAGTGAAGGTTGACAAGCGATGCCTTGTGACCTTTTCCATTGGCCAGAAGTACAAGGATCAGGTTTGGTGTGATGTTGTACCTATGGATGCTTGTCATCTTCTCCTTGGAAGACCCTGGCAATATGATCGTCATGCATTATATGATGGTTATTCCAACACCTACTCCTTTGTCAAAGATGGAGTAAAGGTCAAGCTAACTCCCTTACCACCGAGTGAGCTTGATAAAGGCAAAAAAGAAGTCAAGCCATTGGTGTCCTTAATCACAAAGGAACAACTTAAAAAAGCTGCAGAGGAAATTCAGACCATGAGTTTTATTCTACTGTTCGAGTCAAATGAGGAGACAATTATTCCAGTAGAAATTAAGAAGCTACTTGCAGAATTTCCAGATGTTGTTCCAGAAGAAATTCCACCTGGACTACCACCAATGCGAGATATCCAGCACGCTATTGACTTTATTCCTGGAGCAGTCATTAGAGCAGACGACCCTCTGAGAATGAGTCCTCGGGAGCATCTTTGAGATCGGTGCCAAGTTGAAGGATTATTGAAGAAAGGATTGATACAGAAAGCATTAGTCCGTGTGCGGTTCCTGCGATCCTAGTGCCCAAGAAAGATGGAAGTGGAGAATGTGTGTTGATAGTCGAGTCATCAACAAGATTACCATCAAGTCTGGGTTTCCCATACCCGGACTTGATGATTTATTGGATCGATTACATGGTGCCACTATCTTTTCAAAGATTGATCTTCGTAGTGGATACCATCGGATCAGGCTAAGGCAGGAGATGAATGGAAGGCGCCTTCAAAACCAGAGATGGCCTTTATGAATGGATTATGCCTTTTGGGTTGTCCAATGCCCCAAGTACATTCATGCGCTGATGAATCAAGTCCTTCGACCCTTTATTGGTAAATTTGTCGCCGTCTATTTTGATGACATTACGATTTTTAGCAAGGACAAAGAAGAACACTTGGAGCACCTTCGGCAAGTGCTACAGACTCTTCGTGACGAAACTCTATGCCAACTTGAAAAATGTTCTTTCTTAACCAACGAAGTTACTTTTCTTGGTTATATCATCACATCCGAAGGCATACGAGTTTATCGAGAAAAGATAGAAGCGATCAGCGGTGGCTTTGTTCCACAATCAATCCGTGGTGAGAAGTTTCCATGGATTATCCTCCTTTTACAGAAGATTCATCAAGAACTTCAGCTCAATTGCCGCTCCACTCACAGATTGCATAAAAGGAGACAAGTTTCAATGGACTGAGGCTGCACAGAAAAGTTTTGGCGAACTTAAGAAGCGTTTGACTGAAGCACCTGTTTTAACACTTCCTAATTTTGATCAAGTATTTGAAGTCAGTTGTGACGCTTCTAACACTGGAATTGGTGCTGTTCTAAGTCAAGAAGGACATCCCATAGCCTTCTTCAGTGAAAAGCTCAACAATGCTAAACTTCGATATTCTACATATGACAAAGAGTTCTATGCAATTGTTCGTGCATTACAACATTGGAGCCATTACTTGTTGAATAAGGAGTTCATTCTTTATTCTGATCATGAAGCCTTAAAGCATTTGAACTCTCAACAAAAGATCAGTCGCCGACATGCTGCTTGGAGTGAGTTTTTACAGCCTTACCCCTTCCTAATCAAGCATAAGGCTAGAGTTCAAAATGTCGTTGCAGATGCCCTCGGCCAGACGTCATGCTTTGCTTACCACATTCTGGACAAAAGTCATCGGCTTTGAGACTATCAAGGAGTTATGTCCCGAGGATCCAGATTTCCAAAAATGCGGAATGCTACTAAGTTACTGAGCCTCACAAGATTACTACCAGCATGAAGGATTCATGTTCAAAGGAAAGACTTTGTGTATTCCTCAATGCTCACTACGAGAAGCTATCATTTGGGAAGCCCATGATGGAGGATTAGCTGGTCATTTTGGACGAGATAAAACAATGGCCTTAGTGAAAGAGAATTTTTATTGGCCAAGACTGGAGAGAGATGTCAATCGGCATATTCAAAGGTGCAGAATTTGCCACTTGGCCAAAACTAAAGGCCAAAACACTGGGTTATATATGCCACTCCCTATACCTGAGGCCCCTTGGGAAGACGTTAGCATGGACTTTGTCTTAGGACTACCTCGAACTCAGCGTCGCAAGGATTCAATAATGGTTGTGGTAGATAGATTTTCAAAGATGGCCCATTTCATTCCTTGCCATAAAACCAACGATGTTGTTCAAGTTGCTGATCTGTATTTCAAAGAAATTGTTCGTCTTCATGGAATTCCAAAAACCATCACTTCCGACAGAGATGTCAAGTTCTTAAGCCACTTTTGGAGAACTTTATGGAAGAAAATGGGTACTAAGCTACAATTGATAGTGCAGTCATCCCAGACAGATGGACAAACAGAAGCAGTCAACCGACTATTGGGGAATCTACTTCGAAGTTTTGTGGGTAAAAATCTAAAGCAGTGGGATCTTATCCTTGCACAAGTTGAGTTTGCTTACAACAATTCCACTAACCAAGCCAACTGGAAAATGTCCTTTTAGTAGTATATGGCACTCGTCCACCGAGTCCGCTTGACTTGACCCCTCACCGATAAGCAACAATACGCTTCAGATGCGTAAAGCGGGCAAAAGAGATCAAGAAGCTACATGAGCAAGTTCGAGAGCGGATTCGAAAGCAAAATTCAAGGTATAAGGCTCAACGAGACAAGCATCTAAGCGACAAATTTTTAAAGTTGGAGATTTGGTTTGGATACATCTAAGGAAGGAGCGATTTCCAAATCAACCAAATGCTAAGTTGTCCCATAGAGTGATGGACCATTCAAAATTGTGCGTAAAATTAATGACAATGCTTACAAGGTAGAGTTAAGGGAACATATGGTGTCTCTGCAACATTCAACGTTGCTGACCTTTCGCCATATTTAGATGATGAAGCAGATTTAAACTCGAGGGCGAGTTCTTTCGAACCCAGGGAGTATGATATAGCCACAGCATCACCTCAACCAACTCCATAATTGCACCACCATTTTCCTTGTCTATATTTGCAAGTTGTTTGATTTTTTCCAATCTTAGTTGTTTTTCTTGACTTCTTGTTAATTGTTTTCACATTATATCCAGCCTGTATCCAGCTAAGAATTGAGCTCTCAAAATACTATAAATAGGGCTAAGAAGCTCAATGTAAGACACACTTGAGTTTTAAGAAATATTAAGAGTTTTGAGTTATAGAGCATTTCTCTCTTGTTCCTGAGCCACAGAAGATATGCCACAAACTCTACTAGGGAAAAACACTGAAATCATAATAGGAACAGGAAAAATGGGTTGTGAGAAAGTTCTGATTGATCTTGAGATCTTACGAACCTTGAGAAGCACTGTGGGGGTTCTCTTTCTCTCTGCTTCTCAATTCGAGACAATGTGAAGGTGCTAAAACCTTGAAAAGCACGACGGTGAGCTGATGAGTTATGAGGCGGTGGGTAATGACTTGTGGTCGGTGTGATGGAAGTGAGAATGCGAGATGATGACGACGTCGCAACTAATATCAGAGTTGCGAGCGACGGAGCAGACGAGCGGCACAGCGCAAAAGAGAACAGTAGTAGATCTAGAGTTGTTTCTCTTCTTTTGTTCACAGTCACTGAATCTGAGCCACACACAGAGGACCAAACACGATCTAAATTTATTTTTCCAATTGCTTTAGTTTTTATTAAAAAAAAGGGGGGAAAAACCAAAATGTTAATAGTATTTATGATATCTACACACATATTAGGAGTATAAAGTAATATTCTTGGGGATGAGGACCCCACAGGGCAGGGGTATTGTCCTCGTCCCCGCATTGTCTGTTGGGAGATTTTGCCCCCCGTCCCCGTCCCCACGGGGAAAAATTCTTTACCTGCAGGGCCCCAAATGGGGTAGTCCCTACAGGGATCCCTGCACACGGGTGAAAATTGAGATCTCTATCTGTAAATGTATTTCCAAAAATTCTTACAATTGGTCTGTAAATACATTTCTAGAAGTTGTAAATTGTCCATAAATGACTATCCAAAAGGCTAATTGACCTGTGCCTTGGGTTTATAACGTCCAAAATTAGATTTGCGGAGACGGGTATATGCTAACAAAACTGAAGGGTGTATTTAATAATTCTCGAAAATCAAAGCTTACACATGTAAAGCCTAATGTCGATGCCATTCCTATTATTCAAGTCCCTTTGCACCTGCCAAATCAGTAATTATGGAGTTACCAAAGTACAAATACAAATGAATAATATAAAAATCAATTCACTTGAAAATATTTAAGCTCTCACGATGCGCCATAAACTAGTTTCAATACAAGCATGTACATGAAAGAAAAAATAGGACTATCGGAACTCAAAGGAAGGAAGAGGAGGAGGGGATTACAGTCCAATGTTATAATCTACACCATTTCAGCTCTGACCACTATATATACCCAACAAGGCGCTTGATCATTACTGATAAAGTGACCAATCTCCGAAGTCTACAGAAGAGAACATCATGAAAGGAATTTGCCACATTATCTGCTACTGACCGGAGTTCCCCAAAAGACGTTCAACTGCTGCATGAACATTCCCTGAAGTGGCAATAAGAGCCCTGATGTTTTCTTGTGTGCCAAAGAATCCCATCTCTTGAAGCTGTGAAAGCTGGGCGGCATACAATTGCTCTGGTGGCTCTGAGAAGACAACAAAATCAGTGAGAGCAGTACAAAATCTAGGTTCAATTCGTAAGTAGGTCCCCACATTATTTGAGGATCTTTTTATTAGGTCCATATGCAATAGCAGGAACCTAATTAGAATTTTGCTAGAATTGAAGACCCAGTTACAAATTTCTAAAACACAGACCTGGGCTATATGTTTGGATTGGTGTAAATGGAATAGAATGAAACGGAATGAAGTTATGATATGTTTCTAATTCCCTAGTAGTATAAGGAGCTACAGATTAGCATAATCTAAACTTTACTTAGAAAAAAGTAGAAGAGAGCAGCAATGCTAACCATTTGATCTATTTGGAACAGCTAGGTTACCAGCTCCAAGTTCACCAAACATGCTGGATAACAGCTCCAACCCCAAGTTGATTAATGATCCTACCAGTAAAACAAGTTAATAATGATTTCAAAGAAATGTTACAGTTTCTGTTTTTAATGAAATGGCAGTTGCATCATCCAAAATAGCCATCACCTAACTTAAAACTCGTGCCTTCCATTCGGAGCGACACAATCAGGATTCAAGCCAAAACATTTGCTTGTGCATGTTACCCTTCTAAAGATAGCAAGTGAAAATTTCATTAAAAGAAGCTTAAATTTGGTTTGGAAGGATTTCAAGCAGTGCCTCTTGTCAAAGTCCACACTTCTATTATTTATGAACCACCAAACAAAGTCTGAGTACTGGTAGGCACCAAAGTATAACTCAAAATAAAATTCTCATTTAAGTAACACAGGAAAACCAAACCCCTTGTTGACCTGAATATCTTCATGCAGAGAACAAGTAAGAGAAAACTCTTGTGTTGTTCAATTTCAACCGATTCATAAAATCATAATTCATAGAACTCACTACTATGTTATGGATGGATAATCTTGAGATATGTTTTAGCAATTTGAAGTGCCAATGCAACACCATAGCAACATAATAGAACACAGTTTTTATTAACAGAAACCAAGAGAATGGAGGGCATACCGGTGCCTCCACTAGTTTGACCCGATTCCCTGCAGAAGGATACCATATTAATAGAGGACCAAGCAAGCAAAAATATGACAAACAGAAAAAAGTCAACAAGGACGGACAGACAGTATTTTAACAGTTTAGGCCAGCCAAAATGTAAATCACCATCAAACTATTCTAAGCAATTACATCCAATGCATAAAATTTAAACCTTATGTACTATTAAGTCGCCAGGAACCATCACATACAAGAGGTCTTGAGTCGTATGCAGATTTTGTTACATGTTTTTAGTGCAAGAAGAGCCATCTAGTTGAGAAAGAATATGCAATTCCCAATCTCCCAAAGCAGTACTTCACTTTAAAATTATTTTTAGCATATAGAATCAGAAAGCTTTAAATTTTACTTCGAAATACCTGAGACATGATTCATAAAATAGTGGAACATGTTTCTTTTGGATTTTGGAAAGACATTACACACATTAATCAGCTATATTTATTTCTGAGATTTCCCAAAAATATAAATGGTACATCTAGTTCTACTCAGACAAATGCAAAAGTCTCCTCTTCTAATGATTGTTAATGGGGAGATATTGAAAAATCTTGATTTCCAAGGATAGAGACTCATATAACCAAGGCCAGTAAAAGGAAGCTATAAATATGAATGGCTTTTAACTAAATAATCATGGAGGAAAAAATAAATGCAAGAATGCTCAGACAACTACTTATTAATGGGATGTCAAACGAGGCATCTAGGTCTAAGAAGGTTAGTTTCAATTGGTGTGCTAGACACGGGCCGAGATAATAACTGCATCATTAGGCAAAAAATTAAGAACTTGAGACATTTGAAGTTATTGTTTCCTTTCATGGATGAGTTAAAAAATGCCAGGTGAGAATGGAAAGACCAGAATTGCATCATTGCTTACCATGTTGATTGTGGCTGACTAGGCTGAGATGGAAGAGCTTGCTGGAAAGGCAAGGGTTGCTGTCATTGTGCAATAAGACAGGGTATGAGAAATATTAATTGAAAGCAAGGAATATAGCCTCTTCTTTATCATAACATATTACGTTTTAAACAATCAATTTTTTTTCTGAAAAAAAAGGGGCCAATTATTATGTCATTAAAAAAGAGCCAAATTCCAATCCACAATGCTTAGGCAGGAGGGTTTTCATTCAACCAATTTGACCTAGAAGCCCTTGTTCCATCTTCCAATTAGATCTGTATACTCGATATTTTTCCATACTAAGAACTATTAAAATTTATCTCAAAAGAACTACATACAAACATCAGCAGCAAGATTTCAAAACTGAGTAGGAGTCTGAGTATCATAACATATTACGTTTTAAACAATCAATTTTTTTTCTGAAAAAAAAGGGGCCAATTATTATGTCATTAAAAAAGAGCCAAATTCCAATCCACAATGCTTAGGCAGGAGGGTTTTCATTCAACCAATTTGACCTAGAAGCCCTTGTTCCATCTTCCAATTAGATCTGTATACTCGATATTTTTCCATACTAAGAACTATTAAAATTTATCTCAAAAGAACTACATACAAACATCAGCAGCAAGATTTCAAAACTGAGTAGGAGTCTGAGTATCAACCCACATACTTACTAATGCAAGCAAAGACATACCCAACCCTATGCTTGAGATAAGACATTCACTAAAACTCATCAACAGTTACAGAAGTTTAAATCTGCCTACCTGCAATGTCTCAGGTGATGAAAACAAATGAAGGAAATCCAGATTCTGCATCACTTGTCTAGGAGAATTTAAATCAGGCATGCCTTGTTGTTCAGTATTAGCGCCAAGAATCTAAAAAGTAAATTAGATATTAGAACGATCCAGCCAACACATGCACATTGCATCTTGTACTAGGAACAGTAAGTAGATACCTGACTCAAAGTTTGTGGGTTGGAAAGCATACTTTGCATCACCTGTGAGATAGCAGGATTTTGCATTAATTGGGTCAATAAAGCAGCATCCGGCATAGCACTTCCACCCAGCATGCCTTTAAGCTCTGGCAAACCAAGCCTTCCTAAGCCAGTAGGTGCTAGGGCACCTCCAGCTGCATTTTTCCCCATCAATTACAACAGTATTAGTCGCAACACAAGCGACAAAAATTTGTAGTTATTACTTACTAGCCTCAAAACATCAAAATCAGAATAAGGAAAATGTTTTTAGAACAAACTGGTTAAGAAGAGGCACTAAATCACAGGATTCTAAGGAGAAAACTATAGTATCAGAACTTACTTTCTGTAGAGGACCAAGGATTAGGAAGTGGGTTAGTATTGGGAAAAGGAGAGCCAGCAATTGTTTCAGAAGCAGTAGTTGACGGATTAGTTGATTGGTCCGTGGCTTGGCCACCAAGAGTCCCTGAAGTTCCTGTATCACCAGCCGTTGTAGTGGCATTTATAAATGCTTCATCATCTTCATACATGCGCCTCAGCATGTTGAATCCCTCAGAAGAAGATTCAATGTTGTTCATTTCCATGTCCATATTTCTCATCATTTCACGCATTATCTCAGGGTTCCTTGGAGATTCAAGGGTCTCACGGAGAGTGCTGGGATCATTAACTATGTGTGCCAGTTCAGGGTTTCGATCCATGAGTTCTTGCACCTCTGGGTTGTTCACTATAAGATTCTGCACTAGCTCAGGATTATTCATTAGATTCTGCATTGCAGGTGTATTCATTAATTCTATCCCTAAATAGGGATTCGAAATAAATGGTTGCTGCATTTGTTCATGAACGGGAAATCCCTTGCCAAATAAGCCATATCCCCCAGTGCCATTGATACCTAGTCCAGGGAACAATGAAGCTCCAAGACCAAGCCCTCCTAAACCGCCACCACCATCAGCTCCAGCACCTCTCGCATTACTCGTTGTGGTATTGGCGCCAGTACTGTTGGTCCCACCATTTGTATTGGTAGGTGCAAATCTACGAACCAAATAGACAGCACGATCTGCCTCCAAACCTATAAATTACAAAATGCCAATATAAACGAGTTCAATATATAGTATAGTTTACAAAATAGAAAAGAATAAATGCAATAAAAGGCTAAGCAATTATTATCAAAGCATCGCCTAATGTAGCTTCATTACATTGCCTTATTACTGTACTGATACAGAGAAAGGAATAATCCACAAAATTGCTGCAAAGACTAGTTATAAACAAAGTTCCAAATCGAAACAACAAACTAGTTAAACCTTTTTATCTTGCCCTCTCCAAGCTTCATTTTCAGAAGAAAAAAAAAATAACAAAAAAACAGCGTCTACCATTAGAAATCACGAATTTAGCACCCTTCATTCACATCCAAATCTAGCACCACATCTTCCATTAGAAACCGTTTGAGTAAATTCATAAAAATAAAAAACTGAATTGCATTGATAGTAAGTAAGTGATACATCACTTATATTATTATATACATGAGAAACAATCATGAGTAATAATGAATAACAGAAAAGTAACTAACTCTAACTTGTTTAACTGACTTTAACTAACTCAATTATTACTCCTAACAGTTCCCACCGAACGAATCAAATTAAGGAAAGCGAGATGGAAAAATAGAATTACCGTAGCTTTGGAGGGTTTGATCATCCTTTAAGATGCGACCCTTGTAAATGAGGCGCTGTTGTTGGGCGGGGATGTCACGGTTCCGAGCGGTGATATCCTTGAAGGATCCAATGGTGGATTTTAGGGTAACCTGAACGGGAAACTTGGAACCGTTGAAGCACCGAACGTTGATGTTGACTCTTTCAACAACGCCGTTCCATTCGGTCGTTGCGAGAGATAAATCGGTTGAGACTTGAGAATCTACCACATTAATTAATTAACAAATACCACATTAATTATAATGTGGAGATTTTTTCAACAATTAATTAAATACAAAACATTCAATACAAATATTTTGCACAATATTAGAGAAAAATATTCACATATCATCTTATCAACAAAAACTAAAAATCCACATATCATCATTTCATTTGAGAATTTTGTCAAAAAAAAAATCATTTGATTTGAGAATTGATTGGTTAATATAAGAAACTTAATTATATATAAAAAAATAAAATATAAGAAACTTAACTTAATTTATATTTTATTTATTATGTGTCTTGTTTCACATTATAAAAACAAATACGTAACTCTAGTGTTTTAAATATAGTGCTGCACAATTCCAAAAAAAGTAACTGAGTGGTAAAGTGTTGCGGGATATTGGGAATGCGGTCCACTTCCCTCTCCCCACCTCCTGACCATCTATACTAAGGAAGAAAAAAAAAATGAAGTGCTACACATCCATATTACTCGTGCATTTAGTTAAGAATCCGTAATCCTCCTTCTAGTTAATTCACAAATATCTTTTCCTTATCTTTTATTGCTGTTAATTTGATTATTTTGTACTTGATGAAAATGAAAACATAGATGTCAATGGAAAAGTTTTTTTTTCCTTTTTTTTACATTATTATTCAATTCAAATTAAGATTACAAGCAACATTGTCAATAATAATCAATCGGTATAATAAGCTAACCTTCATCAATAGGAGGATTATTCAAGTCAAATCTAATGGCATGAGCCACATCATTATGCTCTCCGTTAGAAGGATCAATTTCATTCTTTGGTGTAGTTGGATCATCAAGCGATGGGAATAGCTTCAAGGTTACCACTTCGCTAATGACTTCATCATCACCTACAACCATATAACAACTCATAAGGAATTTCTGCTGTAGGGTTCAAAACCCACATTAACATGCACCAACTACTAAATGCATGGGTCTCATTTGACATGCAACACACGTTGATTTTAACATATATAGTAGTTTGGTTAATTAAATACAAAAAAAAAAGTTGTTATAACAACAAAAAATATTTATTGTTATATTATGTGAAAATAAATACAATATTTTTATTAGTATATTTATTTGTGAATACCTATATTAGAACTATGACATTGTTGATCTTTGTAGTAACTAATTAAGAGACATTAATTAGAATTTGATTGTTCTATGATAAAAAATGATTTATGATTGAATATTATGATCTTGCTTATTTTATATATTCTACTCTACATAATGGAAAAGAAATTATTGTTTTTGTATTGTTATTCATGCATTCAACAATTTCATTTCCACAAAGAGAAGTAGGTTTATTAGTTTTCTGACAAGGAAATATACTTTTATGTGGGAATTATTCTTCTATCACCACACCATCATCGACCACACGTCATTACCAACAACAGCCACTAATTATATTGGGTCCTAACATAGCATTTTTAGCTGCCATTAGAGATACAAATTCAATATTGAACATTAGCCTAACAGCTTAAATTTCAAGGAGAGTTGGTCGTCCTTGATATATATACAAGGGATTCCCTACGGCAATATATGGATATTTTAAATTGAACGGAATAGAACGTAACATAGTATTGGAACAGATCATCGAGCATACTAGAGTAGAATGGACCAAAACATTCATTCTATTATTTAGATATTTTACGATGGAGCGGAACAAAATTCTCATTCCATTCCATGATCTTTACATTGAGTGAAATGAAATGAACCATAATTTTTTTTACCTTTCTTACCCTTATTTTAAACACATAAATAAGAGATGAACCTAAACACAAATATTATAGTTTCATCAATTTTTATAAACGTTAAGTAAATATGATATTACAGTCAAGGCCCGAAGAAAGGGGAGAGAGCGAGAATAAGAGGGGGGGAAAGGGAGAAAGAGAGGGTGAGAGAGAGGTAGAGGGAGAGATAGAGAGAAAGATGAAGAGACAAAGGGTGTGTAGTTTCTGTGGGAGCCACCCATGTGCAAATATGCACATTTATCCAGTCAAGCAAAAATTTCTTCTGACAGTGGCGCATAAAATCAACATTCGGTGCTTATTTTCAATATGCCAGTGTTGTGTTGAAAATTTTCCACACGGTGCATTGAATTTGCAACACCCAACCAATTACACTCTGTGCAATTTTTTCTTATAAATAGGAGCATGCAGAAGGCTTTGATGCATCAGAAAAAAATTACGAGAGTTACATATCCTCGTAGAGAAAAATAAAGAGATCCTCACGTGAGAGTGAGAGAAAAATAGTGAGCCAATTTTGTGAGAGTTTTTTAGCCACAAATTGAGGGTACAAATTATTGTATTATTTTGAGAGATCCACCTAAGGGTGAATTTTGTATTCCCATTATTATTATAGTGGAGATCTTAAGTGGCCTACGGGTCCCGTGGTTTTTACCTTTCACATTGAAGGGTTTTTCACGCTAAAAATTTTACGCGTGTTTTCGTTTGCCTTACTTTGATTATTTTATTATTGCCTATTTTAAGTTACACAGAGAGGGAAATTTATACCGGCATTTCCCAACAGTGGTATCAGAGCCACTGTACCGGGGAAGCTATTATCCTGTGTAATTTAAGATGGAGAGTTCTACCGTTCATGATGGCGACATGTTCAAGCTCACTGCCGACAACTACACTTATTGGAAGCCGATGATGGAAGACCATTTATACTGCAAAGATATGCATGATCCCATCACCCAGAAGGAAATACCAACAGGGAAAACCGACAAAGAATGGGAGACCCTGAATCGGAAAGCAGTAGCTATGATCCGGAAATATATTGACCTGAGGTTGTTCGGGCATGTATCAGCTTATACTAATGCGTATGAGTTGTGGGACGAAACTTGAATCTTTGATTCAAAAGAAGACGCCAGAATAAAGCCCACCTTGTCGTAAGACCGCAAAGTTGGAGTACAGGCGGTCGAACATGATCGAGCATCTAAATACCTTCAGAGGTATTGTCAACCAATTGACGAAGGCAGAAATGAAGATAGATGACGAGTTGCAGACTCTTCTACTCCTCAGTTCTCTACCAGAGAGTTGGGACACTCTAGTTGTTACTCTCAGCACTACGCTCCCGGATGGAAAGCTTAGCATGGATTACATTGCAATTGCTGCTAAATGAAGAGTCAAGACGAAGGGAAAGAGGCTTGAACAATCAGTTTGAAGCCAACATTGTCGACAACAGAGGAAGGAGTAAGAATCGAGAAAAAGGAGGTCGCGGAAAATCACATGGTAGATCTAAGTCCCGCACTAGACTGAGTTGCTATTATTGTGGCAAGCCAGGCCACGTAAAGTCCGAAAGTGCATTTTTGAAGAGAGATCAACAGCCGAATAGTCCATCCCGACCATATTGACCCAAAGAAGAAGAAGGAAGATGGAACCACTCTGCGGTGGCTTGGAAGATGAAAATGCGTTTTTATCTGAGGTGAAAATTATCTAAATGTTGCATCCGATGTTGCATTTGGATAATTGACTCAGGAGCATCCTTCCACGTAACCCCTCATGAAGGATTTTTCTCGTCATATCAAAAAGGAGATTTTGGTACGGTGAAGATGGGCAACCATGTCACAAGCAAGATTGTTGGCACTGGTGAAGTAACTCTCATTACAGAGAATGGAAGCAAGCTCGTGTTGAAGGAGGTGAGACATGTACCAGACATGCGTCTAAACCTTATCTCAGCAGGAAAGTTAGATGAAGTTGGGATGATAAACCAGTTTGGTGCTGGCAGATGGAAGCTTAGCAAAGGAAGCATGATTGTTGCTCGAGGCAAAAAGGAAGGCTCCCTGTATATCATGCAGGGAAAGATATGTAAAGAGGAGATGAACATCGCTCAAGACGCAACCAAAGAATTGTGGCACAGACGACTAGGCCACATGAGCGAGAAAGCTCTGGAGATTCTCGCAAAAGATCATCTTCCAAACATAAAGGGGCAGCCACTTGAATCCTGTGAAGATTGTCTAGCAAGCAAACAACACAGAGTATCTTTCAAAAGATCAGATGATGCAAGAAGAAGAAAGCATATCCTAGATCTTGTTCATTCAGATGTGTGCTCAACTTCTGAAAGGTCCATTGGTGGTGCTCAATATTTTGTTACCTTCATTGACGACCACTCTAGAAAGGTGTGGGTGTATCCATTGAAGACGAAAGATCAAGTTCTTCAAGTTTTCAAGGAATTCCATGCTTCTGTAGAACGCGCAACCGAAAGTAAGCTGAAATACTTAAGAACAGACAATGGAGGAGAATACATAGGTCCTTTTACAGCCTATTGTAAAACTCATGGGATACGACATGAGAAGACACCTCCCAAGAATCCTCAGATGAATGGAGTAGCAGAAAGGATGAACAGGACGATTGCAGAGAAAGTTAGAAGCATGTTTTCTCATGCAAAACTTCCCAAATCATTTTGGGGTGAAGCAGTGAAAACTGCGGTTGATTTGATAAATTTGTCTCCATCAAGACCTTTAAATGGAGAGATACCAGAGGAAGTATGGTCTGGAAAGAAAGCCTCCTATGGTCATTTTAGAGTCTTTGGATGCAGAGCATTTGTCCACATTCCCAATGATGAGAGAGCAAAGCTTGATGCTAAGACGAAGGAGTGCATATACCTTGGTTCACCAAGAGACGAACTTGGCTTCAGATTATGGGATCCTTCAAACAAGAAGATTGTTCGAAGCAGAGATGTGGTATTTTATGAAGACCAGACAATCCAGGACATTCAACAGTCCAAGAAGCCAAAGACCATTATGGTGCGTAACTCAGGGGGAGAGATTCCTCAAAAGAATGATGAGCCTGATCAGACAACACAACCTCATCAGATGGAGCAGCCAGATCAGACAGAACAACCTGACCATACAGAACAAATGACAGATGAGACGGAACGAGAACCTCAACCGAGAAGGTCAACGAGAGTCAGACAACCATCAACAAGGTATTCGTCAGATGAATATGTCACTCTCACTGATGAAGGAGAACCTCAAAGCTTTGTGGAAGCCATTGAGATGAAGGATAAGGAGAAATGGATGCAAGCCATGCAAGTCGAAATGCAGTCCCTGAAGGAAAATCAGACGTATGACCTGGTAGAATTGCCAAAAGGAAGAAGAGCGTTGAAAAACAAGTGGGTGTTCAAACTCAAAAGCGAAGAGAACAACCCAAACCCCAGCTACAAAGCCCGAATTGTGGTGAAGGGGTGCCATCCGAAGAAAGGCATAGATTATGAAGAAATTTTCTCACCGGTGGTGAAGATGACATCCATTAGAGCAATCCTTGGTCTAGCTGCAAAACTAGACTTGGAGGTGGAACAACTCGACGTTAAAACAGCATTCTTACATGGAGATCTAGAGGAAGAAATCTATATGGAGCAACCTGAAGGTTTCATAGAACCAGGCAAAGAACACCTTGTGTGCTGCTTGAAGAAAAGCCTCTATGGTCTGAAGCAAGCTCCAAGACAATGGTACAAGAAGTTTGATCTCTTCATGACCCAACATAATTTCAAAAAGACATCCGCAGACGAATGTGTGTTTGTGAAGAACTATGATAATGGTGAGTCCATCATACTTCTGTTGTATGTTGATGATATGTTGATTGTTGGGAAAGACAAGTTGAAGATAGCTGCTCTCAAGAAGGCATTGAGTAAGTCTTTTGCCATGAAAGATCTGGGTGCAGTAAAGAAGATTCTTGGAATGAAGATCACCAGAGATCGTTCTAGAAGAATGTTGTGGATGTCACAAGAAGACTACATCAAGAAGGTTCTTGAAAGGTTCAACATGCATAATGCCAAATGCATTGCATGTTCCATTACCTGGTCATTTCAAGCTCAATAAGGCACAATGTCCAGAGAATGAAGAAGCAAAAGAAGAAATGAACAAGGTACCTTATTCTTCTTGTGGGTAGCCTTATGTACGCAATGGTTTGCACAAGACCAGATATTGCTTATCTTTGTAGGAGTTGTTAGTAGATTCCTATCGAATCCAGAAAGGAGCATTGGAATCTTTGTGAAATGGATACTACGGTATCTAAGGGGAACTGCCAACAAGTGTTTATGTTTTGGCAATGGAGATTTAAAGCTTCTTGGGTATGCTGATGCAGATATGGCAGGAGATGTTGACTCAAGAAAGTCTATATCAGGATATTTGATTACTTTTGCAGGGGGAGCTGTATCATGGCAATCACGACTACAAAAATGTGTCGCCTTGAGTACCACAGAGGCCGAGTACATCGCAATCACAGAAGGTTGTAAGGAAATCTTGTGGATGAAGAAGTTCCTACAAGAGTTAGGCCAAGATCAAGAAAGCTATGTTCTTTATTGCGACAGTCAGGCTAATCCATCTCAAAGAAGAACTTCGACATTCCATGCAAGGTCGAAACACATCGATGTAAGGTATCATTGGATTCGTGATGTGTTGGAAAAGAAAGCTCGCAGATTGAGAAAATTCATACTGATGATAATGGGGCTGATATGATGACCAAAGCTCTACCTAAAGAGAAGCTAGAAGTCTGTAAAGGAGTTGCAGGCTTAGCATCAACCCCAAATTGATCCATGGAAATTTTCCCTTTGACTGGAGGGGGAGAATTGTGGGAGCCACCCATGTGCAAATATGCACATTTATCCAGTCAAGCAAAAATTTCTTCTGACAATGGCGCATAAAATCAACATTCGGTGCTTATTTTCAATATGTCAGTGTTGTGTTGAAAATTTTTCACACGGTGCATTGAATTTGCAACACCCAACCAATTACACTCTGTGCAATTTTTTCTTATAAATAGGAGCATGCAGAAGGCTTTGATGCATCAGAAAAAAATTACGAGAGTTACATATCCTCGTAGAGAAAAATAAAGAGATCCTCACGTGAGAGTGAGAGAAAAATAGTGAGCCAATTTTGTGAGAGTTTTTTAGCCACAAATTGAGGGTACAAATTATTGTATTATTTTGAGAGATCCACCTAAGGGTGAATTTTGTATTCTCATTATTATTATAGTGGAGATCTTAAGTGGCCTACGGGTCCCGTGGTTTTTACCTTTCACATTGAAGGGTTTTCCACGCTAAAAATTTTACGCGTGTTTCCGTTTGCCTTACTCTGATTATTTTATTATTGCCTATTTTAAGTTACACAGAGACGGAAATTTATACCGGCATTTCCCAACAGTTTCAAGGTTCAATTTTGTGCTTTCTGGAGTTTCGAATGGACATGCTATTGGTTAAAGCTAGTTACAAAAGTTTTGGAATGTGGGTGCCCAATTGTGAAGTTGCACAAGTGCTGACAGTGGTTCAAAGATTAGCAAGTGATATTGGCTATTGAATTGGAGATAAACAATCGTGGTATATGTTGGAGGCTGTGATTTTTAGAACCATTAAAATTGGAATGGTGCAATCTGTTTTGTATTTCGTTTTCGTAATATCAAGGGATGAGTTGTGTGAGAAGAGGGGAACCTATACATAAATGGTGCAATCATTAAAGGTGGGAGAGAGTCTAGTATTACTAGAGTTTTGCATCAGTATAGGAGCTGTTGTTTCAGCGTAGTGCAATATTGTATGGGGGCTAAATCATTAGGGTGTTTTGTTTTGAAATTAAGGGGAGTACTGATGTTAATTTGTGTGATGTACTCATTAATTTGTACTTTTATCTAGCCTTAAAGCAAATGGTAGAGTGGAGTGCTTCAACCCTTCTTAAAAGGTGGGAATTGTACTGTGATGCTAAAGCTATATTGATCAATAAAAATTTTAACTATCAAAAAAAGGGAGAAAGATGAAGAGGGTAGAGGTGAAATAAGGAGATATAAGAAGATAATAAAAAGATATGGATAAAATAATAATTTTATAATTATAGATATAAACTCATGAGTGATTCCGTCTCATTCTCTCAAATTGGGGGAACAAAAATAAAGGTAAGTGGTGGAATCAAATGGAATATGTATCACTCGGTTCCATTTCATTCCATATTTTTTTTAACAATCCAAACAATGGAATATAACCTCATTCCTTTTTATTTCCTCTGATTCCACTATTCTAAACATAACCTAAGTCAAGTGTTGAGTTAATAATTTTTCTTGCTCCCATTTTTCTAAATAATGTTGAATCTTAGGATGAGATAACGTAAGATAACGTAATTTTTTCTTAGTTATGCACATTTCAAGTTTAAATGAATATTAAAAGAGAGACATGTTACGACAACAATCAAATATTTCCTTACTTAGTTTCGTAAGTGCAGCTAACATGGTAAAAGGCTGCAAAGACATTTGATATGTCGGGGGCGCGGATCCAAACCCGCGGTACCCCTCTTTTCCACGTCCGATGTGTGTGAGTCTCGCCACTAGGCTCTTGGAAACCAAAAAGAAAATCCCTTACTTAAATGACTATATATAGTCATTTCTTTTCTTACTTAGCTCATAAATATCTTTCCGTTATTTTTTTATTGTTGTTGATTTGTTTCCTTTTTTTGAGTTTTTAGTACAAATGGTCGAGGGTGGGGGTGAGGGAGGGGAAAGTGGAGCGATGCGAGATCGAACTCACACTCTCAATGTCCCGCAGCACTTTACCACTAGGCTATCTTTTCTGGACTGTTGATTTGTTTCCTTTGTACATAGGAAAATGGAAACATAGAATGGAATAGTTATTTTTTTTTTTTCCCTTTTCCACGTTATCGATCATTCAATTCAAATTCACGTTACAAGCAACACTATCAATAATAATCAATCGGAATAATAATGCTAACCTTCATCAATAAGAGGATAATTCAGGTCAAATCTAATGGCACGACCCACATCCTTGTTCTCTCTGGTGGAAAGATCCACTTCATTCTCTTGTGCATCGGAAACCTTTACTTTTTTTACTTGTGTAGCAGGATCATTAAGCGATAATTTCTTGCTTATTTCCTCATTGGTGACTTCTTCATCACCTGCACCCATATAACCAAGTGTTGTGAGTTAATAATTATTCGCATTGCCATTCTCCTAAATAAAAGGTGAATCTTAGGACGCGATAAATTAAATTTTTCTTAGTTTTGTACATTTCAAGCATAAATGAAAATCAAATAACATGTTATAACAACAATCAAATCTTTTTCACCTGATGAGATCAATTACATGAGCCGCACGACTTGTGAAAGATGTGTTGCTTAGGCTTCTGGATTCATGGTTATAATTAATCCACCATCTCTAATGTATATGTCTACTATATCTCCTTTAAATTAAACTTCATTTTGAAAAATATATAGGGATTATTAGAATCACACTCATAACCATGTTTAGATACAAAGTAAGGATCAATTTTTCTAAAAACAAATTAAAATAAGTGAAAATTCAAGATTGATTTTGTATCTTTAGTAGTCTCGTCATCTAAATCTGACACTCTCAACCACGATTCATGGTTGAGAGGATCTGAGCTCATCTCTTAGCACTGTCAACCACTATAATTTAACCACTCTCTGTTTAGGGATGTTAGATCAGTCAAAATAAATTTTACAAATGTTTTAGTTAAAAAATATGATAACCTTCATAGTTAATTTTTTCTTATTTTTTCCGCAATCTAAATTTTACACCTATTTCAAACCTTTGCTACCTCTCTCTTGTTTTTTCTATCACATTTCTACTTTCTCTTTTTATCTTCCTAAACTCTCTTTGCTCTCAAGGTGTATACATTTTTGGGTGTATGGAAAAATATTTTTTGTATTTTGTTCATAGCTTGAATCAAAACATCTTGTGTGTTCCTTAGTTTTTAATTAAGCTTGAGACTACAACTAATTAAATAAATAGAAATTAAAAATAAAAAAAAGAATGAGATGTAGCAAATTGTAAATTTAAGTGTAAAATTCACAAATGGTGAAAGGTAGATTTCCATGTTATAAAATGATTTTGACATAGCTCTTCCCCAGGAAAAAAACCCAGATTCGATTCCTGGAGTCGTCTTTGGGAGGTAGCCCAATCCTGTGCGTAAAAAACAAGGCCGTTGCCGACTCGAGGATTACAGGATCTAAAGGATCTAAGCTTATGGGGATAGCCTAGGTGTCCACTGGGGAGCCTAAGACCCTAATTACGGTGGTTAGCAACAGAAAAAAAAAAGTGATTTTGACGTATGAGACAGAAGACCAGAACAAAAGAATTGAGTCTAATATACCTTCAGAAAGCTTTTTTGGCTTATGATTGATACCCTGACCACTAGCAATCTCCTCCACTAGCCAAGGGATTCTTATGTTTTCATGACTAGAATGCCTTTTCAATCTCTCTTCTCCTCCACTTGACCTTCCTCCTTCAATTCTAGCAACATCAACATCAACATTTTGTGTGGGACTCACGTCCATGGAGGCATCACTTTTGGGCTCGTCAGTTGGCGAGAGAGAATTAGGGGAATTCTTTGCAATATTTTCCATGGCTAAAACCAACCTTCAAGTTCAAAAATATTAAGGTCGATGTTTTGGGATTGATAGCTACAATTTTTCCTTTCGACAATCTTACTTGATCTTGTTGGCAAGACAGTGCTTACGAATTAACGCTATCAACTCATCTGTGAGGCATTAAACCTTTGAATATAAGACTATATTATTTTTAGGTTTTTTATTTATTAAAATATTACTTCATAAGTTTTAATAATATAATTTGTTTAAGCTTTTAAAGAAATAGACTTCATAAAATAGATTTCTGATTATTTTTAAAAAATTACATTGAATAGGTTCTTAAAAAATCTATAATAATAACTACTTTTATATAAAAAAAATATTACTTATAATGATATTTATTGAAAAATAATTTTTAATTTACATTAAATATATAAAGAAAGAAATCAATGTTTTAACATAACCCGAAAATTACTTTTTTATTTTTATAAATTTAAACAAACAAACAATATATTATAAAATCAAATAAAAATTACCATATTCATACCACGTATTTATTATTACTGCTTTCCCTGACGAAATATATTATTAAATAAATGCTTTACTATTAGATTTTTCAATGTAATTAATGTCTTATATGCATATTTTGTTCCAAAAAAATAAATGTACCAAAAACAATAATATAATATAATATATTATAATATAGGCTTAAATGTGTTTTTAGTCCCTGTAAATATAGAGTGTTTTGATTTTAGTCCCCGTAAAATTTTTTATTTATTTTTTGTCCCTGCAAAATATTTTATTTTGATTTTGGTCCTTCTAAGCAAAATTCATAGCAAAATCCGCAGAAACATTTCATTTTCCAATCAAATTTATTGTAAATTTTTATCCGAATAACTAAAAGCTATTATTTCGAATAAAATTTATAGAAACATTTCTTGTAACATATATATGTAAAAATATTTACTTTTTGTACTTTTTTCTTAGTGTGGGCTTAATGCTATTTGAACTCAATTATCCCATTAAAAGAAATTTCTTAAAGTTATTAATTTATTATCACCTTAGATGCATTTTAAATTATATGTTTATTTCTTGTACAAATATTAAGCGATACAAATGAAGCTATCATTTTTAAATAATTTTATTATATTTAATTAAAAATAAAAATTGTATTATAGAATGCTTCATGTCTTTTTTGTGACGCTCGACAACGGTATTATGAATTACACTAGTGACCATTTACAAAGTGGATAGTTGGTTTACAGTTATTGACAGTTGTTACCAATTGTTTTTATTAGACTGCGTTAGGTAGTTATGTTGAGTTAGCAGTTCATTTCTTTAGTTAGCTTCATTAGTTAGTTGAAGTGGCTTGCTCTAAATGTGTATATAAGTCTCAATATAAAAAAGTGTATTTAAGTCATTGAGCTTAGTCTAAGGTTTCCTATTAAAAGGGGTACATTAGTGATCCTCTTTTATTAATTGTTGATTTATGATTTAAAAACAAATGAAACATGGAGATTTATCTTACAAGTTTTTAGTCATAACCATCTAAGAACAATTTATCTTACAAATTTCATGTTACTTCATCGCTTAATTGAAGGAATCCTCACTCTTGAGAAGGTACATGAAGAGAATGATAAAAACAAGATAATTAAGTTTCAATTTTTTGACGAAAGTATATTGATATCAGACCATTTTGGTCCAATCTATGACGCCTATGAGCATTATAATAATCTTATTCATTCCTGGACTTTAACTCATTATCACCTTCTATTGCCCAAAGCATCATCCATATTGAGCATGCATCAAAAGTTTGGAAAGACTTGAAGGAACTTTTTCACAAGGAGATCAAGTATGAGTAGCAGAATTGTAGTAGAAGTTCTATGCTTTCAGGTAGAATGCATTGTCAATTCTAGATTATTTCATGAAGTTGAAGATATTATAGAAAGAATTGGACAAATATAGACCAATTCTTCGATGAGTGTGTTATGTGCAGTGCTTATGTGAATCAATGAGGAGTTCAAGAAATTTTATGACACGTCTAAAATCCAACCTCCTCTATAGAAAGCATCTCTTTTGTAAAAACTAAATTAACCAATAACGGTCAAAATATAACATTTAGACTCTTTAAATTAGGTCAATAATATCAACTACAACTGTAACTTGGTATTTGTTTCCCCTAAAAAACACACATAACACGTGCATCGCATGTGTCATGTTCTAGTTGATAATAAAATTATAATTTTGTCTCAAGATGTATCCTTTTTGTTCTGGATGGGCCAAGTAGCTTTCACAGTCATCATTGCTTCCGACTAGTAAAGCGCACAAGGCCTTCGCTCCGCCATCACCTTAAAGACCAGATCCGTAACCGTCACAGAGAATAACCCCTTTCCTACCCTCACCTACCCCCTCCCCTCTCCCTTTCCTGTATGCCACCCCATTCCCTCATTGATTTCAACAGTAGAGATACCCAAAACGATAGCGGCTCACGCATTGGTTACCCATGGCAGATCTTCAAGCTCGTTTGCAATGTGGTGTTGTTAGTGGTAACACCCACACGCACACATGCGCAGAGAGAGAGAGAGGGGTAACAATGGTCATTCACGGTAATAGCCACACAGTGTGGGTGATTCAAAGGAGACTCTAATGGTTTTCCATATGAGAAAGGTCAAAACAATGGTCATTCGAGATTGTGGCATTCTAGCCGCGCAACGAGGGAACATAGTTTGACGCAACAGCATCTTGGACAGTGCGGCAAAGGGCAGGGGTGGAAGTAGGCAACCAACACGGCAACAAAGGACTTATGCCCCTCTTCCTGCGTTTTAATTGATGAGATGACAAAATTTGAAGGGTAATTTTGAGAGTTTTTAAAAAAATTAAAGCTTAAAATTAATATTCAAATTATTAAATGGTGCACAACCTACCTGGTTTGTGAGAGGCACAGCCTACAAGAAATCCTACTTAATGGGATAAAACTTAATTATTGCCGTCCAAATGTCTGATAAAATAATTATACAATAATAAAATACAAACATTGTACTTTAGACATACCAATGAAAAAACAAATAAAATAGAACAAAAAAACTTACCATATGGATTAAATTTTTTTTTTCAAAACTTAAATTCAAAATAATCATATTTTTACTATTGGATATTTTTACTATTGAATAATTATTTTATGTACTGAATTGTGAGTGGAGAACAAAAAATATTGTACATAAGGAATTTCATCTAAGTTTTGTATGCAATTCCTTAGGTGCATTTATGTGTGCAATTTTTCCGTTCACCGATCACAATTCAACACACAGATTATATATCCAATTGTAAAAATAAAAACATTTTAAATTTAAATTTAAGTGAATATTTTAAAAATATTTTAACGGCTGGTTTCATGTCCCTTTGCACCTGCCAATTCAGTAATTATGGAGTTATAAAGTACATATATAAATTAATAGTATAAAAATCAATTCGCTTGAAAATATATAAGCTCTCACGATGCGCCTCAAACTAGTTTCAATATAAGTATGTACATGAAAGAAAAAATAGCACCATCAGAACTCAAATGAAGGAAGAGGAGGGGATTACAGTCAAATGTATACAATCTTCACCATTTCAGCTCTGACCACTATAATTTGGACAGATTTCTGATTTTATTTAAATACCCAACAAGGCGCTTGATCATTACTGATAAAGTGACCAATCTCCGAAGTCTACAGAAGAGAACATCATGAAAGGAATTTGCCACATTATCTGCTACTGACCGGAGTTCCCCAAAAGACGTTCAACTGCTGCATGAACATTCCCTGAAGTGGCCACAAGAGCCCTTATGTTTTCTTGTGTGTCAAAGAATCCCATCTCTTGAAGCTGTGTGAGCTGGGTGGCATACAATTGCTCTGGAGGCTCTGAGAAGACAATAAAGTCAGTGACAGCAGTACAAAATCTAGGTTAAATTCATAAGTAGGTCCCCATATTATTTGAGAATCTTTTTATTAGGTCCATATGTTTGAAAGTTTAGAATTGGGTCTCGATTTTCAACAATTTCCAATCAGGTTAAAAATTTATAATAGTAAGGGTCAAATCAGATATTTCTGAAACTACTAGGACCAAATTAACAAATATTATTGGTCCCACAGTTTCAAGACTTCTACAGCTCCTCCAATAGCAGGAACCTAACTAGAATTTATTTTAAAATTCAAGACCCAGTTATAAACTTCTAAAATACGAAAACCTGGGCTATAGTTTGGATTGGTGGAAATGGTATATAGGATGGAATGGAATGAAACACGACAGAAAGCATTTCATCTCATTCCATCCAATACCTCACTTTCTTCCTATATTTTTGGGATAAAAAGGATGGAAAGTCTTTTATTCCGTTCCATCGTTAAAATATCCAAATAGAACCTCAACTTCATTTTTATTCTATTCCACTCCACGTTATCCCATTCCATTCCATATCATCCTTGCATTAAATATCCAAACAGCCTAATTCCATAGTAGTATAAGGAGCTACAGATTAGCATAATCAAAACTCTACTTAGAAAAAAGTAGAAGAGAACAAGAATGCTAACCATTTGATCTATTTGGAACAGCTAGGCTACCAGCTCCAAGTCCACCAAACATGCTGGATAACATCTCCAACCCCAAGTTGTTCAATGATCCTACCAGTAAAACAAGTTGATAATGATTTCAAAGAAATGTTACAATATCTGTTAGCAATGAAATGGCAGTTGCATCATCCAAAATACCCACCACCTTAAAACTTCCCTTTCCATTAAACTTCCCTTTCCATTTGGAGAGACATAATCAGACCAAAGGATTTGTTTGTGCACGTTACCCTTCTAAGGATAGCACACGAAAATTTAATTAAAAGATTAAATTTGGTTTGAAAGGATTTCAGGCAGTACCTCTTGTCAAAGTCCAAATCTTTTAAACATCCATACCCACTTCTATTATTTATGAACCACCTAACAGTCTTGAGAAACAGTAGGCGACAAAGTATAACTCATAATCAAATTCTCATTTTAATAAAACATGAAAACCAAACCACCTGTTAAACTGAATATCTTCATGCAAAGAACAAGTACAAGAAAACTCCATTACTTTCTTCAATGTTCAACCGATTCATAAAATAATAATTCATAAAACTCAACTACTCATGTATGGATGGATAATCGTAAGATATGGTTAAGCAATTTGAATTTGCCAATGCAACACAACAGAACAGTGTTTCTAATAACAGAAACCAAGAGAATGGAGGGTTATGTTGCATACCAGTGCCACCACCAGTTTGACCAGATTCCCTGCATAAGGATACCAAATTAATAGAGAATCAAGCAAGCAAAAAATGATAAACAGAAAAAAGTCAATGAGGACGGACAGACTGTATTTTAACAGATCAGGCCGGCCAAAATGTAAACCATCAGCAAATTATTCTAAGCAATTACATGCAACACATACAAATTTAAACCTTATGTACTATTAATTCGCCAAGAACAATTCCATAAAGAGGTCTTGAGTTGTATGCAGATTTGGTAACATGGCTATAGTGCAAGAAGGACCGGACCATCTGGTTTAGTAAGAATATGCAATTCCCAAGCTCACAAAGAAGTACTTCAGTTTAAATAATATTTAGCACACAGAATCAGAAAGCCTAATTTTACTTCGAAATAACAATGGAACAAACTTCTTTTGGATTTTGGAATTGTATTACACACATAATCGGCTATATTTATCTCGGAGATTTCTCAAAAATATAAATGGTATATCTAGTACTACTCATACAAATGCAACAATCTCCTCTTTCATTGATTGTTAATGGAGAGATATTGAAAAATCTTGGTTTCCAAAGAAGAGATTCACATAAGCATGGCAGGTAAAAGGAAGCTATAAATATGAATGGCTTTTTGCAAAGTATTCATGAGGAGAAAATAAATGCAGAATGCTCAGACAACTACTTATTAAAGGGATGTCAAATAAGGCATCTAGGTCTAAGAGGGTTAGTTGCAATGGGTGTGCTAGACATGGGCCGAGATAATAACTGCATCATTAGGCAAAAGATTAAGAACTTGCGACAGTTGAAGTTGTTGTTTCTTTTCATGGATGAGTAAAAAATGCCAGTTGAGAATGGAAAGACCGGGACTCCATCATTACTTACCGTGTTGATTGTTGCTGACTGAGCTGAGACATAAGAGCTTGCTGTAAAGACAGGAGTTGCTGTCATCGTGCAATAAGGCAAGGTTGTGAGAACATTAATCGAAAGCAAGGAAGTAACCAAGTTACATAGGCAAGTAATATAGCCTCTTCTTTATCATAATAATAATATGTCATCTTTTCAAACAACTATTCTGGAAAAAAATAGAGCCAATTTTCAACCCACGATGCCATTGTCAAATTTGGTCTGTATGCTCAATATTTTTCCATAGTAAGACCTATTGGAATTTATCACCCAAAAAAAAAAAAAAACTACATACAGTCATCAACAGCAACAATTGAAAAACTGACAGTCTGACTGAGTATCCAACCACAAACTTATTAATGCAAGCAGAGACATATACCCGACCCAATGCTTGAGATAGGACATTCATTGAAATTTGAAACTCATGTTTAGTTACAAAAGTTTAAATCTGTCTACCTGCAATGTCTCAGGTGATGAAAACAAACGAAGGAACTCCGGATTTTGCATCACTTCTCTAAGGGAATTTAAATCAGGCATGCCACGTTGTTCAGTATTAGCACCAAGAACCTAAAAAGTAAATTAAATATTAAAACGATCCAGACAACACATGCACATTGCATCTTGTACTTGTACTAGGCACAGTAAGTAGATACCTGACTCAGAGTTTGTGGGTTGGAAAGCATGCTTTGCATCATCTGTGAGATAGCAGGATTTTGCATTAATTGGGTCAATAAAGCAGGATCCGGCATAGCGCTGCCACCCAGCATGCCTTCAAGGTCTGGCAAACCGAGCCCTCCTAAGCCAGTAGGTGCTTCTTGCCTAGCATCCCCACCAGGGGTTGATCTTCTGGTGTTGTTTTGGGCACCTCCAGCTGCATTGTTCCCCATCAAATACAACAGTATTAGCCACAATACAGGCAACAAAAATTTGTAGTTATTACTTACTAGCCTCCTAACATAAAAATCAGAATAAGGAGAAAAAAAAAATTAAAACGAAATGGTTAAGAAGAGGCACTCAGTCACGGGATTCCGAGGAAAAAACTATAGTACCAGAACTTACTTCCTGTAGAGGACCAAGGATTAGGAAGTGGGTTAGTATTGGGCAAGGGAGAACCAGCAGTTGTTTCAGAACTAGTAGTTGAGGGATTAGTTGATTGGTCCCTGGGTTGGCCACCATGAGTCCCTGTAACTCCTGTATTACCAGCCATTGTAGTGGCATTTAAAAATGGTTCTTGAACGTTTTCATACATGCGCCTCAGCATGTTGAATCCCTCAGGAGAAGATTCAATGTTGCTCATTGCCCTGTCTGTATTTCTCATCATTTCACGCATTATCTCAGGGTTCCTTGTAGCTTCAAGGGTCTGGCGGAGAGTGCCGGGATCATTAAGTATGTGTGCCAGCTCAGGGTTTCGATCCATGAGTTCTTGCATCTGGGGGTTGTTCATTATAAGATTCCGCACTATCTCAGGATTATTCATTAGATTCTGCATAGCAGGTGAGTTCATCATTTCTCTCACTAAATTGGGATTTGAAATAAACGGTTGCTGCATTTGTTCAAGATCAGGAAATCCCTCGCCAAATAAGCCATTTCCCCCAGTGCCACTGATACCTAGTCCTGGGAACAGTGAAGCTCCAAGACCGGGCCCTCCTAAACCCCCACCATCATTAGCTCCAGCACCACTGGCATTACTCGTTGTGTTATTGGAGCCAGTACTGTTGGTTTCACCATTTGTATTGGTAGGTGCAAAGCTACGAACCAAATGGACTGCATGATCTGCCTCCAAACCTATAAATTACAAATGCCGATAATAAAGTAGTTCAAAATAGTTTACAAAATAGAAAATAATAAATGCAATCAAAGGCTAAGTGATTGATTATTATCAAAGCATCGCCTAATATAGCTTCATGATATTGCCTTGTAACTGTACTGATACAGAGAAAGTAATAATCCATAAAATTGCAGGGTATGTGTGAACCTGACTTAAAAGACATAAACAATGTTCAAAATCAAAACCAGAAAATAGTTAAAACTTTTTATCCTGCCCCCTCCAAGCTTCATTTCCAGAAAAAAAAAAACTTATAATAATAATAATTAAAAAAAAAATAGCATCCACATTAGAAACCACAAATCTTCCCCAAATGGAAGCATGGGTGAGAAGATAACACCCAACGCATCCAAATCTAACACCACATCTTCCATTAAAAACCGGTGAAGAAACTTTTCTCCTATAAGCATATTCCATATCACAATTCTAATCAACCATAAGCTATACTTTTTGAGTTGAGCCATTCTCTTTGACAAACCAACCGCTAATTAATTTAAAAATAAACAGCATCTGCATGAATACCTCCACGAAATCATAGAATCTATAATATTTACCCAAATATAATCAATTCAGAAAAATAAAATAAAATAAAATAAAATAAACAGGACATAAAACTAACCCAAACAGCATCAAAACATCCCCACCGAACCAATCAAATTAAGATAAGCGAGATCGGAAAATAGAATTACCGTAGCTTTGAAGGCTCTGGTCGTCCTTCAAGATGCGACCCTTGTAAATGAGTCGCTGTTGTTGCGCGGGGATATCGCTGTTCTGGGCGATGAGATCCTTGAAGGATCCAACGGTGGAATCGAGGCTAATCTGAACGGTAAACTTAGAACCGTTGGAGCAGCGAACGTTGATGTTGACACCTTCAACAACAACGCCCTTCGATTCTGTCGTAGCAGCATCCTCAACGGCACCGTCCCCTCCCATGGCGTCTCTCTCCCTCGTCCCCAACCTAGCACGGGAGGCGCGTCACCACGCTCTCGCGTTGAACGAAGAAATTGTATTGAATCGAATGGAAGGGGAAACAAAACCCTAACCCTAAACGATGCAGGAGGATTGTGAAGACCGGAGAAGGGAGAGAGACAGTGGAAGCTGTGAATTTTTTGAGAATAAATAAAAGGGAAACAAGGGAAAATGATAATTCATAAGAATTATGCAATATAAAAATCTAGAAATGGGAAAAATGTATTTATAGAAATAAATATATATTTTATGAATTTACGAAAAAAAAAATTACAAATGGGAAAAAGGTATTGATAAAAATAAATATACTTTTTTATGAATTTGCATTTTTCTTATTTTAAGGTTTGGATCATATCAAAATTTATTAACCAAATTCATTGATTCGATACAAATAAAAGTCAATTCTTCAGAACTTGTGCAATGTATATTCATAGTGAAAAGAATGTGAGATGATAAATAAATAAATAAATAAATATTAAAAAGAAATAAAATATATATTTAATGGGAGGGAAAAATAAATTTAATTATAATGGGAGGAAAAAAAATAGGAGTTTATGTTCAATGGATGTTGTAGTCTTTTTTTTTTATTAGAACCCACCCTAATTAGCCACTTTGTAGTCAAGTGAGCCGATCAGAGTATCCTCACAGCTTCGGTCTTTTAGACTGGCTATGGAACTAATCTCCGGTTCGAGGGTCAGGTCACAGCTTAAGGTCATCTCCCATCCCAAAGAACGCGTTCAGTGGGAATCGAACCTATGGTCCTCCCCCACCAACTCAGCGCTGCTTAACCAACTGAGTCACACTCGTTTGGTGGATGTTGTAGTCTTTATTACAATATAAAATAATCAAGGTTAATTTGCTATTCAAATTATTTCTCATTAGTCAAAAAAAAATCTCAATAATTAATTATTGTGGTCAAATAATTGAATTCTCCATTCTATCATCATACATATTTGTTTAAAAAATGCAATTATCAGTTGTTTCATAAATTTTATTTTATTATTTTATTTTTGGATTAGAATATATAAAAATTAAAAATAATAAAATATTGTTTTGGTAGAAAATAAATTTTAATGGGATGAAAAAAAATAAAAAAATTGAGGCTATGTTCAATGGATGTTGTAGTCTTTATTGCAATCAATTACAATATAAATTACATCAAGGTTAATTCTCAATAATGAATTATTGTGGTCAAATAATTGAATTCTCCATTCTATTTGTTGAAAAAATGCAATGATCATTTATTAATAAATTTTATTTATGTTTGGATTTTTGGATTATAATATATTTTTCAATAAAGAAAACATTTGTGTTATTTGTACACCTGAAATTCACCACACCAATGACACCCGATTAACGCAGTTTAAAATTGTGGTTAATGTAGCTCAGTTGATGGTTAATAGGTATATAATTCATTAACCATCAAATGAACCGAATTAATCATGAATTTACACACTATTAACTATGTTTGTAATGGTTTGGATGTGGTTAATGAGTACAACTTATATCAAAATAACCCATTATTCACTCACTGAACCGCATTAACCACAATTTTGAACTGCGTTGACCAGGTGTTGCGGGTGTCACGGATATCAGGTGTACAAATAACATTTCTCTAAAAAAAATTGACTCAATTAGGTGTTCAGTGGTTCGAGTAAACCTGGCCCAAATTGAAGCATTTAGTCTGGGTATATTTACTCGTTCTGGTTTAACTTGACCCAAGTGTCTAAATTTGGGGTGGTTTGGTACAAGCAATGGGTTGTGGATTTCAAATTCGTGAACCAATTACCCAACTCGTACATCTAACTAATTTATATTTTAATTTTTTTATTCGCCTATTACTAAGTGTCTAAGTTAGTATCATGACATTTAATTCCCTAAACCTATTGGATTCATACCACACACGATTGATGTAACTGTTGGAATAAAGTGGATTCAGAAACAATAACCCTTAATTGTTTTGATGATAAGAAATATGAATAGAACAATTTATCCTCTGATGTGTTTGTTAATGAGCAAAATTTAGTAAGTAAGTCACTATTCATCAAATGGAAATGTCTCAGAAGACTATGTCTATACATGCATTTCACCCTCTGATCCATTCCTCTAAGTCTGGCATTGATCCTCTGGTAAGTGCTGATGACGTCATCGTCTTATAGCTTCACTCTGAAGATCATACTCTGGTAGTCAACGCTCTGGTAATAGTCAATGATCTGGTAGACCATGCTCTGGTAAAACTAGGCTCTGATAAGACTACACTATTGGAACCCTTCGTCCGGTACTACAAGTCTCTATTATATGAAAGGCCAAGAAATACAGTACTGAAGAACTGCCTCCAGTCCAAGCTTACTCTGGTAAGCAGAGTATCTCAGTAACAAGTATCGTCTGATAAGAAGATGCCTCTGACTTGAAGTCAAACCGAGTGAAACATTAAAGGCTACTTTAAGTATTAAAGAGACGTCATTGATGAGTATTTTAATGTACGAGGAATCAAAGGTCAAAGAGAATATCAACGGATATAATCATTAGAAATTACTTGCTCTATATTCAAAAAGATCACAAGGGACAAGATCCTGCAACTGTCTGTTGTGTCAGTATATAGGAGCATAGTTGAAAGTGACAGCACTCACTAAAAGCCACAAAAAGTGGATTTGAAGTTTTGTCCAATGGTGAAAGAGTTGTTAGGTCACAACGGCACTATTTGTAACCCTAACTATATATACCTTACTTCATTCACTGAAGTAGGTTAACGATTCTATCACAACAAACTAAGACAGTGAGCAACCAAGAAATTATTCCAAGTCTCTGAAACCAGTGAATAAGCACTTAATTGTTTTATTCCTTCTGTTAGAAAGTTATTCTTTATACTTAAGCATTTCATTGTAAATCCTCTCTGCTGAGAGTTATTGTTATTGTTTCAAAGTATTTTTGAACTCTTGTATTAAGCCTAGTAGTGGTTGTATTCCTTAGAGGCTTGACTGCACTAAGTCGTTTTAAGAAGTTGTGAGTATAGCCAGTTTGACAGTAGTATACTCTCAAGTGTAAACGATTGATTACAGTGAAGAAATCCTTTAAGTGTGGTGAAGGGACTAGATGTAGCTATCAGGTGATAGTGAACTAGTATAAATCACTGTGTCCTATTTCTCTCTTCTCTTTACTTATTTTATATTGTAAGTTTGTTAAAGAGTTGTTTTGAAAATGTTTTCAAAAACACACAAGCATTTCGAAACGATTTATAAAACTCAATTCAAACCCCCTTTCTTGTGTTTTTGCCACGTTCAGTAACACCCTCAATTTTTCTTGGTATGGTTTGACTAGTCTCGATGATTGAAATGATATTTCTAAATGTGTATTTATGTTGCTTTTGAATTGAGATATCATTGGAAGGGTGATTAGTGAGTTTAAGAGTGTTAAGAACTCTCATTTTTTGTTTTTGCTCTTTGTGAATTGATTCATAAGGTGATGATTTGATTCACATCATGCGAAAATAGGTCCCTATTCAAATTTTCTCTCTGTGAATCAATTTACAGGATTGAAGGATCCATTCATAGCAGCAAAATTCGGGTTATGTGAGTTGTTTCTACATAAATTTGCTTCGGGTCAGGGTTTTGAGGTTCGACTCGTTTTTCCTCATCCTAAAACCCTAATTTCAGCACATTTTTCACACTTCTCCATCATCTTGAAACTACTTTGTCTAAAATTCTCTCTCTACAAATCTCTCCCAAAGAACCTTGCCCTCTTCCAAAGGATTGATCATCTTCTACCTCTTGCATCACTTGTACAATCACACTATTGTGATCCTCTCTTCATTCTCTACATTTCGGACATTGGATTTGAATTTTAAGTTCTTCTTTAGAGGAGAAACTTTATGCCCTAAAATCTTTTTCATAGTTCTTAAGGTTTATGATGAACTCAATTGATTTTGGGATTCTACTATGTTGGTGGTGATGGAGGAATGAAAATGTTGGACTTGGAGCGAAAATCAACCTTTAATCTTCTCTCTCTTTGGGCCATTTCATCGCATGTAAAGGGGAGGTTATCATGAGTTATGGGTAGCGAAGTAGGATGAGATGGTGGGGTTAGCCCTATACCCCAGTTGTACGCACCATTATTATGTGTATATTAATGATGTTTGGATTGAATTCTATGATGGCATATTAGGGTTTCACGATCCACTATGTTTGTTGATGACGAGAACTTATTGTTCTTAATTGCGATTATGATTTAATGATGAATATGATGACTATTTAGATGATTGAGCATGCTGGAAATGTGGAAATGTCATTAGATGTCATGTGCTACCATAAGTTGTGATTTTTACCCCTTTAATGATGGATTTAGTGATTGAAAATTCTCATAGAGAGTTTGGTTTTGATATGAGGATTTAGGGGATTTAAAAACATGATTTGTCGAGAGATTAATGGTTTAGCACTATAAAACATAAGTATTGAATTACAGACCTAAAAAACCCTTGATTTTGATGGAAAACGAATTATAACCAAAGTAGGACTTCATATCTAGAACCCCAAAACCCATATAAGCTGTCAGACCTTAAGGTCAATGCATAAGTTATAGATAATTGCCTTATCTTTTTAACGAGATAAATATCAACTTGATTGAATTAGTATAAATCTACATATTGTTCTTACATTATAGAGAGGTCAGAGAAGCATAAGATAAAACAAAGGTAGTAACGCATAGGATTCTAAGATATGATCATATAAGTACATAAATACTAAGTGTAACACCCTAAAAATCTTTCTATGTTTTAATATGTTAGTGTATGAATTTGCATGTTTTTATGTGAGTTTGAATGTATTTTAGAATGTCTAGGTAACTATTTGACAGTAGCACCTTTCTCAAATGGATGTTAAAAATGCCTTCTTAAATGACGATCTTCAGGAAGAGGTTTATATGGTTCCTCCACCAGGTGTTTCTCATGATCCAAATGAAGTTTACAAGCTAAATAAAGCTATTTCTCGGCTCATAGAAGGTCCCCCGAGCTTAGTTTGAAAAGTTCTCTATTTTAGTTCACATGATTCTGCCTTGTTTCTCTGGTGCACTTCTCATGGTGGTATTATGCTCTTCTTATATGTTGATGGCATGATTATTACTGGGGATGATGTTGATAGGATTATGGAGTGGAAATTGCAATTAACCCAACAGTTTGAGATAAAAGACTTGGGTGTTCTTCGTTACCTTTTGGAGATTGAAGTTGCCTACTCTTCTAGAGACTATCTTCTTTCCCAATCTAGGTACATTGCCAACATCCTTGAAGAAGCTCATTTATCTGACACTCTTGTTGGCAGATTGTGTATTTTAGCACCACTAGACCTAATATTGCCAATGTAGTTCATGTTGTTTGTCAGTTTGTTGCATCTCTCACTATATTTCATTGGGCAACTGTTCTTCGCATTATTCATTATCTTCGCATCACTCAATTTCAGAGTCTTTTACTTCCTTCATTATCTTCCTTGGAATTGCGTGCTTATTCATATATTGATTGGGGTGGTGATTCCACTGATCGTAAGTGAACCACATGGTTTTGCATTTTTCTAGGGGATTCACTCATTTATTGGAACAGCAAAAAGTAAGACGTTGTCTCTCAATCTTCTACAGAAGTTGAGCATTGTGGGATGGCATCCACCACTGTAGAAATAGTTTGGTTGCAATGGTTACTTGATCCTATGCGTGTCTCTTCCTCTGCACTAACTCTTATGTATTGTGATGATATGAGTGTTATACGAAATAACCACAGCTCAATCATCCATGAACGCACCAAGCATATTGAGATTGACGTCTCTTCACTCGCCATCGCTTTCAATAGGGTACCATCACTTTACCCTTCGTGATCTCCTCCTATATGCAACATGTTAACTTGTTTACAAAATTGCATTCCACATCACGCTTGCGTTTCTTGACTAGCAAATTCTCGATGCTTCCCATTGATGCATCGTGAGTTTGAGGGAATGTTAAATAATAATAGGCTTTTATGCTTTTATTTATTTATTCAGGGTAGCTTTGTCTTTTATTTATTGCAAAAATATTTATTTTAACTCTTTGTGTTCCCTAATTTTTATTATTGCAATACTATTGAATCCTAAAAGAGCATTCTTCCCCTCTGTTCTCTACTCCTCTCCTATGTTTCTATTTTATGCATTTTTAATCTCAACAAAATGAACCCTTAAGAATTTTAATGTGAACCAAGGATGAAAGAAGCTATGAGTTATAAGATTATTCGTAATTTACTCCAAACAATTAATTTATTTCTTAAAAATTAAATTCACAACACATTTATCTTTAAGGAACAAAAGAGGGTATTTGATTCAAAGAATTGCTTCACATCATTTTTAGGAGAATTGCTTCACATCTTTGCCAACCAAAACAAATTCAAACAAATGTACTTTGAATGCCATTTATCAATGTTATTTGAGTTTTATGAAGAAAGAAATGGAAAAATGGCATTATGTTTTTTTTTGGATGAACTGGAAAAATTATATTATCCAACTTTAAAACGAATCCATTGTTCATTGGCTATCTCATTTAAAAAATAACAAGTTTATTTATATTTTAAAACGTAACATAACGTACTTGATTTAATTCAAGTCCGCTACTGAGCTAAATTTTTATTTTTTTTAAAAAAATTGAGCTAGAACTTTTAATAGCATCTTCCTAAGTTGATGTATCTTATCTTAACGTATCCATCGCACGATTTCATATTTATGATAATTGCTTCACATCTTTGGCAACCAAAAAAATTCAAGCAACTATGTTTTGAATGCCATTTATCAATGTTATTTGAGTTTTAAGAAGAGAGAAATAGAAAAATGACATTATATTTTTTTTGGATGAACTGGAAAAATGCCATTATCCAGCGTTCAAACGAATCCATTGGTCCTTGGCTATCTCATTTAAAAATAACAAGTTTATTTATATTTTAAAATGTAACATAACGTACTTGATTTAATTCATATCCGATACATGATCCAAGTGAAGTTTGCAAGCTAAAGAAAGCTCTTTACCGGCTCAAACAACGTCCCCCAAGCTTAGTTTGAAATTTTTTTCCATTTTAGTTAACATGACTCTGCCTTGTTTCTCAGGTGCACTTCTCTTGGTGGTATTCTGCTCTCCTTATATGTTGATGACATGATTATTACCAGGGATGATATTGATGGGATTATGGAGTTGAAACTGCAATTAACCCAACAGTTTGAGATGAAAGACTTGGGTGTTCTTTGTTATCTTTTGGAGATTGAAGTTGCCTACTCTTTTAGAGGCTATCTTCGTTATCAATCTAAGTACATTGCCAACATCCTTGAACAAGCTCATCTATCTGGCAGACTTGTTGGCAGATTGTGTATCTTAGCATCACTAGACCGATATTGCTAATGTAGTTCATGTTGTTCGTCAGTTTGTTGCTTCTCTCGCTATATTTCATTGGGCAACTGTTCTTCGCATTATTCATTATCTTTGGAGCACTCAATTTCAGAGTCTTTTACTTCTTTCATTATGTTCCTTGGAATTGCGTGCTTATTTAGATACTGATCGGGGTGGTGATTCCACTGATCGTAAGTCAACCACGTGGTTTTGCATTTTTCTAGGGGATTTTCTCATTTATTGGAAGATCAAAAAGCGAGACGTTGTCTCTCGATCTTCTACAGAAGTTGAGCATCGTGTCATGACATCCACCACTGCAGAAATAGTTTGGTTGCAATGGTTACTTGTGTCTCTTCCTCTGCACCAACTCTTATGTATTGTGATGATACGAGTGTTATACGAATTAGCTGCAGCTCAGTCATCCATGAATGCTGGTGCATATTGAGATTAACGGTCACTTCACTCGTCGTCGCTTTTAGTAGGGCACCATCACTTTACCCTTTGTGATCTCCTCCTCTATGCAACTTGTTAACTTGTTTACAAAATCGCATTCCACTTCACGCTTGCGTTTCTTGACTGGCAAATTATCGATGCTTCCCATTGATGCATTGTGAGTTTGAGGGAATGTTAAATAATAATAGGCTTTTATGCTTTTATTTATTTATTTAGGGTAGCTTTGTCTTTTATTTATTGTAAAAATATTTATTTTAACTCTTTGTATTCCCTAATTTTTATTATTGCAATACTATTGAATCCTAAAAGAGCATTCTTCCCCTTTGTTCTCTACTCATCTCCTTCGTTTCTATTTTATGCATTTTTAATCTCAACAAAATGAACCCTTAAGAATTTTAATGTGAACCAAGGATGAGAGAAGCTATGAGTTATAAGATTATTCGTAATTTACTCCAAACAATTAATTTATTTCTTAAAAATTAAATTCACAACACATTTATCTTTAAGAAACGAAAGAGGGTATTTGATTCAAAGAATTGCTTCACATCATTTTTAGGAGAATTGCTTCACATCTTTGCCAACCAAAACAAATTCAAACAAATGTGTTTTGAATGCCATTTATCAATGTTATTTGAGTTTTAAGAAGAGAGAAATGAAAAAATGGCATTATGTTTTTTTTTGGATGATATGGAAAAATGATATTATCCAGCTTTAAAACGAATCCATTGTTCATTGGCTATCTCATTTAAAAAATAACAAGTTTATTTATATTTTAAAATGTAACATAACGTACTTGATTTAATTCAAGTCTGCTACAGAGCTAAAACTTTTAATTTTTTTTTAAATTGAGCTAGAACTCTTAATAGCATCTTCCTAAGTTGATGTATTTTATCTTAATGTATCCATCGCACGATTTCATATTTATGATAATTGCTTCACATCTTTGGCAACCAAAAAAATTTAAGCAACTATGTTTTGAATGTCATTTATCAATGTTATTTGAGTTTTAAGAAGAGAGAAATGGAAAAATGACATTATGTTTTTTTTTAGATGAACCGGAAAAATGCCATTATCCAGCGTTCAAACGAATCCATTGGTCCTTGGCTATCTCATTTAAAAAATAATAAGTTTATTTATATTTTTAAAACGTAACATAACATACTTGATTTTATTCATGTTCGGTACAAAGCTAAAACTTTTAATTTTTTTTTTTGATAAATTGAGCTAGATTTCATCGCATGATTATTTATTTATGATACTTGATTATTTATGACAATTTTTTTGATAAATTGTGCTAGATTTCGTACTTGATTATTTATCTTCTTTTTTTTTACGGTACTTGATTATTTATGTATCCATTGCCTTACATGATTTCATATTTATGATAAGCCATCAGAATCTAATTTAGTTTTTGTTGTATTTATTGGAATTCATGCTTCAACCACAGAATCCCACCATTTTTTCGATGAGCATTTCTTTCGTACCCTTGGACGGGAATCGGGATCAGTCAATGCATGCATTTTCACGCGTTATTATATACCTTAGTTTAAAATATACAAAAAAAATCTATTTTTACTTATAAAAAAAATCAAATAAAAAAAAGATTTCAAAAAAAATAAAATAAAGTGCGGTAGAGCGCAAATGGGAGCGTATTTGTGTTTTCCGCAGACAAATAGAAAGATGCAACCGTTGGTAAGAAAATAAGGCTCATACCAATTCCCCCAATCCTATCATTGGAAAGAATTTAATAGCCAAAAATATTAGAATTGGGAATTGCCTTAGAATTTTTCTATATAAGAATAATTCAGAATCCAAATAATTTATTATCACTTTTTTAATTTGAAAATCAGAATAAGTTCAGAAATCCAATCATTGTAAAGTCCATTTTCTTTATTTCCAATTGTGTTTTGCAATAAAGACAATCCTATTCAAAGCGCGTCGAATACTAAATGTGAGAACTTCTTTCAGTAAGAATTCAAACATTAGTTTGTCGCGTTGTGTGGGACTAACTCCTTTCGTTAAACCTAACCCCCATTGACAATCAACGGAAAGTCTTCAAAATTATTACAAATAATTTTTTTTAAAATAAAATAAATATTATTCATTATAATTTTGAAATTCATTCGGATGTACGGTATAAAATTCAGATGTACTACGATACGACCTTTCTCTTTCTCACTTTCTTCGCATGCCAGCAGCCATGTTACCGTTGTTAGGACAAAAACAGAAAAAAAAGAGGAGTCTTTAAGCCACAATGATCCAACGGTCACAAACTACTAGCCGTTAAGTTTTTTATTTTTTTTATTTAAAAAAAAAAATAGGTACTGTTGTGTTGTTTCCGCATAGACAAATACCCGTTGTTTTTGAGTTTATGTCAGTGCTCTTCATCTCTCGGTAGCTGCTAGTGGTTCCATTAAATAAATGCTCCTCTTGTAAAATTGGGGGTGTTTGGGGTTCTTTGAGGATTCTTGAATAGGATCTTGGGTTTGTTATTCTTTCTTTTTTTTTCTCTTTCTGGGTGAGATTGTTCGCAATATTAACCAAATTAATATTTTTTTTATATAAAAAAACAACATGGTTATTTCTGATGAGAACAATTCCAACTCCATCATACCCAGAATGATGGGGCAGAATAGAAGAACGTTGAGTGTGATCAATCAGAATCTAGTGCAAGGTCGACCGTACCCTTGTGTCGTTAACAAGAGGGTTTTGTCTGAGTAATTCTCTTACGTTAATTCATTCATCATAGATGATATAGACTCTTTTTTTTCCCCTCTTTTTTGGTCTCTTTAACGTTAATTGTCTGGTTTTGTTTTTTGTGTGTTATCAGAAAACATGAGAATTGTGAAAAGAAGCAGGCGGATCCGGTGCATCGACCCATCACAAGGTGAGAATGGGGCTTTTTTTAGTGTAATTTTCAGTTTTCCTATTATGCTATTAGGAAAGAAGTGATCAAAATTAGTGTAAAATTTTAAAATTAAATTTCATGGTAGTTTGTTGTCAAGGGAAATTTTGGTGTTTTCAGACTTGCATAATGGTGCTGATTTTGGGGGTTTTTATTCAAATTCTGGGAAATGGGGAATTGGGGATGGAATTTTAGGCCTTTGACTTCAATTTATTTTCACTATTGCTCATGATTTACTTGATAACCAAATGAAGAATTAATGAAATCTTTATGTTGATGTGTTGTTGATTAGGAGGTTTGCTGCACAAATTGCTACCTCACAGCAATCTTGCGCTGAGGTACATTCTCTCTTCTTTTTTTTCTCTTTCTTTTGTGTTTGGTGAAATTGATGCATATATCATATCCTTCATTATTATTAGACTAAAATTGTGAGTGGTGGGGTCAATTTGAATAGAGAACAAAGAAGTCAAACCCATTGATTTCAAATTTGAATGAGTTTGGAAACTCTATAGCTATCGATGATGAATATAAGTCGCCAGCAGATCAACCAGTGCCCATGTCTTTGGAGCAAACAGAACCAATGCATAGTGATCCAGATGAAATGGTATTTCTTTATGTTTTTAAATCTTTTTTTGTTGTCCATTAAATCTATTTCAATGTTTTAATTTGTCATCTTGATTTGAACCTGTTAGGAAGAAGTTGAGATGGAGGATATAGATGGAGAGCCTATTGTGGACATTGATAGCTGTGATGCAAATAATTCTCTTGCTGTGGTGGAATATATTGAAGATCTTCATTCTTACTACAGAAAAATTGAGGTATCTGATTATTAGAAAATTTTAACTTCAAATGGGAAGCTGATATGATAGAAGTTTGTTTTGTCAATTGAACTTTGAGGATTATTGTATTTGAAATCCCATCCCTCAAAATATGCATTTTTTCTACTAAAGCATTAGTCTGTCTTTTGCAATGTGGGAAAATCAATATGCCATTTGTTTTGTCAATTGAACTTTGAGGATTATTGTATTTGAAATCCCATCCCTCAAAATATGCATTTTTTCTACTAAAGCATTAGTCTGTCTTTTGCAATGTGGGAAAATCAATATGCCATTTGCCAAGTCTATTAGGTGGAGTAATGTACAACATAGCAAATTGGAAATATATGCAGCTTGAATCATTGTATTTTACAGTGTTCAATACTATAGTTTGTATTCCAGTTGTGCATTAATTGCGGACTGTGGAATTCTGAGTCTATTATTATACATGCCTTATTTGCATAGTCAATCCAATACTGATAAGTGAGTAAATTTCAGATATTGATAATTATCAATTCTAAGTTTAGGTTTAATAACTTGCAAGCTTTTAAAACTAGGTGTAGAAACTAGAACCACATGCTTTGATTAGTTATGATTAAATTTTATGTTATTATGGAAATTTGATGTAAAACGAATACTGCACAATAAACATGCCGAGTTGATTATATTCGTAATGGCATTATTCAGCTTATGCAAGTTCCAACCTTGATTTTAATATCTATATCTTGCAAGCATTTAAGTTAAGACAAGGCAATAAACTTTCATATGGAGTTTGGTTCAGCCAATCTGCAAATCTATGTATAAGCTGTGTGCTTTTGCATGTCAAGTGGATCATGTAACCACACTTAACAGTGTTTGAATTTGCACTTAAGCTGATAACTATGAATATCTAACACCGTTGGGTTGGATATTATTCCTTAAAACACCAAAGTGTTTTAACTTGCAGTTAGTTATGGAAAGGTGAAAAGCGATTTACTATAGTTTGCTAAAATCAAATTTTTGAGCTGGTTTGGAGATGTATGGCATAAGTGGAAAGGATTCATTGTATTGAGAAAACATAAGTATATCGAACTTCTTTCCAATCGGATCAAAATTCAATTCTAAATTCTTTTTTTTTAATTCAAAATCGATTGCAGAATGCTTACTAATATGAAGCGTGCTCCAATCTTACTTTGATGACTAACAACCTTAGCTTCATGCAGTGTATTGGCTGTGTTTTACCGAATTATATGGAAGAACAATTTGACATTAATGAGAAGATGCGGGCTATACTTATTGACTGGCTGATTGAGGTACTAAATGTTCTTACCTTCCACTATGCCTAAAATGGTATAGTTAGTCTCCTGGTTCAAATTATTGATTTTGTCTCCATTAAATATCTTGCTGAAATATTGATATGCTTGTTTGGACCTTCATCAGGTGCACGACAAATTTGACCTCATGCAAGAGACATTGTTTCTTACAATTAATCTCATAGACAGATTCTTGGCAAAGCAAAGTGTGGTAAGAAAGAAACTTCAGTTGGTTGGTCTTGTTGCTATGCTTTTGGCATGCAAATATGAGGAAGTTTCCGTGCCTGTGGTTGAGGATCTAATCCATATATCAGACAAAGCATACACAAGGAAGGAAGTTCTAGAAATGGTAACAATTTTTTTTTTTTTTTGCTTAACTACAACTACATCCTGTACATTTTTGGAGTAATTCAATATAACTAACAGTTGAGATTTCTTTCCAAACAATGCAGGAGAAGTTGATACTCAATACATTGCAGTATAACATGTCTGTGCCAACAGCATATGTTTTTATGAAAAGATTTCTAAAGGCAGCTCAAGCTGACAAAAAAGTCAGTACTTTACTTAAGCATTCTAATTAACTATTTGTAACAAGCAACTTATTGTAATTACTTATTTCTTTACTCCTCATTATGGAACAGATGGAGCTGCTAGCATTTTTCTTGGTAGAGCTATCTCTAGTGGAATATGAGATGCTGAAGTTCCCACCATCCTTGCTAGCTGCAGCTGCAGTCTACACAGCTCAATGCACTGCCAATGGTTTCAAACAGTGGAATAGGACATGTGAATGGCATACAAATTACTCAGAAGATCAGCTATTGTAAGCATTGTTGTTCAGCTCTTTTCAACTATCCACTAGTTTGACATGCTAAATAAATTCACTGATGTGTTTGTTGATCTTCTTTCTGCCCTGTAGAGAGTGCTCTAGTCTAATGGTTGGGTTCCACAAGAAAGCTGGGATAGGGAAACTCACAGGGGTACATAGGAAATACTGCTCATCTAAATTTAGCTATGCTGCTAAATGTGAACCAGCATGTTTTCTTCTGGAGAACCAGTTATAGGCAGGGTCATGTATAGCTACTGACAATAACATTACATGACTTTGACTTTTCAGATGTGTGCTGATTTGGGGGTTAAGAATGAACATAAGAGCAACTTTGGTTGCATTTGGGAACTGGAATTCATTTCTCAGACTCTCAGAGAGATCTATCTGATGTTAAGTTACTTCATTTATTTTTTGTCATTTTCCTTTCTTTATGTTCCAAGTGAACATAATTTTTAGAACATTTTTAGTCTTTCTCTTTTTCCCATTGAACAAAATAATGGAAATGATGATATAGACACAAATTTTACTTTACATATATGCCTCTCATTTGAATTGATTGTATTTGACTTTAATGATTGGATTCATTAGATGTTTTTTCTGTTAAGTTGTGATTAACTTAAATTCATTTGATGCAACCCAACTTCATTTGAATCGATATACCATCTGCATAGTGGCGTATTTCTTTGTAAGTTGTGATTGCTCAAAAAGTTCTTTCATAAAATGCGAGATGAAAGGGCAAAAAGCAACAAAAAAAAAAAAAAAAAAGAGCCGAAAGACATTTGAGTGGAAAAAATCTTGGCGAATGAGGTATTATCGTGTGTCGTAGTTAACTTTTTTAATAGATAATAAATTGGTGGCGAAGGAGGCATGACATGACTTTGACTTTTCGGATGTGTCTTGATTTGGGGTTAAGAATGAACATAAGAGCAACTTTGGTTGCATTTGGGAACTGGAATTCATTTCTCAGACTCTCAGAGAGATCTATCTGATGTTAAGTTACTTCATTTATTTTTTGTCATTTTCCTTTCTTTATGTTCCAAGTGAACATAATTTTTAGAACATTTTTAGTCTTTCTCTTTTTCCCATTGAACAAAATAATGGAAATGATGATATAGACACAAATTTTACTTTACATATATGCCTCTCATTTGAATTGATTGTATTTGACTTTAATGATTGGATTCATTAGATGTTTTTTCTGTTAAGTTGTGATTAACTTAAATTCATTTGATGCAACCCAACTTCATTTGAATCGATATACCATCTGCATAGTGGCGTATTTCTTTGTAAGTTGTGATTGCTCAAAAAGTTCTTTCACAAAATGTGCGATGAAAGGGCAAAAAGCAAAAAAAAAAAAAAAAAAGAGCCGAAAGACATTTGAGTGGAAAAAATCTTGGTGAATGAGGTATTATCGTGTGTCTATTACTGTAGTAAACTTTTTTAATAGATAATAAATTGTTGGCGAATGAGGCATTACATGACTTTGACTTTTCGGATGTGTCTGATTTGGGGTTAAGAATGAACATAAGAGCAACTTTGGTTGCATTTGGGAACTGGAATTCATTTCTCGGACTCTCAGAGATCTATCCGATGTTAAGTTACTTCATTTATTTTTGTCATTTTCCTTTCTTTATGTTCCAAGTGAACATAATTTTTAGAACATTTTTAGTCTTTCTCTTTTTCCCATTGAACAAAATAATGGAAATGATGATATAGACACAAATTTTACTTTACATATATGCCTCTCATTTGAATTGATTGTATTTGACTTTAATGATTGGATTCATTAGATGTTTTTTCTGTTAAGTTGTGATTAACTTAAATTCATTTGATGCAACCCAACTTCATTTGAATCGATATACCATCTGCATAGTGGCGTATTTCTTTGTAAGTTGTGATTGCTCAAAAAGTTCTTTCATAAAATGCGAGATGAAAGGGCAAAAAGCAACAAAAAAAAAAAAAAAAAAAAGAGCCGAAAGACATTTGAGTGGAAAAAATCTTGGCGAATGAGGTATTATCGTGTGTCGTAGTTAACTTTTTTAATAGATAATAAATTGTTGGCGAATGAGGCATTACATGACTTTGACTTTTCAGATGTGTGCTGATTTGGGGGTTAAGAATGAACATAAGAGCAACTTTGGTTGCATTTGGGAACTGGAATTCATTTCTCAGACTCTCAGAGAGATCTATCTGATGTTAAGTTACTTCATTTATTTTTTGTCATTTTCCTTTCTTTATGTTCCAAGTGAACATAATTTTTAGAACATTTTTAGTCTTTCTCTTTTTCCCATTGAACAAAATAATGGAAATGATGATATAGACACAAATTTTACTTTACATATATGCCTCTCATTTGAATTGATTGTATTTGACTTTAATGATTGGATTCATTAGATGTTTTTTCTGTTAAGTTGTGATTAACTTAAATTCATTTGATGCAACCCAACTTCATTTGAATCGATATACCATCTGCATAGTGGCGTATTTCTTTGTAAGTTGTGATTGCTCAAAAAGTTCTTTCATAAAATGCGAGATGAAAGGGCAAAAAGCAACAAAAAAAAAAAAAAAAGAGCCGAAAGACATTTGAGTGGAAAAAATCTTGGCGAATGAGGTATTATCGTGTGTCGTAGTTAACTTTTTTAATAGATAATAAATTGTTGCCTTCAATAACTAGCCTGAGAAGATCTCTTATAACATGAATCATACTCCCTCCGGTCCTAAATATAAGAGACAAAACCCTAATTCATCAAAACCAAGAAAAACACTCTTTTTTCCAATGAAAAACACATTTTTATCTCACATATCTCTTATATTTTGAAATCCTAAAAAACACCTTTTTTTCTCTTACATTGAGAACCGGAGGGAGTATTATAAAACATACTTTATACTCTTAAACAATTTACATGAAGTTGGAAAAAGGACTTTTCTTTTCAATGTTGTCATCATATATGCATCATTTTGGTAGGTTCTTGGTTAAATTTCAAATTTTTAGCTTGTGTAATAGTAATTTCTCTTTACTTTTGGACTCTTTTTTTGACTTTTGCCGCACTTGGAACGTGGTATCTACTCCAACTCCAACAGTCACCATCGTCATTTGTGCTGTATAGGCCCTGATTTAATAAATACCTTTTTGTTTGCTTATTAGTCTCATGCGTTGATTTTAGGGACCAGTGTGCTCACTTATATGCATTGATTTTAGGGACCAGTGTGCTCCAAGTAAGCCGAACATAAACAGGAAAAAGAAATAGTAACATATTAACATCTCATCAATTCCAAGTGAACCTTAATACCTTATCATGGTCATGTCATTATATTACTAGACAATAACTGGTGCAAAGCACGCGTCTTTTATTCTTTTTTGAGTTTTTAAAGTTTGAATTCTAATTCCATACTAGTCCAAGGGCAGAACGGGGATTTGCTGCATGAGAAAAAAAGGTGTCGTGCATGAACAATGAAAAGTTTCAGGAAGATCCCTTTTTCTTTGATTGCTTATTGGAGCTTCCTTGATGCTTGAGGTTCTCTTCATCGGAATCTTCCCTTCACTTAATTAAACTTTCTTCTACGTCAGCCTTTCATTGATGCTTTGAGGGTGACGTTTAGGGGCTGATGGGGACACAAGAGTTTGCCGAGAGAGACAGACCTGCGAGAGAGGACGAGGAAAAATACTAAATTTTTTCTGATCGGTTGTAATAGAAATTGAGACGAGAGAAAAAAAAATTGTTGGGGCCCATTAACTTTTAATTTCTTCACAGAAGTGCAAAGAAATGGGGGAGAGAATTTTTTTTTCTTTTTTCATTTCTAACCTTCTTCTATCCTTATATCTCAAATTATTTAAATTTTTAGTCAAGGGTATTTATGTCTTTTAAAAAAATAATCAACATCTATCTCTTCCCTATTTCTTTTATTTTTCTCTTATTCGAATCAATACCTCAAATCTACCATATTTCTCACATTTTTCTCTCTTTTCATACTCTCTCTTCACAATTTCTCTCGTGAACCAATCACACCCTTAGAGTAGTGTCGTTCATGAAAGTCACCATCATGGTGCCATAAAAAGATGGAGTACCGAGGTTTGCCTGTCTCTTCTAGTTTTTATTATTTATAAAATTCTCATTGTAAAATACTAAAATTATACGAATTCCCCACACTTTTGCCCGTCACCATTGTCATTTCCCCCTTTTTTTAACACATGTTATGTATTTATGTTTAAAATAAATTACAATGTGATCCGGAGTGGCCAAAAAGGCCCACTCCGCACCGGACCGATCGGGCCCAACAAGGGAGATTCGCCCCAAAACAATACCGACCTGAACAGGCCCAAGGCCCACTTCAGTCAACCGACCCGACCTAGGAGTTCTGTCCTCGGGACAACAAACCCTAGGGATCATATCGCCACAGCGCGAAACCCTGGGGTACAAGTATTGCGGCGCTAGCCCTAAAAGCAACTTTATCCGCACATAATCCTAGAATCAACATCGACCATTGGATACATCCAACGGCTGATAATTGATCTAGGGTTACTTGAGGATATCCACATGTCAGCAACCTGACCTCAGCTATAAAAGGTCCATGACCTGATCAATAAAGGTATGCATTGTTCATTTCCTTACCTCACCTTATTCCGATACTGATTTAGGCATCGGAGTGTGTGCAGGTACACCCCCAACGTCGTTCTCCGTCGTGCCCCACCGTTCGTGACCCTACTCCGGCCACTTCCGAGATCCACTTCAGATCAGTGGCGCCGTCTGTGGGAATGAGATTATTGTTCCTTTGTCAAATCCTTCGATTTACCATGGCCAGACCAAAACGAAACACCACGCAGAATACGATCCGCATACCCACATCCCCTAAGATTCCTGAACAGGACGACGAGATCCCTATCACCGTCGAAACTGAGTCTCACTCAGTCCCGCAGGGAGAGACCATTCTGACCGCCGAGCTAAGCTTTCATATTGTGTTAATGGCAAGGTTGTGGGTTTTATGTCTTGTAAACGCGGGGTTAGGCAAGGGGATCCTTTGTCTCCTCTCCTCTTTTGTCTGGCTGAAGATGTTCTTAGTAGGTGCATTTCTCAGTATGCTGCTTCTGGTCTTATTAAGCATATGGCTGGGCCTAGAGGCCATGTTCCTCCTACTCACATTTTGTATGCATATGATATTCTTATTTTTTGTAAAGGGTTGAAGCATTCTGTGACTAATCTAATGTCTATTTTCAATTTGTATGGCTAAGCGTCTGGCTATGCTAAGTGTAAATTCTATGCCCCTTCTATCTCAGTTGCCATGATTAGTTCAGTATCTTCTGTTTTAGGCTTTTCCTCAAGCGAGCTGCCTTTCACTTATCTTGGGGTGCCTCTTTTCCAATGTAAGCCGAAGAAAACTCATTTGCAGCCTATTGCAGATAGAATCCTCTCGAAATTAGCAACTTGGAAAGGTTCTCTTTTTTCCATTATGGGACGAGTTGAACTTGTTAAGTCTGTCATTCAGGGAATGTTGCTTTATAGCTTCCAAGTGTACCATTGGCCTGTTAACTTACTAAACATGTTGGGTAATAGCATCAAGAATTTTATTTGGTCGGGGGATGTCTCTATTCGGAAAACAGTTACTGTGGCTTGGCACGTGGTTTGTTCTCCTTACAGTGAAGGCGGTTTAGGTCTCCGGCCTTTGAAATCTCTTAATGTTGCTGCAATGCTTAAGTTGACTTGGGAGATGATGTCTTCGGACAAGCAGTGGGCAACTCTGGTTAGAGCTCTTTTTTTAAGCACAAGATGCCTGTTACTTATTATGTGAAATCCTCGTTGTAGCCTGCCATGCGTTCTAATATTCAAAATGTCCACCTCCATAGTATCTGGCAGATTGGAGATGGAAATAGCATTAATTTTTGGTCGGATAAATGGTTGTGTCAGACAATAGTTTCTGTGGTTGGCCTTCCAACTGATATCCATAAAATTCTAGTTTCCCCAGTGGCTGCTTTTATTAATAATAACTCCTAGTTAATCCCCCCGGTGCTAGCTAATAGATTCCCTGCTCTTGTTGTGGACATCCTTCAAACCCCAATTCCAGTCAATCCTGAAGTGGATTATCTTGTCTGGACTGACACATATCTTTGAAAGATGCTTATCTTCATCTAAATCCAGCTAAACCTGTTGTGTCTTGGAGCAAGCTGCTTTGGTTCAGTTCTATTCCGCCTTCTAGATCCTTTCTGGTCTAGAGAGTTCTTCATAACAAGCTTCCCACAGAAGAAAACCTTATTAAAAGAGGATGTATCACAGTTTCTATCTACAGTTTATGTGACACTACTTTAGAATCTACATCCCATCTTTTTCTTCAGTGTCAGTATGCTATGGACCTCTGGAATTGGTTTTCTAGCCTTATAGGTTCTTCTATTGATTTATCTTCTGCGATTTCCACTATATCGGCTTGCAAAGTTGGCTAGATTTCCCAGCTGCATAATGTAATCATTGTAGGTATTGTGAATATTTTTTGGATTATTTGGAGCTGCCGTAACAAGCTGAGATTTGATAATTCTTTCATCCATTTGAAGACATCAATTAATATGGTCAATTCCTCTGTAGCATTATCAGGGAATCATTCTAAAGGAGTGATGTCTTCCTTGGTGAGTGAGTTTGCTATTTTGAAGTCGCTTAAAATTGATGAGCATCTTAGGAAGGCCCCAGTGATCAAGCAGGTGGTCTAGTCTCCTCCAAATTGTGGCTGGGTTAAATGCAACATGAATGGCTCTTCTAGGGGGTCTCCTGGGCCTTCAGGAGGAGGTGGCATATTTAGAGATAGCAACTCAGCTATCCTTGGATGTTTTGTGTAACACCCCAGCTACCCGGTGCAGTCTTTGGCCCACCGAAATGCTGAGCATGCTACTCACAGACACTCCCGCAGCCACATGCGGGGTTTTGCCTTATATGGGACTCGAACCCGCGCCCAGTGGCTTTAAAGGCAACGGGAAGCATCCCACTAACACCAACTCAAAGGTGTTAGTTTGAGTTGGTGTTAGTGGGATGCTTCCCGTGGCCTTTAAAGCCACTGGGTGCGGGTTCGAGTCCCATATAAGGCAAAAACCCCGCATGTGGCTGCGGGAGTGTCTGTGAGTAGCATGCTCAGCATTTTGGTGGGCCAAAGACTGCACCGGGTAGCTGGGGTGTTACAATAAAAGGCGCATTTTATTGTAACACCCCACCAAGCGCATACCGGCTTTTGGCCCTCTGCAACGGTGAGCGTACCACTCACAGGACTTCACCATTTCCTTAAATGGTGTTTTTGCCCTCCGGGGGATTCGAACCCATGCCCAAATTGAGATGGTGATGGGGGATGCTTCCTAAAGGCCTTTATCCCTTTGGGCATGGGTTGAATCCCGGAGGCAAAAACACCATTTAAGGGAATGGTGAAGTCTGTATGGCACGTCACCGTTCTGAGACAAAGCGATATGCTGGTGTTTATTTTGCTACTTTTTTTGTTCCTCTTTTACCTTCCACGCTGAACTCTCTACCGCAATGTTGGCTATTGAAATTGCTCACAGTAAGGGTTGGAAAAAGCTTTAGCTTGAATGTGACTCCTCGCCAGTGGTTCAATGCTTCACTACTTCTGATTTAGTTCCATGGAATATTAGAACTAGATGGAAAAAGTGCATTAACCTTACTCATGTTATGACTTTCTTTGTTTCACACGTCTATCGAGAAGGTAACTCCTGTGCAGATAAATTAGCTAGTTTTGGGGTTTCCTCACAGTGTTATTCTTGGTGGGATTTAGTTCCTAGTTTTAATACGGAAGATTTTTTCCGTAATAGATATGATCTTCCTTTCTATAGGTTTCGTTAGTTTCTATTTTTCTCTTTTCTGGTTTTGGCTTCAATTTCCCTAGGATTTTGTATTCGATATTTTTATTTTTAATATAATTTTGGGGTGCTGCAAATGATTGTTAGAGCTAGAGGTGCCAACATAGTTGTGATCTCCCTCCCTATAGTGATGCTTTGCACTCCAATCTATTTATAAAATAAAAAAAAATAGTGATGCTTTGCACTCCAATCTATTTATAAAATAAAAAAAACCTGTGCGTAGCACGAGATTTGCATTTAGAAAACATTAAATTGCATAGTATTACCTCTGGTCCCATATATAACAGAAGGAAACAAAAATCATCAAAATCAATGAAATTCATTTAATGTTATAATTTTGAAAAGTTATTCTAAATATAACCCTCACATTAAATGTTTTACACTCACATAATAGAGAATAGATGAATTTACAGTAAACATGGAATAAGGGTATAAAAGTCAATTTAACAATTAATATATCTAAAAACTTGTGACTTTTTTTTATAAATAGGATCATTTTTTTTAACTTTTTCTTGGGTGCCCCCTTCTTTCTTTCTCTTTTACGATTCTTTTATTTTTTCGTGGTTCTCATTTCTTTTCTTAATTAAATAAATTTCTTTTGTTAATAATAATTTCCTTTTTGTTAATTAAATTTTTATATGTTAATTATATATCCACACTTATTTATATCAAATAATTTAATAATTACTTATTTTTAAAATATTTATATGTTAATTATAAATAATTATTTTAATTTAAGAAATTTTACTCCACATCCTTTGTTAAATATTTTGAATAATAGACAAATATAAAAATTGAGTAAAAAAATAATTTTATTAGATATTTAATACTCATTGTTTTTATTTAATTTTAATATTGAGATATTAAAATATAATTAATTTTTTTTTCATATTTTCAACTGTTTAAAATAATAAATAATTAAAAACAAATTACAAAATTCAAAATACTAATCATCTAAAAAGGAATAAGGTGGACATCTTCATTTAATATCTTAAATACTTATTTGACTGAATTTATATTTGACTTAAAATATCGCTCAAAAAAATAAAATATCATCTTAAAATGTATGTTAAAAAATTTAATTTTTAATATCTTAAACCCGTGCGTAGCACGAGATTCGCGTCTAGCAAACATTAAATTGCATAGTACTCCTTCTGTCCCATTACAAGTATCGTACTAGTTTATTTTACATATATTAAGAAGAAGTTTTAATTTTAAATGAAAGAAAAATAATAACAATTTTACCAAATTAACCTTATTATATTGAAAATGATGCAACACAACAACAAAATTCTAAAAAACATTATTAGGGGTAAAATTGAAAAAAAGTAACTAATATTACATTGAAAACATAAAATGAAACTTATTTTGGGACTAATTTTTTTGTTGTAAATATGACACTTATAATAGAAAGAAGGAAGTAAATAATAAACATTCACTGTTTTTTGTAATTTGCAACCTTCTTTCTTTCTCTCTTATGATTCTAATTTTTGTTTGTGGTTTTCATTTCTCTTGTCAGGGGCTTGTATGTTGGAGGATGCCACAAAAGAAGGCGGTCCATGTGACTCTTGGTGGTGTGTTTTGTAGGAAAGATCTCATCTTGTCTTTTCTTGTTGTCTATAATTTTTTTATTTTCATCTTGTTGTTGTTGTTTGTCCCTAAACTCGACTACTTGACCCAACTCGTTCTTGATTGGGTTAGATTGGGTTGGGTTGTTCAGCAAAATACCCAAGATCGACCCGAACCTAACTCATACTGTTTAAATTGATTTGGGCCTTTTTTAGGCGTAACTTGACACATAGATATTAGTGGGTAAAATATCCAAAGAGAATTATTAACCCCGACGTGTTGAACTAAGTCCACATGTAAATTATGGCAAGTGTTAACCAAGGTGTGCTCCCATTATTTGTCATTGATTTCTCTCTCTCTTTCTCTCGCTCTCTTTTTGCTAAACAAAATGGTTGCAAGCGTGAAACTACTCCGCACCGGGTTGACCAATTAAGGGCAAAGTGCTACCTCGCATTGTCATTCCATTTCTAAGGATCGAACACTTGATCACTTGGTTAAGGGGAGAAGTGCCGAACCCACCACGCCAACAACAATGGGTATTGATTACTCTACTTCATGCAAGCATCACCTACTGCATTGTCCCATGTAAGGACCTATCACATCAACCATAAATTTTAATTGCTCTCCCGACACCATGTCCATGCTGGCCGAGACAATAAAGGGCCTCATTTTAATTTATTTCAAATATTTACCTAAGTTCCTCATTTTTCCTCTTCTTCCTTGTGCATAATCCTACAAAGACAAAACCTTTCTTCTCCTTTCATGCGCATGAAGCTCTTCTTTTCAAAGCAAAAGTTGTTTCCCACTTACACTATACTCTGGCCGAGACAAGAGAACATGAGAAGAAGGGTTCAACATTTAATCTCCCACTCAAAGTCATTTCTATCCATCTTTGCACTTCTAATTTCAGTTTGCTTACAAGTCACAACATCCTTCACTTTACCTTCATTCTCTTGCCTTATATTGAGTAGTTTCAGTTTCTCATATGCATTACCACTTCCTTCTCTTTTTCCTAGTGCAGGTGGGACTGTAGAATAAAAAACACAAAAAAGTAACCTACAGATACTTATTTTCGAAGAGAACCAAAATGTATTAGAGAATACTTATCGAGAGACAACTCAATTATATTTCTATATATTATAAATTGTCCGGACATGAACTTCCGGCAGGCAAATTTACGTGTTAATTGGTTTCAACATGCCCATAAATATATTTCCAGATAGAGACATTTTGAGGGAAAAATGAAAACCAGACAAGAGGTGTATGCAAGCAAAATCAAGAGGTGTATTTAATTATTCCCAATATCCAACCACTACAAGAAAACACGGGATTACCGACAGCTTGGTAATGCAGAATTTCCGACGGGTTACCGACGGCCTCATATCCGTCGGTAAAACGAGCGTCGCAAATGTCTACCGACGGTGCTTTCGTGGCCGTCGGTAATACCGACGGTTAATGCCGTCGGAATTTTCCGACAGCTTTGGTCGTCGGTAAATGGGCAAAACATTTCCGACCGTTGTGGCCGTCGGTAAATCTTTTTTTAAATAAAAAATTAATTAATTTCTGTAATTAATTTAATTTATTAATTTATTTATTAAATTAAAATATTAAATTAAATGACTAAATTAATTTATAATTGAATTTAATTTATTGAATTAATTAATTAATAAAAAGATAATTGAAATATTTATTTAATTTAATGAATTTAATTAGTTGAAATATTGTAATTAATGAATTTAATTTATTAAATTATTTATTTATTTAATTATTAAAAATAATTGATTCCAATATTAAAAAATATTTATTTATTAATTTAATTAACTATTACCAGTAATTTAATTTAATTATATTTATTACTTTTAATTCTTAATTTATTCCCATATTTAAAAATATGATAACGTAAACAAAAAAGATCAGTAATAATTAAAAAAAAACGTAATAAATACAACCGCTCTTACAACCGTTCTCTTTCTTTAAATGATATGACCCTATCCCATTCAAGGAAAAACTTTTTCAGAATTCGTATAATAGTCATTCCTTAATTCTCATATCTTATACTTGACAAAATTTCGGCAGCATTTCCCATTGGTCTCTAAGTACACTAAATGATCGCAGTTATGAATACCGCGATCAAGTATGTACCCAGAGAACAAAAGGAAATGAATCGAACCGGAATTTTATCAAATATAAAGATACGAGAATTAAGCAACAACTATTATATGAGTAAAGAAAAAGTTTTTTTCCCAAACTGTCTGACTTGGACAATTCAAGGTTCAATATACAATGAACACGTGGTACCCTAAAAGAGTACATGCACTCAATAATATATTGAACCTCAAACGGGAAGCTAAGTCGTTTCTCCGATACTAATAACAAAGCAAATGATTCACTAAAAATCAAAAACAGAGATGATAAAAGTAGAAAATCTATTTGGTCATTTAAAAAGAAACAGGTTGGAAGTTGACATCCTCTTAAAAGATAGAATTAGACAAGCAAAAGTGGCAAAGAAAAGAAGTACAGAGAGATGTGCAAAGCAAATTGCAGCCAATGATAGAATTAGTTCTTTTTTTTTGTTTCTCTACTTTCTAATTATGAATAGAGATGAAAGTAGATTAGGTTAAGTAAAATTTTCGTAAATAAGTCTAACTTATTTTAAAAATTTAAAGCCTAAGTTTGACATGTTATTTGTGATAGACTTTTTATAAGTTTGTCCTGAAATTTAAAGTCTGACTTGACTTTTTATAAGGCAGACTTATTTATCTAAGATGAGTCTGATAGAAAAACTATGCTTATAGAATCCTCATTATTTTTTTTAACTTATCCCTAATATTCTCATAGAAAACTATGCTTATACACATACACACAACTTGTGTGAAACTAGTGGATCATAAGACACAACTAGGATTTGAAGGTTTATGTAAGCAAAATCAATCTATTTATTATATTTATACGAAACCTTGTAGGAAACCTTATGGTGTCTTTATTTGGTCGCGTCTCCCATAAACGATTGGGGAATTTAGGATGGTGTAGTACTACTAATTAACACATTTTGCATCATTATAAGTGGCTTGATACAAAAAATAATAATTACCTAACACTATACTATTATGCCCCCCTATTTGATAAAAAATGTTTTCTAATCCTTTTCAATAAAAAATTAAAACTCATTTCATTATTTCTCGTAAGGAAGTCAATACGAGAGAACTCTACAACTGTGCAAGGCATAACGTCTAATGAATATTTCTTGCACAAAATAATTAAAGAAAATGAAAACACATATGCACCATTCAAATTGATGGGAAAAAGAGAAGGAATCAAAGTTAGGATAAAATAATATATTAATTTATGTATGACTTTTATATAAGCCAGACTTATTTATCTTAAATAAGTATATAGTTTTTAAACATTTAAAAAACTGATATAAAAATATTAATATATTATTTATGTTTGCTTAATTAATCCAGTCAGTTAGGCCTAACAAATTTTTTACATTGCCTAGAACCTTTATATTTTTAGCTAAATACTTCTAAAAAAGACTTGATCTAGTTTATTTAATAAATAATTATGTGCTGACTTAGAACTAATATAGCCTATGCCTTAGCCTTAGGCCAATAATCACGATGATGTTGATTGTAACAAGAGCATTGCAGTTGTGAGAGAGGTTCTTAAATTTTGTGTGACTCGGGCAAAAGATTTTTGCATCGAAGAACCATAAGAAATTGTGTTTATTTTCTGTTTCTCTACTTTCTAATTATGAATATATCTGTTTCTCTACTTTCTAACATAAAACATACATCAGACAAAATTTCCTCTGTGGAGAGAACTATACATCACTTCAACATAATAACTTTTTGGCAGCAAAAAAACACACATCACTTCAAAATTCCCTCTGTGGAGAGAACTATGAAGCAAAACAAAAAAATATGTCGGTGTGGGGGTCAACAGCCAACCCTTTTCCACCCAATGAGTCAACCGATATTTCGTTAGAATGCATACCTCGATCGCACAGTAGTGGTAGAGGCACGAGCGGTGGTGGCGGCTGTGGTGGCGCGGCGGAGTGGTGTACTAAACAGAATCTACAAACTCACAAAAGGAAAAAAACACAGTTAAATTCACAAAACACAAGATATTCAAAAACCTTAAATTGACATGTCATATAACATAGAAAGAGAACCTGAAATATAGGAAGATGAGGCGGCAAGATGTGCGCAGCGGAGCTGTGTGCAAAAAAAATGGGTTTCGACAAGTATTCTGTAAATGGGTTTCAGCAAGTATTCTCGAGACGTGCAACAATTGTCTTATGTAATATAGATGGTTCTCCACTAATTTTTACTCAAACGGCCTCACAGAAAGAAACAACTTCTAAGGAAAGTCTTCTTATATAAAAGAGACGCAAATGGAAGAAAAAAATGATAATAATAATGAATAATTTTTTTCAAAATAATGTAGTTGCTTCTTTCACTCTAATATTTATTAAGCTAACTAGTCGCTTCATTTATTTTCAATTATCTATTCAATTGCTTCATTCTAAGTCCTTATACCACATGGCAACTCAAGAAGCAGAATAAATGATTTTATATCTTCAATCATCCTTCCATTCCTGACTCCAATATTGATATAATAATGTCACACAAATTCAAAGTTGAACAAAGTAATGAGAGATAATTAACCCCAAATTGAAAGCGGAAAATCCAACAGAACCGTGCAATTTCAAATAATAATATTTAAGAAAGAAAAAATATACATATAAAAATAAAGATTCTTTTTTCAGCAGATTCATTTTTCACAGAGGAATGCAAAGGAGCTAAGGTTCAGCTGTTTCTAACAACTCAGAAACATAAGTTAAATAAAACTGTCTAATTACTAAATAGTATTCTCTATTATTGCTTCTGAAGGCATAAGTGCTGAACTTGCCACCCAAAACCTTTTCAACCAAGTGACCAACCCCAAACCTCCTAATACGTTGAATTTCAATCACAAAACATGTCAGAAAATTTGTCACATCCTAAGCATATCTGGAGTTATCTACCATGCATAAAGTACAACTGAATCATCAAGAAGCTTCACCATACACGAAAAAATCAGTTCTTTCCATTTCATCTTAATGTCTCCTATCCTCGTGTATAAATTAAAATAGAAGTAATTCAACCAAAAAAAAAATCACATTGTGCCAAACTCCAAAACAAAGCTATAATGGCAAAAAGAATAAAAAAAATGGCAATCCTTTTTTTTTCGAGTTAAGCAAATCAGCTTTTTCAATACTTACAATTTTACAAATCAGTCACTACTCGATTCAACAATGTAACCTAGTCACGAAACAATTCAAACCTAGCCAATGTCTGAGTATCCACAATGCAGAAACTCACCAAATTCTCATAATTTCTACTAGTCAATTAACGACATCATGTTTGGATTCGCTCAAATACGAAGTAAAAAATGTCTTAATTAAAAAAATTCCTGATTATAACGACAAAACTCAAGATAAAACCTGATTACGAAAATTGCATCCATAAACATAAAGGATAGCAACAAACTCAAGATGAGAATGCAAAATTTTCAATGACTCACCTCTGCCTACACCAGAACAACAGTGCCTGCCTTCTAAAATCGCAACCTAGCAAAGACTCATCAACCTTCAATCTAGCATGGAAGGGAAAGAATAGTTAAGAACCAAAGGATGAGATCAAAGACAAAAGAAAACAGAACATGTGAGGAGCGAATGAAGAAAACAAAAAACAAGAATTTTTAACTTTCTCTTATCCAATTTCAATTGAGGAGAATCAAGGGCTGCTGAAAACCCAAAATTACCCATTGTTGAAAAATTGCCACCTATCCTTTTTTATGTTATTTTGGTCACATCATCTCACAATTCAAATTCAAATTTATGCTTCCTTCTTTTACTTTTCTTGAAACAATTTTCCCTCTCACTTATTTCAAAAATTCTCTCACTCCCTACAAAAAAGCAACCGCAAAGAAACACATATCTTCAGCTTCCTCCATCTTCCTCCTCATTCATCTTCTTTCTTCCATTCTCTGATACTATTTCCCTCTTTCTAACGCAATTTTTTTTTTCATTTTCTCCTAACTCCAACATGAAATATACCCTAATCAAGTGTGCTGCTGCTCTTGCAGAAGGCTCCTACGTTATGTAGTATTAGAAAATGGCATTGTTACCTTTGGCAGTGAATTGATTCTCAAAATTAAGGCAATCAAAGGATTGGGCAAAATTATTTCAAAAATTGATTAATTTAGTTCAGTTTACAGTGGTGAGTCTAGTCCTTTTTTTTTGGAAGGTAAACTAAATACTAGCTTTCAATAAGCACAAATAGAAACATTACACTGACATATAACAGCTTGCCCCAACCAAATTCTTGATCCTAATCTTTAGACAAACCAACCAAACCATGAGTTACAACTTTCCTATCTCTATTAATATGAACTACATGAATGTCAGAGAAATGATTCATGAGCATTTTACAATATTGAACAATAGAGTCTATTCCTTTAATAAAGCATTTAGCATTTAACATTTGATTTCTGATAGCTTTAACTTTCTTTTCAAGGGCTATAGTAAAATACATATACACATGGCGAAGGAACTCTTTAATTACAATTTGACATTTTCCTATTTCAAGGGCTTTAAACAATTTGACATTTTCCTATTTAAATGATGTTGACATAGGAACTCTCTAATTACAATTTTCACTATGACATGTAAATTTGTTTAGTTTTGTGAGAACAGTTACATGTGTTACTATGGCATAGTTGTGCAGGAGCATATGAGAGTCACTAAAGATTAGATGGTGTGCAAGTATGTAGATGGTGAGAGACATAGTAGACAAGAAAAGTTTCTGCCACCATGAGGTTGTTTGGGCTCCTGGTGTAGGGCAAGGAAGTGTAACCTCGAACTTCTGATGCTTCTCTTTGGGTACATAGCGATATGCTTATGCAGTAAATGTGCGAGTAGCTAAGTTCTTCAATATCAAGGAATACATGCTGGAGGCTTAAATCGTGCAGGTGCTGAAGATGATGAACATCTATTTTTATCTAATTTATATATAAGTTGATGTACTTGGAAAAGTTTGCAATGATTTTGAAGTGTCATGGTGTTGGTCTATTAGGAGTTGGTCTTATTTTGGTTGGTTTGCTGTTGTAAATAGGATAGTTAATCTCTACATGTGTGGCAATTATGCTTAAAACTATATTGTTTTGTTGAAGAGGGTATAAGTGTATTTAGGTTTGAGGTGCGTGGCCACTAATTGTACATTATCACCATGGAATATAATTTCCATGTGTTTTGTAAAATCATGTATCAATGTACCATGATAAACAATGCCTCATGGATTAATCTTCTTTATGGATCAGTCAATATGGTTGGCCAATATTAAATGAATGGGTAACACTTAAATCATCAAAAACACAATTTAGTATAATTTCGATTGAAGAGACATGCAACTTTGTGAATTGAGCTAATCACTTCATCAAATTAGAAATTTATTTTTTGTTTCATAACTATGCATAGCAGTGCTCATTTGTAGATAATCAAGTCTTTTTTTTCTCATGACTCTGTATGAACTTAACATCACCACAACTATGAATTCAACTAATCACTTTACCAACTATAGCATACTGCAATTGTACTGATTTTTATATAATATACTCTAATTCTTTGGACATTTTCATCAATACTTTGAGTTATGTAAAATCACTAAGCATAAACATAATTGCATGCATTTCATTATTACTCAAACCACTAATTACTTTCTGGCTGCAAGTTTTTAGCAAGTCACGATCAAAATAGAGGGTAATACTTCATAACACTGACTTCAGTCCAATCATTGGAAGCAAATGCAAAACAAAATAGTTACTCTGAAATCAAAATGGTTACCTCTATATATGCTCTTTGGAAGTGAAACCAGATGCGATTGATGCTCAATGGTGCGCCGTCGCCGGTGGATGTCTGATCTTGAAACGTAATTGCTCCTCTTCTTTTACGTCTTACGAATCACAAACCCTAAACCTTGAGAAGAGGAACACGATTCAATTTGCGATTAGGGCGTAGGTAGGGTCGCTGCGGCGAAGTCGAGCTAGCGGTGCGGCGAAGGCTGCGGTGGCGGCGTCTTGGCGGCTTTGTGGCGTCTTGCGGCGAAGCTGTGGCGTTTTGGAACTTAGGTTAGGGAGATCAGAGCAGAGAAGCGATTTGTGGTGGTGGTCGTCGTTCTTGTGTGTGGTGGTGGTCGCCGTGGTGGTGGTGCTGGCTGGTGGCACCGAAAATACGAAAAAGGGGGAAGGGGGAGAGAGTAGAGAATAATAGGTTAGAATGAAAAATGGAGGAGGAGAAGGTCGCGTGTCTGTGTGAAACAGGAGATTACCGACGGCCACACTAACATTACCGACGACCATATATCCGTCGGTAAACGAAACAGCATTACCGAGGTATAATTCAAATACCGACGGCTAAGCCCGTCGGTATTTGAAAAACTGGAGGGAACCCTAAAACCGGGTGAAAACAGACGCTGGGATAGCGATGACCTTTTACCGACGGGCATAGACCGTCGCAAAAAACTGGGATTTTCGACGGCTAAAGCCGTCAGTAAAGCCAGGTCGTCATAAGCTGTAGGTTACCAACAGCTGCGTTGAAAATCCTGGTTTTTGTGCGACGGTCTATGCCCGTCGGTAAAAAGCCGTCGCTATTCCCTATTTTTCTTGTAGTGAACAAGAAGGTGCCACCATTCCTAAATCAATCTACCAATGTCATGAAGTCGTTAAAACTCAAACCATTTCATTCAGTCGACACTAGCTAGTCACTATCGCTACCAATGTGGGAAGTCCTATCTGTTTTTTTTTCTTTTTCATTTTTTTTTGTTTCATTACATAGTAATCTCCAGTTTACATATCAAATTTTGTATTATGATTACAAAAATAAAATTGTTTTGATTTAATCGAAAGATAACTAATTTGAATGTGATGCCCTATTTTAGGTGCTCATGAATATAGAGGTAAAGGATTGCCTACTGCTTTACCTTTTGCTGAATTCAGAAACTGGACAGATTCTAATGGCATGACTCATTTATTAACCAGAGGAGCTCAGTTCACTTGGTCCAATGGTAGGACATGTGCTAATTTTACTGAAAAAAGGTTAGACAGTGCTGTTTGTAATGATGATTGAATTAACTTTTGGTCTTTTGTTTTTGTTTGCACTCTCACTAAGAATAAATCGGATCATTTCCCTCTTCTCTTGGATCTTAAAAAAGAGAATAAAAATTTTGCCTCTTCTTTTAAATTTTTGAGAATGTGGGCTGATCACCGAGATTGCTATAGCATAATTGCAGAGGCTTGGAAGCAGGATTTTGTTGGCTACCCCATGATGATTCTGAACCAGAAGCTTAAATTAGTAAAGAGTAAGTTGAAAGAGTGGAACAAAGCAGTATTTGGTAATGTGAATATTAAGGTCACCGAGGCTATGAAGCATTTGGATGCAATTCAGGTGGAGCTTGGCCAAAATGGCTATTCGAACTCTGTTTTTGACCAAGAGAAAAAAGCTCAAACTGATCTGGAAAATGCTTTGCATTATCAAGAGCAGTTTTGGTTGGAGAAATCTAGACTCAAGTGGCATCTTCATGGTGATAGGAACATTGCTTTTTTTCATAAGATGACAAAGATTAGAAATGTTTCAAAACAAATTTCTCTTTTAAAAGATGGTGATGAGGTTCCAACAAATTCTGTAGAGTTAGAAAACCACATTGTTGGTTTCTATGAAAGTATGTTCACTAACCCTAATAGTTGTGTGGATAATGGCCTTATAGAGGAGGTGATTGAACCTGCTGTTACAGCTGCTGACAACAACATGCTCACCAATTTGCCATCAGTGGAGGAAATCAAGGAGGCTGTTTTCTCGATGAACAAAGATGGAGCCCCAGGGCCGGATGGTTTTGGAGCTTTTTTTTTATCAACATTATTGGGACATAGTAGCTAAGGATGTGATCAATTCAGCGTTACAGTTTTTCACAAAGGCTGGTTACTCCCAATTTCAATTCTAATCTTGTTATTCTTATTCCTAAGATTAACAATGCTGACAGAATTGAACAATTTAGACCAATTGCCCTTGCTAATTTTAAATTCAAGATCATTACAAAAATCTTGGCTGATAGGCTTGCTAAAATTGCTCCTGGTATTATCTCGGATCATCAAAATGGTTTCAACAAAGGTCGAACTATTGGAGAGTGTATCTGTCTTGCTTCTAAGGCAATAAATCTCTTGGACAAGAAATCTTTTGGAGGCAATCTTGCAATGAAAATTGACATAAGAAAAGCCTTTGATACTTTGGATTGAGATTTTCTTTTGAAGGTGCTTCAATCTTTTGGTTTTCACTCTACTTTTTGCAACTGGATTGAAATTATTTTAAAGTCTGCTAGATTGTTTATTGCGGTTAATGGTAAAGCTTCTGGTTTCTTCTCGTGTTCAAGAGGAGTAAGACAAGGAGACCCTTTGTCACCTTTGCTTTTTTGTATTGTTGAAGAAGTTCTAAGTAGAGGCATAACGAAATTGGTTCAAGATGGAAAGTTGCATTTAATGATAGGTCCTAGAGGTATTACAGTGCCATCACATATTCTTTATGCGGACGATGTCATGATATTCTGCAAGGGTCTTAAGACGAATTTACAGCACTTGATGAGCCTTTTTGACAGGTATGGAGAGATTTCAGGTCAGAGAATAAATCATGGCAAATCAACTTTCTACCCGGGTTCCTTCACTAACAAAAGGCAAACAAGTATTAAAGATACTCTTGGTTTTGGTAAAGGAATTCTACCTTTTACTTACTTAGGCAATCCTATTTTTAAAGGCAAGCCATGGCGGCAGCATCTGGCTCCTATTGCAAACAAGATTAGAAATAAGCTCACAACTTGGAAAGCTTCTATGCTATGTATTGCTGGTAGAGTGCAACTGGTTAACTTAGTGGTTCTCCGTATGCTAAATCACAGTTTTATGGTTTATGCTTAGCCTGTTTCCTTAATTAAAGATGGTGATCGATGGATTCGTAATATTCATTTGGGCAAGGGATGTTAATTCGAAGAAAATGGTTACAGTAACTTGGCATAAAGTTTGCAAGCCAGTTCTGGAAGGAGGTTTAGGCATCACACCTCTTAGAAATATTAACAACGCTGTGATGCTTAAGCTATCCTGGTCTTTGATCAATTCTCAAAGCAAATGGGTTGTGCTTCTTAAAGCCAGAACTTTTCGTAATGATACTTCTATTTCTTTGGACCTGAGCCTCTCCTCTCTCTAGTCTCTTCCCCTCTCTCTCGCTCAGATCTCACTCTCCCCGTTAGGTTGTTGCAGATGCGTCAATGCGGCTACCCACTGTCCCCACGGCCGCTGCAAGCACAACCTTTCCCTCAAGCGCTCCACCAATCTGCCACCACAAGTGACCTTCATCCACTGTCGAGACGCTGCGTCGTTTGGTCTTCAACCGCAAGTTCGATCACACATAAAGATCTGAAGAAAGGTGAGAGATCTGAAAGGGAAGGAGATGAAAAGAGAAGTGTGGGAACAAAGGCTTCTGGAACCACGACGAGAGAAATGAGAGACAAGAGGTAGAAACGCAGAGGTTGCGAGTGCGTTGACGACAGCCCACGACGGTTTTGTGTGGCTTTTCGACGAAAGGCTAGCTTGCGGAGTTGTGGAGGTGATTTCACAGAGTCTGTGCGCTGATATTGTTCGTGACGGGTGGTGTTCATGCGGTGTTGGAGAAGTGATTGGGGAAGGTTGGCAGTTTGCGGGGACGACGATGATGAGTCGGAGCGCCGAAGACCTGACTCGATAGAGAAGCTAGTGTGTGGTATGGCAACAGCAGTGATGTGGATATAGTGTGTAGTAGGGGTGGCAAAATGGATGGATTGGATAAATCCATCCATGGATCCTAATGGATGGATGGGAAAAATCCATTTATCCATTTACCATCCACTAAAATTTCATCAAAAAAATCCAATCCTCCATCATCGTCATTGAAAAAACCATCAATCCATCCATTAACAATTTTTCTATGGATGGATATCAATCCATCCATAAAAATTATTTTAATCACAAAAATTATTTTTAATCATAAAATATATTTTTAATCATAAAAAATATTTTAATTAAAAAAATTATTTTAATTACTAAAAATTATTTTTAATCATAAAAAATATTTTAATTACAAAAATATATTTAACTATTAAAAATATATATATATATACACACATATATCTCTCTCTCCCATATCTCTCTCCCTCCTTTCTCTTCCCTATCTCCCTCCCTCTCTCCTCTCTCCCCTTCTTCTCTCACCTCTCTCCTCTCTCTCCCCCTCTCTCCTCTCTCTTTCATCTCTCCCTATATAAGTCTCTCTCCCTCTCTTTCATCTCTCTCGTCTCTCTCTCCTCTCTCTCCTCTCTCCTCTCCTCTCTCCTATCTCTCTCTCCAGTCTCTCCCCATCTCTCTCTCTCTCTCCTATCTTTTTCTCTCTCTCTCTCTCCTCACTCCCTCTCCTTTCTCTCTTATCTGAGGTTTGTCGTTGGATAAGTCTTTGCTGAGAATAAGTCGTAATGTCATAAAATGGCTTCAAAACTTTCTAATAGATGGATTGGAAAAATCCATTTATCCATTTACCATCCACTAAAATTTCATCAAGAAAATCAATTCATCCATCATCCATTTAAAAAAAAAACCATCGATCCATCCGGTAACAATTTTTTTTATGGATAGATATCAATCCATCCATAAAAGTTATTTTTAATCACAAAAATATTTTTAATAAAAAAAAAATATTTTTAATCATAAAATATAATTTAATTACAAAAAAATATTTTTAATCATAAAAATATATTTTTAATCATAAAAAATATTTTAATTAGAAAAAAATTACTTTTAATCATAAAACATATTACTCCCTCTCTCTCCTATCTCTCTCCTCTCTCTCTCTCTCTCACTTCCTGTCTCTCTCTCTCTCCCTCTCTCTTACATCTCTCCTCTTTCTCTCCTCTCTGCTCCCTATGCTCCCCATCTCTCTCTCCTCTCTCCCTGCTCTCTCTCCCTCTTTCCACAAGAATCACTTCAGAACAAAATCATATATTTTTTCCCAAAAGCAGTTGGTTATTGTCAATCGTTTTATAAATGGTTTCAAAGCGTTAAACCAATTAAAAGCGGTCAGTCACATTAGTGGATTGATCATGTTTTCCATTACCCTTGTGCTCTCCCATGTCGATCGTCGGTATAGCCCTATCAAGAAAATTAATTACAAGCGAAATTTTCAAAATTTGTAATTGGGCAGGTCCCAGTGGAACCCAGGCCGAAACCCTATGTAGCTGCTCAGGATGACATCGAGCTCGACCGGTGCCCGATCGTGTTCCTCGAGCTCGGGTCCTCTGGCCGGCCAGGGGCCAAGTATGCGAGCGCAGACTGCGCTGCGTAGAGCCACTATGGACCCTCGAGCCATTTCCGTGATGGGCGCTCAGAGCCCATTATAACACTTTCGAGGCAAAACCGCGTGCCGACATGGAACCCCAGTAGAAGGGCCGCGGCGTCTGGGTGCGAAGAAGGCGGGAGCGCGTTATCGGATCATAATGGGCGTTACCACTTGCTCCAGTGCGGCCGTTACCCGCATGAAGAAGGTGGTAGCGCCGATTGAGATGGGAGTAACCAGCCGTCTGCCCAGTTTCCTTTGTATAAAGGGCTTAGCCCCTGATTAAGGGCGAACTCTAAACCCTAATTTACTCTGCTCTCCTTCTCCTCCAGCCTATCTAGCTTAGGCATCGAGTGTCTTTGCAGTACCACCCCGCGGCTCAAGAAGAAGAATACTCAATTCCAAGGAGGAGAGAGCTCGACCATTCGGCATTAACGATTAATTGAATAATGTGTTGCTTTTTTATGGAAGAATAATGTGTTCTTCTTGACTATATCTTAGCATAATAATAATAATAATAATCAATTTTATTCTCAATTGGAAAAAAAAAAATGGGAGTTTTTAGTACCCTTATCAAAAGTGGACTAATAAAAAAGGCGGCCAAAAAATAAATAGCTATATTAAAATTGAATCGATTTATTTATAAAAAAACTAGTTAAATTGCCTTCTTTTGAATACGAATATTAAGAAATTTATTTTTAGAATTTTAAGCTAAGCGAGATATTCGCAATATTCAAGCAGCGTATTCAATATTAAGCTATATATTCACAAAAAAATATATATTAAGCTAAGCAGATAGTACATCTTTTTGTATGATTAATATGTTTTCAATTCTCGTCTTTAAATTTCAGCTAAGCGAATAAAATGAATATTAAGCATTGCCTTCTTTTTTAGAAGGCGAATATTGATTAGACATGAATTAGTTAAAAGCCTTGGCGTTTGATTGTCGGATGCAAATTAGCGTTCAAGCGTGAGTTTAGTGAAACATGAAAATAAATGTACCGGGAGGCTGGGTGAGGCGGAGGAGAAGGGAGAGAGGAGAAAGGAGAGATGATAGATGGGGAGGGAGGTGAGATGAGAGAGATGGGAGGAGAGGAGAGAGAGAGAGAAGAGATGAGAGATAGAGGGAGAAGTGAGAAGAGAGAGAGAAAGAGAGGGAGAGAGAGATGAGAGAGAGAGGATAGAGGAGAGAGATGAGAGGAAGGGAGAAAGAAAAAAGAGACAAGAGAGGGGAGAGAGGGGAGAGATGATAGAGGGGAGGAAAGAAGGAAGAGATGAGAGATAGAGGGGAGAGGCGAGATGAGAGAGAGGAGAGAGAGAGGAAAGATGAGAGAGAGAGAAGAGATGAGAGATAGAGAGGGAGGGAGAGAGAGAAGAGAAGAGATGAGAGAGGGAGATAGGGGAGAGAGATGAGAGAAAGGGGAGAGAGAGAGAGCGAGAGAGGGAGAGAGGGGAGAGATAAGAGAGAAAGGGGAGAGAGAGGGGGGAGGGAGAGAGGAGAGAGGAGAGGGAGGGAGATGAGAGAGAGATAGAGGGGAGGGAGTGAGATGAGAGAGAGAGAGGAGAGAGAGGAAAGATGAGGGGAGAGGAGAGAGAGATGAGAGAGAGAGAGAGAGATGAGAGATGAGGGGAGGGAGGGAGAGGGAGATAGAGAAGAGAGGGAGATAGGGGAGAGATTTGAGAGGAAGGAGAGAAAGAGAGAGACAAGTTAGGGGAGAGATGAGAGAGAGAGAGAGAGAGGGGAGGGAGAGAAGGAGATGAGAGATAGAGGGGAGGGAGTAGAGATGAGAGAGGGAGAGAGAGAGAGGAAAGATGAGAGAGAGGAGAGAAAGATAGAGAGATAGAGGAGGGGAGAGAGAGAAATAAGAGATGAGAGAGGGAGATAGGGGGAGAGAGGAGAATAAAGAGAGGGAGAGAGAAGGGAGAGAGATGAGAGAGAGGGAGAGGAGAGAGAGGGAAAGAGAGGAAATATGAGAGGGAGAGGAGGAGAGATGAGAGATAGAGGAGAGGGAGAGAGATGGGGGAGAGAGAGAAGAGGAAGAGAAAGATGAGAGAGAGAGAGGGAGATAGGGGAGAGAGATGAGAGAGCAGGAGAGAGAGGCAAGAGAGAGGGGAGAGGGGAGAGATGAGAGAGAGAGAGAGAGATGAGAGATGAGAGAGAGGAGATATGGGGAGAGAGATGAGAGAAAGGGGAGAGATAGAGAAAGGGGAGAGATGAGATAGAGGGAGAGAGGGAGAGATGAGAGCAGAGGGAAAGATTGGAGAGAGAAAAATATTTTTAATTAAAATATTTTTTATGATTAAAGTATTTTTAGTTAAAATATTTTTATAATTAAAAATATTTTTGTATTGAAAATATTTTTATGATTAAAAATATTTTTATGAACAATTCAAAAAATTATCCAAATTCAGTAATTTATACACTAGTGTAATTCAATGGATTTAGAAAATTAGTGGATGGATGACTAACCATCTATTAAATTAAATGGATGGATTGGATCCAATCCATTTAGTTTTTTTGTTTGTAATGGATGGATTGGATGGATTTCTTTATGGATGGATTGGATGGATGATGGATAAATGGATCACTTTGCCACCCCTAGTGTGTAGAGCCTATATTAGATTTGATGGAAATCATTGATTCAACGGTGGAAAACAAGTATTGCACGTGCACCACCTATTAGGATTGTACATGTTAGACGTTGCCACCAAACACCTTTAAAAAAGGCCACTCATTTCTATTTTCAAGTCTCGATCGACGTCGTTTTATTATTCGCGCCACCAACCCCCGTTTTGCATTGACGTATTGCAATTGTTTGTTTTGTTAGAAAAAAAAAATCTATTATTTTCTATTTTTTTATAGAATTTCGATATTTTATAAAATCAGTGTGTTTTTATGGAAAAACATTAACTATTATTTGTGAGAAAAAAAAATCTACAATTAGAAATGTGTAAAGATTGAATTTATAATTTAATGTAGAAATATATTTCCTCTTTTTATTTTATAAATTTTATTTAATTTAATATAAAACATAAAAGGTTATATTTAAAATTAGCAAAACAATAATACTAAGAGTTTTATAAATAAATACCGACGATATAATCCTATTTCACCGTCTTGTCGCATTTTATTAATATTACTTGTGATGAGATGATGAAATATCACCCGTCAAAAAATGATAAAATATGATTAAATGTATGAATACAATTTGTTTATCTAATTAGTTACTATCGAAAAGATAGATACTACTACCATGTCTATTGTCTATATTTTTTATTTGTTTTTTGTTTGCCAGTTACTTGTGCCAACCATCTGCACCAAAATATGTGGACTCAAAGGTAAAATGGGGAATGATAAAAAAAAAAAAGGTAAAATGGGAAAATATGATGTACACCAAAACCTATTGTTTCCTTTATATAGTTATATATAGATAAACTCCAATACGTTCATAAAAAAAGATAAACTCCAATACTAATTATTTACTTTTTAAGTGTAATTTATATTTTGACAAAATAACCTAATTTATATTACACCTCAAGGTTAGAGAGAACCACCGGCGTGACGAGAGTTTGTGATAGAATTACGTATAGTCTACCAACGAGAGAACTCAAGACTCAAACCCAAGTCACAACTAGTGCAAATAGAGAGTCTGACCATTTGTACCAACCACCGTTGCCAATTTAAAATTTTTTAACTTGTACAAACTTCTGAATTAAAATAAGTTTTCAGTTCTTTACTTAGGAAAAGGTTCTCATAAACTTACTAATATTTAAAACTTCTCAAAAGCTTGATATGTTGCCTTAAAAAAAATTGATAACTTGATATGTTGCCTTAAAAAAATTGATGTGTTGAAGCCAATTTCCACTTATATAAGAAATTATCACTTAAAAAACTCATAGTTATTATATTTTTTTTAGGCAAGTTATTATATTTTTTTTGTAATTGAAAGTTTATCTAAAATATCTCGCATAATAAAATTAGCATTTTCTTTTTATTTCTCAATTTTTATAAGAGTTTAATTTTGATACACCATCGATATAAAAAAAAATTTATACTGTCAATCAATGACAAATCATCGTATGTTTGACTTTTATAGTTATAATTAAAGTTAAAAATTTTAGGCAAAATTACTCCAGAGATCATTTATCTTAATTTAAAATTTAAGTTAGTTCTTTATCTTTTTTTATTTCAATTTAGTCCGGCATGTTTTGAAACGTTAATTTTGAGGCAAATTGTTGACTGATATATGATGAAAAATGCATGTGTGCAATAAGGACAACCTGCCCTATCAATTGTGCCACAAATCAAAACCGAAAAAACAGTTGTAAAAAACAAAAAACAGACCAATTTGGCCAACATCATTAACATTTTAGAATACGTGGGACTAAACTGAAACTAAAATTAACTTTAAAGGACTAACTTGACACAAATAAAAAGATAAGGAACTGAGGTGAAACTTTAAATTAAGATAAATGGTTAGTACCCATTTTGGTCCCTATAATTTAAGCAAAATTCAATTTTAATCCCTATAAAATTTTTTATTTCGATTTAGTCCCTGTAATTTAAGTTTCTTCCACTTTTAGTCCCTGTCGTCAAATTCCTATTAAAAACGTTGAGTTTTTCTTCCACTTTTTGTCCCTGTAATTTTAAAATTCTTCCACTTTTAGTCCCTGTAATTTGACGGCAGGGACTCAAAGTGGAAGAATCTTAAATTACAGGGACTAAATCGAAACAAAAAATTTTACAAGAACTAAAACCGAATTTCGCTTAAATTACAGGGACCAAAAGAGTATTAACCCTAAGATAAAAGATCTCGGTTGTAATTTTGCCAAATTTTTAATAATATAATCTTGGCTTAAATATGAAATTGGTCCCAAAAAATTCTCAAAGTTCGATTTTAGTCCCCAAATAAAATTTGCAGGATTTTAGTCCTTCAAATTTGAAAATATTTTTCAATCAGTTCCTCTATCTGATGTCGTTTGTGTTTCTTATGTGGCGCTTATATGACAGGGACTAAAAACGAATTTTCAAAATTTTTGAGTACCGAAAACGAACTTTTAAAATTTTTAAAAAATTAAAATTATAATGACGAATTTTTGAGAAATTGACAGAAAAATATTTTTAAATTTGAAAGAATAAAAACTTGCAATATGTTTTGGGAATTTTTAGTTGTGAAATTTCGTATTTAAGCGTATAATCTTTATTCAGTGCACGTAAATAAAATCATTTTTATAACACGAATAACCCATACAATCCCCCCTCTTTATATATTCCCCTTCCTTGGTTTTTGCCAAACACCAAAAAGCAAACTTTGCGCGAAAATTTCAGTCTCCCCTCCTCATTCTTCTGCACGATCCCTCTTGTTCCACAACCACCACCATCATCATGGCAACGTCAATGGCAACTTCACCTCAAACTCATCTTCTTCCCGAAAATCAGAACCTCCTTCTGAAAAATCCCACCACCCACAACACCACTTTCACCCCAATCTCCGTACGCACCACCACCTTCAAACCCATCTCCATCAAATGCGCCGCCACAACGCAAGCCCAACCCCACACCCACGACGGCCCACCACAAGCCCAAGCCCATTCCCCAGATCGGGTCTTCAACTTCGCTGCCGGCCCCGCCATCCTTCCTGAGAACGTCCTCCGGAAGGCCCAATCGGAACTCTACACGTGGCGCGGATCCGGCATGAGCGTGATGGAGATGAGCCACAGAGGCAAAGACTTCCTCTCCATAATTCAAAAAGCAGAGGCAGATCTGCGTACCCTTTTGGAAATCCCATCGGAATATTCCGTCCTCTTCCTCCAAGGCGGCGCCACCACCCAGTTCGCCGCCGTGCCGTTAAACCTCTGCAAAAGCGACGACACCGTCGATTACATCGTCACCGGGTCGTGGAGCGATAAGGCCTTCAAGGAAGCTCAGAAGTTTTGTAAACCCAACGTGATTTGGTCTGGGAAATCTGAAAAATACACAAAGATTCCATCTTTTGGTGATTTGAAGCAGAACCCAGATGCAAGGTATTTGCATATTTGTGCCAATGAGACTATTCATGGGGTTGAGTTCAAAAATTACCCAACACCCAGTAATCAAAATGGGATTTTGGTGGCTGATATGTCTTCAAATTTTTGTTCCAAGCCAGTGGATGTGTCAAAGTTTGGGTTGATCTATGCTGGTGCTCAGAAAAATGTGGGGCCCTCTGGGGTTACCATTGTGATTGTGAGGAACGATTTGATTGGGAATGCTCAGGGTTTGACACCTGTGATGCTTGATTATAAGATTCATGCTGAGAACAACTCGCTTTACAACACCCCTCCTTGTTATGGAATTTACATGTGTGGGTTGGTGTTTGAGGACTTGTTGGAGCAAGGTGGTTTGGTGGAGGTTGAGAAGAAGAATAAGAAGAAAGCTGAGATTCTCTACAGTGCTATTGATGAGAGCAATGGGTTTTTTAGATGTCCTGTTGAGAAGTCTGTGAGGTCGTTGATGAATGTTCCTTTCACTTTGGAGAAATCAGAGTTGGAGGGTGAGTTTATTAAGGAGGCTGCTAAGGAGAACATGGTTCAGCTTAAGGGACATAGGTCTGTGGGTGGCATGAGAGCTTCCATTTATAATGCTATGCCTTTGGCTGGTGTTGAAAAGTTGGTGGCTTTCATGAAGGATTTCCAAGCCAGACATGGTTAGTGGTGTCACTAGGAAAAAGGGTCTCTAGCAGTTTTGGCTTTTCACTTATTGTGTCTGTGTTTTGTTGTTGTTTAAATTTGTGTCCTTGTTAGTATTTTTCACTCGCACTTTGGCATTATTTTGGGATGAGTTTCATTCCTGCCAAAAAGGGTGTCTAGGGGTTTAGGACTTAGGTTGGAATTTAATTGCAATTTGTAAGTTTGTTGTATCATGGGTGGAGTCCCATGTGATATCGATGAATGTAAGATGAAAAGTTGTCTCAAATCTCAATAAAGTGAATGGAGATGAAACATTGAACGATGAATACGACTGTGTTATAAAACTCCGTTAGAAGATTTTGTTTCATGCGTGAATGGTTGATGGAAAAGAGTCGTTATGTGCACATGGTGTTTGATTTAATTCCTGCATTGAATCAACCGAATTGGGATCCTGAAGATTTAGATAACTGCAGGAAGTGCATATCTTAATCTGAGTCAACCAGAGTTTTTAGTTGTTTTGATAGTTATGTTTAAGCTAATCAGCATTCCGCAAATTGTTGCAAGACGATGAGGTATCCCTTGAGAGAATGTCCCAAAGTTATAAATTGTACCAAACAAAACACCTATGGAAACTTGAAATTTTCATTAAAACTTTTTGAGTACAATACTTGGAAACAAGATTGTATGTCTTGTAAATACTCAATTTAGCCTCTGAAATTCTATGATTGTTAGTCTCTCACATTATCAATATTTCAAAATAATCTTTGGATTTGTTAGCAAATACATCTGTAACATTATTCCTTTTTTTTTTATAAATGAAAATTTAGGGTGAGGGAATGGTGCCTCAGTCCAAGACAGGGAATACTTTTGGGCTCTAAAAGCACTTACAAAGGAATTTACATTTACCTCACACCAAGTGAATTAGTTCATTTAGTTTCAAATGCATTATTGACATTATTAACTTAATGTCTTAATGTTATTATAATCCCTGCAAATACCAATGAATAGACAAACCTGATTAATATTTTGCAATTAATATTTTGCAATTATATGAATCATTTTGGAATATTAATAATATAGGAGATTAGGTTAACACGGTCCTATTATTTTTGAGACCAAATTGAATATTTATTCTTTGTAAGTCACAAGGAGTGATTGAGTCATTACTCAGCACTTCTCTTTACTTATCTTTTTTTTTTTTACACTTCAATTTGCATCGTTGTCTTTTATTCTTTTATTCCTGCTTGTTGGATGGAAAACTCGTGTGAGATATGCAGTTTCATCTGCCATTCATTTCAAAGTGTTGTTTAAACAAAAATTCTTTCAAATAACGTCTTCAAAACGTTTGTGAAATTTTTTTCAAACTCAATTCATCTCTCTCTTTAAATTAAGCCACTTGAAGAGAAATTGAGAGAGAGAGAGAAAGAGGAACGGAAAAGAATTATCAACAACAAGGCATGCTCAATGGTTGGTTTCTTACCATGTTTCATGGTTAATGATGGATAATGCTCATGAAGATGGACATCCAATAACCTTTGCTGACTGGTACCCCTGCCACAATACTTTAAAACAAAGCAAAAAAACAGAAGCATCATTCTTTTTATTACAAAACAAATCAGGTAAAAGCTGCAGGTGGTAAACATTGTTAAGGGTTAATCAGTGTTTACCAGTGGGGAGGGACCTCTTTTAACACAAGGTAGCCAGCTGCTATCATCACACCTTCACCAATTCTTATATTCCCAAGTATGGTTGTACTAGCTCCAATAAGCACACCTTCTGCTACTTTGGGATGGCGATCACCTATTTCCTTCCCTGTGCCTCCTAAAGTTACACCCTGTCAAATCAAATGTTTCATGTAGTGATCCGAAGTGGATCTCAGTGGCCGGAGGAGAAGCGCGAACGGCGGAGTACGACGGTGGGGTGTACCTGCACAAACTCCGATGCCTAAATCAGTATCAGAGTAAGATGAGGTAAGAAAATATGAACAGTGTGTACCTTTATTGATTAGGTCATGGACCTTTTATAGGTGAGGTCAGACTGCTGACGTGTGGATAGTATCGAGTAACCCTAGATTGATTGTCAGTCGTCGGATGTATCCGACAACCGATGTCATTTCTAGGGTTGTGAACGGATAAGGTTGCTTTTAGGGATAGCGCCGCAATGCCTTATGCTCTAGGGTTTCGCGCTGTGGCCATGTCCTTCCTAGGGTTTGTTGCCAGAGGAAGGAACTCCTGGGTCGGGTTGGACAACCGAAGTGGGCCTTGGGCCTATTTGGGTCGGTATTGTACTAGGGCAAATTCCTCTTGTTGGATCGGATTGGCCCGGTTTGGAGTGGGCCTTTGGCCACTCCAAATCAAGTAGTAATTAGCAAATTAAGTATATTGTTTAAATGTCATTCAACTATTGTAAATCCATGAAAAATTAATTAATAAGAAAAGCAAATCCTTAATTCTATAAATATTAAGTGTTATCCCATTAATTTTTCAAAATTTTTGTTATCAAACTAATCTTTTAAACAACTAGTGATATCACCCTGAGTTGTCCTTCAAAAATTTAGTCATTAAATTATTTCATCCAAGATTTGAAATGTCCTCATATTTGTTCTTTGGTAGAATTGAAGTGGTGACAATTTTTTCTTTTGTGATAATAGATTTTTTGAAAGGCCAATTTATTGATAATTTTTTGAGAACTTAATTGATGCGGCGATGTTTCAAATTTTCAAAGTATATATATATATATAAAGCGCCAAATAGAAGGTTATAGTATCAGCTTTCAAAATTTGTTTCAAGAATAATTATCTATACCATTATATAAAGGGAAGAGGTGTTGGTAACTATTTTTTTGGTGTGCTACTTTTTTTCCCATTTTACCCTTTTAACTACTGGTACACTATTATTACATGGTTAATTAAACGGTTATTACACGGTTAAGTAAAGAATAACCCCAACTATCCACAAAAACCAAGAATTTCTTGCTTTGACACCCAACCAGTCCATTGCAATAATATTATGTCATTTATTAAAAGATGTAAACAAAATAAATAAAATGAAGAAGAAAATTAAATTTAAAACAACGTTATACAACAAATTATAACGTTAAACATTAAAACGCGATAAAATAATACATACTGTAACGCAGTAGAAATGCGAAAAGACGGGTACAGGAGTGCCCGTCTTGCCGCTAGTACTAATAACGTGTTTCAGTTCAGAGTACACCAAAAAATTAACATCAAAGAGTACACCGAAAACTGAATTTGCGAAAAATAATCATAAAAAAAAATGATTGAAGAAACAGCACTCACTCACTTGCATCAATGAAACCGTTTTCAACAATAGCAGTTTCACCAATATAAGCAACATTCAGTTTTTAATGAACGTGGAAAGGTGTCCCATGTAGGTGGTTCAGTGGTTGAGTCAAGAGACATGAAGGAGTTGCAAGTAGGAGGTGCAGAGCTCAGATCCTTGCCATTAACAAAACCTCATTCTTCTCTAACAAACAAACTACTAACATTTGTCTATAAGAAAAATGCGGAAAGATACTTTATTCTCGATTATAAGCAACAAAGTACATTTCCCCGTTCATAATCGACCGGAGTAGTAAGTCAATAACCACGCCTGTCCCATGATCCAATAGAATTCCCTCCCCAATTTTCGCAGCTATAGTAAATAAAAAAACCATGAAAATGTTAAGTTTAATGATTGGAGTAACCAACCATAAAGCTTCCAACAAATCTTGTCTTGAATAAGAGAAACGGGCATCCTTAAATACAAAACTAGTTGGTGTTTGAATTTTATATTCTAATAATTAATATGGGCTGATATCATTAATAATTATATTAGCTATTTATCATAAAAGAGCTATATTTTATGTGATCATATAAAGTTAAAATAAGGTAAGCTCATTGGACTCCTAATTTAATTGATATGGACCTTATATGAGTAGATGTAAGTGTGGCCCGATAAGGGAATAATGGGTACCCTGTTAGGTTTAACACACTATAAAGAAGGCTATGGTCCCCAATACACCGAATCGCCGTCATCCATTCTCTTCTCCCCATCTGAAGAGAACCTAAAGTCTCGTGAGAGAGCTCAAGAAGATTCGGTTGAGGAAGAACCATAAAGCCACCGCTAACATGCTCGTTGTTCGTTGCTATGGATTCAGTTGCTCGTTGGTTGTTCGTGATTATTCCTTTGGTATTCGGGTGATTGATTGCTATGGATCGGGTATTCTTCTAATCCTTGATAATCCAACATGTCGTAGATCCTAAGGGTAGAGAACATGTTGTTCTTATTGAGCATGCTTGTATGTCTTTATAGCTTCCGCCTAAGGTTTTTTTCTTCTATGAGATTTGAGCATGCTTGTTCTTGTTGTTGTTATTAATAATGAATTAATTCCAACAGTTGGTCCTCAAATAGTCAAATACATTGTCCTTCTACACGTAAAATTTGTCAAATGGTTCTTACTAAAGTACTACTTTTTTTTAAGGCAACTAATGTACTACTAATATATACTCTCTCTGTGTTATCGAATATAAGCAAAAAAAAAACTCTGTGTTTGGATCAAAAACATGCATTTTTTTTTTTGCTAATTATATCAAATAACCAATGGAGTACTTGTATGAAAAGTTCAAAGTTCAAACTAACGTACCGGGATGTATATCAACACCAAAAACCTGCCACATAGAAAACAAGGACTTAGATCATTAGCAACAGAAATATATATGAGACGCCAATCAGTGGCGTATCTAGGACCCTGGGTCAGAGGGGGTCAGACTATTTAATTTCATAAAATTTTAAAATCATAATATATAAAAATAAAGACATAAATGTTAAAAACCATAAAACTTTAATATATCTAATCAAAAAAATTACATACATACTTATAATTGTCCTCTACGCGATTTTATGTTTTGAAATCGTTGAATGATTAGCTCATTGCAATGTTTTTGAACACATCCTTCTCAATGTAAGTCACTAGACAATCATTCATCCAAGTATCCCCTATTTGATTACGCAATCTATTTTTCACAATCTTCATTGCAGAAAAGACTCTTTCAACGGTTGCTGTGGCAACGGGCAAAATCAATGCTAACTTCAAAAAAGACAAACTAATGGATAAACAACATGTCTATCAGTTTCAACCAACTTCTCGAAAAGATCACTGATTTCTTTCAAAGATGCAAATTCAACATTGCTAAGCATATCCATGATGTAAGTATCAAGCTGATTACCAAGCTACACCAAATTAGTTGAAGAAAATTCACGTGGATAAAATTTCGCAAATTCAACCACTCTTTCCTTATCGAAAGTAGAGAACAAACTAGTTGGACTCAAACATGCCATACAAAGGAGCAACTGAGAATTTGTCTCGGTAAAACAATCATTAAGTTCCTGAAGTTGCATGTCCACAACAGTATAAAATAATTCAACACCATAGTGATGCTCTACTGTGATACCTTGAGTTTTGTCTGTACGTCGTGATTTCTTCCCCTTAGAAAATAAATCTTCCATGTTAGGAATGTCAATGTCATGCATATTGCAAAATAAAATTACCTCCTGCAATAGAGACTCCCATCCATTATCTATCATAATTTGTAATTGTCGCTTTGTGATGTTAACCAAATTCATAGCATTGATGATGTCTTGATTTTTCCTTTGCAATGTCTGTGATAATTCATGTGGAATACCCAAGACATTTTTCATCAAATGCAATGTGAATGCAAAACCAAAATCATCCATCAAAAGTAAAAGACCATTGGCTTCAGCTCTTTGCTCTGGAATTTATGCATCTTCTTTCAGAATTTCAAGAACACCATTTATAGTAGGATACATCAATGTCGAATTGATCAAAGTAGCATAATGTGAACTCCAACGCATATCAGCAGGTCGTTTGAGAGTAGTTTCTTGGTTCAAACCTTGCCTGCTAAGAATTTCTCCTTTTCCCAATGCCTCTCTAACATTGATTAATTGTCTCTCACGAAGCATGTCATGTCGTTTGCAAGATCCCCCAACAACATTTAATAATGCAGACACTAAGTTAAAAAGAGAGGCAACTTGAAGGTTATTTTTGGCAATAGCAACTAACGTAAGTTGTAACTGATGAGCAAAACAATGTACATAAAATGCAGATAGATTCTCCCTTAAGAACAAACTTCTGAGACCATTAAATTCTCCTTGCATGTTGCTAGCACCATCATAACCTTGCCCACGAACTCTTGATGTTGTAAGCCCGTGTTTGCAAAACAATTCATCAATTGCCATTTTCAATGATAAAGACGTAGTATCTTTAAAATGAACAATACCAAGAAATCGCTCAACAATACTTCCATTTTTGTTAACATAACGCAAAGCAACAACCATTTGCTCCTTATTAGAAATATCACGAGATTCATCAACAAGAATAGCAAATAGTTCATCTCCAAGATCAGTAATAATAGCATTAGTGGTTTCTAATGAAGCAGCATGAACAATTTCCTTTTGGATTGTTGGAGCAATCAATTGATGATTTTCAGGAGCATTTTCCAAGACAACTTCCTTTATTGATTCATTATGTTCAGAAAGGAATTTAAGAATTTCAAGGAAGCTACCTTGATTAGCAGAATCTGTTGATTGATCATGACCACGAAGTGCTAATCCTTGCTTTAATAGAAAGCGGATGCAATCAATTGAAGCCGTTAAACGCCTTTGATATAAGTCACAAACTTGTTCAGATTACTTAGATATTGCAACTTCAATATGTTGATTTTGATTCATCAAATCTTGACACTTCTTCCAAGCAATGTTATGAGCACCATTAGGACCTCCAACATGAGACGAGAGTCTATCTTTCTTTTTCCAACTTGTAAATCCCTCTATCACAAATGTATCACCCCCGAATTGCTTTCCAAAGTCAGGCTTAAAAAGATAACAATATAAACAAAATGCAGCATCTTTTTCAATACTATACTCCAACCAATTGCCAAATTCCTTAAACCAAGAGGGACAAAATCTTCTCAAAGAATTTCTAATTCTTCTTTGGGAAAAGTTGTGTTGAGTAGGTTGACATGGTCCTTTTTGTAAATATGCTCTTCATATCTTCTCTTTATCATTAAGATGATATGTCTATATTTTAGGTCGCATTCCTGGATCGGATGATTACTCTTCTAAATTAGCTTCAATGCGTTGCCGTTGTGAACTTGATTCATGAGATTGTTCCTCATTTAATGGTACTCTCCTCATCAAATATTTTTTCATTATCTATTACAATGGAAACAATGGCTAATTGAGTATAACAATTAAAATTAACATTATAATAGTTAAATGAAGGGACCACCAATGGCTAAACAACCAACAGAAGGGACCACCAACAGAATAATATAGTCATTAATAACCCGAAGGGACTACCAAATTAGTAATTAAATGAAGGGACCACCAAATTAGTAAAGAAAGCAAAGAAACAAAGAATCAAAGCAGCAAAGAAATAGAGCACCACCGAACCAAAGCAGCAAAGAAGCAAAGCAGCGAAGCAACAAAGAAGCAAAGAAGCAAAGCAGCGAAATTTGAATCAACACAAAAAATTAGGGAAAAGAAAATATGGATGTCATAGAAAAATTAGGGTTTCAATAAATGGGGAAAGGAGTGCAGAGAAGTAAAGCACGACGCGAAGCAGATTAGAAGTAAACAAGCAAAGCAGTGAAGCAGATTAGGGGTACAGAAATCGTAGAGAACACAACAAAAATTAGGGTTTCGGTAAAAAGGGAAAAGGAGATCTAGGCTCACCGCTTCCTGATTTAGGGTCGCCAGTCAGAGCAGAGAGAGGAGACGAGTCTGGCGCAGAGGGGATCCGAGGCAGAGGCGGAGAGGACGGGCAGAACAACAGAAGAAGAAACAGAGCACGTCGCAGAACAAAAAATAGAGCACGACGCAACACAGCAGAAAAGACAGAGCACGACGCGGTCGCAGTGGTCTAATTTCAGATGACAGTGGAAGCCGAGCGGTGGTGTGATGCCATGGTGGAGCAGTCCAGCAGAGAAATCGCAGGTCTGGGAAGGGAGAGAGATGCGAGTACTATGTGTGAGAGAGATGTGTGTTGTGCAGTGTTTGGTCACTGTCACTTGGGGCACTGGGTGCAAAATAAAAAACTTAGAGGGGTCAAAAAATAAAAATTATAGGGGTGTAAGTAAAAATTTCAAAATCTCAAGGTGTGCATGTGCACACCCTCACCCTATTGTGGGTCCGCCCTTGACGCCAATATGAAGTAGTAGTATTTATCAAATTTTAATTTGACCCATAAAGCATGTGCTACTCGATATACTTGCAAAGAATGGTAACCCTGTCAAGAAAAACAAATCCTATGAATGATTTGAAAAATATTTTATACTATATATGATTTGAAAAACATAATAAAGCAAATCACGAGGATACCATTGAAAGAGTCGCCTTCATATATAAAAGAGCCGAGCAGTATGATAATTAAACAAGCATGATCCCTATCTTTAAATGCCTAATCAGAAAATGTTACCAACTCGAATTAATCAAATTAATTAGACCATTATTATTATTATATAATCTAGACTTGTATAATTAAAATGAACGTAACGTCCTATGGTGGCTTTTAGGGTGAAGAAGTGTGACAAATGGTTTATGGGTGGACCACAATTAAGAGCCATTAGATTAAACAAGTTCAATGGATTTCCATAGACATTACTACACCATATCCTATCTTCATGCATCTTCTTTATCTCTCTCGACAAATCTCGTCGTCTCTCCACCTTCTCCAAGTGTTGGTTCAGTCGTTTGAGGCTTGTGGGTCACCCTCCATGTGATGATAGTGCATGAGTTTTCCATCATGGTGTAGAGGCAGATTTGGTGTGAGGTGAATAATCTATAATAATATAAAAACAAGGCTACACCTAAGGAAAGTTCTTACAAGTGTCACTTTCTGGTGGATAGCTTCTCCAGGACTCTTCTAATAAACTTTCTAATTATGGAAACTTTCTTTTATATTCTTTTGTTTTTATTTTTAAGGTTAAAATAATGTTTTTTTTAAAAGAAACAAATCTATTTCATTTCATATAAAATAAGTTCAGCAATACAGGTTGGCATATAATCAAAGACATAGGGACTAACTAAGAATCTTGATGCCTCTGCTAGAGAGTGAGCAACAACATTTGCTTGTCTTCTAATGAAACTAACCGAATAGTTTTGAAAACGTGTCAACTTTTCTCTACAATTCCTAATAATGGTCGCCGCCTCCGTTTGATAGTTTGAGTTCCCCACCAAGGTGTCTACTACTGCTTTACAGTCTAGCTCAAATAAGATATTTTGATAGCCTAGCTCACCCATCCAAGAGAGCGCTTCCCACAATCCTCTAGCTTCAGCTTCCATCGCCGGGACAACACCTAAAATGCAAATGGTCTTGGCATGTACGAATTCCCCAAGATGGTTGCGCACGCAGATGCCTATACCAAAGCTGTTGATGTTACTGAAAATTGCAGCATCCACGTTGACCTTGAGAAATCCCTCAACTGGTTTGCACCATTTTGACTGCCACGGATTGGTTGGAGTGGAATGGTTGCTGTCGCGAGCCTGCTTGGCTAGCTCCCAATCGTTCAACATGTTCATGGCTATGATGAATGAGCTGGTTGCTTCAGATTCCTCATTTTTCCAAACTTTCTTATTCCTTCTACGCCAAATAGTCCACAACACCATCGCAATTTTGAGCTACTGCTGCTGGTCTGCGTTGTGCAGTAGCCTAAACAGCAGGTCCTTGTAGTCCATCGCGTGAGGGATGTGTGCCACAACCAAAGAATACAGCTCAACCACTTCCCAGCATCTGACCGCACTCTCATAGCCAAAGAACACATGCCAATCGTTCTCCTCGCCAATTTCACAGAACTGATAGAAACTAGGACAGCTCACACCCTTGGTTTGAAGTCTCACCCGAGTTGGTAGAACTCCTCTCAAGATCCTCCAAACAAGAAGTTTCAATTTAGGTGGAACCCTCAACTTCCATATAAGTTTCCAATCCCCAGGAATCCTAAGGTTTGAGTTATCAATGAGGTTCTCCATGATTCCAAAATAAGCTGATTGAACTGAGTAAACTCCACTCCTACTTAGCTTCCTAATTGGTTTGTCCTCTGTTTGCACACAAGGAATATGCTTTTTCAAAATTTGCTGCACATCAACTGGATTGAAAAGCAACCTTACCAGTTGATCGTTCCAACAATGTGAGTCATTATCTATAAGTTTTAGTCCCTATACGTGACATCAATTCTTAATTTGGTCCCTATACGAAAAAATTTATTAAAACAGTCCCTACACGTGCAACTGTTACCCATTTAGTCCCTGTCATCCAGCCACGTTTTCTAACTGTTATCTATTTGGTCCCTATACGTGACATAAATTCTTAATTTGGTCCCTATACGAAAAAAAATTATTAAAAAGTCCCTGTAAGAAACAGTGACTAAAAGCTTATTAATATGGTCCCTATACAAAAAATAAACTATTAAAACAGTCCCTATATGAAAAAACACTATTAAAACAGTCGCAATACGAAAAAGCTATTAAAACAATCCCTGTAACAAAAAAGTGACTAAAACCTATGTTGCAATCCAAATATGGTCCCTAATATAATACTTGCCCACGTATTAGGTACATATATGACATATTTAATCCTCAAACAAACATATAAGACATTTAATCCGCAAACAAACATATAAAACCACTTTGATTAGGTACATAAAAGTGCATACAAATTCACAACATAATATGTTTGTTTGTGGATTAAATGTCTTATATGTTTGTTTGTGGATTAAATATGTCTTATATGTACCTAACACATGGGCAAGTGTCACATTAGGGACCATATTTAGATTGCAACATAGGCATATTTTAGTCTTTTTTTATTACAAAGACTGTTTTAATAGTTATTTTCGTATAGGGACTGGTTTAATAGTTTTTTTTTTCCGTATAGGGACTTTTTTAATAGTTTATTTTTCGTATAGGGACCATATTAATAAGTTTTTAGTCATTGTTTCTTACATGGACTGTTTTAATAATTTTTTTTTCGTATAGAGACCAAAGTACGAATTTATGTCACGTATATGACTGCTAATAATTGTTTTAAACAGTTAACGCCGTTAGAAAACGTGGTTAGACGGCAAGGACTAAATTAAGAATTTATGCACGTGTAGGGACTGTTTTAATAATTTTTTTCGTATAGGGGCCAAATTAAGAATTGATGTCACGTATAGGGACTAAAACATTATTTTAACCTATTTTTAATAAAAGATTAGTGCTTGCCAGCTATTTTCCTTTTTTGTTTTTTTTTTGGTTGTGGAACCGGTTTCAATTTCAAATTTCAAATCGGTGAATTTATTTTGGAACAATTCCCAAATGACCTATTTATTAGTTTTCAGCTTTTCCTTTTATGACACGCCGTGTTCTTCTCTCTTCCGTTTTTTATTCACTTGCTTCTCCTTATCTCACTAATGTGTTGCTTCCTCCCTTCTATTCTCCCCTTCCCTTTTTCCGATTCATTTTTTTTCTCCTCAATAGTTTAGTATTTCAGTTTTGCTTTGATTCTTCTTTTAGTCCCCAACAACGATGACGCGGCCACCAGGCGCTGGAAGGAGACGAAAGAGGGAGATGTGAGATACCAGAGGGAGAGAAGGGGAGAAACAAGGGAGAGATATGAGATGGCGGAGCGCCGCTGCAACAGTGGTGGCTAAGAGAGAGCTGTTTCTCAATTCCATTACATCAAAAATCCACTTTATGTTTTTTCCCCAAATCTTTTCTCTTTCTCAACCGCCATCTCCTCTGCAGCAGAAGGCATCGTATGGTAAATTTTTGTGGTTTATTTTTTTGTTTCTTCTCTTCAACCTTAGTCAACGCTAATATGTTGTATACCAGTGGTCGATTTTGTCTTCTGAAATGCGGCTTCATGCATATTCTGGGGACATCGATCGAAGACGTGGTGCTGAAGGTTGAGTATATACTGGTGAACTCTTCTTCAACAAGGTAAATCCATAAGGATGACATATTTACATCAGTTTCTTCATTACTCATAATATTCGTCAACTTTGATACCTTCTGATGGTTGGTTTCTTTTTTTGTAATGAGGCTGCATGGACCAAATTGGAATTGGCAGGTTGGTTGAGAAATAGGTATGTGAACCCGCTATTTCTGCTTATTTTTTAATCGTGGGAACCTTTTTCATCTTTCGTTTGGGGTTTCATTCTTCCACAGTTAGAGCATATTTCATTTTAGGCTAAATTACAAAATTCGTCCTCTAAGTTTATTTTAGGTTTCAATTTGGTCCTCTACGTTTTATTTGTTTCGTTTTGGTCCTTTACGTTTTATTTTAGTTTTCAATTTGGTCCTTTCCGTCACTAAAAATCAATTGTCTGTAGCTAGAAGACCATTTTCCAAAATGTTATTTGGCTTTTAGCTACGGACAATTGGTTTTTAGTGACGGAAAGAACCAACCTGTTGTAACTTTTAAAATGTAAGGGACCAAAACGAAACAAATAAAACATAGAGGATCAAATTGAAAACTAAAATAAACATAGATGACCAATTTTATAATTTAGCCTTCATTTTATAATTTTGGAAATCAGAATTGATTTCAGAATGCCAACTAATATGAAATGCTTTCCCATCAATCAATTTTTGATTACTAACAACATTAACTACATGCAGGGTATATAGCACAATAATTTGACATAAATGAAAGGATGAATGCTATACTGATTGATTGACTTATTGAGGTATTGTTCAATAAATAAATGTTTAAACAAAGAAGTCATTCCAGTTCATGGGCAAGTTGTTTGTCTGATCATCTTATGAGGAGATTGGTTGGATCTCGCTGTTTTTTTTTTGTTAATGACCATTTTTTGTGGAAATCTTTCTAAATCTTACTATATTTCTTTCTTTGACTTTTGGTATTTATTAATTTGTTTCAATACATTAAGGAGAGGTTAAATTCATTAAGGAGATTTGTTTCAATACATGGAAAAGCGTTTTTGTTGGTTAGTTAGATCTTCCTAGCAATAATTTTGGTTTTGCAAGCAATAACAGTATATACTCATGATTGGTGTTATATTTTTGGTTGGCTCATATCCTTTATTTCTGGTGTAGGGACAAAGGCGAACTATGTTGTTGGCAGATTATTAGTTGCATGTCAAACATTTGATTTAGGAGTATAACATAAACCTTCTTTCTATGAAATCTTTTTTATGTGACTTTTTTTTTCTGAAGTTTATTTTCTGTGAAACCTTTTTTTGCCATATTATCTTTTATGTATGTAATTTTGTAAGCCTGTGAGTTGGTCCTGAGCAGCAACAAATTAATTATTATGCCAAATGAATATGAGACTCATGAGAATAATCAGAGGAGTGGTTAAAGAAATTAATATTGGGACTTTTTGGAGATCATTGCCATGCCCTCTCTCTCCACATTCCCATCCTTGGAAGTTGGAATGGTTAATATGGGCGGTGCTCATCTTTCCAAGGTCATTAATTTATGGACCATTTGAATGTTGAAAATCATCCCTCTCTATCTCTCTATCTATTAGGTTCTATTTTCTCTCCCACCATTCATTTTATATCTTTCTCTCAGCAATCAAGGTTTCATAAAGGATAATATTTTTTCTCATTTTTTTTCCAGATAAATTCTTCCACAGACTCCACACACTGGTAATTATCTATCAGGACTCCCATGGCGGACTTGCCACTTCAGTGGCTTCTCTGACTTTTGCTTAGCAACACAAATAGAGATTGCAGCTGCATACACTTCTTTGTCTTTTTGGAGTAGGATATTTTGGAAGCTCTATGAATCGACCCAAGGTAGCACAGTTTTGACTTTGTGATTTTCCATTGTTTGAAGATTTGTTGTTATTATTATTATTATTACATGATGTAATTTTACGAAACTCTTGACATTGCAATATTCTTTGTATTGTCTTTCTTTCATTGGATTCAAAATATGGAAAACATGTTAGCATACTGTGTTGTTGTGTTATTTGGTTTTCGGTCCTTTGTAAGTAATGGATGTGCTGACTTCTTATCAGATTCAAGTTTTCTCATGGTTTTTCGAGTTGCTCTGTTTCATTGAGCCTTCTTTCCTATTAAGATTTATCCATGGCATTGAAGTTATTAAGTTAATTTTTTTGTTATAACTTTGCAATGAAAAGAAAAAAAAGCATTTGCATTAATATAAAGCTGGAATATAGCTGATTCAATATCAATTTTTGTTATGCAGTCATGTAGGTTTTAGATAATTCAAATCTAAATATACAATTCGCATCAGTCAAAAATAAAATATACAATTCGTAGGATTCCAGTCAGTTAAAGCCTTCACTAAATTTGGGCAGCTTTTTGTTTTGAGTCATGAATATTGCATGTCCAAATGGAAACAAATGTTAGCAGGCTAAAGGATAATGTTAGGGGTGAAGTTCCAGTTGCTTTCGTGGTGACTGGTGAGCTTTGATCTTAGTACTTAAGACTGAAGAGACAGTAAAAGAGTTTATAGCTATATAGGTATATATACAGGACCATATTAAAATTTGTGCTAATTTTACTCTTTTAAACTTATTTTCTATTGTATAACCAACTCTATTTCTGTTAGTAGGTTATCCTTAAGTCTATTATCTTTTTAATTTTGTGACCTTTCTTTTTTATTTGGTGTTGATTGGTTTGAATGAAGTTTATCATTATAATTTTTCAAACTCTACTTATTCTATTGGATTTTAACACCTTTAATGTTAGTTTTTTGATGTAGGCATGCTAATCTGCATATGATTTATGATTTTTTTGCTTTCAATATTTTCCAAGAATCACATGCATAGTTTAATGTACCTTAGGTTGCCAAAAAAATGATTACCATCTTTTGGTTATTATTTGCAGATACCATCACCAAATTACTTTTGATTATTATTTGCAGATTCCATGAGATTTGAATTATAGATTTAAAATGTTGTGTTGCATCTTGCTAGAAAATTGTCTTCTTTTTGTGGCTTTGATTTTTAATCAGACAATATGTTTAGTTACAACTTATTTTTTGAGGCATATTTAGGAGGGATGAAAATCACCTGTCCCCAATTGCTGTCTCAAACTCTGTCCCTCCAATAGGCTGTTACCAATTCATTTAAAATTCCATGTCACTTTTAACCCTTTTCCTATTAAACATAACAGTGTTAAAAAAAAAGAAAAAAAAACTCGTCTCCATCGAGCTGAGCATCGAGTTTGGACTTATCCGTGAGGCTCTCAAATCGAATTTTGTCTAGTGCATCAAAAGCATTGCTGATGATCTCGCGAAGAAAAATCTCCTTGCTGCTGTAGAAAGTGTTGATGATCAAACTGAGGAGTTGGTTGATCTAAGCCTGGAAGGCGAAGATCTCTGTATCTGTCATCTGAACTTCCGCCATCAAATTAACTCCAACAATCAATATTAAATCGATTGATTAGAAGAATGAAAAAAAGTGCCAAAGACAGCAGCTACTTTGCAAGAAGAATGTTGCAGATATCGGTTTGGTGGTGAAGATACTCGTCTCCATCGAGAGCGACGACCCAGCGAGAAAACTCACCAAGGAACAGAAGCAGCAAAAGAGAACCCCAACAGACAGGGTTAGCGACGGCGACGACAGCAACCCCGAATGGAACCACAAAACGCGTTTCGATTTGGGTTTTCTCTCGCAACAACAGCGTTTAGATCCCAGCGATTTGTTCCTCCGTTTCGAGTTCCGACACGATGGCGTCATCCTTGGCGACAAGCTCTTAGGTGAGTGTCGCGTGGCACTAGCGGATCTGATCTGTGACATCGTCGCCGGCGTGGCTCGGTTCGTGTGCTATGAGGTTCATTCCGGTGATGGAAAGCCTAACGGGATCTTCAATTTCTCATACAGGTTGAAGGGGATTAGGACCCACTTGTCTCAGATTCTCGACGGGAGAATCTCCGGGTACCCTGTTCTCGCTCCGAAGGATTGTGCTCTGGTTCAGTCGCAGGTACAACACATAAGGAGGCATCGCAAAGAGAAGAAGGATTAACACCGTTATGTTTGATAGGAAAGGGGTTAAAAGTGGCGTGGAATTTTAGATGAGTTGGCAACCGTCTATTGGAGGGACAGAGTTTGAGATAGGGAATTGGGGACAAGTGATTTTTGTCCATTTTTGAGTAGTTTTCTCTTTCTTCCTTATTCTCATTCAGTAGCTTGAAGATACCGACAAGAAAATGCGACTTATACAACAATTAATGCATTCTTTGAGTAGATGCAATGTATCTCAGCAATGTGTCAAATATGTCTTAAAATAGAAACTGCAGAGGGTTGTATTGAATTTGAGGAAGGGGATGAGATTAGGAATTTGAACTGTGAATATACATTTCACAAGGATTGCTTGGACAAGTGGTTCTTGCAGGAGCAATATTGTGCTACCTGCCCACTCTACAGGAACAATACTGTCAACCATGCTTATTTAGTCTTTTGACACCCTTTCTTGCACTCAATTTACTTTATCTAAATGCCTAAATATTGTGCGATGTCATTTTTCCTTTTTAGGCTCTTCTATTAGGATACTCTGCTAGAGGTACATTTATACTACATTGTGATGAATTTTAAGGAATTGTTTCCTAGAATCACCTGAGTAAAGTGCTTAAGTGATGCTTAATTGATACCAAGTTATGTAGTCAACAAAGTTGCACCATGTACATCTGAAGCATATGGACTTTCTTTATCATCAGGAGTATCTTAAGAAAAGTATCCCACATTAAAGCCAAAGAGACGTTAAAATTATAGTTAAGAAATTTATCAAGACCAATTTAAGTTCACTACTTTATAACCAATTTGAGAATCAGGCCTGCTTACAAGATACAACTGGTGTTTGTGATGAACTTTATTATTTGTGTTAATATCTTTCTTTAGGGAAATGGGTGTTGTAAGCGTTTGTTGCTTTCCAATTTTGTGGCTTAATTATTATCAATATTTTAACTTATATTCCTCTTAAACCCCTTTCATGCTTTCTATTTATTCATTCATTTTATTTTAAAATATTCAGATTTGGTAATTTGTCTGGGATTGTAGACGGGTAATGTAATGTTTATGGGGAATTAGATGTAAACAAGAAAGGGTGTATTTTTATATGTAAACAAGGATGCCTCCAAAACGTGTATACTCTAGCGAAAGGTGTCTACTAATTTTTCATTTGTAATTAAACAAGCTCAAAATAAGAAAATTGATCTTGCCTTGACCAAAACAATAGAGACATAGACTTGAATACTAAATCATCAGGTATAGATTGCTTGATAAATGAAACATTGAAACTGTTTTATCTGACATAATGTTTTTTTTTGGGTTGGGTTCTGTCATAGTTTCCTGAATGTTTTTATTGTCTTATTTTGCTATTCAAACGAAATGTCTTATTGTCTTATTTTTTTGACCGTTGCTTTTTTTTTTTTTTTTTTTTGCGATTTTACTCAGCAACCCTGGATTGTGGTGCTTTTCTTCTACCATTTTGGCCACTTTGTTATTTGTCTTTGGGGTTTACATCAAACCTTTAATTATAGCAAGTTTTCCTTGAAAACGCTTCTTACATCCTGATTTTATGGTTTTTAGGAACCTTATTTTTTTTGTTTCAAATTTCATTCTTTTTAATTGCATTGCTTCATTTTTGTGTTTTGCAACTCTGGCTTCCACATTAAGGAGTTTTTTTTTTTGGAGTTTTTTTTTTGTTTCTTCAGAAAGCTCTTCAGGAAGATGCTTCCTGTGTTTGTTTTGATTGGGTTTGATTTCACAGGTGTAGTTGTTTTTCCAACAAGTGGGTTTGTAATGTAGTGGAGTGAAGGCTTTATGCATGACGAAACTTGGAGCTGCAGTGAAAATAATATGGATGGTTTCTTGAAATTTAGTATCATGAAGCTACCATATACTAAAAAATCATGTGCTATTACAAGTATGACACATGAGGAAGCCCTGTGGTGGGAAAATATCTATTTGACTGATTAGAAAGAATAAATATGAACAAATTGGTTGAATAGAATGAAGGATCATACTTCAAAGACGTTCAAGAAGTTCCAAATGGTTGCAAATAATGGGGCACATCATGAATTACATTGCTAGAAGCTATACAGCGAGCTGGTACACGTCTTAGCTATCTCACCACAGAAGAAAATTTGCGGTGTTTAATCATTTTTCAAGGTTTGCTGATAAGCTCTTTTAAATTTCCATTCAGATGACTGGGCTAGCAATCATTATATTTATTATTCTGCTAGAGAGGATTGTATTGGCTGCACAAGTAAAATCATGAGGTGTACACTGGAGAATGACAGATCCCTTCAAATTTAATTAATAAAATAAAATAATATATCTTTTTTCTTTAAATTATGCATCAATTGATACGAGACAATTTTGGGCTGAAAATGTGCTGAAATCAAATTTTTTTTGTGTGTTTTTACCTCTCTGTTAAACCTTTTTAGACATTTTATATTTTACTCTTTTAAAAAAGAAGCAAACAGAAAAACCTGCCAAAAGGTAAGTATTACTAATTATAAGCCCTCTTTTTACTCTTTTTATCTCTGTCCCTAATTATCAGCTCTTTTTGTAAAAAAAAATTGTCCCTAAATATAAGGCTATTTTCAATTTACAAGATATATTAATTAATTCTTTACAAAAATACCTTTGAATAGTTTTGGGGAGATGAAAAGTCAAAGTAGAGTATTAAAGATTTTATCTCAATAATTGAAGGGTAGTATGAGAAAACTTATACACTTTTTAGACAAATTAAATTAGTTAAATGATTTTCTTAATCTCCGTGTTTTGGTCAAAATGTGCTTATAATTAAGGATGAAGGTAGATGTTGACTGAAATTCTCTGTAAACTACTTTTATGCCCCATGTATTTTTTTTTTCATGCAAATTATTCTTGCCCTGGCTTCCATGTTGATGCTACTTCAGTTTTACCCAAGCACCTTCACGAGTAAAAATTGGAAAGAATCATAATTATATTTTAAACAAAGCAGATTAACCATAATCTCCTTAAAGAGAACAATGATATTCAATAGTTGTATAGTTGAATTCCTAACTGTGTTGACAGAGGATTGTAGTCCATGAAGCAAACATGTCTCTTGATCAAGCAACAAAACAATTAGAAGTGTCGATGCATGGAAGTTTAATACCAATATAAACTACTATATGTCATTTAGGCTTTCTACTCTTCAAGGATATATGTCTATGTTGATCTCACAATTATATGGATGGATTTCCAATCTAAATAAGATCAACTAATACATTTATTTTGTAACGATGCCATACTACTATAGTGTACTGAACACGATGTTATGAATTGGACACAAGTTTCCAGGGCCGGCCCAATGTACTCTTAGGCTTAAGGCAAATCTTAAAGTGAGACATTTTTTATTAAATAAGTAAGACCTTTTTAAAACTAACAACATATTAATTTTTAATGATTAATTGATTTTGCGTGAGAGGATAACAAAAATAAGGACTTACAAAAAAATGTAGCTTTTGCTCAAGAATTAAACCTCATTTTTTAAGAAAAAATATTTATTTATAACATTATCTACTAACTAACTAATAATATTTTATTTTTAAAAATGTTAATAATTTAAAAAAATGGGCCTTCATTATTTGGAGGCCTAAAGCCCTTGCTTGGGTGATCTTACCCAAGGGTCGGCCTTGCAAGTTTCATAAGTGTATTTATTTTTATACCAAAAATTAATTCCTATTATTTTTCGTTGAATTTAGAAATATTTTAAACTCACTAATGATTTTTAGTAACATACTTAAGTTGTAAACATATATCACATAGAGATGAATATTTCCTATGGATATTTAAATAAAAGTAATTTTTTTAATATATATTCCTTGGGACTATTAATTATTTTACATGGAATATAATTAGTAAACTTTTATATCGTGCACAGGACGAGCCCACGTATAGTATAGTCTGAATTTTTATTCTTATTGTTATTTTCTAATAAGATTTTCTTATACATAAAATATATTGTTTAAAAGTTTGGTGAGATTTTCTTAAATAGAATTATTGTGGTTTTCTTATGCGTATAAACTTATTTAGAAAATTTAGTAAAATTATTAGAATCTATTTTGTAATTAAATTTGATTCGTTTCATGTGTACACAGGGCCTTTTTAGAAAATTTTATCATGTATTAAAAATGGTAACTAAGTGCATTTAATTTTCTTAATTTTATGTCAATTAATCGACATCTCCTCCCAACACTAATGAATTAAATTAACGGTATTTTATGAATAATAACATTAAATACGAGTTTATTAGTTCACATTTCCTTATATTTAATTCCATTAAAGTTCGGCATTTTTTTCTTATAATTAAGTACGAAATGATTATTTCAGTTTTTTTTTAAATCTTACAACCGCGTCCCGCGACAAAGTAGAGACAACAGTCTCACTATAGGAATTCAGAAGGTATCCAATTTTTTTCCCCCACAATGTACGTACTTAATATGGACCCAACCCTTCAGTAGTAATAATAGCTGTTTTGCCCTTATTTCTTGTGACATTGTTAAACGCCTTTTATTATAACTTCATAACTCAACATATTTAGAGTCGCTTTATAACTTTACAAATATAAATATATCCACATATATAATCCCTTTTCATATATAACAAACATACTTTGATTTAATTATTGTTAAATTTTACAATCTAATGTTTCTCGTGCATTGCACGGGTAAACACACTAGTATAGGTTTTGAGTTAGTTATACTTAGTTAGTAGTTAGTTAGAGGGTTAGTACTATAAATAAGAGTATCATGTACACACTAATCATCTTTTGATAATATGATTCCATTTGAGAAATCTCTCCCACTTTCAAGCTACCAAGTGTATTTCTCCTATGAGAAAAAGCTCCATCTCTATGATCCTGTACTTCATAACTTGTATCAGAGCGATAGCATGCTTCCGCATACGGAGATGACTACAATGATGATGAGGAAGAGGAACGAGCCTCTGATTCAGATGAAGACGACGAGGATTTTGATTCTACTTCCGATTTGGATTCTGGAACCATGGAGAATAACTCTTCAGATTTCTTTTTTGGCAGTTTCAGTCGAGATTCAGATCTTAACATGATTCTTGTAACTTCAGTGATTCCGATCGAGTAGATCAAGCAAGAACTTGATAGATCCACCATCAAGATTAGTGAAATCGTCTGCTCCCTTCTTGCGTTCAAGAGCTCCTCCAATTAGCACACTAATGGAGATTCTCCTATTTGCACCACAATGCTTGTTCAAGATTCAAAGGAAGAGGGAATAACAGTTCCACCATGGTTGTTCTTGAATTCAGAAGTGACTATCAAAGAAAGAGCAAAGAAATCGCAGGAGAGGCATTTCTTTCATCCCGCATTTGCAATCACCGATGAATCGAAAGAGCTTATCGCCGATCTGGTCAAAAAGCTTGATCCGATGGATCAAGAATCGATACCAGATCTGAAATGTTCCATCATTTCTGAGATTGTTCCTTCAGTCTTCGATCATCATCACCTCGACTACGACATCGTCCTTACAATCGCAAGAAACGACAGATCTTGGCTCTTGGAAACCGTGTTTGGCTCTCCGTCGTCTTCGATCCTGGTGGAAATCGCCGTCCGTCGCCATTGATCTAGCTGCGCACCACCATGTTTCCGTCAAGTGCCGATCTGATCTCTACAAAGCCTCTAAGACATCTGATTCTCATCTTCGATCCCGGCGGAATCTTTGCAGAGAACTACTACTCCGCCGTTACTTCCTCCCCTCAGTTTCTGATGGCGGTAACCACTGCGGTTTGTGATTCTGCATTTTCGTTAGTCTCCCCGAATCATCTCACTCATTGTTTCGAATGTTTTGGAAGTGCCCTTTTCCATTCTCACAGCATTTGCTCTTCTGTATCTGGTCGTGTTTTTGTCACAATACACTCCCATCGGGTTGCACGTTTTTCCTTTGGGCCAAGCCTTGTTACCGCATTGGATGTCTCATATTTGGGCCTCATTCACCAATGTCTTCTGTAGTCAAATCTCGTTGGTTTACTTAATTGCTAGTTTGGTTTACTTTTGGTTTTTTTGTTATGTCTTTAGTGGTTTTACAGTTTTTTTTCTTTTTCTTTTTACAAGATTGCAAGGCTTTCTTTCCTTTTCATGCTTGTATTTTAAGCTGATTGTGATCATATCACTATCAGCTTGAGGGGGGATAATATAGGTTATGATTAAGTTACACTTAGTTAGTAGTTTGTTAGAGGGTTAGTACTATAAATAAGAGTATCATGTACACACTAATCATCTTTTGTTAATATGATTCCATTTGAGAAATCTCTCTCACTTTCAAGCTACCAAGCTTATTTCTCCTATGAGGAGAAGCTCTTCTCTATGATCCTGTACTTCATAATAGTGAATGAAAAGTTATCCAGTGTGGTGGTTTTGTGTAGAAAGGTTGCAGTTTATTTAGTAGATTGTAGTCCGATAGGATGAATTGCAAATCCTTTCCGTTATCAATGGCAATATTAATCTTAAAATTAAAATGGACTTGTTCACTCCTAAAATTAAGTAATATTCGAGAGAGAATTTGGTGTCTAACTCTATCTAGATCTAAATCTTTCTCTCTAAAAACTGGTTCCTGGGGGATGTGAAAGGAACGCCTCTCCTTCTCTGTTAGAAGGTGAGATCTGGACTTTCAATATCAGATCTGGAACACTTGTTTGTCAGTATTTTTGTTTCGGGGTACAAGTTGAGTCTCCCTGAGAATTCTATTCTGTTTCAGAATAAACCCTAAAAAATTCATCTGATTATTATGAAATTTTTAGATTTTGGAAAAATGATATCATTCAGTATTCACCACTTTCTAACGAGGGGAAGGCCAGTGATGCTTATGCCTTGCTATTTTCGACATGATCGCGGCTTCAAGAAAGAGGATGGATTGGGGAGGGAAGAGAGAGAAAGGAGAATTTATTCGGTGTGAATGATGCATGATAAGGTCTGGTAGAACTTCTCAATCCAACGACTCTTAGACATGGTGCACCATGAACCACTTGGTTACTGGATCACCCTAGACGCCACCAACGTCCTATTCCTATACATGAAAGTAATTTTACCTGGATATCCAAGCGAATAGATCGCTGGATTTCTTTATCATGCATCATCGCGTTGCAAAATATATCCATCATTTGAGTTGCCAAAAGAGTAGAATTTTGGAGACGATTGACTAGAATAAACGCCAATGCTTGCTCCAAGCATTCGTGTGATAGAATACTGGCATAGAAGAAACTATTTAAAATTGGCTCCCTTTCCGCCTGCACACAAATAATTAATGTTATATTATCATGATGCAAAAACCATGATGTCGGCGCAACATAAAAAGTCATGATGTAGAGGCCCAGATGGTGCACCTTTTTTTAAAACCTTGTATTTTATCACAACCTTATACCGTTTTGCACGCAGGGTAAATGAATTTAGAAACAATTGATGAACTTCTCAATTGTTCCAATCCAATATGCAAAAGACTTTAGAAAACGCATACAAAAAAGGAGGTGGAGGAAGAAAAGAATGCATAAAGAAACACAAGAAAAAGGGTAGCTACCTCCAACTTAGCTTCTTTTGTGATAGAGTCCCAACTAGGGTCAGGAGAATCCAAATGGGGAAGCAAAGATTCCAAGACAGAGAGAGAATCTGAGTTGGGAATTCCCATGGCATAAACGGGAAAAATTTTCTCCAAGGCTATGTTTGGCAGCCAAGAAAGTGGGAGGAAAGGAAGTGGGGGGAAAGAAAATTTATTGATTAAAGTGTAAAATTGCTGATGTGTCACACTATGATTGGCCTGCCACACTTATCTATGCACACTTTTTACATTTTTCAAAAATCTTTGCCTTTCCCCCACTTTCTTTCCTTAGAAACAAACACAGCCCAAGTGATAGAGGAGAAGGAACCAAAACACTTTGGTTGGTCTTCCTCAGTTTCACGTTCAGACATTGTGAAGGGAGATAGAGGAAAATAGAAGTATGAACTGCAGCCCTTTTTTCTTGTAGTCAATTTTGAAGAGTTAAAAAATTTAACTCACTCTGTTTAGTAGTAAATTGACATATTAACCCACCATAAAACAAAAAATAAATAAAAAAGATATTTTTTGAGGGAAAAATAAATAAAAAAGATTATGGGTTGGAGGTTAACCAACCAAAAATATTAAAAATGTAGAAGGAAAAATGGGCTACAAGTTAACATTTTTTTTTACGGGAAAAAAATCTGAATTTAAAAATACGCACAAAAATAAAAAATAATAATAGAAGAAAAATAAAACAACCCGTTCCACTTCCACCCTTCCAAAATAGAATGATGTATTAAAACCTGATGAATCAAAATAAATATATTAAAAGAGTCGGAATTCGTTGACACCGGCTGTCAAACTTAGCATAATTACAAATTCAAGAACTATTTATAGAAAGTGAATTTAATTAATCCAACCGCTGAATTACATTATATTATGTTGATGATTGTGTATACAAATTTAAAAACAACTCCGATATTCACATGCATATGATTTGATAGTAGACATTTACAAATATTTTAAATAACATATTTTTTTAAAGCAACAAACTTAAGTCATTTCATTCATAATCAATGCAGCAATACAAGAGGGAATTGAATTAAAGACTTGTTGGCTAGCATAAAGCCTAGATGCTCTAATAAGACTATGTGCAACAAAGTTTGTTTGCCTCCTAACAAACCTAACCTCATGGTTTTGTACTAAATTCAGAGAAACTCTACATCTATCTAAAATAGCTCCAATCTCATTGTTGTAGACTTGTGAGTTGAGGATGTCATCCACTACCCCTTTACAATCCAGCTCAAAGACCATTTGTGTGAAATCTTCCTCATGCACCCAATTAACAGCCTCCAATAATGCGACGACCTCCGCTTCCTTAGGCGTTGGTGACCCCGGAAACCACATCGTCTTGGCCAATCTGAAGGAACCATTGCTGTCACGAACACAAAGACCAATCCCAAAGGTACCATCATCTCTGAATGTGCCGCATCCAGGTTACATTTAAGCATACCTTGTTTTGGTTTTTGCCATATCAAATCCTCACTGTTGGAAATGTGCCAGTTCACTTCATCATGCCTCGTCTGAGTCTTGCACCAGTTGTGCAGTAATTCTCGTGCCAGTTTCACAGCCACCGCAGCAGCGAGGTCCATACCTCTCCAAACCTTCTTGTTCCGACGTCGCCATATGCACCAAATGACACAAAAGAAATCTCGCAATTGAGATGCTGTCAGCTTCTCCAGCACTTCATAGGAAGCCTCATAGAATCCTTCCCCACCATGGATAATGTCACGCATCACACCCCACAAACCACCAACCTCCCAACATTCTCTAGCCTTTGGACAATCATATAGTGCATGCCATGTGTTCTCATCTGTAATTTCACAATGCAGACATATCGACGTATAGGGAACACCTTTCCGGCCCAAGTTTTGGCGAGTGGAAAGCACATTCCGCATGGCTCTCCATAAGAGAATTTTGTACTTTTGTGGAGCTTTAGCTTGCCACAGCCTTCTCCATGGTTCTGCAATTCTCAGGTGTGAGTTATTTGCAATTTCCTCCAGCAGTATATAATACCCAGACAATAAAGTAATAAGCTGAAATATCGAATAGTTTTTGAATTATATGAAATTTTATAGACTTGATCTACTTAATGAAAACTTTCAATTCAACGGTTAGATTTATTAAATTTGCATTCTACAAAAAGTTATTAAAAATATAATTATACTAAATTTGACACCTGGTGTCAACGGATCTCACTCATTAAAATAGGTATAATACACAACCTTTTCTAGTTTAGTTTGCGCATCAAGTTAGAACAGTTGTACCACTCCTATTTGTATTCATTCATAGAAAGTGTTTTTTTTGGAGTTGTGTTATTTCGACAACACAATTCTCGACACCGTATTTGACATCGTAGTCGAAACAAATACAAAACAGTCATCGAAAGCAATGTCAAAGAGTGAGAAAAATATTAAAAAAAACAAAAAACCGTATTTTATACTATGTCCGACAACTTTTTGTCGAACAAACATTTCTCTTTTTTTTGTTGAGAGAATTCATTCATAGAAAGTTAACACAATAAATTAAATTAAATTAATTTTTTTAAAAAAATAAGTCAAATTCTTACTGGCCACTACAATTCCGGTCCCTCCAATCATCCCGTGTTTCTGCGGACTTTCCCTTTTCCATTTCATTATTGCCATTATTATTCTCCTTCCATGGTTGCTCCTTTCATCGCACACTAACCAAATCTCACACTTTTTTCATAACCCCCACCGAATCACAAATGGCGAGAAGATCCATACCGCTCCTCAAACACCTCCTAACCGCCGGATCCAAATCCGAGAAGTTCGGGTCGAGTTTCAACGTCCCCCAGAGCCGATGGGTAACCTATATGCACCGCCCCGGCGACGGAACTCCTCGTGCGGTCACTATGATCCCCGGCGACGGGATCGGTCCACTGGTAACTGGAGCAGTGGAACAGGTCATGGAGGCGATGCACGCGCCTGTCTACTTCGAGAAATTCGACGTCCACGGCGACATGAAAGCGGTTCCAGCGGAGGTACTCGATTCGATCCGTAAGAATAAGGTTTGCCTCAAGGGTGGATTGGTTACCCCTATGGGTGGTGGTGTTAGTTCCCTCAACGTTCAGCTCAGAAAAGAACTCGATCTCTATGCATCGCTCGTTAACTGCTTCAACCTCCCTGGCTTGCCCACGCGCCACGAAAACGTTGACATCGTCGTCATCAGAGAGAACACCGAAGGCGAGTACGCTGGCCTTGAACACGAAGTCGTTCCCGGCGTCGTCGAAAGCCTCAAGGTAAAAAAAAAAAAAAAATTTCACTTGTTCCTTATGTCGTTTTGTATATCTTATGTCGTTTTATATATTTAGACTAAGGGTTTGTTTGACAAGGCCAATCCACTGGGGTATAGCGGATAAGCTCGTAAGAAGAAAATAGAAGTGTTTGGTAACCACAAGTTTATAGTGTTTTTTTCACCGACTTATAGTGTTTTTCTGGACGCTACTTGAAGTAATGTTTGAGATTATAACTTATAGCGTTTTATTTTTTCTCTTGTTTTTACCTTTATTACTAGTGAAATTACTCGTGCCTTGCACGGGTACTAATTAATTAAATTAAGTAATAATGTACAAAAAATAATGTTATCATACAATATATAATAATTATTAACTTTGTAAGACAAGTTAATACTTATTTCATTTTAGTTCTATATATAATAAATGATGACTGATAAAGATCAATGATATATAATTTAAAATAACTAAGTCATTTAAGAAAATATATTTCTGATTATTAATGACAATTAATTGAGATAATGTATTAATGGCTATTTTAAATAATAATAATTAAAAATTAATTTTTGTTTTAGGCGGAAAAATAGATTAATATAAAGGTGACGCGTGGCAAAACTCCATTTTATATAATATAGTAGATTTTATTTAAATTCCTTGTTTATCCTTCATTAAATGAACATTCTCTCTCATTTTTAAGCATTAATTAAAAATGCCCTTTTATGTCATTTTATACTTATAAACTAGTTTGACCGCTAATTTTAACAAACACTTTAAATTCAATCTGCTAGCTTATCCAGTGTCAGTTATCTACTATAAGCTAACTTATTTGCTATCAGCTAGTTTATCCGCTATCCGCTATTTTTTATCAAACAGAGCATAAATACTCAAATTGGTCTTAAAAAAAAACACGGAAGCCTATTTGGTCTTGAGAAATGAAAAGGCCAAAATGTCCTTAAAAATTATCCTTAAAATAACTTTGCATTTGAGATTGTTCAGGACTAAATTGATACTTTTTATTTTCGAGGACTAAATAGGTCATGTTTACTTTATTTAAAAGTGAAAAAAGAACTTAGAAAATATTATCTATTTTTATTTTTTATTTTATTTTATTTTACTGATGTAGTGTTGGCCTGTTGTGTTGTGTTTGGGGTTTGTGGTAATATTTTTGGCTAGGTGATAACGAAGTTCTGTTCGGAGCGAATTGCTAAATATGCGTTTGAGTATGCATACCTGAATAACAGAAAGAAAGTGACAGCTGTACACAAAGCAAATATAATGAAGCTAGCGGATGGTTTGTTTTTGGAATCTTGTAGAGAGGTTGCAGGGAAGTATCCTGGGATTAAGTATAACGAAATTATTGTGGACAATTGCTGCATGCAGCTTGTTTCAAAGCCTGAGCAGTTTGATGTCATGGTATGTAAATTTATAAATTATCCACTTTTCTTTAATCTGTTATGGAGTAAACACATTGGTCTACAACAGTTTATGTTGCTTTGAAAGTTTATTAACTTTGTGCTATACTGCTACTAGATTATTGTTAGTGCTTGAGTAAAGGCAGTTTTTATTTTGAGTTAATTAACTTCTACCAGAATATCCACTGAGAAATGAGTCATGGCAGATAGGACAGTGAAAAACAAGAGCTTGGTTGCTTTTATATATCATGTTCCGTTTTTTTGCTATGGGCTTTTCACTGTTGGTTCAATCAAAGGATACTTTTGAGGTGATTTTTTTATTTTGAAAAGGGGAGGCCAGGGTTGAGATGCTTCCAAATTTGGTTGTTATGTTCATTTAGGATGGTTGGCAATGTGGGTAAAAGGAAAGAAAGAGTGTATCTTGTGCACATTGTCCTGCAAATATGATAGAATCTGATAATTGTTGGCTTAATTTCTAATTATGAGAGGATTAGTGTACCACTGAAAGAGGATGGATGTTGTATTTAAATGTTGGGTGAACTGAAATTGGAACAGGGTTTCAATGGCATAACTTCGTTGGCTTGTAAAAAATATTTACTTATTTCCCTTGTTCCTTTGTCGATGGATAAAGTTAAGATTTGTGATAAGGAATGGTGTAGTACTCTTGGATCTTTAGAGTATGTTTGGATGGAGGGTTTTGGAGGGTTAAGTCTATATATTGATGTATATTTAAGATTTTTAAAAAATTGAAAGAATAGCAAGATAATCATATAACATTTCAATCACTATTTATTCGTTTTTAGGAACATTCTATATATCAAGATATAGACTTAACCTCCAAAGCCTTCCGCTTTAAAACACTCCTAAATCTTCCATCCAAACTGAGCCTTAGGATCTGTTTGGATAGAGGGTTTGGAGGGCTAAATCTATATGTTGATATATATTTGAGATTTTAAAAAATTGAAGAAATAACATGGTAGATGATCATATAACATTTCAATCACCATTTATTTGTTTTTTGAAACATTTTGTAATTTCTTTAATTTAGAAATGAAAAATAAGCCTTCCCTTTCATTTCCCTCCAAAACCCTCAATCCAAACATACTCTTAGGGTATGTTGGGATTAAGAAGTTTGGCGGGAGGGAAGGGGAGGAATTTTTTTTTTTTTCCCTTCTGAAAAGGAGAAGAATAAATGAGAGATTATCATGTAACTTTCCAAACATTCCTTGTTCATTTTTAAAAACAACACTCTAAATTTATAAAAGCTAACCCTTAATTCCCTTTCTCCCCTAACTTATTATCCATATAAACATACCTAGGGGATGTAGATGTGCTTTGTGGAATATTGAAGGGATAAATAAATTTTGCCTTTCTTTTCTATTGGTGCAAGCGAGAATCATTGCAGGGGGTTGCTCATTAACATTAGGTCCTGATGTTCTGTCTTGCAACTCACTGGTCTTCATAATTTGTATCTGATTTTCAGTTGAATAGAAGTATTTTTGAAATTCATGCATACTTTTTCCTCGTGCTAGGTGACCCCAAATCTTTATGGAAATCTGGTGGCAAATACTGCAGCAGGCATTGCTGGAGGCACTGGAGTCATGCCAGGAGGTATGGTTCTTGGTTACTACCGTATTGCAATTTGCAACTTTACAGTTCTGATCTGATTATGTTGCCGTTTAAATACTTCCTTGCTCACTTTTACCATGTTATCAGATGTGTGAAAAATTTTTAGAACTTGAAAAGACTAGGCTCAGAGTTTGTGTACTTGTCTAGATGGTTGTTCTGGAGAGCATTTTTATGCATTGAATAACTTTGCAAATAAATTTGTCTTGTTAAATTAGACTGTTTGATCGAATGAGACATATATCAAGCTAGAATATAATTTTTCTTCAGTAATATAAGGAAGTATCAGAGATGACTGCTTCCATTGACTCATTGTGGAGAGGTAATGCAGTTGTTGATGCTAGTGACAACAAAAGTTTCTGTAGTGAAATGGGAGTATTACTGGCTATGAATATGATGATGGTTGCAGGGTTCATGGTAGGATGGAGATGATTGTGCTGTGGTAGGGGAGGATTAGCAGAAAGGGCTGAAATTAGTGAATGACCAAAATCATCCCTTAAATCATCGGATGCTTTCAACTTGGTTCCTAAAATTTTTAATATTCCAAAATACTATCTGAAATTAATTTTTTTTGATTACATTAGTCTTTTTAGATCGATCAATATAGTCCCTAAAGATTTTCAATTTCAAGAATAATTTTGGAATTTCATTAGTTTCAATTATCAAATTGCCAAATCCTTACAATTTCAGGGACTAAATTAGTAATTCACTCGGACTAAAATAATGAGATGGAGACGGTTGTTGGGGGCCGTGCAAGGGCTTCTGGGTAGAAGTTATTATTGAGAAGCATAATTCTCTGTCATCAAATTATTGCTAGATAATCACAAACCGTGGATGCTATTTTTGCAGGTAACGTTGGGGCTGAGCACGCTGTGTTTGAGCAAGGTGCTTCAGCAGGAAATGTTGGTAATGAAAAAGTAGCGCAACAAAAGACAGCCAACCCAGTGGCGCTTCTTCTCTCATCAGCTATGATGCTTAGGCATCTCCAATTTCCTGCATTTGCTGACCGTTTGGAAACTGCTGTGGAACAAGTCATTCTAGAGGGCAAGTATCGGACAAAGGATCTTGGAGGGACAAGCACTACCCAAGAGGTTGTTGATGCAGTAATAGATGCTTTAGATTGATTCATTCAGTTGCTGATTTCCCAAATGCAAGTCAGCCTCGTATATTCTTTCTAGTTAATTTTATCAACATTGTTGTGCACTCATCAAATTGAAAATAGCAAATTTTGGTCCTGAATAATGTTTATGCAACACAAAAAAACGATGTATTATTTTTTCCCTGAATTATAGAGAAAGTGATAAGTGGTTCTCACTTCTATTTAAAGCTGTGATTTGCTATTTCTTATTATTAATTACTATGACTCAGCTATTTTTTAAAGTTCTGCTTAGGAATAATTTCTGTTGTTTGATAGGGGCTTCCAAAAATGTGATTTTAATCTTCGAATTAGGGTTGAAAAATGGATAATAGACCCACTGAGTATTCATAAAATATATTTACTCAATATTTATCTGATAAATGGATATGGTGTTAGGTATGGACAATTACCTGTTAAAATTTATAGGTATAAGGATGGTGCCCACTTTGTCTCATATCTGCAGACACACACACACACACATATATGATATATCAATTAACTAAAATGTTAATTCAAAGAAAATGTATAAATCACCACACAATTTCATTTTTTTACGCAAGAAAATCAATTCATTTCATTTATAATGAAAGAGTCAACACATGTAGGAATATCAAAATAAAGATGAGGATTGACATTGTTTACGGCCACCTTCATCAAGCTATGAGCAAATCTCCACACTCTTTCTTAATTTCTACACATTGTAGGTTATGAATTAATTATTCTAGAAGTTTGTTTTAGTAAAACATTATATTGTGCATTGTATTTCATTACTTTATTATGTTGTATTTGAATTTTTTTTTTACTAATTTATTTGAATTTAGTTAAATAGTTAAATTGTTTTGTTATGTTTTATAATTAAGATTTAAATTATCTATGAATATGTTTTTTTTTCAATTCAATTTAGTTATATGTTGTACTTTTAAGTAATTTTCTTTTTTATTGATTATTCCTTGCTAATGTTAGTAGAGGCCTCATGTTAGTATTACAATATCATTAATGTTTTGGCACTTTGTCAAAAATATGTATAAATCATATTCAATTTAACTAAAATACGAGTAATGGGTTTGAGTGCGAGCTATGTCATGTATTAAAAAGTTATTATTCATACAAGTATGAATCGGATTGAAGTTTTTTTTTTCCCTTCAAAAAATGATGGTATGACTTAGGAGGATAGATATTATAATACTTTATTCAAATGCTACTTGTTGCTATTCTTAGTTGAAATTACAGCCCTAATGCTTGATACGGATTAAGTAGATTCACCCAAGACTAAGACTCCGGTCTGTGTTCTTTTTACAGCAGTGATTTTTGGATCAATGTCCGTGACGCAAGAATTCTTATCTACAAAGCCGACACAACAATACTGTTGAGTCCTACATCAAACTCTATATAGAGGCCTAAAAGAAAATCTTAAATAAAGGCTTAAAAAAATTACAACAGAATCAATTACATTGGGGTTTAACTCACAAGATGAAGAGCATTATGTTATACCACCTGAATTAGACAAATTTATTATAAATTATAGGAATTTGGTGATTAATATTAAGTGAAAAAAAATTTTAAAGCTTTTTTTATCAAAAATTTTGAGGTCTAAGGCTATTGTCTTACTCGCTTGGGCCTTGGGCCCGCCCTTCATATCTATTACCAAACTAAAACTTTTATTTTCTCTTGTTTGTTGATCACGTAGAAAGTAAAAAAAAAATTGTGAAATGATATAAATACCCTTAAAAAATGGAATGAGAATTTTTTTTTTTCTGAAAACAAATAATGGAATGAGATTATGAGATAATAAGAAAAGGGGTATTTTAGTTTCTTTGTTTGTTGAAAGTCGTTGTCCTCTCCCTTTTATGCCAATCTATTAACTATCTAATAAAACAATATAGTGTTCTATTTACAATTATAAATCTCTTATATTTTTGACAACTAAGCAATTAAGGGACTAAAATGGAATTTTAAATCACTAAGGGATTCAGAATTTTTCATTACGGGAAGAAAAGACAAATAACAACTGAGTTTCAAATTCAGAGTGTAACCGGGATTTTCGCTGGAACAAAGCCCGCTGTTTCACGTCTGACAGATGCAATGTTTTCTCAGAACCCACAAATGAATTGAAAATCAACCACTTGCAGCGCCAATATCTATTCTTTTTCCCATCTCACCTGTTCTGCTCCAGTGATGCTTCTTCTCCAACTCTCATAGTTGGTCACCTCTTCTCACCTCATCATATTTCTTTTTTCTGGTGGCGAGTTTGCCGCATGCAGGTCGACTTCTTCGCTTCTTTGGTGGCGAGGTTCATCGGTTCTGCTGGCGTCTTTCTTCTGCATCTGGAACCAACCCCACGGTTTGCTTTCCCTCTCTCACTTCTTCCAAAATCGAGTCACTGTTTCGTCTCCAAAGAAGATCTGTTTCTCAACCACACGGTTTGCTCTCCCAACTTCTCCTTTCTTCCAGTCGATGTTTCTTCTGAACCAAAGGTTTTTATTAGCGTTTTCTTCTTCCTTCTAACAGAAGATCTGCCGCGACATTGTGCTGATAACATACTTGGGTTGAGCTGAATATAAGTTGGAGGTATGTGTTTATGATTTATTGGTACCACATTGCAAGATTATGCAAGATTCTTTACTTTGTTTTTCTTTTGATTTTGAAGTTATGCTTTGTTTATACTTTGTCAGAGTATGTGTTTATGATTTATTGGTACCATACTACGAGATTATGCTTCTTGCTTCCATTTTTTTCGAGCTGCATTCTGTTCCCAAATATTGTTGTTTTAGGGATTGTTACAAATGAAATTTGTAAAGATGTACTTTGTTTTTGCACTTATATGTATCTTTACTTTGTTTTTATATATCTTTACTTTGTTTTTTATAGTACTCTGTTCCCATTTTTTATGTATCTTTTATATTTTTTCTTTTGATTTTGAAGTTATACTTTGTTTATAATTTGTCAGGGTAGAAGTATATGTGTCAACATTTCTACAGATATATAAAAACAACATTTTGCCTTTCCAAAGAAATGTAGAATATAAGTATATATATCAATATTTTTATCAGCATTCGGCATGTACTATAGAATTAACAGGTATTAACAATGCAGTCCTTCTAATTTTAAATGACCTTTTTTCAAATTTTTTTTCACCATGTGGACTGTACTAGATAACCAAGAGTCCTGTCGAGATCAACATAGGTGTTACATCGAGATCAACACCGGGTGTTCTCGATGTAACTTGAGGTGTTGAGATCTCGGCAGAACACCGGTGTTGATCTCGACAGAACTCTTGGTGTTGAAGTTCTCGACAGGACTCTTGACAGAACTCTTGGTATTGAAGTTCTCGACAGAACTCTTGGTGTTGAAGTTCTCGACAGAACTCTTGGTGTTGATCTCGACAGAACACCCGGTGTTGATCTCGACAGAACTCTTGGTTATCTAATAGACTGAACAATGCAAAGTTGCCTTACCAAAGAAAAAAAATCGACGCTTTGTGGCTGAGAACCAACTTTCTAATCTTCCACCCTTTTTCAAATTTGCCTTTTCACCAACTTTGCAATTTTTTTTGTCTCATGTCAGCAACCAAATGTCATTCGATTTTTTTACTTTTAGATAACCAAGAGTTCTGTCGAGATCAACACCGGGTGTTCTGTCGAGATCAACAGGTGTTGCCGAGAACTTCAACACCAAGAGTTACGTCGAGAACTTCAACACCAAGAGTTGTCGAGATCAACGGGTGTTAGCCGAGATCAACACCGTGTTCTCGGCGTAACTCTTGGTGTTGATCTCGGTAACACCCTGTTGATCTCGACAGAACTCTTGGTGTTGAAGTTCTCGACAGAACTCTTGGTGTTGAAGTTCTCGACAGAACACCCGGTGTTGATCTCGACAGAACTCTTGGTGTTGAAGTTCTCGACAGAACTCTTGGTGTTGAAGTTCTCGACAGAACACCCGGTGTTGATCTCGACAGAACACCCGGTGTTGATCTCGACAAAACTCTTGGTTATCTAATAGACTGATCAATGCAAAGTTGCCTTACCAAAGAGAAAAAATCGACGCTTTGTGGCTGAGAACCAACTTTCTAATCTTTCACCCTTTTTCAAATTTGTCTTTTCACCAACTTTGCAATTTTTTTTGTCTCATGTCAGCAACCAAATGTCATTCGATTTTTTTACTTTTGTATGAATAATCCTTTTTGCCAAAGGGTTAACCAACCAAATATTAGCCATTATCAAAGTGTCTAAAATCTGTGCCACTTTTTAGGCAATGGCTGTTGTACGTCCATTTGACATGATCAAAGATCTAAGTGATAAGAAACACCTGTGGAAAATCGCTGTTAGAGTTATTGACATTTGGTATCCAAATCCAGGGCATCTAGAAATGATTTTCATGGATATGAAGGTATCGTTTATAATCTTATATGCTAAGTCTGTTACATTCACAAATTTGTGTCTTCTTTTCTAATCATGTACTATTGCTTATGTTTTGATCACCAACAAGGGTGATAGGATACAAGTGACTGTCAAGCAGGAGGAGTTCGTGAAATGGAAGGGAAAGTTAACAGAGAAAAAGACTTATGTCATTCACAATTTTAAGTCAGCGGAATGATCTTAAATTCAAGCAATGCGATCATCCTTACAGACTTTATTTCACATCTGGGACTACCCTTAAGGAAAAAGAGATTGCTGATATTCCTCCAATGCAATACCAATTTAAGGATTTCAGTGATATACTTGCTGGCAATTTCCAAAAGGATCTGTTAGTAGGTAAGTCTAGATATCTTTAATCACTACATATTTAGCGCCTTAGTCTAAATTTCTTTATAATAGTACAATTTAACAAACAATGCTTATGTTATCTTCGTATAGATATCATCGGAGCAGTTGATAAAATAGGAACTTTTCAACTAAACGCAAGTCCAAAACGAGCTGCTTTCAACATCAAATCTCTTAGGTAAAACCTTAATCCAGTTCATCCATTCTAATATATTCATTTACTACTACTAATCTAATCATTCATTTGCTTCATGACATTGTAGTGGTGATGTCATCCAATGTACTCTTTGGGACGACTATGCTGACAAGTTTGTGACTTATTGGAACCAAAGAAAACTTGGAGAAACAATTGTTATTATATTAACACATGCTAGGATCAAAGAAGCACAAGGTGAAACCATTGTTTATCAGCACAGATTAAAAATTGCTTAGTATTCTGATTTGCTATTCTTATTGGAACAAGGTGCAACTTTCGCATTTGTTTTCTCAGGAAACTATCTGCCCACAGTATCAAATGCATGGAATGGTTCGAAACTGCTGATTAATGAAGATATTGTAGACATACAAAACTTCAAAACTAGGTACATGGAATTCTTTTATATTATCAATATTATGTGAAATAGTTCTGTTAATATTAGTTTTATATTATCACAGCTTTGAAGCCACTGAATTTTGTGCATCTTCAAGTCAAACAATGACTCAACTGTTGTCAAGATGCTCTCAAATGTCCCTATACTCTCGCTTTGAACAGGAGAGGTTTTTCTATAATGCACAGTCAAGAGTATTTCGATATAAATGGTCTTGCAACTACTAAGGTATTTGCTAATAAAGGAGATCTAACCTGTTTTTAACAATTTGACCTATATTGAACATGAATTACTTTGAAGACATCTCTTACTGCTTGATATCTTAAAAGGAAATAACAGCGATTCTTGTTGGAACAACCGCAATGCATGTGCCTGGAAAAAATGGTTGGTATTACAAGGATGCCCCAGTTGCACTAAGAGCGTTGAAGCCCAAGAGGATGGTCAATACAAATGCAAAGACTGACCACTTAAGTGATACATGGGTTCCAAGGTTGTTTTGATCAGTCCTTAAAATCACACTAAGCTAATTTGCTGATACTGTAAAATAGAGATAGAGATGTTAACTGCTTATTGCCTTTTGCCTACAGGTATAAGTTGGAGATTAAAGTGGTTCATAAAAAAGACAGTGGAAGATTTATATTACGGGAATGATGTTGTCTTTGAAATGATAGGGATGTCAAAGACTTGAACTTAGAAATAAAATGATTGAGGTATGAAGTGATTAAAACTATCTTTATAGATTGAGGAGGGTATTTCAATTCAATGTTGCATTAAAAATAACGAAACTTTTACGATTTGAATGAATTAGGCGTGAAGATGATCCTTCTGTTTATCAGTAACCACTTGATAGGGTTTTGGCAAGGACCTTAGCACTTAAGGTTAGGGTGCAACCAATTTGGCACAATTCATCTGTGATAAGGTATTCTCAAGACAAACAGACTATTCAAACCGTACTAGACCAACTTCTATCTGATGAGGTAAATGCAGTTTAAGCTACCCCCATTCAAATAATAGCTGTCTTGATTACATAAATTTTAGGGGTATATTACAATGTATATTGTTTTAGTTGTTTTATACACTAAAAGGATAATGTTAATTACACAGGAGACATCCAAACTTGATAAGGGGCAGCATGATGTTAATGAAGCTGTTAAATATGTCACTGTAAGCAGTTAACTGGTCTCTAACACCAAATATATAGTACCTCATTTTTTATTAGCAGTTGCAAATAAATATTTTTCATTTTTCAATCGAGGATGCAACAAGCCTTGATAAGTCCAACTCGATACTAATCGGTGTATGCAATTTGACAACGTAAGTCTAATTCACGATTATTGCTTTCAATTAGTGTATTGTCTATTTTTCTAATTGGTCGTACTTTGCACATTTGTACCAAATTGTACAGCAATCTTTATCGGCAACTGGAGATTATGATCCAGAAGTTCTTGCTTCTGTTACTCCTGCCAAGAGAGTGTCAGATGGACTGGGATTTCATCAATCGGCGAATGAAGAACTTGCATCTGCACAACTTTCAACTACAAAAATGACAAAGCACATCAAAACTGAATGAAGTTGTGTATTTAGAGTCATTGTGTGTTGTTGCTATGTACAAATTTGACCACTCTTTTGACAATTCAGTCTTTTGTCTATTTCCAATGTTATGTTTTGAGTTGGCCAAACATTAAGTACCAGTGCCAATTATATATAGTGGCCTGCCATGAATGCTTTTGTAAGCCACAAACTGTTGACAACTACTTCTTTTGTAAGCCAGTAACTATTTGCTATTAATTCCTACTGTTGTTGCAATATTGTAATTATGTGGAAGCATAAGTGTGGCATCTGCAAAATCTGTAGTTTTGATGCTGTGTTTTTTAGCATATAACTCAATGTTATTTATCTTTATAGTTTGCCAGGGATATGTAAGAAAAGATGAAATTTTGAACTAAGAAATTTATCTCCAGATTCTTGAAAAGCAGTCAAATATAAATTGGCTGAATGAGTTTGAAGTGTTGTAAGTTAACAAAATTTGTATTAAAAAATAGTAGCATGGTGATTTGGCTCATCTATCTAGGCCTTAATTTTTGATTAATATCACGATGATGTATTTGCACAAGCTACATATGCTTTCAATGCATATTATCAGAAGATGGCTAAATCTCCTTCAATTTGTGATTTCAAAGGGGTTGCCACTATCACTACCAACGACCCAAGTACAACCTACACACTCTTACATAAATATATATACTTGAGTTGGCTACAAAAATATGCGTAAATCTATCCTGTAATGGCAAGAGAACACCACAACGTGAGGCAATAATGGCAAGACTTAAAATATAAGTTGCCACTGATGTATAGGTTTTTTATTAGAGAGTGACATGTATAGGCTTCAGAAGATGGCTTTTTATTAGAGACTGGCAGGTTGCAAAGTTGCTTTAACAGATATTTTAGTAACTTTGAAAATGGCTAATATTTGGTTGGTTAACCCTTTGGCAAAAAGGATTATTCATGCAAAAGTAAAAAAAATCAAATGACATTTAGTTGCTGACATAAGACAAAAAAATTAGAAAGTTGGTGAAAAAGGCAAATTTGAAAAAGGGTGGAAGATTAGAAAGTTGAAAGATTACAAGATTAGAAAGTTGCTTTATCAAAGAAAAAAAAATCGACACTTTGTAACTCAGCACCAAATTTCTAATCTTCCATCCTTTTTCAAATTTGCCTTTTCACCAACTTTGAAGTAAAGGCTTCGGGAAAAAAGTCAATATTTGAAGCATGGGCTTTAGTTTCTAATGCTGCTATTGCATGTCAGAAAAAAAAAACTATTTATATAATCCCTTTCTCATCTTTCCCCATCAAAGAACTCAATAAAAAGTGTTAAAAAAAAGGATAGTGGCAGTAGTTTTGCAGATATGTCAATTCAGAAGTACATTTTTAGCCAAAAAATCAATAAAATAGGCAAATGTTAAGTTTCCTATGCATCAGAGAGTGTGGCATATGGCTATCCTATGCTAGAGAAGCTACCAAACCAGAGGAAACCAAATTGCCATAGGAAAAAGGGCTGATGTAATGATAATATAGTTCCACAAGCTAAAAAATAAAACAAAAGTTTAAGTACAATATTTCCCTATACCCTAAGTAATTCGAAATGCTTAACCGTGGGTACAAAGAAAGTAACAGTAACTCTCTCTACAATACAACAGTTTCAAGTACTCAAAAAAAAAACGGTGATTGCCATATCTCTCTTTAATCGAACAGAGGAAGGAAACCTTTAGCATGGCCACCAATGCAAGTCAAACCAAGGATAACAACCATTGAAATACATCAAGGATAAGGCTTCAGTGTTCAGTAGAAACCTCCACTGCAGTAACACCAGAAGACTCAAGAACAGACAACCAAGGTGTATCCAACCAAAGGCTTCATTATTCAAATGCAGTACGTATACATCTTCTATGGATAATCAGTTTATACTTGACATCTGACCATATCATTTGAAACATAAAGAATACATTTAACTGGATTTTGATGAGCAAACTTTAACACCTAGCATAAAACTGATTCTTAAATTTTGGCAATATAGTGGAATGTTAATACAGACATTGTATCAGTATGCTATGCTAAAAAAACTACCAAAACAATTTCTGCCAGTGCAACATAGTTACAAGGCTGATGCAAAAGATAAATATGGGAATGGAGCACGTTTTTTCTGTTACAAATATAGGAATCAGTGGTTGTTGTCGTTATATCTCCATGTCTTAATCGATGTTGGTGTATATGGTGCTCACATCTGTGACAAAATGTAGCATTCATGGTTTTGTTTATTTGTTTCTGAATAGATTGTTGATATTTATGATCCATCAATGCCATGATCAATGGATATGGTTTTAGTGGACTCTTTTTTTTTTGTGAAGGGTTTTAGTGGACTATGATATAGCAAAGATTTAACTATTAGTTTGTTTCAACATTTTCTTTTCTGCCATTTGAATTAGAGTACCTTGAATACCTTTGAATTAGAGTACCTTGAATAGCATCAGGAATTTGCTGCATTATTCTTTACTGATTTGAAGAGTCCTAATCTTACACATCATTTATTAATTTCTTATAAATCTTCCTTACTTCAAGCAGAACTATATGATGGATTTCATTAAGAGATATTTTACACATATTCTATGGGAAGGTTGCCACTTTAGTTATACTTTGAAATCATGCAGCATAGGTTTTGTTTTGGATCAACTTTCACATCAGCTTTGTAGAGTACTATTGATTGTTTTGCAGTTACATTTGCCTTATATGTAGATCAAATTTAAAGAGTTTTAAAATGCATTTTGTGTATTTCATGGCAAATTCATGTACTTGCAATTGTCTATAAGCACTTTTTTTTCAAAGACCAACAATTCTGTAGTCAATTCTAGGGTACAATGAAAGTTGTTTTCTTTCAACCTTACCTATGAATTTCTTTGCTCAACATTTTGCTTAACACAGGGTCAGCTTTGGTTGAGCTTAAAAATTTAGTCTTTATAAAAAATAACATACCATTGAAGACATGCAAGATTATAGCACTAACAGTGATAAAGCTTACTTGGAGAAAACTTTTGCAAAAGTTTAAAGGTTCTAAATATGGAACTGAGCTTCACATATTTATTAATCAAAGTACCTTTGTACCTGTTGCAGTAGCATGCAGTTGAGGTTTTGGCTCATTCACAGATTCATATTTTAGTCCAATCAAGAACAAACTCTTGCCACAGAGAAGATACTTTTCAATCGAATTTCGAAAATCCCCACATCAGGTTAATAACTCTATATCTTTCACATTTTGATTGCTACAAACAGAAAAAATGTGAAGTATATTTTAGGTAGATGAACCATGATTTTACTTATTAGAATCATGCAATGCATTACCTTCTGCAAATGTCCCTAAATGATCCAAAACATTTACAGTTTGATTATATCACAGTAACATTAAGTAAGATAATCTTGATATTGAAATTTTTGATACTACAATAGTGATAAAAAAGCCTAACACATGAGAGACTGGCCAATATAGTCCTCTAACAGGAATGCTTAATTTTTTGAACACTAGGAACATAACTATTGTTATTCTATACTATTGTCTACCACTATTGCATGATGCAAGTTAGAAAACGTTTGCTGTCATATCAGCAAGTATTAATAGTCAGGAGAATATGATACTCTATTTTTATATTACATGAAAGTGAATTTGAATTTCAATTATCAATCATTATATAGGACATAGGCATTGCTTCTCACGAGGTTGATGCTTCTTTGTGTTCATCATAATTATATCTTTATTGCATCTGAATGCTGTTTTATGCTTACACAGGTTGCCTATTGGTTATTTTTTTAGATTTCTTACATGATTTGGTTTTTATTTTTGGTTCTGGCAGGTTTTTTTCTTCATGTCTTTTCATTACATTAGTTTTACTTAATGTGTCAAATCATTCATCTTCACAATTTTTCTCTACTTTGGAAAGTATTATATTTGAGAAAAGGAAAAGTTAACCTATTATTTTCAGAGAGACATTTTTTCCACTACTTTTTGAGAATTAGGCTACTTCTAATTTCTTGGTTTCAGCTGTGTCCTGTGAGTTTGTCTACATGCTATAAGCGGTATTTGTTTTCTTATGGGAGTGGTTTACAAGTTTTTTTTTTTTACCTGTGATTATTCCTGTTTGGTTTTTTCCTGAAATAAATTGACCATGTTGTATCACTTCATCTCTGCCTTACAAAATGAACTGGCGTCAGTTATTGAATTTTGTGAACATTAACTGATTCTGCCTCTCCCGTTTATATTGTAAGGAATACATGGATAATAATCAAATGAGGCAAACAACTCCAGCTTCGATGGCACGCCAAAAAAGAAAGAGTGTCTTGCACGAAAAAGGAATGAATTACTCAAGATCACAGGTGTACCAAGGTATTGGGAAGCAAAATCAACAATCGCAAAATAGATCAAGCAATTCAACACCACTATCAGATATTACATCCAGTGTGCTTAATGCAAGAAATCAAAATGGTGCTCAGCTACATAGCAATTTGAGATCTATTTCAGCAAACTACACAGAACCAAGTGCTAACCAAGAACCATACCTAAGGAAAAGGAGATTGATTAGTAGGAATTCAGTGGGAGTGAATTTAATGACCAAATTTGCTGAGCCTAATCAAAATGATGGAAATAATCATTCAACTGTGGCATCTTCTTCATCACAAAGTCACATTGGAATTCCAGCCATTTCTAGCCATTTCAACTTAGGCCATCGTCAGCAGGAACACTATGAATATGATTCATCTTGCAGTGAAGAAAGTGACTCTCATATTGATGATCCTTTACATGAAGGTATGGAGTATATAAAATACTAATCCATACTTTATATTTCATTGCATCATACACACACTTTGTAATATTTCAGTGTTAATAACAAATATATGATCCTGGACTGCAGTAGGTTTTAATTCTGAGTCAACATCAGATTCTGAAGGAGAAGAAATATTTTCTAACGACACTACAAATAATTCTGCAAATCTTATTGAAGGTTATTTCCTATGTTATTTACATCAAAATAATGTATACCTTTCTTTGAATTTTATCAACTGCAATACTAACAAGGTTACTAATTTATTGTTTTCATTATAGGTTTTTTTGATATTGGAGATCCACTAATTGAATGTAATCAGTGTGGAGCATTGATGTGGTACCAAGAAAGAATATGTAAATTCACCCACACAAGTCGTCCTAAATTTGAACTTTGTTGTGGTAAGGGAAGGGTTCAACTACCATTATTGAAGCCACCACCTCCACTACTTCAACATCTTCTATTTGATAAGATTTCAGCAGAGAGCAAGAATTTTCAATCAAATATCAGACTCTACAACATGATGTTTGCCTTTACTTCCCCAGGGGCAAAACTTGACAGATCAATTAATGATGGTAGAGGACCCCCAACTATTAGGATACAAGGACAGACATGCCATAGGATTGGCAGTATGTTACCCATGCCCGGTAATTCTCCAAAGTTTGCACAGCTTTACATCTACGATACTGAAAATGAAATACAAAATAGGATTCAAGGAATCAGGTATGTATATCATTTAGATTAGATTAGATACGCATTATTGTATTCATCTGAATAAGATTTCTAACTGAATTTATTGGCTGTTACTGATTCATAGAAATCAAAACAATGTGGATCCCCAAATAGTGTCGAAGTTATCAGCAATGCTATATGAATTTAATGAGCATGCAAAATCCTTTAGGATGGCAAGTCAAAGACTGAAAGATAGAGATGTGCCTAATCTAAAGCTAAGGTTGATATCTCAGAGATCTACAGATGGGAGATTATATAATCAACCATCAGTTTCAGAAGTGGCAGCGTTAATTGTTGGCGATATTGACACTGGATCCAAGAGAGATATTATTATGGAATATCAAAGTGGTGAACTTAAGAGAATAGATGAGTTACATCCAAGCTATTTAGCTTACCAGTACCCACTAATATTTCCATATGGAGAAGATGGCTATAGGGATGATATAAGCCATAGAGACGGAGACAACACTCAAATCAGAAAAAGGAATCGTCTTACTATAAGAGAATGGCTTTCTTTTAGGATCCAAACAAGAAAAGACGAGGCACAAACTTTGCTGCGATCAAGAAGGCTCTTTCAGCAATTTTTGGTTGATGGTTATAGTATGCTAGAGTCAGACAGATTATCTTTTATCAGGAAAAACCAAAAAAAACTAAGAGTTGATAAATACAACAACTTGAATAATGGAAATCAACATGTACAGACACAAGGAGCAAACAAAGGAAAAAGAGTGATACTACCTTCCTCATATGTAGGAAGTCGCAGATACATGGATCAATTGTATTTTGATGGGATGGCAATTTGTAGCTTTGTTGGATTTCCTGATTTATTTGTTACATTCACTTGCAATCCTAACTGGCCAGAAATCCAAAGATTCCTTGGACCTCTGAACTTGAAGCCACAAGACCGTCCTGACATCATTTCAAGGATTTTCAAAATCAAATTTGATGAGTTGCTTGAAGATCTGACCAAGAAGCGTTTGTTGGGCAAAGTACTTGCATGTATGTACAATACTAATCTTATATCCTGTCTAAATTTTTTTTCTCCCGTTACTCCCTCTTATTACAATGTTAATATACTAACATGAATTTCTCATTGGTTTCATACAGATATGTACACAATAGAGTTCCAAAAAAGAGGGTTGCCACATGCACACATCCTTATCTTCTTGCACCCATCTAACAAGTATCCAAATCCAGATGATATTGACAAGATTATTTCAGCTGAAATACCAAATCAAGACAGTCAAAAAGAATTATACAGCTTGGTGACAACGCACATGCTCCATGGCCCATGTGGTAGAGCTAATATATCAGCACCATGTATGAATGATGGGAAATGCTCTAAGTATTATCCTAAGAAATATCAAAGCTGTACAGTTGTTGACCAAGATGGCTATCCAGTTTACCGAAGAAGAAACAATGGTAACACAATTATCAAGAATGGAATTTCTTTTGACAATCGACATGTTGTCCCATACAATCCAAATCTCTTAATGAAATTCCAAGCACATATCAATATGGAGTGGTGTAACCAAAGCACTTCGATCAAATACTTATTCAAGTACATAAATAAAGGGTATGATCGGATTACAGCAGTTATTCTTCCATCAGAAGATGACCCATCAGGAAGTCAGTAAAGCATTGATGAGATCAAACAATACCTTGATTGTCGATATCTGTCAGCAAGTGAGGCATGTTGGAGGATTTTCAAATTCTCAATTCATGGTAGAAAGCCAGCAGTTGAGCGATTGTATTTCCACCTTCCAGGTGAGCAGCCTGTATACTTCAATGACCATGAAGATATCGACAATGTCCTTTCAAAACCGAGTGTTTCTGAATCGATGTTTACCTCTTGGATGGAGGCGAATAAAACTTTCACACAAGGCATAAATTTGACCTATACTCAATTTGTTTCAAAGTTTGTCTATGTCAAAAGGAACATGTGCTGGAAACCACGGAAGAGAGGTTATACAATTGGTAGACTAATTTGGGTTCCTCCGTCTACTGGGGAACTATTTTATTTGAGAATGATGCTAACTGTGGTAAAAGGACCAACTAGCTATCAAGATATAAGAACAGTTTCAAATATTGTTCATCCGACTTTTAGGGAGGCATGTTTTGCCATGGGCTTGCTTGAAGATGATAGAGAATATATAGAAGCTTTAAGAGAAGCCAAGGACTGGGGCTTGGGTTACTTCTTGAGGAAATTATTCGTTACTATGCTCTTATCTAATTGCATTAATAGACCCGACCATGTCTGGCAAAATTCATGGCAATGGTTATCCGATGGCATTCTTTATGATCAAAGAAATGTTTGCAATAACCAAGGTATAGATCCAGAAAGGCGCATTTTAATTTGTTTACATTCTACATATGTTCCTAAACATAAGTATTTCAATGGTACTTTTCACTAACGTTAATTTTTTAGATTTGCAACTTACTGATGAAGAATTGCAAAATTTGACTCTATTGGAATTGAGAAGTTATTGGAAGCCAACAGAAAGAGTCTTAAGGAATATCCTTCAATGCCATTTCCAAAGGGGCATATCACAAGTCAATTCGGTAATAGACTCATATATGCAGAGCTTGATTATGATGCTACTGAGTTACGTGATGATTTCCATAATTTATATAGTTCACTTACAGGTACGACATTTTTCTTTATTAATTGGTTCTAACCAAATTAGTTATGGTAATCTTACTATATTTATAATTATATCATGTCTGTTATATCAATTCCTTTAATATAATTACAGATGAACAAAGAAATATCTTTGAGACAATCATGGAAGCTGTAGAGTTGCAAGAAGGACGAATGTTTTTTCTATCTGGTGCTGGTGGCTGTGGAAAAACTTTTATGTGGAGAACTTTCTCTTCTGCATTGCGTTCTCAAAAACATATTGTATTGAATGTGGCTTCCAGTGGCATAGCATCTTTGTTATTACCAGGAGGAAGAACAGCGCACTCAAAGTTTAAAATTCCTGTTCCTACCCTAGAAAATTCCATTTGTAATATCCACCAAGGGTCTGAACTTGCAGAGCTTCTAAAGATGACAAAGTTGATTATATGGGACGAAGCTCCAATGGCACATAAATACTGTTTTGAGGCATTAGATAAGAGTCTTCGAGATATCATGAGTGGTCATAATAATGGTGATCAAGTGTTTGGAGGTAAAGTAGTTGTATTCGGTGGAGATTTTCGACAAATACTACCAGTTATTCCGCAAGGATCCCGAGCTGATATTGTTCATGCAACAATCAATGCATCATATCTTTGGGATCACTGTCAAGTATTAACTCTTACAAAAAACATGCGTCTAAAAGATAATCTCCAAACTACAACTGCAAGAGAGCTCAATGACTTCTCACAATGGATTCTAAAAGTGGGAGATGGAAAGATAGCAGAACCAAATGATGGTGTTGCTGAGATAGATATTCCAGAAGAGTTTTTAATCACAAGTTTTGATGACCCAATAAATGCCATAGTCCAAGCAACATATCCAAACTTGCTTCATGAATTCAAGAATGAGGAATTTCTTCAGTCCAGAGCTATTTTGGCATCAACAATTGAAATTGTGGATCAAATCAATCATTATGTCTTGCAATTAATTCCAGGTACTATTTTGGACATATTTATAAAATCCTTAATGATATTATTCAACTTCAAAATTTATTACTTTATATACATATCTCATTATAATAGTTATTTGATGTATTTAGGTGAGGAAATGGAATATCTGAGTTCTGACAGTATTGATAGGTCTGAAATTAATGATAGTGAAACTCCTGAGGTTGTCACTCCTGAATTTCTAAGTACCCTAAGAACATCTGGACTTCCAAATCATCGAATCAAACTCAAAGTTGGATGTCCAATAATGTTGTTAAGAAACTTGGATCAATCAGAAGGTCTATGTAATGGCACAAGATTGATTGTAACAAGACTGGCAAGTCATGTCCTCGAAGCCAAAATTATGTCAGGAAAGAACATTGGGAACATTACATACATTCCACGAATGTCTATGTCTCCATCTGAATCACCCTGGCCTTTCAAGCTTATTAGAAGACAATTTCCAATAATTGTCTCTTACGCAATGACAATCAATAAATCTCAGGGTCAATCACTAGGAAATGTCGGATTGTACTTGCCTAGACCTGTCTTTAGTCATGGTCAACTGTATGTTGCAATTTCAAGGGTACAAAGCAAACAAGGACTAAAGATTTTGATCCACGACAAGGAAGGAAAGCCATTGAAAACTACCACAAATGTTGTCTTCAAAGAGGTTTTCCAAAACCTCTAATAAGTAAGTATCTCCTTAATTTAGTACCAATAAAATGATACAATTTACATCATATAATTAACTGGTGTTTATGTTTCATAGGGATCATTCATTGGTTGAAACAACTGCAATACTTGAATATTCAGGTATGACTCACTCATTGAGCTTCACTTAACAGTTAGATCAAAATAACTATGTTTGCATTCATTTTATTTAATTATTAACATTGTTTTTCTTCTTAGTTTACCAATTAATTTCCTATAATTTACAGCTTTTGTTTGCTGAAAACAGTTGACTAAACATGTGCACATTGGTCATGTGAACAAGAATGACAAATATGCATATTTTGGATCCTGCTATGCCAGAAAAGAATTTTGGAAGCCTTCAATACTCTTGAATATGAATTACTTTTACACATTATACTTTTGCACCTCCATGTTTTGTCATCTGTTTTCTAATGTGTATATATCCCTCAAATTTATTATCACTGTGAATGTAAACATAGTTGGGTAATTTGTAATGTATTTAACTATGGTGTTAATGTTTAACACTATTAAGACTTATACACAACATAGTATATTCTTGGACCTATCAAGTATGCAAGTTACTTAACACTACCAAGAATACAAACTTTGGCCAACCATTCACAATGATGCACATTTGGGTCTAGTTACAAATACAACTACTAATTTTGGTATAAGAATAATTATATTCAAATATTTGTTACATTAAAACACGTACTGATTCCTATTCAATTTTCATTTTATATACGTTCGTAATAATCATCACAACGCGACCCGTGCGAATGCACGGGTATACACACTAGTTACGTTAGAAAATGAATCTGGGTGTGAGTCGTATATTGTTTCCTTTCTCTTCTTTACCGGTAGAATACCCGTGCATCCGCACGGGTCGCGTCGTATTGATTGTAATGAATGTTTTTAAAGCATTTACATATATCAACTAAAATAGAATATCAGTTGCTATGTCTTTTGACCTGACAAATATTTTAATACAGTGATCCTTATAGCAATTTTAATAGCATCTTTCTGAACCACCTCTATGCATTAATAGCGTTAAAACAATATCATAGCTAAATTAAATATATTTATAAATAATACATACATTTATAAATTTGATGTGTTTAATGATGATAAAATTATGTCAGAACATGTAATGTTTTCCCGTAGGGACTAAAAAGCAAAATAATCATTTATAATAAAATTACACCCACAACATGTAATGTTTTCCTGTAAGGACTAAAAAGCAAAATAATTATTTATAATAAAATTATACCGACAACATGTAATGTTTCTCCGGAAGGACTAAAATACAAAATACTTATTTATAAATGATAAAGACATTTGCAAATTTGATATGTGTTCAAACACGATAAAATTACACTCACGACATGTAATGTTTCCCCGTAAGGACTAAAAAAACAAAATAATTATTTACAAATGATAAAAACGTTTATTAATTTGATATGTGTTAAAAGGCGATAAAATTGCACCCACAACATGTAATGTTTCCCCGTAAAGATTAAGAAGTAAAATTATCATTTATAAATAATAAAGACATTTACGCTCGTATAAAAAATAAATATTTTATGTTTCTCCGTCTGGACTCAAAAGAAAAATAATCATTTATACAGATAGTATGTAATGTTTCGTCCCGTTAAGAGTCAAAAGTAAAATAATCATCTATAAATAATATATAATAAAGATATTTATAAATTTTTATGTTATGCCAACAACATTTTATGTTTCTTCGTTTGTACCCAAAAGAAAAATAATCATTTATACCGATAGTATGTAATATTTTCTCCCGTTATGAATCAAAAGTCTTATTTTCTCTTTTATCAAAAAAAAAAAAGTCTTATTTTCTCTAGTTTGTCGATCACGTAGAAAGTAAAAAAAAATTGTGAAATGATATAAATACCCTTAAAAAATGGAATGAGATTTTCTTTTTGAAAACAAATAATGGAATGAGATTATGAGATAATAAGAAAAGGGGTATTTTAGCTTCTTTGTTTGTTGAAAGTCGTTGTCTCCCTTTTATGCCAATTACGTCAGAAAATGAATCTGGGTGTGAGTCGTATATTGTTTCCTTACTCTCCTTTATCTCACATCAAACAATGAATTTTTTTTTTTATCTCTCATCTCTCATCTCTCCACTTTGTGTTTTCTATTGCATCAAACATAACGTAAACGTATGCTTGAATACTCGTTTGGAAATACAGAATCACATGTTCACTTTGTTCCAAACATGATTCATGATTTTTTTTTGTTGATATTCGGATGTTTTAATGCAAATTTTATTTTGCTTTCAAATCTCAATTTGACTAAATGTGATAAAAAAGTTCTTTTGTATTAGATTAAAAAATTTATGATAATATTTAAATATAAATCAATTCACTTCTAATTAAATTAAATTCAGCCAAACAAACATTTAGTGTGTGTTTGGATTCGCGTTGAAATTGCCAGACTCGCATCCAGATGCTATTTCACCGTGATTTCATGAAAGCTACAAAGTGTAGCTTCTGCGTCACCGTGATTTCTCACCGTGATACCACTAAACTTACCGTCATTCCAAACACTTATTTAGTCTATTTGTGGAGATCGAGTTCCAGATACCAGAGTCATAAAAGTTGAGTTGAGAGCCCCACATATTTTTTCCATAGAGACCAAATTATATTTTGGTTTGGATAAATTATGTAATCTTCTTGTTGGATCGACTCGTGATGGTTGTAGACTTGGCAACCTTAAGAAAACAAGAAAAGTTGATGTAGCTGTTTGGATGAGCATTCATCAATTTTTTTTTTTTGACACCATGAGCATTCATCAAATGAACATTTACCAAACATGTTTTTTTTTTTAACCAAACATGCTTTTAAACACAATTAATTTAATAAAATTGATGTGATTAAAATTGGGTTTGAATGAAGTGAAGTGATTTGCTATAAAACTTTGTGTTATTTTACACAAAAAATACTTTTCTAATCCCCTTTAGTGAAACTAAAATATAGAAGTAAAATCATTTTTAATTTAAAGTAATAAAATATCTAAATTTTGATTAAAATCATATTTATGAAAGACAATTAGTTTAGACCAGATGGGTGAGAGAGTATCGAGAAAAATGCTGAAGATACGGTGGAGTGTGATTAAGATTGGAACCAAAGTGCTGGAATTATTCAGTGGATTATTCAGTGGACCTGTGGATGCTGGTTAATCTTTTGGATCTGTTAATTATTCAGTGGCATCATTTTTAAAGTTAACGGGTTAATAGTAACATCTACAAGCTTCATTTATATACCCTTAAGCATTAGCAGTGTTTACTGATATGTATTTCTCTGCAGCATTTGTGTGCAAGTCATGCCAATTTCTTGTATACTCGCAATATGTTTTTTTTTCATGAGGTGCACACTGCACTGGTGCTTTTGCCATTTGTTTTGGGCCATATTGCACGGCTGTAACTGGGATCCTTTGTAATTATCTTGGATTTTGCAACAAAAAAAAAATAGTTTTGATACTTTCTACTTATATCGCATGTCCAAACATCAAACATGCACTTGTGTTTTGATTTGGATAGAGAGTAAATACCTAAGGCCCTGTTCGGGGTGGTTTTTAGTGTTAAGTTTTCAAATTTTAAAAAACTAAAACTGGTTTTCAGTTTTTAGTTTTTCGATTTTAGTTTTTTGTAATTTTTAGTTTTAAAAAGTTGTTATCGACATTATAATTTCTCTTTTAAAAGTTATTAACAACAACAATTCTTCTAGAAAATAATAATAACTGTAAATAATAATAATAATAATAATAATAATAATAGATAAACTGTGATGCCGCGTCTAGTGCCTCTGTCTGTTGAGAAAAAGGATGATATAATCCTTTAATCTTCCTGGTTGATGACAAAGACTTAAGAAGGAGAGAGTGGGGTTAGGGTGAGAAGTCATGATGGTGGAGAATGAGATACAAGAATAAATAGAGTTGTAAAAATGTGTCCGACCTGATTGACCTGGTATAAAGCATGAGCAAAACGGGTCAGCTCGGCGTAACCCGGTCAACTCAACGTGAGCCCGAATAAAAATGGGTCGGCCCGTCCCGACCCATCAAAGGGTTATGGGTTGGGATGTTGAACCCGACCCGACCCTTGACGGGTTGGGCGGGTTATCCCGTAAAAAAAAAGGCAAAAACAAAAAATAAATAAAAAGCAAAAAAATTGAATAAAACGTGCCAACATGGGCCAACCCGCCCAAAACAGGTCAAAATGGGCCACAACAGCAGGTTGGCGGGCTGGCTCGCCAAAAATATGCAAAAAAACAACAGAAAGAATAGTTTAAAATAGGAAAAAAAATAAAAAATTATATGTGTTGGCCCGCCCCGGCCCACTCGTGGTCTGCAGCCCAATGGGTTGGCAAGCTAAATGAATTGGACTAGATGGGTTAGTGGGTTTATAAAACTTAGCCCAACCCGCCCATTTTAAAAGGAGTTTGCCACCCCTTTGGTGGTGGCTGCGGTGGCACTGTCAATGGTGGTGGCGGTAGCAGTGGTGGCGATGTTAATAGTGGTGGTGGCGGCGGCGGTGTCAGTGTTGTTGGTCGCGACGGTAGTGGCGATGGTGCTGGCGGTGTCGGTGGTGGTGGTGTTAAGTGATGGTGGCAACGATGGTGTCGGTTGTGGTGGTCGTTGTGCCGATGACGACAGTGGTGGTGATAGGCTAATGGCGATGTCAATGGTGGTGATGGTGACAATGGAAAGAGCTATTGTCAAATGTAGTGAGAATGCGTTTTTTTTAAACCAAAAACTAAATTTACAAACAAGGGACCTAAATCAGTCTCTCACAAAAAAGTCTCAAAAAACGAAAGACTTGAAATAGTCCTCAGAGAATTACAAACAAGGGACACGCCAGTCCCTCAATCATCCAAAAACGATTGTTAAGTGGCTGATTTGTGTGTTACTATATTCTACCATGTAATAATATAATAAATATGTGTAATTTTTTAGGCTTAAATTAGTCCCTCTATGTTTCATCCGTTTGAATCCCTTTGATCGAAATTTGAGAAAGCCCAAATTGGTCTCTGTAAAAAATTCCAAATTGGTCACCTTGCTTGTGGTAGCCTGGTGATATTTGAGTTTCAAACGAGTGAAGCAATGAAAGACTAATTTGTGCTTAAAAAAATTACACGTATTCATTAATTGTTTCACATGGTGGAATATATAAGTAATGGACATGTCAACTATTAGATATTATTAGTTAATAAGGGTAGTATAGTCTTTTAATAGGTTACTATATATTCTCTCTTTAGCTTTGTATTCTATTAACTTGTGTTATGTTTATTGGAACCCTAAGGGAGCTCTCCCCTTTTCTCCTTTTATTCTTTCTCTTCATATGGTTTTGTATGTTTGTTAACATGGTATCAAAAAGCTAGTAAGATTTTGGGAAGAACGTTAGCGTGTTCCACAGCTTTTGCGGGGACTTTTCGAACGCCGTTTCTGGGTATAGGGCCGCCTCTTGATCATCGTTTCTGGGTATAAGGCCGTCGCGGTTCAGTTGTGGTTTTTTTTTTCCCGGCACGGTTCTGTTTCAGGTGGCCTTCGTTCGATTATGCGTTCTGGGTTTAGCCATTTGTCTTTGCCGTTCTGCGTTAGTGCTTGTGGAGTGCTGGTTTTTGGGTTGCATTTCTGATCTGCGTTTTGTTTCTTACATTTGCGCTCGCCTCGCATCACGTTCTTGGGTTGCGCTCGTTTCTACTTCGTGGGTTCTTCATTCTGATTTGGGATTCACTTTGGTTACAGGCTGCTTCCTTGAATGTTCCTGTCTGCCCTCCTTGGTTGCGCCGTCAGCAGGTAGAAACGCAACTTGTTTGGTTTCTTACTTTGGTGGGAGCCGAAGATTCCCTTGGACTTTTCAATAAGGATTGCAAATTGGGTCCACAAGGATGACAACCGAAAAAGATGATTCTCTTCAATCCATTAGTGTGCAATTGACTGGGCAAAATTTTTCCTACTGGAGCTATGTGATGAAAAATTTTCTGAAAGGAAAAAGAATGTGGAGCTATGTTGAGGGCACATCTCTTAAGCCCACAGATAAAGATAAAGAGAAAGATGTTGCTAAATATGAAAAGGATTTAGAAAATTGGGAAGTCAACAATTCGAAGATCATTACTTGGATTAATAACTCAGTTTCACACTCTATAGGCATGCAACTTGCTAAATTTGACACTGCTAAGGCTGTTTGGGATCACTTGAGACGACTGTATGTACAGTCCAATTTTGCTAAACAATATCAGTTGGAGATTGATATTCGGGCTCTTCAGCAAAACAATATGAGTGTTCAGGAATTTTATTCTGCTATGTCAAATCTGTGGGATCAATTGGCTCTTACTGAATCTGCTGAATTACAAGCCTTCACCCCTTATACTAATCGAAGGGAAGAACAACGTTTGGTTCAATTTCTGATGGCTCTTAGGGATGATTTTGAGGGTCTTCGTGGGACTATCTTACATCGTAATCCTCTCCCAAGTGTTGATTCAGTGGTTAACGAGTTGTTGGCTGAAGAAATTCGACTTAAGTCTCATTCTCATTCTGAAAAAGGCAATCTCTCCACTTCCACTCCATCTGTCTTTGCTGCTCCTTTTAACAAAGGCAAGCCTCATGGAAAGGTTGGTTCTGATTACTGCAGCTATTGTAAGGAGAAGGGTCATTGGAAGTCACAATGTCCAAAATTAGGGAAATCACCACAGTCCTCCCAATGGCGCCCTCCTTCAAATCAGTCGAATCAAAGAAATTTCAGGGCCCCTTCATCGAATGTTCTTCGCTCCTCCCCAGATGCTCTTGATATTGGACATGTATCCTCTTCTGAGACCCCTCAAGTATCTGATCTTGCTGAGCAGTTTCAAAAGTTCCTTGCCACACAGCCACATGCCATGTATGCCTCCTCCTTTAAAGGTTTGCCTTTCCCTAGCCCGTCAGGTATATCTTCACCCTTATGGATACTTGATTCTGGAGCTGCACACCATATGTCATATGATTATAATTCTTTTGTGTCTTTAAATCATGTCTCACCTATGTTCACATTATTAGCCGATGGCACGCCCATGCCATTAGCAGGCACTGGGTCTGTTTCCACATCTAACTTATCTCTTTCAAATGTATATTACATTCCTAATCTCACATTGAGTCTTGCCTCTGTTGGTCAGTTATGTGATTACGGTAATTTAGTTTTGTTTTCTCCCACTCATTGTTATGTGCAGGATCGGCGATCAGGAGGTCGATTGGGACAGTAGTGGCGGGGGGACTCTACTTTACGGATGAAATTTGAAAGTACGGATATGTTGCGACCTCTCTTGTTGATTTGTCATTTTTCGAATGAGTTCATCTTCTTCTAGTTTTTATTTGTGGCACTCTCGTCTTGGACATGTTTCCTCTTCTCGTTTAAAATACTTAGCTTCTACTGGTGCCTTAGGAAAGTTACAAACAAATGATATTTCTGATTGTTGTGGTTGTAAACTTGCTAAATTTTCTGCTTTGCCCTTTAGCAAAAGCATCTCAGTTTCTAATGCACCTTTTGATTTGGTTCATTCTGATGTATCGGGTCCATCACCGGTTCCTACCAAGGGTGGATCTAGATATTATGTGTCTTTCATTGATGATTGTACTCGTTATTGTTGGGTTTATCTTATGAAACATCGTGATGAGTTTTTTGGTATTTATCACATGTTTCGTGCTTTGGTTAAAACTCAACATAATGCTGTTATAAAGTGTTTTCGGTGTGATTTAGGTGGTGAGTATACCTCTAATAAATTCTCTGAGTTACTTGCTTCAGATGGGACCTTGCACCAAACCTCGTGTACTGATACCCCAGAACAAAATGGCGTTGCTGAAAGAAAACATCGTCATATTGTTGAAACTGCTTGGTCCCTTCTTTTTGTCTGCTTCTGCTCCAAGTGAATTTTGGGGTGAGGCTATTCTTACTACTGTTCATGCCATTAATAGAATTCCATCCTCTGTCACATCAGGTTTGTCTCCCTTTGAAAAATTATATGGTCGTGTTCACGATTACTCGTCCTTGAGAGTCTTTGGTTCCACTTGTTTTGTCCTTCGCCTCATGTAGAGCGTAGTAAGTTGTCTTCTCGTTCTACGATATGTGTTTTCCTTGGTTACGAAGATGGTCATAAGGGTTATCGTTGCTATGACCCTTCAAGTCAAAAATTATATGTTTCTCGTCATGTTGTATTCCTTGAACACATACCATTTTACTCTATTCCTCCTAACTCTCATGGTCTCACTAGGTCTGATCTCACATGTATTGATCCTTTTTCCATGGATGTTGATGACTCTAATTTTGAGAATTGCGGGGTTGATGACACTAGTACTTCTACTGACTCCAGATGTTCCCTCCATCCCCACGGCCTCAAGAACCTCCTGTGGTTGTTGATCCTGCATCTACTCCTCCTCCTCCTCCTCCTCCTCCTCCTCGGTATCCTCTACGTGATCGTAAGTCCACTAAATTACCAGATTATGTTTACTCCACTTATTCCAATTCTTTTACTTCTTTCCTAACCACTATTCATAGTTTGTGCGAGCCCTCTTCCTATAAAGAGGCTAGTCTTGATCTGTTTGGCAAAGGCTATGGCGGAAGGAACTTTTTGCTTTATACAAGATAGATAGTTGGGACTTAGTACTTATTCCACCAGGAAAACGTGCTATTGGGTCTCGTTGGGTATACAAGATCAAAACCAAGTCTGATGGGTCAGTTGAGCGTTACAAAGCCCGTCTTGTTGCTAAAAGATTCTCTCAAGAATATGGCATGGATTATGAAGAAACTTTTGCTCCTGTGGCCAAAATGACTACTATTCATACTCTTATTGCAGTTGCATCGGTCCGTCAATGGCATATTTCTCAGTTAGATGTTAAAAATGCATTCTTAAATGGTGATCTTCAAGAAGAGGTTTACATGATTCCTCCACCAGGTGTTTCTCATAATCAGGGAGAAGTTTATAAGTTAAAGAAGGCTCTTTATGGTCTTAAACAAACTCCTAGAGCTTGGTTTGAAAAGTTCTCCACTGTGATTGCCTCTCTCGGCTTCCATTCTAGTGATCATGATTCTGCTTTGTTTCTCAAGTCTACTCCTCATTGTCGTGTTATACTATCCTTATATGTTGATGATATGATTGTTACAGGGGATGATGTTGATGGTATTTCTGAGTTGAAATTACAGTTGGCCAAGCAGTTTGAGATGAAGGATTTAGGTCCTCTTCGCTATTTCTTGGGGATTGAAGTTGCCTACTCTCCTAGAGGTTATCTTCTCTCCCAATCTAAGTATATTGGCAACATTCTTGATCAAGCTCGTCTCTCTGACACTCGAGTAGCTGACACTCCTATTGAGCTTAATACTAAATATGTCTTAGCGATGGTGTTCCTCTAGGATCCCAATTTGTATCGGACCTAGTTGGCGGTTTGGTGTACCTTACTATTACTAGACACGATATTGCTTATGCGATGCATGTTGTCGGTCGATTCGTTGTTTCTCCTACTACGATGCCTTTGGGCATTGTTTTTCGCATTCTTCGTTATCTTCGGAGCACTCAGTTTCAAAGTCTTCTCTTTCCTTCATCCTCTTCTTTGGAGTTGCGTGCTTACTCTGATGCTGATTGGGCTGGTGACCCCACTGATCGCAAGTCTACCACTAGATTTTGCATTTTTCTAGGAGATTCTCTTATTTCTTGGAGGAGTAAGAAGCAAGAAGTTGTTTCCCGCTCTTCTACAGAAGCTGAATATCGTGCTATGGCAGACACCACTTCGGAAATAGTTTGGTTACGTTGGTTGATCTCTGATATGGGTGTATGTCTTTCTAGACCAACTCCTATGTATTGTGATAACAAGAGTGCTATTCAAATTGCTCACAACTCGGTTTTTCATCAACGCACCAAGCACATTGAGATTGATTGTCACCTCACTCGCCATCATCTTCAACATGGCACCATTTCTTTGCCTTTTGTCTCTTCCTCCATGCAGATTGCTGACTTGTTCACCAAATCTCATTCTATTAAGCGTTTTCATTTTTTGACTGACAAACTCTCAATGCTTTCTGTTAATGCATCGTGAGTTTGAAGAGGGGTATTAGATATTATTAGTTAATAAGGGTAGTATAGTCTTTTAATATGTTACTATATATTCTCTCTTTAGCTTTGTATTCTATTAACTTGTGTTATGTTTATTGGAACCCTAAGGGAGCTCTCCCCTTTTCTCCTTTTATTCTTTCTCTTCATATGGTTTTGTATGTTTGTTAACATCAACAACTTAACAATGTACATCAGTAAGTTAACAGTCGTTGTTAGATAAAAGTAAATAGATATTATTGCTAAAATTAAAATGCTCTCTTGGAGTTGGTTCATACATAGATCATGAAGGAACTCTGGTTTTTCTCATTTAGATTGGTGTTGTAATCCTCTAAGATGTTTGACATCAGTCTGTTAGACTTGTAACATGATTCTTGCTCTCCACCCATAGATGCACAAAAGCCAAAAGCGATGTCCACTTGCTAACTAAAGTAAGATTCTTGAATTTGAAATTTTCATATGTATGCGCCTTTTGAATTCTTTATACAATCATGATTGGTTTCACTGTGATCTTCATGCATACCTGGCATTGTAGATGAGCTTGATATCTCTATTTGAAATGCAGTATATCTTACTTCCCTCATCTACAAATGGCATTAGAACCTATATATTTCTCCTTCTAATAGTAAACTGGCAATGCATTCTATTTCATTGACATAATCTTGACATTCTTCAAAGCTTTTCCTTTATTTAATTATGCTTGAATTTTCCCCTTGCAGTAGATATTATAATATACTGAGTCCAGGTTTTGTTAAATTTTTATGATGATCTACACTACACCTGATGATGCTATTGACTTTTAAGGCCAGAAGCTATTTGACTGAGATACAATATGCAGGCACACACCTACGAGTTCAACAATACATGGGAGTAACATGCCTTTCATATATAAATATAACTATGATATGGATCGTTTTAATTGGCAGCATAACATAGTGCACGTCACATGCATTGCATAGCTTCCCTACTGATCCTTATCATCTTTGATTCTTTTCGCATTCATTTTTATTACTTAGCTTTTTTTCAGTTCCTTGATTGGTAAGGTGGCACACTAAAATCTGTTTTTAAAAACGACTTAATTTGGTCCGAGTGGTAAGAACTCGAGTCCCTTAAGCAAGTGGTCTAAGGTTTGAATCCTGCCTCTTGTGAATGGAAAAAATCTAGTTGGGAGGGGACCGCTCATCTTGTGTGCCTTCATGCTCTCCGACTACATATTAGTCACCGTTAAATGAGAGTGTATCTTCTAACAAATAAGCGTCCCGCAATATAGGGGTGAAACTAGCTTAGTTTTTATGAGATGACAAAATATAAAGAGTAAATTTGTTTTGATAGGCAAAATGAACTTCATTAAGAGAACGCAAAAAATGTTAGGAGTTTAAATATGAACAACAATTAATTAAAGAAAGTAACAAACTCTATTTTAACAAAACCAACAAAAGTAAAAACAACAGGCCAACTCAATTTATATAAGACTTAAATAAAATTTCAACATTAGCTTTAGACCTCGCAATTTGTCAAAATAGAACTAGCTCCAATTTTACAAAGAAAATGACTCAAAACTTGCACAAAACCGATCATTCTCCCATAGATTTTTCACAAAAAACTTCAAAAGCAACCTTCCATTCGAGAATTGATTAACAGATAAAAAATTAGCAGTACAAAAAAAAAAACATTTGACAAGTAATCAGTCCTACTAGATATCAAAATAACTTGGAGCAGAGCTTTTACCTCTTTCAACAAAACAGAATTTCAAACCAGCTTTGTACCCAAAAAAAAACAAGAAGAATTTCAAACCAGCCGCAAGAAAAAATTATGTGATAGTCATCTATAATACTTTTTTGGGGGTGCAACTGTTGGTGTATTTGGTAGTATAACTGGTGTCATTAGTAATTGGGCTTGGTTGTATTAGGTCAATTTGGCCTGTTGCTCAGAGTTTGTGTCTCTGCAGTGAGTCTGTTTCAGTTAGTTTGTTTTGTGTTCGTTATTTTTGTAACCGCTTTGTAAACACTACTTAAGTGATTGATCAATGCAATTAGTGGATTAATTTTTTCCAATCACACTTGTCCAACATTCCTACCAGCTGGCATCAGAGCTCTTTTGGGGCCTGATTCAGAACCGTAGTCCCTGAAACTCGAGTGAAGCAAGAAAATGAGAGGAAAGTGAGGAACACGCTTGAAGGAGATGGGAGAGAATAGCAATTTCGTGCAACTCGCCATTCCCAGATTTGATGGTCATTATGACCAATGGGCCATGCTCATGGAGAATCTTCTCCGTCCCAAAGAATATTGGGGATTGATAGAAACTGGAATTCCCATCTTACCGGCGCAACCAACTCAAGATTAGATCAAAGTTGTGGAAGTTGCGAAGCTGAAGGATTTGAAGGCAAAGAACTACTTGTTCCAGGTGATTGAAAGAGGCATCTTGGATACAATCTTGAAGCGCGATACCTCGAAGGAGATTTGGGACTCGATGAGGCAGAAGTATCAGGGAACAACGAAAGTCAAGAGAGCTCAACTGCAAGCATTGCGGAGGGAATTTGAAGTTCTTGCTATGAAAGAAGGAGAACTGGTAAACGATTACTTCGCAAGAACCCTTGCCATTGCCAACAAAATGAAGACACACGGTGAAAGAATGGAAGAATGTCAGATAGTAGAGAAGATTCTAAGATCTATGACCGCAAAGTTTGACTATGTGGTATGTTCTATAGAAGAATCTAACAATGTCACTACTCTTTCAATTTATGAATTGCAAAGTAGCTTGTTAGTTCATGAGCAAAGAATGAGGGGTCATAAAGAGGAAGAGCAAGCCCTGAAAGTGTCAAATGGTGGGAGGAATGGAGGTGGAGGAAGAGGTCGAAGCAGTGGTAGAGATGGAAGAGGTCGTGGAAGACAAACCTTGAATAAAGATTCGGTGGAATGCTACAAGTGTCACAAATTGGGACACTTCCAATATGAGTGTCCCAATTGGGAGGATACTGCAAATTATGCTGAGTTCGATGAAGAGGAAGAAATGCTTCTTATGGCAAGCACTGAAATCCAGAATGATGCTCATCAAAGGGTGTGGTTCTTGGATTCTGGGTGCAGCAACCATATGTGTGGCATCAAAGAATGGTTCTTTGACCTTGATGAAGGGTTCAAAGAGTCAGTAAAATTAGGGGACGATTCGAGGATGGCCATGAAAGGAAAAGGAAATGTAAAGCTGAAGGTTAAAGACCTGGTACAGGTGATCATTGGAGTATACATTATTCCAGAATTGAAAAACAATTTGCTCAACATTGGACAGCTTCAGTAGAAGGATTTAACTGTCATCTTTAAGCAAGACATGTCAAAGTGTTCCATGATGAAAAGGGTTTGATTATGACCTCAAAAATGGCAACTAACAGGCTGTTTGCCATTACTGCCACAGCAGCCTCACCCTCTTTTTTTCAAGTTTCAGCTGAAGATACTACAAAACTGTGGAATCACAGATATAGACACCTCAGCATCAAGGGCCTCAAGCTGTTGGTTCAAAAAGAAATGGTGAAAGGCCTACCAAAAATCAAGGAGATAGAGCAAGTTTGTACTGATTGCATGGTGGGCAAGCAACATAGGGATTCCATACCAAAAAGTAGTAATTGGAGGGCATCTAAAAGATTGGAACTCATTCATGCTGACATATGTGATCCTATTAAACCAGAATCTAATAGTAACAAGAGGTATTTTCTTACTTTCATTGATGATTTAAGTAGGAAAACCTGGATTTATTTTCTGGTTGAAAAATCTGTTGCCTTTGATTGTTTTAAGAAGTTTAAGGCAATGGTTGAGAAAGAATCTGGAAATCTGATTTGCTGCTTAAGAACTGATAGGGGAGGGGAATTTAACTTAGCTGAATTTGTCAAATTCTGTGAGAATAATGGGATCAAGAGACAAATAACATCAACTTATACACACCAACAGAATGGGGTGGCAGAAAGAAAGAATAGGACTTTTATGAACATGGTTAGGAGCATATTGTCTGGAAGAAATGTTCCCAAAATGTTCTGGCTCGAGGCTGTGAATTGGGCAAATTATGTGTTAAATAGGAGTCCTACATTTGCAGTTAAAAGTATGACACTGGAAGAAGCTTGGAGTGATGTCAAGCCATCAGTACATCACTTTAGAATCTTTGGTTGTGTTGCTCATGTTCATGTTTCAGATGCTCAAAGAAAGAAGCTCAACAATAAAAGCATTAAATGTGTGCTCTTGGGAGTAAGTGAAGAATCTAAAGCCTATAGGCTTCATGATCCAGTGGCAAAGAAAATTGTAATCAGCAGGGATGTGGTTTTCTTTGAAAATGAAACTTGGCAATGGGATAAAGATGAGACAACAGCATGCAAGGAATTACTTGAATGTGAACATGATGATAAAAAGGCGGCTGAAGGACAGATTGAAGACACTGTGGAAGCTGAGACAAAAGTAGTTCAAAGGTCACCAATTAGAGGCTCAGATTCAGCAGAAAGAACTCATTCTGGTGAGGACTCTGCAACAGCCACAACCATAACTCCTTCTGGTCCATCTACTACATCAAGAGCCTCTACAGAAGATCAACCAAGTGCTCAAGGTAGGGAAAAGAGGGATATTAGACCACCTAGCTGGCTGGATGATTATGTAACAGAGAATATATATGACAGTGATGAGCTGCACACACTTGCTATATTTGGACCATGTGAGGATCCACTTGTCTATGAAGAAGCAGTGAAGCATGAGGTTTAGAGGAAGGCAATGGATGCAGAAATTGAAGCCATTGAGAAACATGGAAATTAAGAGCACTTCCAGCAGGAGCAAAAAGCATAGGTGTAAAATGGATCTACAGAACCAAGTACAATGAAGAAGGGAAAGTTGAAAAGCACAAAGCTAGGCTTGTAGCAAATGGGTACTTTCAAGAACATGGTATTAATTACAATGAAGTTTTTGCACCAGTTGCTAGATGGGATACTATTAGGAGCATTCTGGCTTTTGCTGCCATAAATGGTTGGGATGTCTTCCAACTAGATGTTAAGAGTGCTTTCCTTCATGGAGAGTTAAACGAAGAAGTCTATGTATAGCAACTAGCAGGTTATGTGAAAAAAGGAGAGGAAGGAAAAGTCTACAAGCTTCATAGGGCCTTGTATGGCCTTAAACAAGCCCCAAGGGCTTGGTACAACAAGATTGACTCCTATTTCAACAGGGAAGGTTTTGTTAAATGTTCTCATGAACATACACTATTTGTTAAGACTGATGACACAGGAAACAAATTGATTGTGAGCTTATATGTTGATGATTTGTTGTATACTGGAAGTAGCAGAAAGATGTTTGATGAATTCAAAGCTTCTATGAAGAAGGAATTTGATATGTCTGACCTAGGAAGGATGAGGTACTTTCTAGGCATAGAAGTCACTCAGTGCAGTGAAGGGCTTTTCATATGTCAGCAGAAATATGCAAAGGAAATACTTGAGAGGTTTGGCATGGAAAACTGTAAACCAGTAAACAATCATATTGTACCTGGTTGTAAGCTGTCCAAGAATGAAGAGAGCAGGCTTGTTGATGCCACTGGATATAAGAAGATTGTGGGCAGCCTAATGTATTTGATTGCAACTAGATTGGATCTTGCTTTTGCAGTAAGCTTGATAAGCCGATTCATGGAGAAACCAACAGAGAAGCACTTGGTAGCAGCAAAAATAGTTCTAAGGTATGTGAAATGAACCTTAGAATTTGGTATCTTGTACAGAAGAGGTCAGAATGTGAAGCTAGTGGCATATTCGGATAGTGATTATGCGGGTGACTTGGATGATAAGAAGAGCACTTCAAGTTATGTGTTTTTGTTGGGGTCAGGGGCAATTTCCTGGTCTTAAAAAAAATAGCCTGTGGTGACTTTGTCCACCACAGAAGCAGAATATGTTGCTGCTGCTCTGTGTGCCTGTCAAGGAGTTTGGCTCAAGAGAATTCTGAAAGCTTTGGGATTGGATCAGCTGAAGTGCATTACAGTGAAGTGTGACAACAACTCGACCATTAAATTGCCAAAAAAATCCTGTGCTACATGGTAGATCCAAGCACACAGATGTGCAATTTCATTTTCTTAGAGACCTATGCAGTGATGGGATCATTGAATTGGAATACTGCTCTACACAACAACAACTTACTGACATAATGACAAAACCAGTGAAGCTGGAGACCTTTTCCAATCTGAGGAGCTTGCTGGGAATGTGTACTTTAGCAGAAATAAACTGATTGTAAGGGTACAATTCAGTTTAAGGGAGGGTTTGTTGATGTATTTGGTAGTATAATTGGTGTCATTAGTTATTGGGCTTGGTTGTATTGGGTCAATTGGGCCTGTTGGTCAGAATTTGTGTCTCTGCAGTGAGTCTGTTTCAGTTAGTTTGTTTTGTGTTCGTTATTTTTGTAACCACTTTGTAAACACTACTTAAGTGATTGATCAATGCAATTAGTGGACTAGTTTTTGCCAATCACACTTGTCCAGCATTCCTAACAACAACTGCAAAAATAATTTATTTATATACTAGGACTTCAAATTTTTATTTTTATTTTTGGGGTAACCATTACCACCTCATGCACAAGAGAGGAATCACCCCTGCCGCAATCGAATCGAATGTTAAATATAAATATTTTTTGAAAAATAATGTAATTTTAGTAGTAAATATTTGAAACTTCATCAAATTGATGTTGATGATTCATTTTACATATTAATATGCATGACAAATTCAAATGAATAATAAAGTAATCCATTAACAACGAACTATACAACATCCATTATTCCTAAAAAAAATCTATTATTTCCTAAAAAAAACTATTATATACTCCCTCTGGAATGAATTATAAGCACATAGAATATAATTTAGTTCATTGAATAACCGATGTATTTGGTCTATATGCATAATTTGGTTCATTAAATAATTAAAAGACCAAATACATCGGTTATTCAATGAACCAAATTATGCTCCATGTGTTTATGATTAATGGGAAGTCAAAGGCGCTATCCGCTCTACTTCACACTTCACGGATAATCTGGCCATTTGCTCACAAAATGCGAAGCTGCTATGATTACGTGCTTACTATGACTTCTAAAAAAGTAGAAAACATCCCAGGACTAGAAAAAAAACATAAAAGTCATTGTCGGAATTGTACCCCACTTTTAATGTTTTTATTCTAACTGATAAACTCTTTGCTCTCTGATTTGAAATTCTCCTACAGTGAACCATCAACACCACTGGTTGCGCCATGAACAACATCTTCAAGAACATGCTGCTTTGGACTCGTACTCTAAGGCATTTCAGATCTACTCACATCCACACAGCTCATAATATACATAAAATTCGCAACTTTTCTCAGCATCCTGATCCGGGAACATGGGAATCCATGGAGGGTCTGCTTCGTTGCTCTGCAAATTTCATTCCTTTGTCTCCTATCAGCTTCCTAGAGAGAGCAGCAAAGGTTTGCAGAGACAGAACCTCTCTTGTGTATGGCTCTTTGAAGTATAGTTGGGGTGAGACCCATCAGCGGTGTCTGAAATTAGCTTCTGCTCTCACCCAATTGGGGATTTCTCGTGGGGATGTGGTGAGTTCTTCTGCCATTTTTTCCACCTATCTTTGTTTTGATTTTTGCTGTGATCATATTTCAGGATTTCTGCATGTTTCTGAACTGTACATAACCATTCATATTTTAGTTTTTTCTTTGTTGTTTCAAAATAAATTGTTTTAAAAATCCATAACTCGAGCTACTATTTGGAGTTTTAATTTCAAATTCCAGAAACAGAAGAATAAAAGTAAGAAACTGAAAAAAATTGTTTATGAACTTTAGGTGAAAGGACATCATCTTGGGTTTGCTACTATTATTACGTTCTAAGGTTGCAAAAGATTCAATTACTTGGATTACGGAATCCTCAATTGTTTATGAGCTTCTATTATATGGAAGTGAGCAACAAAGTTGTGGAGAATACTGGTCTTATCTCTATTCAATCACTCTGTCACACATTCAGTCTCATATGACTATCCTTTCCAGCAACACAAAGTTAATTACAAACAACTACCTTACCCTTTTTCCTGAAGGCAATGGCCAAAAACCGAATATTCAGCTTTATCTTTTTTCTGCTCAAAACAGTACGTTCATTAGATCAATTCAATTTGATACTCTTCTTATGTCTAGCATTTTCTTGAATCTAATGTCTATAGATATTTCTTCACCTTTTCTAGTTACTAGTTGTTGTATTTTGATATCACTGCTTTACTTTTCTTCTGCACTCTCTTGCATAGATTTTTCTATAAAATGATCTGCATTTTTAACCGTGGTAAATTGGCTTTGATGAAATTTGTGCCAGGGAGCAAATATATGAAAGCATCTGGAACTCCCTAAGAAAAAGGAATTCACTGATGCTATTCCATATTGTTTGTAAAACAGGTTGCCACCTTAGCACCTAATGTCCCTGCAATGTATGAGCTGCATTTTGCAGTACCAATGGCTGGAGCCATTCTTTGTACCCTTAATTCTCGCCTCGATGCAGCTATGGTGTCAGTCCTATTGGAGCATTCACAAGCGAAGATCGTTTTTGTAGACTACCAACAACTTGAAATTGCTCAGGGAGCATTGGACTTGCTTGGCAAAAGAGCAATAGAATTGCCAATTATAGTTTTAGTTGTTGACTCTGATTGCTCATCTACGATTGATATTACTTCAATAAGTTATGAGTATGAGAAGCTAGTGGCAATTGGGCACAATGATTTTGATATAGTAAGACCACATAGTGAATGGGATCCTATAAGTATAAATTACACCTCTGGCACCACATCTAGGCCTAAAGGAGTTGTCTACAATCACAGGGGTGCTTATCTAAACTCTCTAGCAACGGTTCTGCTCTTCCAAATGAACCTCTTTCCTGTTTATCTTTGGAATGTTCCATTGTTCCATTGCAATGGGTGGTGCCTTCCTTGGGGAGTGGCGGCACAATTAGGGACCAATATTTGTCTGAGAAAAGTATCTCCAAAGAACATATTTGATAATATAATTCAGCACAAGGTGACACACATGGGAGGAGCTCCTACAGTGCTGAACATGATTGTGAATTCTAAATTGACTGATAGAAAACCACTCAATCACAAGGTTGTAGTGCTAACGGGAGGTTCTCCTCCACCACCACAGATCCTTTCCCTGATGGAAGAAATTGGTTTCAGCATCGCTCACTTGTATGGTCTCACAGAAACATATGGTCCAGGGACTTTTTGTGCATGGAGACCTGAGTGGGACATGCTATCTCCCGAAGAAAAATCAAAGATAAAAGCCAGACAGGGTGTGCCCCACGTGGGTTTGGAAGAAATTGATGTCAAAGATCCAGCAACAATGGAAAGAGTTCCATCTGATGGCAAAACAATTGGTGAGGTAATGTTTAGAGGGAATACAGTGATGAGTGGATATTTTAGAGATTTGAAAGCAACAGAAGAAGCTTTTAAAGATGGGTGGTTTCATAGTGGGGATTTAGCTGTGAAACACTCTGATGGTTACATAGAAGTCAAGGACAGGTTGAAGGACATAATAGTCTCCGGGGGAGAAAACATTAGCTCAGTTGAGGTAGAAACAGTTTTGTATAACCATCCAGCAGTTCTTGAGGCTGCAGTTGTTGCCCGACCAGATGATCATTGGGGTCAAACTCCTTGTGCATTTCTGAAGTTGAAAGAGGGGTTTGATGCAAATGCTCAAGAAATAATCACCTTCTGCAGGGACCGTTTGCCCCATTACATGTCTCCTAAAACGGTCATTTTTCAAGATAATATGCCAAAAACTTCAACAGGGAAGATACAAAAGTATGTTTTGAGGGAGAAAGCCAAGGCATTGGGCAGCATTTCTAAACCCCTAGATTGTGAAAAAAACTTTTAGTCCATTGTTGAAGTAAGGAGAATAATAAATAAGAAAGTTGTTCTACATGAAACTACATTTTTATTATAATAAATATAATTGAATGATGAATGGAAGTTTCATATGAATCCATATGTATGCCACCTATATGACCCTATGTAGAAACTATAAATTTGATTTACATCACAAGCTTTTGAGAATTTCATTGTTGTTCAATTTGTGGGAAGAGCAGGATACTGCTCAATATCAACATGTATTTCAAAAGGGTAGATAATTGAACCGCAATATATTCAGTTCCCAATCTTAATCCACTAATCAATGATAACTCAGGGTATTGCAATATGGTAACTCCCTTATGCTTTCAAGCACATGGTATTGATCATGACAAAAGAACATTGACGATAAATCTAACCAATTGTATGGAGAACTGAAGGAATACAAAAGAATATCCAAGTATATGCAATTTCTGATGTGTAACCCTACTACTATTAATATTTTTTAGAATCTAAGAAACAAAGACAATTGGTCAGCTAGAAAATACAAAGAGAGATATAATTTAACCAAGCACTGGCAAGCCAAAACCAGCTGCAAATCCAAACCTATTTGTGTAATCAATCTTCAAGTTTTCAACATATTTTCAACTGTTGTAGTGATTTACTTTGCTGGATTTTTACCCAGAACTTTCTTAACTTTCTTGACTGCAATACCAAAGGGGTAAGCAATGTATTGCTAAAAAATATCTATGATAAGCATCACCAACATAGATATCAAATACCAATTTAACAATCGGAAGAATATCCATATATATCATTTATGGTCTCATAATAAATCTAGAATCCATATAGTAAAAGTTGACAGCAGTTAAATGCAAAAAAAATGGGCAGATAGAATAAAGTGAGAACCCACATACTGTCACTGAAATCAAACTTCTTGTTTTTTCATTGATCTCATCTAGAAGCAGTATTTTTTTGCCCTTTTGCAGCCAATCTTCTTGTTTTTCCTAGGATCCACAGCACAGATGCAAGAAATCATCAAAATATAAAAGAGTAAAGGAGACACTGAAAATCCTTTTAAGCCTGGGAATGAACCTAAGCTCTGATACCAATTGTTGTGCTAGAGGTTCACTCTCTTACACCAAATACAAGAATGACAAACAGTGACAAATACTTTTATAGCTATTGGAAATTAACACAATGGAAATAAAGCAGAAACCAAACAAATAGTAAAACAAATAGCACCACCAATCACTTCCACTACCACCAAAGGAGAGAAATCTAAATTACAAATTACAAATAGGTCTGATTTAATACAATCACCCTTTTATAAGAGAGGAAGAATAATACAATACTAGATATATGCCCGTGCGATGCACGGGGATGGAAATGATTTTTTATTCCTCAAATTGATGGAAGTATAAAAAAATAATCGATTTTGTGACAAAAAATAATGGTTATTGTTTCCATGAAACCCTCGGAGGAGGTACATGTGGATTCCTCCAGGAAACATGAAGTTAATTAATGACATTTTAATAGTACTTGGCACGCATTTGAGAGAGCTTTTCACATATAAATGTAGTTTGATATATATATAATACGGGAATCACATGTAAGGAGAAAATGATGTTAGATTATAAGAAGATAGCTTGATAACATATCCTCCAACAACTTGAGAAGAGAAAGTTCCTTTTGTTTATTACCTCCTTTGGAGCAAATATCCTAACTGATCCATCAAACTCCCCAATAATGTTCTTTTTCATTCAATGCTTTTATAAGGAGCTAAGAAAGAAAAGTTGAAACAAAAGTCTGGTGAGATTTACACTCAGATGAAGTAAATCTAAACCAAAAATTGTTATAGAGTGTCATAACTATTAAATAGAAACACACGTAACTAAACATAAGCAACAAATGTAAGCTGCAGAAGTCCATCATAAAAAAAATGTAAGCAGCAACATGTAACACGTATAAACATAAGCATATAACGCTTATAAACAAATTACGATCGATGCTTGATTAAAATCAGTTGGAATAATGCATATCATGCTCATATGGTTAATAGAAAAGAAACAATTAAAAATACCATTTAGTTCCGATAGATTAGTTAAGATTTCAATTGATGCTTTTTTCCACTATAAAAAATGAATCGGTAAAGAATACAACACATGATTCATATAAATTAATATTTCAGTCACACGGTTCTGGTTTGACTTGTCCAGGTGAAGTGATATTGCAATTGTTGTCCTTCATACAGAACATGTGCTCAAACTTGATGCCTTTGTTTAGCCAAGTCATTACTCCATGTTTCAATATTATTGGGAGCTAGAAATCGATTTACAAAACAATGATTTATATCAATTTGCCAAGTCTAACCCAATTTTCTCATAAGTAGTAGGTGTGGTGACCTCAATCATTAGAGTAGGTGGATTGTAGCCACCGGGAGGAATTGGGGAGACTCCATTGTTACGTTGCAGAACAAATAGGAAAGGAGTTTAAAATTATCAAATTATAATCACCCACCATTCCACCAATAAACAAAAATATTTTTCCTAAAGAAAAGAATTCAGTGCAGGCTAGCCAAAAACGGGATTTAAAAAATTATTCAAGGATGAGAATGAAGAGGGTAAGGCAGCGTGTGAGAGAAGACACCGTACTGGTTTTGAGCTAGGGATGTTGTATTGGGAGGGTTGTGGAATTGGCAAAGGTGTAACTGATGGTACAGTAAAGGGAACAGGGTAACGTAACTGTATTTTTCGTGTCCTATTTTTTTTTTTTTTTACCCTTAAATCAATGATACAACATCATCCATTCTTCATTTCCGCCTCTTTAGGCAAGGCTATTTTTGTCCCAATACCCAAGATTTCGGTTTCCCCATAAAAAATAACCCCCACCATCCAAAAAAACTAAAATTATATTTCTCGGTAAAGCGATGTTATATGGACAACTGAATTGCCAACACCGTAATGCAACATCGTATACACAGAGAGAAAATGAATTTTGCGATCTGTGCCGGTGACAGAAAAAAACATAAAAAAGGCACAAATCGTATATAAATACGGTGTTTTGACATCTGAAAGTTGTCCACTTATTAGAGCCGCGGATGTCCACTTATTTGACATCCGTACTGGTTCTACAATAGGGAGCCTCTCTCTGGCGGTCTCATTAAGAGCCGCGGATTTGTGTGTCCAGTGTCGGGTGGGCAGCAACGTCAGGGGGATGGGGCGCATCTGATGGGTAGGTAAGAGACAGAAGAGGCATGGAGAGAGAATAAAAAGACAAAAGAGAACAAAAAACAAGTGAGAAAATAGAGAGGAAGAAAGGGAAAAGAGAAAAGAAGAGGGGGATAACAGGAGGTAATTGAGAGATGGGAAAGTGAGGGACAAATCCGGGATGGAGGGAGAGGAGAATCAAAAAGATCTAAGGGAGATGATAGTGGAATGGCTGGATTTCTATGAAAAAGGAATAATGAGATTGTTGACCATATTTAAAAAAAAATCTAGAATGATTCCTTTTGGTGTGAATAAAGGAGATTTGTGGCTTGGATTGCTACAAGATAAATGTTGTTTTCCTTTGATGTGCTTAAGGTTATACTCATAAGTTGGAATTGTTTTTCAAATTTCTAAAGTGGGTTTGACTGAATCATGGTCAGTTGGAGGGAGGCAACATGGGAGAGGGGAATGGAATGGTGTGATAAAGGGAAGTGAAAGTGAAGGCTCAAGTGGGTGGTGGAAGTTAGAGGGCGTGGGATTGGCAGGGTTCAGACTTGGGACTTAGGGGTGCGGAGTTGTTTATGGTTCACTATAGCCTATTGGGCAATCATTTGACTGATTTATGAAGAAATACTAAATTGTTCAATGACAATGAGTAGAGCAATAGGCCTTTGAAGATTTAAACTTTATTCAGTAGCAAGTTTCTTTTTCAACAATATTGTTTTTCTCTATTCTTCATCTCTTAGTTTGTTATAAATTAAGGGATACTTCTAATAGACTTCATTGGCTATTCTCTATGGTTTGGTCCTTATTGTCCCTTTTTTTGTGGTGCAGGAAATAATTAAGGCCTTTCCTCTACTTCTCTATTTCTTTTCGCGAAAACTGTTTTACTCTCCCTCATCTCTATTCTCCTTCTTCTGCTTTTCTTCTTTTTTTATTGATGGTGTTGATTTTGTTTACAGGTTCCCTACGTTGATGTTTCTTTGGGCAGAACATTGGAGTACGATACCCAACATGAATGACATTATGCTTATCGGAAAAAAAAACATGGATGACATTACAGTGCTCATTAAAATGGGTTGGATCTTTATTTTTTGTGATCAAGAGTGTGGGGGCACTTAAGAGGTTCTATTTACGCAACATATTTGTTTCGTGCGTGTTGGGGGTTCTATTTTAAGGATTTCTGTTTTTGGCTGTACAGGATAGTTGGTGTTTGTGTTCAAGAGATGTCAAGTGTACGTTTTTCAAGTATACTCATTATTTGTCATAGGACTACTACATTGTATCTTTTCCTTACCCATGGCACTCAATTTTATAATGAAATTCCAATTTTCTTATTAAAAATTGTATATAAATATATTTATTTTTCAATTTGTAAAAGAACAATATAACTCATGCAATAATGAAGCAGCTTTATATTGATTAATTACTATTTTCTCGAATTGTGCTTGCTGTTCTTAGATGTCGAGAGACAGACATTTTATGGGTAATAACATACAAAGTAAAAAAATGCTACTATGATACATGAAATTCAGTTTTGGAATTTGGTTTCTATTCTCAGGTTCGTAGGGTTCAAGGGATCAGCCTTTAAACTTTTTTTTTTTGAGCAAACGGCCTTTACCCTTCTTGATGAATATCAAATGTTAATTCTAAATTAAAAAAATGAAGTCATGAGACAAGTAGGAAGAACCAATGAAGTAAGATTTTGTCATGTCGATCCCCTTGCAGTATAAAATGAAGTCATGAAACTGAGTCTAACACATATGTTTCATTGGTTATTGACAATTATAAATTTACGAAATATTTGATTGGTTAATATATACATATACATATCGATATGTGTTATGTCATTTTATAAAATTCGTGTGATGAAATACCTTAAACGCATAATTAAATCTTTTAAAACAAGTGATAAATAATAGATACTGTAGCACAATAGAAATGCTGAAAGACGGGCACTTCCGTGCCCGTCTTGCCGCTAGTTAAAATAAATAAAATGGTAACACACGAATGAATAAGAAGGCTGAACCAAAAATAAAACGAGACACATAAATGATAAATGCACAAGGAATCTGGTGGTCAGACTGGTTGCGTGTGTTTTGGAACCTGCCAAAATCAGATATTGTGCGATGTGGAAAAATTTACTTGACATGGCAATCAAGGGGTGAGGTGTCGATGCAAGGCTTTGCGGGTCTGTTTTGTTATATTATAATAGATAATAGATAGATTGGATGAGGTAATTTACAATGGGTGGGGGGAAGGAGAAACAAATCTAACATTTTAGTTATTTAAATATGCTAATAACCTGGATCTAGGGAACTCTTGTTGGCATTTATTAGTGAATTGATAATAAAAACTTTTTTCATGGTAAAAGATAGATAAGATCTGCCGAGGGTGGGTAGTAATACTTGAATATGCAAAGGACAAAACTTGAGTATAGTTTCTTGTGCGTAGTTTTTACTGTTTTCCAATCACAATTCAACTCGTGGATTAACTATCTAATAGTAAAAATAGGATCTTTTTGAATTTAAATTTAAATAAAAAATTTAATCCACGTAACATGTTGTAATTTGTGAACAACACAAAGAACACCTAAATTTTTTCCATATACAAAATACTCATATTCTATTAAATTCTTATTAACTTTTTAGATTTTCACATTGTCGATGATGAAAAAAATAAACTCCGTAGATTCTAGATCTACTTTTCATAGTGACAGTATAGAAAAGGAAATAGTATTCAATACTTGAGACTGAGGTTTTTAAAATCAGACGAGACAGTGAACTGATGAAGATATTGGTTAAAGGTTTAATAGTCTAATTGTGGTTGAACTGGTTATAATTAAATAACATTTTTAAAATTTAATGTTATATATCAAATTATAGTAAACAAAAAATAACATAATATTCATAACTTCGTAATATTAAAAAGTAGACTAATTCATAAAATAATTACTTATAGAAATTATCTTTGAAAATGTATTAATGTCGTATGAATGAATCTAATGATTTTAACCCCCTCAAACTATTAGCCCGAGCAATACAAAACGGAAAAGCCAAAAATAGATGGGAATTGCTAAGGGCACCCAGCATTTTGCTGAGCACCCTACATTTTTCAAAATGCCGTAGTAAAAAATTAAGCCTTTTTTTTATCATTCGTGTCCCTCGTGAAGACCAATTTGCGAGTGAACAAAATTTTAATTTTTGTTCACTCGCAAATATCATATTTGCGAGTAACAAAAAAACTCGCAAATATTTGCGAGTGAAAAAAAAATTCCACTCGCAAATTGTAATTTGCGAGTGTACAAAATGTACACTCTCAAATTACAATTTGCGAGTGCAACCTTTTTTTTTCTTTTGCTGAAATTTGCGAAGGTTGTGCAATTTTGCTGAAAGTTGTGAAGCTTTTGATGAAATTTGCGAAGCTTTTGCTGACTGGACGAAAAAAACGCGTGAACTTAAAGCAGCAATCACCCTTGCAAAACACATTTTCTTTGGTCAAATGCTGCAACACAGTCAACCATCCTTTTTGTTTTGTTTTTGTTATTTTTTTTTTGGGTAACCCTCATACTCAGTCACAAATTGCAATTCAGGTGAACAAAAATTAAAATTTTGTTCACTCGCAAATATTACTTTTGCGAGTAAAAAAATATTCGCAAAAGTGATATTTGCGAGTGAACAAAAATTAAAATTTTGTTCACTCGTAAATATCACTTTGAGAGGGACACGAATGATAAAAAAAGTTTAATTTTACCCGGGGTATAATAGTCAACACAGTCTAATGTAGGGTGCACCCAGCAAAATGTTGGGTGCCTTTAGCAATTCCCAAATAGATTTGGGCCACAATTTCAAAACTATCGGCTCATGAACAAAATAAAAGAAAACTATACTTTTTTTGACGGAAAATGAAAACTACACTTGAAAAATATAAAATAGAATAAATAAAAAGAAGGAAGAAGAAGGAAAAATAAGGTTTTTTTTTTTTTTTTTACAAAAAAGGAAAAATAAGTTAGGTAGCAACACATTGATATAAGCGCTAAAGAAAACGAAATGCGACACAAATATTAATTACAGTTTCTCTCACTTTGAAGCGAAAATGATATATGAACATCGCTTTTGCCGACACCCACACTGACATTGTATTTTGTCCCCCATTTTTTTGAAAAAATATTATTTGGTAAAAAACTTATTACAATCGTGAATCACATGTGGTTAACAGAGTTAATATTAGTGGTTAATACAGTACTGAAAGTAGTTAATAGGTACAACTTGTGGTATCAAAATAACTCATTAACCAGTTAGTGAACTGAATTAACCACTTATTTGCAATGCATTAACCACTTCTAATATTGTATTGATAATGATACTTGGTTAACCAAATTGATATTACTGATTAATACAGTGGTTAATGCAGTTCATGTTAGTGTTTAATACAGTTCACTAACTAGTTATTGTACTATTCTGATGCTAATTTGTCAAACTGCACTTATTAACCACTTTTAATACTGTATTAATCACTAATATCAATTCTGTTAACCACTTATATCAATGAGTTGCACTTACACCCATTAACCACTTACAACATTGTACTAACCACTTTCAATACTATATTAACCAGTAATATCAACCTTGTTAACCGATTGCAAAAGTGGTTAATGCTGTGTAAGTAAGTAGTTAATGCAGTTCACTAATTGGTTAACAATTAATCTATGTCTGTATTAACCACTAATATCAATTATGTTAACCACTAATGTCAGAATAGCCCATTAACCAGTTAGTGAACTGTATTAACCACTTATTTGTACAGCGTTAACCACTTTTATAATAATTTTTTTTTGGGAAAAAAGTTTTGAAAATTAAAATAAAAATAAAAATTGTCCGTACATGTACGGACATACGGTCCGTACACGTACAGACGTAAGGTGTCGCATACGGTGTCTACAAAAGTGATGTTCATCTATCATTACTCCTTTCGAAAAGCCTTTCCCTAATACCAAAAAAAAAACCTTTCCTTTTGTGTCTTTGAGGGAGTGTATTGGATTGAAATTTTTAAAAAACTATTTTAGTATAAAAATGTCTTGTGAATTTTAAAAGACTATGTAAGAATGTAATGACTTATAAGAATTTTTTAAAAGACTTTTACTATTCAGATTTTGTAGTTTGGATTTTAAAAGATTTATATGATAAGAATCTAAAAGATTTGAATGAACTTTATGGATTTATAAGATTTTAAAGGATTCCAGAGATTTTTAGCAAATATTCAAAGTTACGATGACGGACACTGTGCTTGGGGCCCTGAGTTGTGAGCTGCTGATCGGCGGGTTTCTGCCCAGAGTGGAAGCCGTTGGTTATGGGAGGATATTTCGGGAGAAAAATCAAAACCGACCACAAATCACGGTAACTCCTCAAACTCAAATTTCAGAAATGCATCTCCAGCTCCTACGAGATCTTCGGATCCTGCCTTTAATGGCACAAATTAGGGACTTGTTTTCAATGCTCAGAATCAACAGTATCAAAAGCTCTTGCCTAGTCTGTAATCTGCTCCGTCTGCCTCTGATCAGCGGAATAAACAACCTCTGTTGACCTTGACACATGCAGCCACTAAGACTGAGGATATTGAGGAGCCAGAATTAAGGAAAAGGAAACGAGCATTAGCAACCAGCCCTACCTCGACCCAGCACACTAGCTCTTAGCAGAATGAGCCCCCATCTATTCAATTCGATCATTTTTTATCGGCAGAGCTAGGCAGCCAGGCCTACCGGGCACCATGAGTCTCGTCAGTTGGAACTGCCAGGGCCTGGGGAATCCTAAGGCAGTTCCTATCCTAAAAGACCTTGTCCGTGTCTATAAACTGGACATTCTAATCCTCATTGAAACATTGGTGCATGCAAACACAGGGTGAAGTTAGGATTTAATTACTCCTTTGTTGTTGATAGAGATGGTAGAAGCAGCGGTCTAGTCATTCTCTGGAGAGCTCCCTTCAATTGTACTATCTTGAACTACAGCCAAAATTTAATTAATCTTGATGTTCACGATGATATTAAAGGACAATGGAGATTAACGGCCTTCTATGGATATCCTAGTAGTGGGGACAGAAGAAGATCTTGGAACCTCTTGAGAACATTAGCCTCCATGTCAAATGATCCTTGGTGTGTAATGGGGGATTTTAATGACCTTTTGTAACGCCCTGACTCTAATCAGAGAATTACCTACTAAATTAACTGAAGTTAAAATTAAATGTGGGAAGAATTTTCGCTTTACATAATGCACCATAAAAGTAAATCCGTTTTTTTAAAAACAGGACTTTGACTAAATAAATTCTTTGATCACATCAAGCAATATAATACAAGGTTAATAATAAAAAAACATTAATCAAAACTACAACCAAATTGAAGACATTTCAAAGACTCATAATAAATGACTCCAACTTGGACTGCAAACTATTAATTCCAAACCTATACTAGCTCATACATTAGAAGACCAAACTTGACTCTTACATAAAACTTAAGGAATTAAAAGACGACTCGTGATCCGGTATTGACTCGAAAGGTCTCGCCGCGAAGGCAAGACCGAACACAACTTCATGCTCTAACTCCTCCGATGTGCTTGTACCTGAAAACAACTCCCCAAATATGTGAGTTTATAAAACTCAGTAACATAGAATTGAAACTTAAAACATTACCGTTGTTTTCAGCTATACGTGGTGTGCTACATATGGAAAACTCATCTCCTCAAATCATACTATTATGATAAACATAATTGAGGCATTTAAGCCAGAACACTATTTCTCATACAAACATAAACACATTTGTAAGAACATATAGTTCAACTCCTCATAACTTGCTACATCCAAGAAAATGAATGAGACATAAATGCAATGCAACATAACTAAGAACATATAGTTCTTCTTTTCTTTGTGCTTAGCACATCTTAACTATTCCCTTGATGGTTAACTTGATTTTTAACCGAGAATCTATGTTACTGGGTTTTGTCATAGACTTTGTTCCCTAGACCCCAATCAACTTAACTTACGGTATAGTGGCTAGACATTATTAACCCCCCAAGTGGCGTCCCACGAGGCCAACCATATCGAGCTATTCTCTTATGAGGAATCTTGTGTGTCTTTTAAGTGATTATTATCACAATGCTTATGCTTCTATGCATGTTTACAACAAGGTAAAATAGCAACTCAGGAGTTCTCAATCCATATATCATTTAACTATCAAACTATCTCCAATGATATTCAAAAGAAAATCAAGGAAATTAACTCAACATGTATTTGAACGTTGGCTTATGCATTTTCAAATGCATTCAAATAATGAAAGGAATATACAAGTATAATTCAATCATTCTCAAGCAATATTAGTAGTATACTTGTACTATGGCATAAAGTATGCAAATACAATATCCATTCTTATAACATTTATGTCATCCAAAACATTACACTAGGTTAAGGAAGCAATTAAATGGAAAGGTGGAAGCATAAGAATCTTTGATTATTATTACTCTTTATTGAGTTCAAGAGATGTGAAAAGTGTGGTTATATAAACCCTAGACCATAGTTATTCTGAGATTTCAAAAACCAGAACCCAAAATTCTGCAGAAAAAAGGGTGTGAATCGATTCACAGTGCAGTGAATCGATTCACTACTTATGCAGAATTCGATTCACAGTGTTGTGAATCGATTCACACATTCCCAATTCGATTCACAGAACCAAATTGGGGCCCGAGAGCCTTTTGTGAATCGATTCACAACCATGTGAATCGATTCATGCAGAGAACAATGTGGAAAAACATACTTTTAATAACTCAACCACAGTGTTATGAATCGATTCACAGAACCAAATTGGGGCCTGAGAGCCTTTTGTGAATCGATTCATAGCCCTGTGAATCGATTCATGCAGAGAACAATGTAAAAAAACATACTTTTAATAACTCAACCACATTTCCAACAACCCAAACAACTCACACTTATCACTTCCAACCATTTCAAATCAAACACTACATATAATGCTTTAAAAATCAACTCACTACAAGCATGCATTATTTAGGAAAATGACCTCATGGACATTCCCATCTGGGGACTTATGGTTGCCTACAACCTGAGGTTGAAGGATTTCACATAACCATCAATATTTCATCCCAATTAGAGCTCTATGGAGTTCACAATGGGCAAACATCACACAAAGGTTTGTGGGGGGTTGGGGCAGTCATCCAACCCTTAACCAAACCCACTCAAATATTTCAATTTCTACTTATTAGTCCTTAGAATCAATAATTAAAATAATAATCTTAGCACACCCTAAGAGAGGTTTTAAATTAGGGGATTCTATGTTACCTTAGGGCTTTGATGAAATTGGGGGTAAATCCCCAATTTCTAGGGCTTGAATCTTCATCCTCCAAGCTTGCTCCTTCCACCACCATCTTCTTCTTCCTCTTCCTTCTTCTCTCTCTCTCTCTCTCTCTCTCTCTCTCTCTCTCGGTTCAATCTCCCTCTTTCTAGCTGTCTCTCTCTCTCAATCTCTCTGTCTCACTCCCTCGGCCTCTCTCTGTCTCGCTCTCGCTGTCTCTGTCCCTTTCGGCGCACCACCGATGTTGACAAGTGACTCCAAACACAAGAGGGGGGTGAATTGTGTGTGAACGGTGCTTTCAAAAACTTTTGGAGAAATAAGTGCTAATTATGAGTTGCGGAAATATTAATGTGAAATAGATAAATCACTTGAAGAATAAATTGCAAACGAGTTAAAAATAAAGTAAATAGTAAGATATAAATAACAATAAAATAAAGTACAGAAATTTAATTGACTGAAAAGTAGAGAGATAAGGAGTAAAAAAGCACACAACAAATTATCCAGGTTCGACCACCTAACACCCCTGTGGCCTACGTGCCGTCCCCAAAGCAAACGACCATGGGATTATCACTAACCCACTAGCTTTTAAATCACTTTCAACTAGAAACCTTTACAACTCTAAACCAGAGCAATACGTTCAAGAGATATCACCTCTCTATGAACACCTTGGGATTCCTACCCAAAAATAAATGATTTTCACAAATAAAATGAGACGAGAAAGATACACTCAATAGTGCAGATATAACAAATTGAAGCTCAAATAATACAACTCAAATTATGTAGAATAAAAAGACTTTCGGAAAATTGTGCTCAAATAAGTGTGAGTGATGAAAAATATTTGTGAGTTTTTGGCACAAAAATTAAGCACTACGTTGTTGTATTTTTACATAGCTCATGAGTTTTGTTTATATGGGCAAGGGAGGAGCGTCATATTTAAAAAGTGTTGTCCGTTGAGGATTTGCCCGCTATGCTTTGATTATTAAAAGGATTTGTCGTTGCGGCATTTAAAAGGAAAATCTGCCCGCTATGCTCAATCCGAATTTGATTTTCATAGTTTGAAAACACGAGTCAGCTCGACGCGACCACGGCTCAAGACGCGACCTCACCAAGACTTGACAAGAGCTCAAGACGTGACCTCCTCACAGCCTCGACGCGACCTCACCAAGACGCGACAAGAGCTTCAAGACGCACTCCACCTCCTCACGGCAAAGACATACCTCCTCACGGCTCGACGCGACCTCCTCGGCTCGGCATACGACCTCATTTCGACACCACGACCTCGGCACCACGACCTCATTTCGACATTTATGAATATCATAAAATCACTTTTAGAATAAAATTCATTTTGTGTGTGTGTGATTTTATTTTAATTGAGAGCTTTTTATTACTACTTACAAATAGTCTTAATAAAAATAAATAAATACCCAAAACTCAAAGACTTGAGAAACTATCACTCTTGATACGCGTCTTGGTATTCTTTTCCACTTTTTGCATGGTTGACTACTTGGAAAGCTCCTTTGTCAATCATCAAAACCATCCTGTCAAGGCATGTATTCACAGACTCCCCCTTTTTGATGATGACAAACATCTCATGGAGGGAATTTAGTAAAATATAATCATGATATAGCAATGAGATATAAGCATGGTTTTTCAATAAAAGATATCAGAGTTTAAGCACAATATTTAGAAAAACTCCCCCTCACAATAGGCAATACTTAAAAGATCACTCCCCCTGAATCATGCATTCATGTAACTCTCCCCCTTTTGGCAACATCAAAAAGCGGGAAAGACAAATAAAGCAAGGCATATATTCAGGATTAAACAAGCATATTTTGATAGTTACGTGATACCAAGCTTGGTGTGTGACAGATGAAATTTGGTTGGACATGATTAGCTAGTTGCATAAGACAAATGCGTCACCCACTCATTATTCCGTACTTAAAGAAAATGGAAGGGGAAAAGACCTGCATAAACTCGTTAGCACACTCAAACGCCCAAGTTAGAATTTATTCAAAAAGAAAATGCAATCACAAAATACTCAATGCATGATTGGTCTAAAATTCCCAATTCAGTTCTAATAAAAAGAAAGTTTCCTTAGGCAAATGTTTAGTAAAATTATCTCGAACTTGTCTAGATGTTTCCACAAACTCAATCATGCAATCACCTTTTTGAACATGATCTCTAATAAAATGGTGCCTAATCTCTATGTGTTTAGTCCGAGAGTGATAAACCGGATTTTTAGTGAGGTTTATGGCACTAGTATTGTCACACTTTATTGGAACAGTTTTCAAATTAATCCCATAATCATTCAAGCTGTTGTTTCATCCAAATAATCAGGCGCAACAACTACCGCCGCAACATATTCCGCTTCGGCAGTGGACAAAGCCACACTGGCTTGTTTCTTACTATGCCATGAAACCAAGGCATTCCCAAGTAAGTGACATGTCCCACTAGTGCTTTTTCGGTCCAATTTACAACCCACAAAATCAGAATCCGAGTACCCAATCAAAGTGCATTCGGCACCTTTGGGGTACCATAAACCCGTGTTTTGTGTGCCAGTGAGATATCTCATGAAGCGTTTCTGACAGAGAGATGTGATTCCTTAGGACTAGCTTGAAAACGTGCACACATACAAACACTAAACATAATATCGTGACGACTAGCGGTGAGATAGAGAAGAGATCCTATCATACCTCTATACTTACTTACTTGACCGACTTACCACCTTCATCTTTGTCAAGATAGCATGAAGTGCTCATTGGAGTTGAGATTTCTTTTGCATCGGTCATTCCAAATTTCTTGAGTAAATCCTTGCAATATTTGGATTGATTGATGAATATTCCTTCCTTTGTTTGTTTGATTTGAAGTCCAAGGAAGTAATTTAGCTCTCCCATCATTGACATTTCAAATTCACTTTGCATGATATCAGAAAATTCCTTACACAAGGATTCATTAGTAGCACCAAATATTATATCATCGACATAAATTTGAACAAGTAAAATGTCATGCTTCTTATGTTTGATGAAAAGAGTAGTATCAACTTTTCCTCTTTCAAAACCTTTTTCAAGTAAGTATTTGCTCAACCTATCATACCAAGCTCTAGGAGCTTGTTTTAAACTCCTCTGAGCCTTTTTCAATTTAAAAACATGATTTGGAAATTCAAAATTTTCAAAACCAGGAGGTTGATCAACAAATACTTCTTCTTGAATATAACCATTTAGAAAAGCACTCTTTACATCCATTTGAAAAAGTTTAAAATCCATGACACATGCAAATGCTAGAAGCATACGAATGGCTTCTAATCTAGCCACGGGTGCATAGGTTTCATCGAAATCTATGCCCTCTTGTTGGTTGTAGCCTTTTGCAACAAGTCTAGCTTTGTTTCTAACAATAATACCGTTTTCATCAAGCTTGTTGCGAAAGACCTATTTGGTCCCAATGACTATATGATCTTTAGGTTTAGGAACTAGTTCCCAAACATTGTTTCTTTCAAATTGATTTAATTCCTCTTGCATAGCAAGGGTCCAATGTTCATCAATAATGGCTTCATTGATGTCCTTTGGTTCAACTTGAGAAACAAAAGCCATGAAAAGACATGCATGATTAAGAGAGTTTCGAGTTGTTACCCTAGAGATATCGCCAATTATATTGTCAAGTGGATGATGTTTTGAGACTCTCCATTCTTTTGGTAAATTTGAATGAGGATTCCTTAGAATATTGTGGCAAAGGATTTTCATCTTCATCTTTGGACTCGTTTGAATCTTCTAAGTGACTATTTCCCAATATTTACTGCAAGATCATCAACACTATCTTCTACCAAAGATTTTGGGTTAGACTCATCAAAGGTAACATGCACAGATTCTTCAATAGTCAAAGTTCTCTTATTATAAATTCAAAAGCTTTACTAGAAATAGAATATCCAAGAAATATACCTTCATCCGCTTTGGCATCAAATTTTCCAAGGTTATTCTTACCATTGTTTAGGACAAAACACTTGCATCCGAAAAACGTGAAGGTGGGAAATGTTGGGCTTCCTTCCTTTGTAGAGTTCATACGGTGTTTGTTTAAGGATCGGCCTTATAAGAACTCGATTCATCACATAGCAAGCGGTGCTCACTGGCACGCCCAAAAGTACTTAGGAAGGTTAGTCTCATTGAGCATCGTCCTCGCTAGCTCTTCAAGAGACCGATTTTTCCTTTCAACCACTCCATTTTGTTGCGGTGTCCTTGGAGCGAGAAAAGTTGTGATCGATGCCATTTTACGTGCAAAATGCTTCAAATGCTTCATTCTCAAATTCCCCACCATGATCACTTGAATGGAAGCAATGTTAAGTCCCTTCTCATTTTGTATAACCTTTGCAAGTTTTCAAAAGCATTAAAAGCATCATTTTTGTGAGAAATAAATAAAGTCCATGTATAGCGAGAATAGTCATCCACAATAACAAGAGCATAGTAATTGCCACCAAAGCTCATGGTTCTAGAAGGGCCAAATAAATCCATATGTAAAAGTTGTAAAGTAGGTTTGTAGAAACAATATTTTTAGATTTGAAAGATGCCTTTACTTGTTTTCCTTTTGACACGCATCACAAAGTTTATCTTTTTCAAAACAAATCTTTGGCAAACCAATTACTAAGTCTTTACTGAACCAATTTATTAAGATGATCCATGTGAATATGAGCCATTCTTCTATGCCATAGCCAAGATTCATTCTCTTTACTAAAAAGACAAAGATGCATAATTTGAAGGTAGTTCATCTAAATTAACCATATAGATATTTCCAATTCTAGATCCAACAAAAGCTGTACTTTTATTAAAAGAATTTACGACCATGCATTTTGAAGAATCAAATATAACATTATTGCCTTTGTCGAAAGTTGACTAATACTTAGCAAGTTATGTTTCAAACCTTCCACATACAAGACATTCTCTATAATGGGATTAGGACTCTTACCAATAGTACCAATCCCAAGAATTTTACCTTTATTATTACCACCATAACAAACATAACCTTTATTTTTGGGTTCCAAAGAGGAGAACTTGCTTTTGTCTCTGTCATGTGCTTTGAACACCGCTATCAAGATACCAATTTGAATCTTTGGCTTTCAAGCACACCTGCAAAATAAAATCAGGTTTTAACTTTTGGTACCCAAACTAAGTTGGGTCCAGATGAGTTAGTTTTGGCAAAGTACCCTTTGGAATCCATATCTTTTTACCAACCACATTCTTGTTCTTTCTAATATTGCAAATGGAGGCAGTGTGACCATTTCTACCACAGTGAAAGCATTTAATGAAAGGACTACTTGAGGGTTTGTTGTGATTGAAGAGTTTAAAAGATTTTTCATGAATTTTTGGATGATAACCTAAACCGACTTTTCTAAAAGTACCTTTTTGGTTTCCTAAAATAATGTTTAGATTATCTCTTCCCATTGTAAATTTTTCAAGAGTGTTATTTAAATCCTCAACCTTATTTTTCTAAACACTTCACTCATTGCATTTTAAAACTTCATCTTTTTATTTTCACAAGATATGGGAGGAGAAGTTTCAATCACAAGAACTTGTTTTTCTTTAAGAATCACTATCTCTTTGTTTAAAATTTCAATTTTGATTCAAGAGAAGAGATGGTTTTCTTAGAAGAAAGAACAATTTTTCCAAGTTTAATCGTTTCATTATTTAATTCTTCACAAGCAATAAGCAGCTCATCATAAGTTAAAGGAGATTCGAGTTCAAGAGCATTTACCTCATCCTCCTCGTGTTTTGCCATGAGACATAAGTTGGCCTCGGTAGTACCTTCATGGGTCAATAGAAGGGTGTCCCACATTTCTTTAGCTTGATCTTGCAATTTGAGACCCTATAGAACTCATCGTAGCTTAAAGCGAAGTGATGATGTTCTTAGCTTTCAAATTGTATTGGACCTTTTCTTATCATCTTCGGTCCAAAGTGATCTTGGTTTGTCTACCACTTTGCATCATTAATTGATTGAGTGGGGACAAATGGACCATTTTCCACAAAGATCCCAAATATCAAGATCAACACCCTCAAGAAAGATTTGCATTCTATCCTTCCAATAACTATACCCTCACCATTGAAAAATGGGGTGCATTCATGGAAGTTCCTAGATTATTGTTTGAAGTCATTCTCTTGAGGCGGTTAAGTCCTTTATACAAGAGTCTAGCTCGATACCACTTGTTGACAAGTGACTCCAAACACAAGAGGGGGTGAATTGTGTGTGAGCAGTGCTTTCAAAAACTTTTGGAGAAATAAGTGCTAATTATGAGTCATGGAAATATTAATGTGAAATAGATAAATCACTTGAAGAATAAATTGCAAACGAGTTAAAAATAAAGTAAATAGTAAGATATAAATAACAATAAAATAAAGTCTGAAATTTAATTGGTGAAAAGTAGAGAGATAAGGAGTAAAAAGCACACAATAAATTATCCAGGTTCGCCACCTAACACCCCTGTGGCCTACGCCCCGTCCCCAAAGCAAACCATTATGGGATTTTCACTAAGACACTAGCTTTTAAATCAGGTTCAGCTAGAAACCTTTACAACTCTAAACCAGAGCAATACGTTCAAGAGATATCACCTCTCTATGAACACCTTGGGATTCCTACCCAAAAATAAATGATTTTCACAAATAAAATGAGGCGAAAGATACACTCAATAGTACGGATATAACAAATTGAAGCTCAAATAATACAACTCAAATTATGTAGAATAAAAAGACTCTCGAGAAAATTGTGCTCAAATAAGTGTGAGTGATGAAAAATATTTGTGAGTTTTTGGCACAAAAATTAAGCACTACGTTGTTGTATTTTTACAAAGCTCACTTTGTGTTTATATAGGCAATGGAGGAGCGTCATATTTAAAAAGATTTGTCCGTTGAGTATTTGCCCGTTGCGTTTTGATTATTAAAAGGATTTGTCGTTTCAGCATTTAAAAGGAAAATATGCCCCTTGCGTGCAATCCGGAAGTTGAGTTTCATAGTTTGAAAACACTGAGTCAGCTCAAGACGCGACCACGCTCGACACGCGCGACCTCAGCTCAAGACTTGACAAGAGCTCGGCAAGACGTGACCTCCTCACGGCTCGACGCGACCTCGGCTCGACGCGACAAGAGCTCGGCCTGAACCACGACCTCCTCACGGCTCGACACATACCTCCTCACGCGGCTAAGACGCGACCTCCTCATTTCGGCATACGACCTCATTTCGACACCACGACCTCGGCACCACGACCTCAGCTCGACATTTATGAATATCATAAAATCACTTTTAGAATAAAATTCATTTTGTGTGTGTGTGATTTTATTTTAATTGAGAGCTTTTTATTACTACTTACAAATAGTCTTAATAAAAATAAATAAATACCAAAAACCCAAAGACTTGAGAAACTATCATTCTTGATACGCGTCTTGGTATTCTTTTCCACTTTTTGCACGGTTGACTATTTGCAAAGCTCCCTTTTGTCAATCATCAAAACCATCCTGTCAAGGCATGTATTCACAACCGACACCGCCGCTGCAGTGGCTGTCGCGGCCACTCCCTCCTTCTTTTCCATTGCACCCTTCATCTTCTTTCTCTTTTTCTCTTATTTCTTCCTTCCTTTCTTTTTTTTTCCTTCTTTCTTTCTTTCTTTCTTTCCCTTTCTTTTTTTTTTCTGATGCACGATGGCAGCACCCCCCTTTTCTTTTCTTTTTTAAACTCCTACTTACTAACCATACCCCGTTTTCTAAATAATACACCCCTCCTTTTATTAATTCTCACAATACAATTGCTTAGGGGTTGGGTCTTTTTATTCGGGTCTTCTAAAATTAGCCTCTTTAATACTAAATTAAACAATATTAGACTAGCTTAATCCTTGTAAAAATTACCATTTTACCCCTCAGGCTTAACTTTAGGTCAATTTAATAAATTAAACTATTCTTCTAGCCCCTTTAATCCCTTAGAATTAAATCTCCTTTTTACTTAGGGTTTCTAATTACTAAGCTTAGGAAAAGTTAGGGTGTTACACCTTTTATCTCCAGACGAGAAAAGAAGTACCTCTGACCGTGCCCCTGGCTCTACTGTGGTTTCAGGGAAGCCATCACAGATTGCAACTTGGTTGACATTCCCTTAGATGGCTATCAGTATACTTGGTTCAAAAGCTTGGGGTCTCCCCAAGCCAAAGAGGGGAGACTTGACCGAGCCATGATTACCATGTCTTGGCCAAATTTGTTTCCTGCTGCTCGCCTTCAATGTGTTATTGCATCATCCTCTGACCACTATCCAATATTGTTGAAGCTTGAAGCCTCTATCTATAGGAGACCCAAGAAAAGCTTCCGCTTTGAAAACTCTTGGCTCTTGGAATATGATCTCACTGATATGGTGCAACAAAACTGGTCCCATTATCCATCCTCCCACATTATGAACAAGCTGAGCTATTGTATGGCAGATATGGAAGGTTGGTGTAAATCCAATTCTCCTCAGTTTCGACTCTTAGCGGATAAGTACAGACAGGAGATTGACAAGCTTCGTGATCGCACTGATGAGGACTCAACGATTGCCCTAAAAGAATTTAAAGATAAACTAACTTCTGTTGTTTTGCAGGAAGATGCCTATTGGCGGTAAAGAGCAAAAAAAATTGGCTTTCAGATGGGGATACTAATAGTAAATTCTTCCATGCATCAGCCTCTGCAAAGGAGAAACGCTATCATCAAGCTCAAGGTGGACAGCCAAATTTTGATTCAAGACCAAGATGGCATATGTGATACTATCCTTTCCTACTTTGCTGACATCTACAAGGATGTGCCAGGTTCCTTGCCTGCTGTAATTGATGTTATTCAGCCTTGTATATCCGAGGATGATAATGCCTTACCCACGACCCCCTTTCTTGAAGAAAATTTCAGAGCTACTATTTTTTATATGCATCCGGATAAATCCCTCAACTCAGATCACTAGTTCGCGAAACAGAAAAGAATTAGGTCTTTTACACCGATTTTAGGTTTAACCAGTGTAAATAGTGACGCAGTGACAATTTTGAAATTTTCGAGTCACTTTTTACACCGGTTATATAACCAACCGATGTAAAAGGATTGCGATTTAAAAACTGAAGACATTTTACACCGGGTTTTTATATAACCGATGTTAAAAACATAACATATTACACCGGTTATTTCCAAAACCGGTGTTAAAAGTCTTTCTTTTGATTAAAATAACTTTCTCCTTCTCTTTCTCAGATACGCCCGAAGCATTTCTCTAAGATAACTCTACTTCACTCTCCTTGTTCTCTCTTTCTCTCTTGCCACTGCACTCTTCTTATTCTCTCCACCGTTCGAGCCCTCTCTCTCACTGCTGCACTGTCGTCGTTCTCATCCTCTCTCATAGTCGTTTGAATACCTTTACTTCACGTGGTTCTTGCCGCCGTTCTCTTTCTCGTGGTTCTCGCCGCCGTTCTCCTTTGAAGCCTTGTCACAGATCTGGTTGAGTTTTCTTCTCCTTGCTTATAGGTTTGTTCCTTTACCTTATAGCTTTGGCCCTTTTTGGTTTTAATCTGTTTGTTAATCTCTTTAGGTTTCACTCACGCTCTTCTGTTCCATCTGACCAAAGCTTGAAAAATAGAAGAAGAAAAATATCTCGTCTTCACTCTCTCTTCTGCTCAACCAACCTTTCATTTCCATATGTGCGTCATTACTTCATTTTTTTTCATTTTCTTTCTTTTTTTTTTCGTTTAGCTATTTTGCTTTCGCTGGGTTCCGAATGTGTTTATGTTTTTCAGATAAAAATGTGTTGTGCTTTTTTTGTTTTTGTCTTTTTTATCTTTCATTTTTTAATTTCTCAGTTATTCGTTCAGATTCCTTAGCAAGCTCTGGTTTTTATTAATTTTTTAAAGGAAATATTTTCGAAAAGGGTTGGTGTGGCTGATATTGTGTTATGATGGATGGTTAGAGGATCAACGTTTTACATGTTAGTAATTAGGAAGTTTATATCTTTTACAAAAAAATAATTCCATAAATAGTAATTAAACTGCTGCTTCCTTATTATGCTTTTTGTTGTCATTTTATTAAACCTCCGCATGATTGACTACTGTTGACAACAGATGATATCTTTAGATGAAAAATGTGGTCGTGGGGGGCGTCGTACTCGCATGGATTCCAGGAGGTCACGTCCTTCTATTAGCAGGCTGATGATGACTGCAAGGGAGTATCGAGCTATCTTTGTGAGGAATAAGGATCGTGATGCTTGTGTTCACGATGAGGATTGCGATTTGATGAACCATTATGCTGATTGAACGTAAACACAAGAAGGGGGGTTGAATTGTGTTAAAAACTTTTTGCTAACTTTACGTAAAAACACTTCAACACAGATTTTTCAAAACTGTTTGTATATCAGATGCAGAGAAATAAACCGGATGCAGAAAATAAACTGCTTATGAAAACTTGTTTTACTGAGTAATGTAAAGATAAATGTAAAGCAGTAAAGGATGAGACACAAAAATTTATACTAGTTCACCACCAACTGGTAGCTACGTCTAGTCCCTTCGTTCCTGAAGGATTTTTCACTATAATCAACTGATTACAATTATTCTCAAGAGTATTCTTCTGTCACAAACTTGACAATACTCTCAACTTCTCAAAATGACTCAGTGCAGTCGAGCCTTTGAGGAACAGAGCCTTAACTAGGCTAAATACAGTTTACAAAAGAGATTATACTTTTGAATACAATCAAAATATCTCTCACAGAGAGGATGAAAAGATTAAGCTCCAAACAGAATAGCTTTCTCAAAGAAAGTATAAGACGCTGAGTTCAGTTCTGTGTAGACCAGAAAGTTGGCACGAAACTTGATTGCTCACTTGAGTAATATTGCTTTCAGAATGAAGTTTCTTCACTGGTTTTTCCCTTACTAATCTTCAATGAATACCTTGGGGTATTTATAGGAGTCTTCAAGAGTATTACCGTTGCAATAAAAATATCTCCTTTCCATTGAGTGAGGTAATTTGAAATGTAGTCCTTTTCTTCCTTTCCAGAAAATATCAGAGTAGTACACATTACCGTTTTCATACTATCTGTAATTTGCAATTGCCTTGTACGATTTTTGTCTTATGCTAAAGGTGTCACCTTTGCTTCCTCGTACATCAAAGTGAGCGCATAAAATCAAATTCAAATTCCGTTCCACAATAGTCTGAGGCTAAGAGCAAAAACGTGATCATCACGTGCTTCATTAAAGAGATCAGACGCTCGCTCAGAACAGAGGACAGACGCTCGCAGCAATTGAGTATTCCACGTGTCAAGGAGTAACACCACTGGACGCTTGCTGTTAGCAAGATGCTGGAGTGAGTTCGGACGCTGATATTAGTGGATTGTATACAATTCTTTTGTAAATTTATTCTTCTTCCTTGAGTGTCTTGTACATATATATGAAGTTTTGATACCTGTACACTCAAAGATATGTTAGAAGATAAATTGTTCTCTTGAAAAATACTTTGTTATCATTAAAATCAATGAGGGTCTAAACTTCTCAATCGTTTAGGTTCCAACAATCTCCCCCTTTTTGATGATGACAAATATCCAAGGTTGATGAACAATTTAATTTCAAAATAATATCAAGGGTCTCCCCTTGAATTTAACAATTTAGATATATAAGAACAATTAGGATATTAAGGCGATTGTTGATAAACAAATTCATTTCAGCGATCGCAAAAATATGTAGATGTATCAGAGCATATATTTAACAAAGTGAGATCGGATGCTGATTTTTATTTTATCAAAAAGATTTTCATTGGACCAAATTTATTGATCATTATTAGAGTACTGGGTCAATGAATATCAACACATTAATAGATATTAGAGCAATGAATAACCATACAAATGCTATGTATGAAATGATATGCATGATACTTCAGTTTTAGTGTATTCATCGGAGTTTGAACATTGGACGGTGAATTTTGTCAATTAGACTTTCACGCGTTCATCAAACCTTTCTTTTACTCCCCTTTTTGTCATCAGACAAAAGGAGTGTAAAGCACATCATAGCCAAAATATGGCTTAGAAAAATTTGAATATATATAAACAGATAATCAAATATAGGTATATATATATATATATAAACAGATAATCAGAGTAAAAAAAAATGAGTATATATATAAGAGTACGAAAAAAAATTTTATATGACACAAAAAATTTAAGGGTTTGGTGGAGGTGGTGGAGGGATGTTGAGACGTTCATATAATAGCTTCAGTGCATTCTCCAGCTGAGTAATTTTCAGGTTAGTGGCCTTCATTTCTTCAAACTCTGCTTTAGGAATAGTGACCATTTCAACTGCAGGAGTAGAAGTAGAAGGTCCAGCTTCTGATTCTGGTGTAGGTTTCATCTTCTGATGCTCTGCTAGCACCCAGTTGGATAGCTTCAGTGTCAGTTCCATCTTTTGTTGAGCCTTTTGAAAGAACGCATCATTTGGTATAAACCATTTGATGAGACTTCCAAGTTTCTTTTGCTCAGATTCTGCTTGAATTCTTCTTCTTTTCTCCACCTCTTCTGGATACAGCAAATCCATGAAGATAGTTTCTCTATGCAGAAGCACGTCAGCAGTGAAAACATCAAACTTGTTTCCAACTTCTTCTCCCCATATTCTTCTGATGAAGTCACTCAATGCTTCAGAAGCGAAAGAGAGTCCTTCATTTTCTGCCAGGTATATTCTTCTCAGATTTTCCCTGTCATCTTCTATAAGCACTAGGGGGACGAGACATGGTAACATAGCTTTGTCTTTCCAAGATTCCGACCATTGACTCCAAGTAAATCCAATATCAAAGTGCTTGGTCACAGCAGCCCATTGGACATATGTCTTCATGCAGTCAAGTGGCCTGATTACTGAACACCTGAACACATCATCAAAGTAGACTGTTCCCAGATTGGTGTCAGTAACTCTGCTGATAGTGCCAACTGTTGGAATTGTGGCTTTCTCTGCATTGCAACAGTTTGAGGAGCCAGTTCTCCATTCATCTTCCTTCAGAAAACTAAGGTAAAACCTTCCGACATGATCCTCAGTGATCTTGGCAATCAGAAGTTTAGAGAATTCCTTAAGATTATACTTCTTGGAAGCCTTCTCATACTCTATGAGCCTGATCTTGCTGAATGGCTGCTTCCCAAGAGCAGGTTCTTTCCTTTTCCCAGGGATAGACCAAGGTAGCCACCTTTGTCTGTCTGGTACAATCTTTACGGATACAGAAGAAGGATCCCTGAACTGTCTGATAACTTCAATTTTCTTCATCTCAAGACAGTGTGCCATGAAGGCAGCTTCTTCATCCGTGATCCACCTTCCACACTCCTCCAGTGTGAGAGGTTCAGTTTGTGGTAGGGATTTAAGAAGGTCAACAAAGAAAGGAATTGCTCTGCTACCAGATACTGGTCTTAGTCTTCCTATGAATGACATCTGAAAATGGTCTTCTCCATCCTTGAAGGTAGCAGTCATTGGAGAGGCAATCTCCAGTCTGGCAACTCCAGAGGTGAAGTTTTCAAATGCCATGTAGAGGGACGATTGTAGATGCTGTGATATGACTCATACTTAACAAACCGAGGTTTGTTGATGCACGAGACAATCTTCCTTCCACCGAAGTCTGTAGGTTTATGTGTAATGGTGAGTGAAGTGGGAGTGGTTTTGGTGATTGTACAGGTTTTAGGTGTGTAGGGTTTGAAGGGATTAATGGGAGGTACTTTGAACAATAGGTTAAAGGGATGAGAGTGAAGTTTAGAAATGTATGTGGTAAGTGAGGTATTTAAGGAAATTTGTGGTAGGCCAAGATTGAGTGTATTGGATGGTGTTTGGGTAAGTTTTGAGAGGGTAGAGGTTTGTCGGAGGCTCATTCCGGGTTTCTTGGTTTGTGGTTGTGAAACAGACAATGGGGGTGCAGGAATAACATCATAAGAATCAAAGACAGATACTGACTCATCAGCAGTAAAGTCGAGTACCTTTGGGTTAAGCTCAGAAGACTTAACCAGCCTTCTTTTTGTTCATCTAGGGACAACATCGGCAGGAGGAGGAGGAGGGACTTGCTTCCCTTGACCGGACGCTGAAGCATCTTTTTCAGCTGCTGGCTTATTCTTTTTCTCCAAGACCTTTCTGATGGGAATTCTATCCTCATCTTCTGGTTCCTCAACAGTAGGTGCAGGAGCCACCTTCTGTTTCATTCTTCTAGTCTCCCTTAAAAGAGATTCAACAGGTCTCTTCACACCAGCCATTGAGCTTCTGGTGGTTTTCTTTTCAGCTTCTTCTTCCTATTGCTCTAATTTCACCTTCTTTATCATAGAGCCAGTTATCAGCTGCATTCTAACTAGACTGTTGACTCCAAAAACTTCCGAACGAACAACAGCGCCAACACCAAAGTATTTTTCTTTTTCTTTTGTGTTGGTAGAGTCAGCCAGCTTTCTCACAACACCATCTTTAATCATCATTATGGAGAGAAGAACTCCATAAGGGATAACCTTGATGATATTCTTTTTATCGACACTCTTCCTTGAGAAGACAAGAGCATTTATCAGATTATTAATAATCAACCTTGGCAAATTGATTTTCTTCCCATCCATGTAGTTTCTCATAATGAACTTTTGCTCGTAATTCACTATGTCGCTTGAGCCAGCCTTTAGAATCACGCTCTTAGCGATGATTTTGTGCAGTACTCTGTAGTGGATTTTCAAGTCTTTGGCAGTGGGAGTTATGTTCTTCTTCTTCAACTCACGGTAGTTTTCAAACAGGGCTTCATTGACATTTTCCAATCCTTTGTAAGCGTCAACCCAGTTAGCATGGTAACTGATTCCTTCACAAGGGCACTTGATCGTTTGAGCAATAGAGTTGATGGTGAAGCGTAACTTGAAGCCTCTGATGTGTCATTCTATAATTTCTCCTGGAAGTAGGTAAGCGTTCCCCCAGAACTCCTTTATAGCATAGCTCAGTAGGTCGATTGGTTCCTAGATGAAGTAATTTTTCCAGCCTAGTTTCTCCAAACCTTCTTCAAAATCAAAACCATATAGCTTGAAGTTCTCAAAATCAATCCTGTACTCATTCATGAGTTTTGCTTCTGAGAAGACATCGAAGGCAGCAGTGTATTGTCCAACCTTTCTATCAGCCATGGTAGTAGTTGCAGAGAGGATAATGGTGGTTTTAGGGTTCGAAATCACACCGAGAGAGAGAGAAAGAACAGTTTTGCAAGAAAATGCAAAGTGAGGTGATGGAGCAAAAAATGTGGAGTAGTGGGAAAGTTGATAGAAAATGGTACAGTCCTTTTTCAAAAAATCGCTTCGTATTTCCACACAAAAATTAAATCAAAAAAGAAAAGAAAAATGAAGATTCGCCTTTTCATTAAATGAAGACGCCAAAAGAAAAGTAAGATCGAGTAAAAAGATTTTATCGAAAGACATAAATAATTATGACTTAGTAGATGTGATGAGACGCTTAAGTCCTTTACACGTGTGACACGTGTGTGCGCGCTCAGACGCACGCAACCGATTCATCAGACGTTGAGTTATGATGCACATGACAAATAACATGCTTATACGTATACATGCTTATGTTATACCAGATGCTGAGATTATGCATATCATCTGACGCTGAGATTAATCATTCTTCTATAAGATGAAAATTTAAATTTCTTCTTATAAAATTAAATCTATCTTCAGCAAGGGGTTTTGTAAATATGTCAGCCCACTGATGATCAGTGTCTACAAATTTTATTTCGAGAATACCCTTCTGAACATAGTTTCTTATAAAATAATGCTTAATCTCAATGTGCTTGGCTTGTGAATGCAATATGGGATTTTTAGTAAGACAGATTGCAGAAGTATTATCACAAAAGATAGGAATGTTACTCGCTTTTATCAGATAGTCTTCAAGTTGATATTTCATCCACAGAAGTTGAGAGCTGCAACTTGCTGCTGAAATATATTCATCTTCTGCTGTTGAGAGTACAATCGTGTTTTACCTTTTGCTTGACCAAGACACAAGATTTGCTCCAAGGAATTGGCAGCCTCCACTTGTGCTTTTTCTTTCAATTCGGTCTCCAAAGAAAGTCAAGATCACGTAAAACCTACTAACTTGTAATCTTTTGATTTCTTATAAAGCAAACCAAGATTAGTAGATCCTTGCAAATATCTAAAGATTCGTTTAACAGCACTCAAGTGTGATTCTCTAGGATCTGATTGAAATCTAGCACACAGACAGACGCTAAACATAATATCAGGTCTTGAAGCTGTAAGATAAAGTAGAGATCCAATCATACCTCTGTACATCTTCTGATCTACCTTTTTACCAGTTTCATCTTTACCAAGAATGCATGTGGGATGTATAGGAGTACACATAGGTTTGCAATCCACCATTTTGAATTTCTTTAGCAATTCCTTGATATATTTGCTTTGATGTATATAGATACCATCATTGCATTGTTTGATTTGAATTCCAAGGAAAAACTTCAGTTCACCCATCATGCCTATCTCGAATTTAGCCTGCATTAGCTTAGAAAATTCTTTGCAAAGGCTTTCATTAGTAGCTCCAAAAATAATGTTATCAACATATATTTGAACAATTATAAAGTGTCTACTAGACCTCTGATAAAGCCTTTTTCATAAAAAATGTACTCAGTCTTTCATACCAAGCTCTGGGAGCTTGCTTAAGACCCTATAGGGCCTTTTTAAGCTTGAAGACATGTTCTGGAAATTCAATGTCTTCGAATCCAGGAGGTTGTTTTACAAAGACTTCCTCAGTTATAAAACCATTCAAGAAAGCACTTTTCACATCCATTTGATAAAGGATTATATCATGATGTGCAGCAAATGAAAGTAAAATGCGTATAGCTTCTAACCTTGCAACAGGTGCAAATGTTTCAGTAAAATCAATACCTTCTTCCTGTGAGTAACCTTGAGCAACCAATCTTGCTTTTTTTCTTACAACCTTTCCATCTTCATCAAGCTTGTTTCTAAATACCCATTTAGTACCAATAGCTTGCTTATCTTCTGGTAGAGTAACCAGCTTCCATACATCATTTCTTTGGAACTGATTCAACTCTTCTTGCATGGCCAGAATCCAACCTTCATCTTTCAATGCTTGATCAATCGTTTTAGGTTCCATTTCTGAGAGTAGTGCCATATCTGCATGCTCTTTAAAAGAGGATCTGGTTCTTACTCTATCTCCAGGTTTTCCTATGATTTGATCTTTAGGATGATTGGCTTTGTACTTCCAGCTCTTTCTGAATTCAGCTTCTGAAGATTCTTGTGTCTGGTCACCACCAGACGATGAAGATGTAGGTTCACTATTTGTAGTATTACCTATATTTAATTCTGAAAATAATTCATCTAGCTCTGACATGGCTGTGTCAGGCTTCTTGTCATCAAATTTGACATGAATGGATTCTTCCACTGTCATAGTTTCTTTATTGTATATTCTAAAAGCTTTAGATCTTTCAGAATATCCCAAAAAGATTCCTTTGTCAGCTTTTGAATCAAACTTACCAAGCTGATCCTTAGTATTTAAAATATAACACGTACAACCAAATGAATGAAAATATGATATGTTTGGTTTCCTTCCTTTCCACAGTTCATATGGAGTCTTCTTCAAAATAGGTCTAATAAAAATTCTATTTTGAATGTAACAAGCTGTGTTTACTGCTTCTGCCCAAAAATGTTTTGCAATGTTAGCCTCATTGATCATGGTCCTGGCCATTTCTTGGAGGGACCTATTCTTTCTCTCTACAACACCATTTTGTTGAGGTGTTCTAGGAGAGGAGAAATTGTGGGAGATGCCGTTATCATTACAAAATTTTTGAAAGCTTTCATTTTCAAATTCTCCCCAATGATCACTTTTAATAGAAGAAATACAAATTCCTTTTTCATTTTGAACTGTTTTGCAGAATACAGTAAATACCTTGTATGACTCATATTTGTGAGCAAGGAATCTAACCCCATGTCCATCTAGTAAAATCATCAACAATGACTAACCCATATTTCTTTCCAGTTAAAGAGGCTGTCCTTGTTGGACCAAAAAGATCAAGATGCAAAAGCTCAAGTGGTCTAGAGGTTGAAACAACATTTTTTGAATGAAAAGAAGTTTTAACTTGTTTTCCTCTTTGACATGTCTCACAGAGAGCATCGGATTGATACTTAAGATTTGGTAAGCCTCTGACAAGACTGTGCTTGTTTAATTTTGAGATTAATCTCAAATTGGCATGACCCAATCTCTTGTGCCCAAATCCATTGTTCTTCGTCAATAGACATGAGACACTTGACATCTTGTTTTGCAAGTTCAGAGAGATCAATTTTGTAAATATTTTGTTTCCTCTTAGCAGTAAAGAAAATAGAGCCGTCTTTTTTGCTTTTTACTAGACATCCAGTTTCTGTAAAGATGACTTCATAACCATTGTCACATAATTGACTTATGCTCAATAAATTGTGTTTAAGTCCTTCAACATAAAGTACATTATCAATAAAGGGAAGAGAGCCTTTACTAATGCGACCAATTCCAACTATTTTACCTTTATGGTTTCCTCCGAAACCAACGAATCCAGCTTCTTTTGGCCTTAGTTCTTGGAACATATGCTTTTCTCCGGTCATGTGACGCGAGCATCCACTGTCTAAGTACCAAGATAGGTGTGTTGACTTTGTTGCTAAGCATGTCTGCAACAAAGACTATTTTATCTTTAGGTACCCATATCTTTTTGGGTCATTTCTTGTTAGTTCTTGAAGGAAGCTTATCCTTCACAGTTTTAAAAACAGTACATGCACTTTTCAAATGACCAGGTTTATTGCAGTAAGTACAATGCAAGCATTTACTATGATTATTGGATTTATCAGATGCTGAATCATTTTCTAAAAGAGTTTCATCTGATATATAACCAAGACCATGAGTTGTCGTTTTACTGACGCCCCAAATCATTGAAGCTTGCTTGCTTTGAGTTACACTCTCTGCAAGAAACTTTTGAAATGCATATTCATAATCATTTGATTTGCATTTAGGATTGCCTGTAACTTTAGAGCTTTCAGCTTGAGAGCTCTCAACTTCTGGTTGCTTGTTAGCGACCGACTGATTATCCACGGATCTGATTTTCAGTTTTCAGCTTTTGGTTCTCTTCATTGAGTACATATTTTTCTTTGTTTAAAGCTTGAAAGTCTTGTGATAATTTTGAAAATTTCTTTTTCAAATTCTTATACTCAACAGAGAGAGTGGCAGAGTCCTTAAGAAGATCATCGAATGCAAGTTGAAGTTCAGAGTAGGAATCATATACTATTACCTCTTCAACTTCTTCTGAATCAAGGTCAGTGTCTGCCATGAGAGCGAGATTTGCTTCTACTTCATTATCTTCCTCAGATGAGGATAAATCTAGATCTTCCTATGTAGCCATGAGGCTCTTCTTCTTTTTCTTGAAAGAACTTCTTGTGGGCTTCTCCTTAAGATTAGGACATTCGGACTTGAAATGTCCAGGCTTTTTACATTCATAGCAAATGACTTGAGCTTTGTCCTTGTCCTTGCTTTCCTTCTTGTCCTTAGTATCTTTCTTCTGAAACTTCCTCCTGAAGTTTCTCTTCTTCCACATTCTTTGTATCTTCCTGGATATAAAAGCGAGCTCATCTTCTGATGTGTCAACATCTCCTTCTGAAGCTTCATCTTCTGATTCTTCTTCTTCTGCCTGAAGGGCTTTGAAAGAACCAGCTTTATGTTGAGTGACTTTCAAAGCAATAGACTTGCCCTTTTTGACAGGTTCTTCTTCATTTAGCTCAAGTTCATGAGCTTTCAACGAACTCATAAGATCTTCAAGTCGTAGGACATTTAGATCTTTTGCTTCCTGAATAGCAGTGACCTTGGGTCTCCACTGCTTAGTCAAGCTTCTTAAGATCTTTCTGACATGGTCAGGTGTAGTGTAACTTTTTCCAAGGGCCTGTAACCCATGAACAAGTGTTTGGAATCTTCCAAACATGGTTTCAATGCTTTCACCATCTTCCATTTTGAACAACTCGTATTGGCGAACCAACATGCTAGCTTTGGTTTCTCTTACTTGGGCAGAGCCTTCGTAAGATAAAACAGGTGAGTCACAGATTTCTTTGGCAGTATCAAATTTGCCACATTTATCATATTCTTTTTCTGTCATAGCACAAATAAGAATGAATCTAGCTTTTTGATTGATTTGATATCTCTTTTTCTGCTCATCATTCCAATCTTCTCTGGCTATAGCAACACCACGAGGATTAGTGGGAGGAATGTAACCACTTTGAACTATATCCCACAACTCAAGTTGTTGTGTCTCAAAGAAAGCTTTTATCTTATCTTTCCAGTAATCAAATTTTTCTCCATCGAATAGAGGAGGACGGTTTATATGACCACCTTCAGTAGACATGTTCACAGTATATGATCTTTTCTTTTAACACTATTAAGTGCTCAACCAAGAGGCCGAGCTCTGATACCAACTGAACGTGAACACAAGAAAAGGGGGTTGAATTGTGTTAAAAACTTTTTGCTAACTTTACGTAAAAACACTTCAACACAGATTTTTCAAAACTGTTTGTATATCAGATGCAGAGAAATAAACCGGACGTAGAAAATAAACTGCTTATGAAAACTTGTTTTACTGAGCAATGTAAAGATAAATGTAAAGCAGTAAAGGATGAGACACAGAAATTTATACTAGTTCACCACCAACTGGTAGTTACGTCTAGTCCCTTCGTTCCTGAAGGATTTTTCACTATAATCAACTGATTACAATTTTCCTCAAGAGTATTCTTCTGTCACAAACTTGACAATACTCTCAACTTCTCAAAATGACTCAGTGCAGTCGAGCCTTTGAGGAACAGAGCCTTAACTAGGCTAAATACAGTTTACAAAAGAGATTATACTTTTGAATAAAATCAAAATATCTCTCACAGAGAAGATGAAAAGATTAAGCTCAAAACAGAATAGCTTTCTCAAATAAAGTATAAGACGCTGAGTTCAGTTCTGTGTAGACCAGAAACTTGGCACGAAACTTGATTGCTCACTTGAGTAATATTGCTTTCAGAATGAAGTTTCTTCACTGGTTTTTCCCTTACTAATCTTCAATGAATACCTTGGGGTATTTATAGGAGTCTTCAAGAGTATTACCGTTGCAGTAAAAATATCTCCTTTCCATTGAGTGAGGTAATTTGAAATGTAGTCCTTTTCTTCCTTTCCAGAGAATATCAGAATAGTACACATTACCGTTTTCGTACTATCTGTAATTTGCAATTGCCTTGTACGATTTTTGTCTTATGCTAAAGGTGTCACCTTTGCTTCCTTGTACATCAAAGTGAGCGCATAAAATCAAATTCGAATTCCGTTCCACAATAGTCTGAGGCTAAGAGCAAAAACGTGATCATCACGTGCTTCATTAAAGAGATCAGACGCTCGCTCAGAACAGAGGACGGACGCTCGCAGCAATTGAGTATTCCACGTGTCAAAGAGTAACACCACTGGACGCTTGCTGTTAGCAAGATGCTGGAGTGAGTTCGGACGCTGACACTAGTGGACTGTATACAATTCTTTTGTAAATTTCTTCTTCTTCCTTGAGTGTTTTGTACATATATATGAAGTTTTGATACCTGTACACTCAAAGATATGTTAGAAGATAAATTGTTCTCTTGAAAAATACTTTGTTATCATCAAAATCAATGAGGGTCTAAACTTCTCAATCGTTTAGGTTTCAACACTAATCCCTCTGCCGACGCTGACAGTTGGGGCCCAGGCCTTCGTATGTTCATGCTTCAGAGGAGACCACCCTCTATTAGGAGGCCCGTAGATGCCGGGGAGGTTCATCAAGGGCTGGACATTATTCAGATCCCCAGCAATGAGGATGAGATCGGAGACTATAGTCCATCCACGCCGATGTATTCTCCCATCGCACCCGAGTACACTCCATCGACTCCTTCAGAGGAATCTACTGCCCGATTTTGTCCTCGTTACTCCTCTAGTACTGGCCAAAGTTGGCCTTAAGATGGACACTCATCATCGATGTTGTCGTTTGCGTTAGTTTCCTCAACTGATTCTTTAACTTCAACATATTGTAGTTTAGGAGACGAAACCTTTCGAAGGCTTGATGATTCTTCTCCACACAATGCATATTTTCTAGGGTTGATGCATTAGTTGAAAAGATACAATGAAGATCAAGCTGATGTATGTTGTCCGCCAGATGATGGTGAAAACAATGAGTTCTTCTCTGGATTCTATAATGATGTCAAAAAAATAATTCCCTGGTTTTCCTCCTCGCTGAAGAAATTTGTCCCAAGATGATGGGAAAACCAGGGAGTTATTTTCTTGACACTATTATAGAATCCAGAGAAGAACTCATTGTTTTCGCTATCATCTGGTGGACAAAATGCATCAGGTTGCTCTTCATTGTATCTTTTCAACTAATGCATCAACCCTAGAATTCTTGCATTATGTGGAGAAGAATCAAAGCCTTCGGAAGGTTTCGTCTTCTAAACGGTTACATGTTGAAGTTGAAGAATTAGTAGAGGGAAATGACGCAAACGACAACAACGATGACGAGTGTCCATCTTGAGTCTAGTTTTGGCTAGTCCTAAAGAAGCAACTAGGGCAAAATCGGGCAGTAGATTCCTCCGAAGGAGTAGATTCCAAACGACATTGCTTTTTTATTTTTGTGTAAATAATGTAGTAATGTAGATCTTTCCTTGTTTTGAAAAGTTTAGTAATAATGTAGATATGTCATTGCTTTTTTATTTATGTATAAAATTAACTGCTAGATTAGATTATGTTTGGATTTTGGGCAAATTTGGTGCCAATATATTCTGCTTCCAATTCTTGTCAAATTTCCTGCATTATTGTCATTTTAGAAAGCCTCTGTGCAGGAATGGATAAAAATAAACAGAAAAAGGTAACCTTTTATAAATAACCGGTATAAAAAGTCCTTCAAAAAAATAACAAATAAACGAAAATTGAAATTTTACACCGGGTATATAGCCAGTGTAAAACATTGACATTTTACGCCGATTAAATAACCGGTGTAAAAACCCTAACATACAACACTGGGAGTATCTAGACCGGCACCAAAACCGGTGTAAAATGTCAATTTTAACTGGTGTAAAATCCTCCTTCTGCACTAGTGGATGGTCTGAACCCAGGTTTCTTTTGTCATTTCTGGTCTACTATTGGTCCTGATGTTTTTTCGGCTTGTTGTTCTTGGTTGAGTACAGGTGTCTTTCCTTCAGGATTAAATGATAGCCACATTGTCTTGGCAGCTAAGCATGATAATCCAAAAACTGTTAAAGATTATAGACCGATCTCTCTGTGCAATGTCCTCTACAAGATTTTGTCTAAGGTTCGCTAATAGACTAAAGCTAGTCCTCCACAAATGCATTTCTATGGAGCAAGCCGCTTTTGTTTGAGGAAGATCCATCATCGGCAATGCTCTATCCGCATTTGAGCTGCTGCACTATATGAAATGCAAGGGTCGAGGGAAAGAAGGCCTACTAGCTCTAAAGCTTGATATTAATAAGGCTTTTGATCAAGTGAAATGGCCCTATTTGAAGGCTGCCCCTTATGAAATTAGGCTTCTCTCCCACATGGGTTCACTGGATCATGCTTTGTGTTACAATAGTGGAGTGCCATGTTTTGGTAAAATAATGATAAAGTGGAGCCCATCAAGCCGAAAAAGGGTATGCGCCAAGGGGATCCCCTTTCCCCTTATCTCTATATTCTTTGTGCTGGGGGGCTTTTTGCCCTAATAAAAAAGGAAGAAGCGAGAGGATCTCTCCACGGAGTCAAAGTCTGCAGCGGGGCTCCCTCAGTTAGTCATCTCTTATTTGCAGATGATAGTTTCCTCTTTTGTCGAGCCTCCATCAATGAAGTTTCCAAGTTAAAAGATATTTTGATTGCTTATGAAACTGCATCAGAACAAGCTGTCAATTATGGGAAATCTGAGGTGTCCTTCAGTAGCAACTTTAGTGCGGATTTGCGTCACTCCATCACAGCTCACCTCGGTGTTTCAGCTACTATTGGTTCAGGTAAATACCTGGGCCTTCCCTCTATTGTGGGCCGTAGCAAGAAGGCCATCTTTAGTTACCTTCGCGACCGTATTTAGAAGTATATTCAGAATTGGAAATGTAAATCCCTCTCTAGAGCAGGCAAGGAAGTCTTAATCAAGTCAATGGCTCAATCCATTTCTCAATACTATATGAGTGCTTTTCTTCTTCTGGAATCCCTTGGTGAGGAAATAGAGAGGATGTTGAACTCTTTCTATTGGGGTTCGAAGCGCAATGGAGGCAGAAGTATTAAATGGCTAAGTTGGGATAAACTCACATCTCGGAAAGACAACAAAGGCCTTAGTTTTCGGAATCTCTCTCGGTTTATCCTTGCCATGCTAGGCAAACAAGGGTGGAATTTAGCTTCGGATACAAACTCTATACTCTGTAAGATCCTCAAAGCTAAATATTTCCCGCGAAGGGACTTCTTAAAGGCCGCGATCGTCAATAATCCAAGCTTTACTTTGAGGAGTTTGTGGAGCACCATTCCCCTACTTAAGCTTGGTTATCATTGGCAAATTGGAGATGGTTCGAAAATAGAGGTTTGGCATGATCCATTGGTTGCACTCATTTGAGAATTTTACTGTCATTACTCCTTTCCATCCTTCCTTTGCTGATTTGCAAGTAAACCAATTAATTTCACAGGAGTCTAGAGCTTGGAAATGGGATGTAATCAACTCTCTTTTCTGCACTCGCGACACCATTGCTATTCTGCAAATTCCACTTCGGCTTGGCATTCAACATGACAGGAAAATTTGGCACTATTCTCGTGATGGTAACTAGAGCATCCATATTGCAAGCTAGTCCCTATTTCTACCACGTTGTTCCTTTGTCTCTTGCTCATTTGATTATGAATGAAATGTCTTAAACTTGCTTTTCCTAAAAAAAAGGTTTAGATAAAGAAAATATATATTTTTTTCAATTCTTTATTAGCCAAGAGTGCATTTGATACAAAAATGGATTAACTTGAGTCATTTCGACTATAGTTGCAATCCTGACAATTGATAAAAAATAAATAAATAGTTAAGTTTTATAATATGAGTCGTCCAATCTCACATGAATGGTCTTGATTACACTGATTGCATGACTGCACGGATTGTCGATTGCAGGCAATCGGGGTTAAACTGATACACATTGTAGTACAAGATAAGGAAAACAACACATGACAGATACTTGAGTCACATCACAACTCTTTATCCAGTCTATTGTTTGGTGGACAATGAATACAACATATAATATTATATATTTTTATATATAATATATGTAATTATTTCTATATTTCGCATTTATAAAATCTATGATATATGTTATACTATATGACATACACAATAATATATATTATGTAATTTTATATAGTATGTTTATGTAATTTTATATAGTATGTTTATTATATATAGATATAATATGTATATTATAGATAATATGTATATTATGTATAGATATAATTAAAATATTTTATTCATGTTATATACATACACGTTGCTAATGTCCTAACATCTTGCTCCAGTGAAAAAAAAAGTTATGATTTGTTATAAATTGTTGGTATGTTTATGTTTCTAACACATACACATATACAGAGGAGGAGAGGGAGAGAGAAATGGGGGAGAGGGAGAAAGGAGAGAGATGGAGGGGGAGAGAAAGAGATGAAATGACACAAGGTGAAGAGAAAGAATCTTGAGAAATCTCACGTGATAGGGAAATACTTTTTATTAGAAAAAAAGTAACTAAAATGTCCGTTTTTAAAAAAACAATCCATCAAAATCGGTATGATTTTAAATACCAGAAGACTTTTTTGAAGTTGTAAAAAGTCTTAATCGAATACCACAAGATTTTGTTAACCTCTTTAAAAAGTCTTGATAGTCCTGATTGAGTATCACAAAACTTTTTTATTTTATTTAAAAGTCTTAATTGAATACTACAAGACTTTTATATAAAAAAAAGGTCTTTAAAGTATTTTAAAATGCTAATCCAATACACCCCCTAATTTTGAGTAATTTCTTTTCCTTCTTTTTTACCACTTCGATGGTAGCGATGATTTTGGGCGATGGAGCAAGAGTTGTTATTGTCAACTTCGGGTGAGTTGCGACCAAGGTTATGGTGGCACAACTATGTGAAGTCGTGGGGTTTCATGACATCTCGTTTTTCTGGACTGAAGCATATTGGTGGCCCATTAATTTTGCCAAGTTTTCTATCGGTCAGGCGGTTTTTAGACCGATTTTCCAAGAGATCAAGCAGGTTAGAGGGGTTCATCCGGACCAAATGACTATCTAGTTCCCAACCGATTACCGACTGAATTGGTTGGTTCGGTTCAATTGTGACAACTATGCTTCAAACAAAAACAAGGAAAATCGGGTGGAAGAATGTCAAACCACCAATGGACCACATTAAAAGTGGTCCGCCTTAAAGGACACCACTTCTTCTTTAATGAATGGTCACTTTAAACTATCAAAGTAATCTCTAGTAGCTTAGAAATGTGACTAATTAGAAGCTACCTGGATGTATCGGAAAAGAAGAATGAGAAGCTCGATTATTCAATGTTAAAGACCAATGCAAATGGTAAATCAAAATAAAATGGCTATTTATCACAAGAATAAAATTTTTTGAAATGTTTTACAATCAATCTGCAACGATTATTTTACCGGCAAATTCTATGGGGGATTACGATTTACGGTGGATCGGTGCTCGAAAACCATCCGAAACACTAACAATGATCGATGCCACTCTCTGAAAGCAGAAGCTCACGATCCTCCTCGTCCTCATGGTCTAGACGGTGACCTGATCGATGTCGATTCGACAAAAAACAAGAGAAAACGAATATTAGTGCCTCGGAACTCAACTCATATTTGTTTCTTATTGTTTTTGTCGAACCGACCCCGATTAAGTCACTGTCTCGGCTGTGAGGACGAAGAGGGCAGTGGGATTCTATTTCCAGGGGGACAACATTTACCATAATTAGAGGTTGAAACTTTTGTTAGTATCAGTCCGCCATGGACCACCTATCAATATGGGCCAATCTAGAAGCTGCTGTAATCCATGGATTAAGAAATTGTAGCTTCTTAAATAACTGGTTCACCAAGGCACTTGCAAGTAGTCCAAAAAATATATTTTCTTTTAATAAGGAATTTAGGCCCAAAAACAAACATTAAGATGAAACATTTTAAAATTAACTAAAATTATTATAATTTATTGAAAGTTTATCTTTCAAACTTTTTGAGATACACAAATTTCTTATTAAATTATTATGTCCCTGTTTAATCCATTTAATAAATACAAAAAAAAGTTAATCCATATAATATTTTTAAATATTATTGATTTTAGGTAAGAAAAAACAACACATGATTTTAATAATATGTCAATATATTGAGTATTGAGAGGTAAAATAAAATAATAACTAAAAAAATTTAACAATAACAGTTTTCAAAGAATTTGAGTAGAAAATTTCAATTGCGATATGTATAATTATTGAATAGAAAGAAATTAATTTATATTGATATTAGAAAAGAAAAATACGATATTTTGAAATGTAACAAAAGCAAATATTTAATAGGCAATGTATGTATACAATAATCACTATTTTGGTGGCTATGGAATATTCCAATGTTTATAATAATAAATATTAAAAGATATGAATTTTAATAATAAAGTCAACAAAAAAATAAATAAATAACATTACAAGAATTTGTTGAGTTAGCTGCGGACTGTTAGCGAGGGTCTCATTGTGGTAGGTAATTTTTTCATTACCGAGGGCCTGGGTCGTAGGAAAAAATATGATGACCATTAGCGAGGGCTTTTGGCCCACGGTATGTAAAAGCAGGTGACTGTTCCGACACTCCCGTTAGCGACGGCCTATGGCCCACGGTAACAAACTTAGATTTCTCCGCCAAGCCTTAGCGACGGCCAAAGGCCGACGGTAAAGTCCCTTTTATTAACGACAACCTAATGGCCGACGGTAATTGTTGCATTGGATTCGTCGTCTTTGTTAACGACGGCTCGACCCACGATATGTTCTGTTTTATAAAATCAAGCACAGGCTTCTTGAATCAGCTACTGCTTCTCGTTCATGCTTCTTCAAGCTACATTATTGCTTCACTTCTTTCCTGCTTCTAAACTCGATCGGCCTTTCCCTTACGTTGTCACAGTAAGTTCTATTTGTTATTATACGACATTGTCTACATTTATTTTTTTGTCTGATTCGATCTATTTATATTTCTCTATCATGAAAAAATTACATACATTCTTTGTTATATTTTTTTAGTAGATCTGAAGCACCTTGACGAAATAATTACCACCGGAACCACACTCACTCACTTACAGGTTAGAATTTTTTTGATCGAATACTTATTAATTTTTTAACTTATTTATTTAGTAATTTATTAATTTCTTTTGACATAATAGTTATTAATATAGCCAGAATATTATATATTAATTACACAATAGTTATTAATATATATTGATATACTATAAATTTTTTTATAATATATAAATACATTTAGAATATTCTGAACATAAAATAAAATAGTTATTTTTTTAAATAGAGAAATATACCTTAGGAGGACGCTATTTATGTTTTTAAGTGTTTAAATATTTGTTTTTTATAGAATATATGATAGTTTTAGGTTTTATTATATTATATGCTTAGAATTAAATGTTATTGTTATGCTACGATTATATTATGTTTTAATAAATTATGTTTTGAAAGAAACCTGTTAGGAAAAATGTGTGTCAGGACCAAAAAAAAAATGTGTGTTACATTGTAATTAATATATGTTTTTAGTAATATATGAATATATATATATAAGCAGAGTTAAAGGAGCGGATAGGAACTACAGAGAGAAGTAGGACTGAGACGGACTCAGCATAAACTTAAATTGGGGAACAAACCCCAGAAATGGAAAAGAACTGAAATATAAAACGGAAAACTGAAAGATTAAATCATGCAAATGTTATGCAAGCAGTTATCCAGCCATATAGGCGGCAATGATTAAGTAAAAGAACAAAGAATTGAAATTGAAACTTTGATTGAAGTAACTATCTATGAGTTACAACATAAATTGAAACAAAGAGGGAGAGGGGAGAGGGGCTCACTCTGAGCTCTCAGTGTCTCACTCTAAGAATTGAAAGAGGCAGAAGCCAAAGCGTGCTTAACAATGAGCAAACGCACGGCTTATAAAGAAAATTGAAACATACTATTTGAACAGTTCAGGTAAGGAAAACCTAAACTATTAGTATTATTTTGCTACAGTACAGGTGAAAGTGCAAAAGACAAAAATAGTACAGGTAAATTGCTTTTGGCAGACAAGCTTAATAGATGCTGCAAATTGATTGGTTGTTACAAATATTTTATTCAGAAGGAATAAATTCGTCATCTGAATCGGCAGGCTCAAAATCTGAAATTCCAAATTCAATATCACTTTTATAGGTGATATTTTCAGTGCTGGAACCTTCATCTTTTGGTTTGAGACCAGCTGGTTGAAGAACTTGTTTTTTCTTTTTGTTGGTCATTTTGTTATTGAAACTTGCAGAAGGTTGGTCCTTCTGTTTGGTGTCAGCTACTTGTTTCTTAAGTAACTGTGTTATACTTTCAAGGTTACTGATAATATCTTCATAAGAGGAGGAAGATGCAATAGCAGCTGCGATTTGAGACTTTTGATTTTGAAGAAGGCATGTACTTGGTTCAGCAAACTTCAAAAGCTTGGGATTTCTTTTGAACCAATTTTTAACCCCTTCTTTTGAGGCTCTTGACCCATCAAATTCTGACCACCATTTGATATAGGCTTGTTGTGTAAGCCAAGGATGGACGTTGGGGGGAGGAGTCTCATTAATTCTGTACTGCCATGAAAATACCCAAGACAGAGAGAAATAAACATAAAAATTGAGTAAAATTGGAAGGCTGTCAGCTTCTTTGTCATATTTATTTTTGAAGAATTGGAATCCTTCATTCACATCAGGAGGGAGGATTTCAGGATCAGGTCCAAATGTGCCCCACCATTGGAGGAACCAATTAGGGAATTGATATTTAGTACCTGTTTTGAAGTAGATAAACCAAGAATGTCTAAAAGACTTGTTTTGGAGCCCTAGAATCACAAGATCCCAGGCTTTAATGTAATCCCAGTAGGAAAATCCTATTGGATCAAAGTGTCCAGAGAATTTTCTATAATTGCTAGGATTTTGTCCCCAAGCAGATGGAGTTAGGATGTCCAAAATCCGGAGGGTTGAATGGGTTATATTCGAAGGATCTTTTGGGTCCTTATGGTGTTTGATTTTGACAGATTCAGTGTCAATTAAATTTAACTGATAGAATTGATGAGTCTTATTAGAGGCCATAGGGACAAAATGAAATCCTTTTGGGAGGATTTTGGAGGTAATTTTGTTAATATTTGTGTCCCAGAATTCTGGTTCTAATCCGATAACAGGCCAAAAATTTGACTTTTGGATATATTGGGTTTTAGAAGATCCTGCAACAATAGTTGTAACAGGTTTTGGGTTGGCTTGGTAAATTGGTTCTTTTGGTTTTGGATTATAAGATCCAAACTTGTGGTTGGTTTTCCTTGGACGGTTTCAGCCCAGGTTCCTGTAGGCAATTGGGTTAAACCCTGTTGTTGGAGGGCTTGAAGAGTTGCAATTGAGAAGAAATGGTCTTCTTTAGACTCATGGAAAGCTTGGTTAGATTGGCTACGGGTTTTTGGCCCTGCGATTTTAGCTTGGGTAGAAGTCCCAGTTAGGCTCTGGGTAGAGTTCTCAATTGCTAATTGTCTCTGGGTTGAAGACCTAGATGGTCTAGGAGAATTGTCCTGCATAGGATTGTCAATAGGGTTGGATTTACCTTTCGCTTTATCTCTCTTTCCTTTCCCCGCAGGGAAGGAGGACATTGTTGATAAAGAATATATACCACAGTTAATCTCTTTTCCCTGCAAATATTCACGAGTTAAATAATCAGGAAGAGAATTTTGCGAGCCTTTTAAGTATTCGATATCAAAGTCAAATATGCTTAAAATTGCTTGACATCTGGCAAAAATTTGTTTTGAAGCAAGATTTTTGACATCCTTTTGTAAAATATCTTTGGCAGACTTACAGTCTACACGAACCAAAAATCTTTGATTTAACAAATCAGATTGAAATTTGGATATGGATAAAACGATTGCTAAAACTTCTTTTTTGACAGTGGAGTAATTTTGTTGAGCAGAGTTCCAATGCTTAGAGGTAAAGGCAATAACTTGCTCTTTGTCAGAAGGAGTTTTTTGTTTGAGGATACCTCCATAGCCAATATCAGAAGCATCAGTCTCAATGATTTTAAAAAACTGAGGATTGGGAAGATAAAGACAAGGAAGTTCTTTAACTTGGATTTTGACCTGTTTGACCACGCTAGTATGAACATCAGTCCAAGGAGGGGGGTCCTTCTTGAGACGATCATGAAGTGGTTTAATAAGATTGCTTAATTGAGGGAAGAAATCTGAGACGTAATTAAGACATCCTAGAAATCTTTGTAATTGGGTTTTATCGATAAGTTGATTAGGGAATCTATCAGCAAAATCAATAGCACGATTGATAGGACTGATGGTTCCCAGATGAATATTGTGACCAAGGAATCTGATCTTGGTTTGGAAAAGATTAATCTTAGTTTTGGATAGGGCCAAGCCACTTCTCTTAACAACAGAAATAAATATGTTAAGATGTTTAAAGTGTTGATCCACAGATTGAGAGTAAATTAATACATCATCGATATAGACAATGATGAATTTAGAATAAGGATTGAAAATGTCATTCATGATTCGTTGGAATTCTGAAAGAGCATTTTTTAGACCGAAAGGCATGACCTTCCATTCGTATTGACCAAAGGGAACGGTAAAAGCAGTCTTATACCTATCCTTCTCATCCACTTGGATTTGCCAGAATCCAGATTTCATGTCAAATTTGGAAAAGATCTTGGCATTATGAAGCCTATTTAAAAGATCTTTTTTGTTTGGAATAGGATACCTAATCCAGCTAAGTGCTTGATTAAGAGGTTTGTAATTGATGACGAGACGAGGATCACCTCTCTCTATTTCAGAGGGTTTGTTGATGTAGAAAGCAGAGCAAGACCATGGGCTCTTGCTTTTATGAATAAGACCCTTGTTGAGGAGATCTTTAATCTCAGTTTGACAGAATTGGACGAGTTCATGACTCATTTGAATGGGACGAGCCTTAGTGGGAATCTGCCTATCAGAAAAATTCTTTTCATAAGGTAGATTAACAATATGTTGTTTTCTTTCCCAAAAAGCATTTGGTAAATCAGAACAAATTGTGGATTGGATTTGATTTAAAAGATCCTTAATCATGTTTTGAACAACAGGTTGTTGTAATTGAGAGTCAATACTCCTAAAAGAAATTTCTTCTTTAAGAAAATCAATTTGATTTTGTTTGAAAGAGATAGGATTAAGATCTCTAGTAATAGGTTCCTTCAAAAATTTAAAAAGAATAGGTTTTCCTTGATGTTGGGCAATAATCCCTTCTTTAGTGGTTTGGTATGGGAAAAGTAATTTTATAAAGGGAGTTCCCAAAATTACTTTGTTCTTAAGATTTTTGACTAATAAGAAGGAAGTTTCTATTTTAAGAGTTTGATTTTGAATAAGAACAGAAGAAAGTTTATAATTGATATTTAACTTTGAACCACTAGCCGTACTGAGTCGTTCAGTAGTTTTTTCAAAGTATTTAGTAGGAATTAATCCTTCTAAAATACAATTTGAATCAGCTCCAGTATCAAAAAGGGCTGATGTTTCAAGGATAAAATTATTTATAATAATCTTGATGTTTATAAAAAACTTTTGAATACTAACAAGATTGTTAATATCAGAAAAATCATTAGGAGCAGGAGTTTCATCATTTAAAATAGAACTCTTGGCAGATTGGATTTGACGCAAGTTTTGTATTTCAGCCTTAAGATTGTTGATTTCGGAACGGAGACTATTAATAGTGATATTTCTAGGAGATTCAGAATTAGAGCAATTAAGGACATTTAATTGATTCTCAGAATTGGAACAATCATTCTGAATAAAAGAATTGGTATTGTCATGGTTGGTTAAGCAATTCTCCCAAAAATACTCAGCCAGAAGATTGTTGATTCTATTGTCAATTTCTTTGCAAATTTTTTTGTTAAAGTGACAATAACGTTTCTTGTGACCAATCTGACCATAATTAAAACAGGTATAATTTTTGCGGTGTTTTCTTTTGGAGAGACAGTTATCCATAGGGGGTTGCTCTAAAGGATTATTATCACTTATCTTTCGTCACTGAGGTGTAGGATGTTTGTGATAATAATTAAGCTTAGAATTGTCTTTCCTAATGGTCATGATGGAAAGCTGTTTGCTTTTATTAATAGGAATATTAGGCATGGTAGAATTGACAGGATTAATAGTAACAGATGAGTTGGAATCAACTATCATGGCACTATTATTTAATTGACTAGGAGTAGTGGGAAGGACAGAGTCACAATCGCATTACTGCTAGGAGGACTAATAATAGAGGTGTCGGCAACAGCTGCCGCTTTACTATTATCAGTTTGAAAATTGTCAAACAAAGTATTTTCAAAATTATCTTTATTATGAAAAGGAGATAAAGACGTATCTTTTTTCTTTTCAAAAAGTTTTGAGGGATATCTTTGGGAAATTATTTTTAAACTCTCCTGGTGTAAAGACTGACTACTGAAAGGATAATCATATTTACTTTCAATGGCACAAGTATTAAACCAGTGGAAAAATAACATATTGAATTGAATTTTCTTAATAAATTGATGAAATTTTTCATAAATAATCATCCTCTGAATTTTAGAAAATTTATTAAGAAACCATTCCCTGTGATGGGTCCAATTTTCAGAATAAAAATCCCTTTTGAAAAATTCTTTGTCAATGACAAACTTAAAGGAATTGACGCTATTTTTCTTAACAGGATTTTGAGGAGTTTGGGGTCTGGGAACAGATCTTGGATTTTCAATAGATCTACTAGATCTAAGAATCTTACTATCAGAATTTTTCTTCTTACGAAGAGTTTGAAGATTATGTTTGAGAAGAGCTTTGGCAACCCGAAGGTTTTCTTGAGTAGAATTGAATGGATCATATGAACGATTGTTTGACATTTGGCTTGTACTAGACAAGGTAGATTGGGTGGTTAAGGATTGGTAAGATTGAGAAGAACTATAAGAACAAAAAGAAGAATTGTTATTGGAGTAATTAGAATAACAAGACATAATGAAAATAGCAAGAAGATCCAAAAATTATCAATCTTAACAAACCTTCCTCACCCGTAAGTACCATCGCCATCACCTGGTTCATTAGGACAATAGGATATTAAACAAGAACTAACAGATTATTCACTAAAATACTTTAACCAGATTTAATCAATCATATCTGAAAAAGTTAGGACTATAGTTTTTAAGTAAGAATAGGTAGTTGCAAGCCATACTACTAGTGTGAAATAACCGGGTATTATGTTCAGGTCAATAAGCAATTTATGTCAATAATAAAGCTTCCTTTTGTTGAGAAATAGAGAACCATCATATTAATTAATCATAAATCCGTAAGAATTTAGACATCTCAAAGATTACAAGACTGAGGTTTTTGGATAAAATCCTTTTAATTTAAACAGGGCAAAAATAATAATATATATTAGTCTGTGGTCTAAGACCTGTATTCAAGTCCTTCTTTAAAGCGTTATTCAACCATAGGATTCCAAAAGACATACTCATGTGATAAAGTAAAAGTCTTTATTAAATCATGAAAAGTTGTTCCCATTAATATTCAAGTCAAAAGTGGTCATTATGAAGACTTATTGCCACCCCCGGGACTTAGTGCTTCGTCCACCACCCTTCCATCATACTAATAGGACAAAGTTGATTTAATAATACAAGATATGAAAAGATTTGCTTTTATGGGTAAGTTTTCAAATCAAGTTGAATAATAAGACAGGACTGAATAATTGTTAAAGACATAATATATTTTATCAGATTCCCTTTTCAACATAAATTAAAAAGCTTTTAATACCGAAATAAAAGTCTCAGCAGTAATTTAGGTACAGAAATTCCAGCTTGTAATTGAGCATGTCAACATACCAGATTTATAATGAAAATATGCGTTTCAAAGTATTCTCATTAAAAGTTCTTTAAATAGTAACATATGTAGCTGCAGGAACTGAACTCTTTTATGGTTAATCATACATAGTAAAACAGCAGAGCAACCAAGTATTCTATCATAATAACATCTTCCCACCGCACTTTAGAATGATTAAACATAGAAAGTATGTTAGATGCATAATAAACAGTTCAAGCTTAATAACATGTTCCTACTTCCCCATCAGGCTCTGATACCAAGAGGGGGTCGGAAGCAGAGTTAAAGGAGCGGAAAAGAACTACAGAGAGAAGTAGGACTGAGACGGACTCAGCAATTTATATATATATATATATATATATATATATATTTAAAATATTTTTTTTACCAAATTATATAGTTACTTTTTTTATAAAAGGAAAAGTATATACCTTAGGAGAACGTTATGTTTTTAATTGTTTAAATATTTGTTTGAATGTTGAATATATGCTAGTTTTAGGTTTTATTATATTATATGTTTAGAATTAAATATTATTTTTATGCTAGGATTATATTATATTTTAATATATTATGTTTTGAGAAAATACGTGTTAGGAAAAATGTGTGTTAACACCAAAAAAAAAATACGTGTGTTGTAATTAATATATGTTTTTAGAAATACATGAGTATATATATATATATAAAATATTTTTTTACCAAATTAAATATATTTTTTTATCAAGGAAGAAATATAAACCTTAGGAGAAAGCTATTTATGTTTTTAATTGTTTAAATATTTGTTTTTTATAGAATATATGATAGTTTTAGGTTTTATTATATTATATGTTTAGAATTAAATGTTATTGTTATGCTACGATTATATTATGTTTTGAAAAAACACCTGTTAGGAAAAAAATGTGTTACGTTGTAATTAATATACGTTTTCAGTAAAATGAAGAAAATGGACTGTAGTTGGATGTATGATAGGACTTGTTCTGGAAGAAAGGGTTTGAAACGACCTTTTGTAAAAAGGGTTGAGAAGTTTGTTAAGCATGCAATGTGCGAGGATATTGTCCTTATTGAAGGGGGTTTAGATGTCCACGCGACAATTGCAAGTGTAGAAGTGTTAAAACTGCAGATAAAGTTATACATGACTTGTATATGTATGGGTTCCAGCCTAATTATTGGATTTGGACTAATCATGGCGAAGTTCTCCCCATTGTTAACTTACAGCATGTTGAAGACAGTGGCACAGGTGCCTCGAACAGTGGCCCAACGGATATGAGATTTCAAAATTATGAACAGTTTGACGTGATCCAGGGAATGATTTCCGATGCTCTCGGGGTGAATGTGTCGTTCAGAGAGCAGCAATATGATGACACGGAGGAACTTCCGAATGAGGCAGCACAAAGATTTTATAATCTATTGATAGAGGCAAACAAACCATTGTATGAAGGGTCTGAACACTCTACATTATCAATGTGTGTGAGGTTTGTGGGTCTCAAAGGAGCCTTTAATGTTCCCGAGCTTTGTATGGATTATATGACCAAAATGATGTTGGACAAAACACCTATTAATACTGGTTTATCACAAAGTTATTACGATGCTAAAAGGTTGGTCTTGAAGCTGGGATTAAGTGTTCAGAGGATCGATTATTGTGTGCAAGGTTGCATGTTGTACTATGACAACAAATTTGGCACAAATGACAGTGCCCTGATTGAATGTAAATTTTGTCAAGAGCCAAGATATCGTCCTCGCAAAATAGGGACAAATAGGAGTAAACCAGTTCCAAGGAAGGCAATGTTTTATTTGTCTATCGTATTAAGGCTGCAAAGAATGTTTGCATCAATACAAACTGCAGGTAAAATGACGTGGCACTATGACAATAAAAGAAATTCAGGTGAGTTGCGCCACCCGTCTAATGGTAAGGCATGGAAGCATTTTGATCGGGTATATCCTGATTTTGCCACGGATCCACGGAATGTCCGGCTTGGGTTATGCTCTGATGGGTTTACACTGTATGTCCAAACGTCGACTAAATCGTATTCTTGCAGGCCAGTTATTGTCAACCCATACAATCTTCCTCTCGATATGTGTATGTCTAAACCTTACATGTTCTTATCGTGTGTAATTCTGGGACCAACCTCACCGACAGCTGGTATTGATATCTATTTACAACCGTTGATCGATGATTTGAAAAGGTTGTGGACTGGGTTTTTGACATATGATATTGTACGAAAGCAAAATTTTATGATGAGAGCAGCCTTAATGTGGACCATTAATGACTTTCCTACTTATGGCATGTTATCTGGATGGGGGACTCATGGTAAATTGGCGTGTCCAATTTGCATAGAGGACACGAAGGCATTTAGCTTGCACTACGGTGGGAAGACTTCTTGGTTTGACTAGCACCGTAGGTTCTTACCAAGCGATCATTCATTTAGGAAGAATAAGAATGCCTTCGTGTAGTTGAAAATGAAGACCCATCCCGTAGGCTGACGTTGGAACAGGTATGGAGAAGAGTTAAGGATCTGCGAAAAGTACACCCAACAAATGGTGATATCGAACGACCGGAAGGTTATGGAGAGTTTTTGGGATCTCGAGTATTGGAAAGACAATTTATTGAGGCACAATCTGGATGTTATGCACATTGAGAAGAATATCTTTGACAACATATTTAACATCGTGATGAATGTGAAGGGCAAAACCAAAGACAATGACAAAGCTAGGAGGGACTTAGCTATTTATTGCAGGCAAAAGGACTTGTTGTTGGTGGATGACGAGGCTACTGGGAAGACCTTAAAACCGGTAGCCAATTACACTTTATCCCCAGAGGATACAAAATCAGTTTATCAGTGGATAATAGAGCTCAAGATGCCTGATGGTTATTCTTCCAATTTATCAAGATGTGCCAATGTGAACAATGAGAATATGCAAGGAATGAAGAGTCGTAACTGTCATGTATTTATTGAGTGTTTACTTTTTATTGCCTTTAGTAACTTGCCAGCACATGTTTTGATCCCATTAACAGAATTGAGTCAATTTTTTAAGAATTTGTGTTCAACAAAATTGAGAAAGGTTGATCTTATTAAGATAGAGCAAGACATTCCACTGATTCTATGTAAGTTGGAGAAGATATTTCCCCCGGTTTCTTTGACTCTATGGAGTATCTCCCAGTGCATCTTGCAAAAGAAGCTAGACTTAGTGGACCTGTTCAATATAGGTGGATGTATCTATTTGAAAGGTATATTTTTTCCTAAATTAGTGACTATAACTATCCATTCTTGTCAAAGAAACCAATTTCGTTAACCTTTCTCAACAGGTTCATGGGTGATTTAAAACGGTCGGTGAAAAATAAAGCTAAGTTTGAAGTACTAATTTGTTCGTCTTACTTGTATCGCTAAACAACTTTTTTTGTTCGTACTATTTCAACAAATCAATGTTGTCCCCACCAAGTAGAAGAAAAGAAATGGTTGCTGACTATGAAAGACATCCATTAGCCCTATCAGTCTTTTGTCTCCCTGGTCGTCATGCTGGAGGAGAATCAATTCATTGGTTAACGGATGAAGAGTTAACTGTTGGAACCTAAACGATTGAGAAGTTTAGATCCTCATTAATTTTGATGATAACAAAGTATTCACAAGAGAACAATTTATGTTCTAACATTTCTTGAAGTGTGCAGATACTAATAATACATATATTCTAAGCCACTCAAGCAAGAAGAAAGTAATTCTCAAGAGAAGGATACATTCTATGTGTCAGCATCCGGCTCATCCTTGTGAGCGTCTGGAATTTTGTCTTTATGACACTAGGCTTATCCAATTGCTACAAGCGTCCGAACTTCCGAGTCTGAGCGAGCGTCTGAACTTCATTTCAAATCACGTGTTAGTCACGTTGCTACTCTTCCTCTTAGAAGGTTCTGGAACGAATTTCGAAATTGATTCTGAGCGCTAAAATTGTTGTACGAGGTATCAAAGGTGACACCTTTAGCTAAAAGACAAAATCGTACAAGCAATTGTGAAAATCAAGGTAGTACGAAAACGGTAATATGTACTACTGGGATATTCTCTGATAAGGAAGAAAGAGACAGCTTTTTGAATTTACCTCACTCAATGGATAGGAGCCATTTTTACCGTAACGGTAATATCCTTGGAACTCCTATATATACCTCATGGTATCTATTGAAGAGGGCCCCGATATACGGTGAAAAAGCTTGCTGAAATTCTGCTGAAATACTACCTCATTTACTGAGAACAAGCACTGCCTCTGTGAGCAATCAAGTCTCGTGCTAAGTCTCTGGACTACAGGAACTGAACTCAGCGTCCGACCCCTTTCTTTAGAAAGTTTTTCTATATTTGAGCTTAATCTTTTATCCTCTCTGTGAGAGTTATTTTTTAACTGTATTTCAACTCACTAGTAAAAGTTGTTTTGGCCTAGTGAAGGCTGTATCCTCAAAGGCTCGACTGTACTGAGTCGTTTTGAGAAGTTGAGAGTATTGTCAAGTTTTGACAGAAGAATACTCTTGAGGAAATTGTAATTAGGTTGATTATAGTGGAAAATCCTTCAGGAACGAAGGGACTAGACGTAGCTACCAGTTTGGTAGTGAACTAGTATAAATCTCTGTGTCTCTTGCTTTACTGCTTTCTATTCATTTCTATCTTGCTGTGTTAAAAACAAGTTTTCACAAACTGCTTTTCCAGCGTCCGGTTTATTTTCACAGTCCGATAAACAAACAGCTTCGAAAAACTTGTGTTCTAAGTGTTTCTAACTTAAAGTTTGCGAAAAGTTTTGAACTCAATTCAACCCCCCCTTCTTGTGTTCACGTTCAGTTGGTACCAGAGCTCGGCCTCTTGGTTGAGCACTTAACAGTGTCAAGAGAAAAGATCCTATATTGTGAACATGTCTACTGAAGGTGGTCATATGAACCGTCCTCCTCTATTCAATGGAGAAAAATTTGATTACTGGAAAGATAAGATGAAAGCATTTCTTGAGGCACAAAATCTTGATTTATGGGATATAGTTGAAAGCGGATACATTTTTCCCGCTAATGCCCTTGGCGTTGCAATACCTAGGAAAAACTGGTCTGATGATCAGAAAAAGAGATATCAAACCAATCAGAAGGCTAGATTTATTCTCATCTGTGCTATGACAGAAAGAGAATATGATAAATGTGGTAAGTTTGATACTGCCAAAGAAATCTAGGATTCTCTTGTGTTGTCTTATGAGGGTTCTGCCCAAGTAAGAGAAACAAAAGCTAGCATGATGGTACTCCAGTATGAGCTATTCAGAATGGAAGATGGAGAGAACATTGAAACTATGTTTGGAAGGTTCCAAACACTTGTTCATGGGTTGCAGGCCCTTGGAAAAAGTTATACTACACCTGATCATGTGAGAAAGATTTTGAGAAGCTTGACTAAGCAGTGGAGACCCAAAGTCACTGCTATTCAAGAAGCAAAAGATCTAAATGTTCTTCGGCTTGAAGATCTTATGAGTTCTTTGAAAGCTCATGAACTTGAGCTAAATGAAGAAGAACCTACCAAGAAGAGTAGGTCTATTGCTTTAAAAGTTAATCAACATAAACCTAGTACTTCTAAAGCTTTTCAGTCAAGAAGAAGAATCGATGATGAAGCTTCGTAAGGAGATTCGATGGATCGACGATGAGCTAGCATTCATATCTAAGAAGATCCAGAGAATGTGGAAGAAAAGAAACTGAAGGAAGTTTCGTAAGAAAGATTCAAAGGACAAGAAGGAGAGTAAAGACAAGGACAAAGCCCAAGTCATTTGCTATGAATGTAAGAAGCCTGGACATTTCAAATCCGAGTGTCCTAATCTTAAAGAAAAGCCCACAAGAAGCTCCTTCAAGAAAAAGAAGAAAGGTCTCATGGCAACATGGGAAGATCTTGACTTATCCTCCTCCGAGGAAGATAAAGAAGAAGAAGCTCACATTGCCCTCATGGCGTATTAATCGACATTGATTCGTAAGAAGAAGTTGAAGAGGTAATAGTATATGATTCCTACTCAACTTCAACTTGCTTTTGATGATCTTCTTAAGGACTCGCCACTCTCTCATCGAGTATAAGAATTTGAAAAAGAAATTTTTAAACTATCACAAGATTTTCATTCCTTACGTAATGAAAACTCAGTACTTCGATGAAGAGAACCAGTGAAAACCGAAAATCAGCGTCGGTTGATAACCAGGCGTCTGGAAGCTAACAAGCAACCGTGTCGAGAGCTCTCAAGCTAAGAGTTCTCAGAGTTACAGTGCAATCCTAACTGCAAATCAAATGACTATGAACAAGCATTTCAAAAGTTTCTTGCAGAGAGTGTAACTCGTAGCAAGCAAGCTTCAATGATCTGGGGTGTCAGTAAAACGACAACTCATGGTCTTGGTTATGTATCAGATGAAACCCTTTTGGAAAATGATTCAGCATCTGATAAATCCCATAGTCATAGTAAATGCTTACATTGTACTTACTGCAATAAATCCGGTCATTTGAAAAGTGCATGTAATGTTTTTAAAACTGCGAAGGATAAGCCTCCTTCAAGAACTAACAAGAAAGGACCCAAAAAGATATGGGTACCTAAAGATAAAATAGTCTATGTTGCAGATATGCTTAGCAACAAAGTCAACACACCAATCTTGGTACTTAGACAGTGGATGCTCGCGTCACATGACGGGAGAAAAGCATATGTTCCAAGAACTAAGACCTAGAGGTTGGATTCGTTGGTTTCTGAGGAAACCGTAAAGGTAAAATAGTTGGAATTGGTCGCATAGGTAAAGGCTCTCTTCCTTCTATTGATAATGTTTTATATGTTGAAGGACTGAAACATAATCTATTGAGCATAAGTCAATTATGTGACAATGGTTATGAAGTCATCTTTACATAAACTGGATGTTTAGTAAAAAGCAAAAACGATGGATCTATATTCTTTACAGCAAAGAGGAAACAAAATGTTTATAAAGTTGATCTTTCTGAACTTGAAAAACAAGATGTCAAGTGTCTTATGTCTGTTGAAGATGAGCAATGGATTTGGCACAAAAGATTAGGTCATGCCAACTTGAGGTTAATCTCAAAATTAAACAAGCACAATCTTGTTAAAGGCTTACCAAATCTTAAGTACCAATCTGATGCCCTTTGTGAGGCTTGTCAAAAAGGAAAACAAGTTAAAACCTCTTTTCATTTAAAAAATGTTGTTTCAACTTCTAGACCACTTGAACTTTTACATCTTGATCTTTTTGGTCTCATAAGGACAGCCTCTTTAACTGGAAAGAAATATGGTTTAGTCATTGTTGATGATTTTACTAGATGGACATGGGTTAAATTCCTTGCCCACAAGGATGAGGCTTGTAAGGTATTTACTTGTTTCGCAAATCAGTTCAAAATGAAAAAGGCATCTGTATTTCTTCTATTAGAAGTGATCATGGGGGAGAATTTGAAAATGATAACTTTCAAAAATTTTGTGAAGAAAATGGCATCTCCCACAATTTCTCCTCTCCTAGAACACCTCAACAAAATGGTGTTGTAGAAAGGAAAAATAGGTCCCTCCAGGATATGGCCAGGACCATGATCAATGAAGCTGATATTGCAAAACATTTTTGGGCGATAAAGAACACAGTGTTATATTCAAAATAGAATTTATATAAGACCTATTTTGAATAAGACTCCTTATGAATTGTGGAAAGGTAGAAAACCAAACATTTCTTACTTTCATCCTTTTGGTTGTATTTGTTATATCTTGAATACTAAAGATCAGCTTGGTAAGTTTGATTCCAAGGCTAACAAAGGAATCTTTTTGGGATATTCTAAAAGATCTAAAGCTTTTAGAATATACAACAAAGAAACTTTGACAGTTGAAGAGTCCATTCATGTCAAGTTTGATGATAAAAAGCCTGACACTGCTATGTCAGAGCTAGATGAGTTATTTTCAGAATTAAACCTCGGCGACAAGTCAGACGGTGAACATACATCTTCATCATCTGGTGGTGACAAGACGATGAATTCTACTCAAGCGGAAGTTGAAGCAAGAAAAAGCTGGAAGTACAAAACCAATCATCCAAAATATCAAATCATAGGAGAACCTGGTGACAAAGTACGAACCAGATCCTCCTTCAAGGAGCATGCTGACTTTGCACTTCTCTCTGAGATGGAACCTAAGTCGATTGATCAAGCTTTGGAAGATGAAGGGTGGATTCTAGCTATGCAAGATGAGCTAAATCAGTTCCAAATGAATGATGTATGGAAGCTAGTCACTCTACCAGAAGATAAGCAAGCTATTGGTACTAAATGGGTATTTAGAAATAAGCTTGATGAAGATGGTAAAGTTGTGAGAAATAAAGCAAGGTTAGTTGCTCAAGGCTACTCACAAGAGGAATGTATTGATTTCACTGAAACTTTTGCACCTGTTGCAAGACTAGAGGCTATTCGTATTTTACTTTCATTTGCAGCACATCATGAGATAACACTATATCAAATGGATGTGAAAAGTGCTTTTCTAAATGGTTTTATAACTGAGGAAGTTTATGTTAAACAACCTCCTGGTTTTGAAGATATTGAATATCCAGAACACGTTTTTAAACTTAAAAAGGCACTATATGGTCTTAAACAAGCTCCCATAGCATGGTATGATAGACTAAGTTCATTTTTAATGGAAAATGGATTTACAAGAGGTTTAGTTGACACTACTCTTTTCAGAAAAACCTCAAACAAGCATTTCATACTTGTTCAAATCTATGTTGATGATATCATTTTTGGAGCCACTAATGAAAGCCTTTGCAAAGAATTTTCTAAGCTTATGCAGGCTGAATTTGAGATGAGCATGATGGGAGAATTAAAGTTCTTCCTTGGAATACAAATCAAGCAATGCAGTGATGGTATTTATATTCATCAAAGCAAATATATCAAAGAATTATTGAAGAAATTCAAGATCTTTGGATTGCAAGCCTATGTGTACACCTATGCATCCTACCGCACTCTTAGTAAAGATGAAATTGGTAAGAAGGTAGATCGTAAACTGCATGCAGGTATGATTGGATCTTTACTTTATCTTACGGCTTCAAGACCTGATATTATGTTCAGCGTTTGCCTGTGTGCTAGGTTTCAATCAGATCCTAGAGAATCACACCTAAGTGCTGTTAAAAGAATATTTAGATATTTGCAAGGAACTACTAATCTTGGTTTGCTTTATAAGAAATCAAAAGATTACAAATTAGTAGGTTTCTGTGATGCTGACTTTGCTGGAGATCGAATTGAAAGAAAGAGCACAAGTAGAGGCTTCCAATTCCTTGGAGCTAATCTTGTGTCTTGGTCAAGCAAAAGGCAAAGAACAATTGCACTCTCAACAGCAGAAGCTGAATACATCTCAGCAGCAAGTTGCAGTTCTCAACTTCTGTGGATGAAGTATCAACTTGAAGACTACTTGATAAAAGAGAGTAACATTCCTATCTTCTGTGATAATACATCTGCCATATGTCTTACTAAAAATCCTATATTGCATTCTAGAGCAAAGCACATTGAGATTAAGCATCATTTTATAAGAGACTATGTTCAGAAGGTATTTTAGAAATAAAATTTGTAGACACTGATCATCAGTGGGCTGACATATTTACAAAACCCCTTGCTGGTGATAGATTCAATTTTATAAGAAGAAATTTAAACTTTCATCTTATAGAAGAATGATTAATCTCAGCGTCTAATGATAAACTAAATCTCAGCATCTGACATGACATAAGCATGTATGTGCATAAGCATCTATCATATGCATCATGACTCATCATCCGGTAAGTCGGTTGCGTGCGTCCGAGCACACCCACACGTGTCACACGTGTTAAGGATTCAAGCGTCTCATCATATCTACTGAGTCATGATTATTTACGTTTTCAATAAAATCTTTTACTTTTATTTTGGCGTCTGCATTTAATGAAAAGGCGAATCTTTATTTTCTTTTCTTTTTGATTTATTTTTATAAGAAAATACGAAGCGTTATTTTGAAAAAGAACTGTACCATTCTCTATTAACTTTCCCACTACTCCACATTTTTCGCTCCACTCTGTGTTTTCTGCAAAATTGTACTCGTTCTCTTTTTCTCTCTATCTCTCTGTGTGTGCGTTTAAACCCTAAAACCTCCATCGCCTCCATTTCTCAACTGCAACCATGGCTGGTGTAACTTCCTCTGAGTATACGGCTATCTACGACACCATGACTGAAGGAAAAGTCTTGTTGGAAAATCGAGTTGATTTGGAAAATTTCAAACTCTACGGCTTCGACTTCTACAATGGTTTCAAGGCAATGGGCTGGGAACACTATTTCTTCTGGAACAAGGTTGAAGTTCTAGTGACTGCGATCAAAGAATTTTGGGGCAATGCTCGTTTACACAAAGGTGGTATTTTTGAAGGAACCGTGAGAGGCTACAAGTTTGTTTTTACTGTCAACAATATCTCTGAAGTCACTGGTTGTCCATGTGAAGGTATCGTCTTCTATATAGATTGGGCTGACGCATTTCATGGCATTGAGAAGGTCAATGATGCACTATTTGAGAACTACAAGCAGTTGAAAGAATCTGGTGAAACTCCTACTGCAAAGAATCTGAAGAGTCACTTCAGAGTTCTTCACAAGATAATCACCAAGAGCGTCTTGTTGAAGGCTGGCTCTAGTGACATAGTCAACTATGAACAGAAATTCATCATGAGACACTTCATGGCTGGTAACAAGGTAAACCTGCCAAGGTTGATCTTCAACAACCTGCTTAATGCACTGGTTAACTCGAGAAAAGGTGTTGCTGACAAGAAGAACACCTACAAGTGCATTCCTTATGGTGTTCTGCTCACTAGAATGATGGTCAAGGGTCTGGTTATAAACAAGCTGACTGCTTTACCAGATCAAGAAAAGGTGAAGTATTTTGGTGCTGATAGTATTGTGATTCCGGACACCTTTGGAGTCAACAGTCTGGTCAGAATGAAACTGATCACTGGGTCAATGATCAAGAAGGTGAAAACAGAGCAACAGGAAGAGGAAGCTGAAAAGAAAACCACCAGAAGCTCGATGACTGGTGTGAAAAGAACTGTTGAGTCTCCTTCAAGAGAGACCAGAAGAACAAAACAGAAGGTGGCTCCTGCACCTACTGTTGAAGAACCAGAAGATGAGGATAGAATTCCCATCAGTCAGGTTCTGAGAAAAAGGAGCAAACCAGAAGCTGAGAAGCAAGTCTCAGCGTCCGGTCAACAGAAGAAGGAAATTCAGCGTCCGCCTCCAAAGAATCGCTCCTGCATGAAGCTCAAAAGGATGGTCAGGCAATCGAACCTGAACCAAAGGTGCGATTTCTTCCGATGAGCTCAGATCTGCTTTTGCATCCGATGATACCATTCTGCTCCACCAATATCTGTTGCACAACCACCAAACACTCGGACCGTGTACGGAAAACCTCCATAACTCCCAAACACCTTACCCAAACACAGACCAATTCACTCACCATCTCATCACCTCAAACCTCCACATATAACTCCCTCACTTCATACATTTCCAAGCTTCATTCTCATCCTTTTAATCTCCTTTTCAAAATACCTCCCATTAATCCCTTCAAACCCTACTCACCAAAAGCCTACAAAATCACCAAAACCACTCCCACCTTACTTACCCTTACCCTTAAACCTACAGACGCTGGTGGAAAGAAGAATATCTCATACAAACCTCAGTTTGTTAAGTATGAGATATATCATAGCATCTACGATCGTCCATCCACATGGCATTTAAAAACCTTCACCTCTGGAGCTGCCAGATTGGAAATTGCTGCTCCAATAAGTGCAACCTTCAAGGATGGAGAAGACCACTTCCAAATGTCTTTTAAAGGAAGGTTGAGACCAAAGATCGAAGCAGAGCAATTCCCTTCTCTGTTGATCTTCCTAGATCCCTACCTCAGTCTGAACCGCTCACGTTGGAAGAATGTGGAAGGTGGATCACAGATGAAGAAGCTGCCTTCATGGCACACTGTCTTGAGCAGAAAAGGTTGGAAGTCATAGGACAATATCGAGACCCATCATTTGTTTCTGTTAAGATAGTACCAGATAGGCAAAGGTGGCTACCTTGGTCTATTCCTGGGAAACGGAAGGAACCTGCTCCGGGCAAGCAGCCATTCAGCAAGATCGGGCTAAAGGAATATGAGAAGGCACCTACAAAGTACAATCTTAAGGATTTCTCTCAGCTTCCGATTGCCAAGATCTCTGAGGATCATGCCAGAAGGTTTTACCTGACTTCTCTGAAGAAAGATGAATGGAGAACTGGCTCCTCAAACTGCTGCATTGCTGAGAAGGCTACTATTCCAACCATCGGGACAATCAGCAGAGTTACTGACATCAATCTTAGAACTGTGTACTTCGACGATATGTTCAGATGCTCAGTAATCAGACCTCTTGACTGCATGAAGATATATGACCAATGGGCTGCTGTGACCAAGCACTTCGACATTGGATTCACTTGGAGTCAATGGTCTGAGTCTTGGAAAGACAAAGCCATATTACCATGCATCGACCCCCTAGTGCTAGAAGAAGATGACAGGGAAAATCTGAGAAGAATTTACCTGGCAGAAAATGAAGCACTCTCCTTCACCTGTGAAGCTTTGAGTGTCTTTATCAAAAGTTTATGGGGAGAAGACGCTGGGAATAGGTTTGACTCTTACACTGCTGATGTTGTTCTTCACAGAGAAACCATCTTCATGAACTTGCTATATCCAGAAGATGTGAAGAATCAATGGAAGATTCAGACAGAATCAGAGCTCAGAAAACTTGAAAATTTCATCAAATGGTTTATACCAAATGATGCATTCTTTTTAAGAGCTCAGAAGAAGAAGGATTTGAGACTGAAGATATCCAACTGGGTGCTAGCAGAGCATCAGAAGATGAAGTCTGCACTTGTACCAGAAGCTGGACCTTCTACTTCTACCTCTGCAGTTGAGATGGCCACCATTCCCAAAGCAGAATTTGAAGAAATGAAGGCTACAAACTTGAAGGTCACTCAGCTGGAGACTGCACTGAAGTTACTCTATGAACGTCTCAATATCCCACCTCCACCTCTTCCAAACCCTTGAAATTTTTTTTGTGTGATATAAAATCTGTTCTATTTTTGGTTGATACACTTATATATATAAATATTTTTGCTCAAATTATCTGCCTTCTATTCAAATTTTTCTAAGTCTTATTTTGACTATGATGTGTTTTACACTCTTTTTGTCTGATGACAAAAGGGGGAGTAAAAGAAAGGTATGATGAACACGAAAGAAAGGTATTATTGAACACGTGAAAATTCGATAATCCACCATCCGATGTTCACTGTCCGATGGATACACTGGAACTAAAGTATCATGCATAGTATTTCATACATAGCATTTGTGTGTGCTAATATTCATTGATCTAGTTCTCTTATAATGTTTAATAAATTTTGGTACAATGAAATAAATTTGATTAAATCATCTATTTGGTATATAACCAGCATCCGATCTCACTTTATTAAATATATGCTCTGATACATCTACGGATTTTGCGCAATCACGTAAATGAATTTGTTTACCAACAATTGCCTTAATACCTGAATTGTTCATATATATCTAAACTGTTAAATTCAGGGGGAGACTCTTGATGTCTTTTTTAAACTAAATTGTTCATCTACCTTAGATGTTTGTCATCATCAAAAAGGGGGAGATTGTTGGAACCTAAACGATTGAGAAGTTTAGATCCTCATTAATTTTGATGATAACAAAGTATTCACAAGAGAACAATTTATGTTCTATCATTTCTTGAAGTGTGCAGATACTAATAATACATATATTCTAAGCCACTCAAGCAAGAAGAAAGTAATTCTCAAGAGAAGGATACATTCTATGTGTCAGCATCCGGCTCATCCTTGTGAGCGTCTGGAATTTTGTCTTTATGACACTAGGCTTATCCAATTGCTACAAGCGTCCGAACTTCCAAGTCTGAGCGAGCGTCTGAACTTCATTTCAAATCACGTGTTAGTCACGTTGCTGCTCTTCCTCTCAGAAGGTTCTGGAACGAATTTCGAAATTGATTCTGAGCGCTAAAATTGTTGTACGAGGTATCAAAGGTGACACCTTTAGCTAAAAGACAAAATCGTACAAGCATGTGAAAAGCAAGGTAGTACGAAAACGGTAATATGTACTACTGGGATATTCTCTGATAAGGAAGAAAGAGACAGCTTTTTGAATTTACCTCACTCAATGGATAGGAGCCATTTTTACCGTAACGGTAATATCCTTGGAACTCCTATATATACCTCATGGTATCTATTGAAGAGGGCCCCGATATACGGTGAAAAAGCTTGCTGAAATTCTGCTGAAATACTACCTCATTTACTGAGAACAAGCACTGCCTCTGTGAGCAATCAAGTCTCGTGCTAAGTCTCTGGACTACAGGAACTGAACTCAGCATCCGACCCCTTTCTTTAGAAAGTTTTTCTATATTTGAGCTTAATCTTTTATCCTCTCTGTGAGAGTTATTTTTTAACTATATTTCAACTCACTTGTAAAAGTTGTTTTGGCCTAGTGAAGGCTGTATCCTCAAAGGCTCGACTGTACTGAGTCGTTTTGAGAAGTTGAGAGTATTGTCAAGTTTTGACAGAAGAATACTCTTGAGGAAATTGTAATCAGGTTGATTATAGTGGAAAATCCTTCAAGAACGAAGGGACTAGACGTAGCTACCAGTTTGGTAGTGAACTAGTATAAATCTCTGTGTCTCTTGCTTTACTGCTTTCTATTCATTTCTATCTTGCTGTGTTAAAAACAAGTTTTCACAAACTGCTTTTCCAGTGTCCGGTTTATTTTCACCGTCAGATAAACAAACAGCTTTGAAAAACTTGTGTTCTAAGTGTTTCTAACTTAAAGTTTGCGAAAAGTTTGAACTCAATTCAACCCCCCTTCTTGTGTTCACGTTCATTAACATCAGCACATGTTCATGTACTGATTAATTGCACCGAAGTCAAACCCTATCTAGAGTAAGTATGTCATATAATAATCTTAATTTCTTGATCCAGAAACCGTACTGTAGTACCCTAATTTTGTCCGGCCTTTTATTTTATTTTATTTTTTATTATTTATTTTAACTTTTTAAATTTAAATAATGTTTTTGGTTTTATAATAAAGAATAAATAGGTTAAAAAAAAGAGAAGAAAGGAAAAAAGAAAGAAAAAAGAAAATTTATTTTTCAAAGAAAAAGGGGTGCAAATTGAAATATATGGGGTGCCAAAATCAATTAATCAAATGACTGAACCAAATCTAATGTCAGCCCAAATTCAATACCCATCCTTTTACTCGCACACCCCTTCATTTTCTCCATACGCCCCCTGCGCTCCTCTCATCCTCTGTTTGCTATGCGTACCCCACCTCTCACTTATACACCCCAGCCCAACGCTAAAGCTTCACGCGGCCCAACTTCTCCAAACTCCACGCAGCCCATCAACCCAACCCAAACCTAACCTTCATAACCCTAAAAACCTAATCCTTCATTCCTTCCTCCTCATTTCCTTCCTCAAGGCGCTCTCCAACCCTAATTTCTCATCACCCATGCGGCGATCCTCTCCTCCTCTATTCCCTAAATCACGGCCTTACCCCTTCATCTTTCTCACCAAACCAAACCCTAATCAGCCACTCCACCATAACCCTAAATCCAGTTCTCACTCTCTCATTTCCCTCTTCATGCGCCGCGACAACACTTCCCCCACTTCTCTCATCTTCCTTTTTTTTTTCTCCCCACCATTCTTGGCCTACCCTTTTCAAAACCAACCCTAACCCTAGTTTTCAATCCTTCACGCCCAAGTGGCCGCACCATCTCCTCCTTCTCTCTCAACCTCTTCTTTCCTTTTTGTCTTCTCAAACCTTAACCCTAAACCTCATGACCACGGCGCCTTCATCTCCAAATCCGTCAAATTCGGACCGAATCCTCCAAATCATGTCCAAATCAAGTCCAGATTCGAATCAAAGGGAGTTTCTTTCCATTCTTTCCTTTTTACTTATTTTTCTGTTAAATGCGTTTTAATTACTGATTGGTGTTCTGATTTGTTTTGTAGGTGATTGAAAGAAGATTGGAGGCTATAAAAGGCCTCACAAGCAGAAGCAGAAGGGGACGGAACCCTAGAGACAGAGAGCAAGAGGGAGAGGCAGAGAACGAACGAGACGGAGACGAGAAGAAGAGAGGAAAGAATTTGTGAGGCTAGTATACCCAAAGTTAAACACTTCCTAGTTCTAGATTTTTTTTCTTTTTTTCCTCCATCTCCTGTCTGTAAACTTTCTGGAAAATACCCAGGTTTCATCTTCTTCCCTTTGATTTCTTTTCTGAATATGCCTCTGTAATATAAACTTGAATGAGAAATTTTCGTTGCAATTCCCTTATTCTGTTTTATTACTTCTTGTGATTGTTATTGTTGTTTTGCTGCTATTGTCATTACTGTTGTTATCGTGGCTGTTGTTGTTGTTATTGCTGTCAGTGCCCACGGTTTGGATTGTAATTAGGTTTAGGGTTTGGCCTTCCAATGGGGCCAAACCCTAAATAGGGATCAATTTGCAAATATGTAATTAAGAGGGGCATAAATGCAAAAAAGGTTTTTTTTTCTTTGAGATTCTGTTCCATATATACGTGTTTTAGGGTTTGGTCTTCCAACATGGCCAAACCCTAAATAAGGACCAATTTGCAATTACCATATTGAATTAGGACTTGAAAGCAAAAATTGAAATTTCTGGATTTGGTTTGGTCTTCCAATGGGGCCAAACCCAATCCAGGGACTTATTTACAATTTACTTCTTTTTTTTATTTCATAAATAGTCAGAATTGAATAAAGAATTGATAAAGAGCATAAAAGCAAATAAAAAAGAATTTTCCCTTCTTATCTATATTTTTTTTATTAACATAATTTGTTGTTACTTTTTTAGGTTTTTTCTTATATTTATTATTTCTGTGACATAAGAAAAGAATAAATAATAATTTGTATATAATAGTTAAGTTGTCCTTTTACTAAGTTTCTTTTTATAACCTTTGTAATATGATGATTAATAAACTTGTATTTTTTTTAGAAAATTCATTAGGGAATAATTTATTTAATGATTAGCAAGTTTCTTTAAACAATTAAAAGGGTACCATTTTATGAGCGTCTTAGGGGTGCTAACACCTTCCTTAAGCGTAAATAACTCCCGGGCTCGAAATCTGGTTCAAAGACTATTTTTTTAAATTATTCTCAAAAAAAGGTTTTTCCTATTGTTTTTCCTTAATAAACTTTAGGTGGCGGCTCCATTTTAATTTTAAGGGTGGTTGTCACAGCTGGCGACTCCATTGGGGACCTTTAGAGAGTTAGGCCCTATGATTGTTTATATGATTTGTTTGCTTTATTAGATGAATTATTCCTTTTTTGTTTTTATTCGTTCATTTGTATATATGTTTGTATACGTGAATCCTAGGATACAAAACATGCGTTAAAAAATATATATTTTTCTATTTTTATTTTTGTTTGTGATTTATTCTCTTTCATTTGTTTTTTTCTTGTAAATATTATGTATGTTGTTTATGCTTTGAAACCTTAGGATAGAAGACATGTATATATATTGTATTTTTTTTTCAGCGGGTAGTTTTAAGTTTGCTCCTTCACACACTTCACTTTACACACTTTATTTACACACACTACAAGTGGAACCCTATACCCGGGTTTGAAAAAAAACTTAAGTTAGGAGAGGCTGTGTAGTGAGCACCTGCTGGACGTACGGCCAGTTGGGTCCTTGTGAAGGCCTCACCTAGAGTTTGGCCCTATTTGAGAAAAAACTCCCTTTAATAGTTTACCTATTATTGGCGGTAACATTCGAAAATGGGACCCTTGGCTCTAGGAACCTTTTTAGATTAGTATCATGAAGCCACCCATGGTAAGGCACTTATGAAAACCGTAGAATTCATCTAGGGAATTGCCGACCTATGTCACAAAGAGGCATACCCTATCTCCTTTCTAATATCTTCTCAAAAGAATGGAAAATAAGAATTTACGAAAATCACTATTTTTATTCCTTTTTACTTTTTTTTCTCTCAAAAAAAAAAACAAAATGTGTGCATATTCATTCATTCATATGATGAAAAATATTTTTTAGTATCTACATGCATTCATGACTTCCATGCCATCCCACAGGTTTGCCGGAAATCATAAAAACCCTAGTTGTTGTGCCTTTAAGAGCGTAATCATGGACTTAGAAACAAGAATAACTTGGAAACCTAGAGTCGAGATACCCAGGCTACAAACACTGAAGGAATTCATAGCCAATAAGTGGACAAAACTTGACAAGATTACTTTCAGGGGAATATTTGGGAAAATCTTGGACCTATTATACTTGGAGATACATGCTGGGGCCTTGACGGTATTGGCCCAATTTTATGATCCACCTTTGCGATGCTGCACTCTTCAAAATTTTCAGTTAGCACCTACTTTGGAAGAATACAAAGAAATATTAGATATTCCCCCTAAAAAAAACGGGCCATACCGTTACCCTAACCGTCGCCCTAAAATGGAAGTTATTGCGGAAGTTTTGGGGATTCCCGAGAGTGAACTATGGGAGGCACTTGAAATAAAAGACGGAATGAAGGGGTTTTCAAAGATGTTTCTAGAAAGAAAAGCTAGGGCCCTCCAAAGTGAAGGTAAGTCGAAGGCATGCATGGATATAGTGGCCCTTATCATTTACGGAGTCGTCCTGTTCCCTCATATTCTGCATTTCATGGATGAAACGGCCCTTGACGTCTTCGTTGCCTTTAAAACTCGTGGCGAAGACCCTACTACTGCTGTACTGGCAGATTTATACTATGAGCTCCATATGCGTCATGAAAAGAAAGGTGGTGTAATTTGGTGTTGCATCCCGGTCTGGTACATATGGCTCAAAAATCATTTAGTCAAGAGGGGAACTCCCTTAGAAGCCAGAAGCAACCGGGAGTGGGCCACCTTTCTTACAAACCTTGGCGAAGAATCCGTGATATGGTACTCCAGAGTACAAAATATTAATGAATTGATTTATAGCTGCGGAGATTTTCCTAATGTACCTCTCATTGGAACCCTGGGGTGTATCAATTATAATCCAGCCCTAGCCTTAAGGCAACTTGGTGCCCCTATGATAGGCGAACCTACCGGAGAAGAGACGGCCGCTTTCATTTTACATGATCGGGGCTCCTCGGATCTGGCTTTGCTCAGAAAGGTACGACAAGCCTGGGATAAAGTAAACAAAAAACGGCTTGGCCGTAAAAGCATCCATACAGATGAAGCATACCGCCAATGGATCAAGGCAAGAGTCCAACAAGTCAAGTTACCTTTTTGCAACATCACGGTAGTCCCTGAGGTGCCACATGTTGATGGCGAGGAGGTCGAAGAATTAAAACTGGCCCTCAAGAAAGTCAAAGAAGAAAAGAAGCTTCTCCATGAAAAGTTGAAAAGAGCATATCAAGAAATGGAAGCTTTGCAAAGCGAGTGTATGGAGAAGACAGGATCTCTAGAGCAACTTGAGAAGAAAGTCAAGACAGAAGAAGAGGAAAGCACCGAATCCAAGATTGTCTAGGAGCTGCTAACCGATAGCTAGCTCTCCGCAAACAAGAAGTGGACCAGATCCTTTGTGAGAAAGGAGACCTGAGGAAAATATGGACTGACTCCAAAAAGGCCCGTAAGGTCTTGCAGAAACAGTTGGATGACTTGAAACAACAGATGAAGAACACCACTCTTTCGCACGAGGCCCAACTCAAAGAAGAGAGGAGAAGTGCCGAAGAAAAATTCATAGGTTACCATATAGACCTTGTGGAAGAACACGAGAAAATCCTCAATATGCAGGAAAAGATTGATAACCAAAAGGAGGTCATTGCTTGGTTCGATAGAGAAACTGTGTATTAGATGGATCGTTGTTCCAAATTGGTATGGCTAGCTAATAGCGGCATTCGAGACATTCCGGAACTCTTAGAAGAAGCTGAATCCGCAACAGGTTTCTGCCCACTGCCAAGAAAAGTGGAATATTTCATGGAATATTGCAAAACCCTGGTAGAAGAATTGGAGAAGCAAATCCGGCGAGACCGTTGAAGACCCTTTTTTCCTTTTTGTTTTGCTTCGTTTTCCCTTTTCATAGTAATCTTGTAATCTCTTCGGAGAATTTAAATTATCGTACTTTTTAATAAAAAAATGTTTGTTTCTCAAGTCTATAATACGCTCGAGTTCCCAAAGCACAATGCTAAGGGATCTTTATGATTCTCCGACAAACGTGCAAATAAATAGACAAACGAGCATCCTGCATAGCATACATAATCATGGCATAGCATAAACCATCCATACTCATAGTATCCTTCGTAATTCAGAAAATAAACACGAAGAAACTGCATCCTTACAGAACGAGATCCCAAGCCAGACTCATGGACGCGTTAGAACAAAACCAACAGGCTATGAGAGGGGAGCTTGACCGAATGAGTACGCGGATAGATAGGCTATGCGATTTGTTGGAAGCCCTGCATGCAAAAAGGACATCGAAAACAGAGCGGTCCGAAGAGGATCAAGACGAAAGTCAGCCAAGAGAAAATGAAACGCACGCCCACACCACACAAGGGCATGCGCCTCTAAATAATGGGACCTCGCAGAACACAAATACTCAAAATTTTATACCTATCATTACCCCCCAGGAGGATGCTCAAGCCAAAGAAAGGCTTCAAATATTTGAAGACAGGCTAAAGGCAATTGAAGGGGCAAATCACATAGGTTTCGAAGCTTCAGACTTGTGCTTGGTCCCCGATGTAGTTATTCCTGCAAAATTCAAAGTACCCGAGTTTGACAAGTATAAGGGAGAAACATGCCCCAAAAGCCACCTGGTCATGTATTGCTGAAAGATGGCTTTCTGTTCTAATGATGACAGACTCTTAATTTACTTCTTCCAAGAAAGCTTAACTGGGCCACCTTTGCGATGGTATATGCAGTTAGAGCGGTCTAAAATCAACTCGTGAAAGGATTTAGCTAATGCTTTCGTCAGATAATATAAATACAATATGGACATGGCTCCCAGTCGTAATCAGTTGCAAAGCATGAAGAAAAAAGACAGTGAGAGCTATAAGGAGTATGCTCAGAGATGGAGAAGCATGGCTGCTCAGGTGGAGCCACCCTTGTCAGACAAAGAAATGATTGACACATTCATGGACACGCTCCAATGCCCCTTTTATGATATGATGATTGGAAGTATGTTCTCAAGCTTCTCTGACTTGATCGTCATAGGAGAGCGTGTGGAAATGGGGATGCAAAATGGAAAGATCCATAATAATACTTCATCATCCCACACTCAAAAGCCCTTCGTCAAGAGAAAGAAAGAAGGAGAGACTAACGCGGTGAGTAGTGCCCCTCTATACGTTGTGGCAACTATCACGCCTAAGTCTCCTATTCAAATGACACCATTTGCTTCTGATAGTCAAGGAGGCCAAAACCCCAATCAACCGAGAGCTCACAACCCTCAAGGGAGAAAGTCGGTCCAGTTTGATCTGATCCCCATGACTTACAAAGATCTCTATCAGCATTTACTCAAAAACTCATTGGTAGTCCCTTGCCCGCAAAAGCCTATGGAACCACCTTACCCAAAATGGTATAACCCGGACGCCACCTGTGAATACCATCTTTGAGGCAAATGGGTCACTCTATAGAAGAATGTCGGGCTATGAAGTTCAAAGTTCAAGATCTGATAAATGCCAAGTGGTTGAGTTTCTAAGAGAATAATCCCAATGTGGGGAACAACCCATTACCTAACCATGGGAATGCATCAGTAAATATGATAGACAATGAGCACGAAGGAAGAATAATAAAGGATGTCGCTGAGATACGAACCCCTATCAGAAAAGTGTTCATCGAACTTTGCAAGGCTGGTTTGATAGAAAGAACAGATATCAGCAGGACCTGTGATGAAGATCTTTTGTCTAATGAAGAATGTGAGGAATTTAAAAGTATCCTCCAAAAACTGCTTGATACAAACATAGTACAAGTTATCTCTCAAAGAGAAGAAGAAGTATCTATGGTCCAATTGCTCAAAGTTCGGGAACCACGGTCCCAAAGCCCTTGGTGGTTCAATTCTCTAAGAATACATCCCCCACAATGCCTAATGCTCCCAAAGCTATTACTGTTCAAGTACCATCTCCTTTTCCGTATAAGGAAGATAAGGCAGTTCCTTGGATATATGATGTAAAAGTCCAAGTTGAAGGGAGTAATACACAACCAAGCGTTCCGACTGTTACCAACATTGTGGGAATAGGCGGGATGACTCGGAGTGGGCGGATTTATGCCCCTGAAAAAGAACAAATAAAAGTAGCCGCAAAAGGACAGGTAAGAGATCAAAACAAGGGAAAAGAAGTTGCGGTAGATGAAGGAGACATAGGGAAGGAGGACAAGAAAGAGGCCTCCCGTGAGGAAGTAGCTGAATTCCTCAAATTCATTCAACAGAGTGAGTATAAGGTGATAGATCAATTAAATCGCACACCAGCGAGAGTTTCTCTACTTGCCCTATTAATGTACTCTGAGAGTCACAGGAAAGTATTGATGAAAGTCCTGAATGAAGCCCATGTATCTCAAAATATCACCTTGAATCAGTTCGGCGACCTAGTTGGCAATATCGCCGCATGCAACTACCTCTATTTTAATGATGAAGAAATGCCTGCAGAAGGTAGAGGACACAACAAAGCACTACATATATCGGTTCAGTGTAAAGAGCATCTTATAGCTAAAGTCCTTGTAGACAATGGATCCTCCCTGAATGTGATGCCTAAATCTACCTTGGATAAGTTATCCATTGACAAGACCCATATGAAGCTCAGCTCTGTGCTCGTGAGAGCCTTTGATGGTTCAAGAAGAGAAGTAATGGGTGAGATTGAGCTGCCGATTCAGATTGGCCCTTTCACTTTTGCCGTTAATTTCCAAGTAATGGACATCAAGCCCAGCTATAGTTGCTTGTTAGGAAGGCCTTGGATTCATTCTGCCGAGGTAGTACCATCAACTCTGCATCAAAAATTGAAGTTTGTGGTGGATGATAAGTTGATCATCGTATCCGGAGAAGAAGACCTGCTGGTAAGCAAGCCAACATCGACGAGTTACATTGAAGCTGCTGAAGAAGCCCTTGGGACATCATTTCAGGCACTGGAAATTGTCGATAGTGCTTACGTAGGGTTTACAGCTAAAGAACCCTGCCTATCCAACAATGCTCTAATGGTGGGCGGAGTCATGCTAAAAGGAGGATATCAGCCAGGAAAAGGACTAGGAAAAAGTCAGGAAGGTATTACCTCAATCCTAAGAATTCCTGAAAATAATGACCAATACGGCTTGGGATTTGTCCCCACTCGAGAGGACAGGGAAAGAGCAATCGAAGTAAGGAGAGAAAAAAGGAAGGCTCGGCTTGAAAATCGGGAACCTGAGTTTGGGAAAATGCCCGTCTGCGATCTCCGTCAGACTTTTCGTAGCGCTGGATGGATCTATGCAGACCAAGTGACTGCTGTGGAAGAGGACCTTGCTGCTCCTGAAGAGGAATGGGTTCGCCCATGTTCCTCGATACCTTGATATTGGGAGATCGTGGAAAATCCTAGGATCCTTAGTGCATTTTCAATGTAATCCATTTAATGCTCACCTCTCCGCTCAGCCCGAGGCGGTAGGGGAAATGTTAAAGGGCCCCGCATGTTTTTAATAAGCATATTTCGAATATTAATAAAATACATTTTGATTTTATCCCGAGCGTCTCTTTTTCTTTTCCTTCCTACATCCTTTCCTTACTCTCTCCTTATTGCTAACCTTGATAATGCAGGCTCATGGATAATACTTTTGAAAATGATTGTGCTGAAATTTCGTTACCAGATTTTGATTGCCTAATTAATCATACTGACGAAGACTGTCCCGATGAAGATCTTCCCCCTGAATTAATGAGGCTTATAGAAGGAGAGTCCAGAAAGATTGAACCTCACGAAGAACTGACTGAGTTGATTAATTTGGGAACTGAGGAAGACAAAAAAGAAGTCAATGTTGGTGTTACCATGCCATAAGGAGTGAGAGCTAAACTGATTCAACTCCTCCGAGATTATAAAGACGTATTTGCCTGGTCTTATCAAGATATGCTAGGGTTGGATACCGATATTGTCGAACACAAACTACCTCTTAAACCAGATTGCCCTCCTGTCAAGCAGAAATTGAGACGCATAAGACCTGATATGTCCTTAAAGATTAGGGAAGAAGTTAAGAAGCAATTTGATGCCAGATTTTTGGCCGTGGCTAAATACCCCCAATGGGTTGCTAATATTGTCCCTGTTCCAAAAAAAGGTGGAAAGGTTCGAATGTGCATCGATTACCGGGACCTTAATAAAGCCAGTCCCAAGGACGACTTCCCTTTGCCTCACATTGATGTTCTGGTGGATAATACAGCCCATCACGCTTTTTTCTCTTTCATGGATGGTTTCTCCGGGTATAATCAAATCAAAATGGCTAGAGAAGACATGGAGAAAACTACGTTTATTACAGCTTGGGGAACTTTCTGCTATAAAGTGATGCCTTTCAGGCTGAAAAACGTTGGGGCAACATACCAAAGGGCAATGGTGACTCTATTTCATGATATAATCCATAAAGAGACAGAGGTCTACGTGGACGATATGATCGCTAAGTCGCAAACTGAAGAAAGTCATGTAATTGATTTACAGAAGCTTTTTAAGCGATTGAGAAAGTTTCGCCTAAGACTCAATCCCGCCAAGTGTAACTTTGGTGTCAGGTCAGGTAGAGTGCTGGGATTCATTGTAAGTTAGAAAGAAATAGAAGTTGATCCGGAAAAAGTAAAAGCCATCTTAGAGATGCCAGCTCCTCGCACAGAGAAAGAAGTTCGTGGCTTTCTAGGGAGACTGAATTATATTTCCCGGTTTATATCACAACTCACTGATACCTGTGAGCCAATGTTCAAGTTGTTGCGTAAGGACCAAACTATCGAATGGAATGAAAAATGCCAAGAGGCCTTCGACAAAATTAAGCAATACCTACAAAAACCCCCTGTGTTGGTACCTCCAGTACCAGGCAGACCATTAATCCTCTACTTGACAGTGTTAGACAGATCTATGGGATGTGTACTTGGACAACATGATGAAACGGGTAAAAGAGAGCGTGACATTTACTACTTGAGTAAGAAGCTTACAAGCTATGAAGCTAATTATTCGATATTGGAGCGTACCTATTGCGCCCTAGCATGGGCCGCTCACCGCCTAAGACAATATATGCTTTCTCACGCAACTTGGTTGGTGTCAAAAATGGACCCGATCAAATATGTATTCGAGAAACCTGCTCTCACTGGAAGGATTGCCCGGTGGCAGATGTTATTATCCGAGTACGATATTCAATACGTCTCTCAAAAGGCCATCAAAGGTAGTGTCCTCGCTGAGCACTTAGCCAATCAACCAGTAGATGACCATTCACCTGTCCACTATGAATTTCCTAATGAGAATGTAATGTCCGTCGAAAAAGAAGAATCAAGAAACGAAGAGTGGACCATGATGTTTGATGGGGCTTCTAATGCATTGGGGCACGGAATCGGGGCAGTACTATTTTCTCCAGGAAAGCAGTACACTCTTGTTACGGCTCGCCTGTGTTTCAGTTGTACTAACAACATGGCAAAATATGAGGCGTGTGTCATGGGAATCAGAGCTGCCATAGAAACTAAGGTCAAAGTCCTAAAAGTATATGGGGATTCAGCCCTAGTTATCAACCAGTTGAATGGAGAATGGGAAACTCGAGATTCTAAGTTAATCCCTTACCACGAGTATATCCAAGAACTCGTCGAATCCTTTGATCGGATCACGTTTCAACATATCCCTAGAGAAGATAATTAGTTGGCTGACGCATTAGCCACACTGTCATCTATGTTCCGAATAAACAGTGACAAGGAAATGCCTCTCATCCTGATGGAAAGCCGTGCTAATCCCGCTTATTGTCAGGTGATAGAAGAGGAATCCGACGGAAAACCGTGGTACCACGACATCAAATGCTACCTTAAAAGCAAGGAATACCCTTCGGGCGCCTCAGAGAACAACAAGCGAACTCTGAGGAGGCTTGCTATGAGTTTCCTTTTGAACGGCGACGTACTCTACAAAAGAAATCACGACATGGTACTCCTCCGGTGCGTAGACTCTGCAGAAGCAAGACAAATTCTTGACGACGTCCACGAAGGTTCCTTTGGGACCCATCCCAACGGTTATGTAATGGCCCGAAAGATTCTCAGAGCTGGGTATTATTGGCTTACAATGGAAAGTGACTGCATCAAGCACGTGAGGAAATGTCATAAGTGTCAGACTTATGCTGATAATATTCATGTACCTCCAACGTCCCTAAACGTCCTCAGTGCACCCTGGCCATTCTCCATGTGGGGTTTGGATGTCATAGGAATGATTGAACCAAAAGCCTCTAACGGACACCGATTCATCCTCGTGGCTATTGATTACTTCACAAAGTGGGTCAAAGCAATCTCCTATACCAATGTGACTCGCAGTATTGTGGTCAAGTTCATCAAAAAAGAAATAATTTATCGGTACGGTTTACCAAGAAAGATCATCACGGACAATGGGACTAATTTAAACAATAAGATGATGAAATAGTTGTGCGATGATTTCAAAATTCAACATCACAATTCTTCTCCATATCGTCCAAAGATGAATGGGGCAGTAGAAGCGGCCAACAAAAATATCAAGAAAATTATTCAGAAAATGGTGGTAACTTACAAGGATTGGCACGAGATGCTCCCTTTTGCTTTACACGGGTACCGAACTTCCGTACGCACTTCAACGGGGGCAACACCTTTTTCTCTAGTATACGGGATGGAAGCGGTACTCCCTATAGAGATAGAAATCCCTTCTTTAAAGGTAATTATGGAAACCAAGCTCGAAGAAGCCGAATGGGTCCAGGCATGATATGACCAGTTGAATCTTATAGAAGAGAAAAGGTTAGAAGCAATTTGTCAAGGCCAATTATACCAAAAGAGACTCAAGAGAGCATACGAGAAAAAGGTACGTCATCGAGAATTCACAGAAGGGGAATTGGTATTAAAGAAGATTCTACCTATTCAGAAAGACCAACGCGGAAAATGGACTCCAAATTATGAAGGTCCATATATAGTGAAAAAGGCATTCTCGGGAGGAGGCCTCATTCTTACAGATATGGAGTGGCATGACCTACCGCTGCCAATAAACTCAGATGCAGTCAAGAAGTACTACGTCTAGAATGGCACAACACACACACAAAAAAAAGCTCGCTAGGCCAAAAACCTGAAAGGGCGGTCTAGGCAAAAGTTAGAGCGACCTGGTAGGTTGAAAACCCGAAAGGGCGGCCTAGGCAAAAATTAAAGTCAAATAAAAGCGCTAAGCTGAAAACACGCAAGGGCAATTTAGAACAACCCGTTAGGTCGAAAACTCGCAAAGAGTGGCCTGAGCAAAAACCAACCTGAAGGCATCAAAAAATAGCCAGAATTGAGCCCTGACCAATTGGGGTAGAGATGGTCGAAACTAATCGCAGACACAAGCTTTTGAAGTTGGTTAAGAAGGCGATCGGGGTCTGAATCACGAAAAGGCAGCACGATTTGTTTTCAAAGGGATTATATGTATAGCGGATATTTCTCAGCAGTTTCTAATTTAGCAAACACGAAGTTATTCTGTTTGTAATATTTTATCTCCCCCACCATAGTGGAGATTCATTCTTATCCATATTGCCATCTATTAAATACCATCGGCACAATAGAATGCTTATTTCAGCCTCTCCGAATTCGATTTGGGATTTTATCAATTTGCATTTTCTTTCTAGAGAAATCTGTGTTAAAAAGACAAACATGTGCAAATCAAGACATAAGAGCAATGTATAATTACTGAAAATTCTAAAAGGATCTAAGGAATTTGGCGTCTTCACATTAAGGAAAAAGAGCTAGTAAGACACCTCACCTAATGCAAAATCATCAATGTTGAATACGCTACGAAAGGGCCAACTAAATTGTTCAGAACTCGCCAATTAAAGAGATCTGGAGCTAACTTATCAAAAGTAGTCAGGAGGATACTGCCTATCCCTGATAAAGCAAATAATACTCATGCATGACATGCTATCATTGCATCTTGCATGATCACCAATACTTTTGGGTCCACGACCCACCTTAAAAAAAATCATCATTTGCTCAAAAAGCAAAACAACATTCATGCACGGCATACCATTCATTGCATCCTGCGTGACCATCAAAGTTTTGGGTCATTGACCCACCCTCTCAAATATTACATACAGTTGGTCTGTTGTTACTCGGTAAGAACTGGTACTCAACCTATTCAATCTATTAGCATGAGTTAGGAACCTGTCCTACACCTTGCTGGGAATCTGGCCCACCACATTGGGAATCTGACCCAAGCCTTTTGTCGGGAATCTGACCCGAACTATTTCGAGTGACGGAGAAGCTCGTACACTGGACGTTCACCTGCAATAGGAAAACCAGTCTATACTTTAACAAGAGTTAGACCTACATCTTGCCGGGAATCTGACCCGAACCTATATTGAGTGACAGAGAAACTCATATCACGGACATTCCTTAAAGTAAGGTAGTCAATCCGTACCTTTTCACAAGCATTAAGAACCTGACTTACCCTTGTTGGGAATCTGACCCAAACTTGTGTCGAGTGACGAAGAAGCTCGCACCCCAAGCTTTCCCCAAATAGGGAAGTTAATCCATTTTGTAAGAGCTAGGAATCAGACCTATGCCTTACCAGGAATTCACTAGGAATCGAACCTAGAATCTCTCACCAATTTTGTAAGAGTTAGGAACCAAACCTATGCCTTACCGAGAATTCACTAGGAACTGAACCTAGAATCCTCACCAATTTTGTAAGAAATCACGGTCATACCTATGCCTTACTAAGAATTCACTAGGATACCGACCCTACAATCTCCCACCAAAGTCGGGAGCCAATCCCGCAATCCCAAACCACCAAAGTCAGGAGCCAGTCCCGCAATCCCAAACCACCAAAGTCGGAAGCCAATCTCGCAATCTCAAACCACTTATTGCAGACAAAATCAGGGTCCTTTATCCTTAATTACCTTTTACAACGAATGCACGAAGACCTTCGAGTAAAATGTAATTAAGGAGGGGCAGCTGTAGTACCCTAATTTTGTCCGGCCTTTTATTTTATTTTATTTTATTTTTATTATTTATTTTAACTTTTTAAATTTAAATAATGTTTTTGGTTTTATAATAAAGAATAAAGAGGTTAAAAAAAAAGAGAAGAAAGGAAAAAAGAAAGAAAAAAGAAAATTTATTTTTCAAAGAAAAAGGGGTGCAAATTGAAATATATGGGGTGCCAAAATCAATTAATCAAATGACTGAACCAGCCCAATGCTGTCCAGTCCAATACCCATCCTTTTACTCGCACACCCCTTCATTTTCTCCATACGCCCCCTGCGCTCCTCTCATCCTCTGCTTGCTATGCGTACCCCACCTCTCACTTATACACCCCAGCCCAACGCTAAAGCTTCACGCGACCCAACTTCTCCAAACTCCACGCAACCCATCAACCCAACCCAAACCTAACCTTCATAACCCTAAAAACCTAATCCTTTATTCCTCCCTCCTCATTTCCTCTTCCCCTCGCGCGGCGCTCTCCAACCCTAATTTCTCATCACCCAGCCGTGGCGATCCTCTCCTCCTCTATTCCCCTAAATCACGGCCTCACCCCTTCATCTTTCTCACCAAACCAAACCCTAATCAGCCACTCCACCATAACCCTAAATCCAGTTCTCACTCTCTCATTTCCCTCTTCATGCGCCGCGACAACACTTCCCCCACTTCTTTCATCTTCCTTTTTTTCTCCCCACCATTCTCGGCCTACCCTTTTCAAAACCAACCCTAACCCTAGTTTTCAATCCTTCACGCCCAAGCGGCCCCACCATCTCCTCCTTCTCTCTCAACCTCTTCTTTCCTTTTTGTCTTCTCAAACCCTAACACTAAACCTCATGACCGCCGCGCCTTCATCTCCAAATCCGTCAAATCCGGACTGAATCCTCCAAATCATGTCCAAATCAAGTCCAGATTCGAATCAAAGGGAGTTTCTTTCCATTCTTTCCTTTTTACTTATTTTTCTGTTAAATGCGTTTTAATTACTGATTGGTGTTCTGATTTTTTTTGTAGGTGATTGAAAGAAGATTGGAGGCTATAAAAGGCCTCACAAGGTAAGGTAAGGGACGGAACCCTAGAGACAGAGAGCAAGAGGGAGAGGCAGAGAGCGAACGAGACGGAGACGAGAAGAAGAGAGGAAAGAATTTGTGAGGCTAGTATACCCAAAGTTAAACACTTCCTAGTTCTAGATTTTTTTTCTTTTTTTCCTCCATCTCCTGTCTGTAAACTTTTGGAAAATACCCAGGTTTCATCTTCTTCCCTTTGATTTCTTTTCTGAATATGCCTCTGTAATATAAACTTGAATGAGAAATTTTCGTTGCAATTCCCTTATTCTGTTTTATTACTTCTTGTGATTGTTATTGTTGTTTTGCTGCTATTGTCATTACTGTTGTTATCGTGGCTGTTGTTGTTGTTATTGCTGTCAGTGCCCACGGTTTGGATTGTAATTAGGTTTAGGGTTTGGCCTTCCAATGGGGCCAAGCCCTAAATAGGGATCAATTTGCAAATATGTAATTAAGAGGGGCATAAATGCAAAAAAGGTTTTTTTTCTTTAAGATTCTGTTCCATATATACGTGTTTTAGGGTTTGGTCTTCCAACGGGGCCAAACCCTAAATAAGGACCAATTTGCAATTATCATATTGAATTAGGACTTGAAAGCAAAAATTGAAATTTCTGGATTTGGTTTGGTCTTCCAATGGGGCCAAACCCAATCCAGGGACTTATTTGCAATTTACTTCTTTTTTTTTATTTCATAAATAGTCAGAATTGAATAAAGAATTGATAAAGGGCATAAAAGCAAATAAAAAAGAATTTTCCCTTCTTATCTATATTTTTTTTATTAACATAATTAGTTTTTACTTTTTTAGGTTTTTTCTTATATTTATTATTTCTGTTACATAAGAAAAGAATAAATAATAATTTGTATATAATGGTTGAGTTGTCCTTTTACTAAGTTTCTTTTTATAACCTTTGTAATATGATGATTAATAAACTTGTATTTTTTTAGAAAATTCATTAGGGAATAATTTATTTAATGATAAGGAAGTTTCTTTAAACAATTAAAAGGGTACCATTTTATGGGCGTCTTACGGGTGCTAACACATTCCTTAAGCGTAAATAACTCTCGGGCTCGAAATCTGGTTCAAAGACTATTTTTTTAAATTATTCTCATAAAAAATGTTTTTCCTATTGTTTTTCCTTAATAAACTTTAGGTGGCGGCTCCATTTTAATTTTAAGAGTGGTTGTCACACGTACCTTATTGATTTGTTATCCAATTCCATCAGGGCATTTTTGTCATCCGAGCAAATAGGTCAACAACAATCTTCTTCTCATATACATGCAAATTTTCCACAGTGGTTTAGGCAACAGGTACATAAAATTATTAAACTTCTAATTATATTATTGTCCATAAATAAATTATAACTTGTTCAATTGCATTCATATAGGTTTATCTCCATCCACTAACTCCTCTCAACCAACACTTGAGAAACTTATCTGATCGTCCTCGAACATGTGTCAAAGAATGGCACACATACTTTGTGAACGGGTACAAATTTCACACGCAATCATGGACAGAGGGCAAAGAAACAATAAATAGCGGAGTTTACATCAAATGTGACAGCAGAGGGGGTGAAGATGACTTCTACAGTGTGATTCAACACATATACGAACTAACTTACACTACTTTAGACTATAGTGCAAAAGTGGTTCTATTTTATTGTATGTGGTTTGATCCATCTGATAGAGGCACGAAAAAGAATCCTAAATCTAATACAGTGGACATTAAAATGAGCAGAAGATATCCAGTGTTTGAATCGTTCGTGATGGTGCAACATGCGAGACAGGTGTATTATGTCCCTTATCCATTAACACGAACGGATAAACGAGACTGGTGTGTCGCAATTAAGACGAAACCAAGGTCTCGCATTGAAGCAGATGATGCAGAGGAAGAAATGCCTTATCAAACAGATGAAATGTCCAATGTAAATGATGTGATTGAAGTTGAAAGGTTTAGTTGCCTATGTGATCACTTGCCAGACAATGGTGAAGAAGTTGATGGAGATGAATTGGTGGATGCGGTTGAATCTGAAACTGATTTCGATGAAGAATGGGATGAATAAATTACCAGTTTTAATTTGGTATCACCAGTTTTAATTACAAATTTATTACTTGACTGTCATGAGTATTGGTTTAGTCCCCTCATCACTTTTGTATGTTTTTCTCATTTACAATAAATTCATGGGGAGTACTTTTTTCCTTCTTGATGATTTTTTTCCTAAGGAGGGTTTTGCATCAGAAAGTTTTAACGAGGTTCCTTTACTTTCTTTACCTTAAAAAATAGGTCCATATTATGTGACTCAGTATTGTTATTGCAGGTTATTCAGTACCGAATATTGTACTTGTACGTAATTTGTATGAATTAGAGCTACAATTTTTTAATGATCCAAATGTGTGTGTATGTGTACATAGACATGACATCAGGAGGACGTGGCCATACGCCGTCAACTGGTGGGAAAGGGAAGGAGAAGGTTGATACTAATCGCCGTCGTAGGTCATCCCATCGTCCCATCGTAGGTCCTTCCATTCCAGCCACACAGGACAGTCTGCTTGTTCCAGAAACACTGTTTAGTCCACATTTTGCACCTACAAGCAATGTGCATGTTAGTGGTGGCAGTGATAGTTCTCACTTTGAGCATGACAATACTTCATATGCGATTCCTGATGATCCACACCACAGTGACGCTGGCAGTGGTCACAGTACTCGTTCACCCTCATCACCGATTTCAGGTGATGAAGATGTCATTGACGAGGTGGTGTTAAGCGAATATGGGCGAGTTCGTATTGTACCTGCTGGTAGCGCGTAAGTATTAATTCATTTTATGCCATATTGAAGTTTTATTAATTATTTGAATTTTCTTAATCAATAATTCGCATTTAACTATTTAACATAAATGTTTATTGTTAAGGTTTCTTCTATCTAAACCGTCTTCCAAGGCAATCACAGTTGTTATAAAGGAGAAGTTTCAACATCCTTGGACCTCCTGGGGACAGACAAAAGAGAATAAAGATGATGCAGACATGATGTTCAATGTTTTTAAGGTAATATGTGATTTATAATTTCATGCATGAATTTGCTGTTTTAGCTAATTATTTTGAAAACTTTAACAGACGTGCCATTGTAAAACTACGTTATTTTTACTCTCCTACAATATAGGAAAAATGTACTTGGGACCCCTATCACGAAGAGCTTATAAAGAAAAAATTTCACCACAGACCTGCACGCCACTTATCCGATATGCTTCTGGACACGTGCAAAGCAGGAAAGCGTCCCCATTGGATGAGAGGTAATGTTTGGAAAGCGTTAACTGCGCATTGGAACAGCGAAGAGTACAAAAAAATTTGTGAGCATAATAAGAGTAACAGGGCATCCAAGAAAGGTGGTACCTTGTACACCGGAGGTTCCATCAACACTGCACAGATCCAGGAACGCATGGTAGATGTTATATATATATAGATATAAACTTAATTAATTATGTTATGCTTACTGTTATATATTTTATGTTGTTTTACTTAAAGGAAAAGAGGTTCGGGCGACCAGTAGGATTGCACGGGCTGCATAAAAAAGTCCACCTTCGGAAGAAAACTGGCGAATTTATTGATGAGCGCAAATAATTTTAAATATGTATAATTTTTTATAATTCTCATGTTTACGTGGTTCCTACTTTGGACTTATTTGTTTTTAAATATGCATACTAGAAACAATTTGACCAAGCGATGACTCAATATCTTTCTCAGGCTCAGGGTACTGGAGAATCATCCGCCCCTACTGGCGATGTGAGTCAAGTTCAGCTAAGCAAATGGGTGGAGGTTTCTGGCGGCAAGAAGAAGGGACGGGTGTACGGCGTTGGGGTTCTATCATCATGTTACATGAAAGGGATTTCTTACCTCGATATTAATGTTGCTTCTTCTTCTTCTTCTTCTTCTCATGCCGCTATTACATGACACTCTAACACTGTAGAAGAATATGCAGAGATGCAGAGGAAAGTATCAGATTTGCTGCATCAAACGGATGAGGCTATAAGGGGGCATGAAGTATTAAAGGAGCAGCATGGGAATTTAGAGGCAAAGGTACAACAGATGGAGGAGCAAAGAGACAGTTGTTAGAATTACTGCAGTAGTAGGGGGTTAGGCCAATGGCACCGCTATACACACATCCCCATGGGCTTTACTATGGGCCATCGCCCCCACACGTACATTCACATCCCCAGCCAACGCCTCCACATTCACATCCCCAGCCACTCCACTATGGCGGCTATTGGCCCACAACACCACTGTCACATTACCAGCAATCAATACAACCACCGCCGCAGCAGCACTACTACCGGCCACAACCGGTGCAGCCGTAACCCCATATCCAGAGTCAGGAGCCACATCCAGGCTAATGAACCACGTATGCACAAGGTATGGCCGATGATTTTGGTGACATGGTGACACGTTTTATCAACCCGCATCCTAATCAGCCATATCATGGACTGGCACGATATGGTGACAACAATGACGAAGATTATTACAATGGTCGTAGTGGTGATTAAACTTTGTGCAATGATATTTGCTTGTGGATTTGTTAGATTTTATTTTACTTATATTTTTAGTAAGTAATGTATTTTACTTTTATCTAATGGCCAGACTGTCAGTAGTAGTAATGACTTTTAATATTTTTGTAAAAGACAGAATCAATTACATTTTGTCCAGTTGTGTTGATTAAAGGAGAAAAGGTAAAGCACCAACCGACATTTAGTACTTAGGCTATTTATGAACGGATGAGATTCGACCGACATTTTTGATGTACGAGATCCAACCGACACTTTTAAGGGATGATATCCGACCGACACTTTTAACGGACGAGATCTCACCACATTTGTTATAAATAGAACCATTCTGCTTCACCCCTATTTGTAAACAATCACAACCCTAAACTCTTTCATTACTCAGTCCATGGCGGCACTCACCCAGTCAACCCAATTCTCTATGGAGTCGACCATGGCTATTGTGTATTATGATGGTAGAATTACAACAATCGTTGATGGCGTGAAGTTTGAATGTTGTGATCCAAAACAAATGACGATAAAGGAAGACATCACCATCGATGAATTGAAGCAGAAGATTCATCGAAAGACCAGAGCTGGATCACGAAGGGTGGACGAGATCTATTATCGATGCCCTATGTCCGTTGACTACGGTCGTGTTACTTATTTCCAGATGAAACTTGAAAATGGTGGCGACATAGAAGGGATGTTCAAAGCATTCGGTGAACATGCTAGTTATGGCCCTGTAGAGCTATATGCTGTTTTGCAAAGTCGGACTAACCAGATTCTTGAAGAGTTGCTTCAGTATAGGCCCGTAGACGATGAGCGCTTGGTTGAGCTTTACCCTTATTCGAGGTCAGCCCTATCCTATCTATATAACGGGGGGTCAATAATAAATTGTTCTGATGGCGTAAAGTTTGTGTGTGCATTCCAATCACAACTAACACCACTTAGGCTTCAATACGAGAACAATACGTTTGAGGACCTGAAATCCAAGATTCACCGCAAACTCAATCTCGGTGAACTTATGGTGCAAAAGGTAATATATCGTCGTCCTCGGCTTAACACACGCAGGAGGATCATATACCAGAGCATGGACATAGAAAACACTGCTGACGTACGCATGATGTTCACCATCACCTCCAGCATACATTTCGTACATTCCCGATCGAGTTGTGCGTTCGCGCAGCTGAGTATGATGCTAATGTTGACGTAACTGACCTGAGTGAACCATAAGGATGTAATGTATGTTTATGTTTCATTTTAAGAATGTAATGTCTTTTTTTATTAATGTGTAATGTCTGTTAGTATTTTATTAATATCTTTTTTTTGTTAAAATATATTATCTGTTAGTGTTTTATCAATGTCTTTTTTTATTAAAATGTAATGTCTGTTTGTGTTTTACTAATGTATTTTTTATTAAAATGTAATGTCTGTTAGTGTTTTATTAATGTCTTTGGCCCCTAATGTATGCATCACCCTATTAACAGGTGTTTAATTTTTTAAATGAATAATGTTTTGGTATTAAAATAAAAATTAAAAAAATCTCTTTTATATAATAAAAAAATTAAAACAAATATTTTTGTCTTAAAATAAAAATATAAGGCAAAAATAATAATAATATTTTTGTCTTAAAAAATATGAAAATATATAGTGAAAAGAAAAATGAAAAATGGTGAAAAGAAAAATGAAATAAATTTTTATTAATATAGTGAAAAGAAAAATGAAATGAATAAAAGAAAATTAAGAAAAAAAATAAAAAAAACCTGAACCCACACACCCTCCCACTATTTGTTTTTTTGAATTTTCCACATTACCCCCCAAACCCAATTTTCAGTAGGGCCCACCCACTTTCCTTCATCATATATACTTATTATACTAATATAATATACTAAAACCCAAACAAATTGCCTCACATTCTCTCTTAGATTCAATTGCTCACTATTTCTTGGACCTCCTGCGCTCTCTTCCCTCCCCCCACTTTCATCCTCTCATTCTGTGTCATCTCACTCACTGCTCATTCTCTCATTTTCTCTTTTTCCTTCTTCCATTTTTCTCCTGTTTCTTCTCAAATTTATATTTTAATACACAATTTTTTTTTCTCGTTTTACTAATGTTTGTTCCTTTTTTTTTTTCAGACAACAGTGGAACAAAGGAATGACTATGAAAGCACGAAAATGTTCTTATTTATTCATCTCTGTTCTTTTAATATATTATCTGTGTGATTCTGTTTTTTTGTTTCTACTTCCATTCTTTATTTTCGTCTCTGATTAATATAGCTTCATTTTCTTTTTTGGTCTCTGCTTTTATTTTTATTGGTCCACTGTTTATTTGTATCTGTTTAAGATAGTATTTAACATAGTAGTATTTTTATTTTTGTCTTTCATGGGACAAATTGTTCAATTTATGGGATTCTGGGTTATGTTTAAAGTTCTGGGTAGAGTATTTTTTTCATCTGTGGCGTTTCATTTTTTCCCAATTTTACGTTCGCGTTTGTGTTAATGTTGGCGCACAAAAATGTTTCCGATTCTGTGTTCGCGTTAATTTTTTTTTTGTTGAAAAAATGCGGAGATTATCGAGGGCCAAAGGCCCACGGTAAGGATGTCATTATTTTTTTATTATTTCAGATTATTACCCGCGGCCAAGGGCCCACGGTAACATTCCAGTTATCAAAATATCTACTGGTTACCTGCGGCTAGTGGGCTAAATTCGGTAAGTTACCTACGGACAAAGGCTCTCGATAATTACCTAGGCCTTTTTAAAATAACCTTTGGTATCAGTTACTGATGGACGACTAACCTACAGACAGTTGGCCCTCGATAAAACCCTCTTTACGAGGACTTTTCAGTATTAGCGAGGGCTTTTGGTTAAATTCTTGTAGTGTAATAAGATAAATATATTTTTAGTAATAATATTATCAAGAAGTTTTGAATTTGGTCCCTGTTAAATTTTTTCTCGTTGTAATCCCTTAAATATATGAAATTCTCACAATTAGTCATGACGACATGATGGATATCTTTTAAATAATGGAGATCCATTTCATTATACTTGCGTCACACTAATATAGTTGTAGTCTGAGAAAATATTGTAAATTTGGATTAATAATTTTTTCTCACTATCATCGTTTTAATATTTAAATGAGTTTAATTTACGTGCACCTCATTTAATAAATTTAAAAACACACCGCTTAGCATACTCATTAAATATTGTGATAATGTATTATTAAATACATGTGTAAAATAGTTTTACGCTGACAATGCATACAAATTAAATTTTAGTTCTGAATATTAATTGATACTTTCTCCGTTCCATAATATATGTTATATTTGTCAAAAATAATTGTCCCAAAATATATGTCATCTTCAATTTTCAATGCAAAATTAAATGCTTGTTGTTAATTATACCCTCAAGTACTTCATTTTGTATTTATGACAATAGTTAATACATCAATAGTTAATAGAGTTAATTTGGTAAAATTATTACTCTTTTTAATTTATTTATTATATTTTCTTAAAATATGTGATTCAGTTAATTGTGACATATATTATGAGAGGGATGGAGTAAATAGTAAATAATAACCGGTATATCTCTACATCCCACTCGATACATTAATACTACTACACATGTAATTTTATTTCAGAGCTGTTATTTGAACACACCAATGGACACAACAATGGACACACATACTGTACGGACACCACTTTTTTTTGTAAAAAAAAAATTTTAAATTTTTTTTTATCTGGTTAACGGAGTTCACTTATCTGGTTAATGGTTCACATTATCTGGTGAATGTCAACCCCGAAACTTAACACATTCCATTTTATTTATCTTGTTAGCGCAGTTCACTTATCTGGTTAATGGTTCACATTATCTGGTGAACGTCAAACTCACATTTCATTATTTATCTGGTTAACGAAGTTCATTTATCTGGTTAATGCAGTTCATTATCTGGTTAATGACAAATATTTTTTTAAGCAGTTAAAAAAATCTAAAAAAGATAAAAAAAAATTTGAAAAAAAAAATTGTATTCGTACTGTACGGACCGTATACGTATTGTGTCTGTGTCAATTTTTTGTATTAAAAAACATTATTGATTTTATTTAATACTTGATCGTGTCACTTTATGTAGCACAAACACCAATGCATTAATAAAATTACGTTACATCTCAACATCTTCACAGCTTAGTTTTGTTACCACATCTAGGGATTGCAATGGGGCATAGCGGGTAGTGCTTCTATCCACACTCGCACCAACCGTAGCCCGAAAAACCCGAGAACAGCGGCAAACATTTGGGTGAGTGGCGTCGGGTACACGGGTTGTCGGTTGATTGAAGTAGTTTGGCATGGGTTGCAACGGACAGGTGCGGGTCTCGTAAAAAAATGCCGTCAGTGAACGATCCGAGCGCCGTTTGAACTTTGAAACCCAATGTTCTAGCTAGGACCACCCTGAGCTGAAGAGAAAACCATGGGATGGAGGGACGAGAGAGAAATACCATAGATTTTGCTCGCAAAGTAACTCACGACCATTCACTGCTGGCCTCACTTGCTGAGTAACTCGCTAGTGTGTTTGCAATTTTGTGGTATCTTCTGTGTTTGTCCCTTTCTCTATCTGCTGCATCTTTTCTTTCATCCGTTTGCAGCTTTTCTTTTTCCCTTTTTTTTTTAACAAGTACTGTTTACGCCTACCAGCTTTTTTTTTACGAGACATCTACTGGTACTAGCTTCAAACCCAAGCTTGTAGCCGTGCCTTTTGGGGTGAGAAAAATCAACTTTCCATACTGCACTGGTTTACAGCCGTAAAAGCTTCTCTTAGCAGTAATTTTTTTTTTGTTTAATTAAATACTATTTCGATTTCTTAACTTATTTTTAATGTTCAATTTATTCGTTTAACTATTTTTCGATTAAATAAGTCTTTTAAGCTTTTAGAGTGGGCCAAATAAGTCCTTTTCGATTAAAAATTTTTAGGTTGGGCCAAATAAGTCATACGTGGCAATGACTCATTTGACCCAACTTAAAAACTTAAATGACCTATTTGGCCAAACTTAAAAACTTAAAGGATTTATTTGGCCGAAAAAATAGTTAAAAGACTTATTTGGACTAAAAAATAGTTAAAGGACCAAATTAAACTTTATAAATAAGTTAAGAGATCAAAATGGTATTTAATCCATTTTTTATATGAGGGGCATTCAAGTTACTCCAGGAGTAACTCTTGTCTGAGTTACTCCTGTTAATATCACTTTGTAGATATTGAATTTTATCAATCCAACCGTTTAATATCTTCATATTATGTTAATTATCACGTATACCAAGTTTTAAGTAAATTAGACATCAATAGCTATGTAATCATATGGTCAATATTTTACTTATAAATTAAAATGTATAGTATACGTTGAATCAAAATGATCTGATGAAGTATCAAATATTTTTAAAATTTTATGAAGTCTTATGAAGTTGATCTACTCAATAAGAATTTTTAATGTGACAGTCTGATTGATGAAATTTGATATCTTTTGAGAGATATTAACCGGAATAACTCAGACAAGAGTTATTCTTGGAGTAAATGCCTCTCTTTTTATATATATATATATATATATATATATATATATATATATATATATATATATATATATACCAATAGTTAACAAATTAACAATTAATATACTGTATGTTAAGATAATATATTAGAACAATTAAAACAAAAAAGTAATATATTAAAACAGTTAAGAAGGGAGGAGAAAACTGCCCATTGCAATCTCTTTCTTCGCATAGAGTAGAAAAACAGAAAACCACTCAAATGAAGATCTTTCTTCGCATGGCTTGATGCTTTGATGTCAGTTTCATGACCTTTTTCTCCGACGACCTCCTTGCCGCTGCCGATGAGCCCCCAACTTCATCATCTTCTTTTCCAATGCCTCCATTGCTTCCACCGCAAACGACCGCAACTGACTACCGAAGCAACCCACCTACTGAAACCGCTCCTCCGCCAAATCCGTCACTCGATGAATCCTACGTTCAAATGGACGAAAATTGATATAATTTTTCTGTCTTCGGTTTCATTCGGATAGACAATTTTGGGACCGAATCCGAATCCGTCCGTGACCAACCGTTGCTCACACCTACATACTCGTTAATAAATATTTATGGAGATAACAAGTATCCATTAATATTTAATAATTTATCATAAAAAATTATACAACATAATATAATAACATATTATATTAACATTGTATAATATATTGTATACATTTAGAAAATTGTATTATTATGGGTCAATTCATTAAAAAAAATTAAATAATAAAAGAAATAAAATTTATTTCATCTCAAAGTGATTGAAAATGTCATAGTATATATTATATATTTAATATTTAATAACAAAATAATTATGATGAATATGTAGGTATCCGTGGGGTGGATATCATAATCTCTACACCCTCATTTAATAGCTATTAATTTACTATCCATCGCAGATAATCCGTGCGTATATCTATGGATGTAGGTTTTTTACCATCCCTAGCCAAAGCTTTCACGCTTTCAACAGTACACATCCTCTCTATGTAGATTTCAAGTGGATGCGCCGCAATAAAATGAGTCTTGGGGAGTAACAATGAGGTTTTATGGTTCAATATAGTGTTAGCGTCCGTGAGAACGAGATGTTAGAGCTAGTGAAAACGAGATGAACATGACGCAAGGCTACATTTAATGTGTGTCATGTTAAATACTGTAAAATGCATCTCGTTAGATAAGTTACTGCCATTTAACCGGTGTCAATTAGCTAGCCGTCATCGGAGTACTAATTGTGTGGATTTTGAATATTTAAGGAATCATGATAGAAAAAGTTATAGGAATTTGTAAATAACAAGTATAAAGACCCGTGCAATACACGGGTATATGTTGGTTTATAAATATTTGTATAAGATTATTGATATTTAAAAGATTCTTCCGAAAATTCGGATGAAGAATTATGTAGCACAAAGTATCACAATTTTTAATTTGTGATTTACTTTTGTCTATTATAAATAATTGATTAGATATAAATTATAATTGACTAATGACAAAAAGTTTAAACAATTTTTGTGAAATGATATTTGAACTATACTAAAATGAAAGTTTCTCATACAAATAAATTAAAAGAAAAACACATTTTTCCATAATGACATTTTGAAATGACTATTCGAGAATTGTCTAACACGCTAGATAACCAAAAATACTTCTTAAAAGAAAGTGAAGAATTAGTATAGTTTTTTTTTTCACATTAGTTTTCTTATATAGTTTCTATTTTTATATGGTATATATTCACCAATATAAATATTGATTAATAGTAAAAATTTACTCCATTCATTATAAAAACCAAAGTCTATTGATTAATGGCAAATAATGTTGTGTTATAATAATCAACAATCGTAACTAACGTCCACAATCAGACCAGTATTACTGCTTTGCTCATCATGTGATTAAGTTACTAACCGAAATGTAATTTAAAAAAGAGAAATGCTAGCAACATGCTATTTAACACTCACTTTCTAACACTCTCTTATCTATTGGATGAAATTTATATGGGTCCCACTTGATTTAGTGGGACTCATTTGAATTTCAACCAATAAGAATGAGTGTTTTGAAAATGAGTGTTAGAAAGTGTGTTGCTAGCACTCCTCATTTAAATAATTAATCTCGATTTGCTCTCGAATATATTAATTATTATAGTATATAAATTATTTTTAACCAAGTATAAAGTTATTCGATTTATTGTTTTAAGTTGTTCTATATAATTTCCTAAGTAAATATTTAAATATAAATTATGCATTAATTAAGAAATATTTTAAAGAATACATACAATATAAAAATTATATCAAAATGTAATTTGTAATTATTAAAAATTTATTATTATATAATTCACAAAACAATATTGAGCAAAAAAATGGTGAAGTAACTTATTTATTCGTATAAAAAAGAATAAAAGGTAATGATTAATTTATTAATTATTACAATTGTATAAAATAAATAATTGTTTTTTATATTGGTAATATATTTTCATACTTGAATATTTGAAATTGAACAGATTACTTGAGAAAAATTAGATTTATGCACTACAAAAAAACGGCGAAATAGGGGCGGTTTTATTGAGGGGGTTTTTCGAACCCCCCCCCCAAATTAATTTAAAAAAAGACACATTCATAGTTTGATGTGTAAAAAATTCGGTTACATTGAGGGGGTTAAAAACCCCCTCAAATTGAACATCTCCCTCGCCCTTTTGTTCCTTTGTTTTTCGATCATTCGGCCTCCTCACGAATAACATATCTCAAGGCTGCTGCCTCTGAGAAACAAAACCTATCTCCTCACTCTCCACCGCTACGGCCATTGAGGATTTCTTCTCTGAGTATCACGCCCTTCTGTTGAGAAACAAAAGGGTGAGAAACAAAACCCTATCTCCTCTCCTCACTCTCCCACAGCCGACCATTTTAGATTTAATCTCCCACCGGGCCGGCCATTGAGCGGAAACGGTTGTCGCGATCGTCCCACGTAACCCTATCTCCTCTCCACATCTCGCCATCCTGCACTTGTGCGCCGAAAGCCATCGTAGTCTGCTTTGAGGGAAACACAAAAAGGGTTGTGTACACCACCGCGGCGAGCTCCATCGTTGCCCACCTCGATCCTCTTCTCCGTCGCCTTCCCTAGTGTTGCATAACCGCTCCCTCTTCTCACCGTGACCAATCGAAGCACCCACAGCTCAAGTCTGCGTAGTGACCACAACTCCCTCTCGCCATCCGGACCGCTTCGTCTCCTCCCAATCCGCTTGCCTCCGTGGAGGTAAATCATGTCAATGTGTTTTCTATTGTTTGCATATCTCATATTATTGTTTTACCCCATGTTTTATTCATTCACTACTCTGTTATTAATGGAAGATATATTGTTTGATGAAATGCATTGTGATGGTTGTTACTTTGAGATATACCGTGTGATGAAATAACAGGGATGTGACCTCTGAACAAATTTTCGAGCAAGTCGAGCAAGGTCATGGGAATGGTTATCGATTAGAGGGAAGGGTTTTTCATACCCTTTTTCCTCGCTTGGGTTTTAAACCCAAATAGCTTGTTTGGGAATTTCCATGGATCCATAATTGAAGGATATAGAGGAAGTGGGGGAATAAGGAGTTTTTGATTCCAGAGTCCTCAAACCAATAAACCTTGAATGGAGTTTTAAATGTTGTTCAGTCAATTCACATTGTAAATTATTGGAAGCAATTTGTTATCTTGACTGTTCTGTTTTGATTGGGAACATTTGAATGTTACTCAATTTACTTTGGTTTGGCAGCCTCTGATACTGATAAAGTGAAGTTTAAAATTGTTATCAAGCATGTCATGATTACAACATCTTTTTCAATATGATTCCTTATGAAAATTCCTTGTGGGAAATGAGATGCAATTGTGATGTAGTTTCGTTATAATGATAATACAATTGTGAGTTCTTCGTTTTAATTGTGTACAATATTTCTTTTTACTTATCTATTATAAATAATTTCATCAATTTATTAATTGCATTCTTTTTAATTGTTTCTGTTGTAGACGATACTGACACATATTGTCAGTCAGGTTATACATAATGAGCAGGATTTCATGTACCTGACTGATGAATTGGGAAATACGTACGAGTGCACGCTGTCAAATTGGGAAGTAAAATGTTTTCTACTGAATGATCATGACATGAAAGTGGTGAAGTTTTTTCCTTTTCTAGACTTGGTGCTTTTTTTATTGTTAACAACTCAGTTGCTGGATGTTTCGAATATGTTGGATGTTTGGAACATTTAACATATGACGTGCTCTTTCGGCTAATATTTTACTGTTGTCTCTGCATGGTGTTTTCCAATTTTAGGGGTTTTCTGTGTTGTCATTACTTTTGGAGTTGTTTTTGTAACACCTGAGGACGAGATCGACCTCGTATTAGGACGTTGTATCGAGACCTCGCGTCGAGACCTCGTACCAAGACCTCGTGACGAGATCCCGTGCCAAGATCGTGTGCCAAGGTCATATGTCGAGCTGATGAGGTCGCGTACCGAGCTGAGGAGGTCGCATGTCGAACTGAGGAGGCCGCGTACACGAACTCGTGTTAGAGCCTTGTGCGCTTGCACAAGCACCCTGGTCGACATCGTGTCGAGATAATCGCACTCGTATTCTTACGAATATTATTTAGCGTTAAGTAGTATATTTTGCTGTGATTATGAGAGGGAACAGATTGGATGGGTTAGACTTGTTGTTAGATTAATATCTTACTTTAAATCCAGGTGTCGCTTAAATTGTGGTTTTATAAAAGATAAATTCTTTTAAAATGGTTTTCTTGTAATTAACTTTTGTTTAAGAGATATTTAAGGGAGATAAGACCAAACTGTTTCCACCAGCTGTACTTAAATATCACGATCAGCCGCCTCAAATCCTCACTTGCTATTTCTTTCTTCCTTCTTCTCCAAGTTTCCTTCTCTTCTCCAAACCTCCATTGAAGAACCTTGAGTTCGTTGAGCTTCTGCATAAACTTTCATCATCAACCTTGTTTCTTATCATATTCTCGACCTATATCACCATCTCGACCATCTGTAGAGGTATGGAAAAACAGAATTTTCTCTTCTTTATGCTACTGTTTAGCTCTACTTCTTCCTTCCATTTTAGCTAATTCTATGCTTTCAACTCATGTCATATTGATAGGTTCTCTTCTTCATGACATTTCCTACCTTTCTAACCATTTATTTGAGCTTGAAAAACAAATTGTTTCCTCTGTTTTCTGCAAGTAAGTAGCGCCCAGAACCCTCCCTACTTGGCTTGTGTTGATTTCTTTTTGAGTTTTAAATTTTAACATAAGTGGTTATGGTCTTATTTTTATTGCTGGACCATGACGAAAATATTTTTAAGAAATATAAGCTTAGATTTTGATTAAGTTGTGCTTAAGGTATTACTTGATTTTAAGCTTTAATTAGTACTTAGGAAAAATGGCTTTGTCTGATGATGTTTAAAAGAAGTTTTAATAAATTTTAGAGAAAAGGAGTTATTTTGTAATGTTTGAATTCTGATAGTATTTGTTTAAAATTCTTAAGTTTTAATGTTTACTGGAGTTGTGGTTAAGATTGGGATATGAGAGCTAAGTGTTATTAGAACCCATAGATCGAACTAAGTTGTACTCGTATTAGGCAGTGTGATTTCCGAGATCGTGCTGCAAGGAGATCCGGGTATACGAGAACACGAAACCGAGGTCGACTAAGAGCCGTACGTGTCGAGACCGAGTGAGAGGAGTCGTTGTCGAGCTCGTTTGAAGACAGCCGTGTTGAGGTCGTTGTCGAGCAGCGTTAGCTTGGAGTTCGGTAAGGGCAACTCTTAGACATTATTAAGGCTTTATTTTATATGTTGTGAATTGTGTATTGCCTGTTGAATTGCGTTTTCTTCATGCAAATTGTTTCATTGCTTAAATGATTGAATTACGTTTTCTTCATGTTAAGCATGCTCTCTTTATTTGATATGTGATCAAGTAATTTTATGTGTCACTCCTTGACTGCAGCGAGCTAATCATCGAGTGAGAGAGCTAGGCGAGTCGTATGACGTTTTTGAGCCGTGACCCGGATAACTAAGGGTGCTAGGTCCCCTTTTGTTTACGGGAGATTGACTAGGCGTCGCATTATCGCTTGGGGTTGGACCTCACGATTAATGCATGGTATCGGTTTGGGTTGACCGGCCGCTTACTCATCGCGATTTGGGGTTGGACCGCCGCGATATTCCGGAATAAGAGTCGAGTCTAGAGTGAGATGGTCGAGTTACGTTTGGTGAATGTTATACTTGGTTGTTTACTTATTTCTTTATGTCTGGATTATCTTGATTTGTTGAGAAGTTGACCCTTTCCCGTGGTACCTTCAATCCATGACGGTTACCCAGGCGATGTCGAGGATGCAGGGAACTCGACAGCAGACGATGGCGAGGAGGACGTCGACGAGGATCAGGGCGCCGACCTCTATTTGTCGTGATTGGCTTTGTTATGTTATGTTTCTTGGGGTAGCTGTAATATGACTTTTGTGTACAGTGGCTGTGACCAGTTTGGGTTGGGTGATGTTTTGTTATTTTGAGCACAGGGTAGACTGGTGGTTTCACTTTTGGAGCAGCCCCCTGCGTGGGTGTCTGCCGGAAGTACCCCCAGGGTATGATTGCTCTTTTGAAGTCGTCATACCTTAGGTGTATTTTCTTTGTACATTATTACTATGTCTTTTGTATGCACTTTTTATATCTTGTATATATATGAGCATGTACTTGTTACCTGCGTGTTTTATTAGAATTTATGTCTTGTGTCTTAGCTGCACCATGTTTTCGAAAAGCTGTAAATACTCTGATGTGCACGAGCTGGTTTTACAAATAATATAGACCGTACTTTTCTAAAGGGCACAAGAGTATCATTTTAAAACACATCGCATACAGGGTATCTTGAGCTCGGTGTGTTGAGCTCGGTAACTCGAGCTCGGTATATTGAGCTCGGTAGCGGTCCGGAAACGGGTCGTTACAGTTTTCAAGTTTTGATGTAGCCTATTTCTAACTTACTGTTATTATTAGTTTTTATGTGGCTCATTGAATCCCGAAAAAGCCTCCGTAAGGAGAGAATGGAGAAGAGATCACAGGAAAAAAACACCAAGAGGGAAAGACTCACCCTAGCCAGAGAACAAGGCCAAAACGTTGTCGTTGATCTCCAGTTCTCTCACCTCATGACCCCTACCGAAATTCGCAGCCCCGTGCAACAGGTTAAGTGACCAATTGTGTTTCTCATTTATTTTTTTTTAATTTTTTTTATTGTGTATTGGTAAATGATGGAATGGAATAATGTCTGTGTAGTGTAGATAATGTATTGTTATGCGGTGAATGGAAGGTGTGATTCCCCTGCGCATCTTTGGCTAACTGGCTGTGAAGGAGAAATGGAAAACCAATTGAAAAGGATCCCGGGTTTTGATAAGTGGATAATTGAGAAGGAAAATAAGTCTTATATTGAAGCCTTGCAAGATCGTAAGGATGATTTGGTGTATCTAACTGCAGATTCTGATACTGTTCTTGAAGAACTTGATTTGAACAAGATATATATCATTGGTGGGTTAGTTGATAGGAATAGGTGGAAGGGGATTACCATGAAGACACAAGAGCAAGGAATTCTAACAGCTAAACTCCAAATTGCTAATTTCATGAAGATGTCCAGTTCTCAGGTATTAATAATTCATCTTAAACATTTAACCCCTTTGTTTTTGCATTGCACATTGCGGTCATTTTCAACCTTTGGTTGCTAAAAAATCTGTACTTTGTACTGATGGATTGTGAGGTTTTAACTTTTTAAGTTCTCAAATAGCTGATAAGTTGAATGCTTGCAGAGAACTTGTTGTGATGTTTGTTTTGATAACATTGTGGTCTTTCACTTACAAAATGTAAATGTCCTTTTTGTATCTAACTCATGTTATTTCTCATTTGAGCTTTCAGGTTCTTACTGTGAATCAAGTGGTTGAAATACTGCTCAAGTTCTTGGAGACAAGGGATTGGAAAACTTCTTTCTTTGCAGTTATTCCTCAGAGGAAAAGAGGTCAAGCCTAATAAAAACTGGTTACATGAGGAAAAGAGGTCAAGCCTAATACTGTTATTATTGATGTAGCAAAATTAAAAAAGAGATATATTTCACGTGTTTGATCATCTAGCCATAGTAGTAACAAACTGGTTACATGGGGAGCCTAATAACCTTCAGTGATTGGAATAAAAAAAAAATGCTTGAACTCAGTGTTTCTACCCATTAGTTCTTCTCTGCACTTGGCCTTCTAAAAGTGTAACTAAAAGAGTTTATGAGTCTGTTAAGAAAATCTGAACAAAGGAAAAACACAAACCAGTCACTAGATTTAGACTAGTCCTGAAATGGTAGTTTAGTTCATTTTTATATGCTGACTTGCTTCTTTAATTACTTCTCAAGCTAAAAAACCTCCAATCATTTTTCGTTGGTTTAATTTTGGTCTGCTATATATTTATGTGTATCTGTGATTGTGTTCAATTATAGCCTTTTCATTAACTTGATTGTATGATTAAGATCTCTAGCTAATGTGTTGATATAGGGATGGTAAGGGGAGGGATGACTGACATAGTATTCAACTGTGCATTGATAATCATGATGTGGAATGATTTATTAATTTGGTAATATTTTTCAATTCATGATTCATTCTCAATACTGTCATGCATAATGAATGATTTTCACTTTTCATTTCATGCCGAGGGATGTGCAGAATAGACTTTCAGGTGTACTTAAATCTAATTTTTTGCTTTAGTTGGATGATGCGGCTTCATGAACTGACTTGCATTGTTTCATGACACAAAATGGATCTATTGAAATAGCATGCTAAATAATTACCAACTTGCTGCAATTAACTCATTATTTTTCTTTTGTTATCTCAGGCAAGTGTTGATACAAGTGAGCCTAATTCACCTATGGATGCAAGAGGATCATCTGGTGCCAGCAACATTTGATGTTTTTTTAGGATCTTTTAGTATAAGACTTCTTTTAAGATATTATAAGTTTTGAGTTGTATTACATTAAATATTTGAACTACAAATGTTTCTTTTGATGAAGCTACAAATGTTTGAAATATATTTATGTTATCATGGTTATATTTTTAATGGAATTGAGTATTTGTATTAAATTTATTGAATGTTTTATAATTGTCATAAATTAGGAAAATATAAAACCAAAAATGGAAATATTTTGTAACAAAATCATTCCAAATTGTAAGGTATATAAAAGTGTTAACAATGAGATGAGGGAGAAAAAAAGTCTCTTTGAAATTCTACAGAACGTTTAGAGGAGGTTAATAACCCCCTCAAAATAAGTTCAAATTTTAGGAGGTTTAGAACTCCCGCAACAAAAACGCCCCAAAATCACTTCACATTTAGGAGGTTTTCAGGTCCCGCAATATAACCGCTACTAACTGTGGGGGTTAAAAACCTCCGCAAAATAACCGCCTCAAATAAGTACGATACCAGCGTTTTCTAAAAACCCCCGCAAAAAGGTTGCATGCGAATCATGGCGGTTTTCAGAACTCATGAATCAATTTGTCGAAAACCCCCGCAAAATGACAAAAAAACCGCCGCAAATTGACTGTTTTTTTGTAGTGATGGAAGATTCAGTAAATTTGTATTATGTATTTTATTTTCACAATAAATGCTTACTATTTACAAAAGTTAATTATGTTTTTTTTTAATTTTGTGTAATATAAATATAATATCCGCATGTAATAAATTATTAAGAAAAAAATGATTATCTGTGATTCTCTATTTTTAAAAAACCAATATTTTGTTATAATATTTTTATTTAGGATTTTTTATTTTTTTATCCTTATTTTAATCATTATTAACCAATATATCCAAGTTTTTTCAATATTTTCCTAATTGTCCCAGTTTTTAGCTAGTTGAGAAATCGGGTTTAGCAACCCCGATTTCTCAACTGTGTTGATTTTTTTTTTGACTTACGTTGAGAAATCGGTCTTGGCCAAGCCGATTTCCCAACTGTTATAATTTTTTTTATTTTATGTGTTAAGAAATCGGGATTGGGATCCCCGATTTCTCACCTCTTATTATTTTATTTTATTTTGATGTTTTGAGAAATCGGGTTTGGCCTTCGAAGTGACAAAGTTAAAGTTCCATAGTATCAGTGTTGGATGCGGTAAGTTATTCTTTTTTTTTGAAATAGCCATGATTATAGGTATATATTTATAAACACTTGGAAGGATAATGTTTGTTGTGATGCATGAATTAGGCCGTTATATGGGCAACTTACATACAAAACATTTAACTTCATACGGTCTACGATATAGCAATCAAATTATGAAAACTTCAGCTTGTGTCAATTTTTCAAAATAGTAGCGGCCTACGATATAGCAACCAGATAAACTCAATAGGGAAGGAAGATAGGAAAGATGCTTTCATATAGTATAACGTAGATAAAAAAAGGCAATAGGAAAATGTATAAAAATGACATAAATTTGCAGGACATTAATTATAATTCCCTAGTCAAGATCATAGAATAAAACATTAAAATCCATGCTATAATGCAAAAAATATCCATAAAAGCAGATCAGGACTTTAAAATCTCAACGAAAAGTTCGTCGGGCGAATTGAGATCGTATGGAAACTTTAGCGTGTCACCCATTTTCAGTTTTTTCACCTTACAGAAGTCATACCATCCTTCTCCAATATAGCGCTTAGTCACACTTTTATGATACACCAGAATCTTGCACTTGTACCTTTGGAGTAATAATTGTGAGGATTTTGAATATTTAAAGAATCATGATAGAAAAAGTTATAGGAATTTGTAAATTATAAGAACCAAATTCAAAATTTACTGATTTTAAATAGACTAAAAATATATTTAATCTGAATATACTTATTAGTTAAGAGAGAGAATATAAGATGGTAATATTATTTTTTAGGAGAAAATTATTTATTTGTAATACTATATTAAATATTTAAGAATTTAAAAAAAAATTAACTATTATTATTTTTACCTAAAACCTTTTCTTTAGGGGCTTTACCCTATAGTAGCAATTGGTGGAGATCAAAAGAACCCCATCCGGCCATCCCAATCCCAATTCAATACAGAATGTCACTCCCCAACTACTTTTATGCCCCCAACTGCCCCTCCCACCCTTCTCAACCACCCTCGGCACCTCACTTCCATGCAATCCTAACAAGAGTATTTTCCCCCCATTTATCTCTCTCAATTAAAGTGTATTTAAGAGCTCAATGGGATATTTTGTACCATTCTCTTGACTTTTTAATATCTATGTTTGTTAGATATTCAAGTAGCCAAGTATGGGTGGTAAGTCATTTATATAGTAATTAAAATCAATTTAATACGATGAACAAAAAAAAATCAATTTAATAGTATGTGGCTTAAAATATACTCCATTTATAGTCCATTCTTCCCATTATGAGTGTTACATTTGTAAAAAAAATTTAGTCCCAAAATGAGTATCATATTAGTCTCATTAATTAATTTTTTTCCAGTTTTACCTCTGATATCTCTTTTAAAGTTATGCTGTTAAACTGCACCATTTTCTAGAAAATATAAATAACAAGACTAATTTAGTAAAATAATCGTTCTCTCTCTTTTATTTATTGTTTCTCCTTAATATGTGTAAAATCCTCTAATGTGACATTTAAAATGGAGAAATTCTTAGGTGTGTGTGTACTTAACATTTAATGATTTAGGAACAATCAATCATATAATTACACCTAAACACGAAATAAAAAAGGAAAGGAAAAGATGTGCATACTAGATTTTTTTTTTTACACATGATTTTTTTTTGGAACAAACTTTTACACATGATTTAAAATTCATATAAATAATGTACTATCCATCACTTCTCTACCATATATGTTTCCTAAAAAAAGCTAAAACATACTTATACTATAGTAGTTAAACAGAAAGAAAGAAGAATTAATTACTATATTGAAATATTGAAATACAAATAAATAAGAGTTTCATTGAAAACATGATTACTATTTTTTTTCATATTCTAAAATTATAAATCATTTGAAAGAAATTAAAATTTTAAAAGTGACATATATTAATTTAACCAATAAATTTATTCCAATGATGACAAAAAATAAAGTACAAAATAAAAATAATAAAATTACTTTTGAAAATTAGTTTTACAATAAAAAAACTATTTAATTGATAAAAAAATTTAACTATTATTTATAAAAATGAGGAGAGACCAAATTACACCGATGTAATACTTGGGCAATGTTACACCCTTCAATAACATCCTATCGGATAAATATTTTTCAAAATCAACCGTTAGATTGAAAGTTACTATCATATAGATCATATCTATAAATTTTTATAAAAATATATAATCATTTGCCTTGTCATCAAGATGCATCAAGATTAACGATATATGCAATTACACTATTAACGTTAATTTTGATTAATCATGATGACATAGCAAATAATTATAGATTTTTGTAAAAAATTATAGATATGGTCTATGTGATAGCAACTTTCAATCCAACGGTTGATTTTGAAAAATATTTATCCGATAGGATGTTATTGAAGGATATAACATTGCCAAGTATTACACTGATATAATTTAATCTCTTCTCATTTATAAATATTTTACTACATACAATACTTAAATATTTGAAAATATATACTCATTTCACAAGTTGAAATTTCAATTCAAAACGCAGCATAAAATGATAAATTATTTCATCATTTTCAACTTTCTTATTTGATATATTTATAAAAAAAGTAAAAAATTTATTGAAAAATTTAAATAAATGAAAAAAACGTGTTTAACAAAATTATCTGAACAAAATATAATTATTTTATTGATACTTTTCCTTAAAAGTAGTAACAGAATAATTATTTTTAAAAAAATGCTTTATTAATATTCTAAAATGACATGTAAATAAAAATACCATTCTTAAAATGATTATATTTATTATGAAGAAAAATGAGGAATAAGTTAAAACACAATAACTCGTCAAAAAAAAAAGTTAAAACACAATAAGAATAATTATAAAACAAATATTCTACTAAATTGGATTTACAATAAGCAGGATAGATGTGATTAAAAATGAAAACCAGACACCTCCTCACAAAGCATTCTTTTTTATTACCTTAAAAAAATAAAAAAATATTATTGTTAAACAACAAAATTTATTTCCTACACGTGCTCTGTTGTAACCTTATTTTTTATTAAGAATCTTAAATTTTATTTTTTATTAATTGTAATTATTTTAATGGTGAGTGGAAATGGAAATATTTACAGAAGGAATTGACAGTGAGATAAAATTTACGGCAGTAGGTCCTCTTTTTTTGTCTTATTATAGATATTTAGTTTTTTTAATTTTATTCTATAGTTGTAATTATATTATTGGTTATTCCTAAATCATTAAATGTTAGGTACACATATACCTAAAAATTTCTCAATAGGGACGAAGGGAGTATGTATTATCATAAATGACAAATAGCGTGAAACACAAGTATATAACATGATCCGTATATTTCCCCATCCCCTAAATGAATACTCCCTCACCTATTCCCACACCCAAAATATATGGCTTCCATTCTGCCACTATCAAATACATTTGTAAATCCACTCTTTCACAAATATCAAGCACAAATCAAATTATCCAAACATGCAACCTGGAGTCAACAAAGAGTGAAGACAAAGAGAGCTTGCTTCAACTCAGATCAAACGGCAGAGCCACAGTCGCATAGGCAGGGGCAAGTTGAGAGAACAAAAGCCCAAGAGCTTAAGGTAAGTGTTTTTAACTTTTTATAATCTGCATTTCAATTATTATTTATTTTTGTAGTACACAAATTTTCCCCGCAGTTGCTGTTGGGTTTATATATAGGAAGCAGACTCCATATAAAAGAAAAAGCCTTTGTAAATGTTGCCATGCAAGACACAATTTGGAATAGAAGAAAACGAATAAATGTGAAAAAAAAAAAAAAAAAAACGAATAATGCAATGAAGAGGCTTATTTCCAACAAAAAAATAAAAGAGCTTATAATCGTTTTACATTTTTAATTTATTAATAATATTTGTTAAAATTGCTTTACGTTTTTGTTATTGTTTTAATATTTTTTTTATCTAACTTGCCTCAAAAAAATATTTTTTTACTATCTAAGTGGTTATATTTTAATAACTTGATTGCTTTATGTTTTTTTTTTATCTGAATTGAAAAACTCGTACGTCGTAACTGTACGTAATTTGTCCGTTACCATGAACATTGAACAAAACCTTCAAAAAACATGCTTTGAACTCATAAAACTTGTATCTTTTCCAGGGCCTCGATTCGGGAACATGGGAATCAATAGAGGGTCTACTTCATTGCTCTGCAAATTCCATTCCTTTGTCTCCTGTCAACTTCCTGGAGAGAGCAGCAAAGGTTTGCAGAGATAGAACCTCTCTTGTGTACGGTTCTTTGAAGTATAACTGGGGTGAGACCCATCAACGGTGTCTCAAGCTTGCTTCTGCTCTCACCCAGTTAGGGATTTCTCGTGGGGATGTGGTAAGCTTTCTGTATGTCATCTTTTACATCTATCTTTGTTTTGATACTACAAAATCAAATTTTACCCATTTTATAGGAACAAAAAATATATTTATCCTAAATGATTAATTTGACATCTAAAATATTTGAAGAACAAATTGAACTTTTCATTTTTTAGGATTCAAATAGGTCTATGTATTTTTTTGTCAAGGATCAACTTGTATCTTTACGCTATTCTAAATGTTTCCTAACTGCTAGCGGGCCGGTAATATTTAGATATCACCGCTTTCGGGATTCTACTATATTATTCTTTTGCAGTATCTTGAATTTAGGGGTGGCAAATGGGTTGAACCCGACGAGTCAACCCATTTAACCCACCTTTTTTGGCAGGATTAGTTAGGATTTCTAACCCACCAACCCACTTTGATCTGCGAAAAAAGGGAAGCGAACCTGACGAGTCAACCCATTTAACTCACCTTTTTTGGCGGGATTGGTTAGGATTTCTAACCCACCAACCCATTTTGATCTGCCAAAAAAGAGGAGCGAACGAGTTGGATTGGGTTGGCCCGTCATCCTATTTTCTTTCCTTTTTGGATTATTTCATGCATTTTAACAATTTTTATGGTATTTAAACTTTTTTTGGCAGATCAAACCGCCAACCCGTCCATTAATCAACATTTCTTTTGTTTTTGTTGTTGACGGGTCAACCCGTGGCAGGACGGGTCACAATGTTCAACCCACGTACCTAATTCAACTCGCCCTACTTTTAAATGTGGTAGTTGCCATAGATGAAACATGTTGTAGGGAATAAATATCCAAAAGAATATAGGACCCCCTTTAAATTAAATGAATCACTAATGCTATTCCATGTTGTTTGTAAATAGGTGGCCACCCTAGCACCTAATGTCCCAGCAATGTATGAGCTGCATTTTGCTATACCAATGGCCGGAGCTATTATCTGTACTCTTAATTCACGTCTAGATGCAGCCATGGTTTCAATCTTATTAGAGCATTCACAATCGAAGATTCTTTGTGTAGACTACCAACTACTTGAAATTGCTCAGGGAGCATTGGATCTCCTAAGCAAAAGAGCAAGGAAATTGCCAATTTTAGTCTTGATCACAGGTACTGAATGCACATCTGCCACTGACATTACTTTAATTAGTTATGAGTATGAGAGACTTGTAGCTATTGGGCATAATAAATTTGATATTGTAAGACCGCATAGTGAATGGGATCCTATAAGTGTAAATTACACCTCTGGCACCACATCTAGGCCTAAAGGAGTTGTCTTTAGTCACAGGAGTGCTTATCTAAACTCTCTAGCAACGATTCTACTCTTTCAAATGGGCCTTTTTCCTGTTTATCTTTGGAATGTTCCATTGTTCCATGCCAATGGGTGGTGCCTCGCTTGGGGAGTGGCAGCGCAATTTGGGACCAATGTTTGTCTACGGAAAGTGTCTCCAAAAAACATATTTGATAATATAATTCAACATAATGTTACACACATGGGAGGAGCTCCCACAGTGCTGAACATGATTGCGAATTCTACATTGACTGATAGAAAGCTACTCAATCACAAGGTTCATGTGATAACAGGAGGTTCTCCTCCACCGCCACAGATCCTATACATGATGGAAGAAATTGGTTTTAGCATTACTCACATGTACGGCCTCACAGAAACATGTGGTGCAGGGACATTTTGTGCATGGAGACCAGAGTGGGACATGTTGCCTCATGAAGAAAAATCAAAGATGAAAGCCAGGCAAGGTGTGCCACACGTGGGTACGGAGGAAATTGACATCAAAGATCCTGTAACAATGGAAAGCGTTCCAGCCGATGGCAAAACGGTTGGTGAAGTAATGTTTAGAGGGAATACAATGATGAGTGGATATCTTAGAGATTTGAAAGCAACAAAAGAAGCATTCAAAGATGGGTGGTTTCATAGTGGGGATCTAGCAGTGAAACACTCTGATGGTTACATAGAAGTGAAGGACAGATTGAAGGACATAATAGTCTCCGGGGGAGAAAACATTAGCTCAATTGAGGTAGAAACCATTTTGTATAGCCATCCAGCAGTTCTTGAGGCTGCAGTTGTTGCCCGGCCAGATGATCATTGGGGTCAAACTCCTTGTGCTTTTCTAAAGTTGAAAGAGGGGTATCATGCAGATGCTAAAGAAATAATTAACTTTTGCAGGGACCGTTTGCCCCATTTCATGGCTCCTAAAACTGTGATTTTTCTAGATATGCCAAAAACCTCAACTGGAAAGATACAAAAGTATGTTTTAAGGGAGAAAGCCAGGGCCTTAGGCAGCATTTCTAGACCCCTAGATTGTGAAAAAGGTTTAGTTGATTGTTCAAGTCAGTAGGGAGAATAGCAAATGAAAAGGTGTTCTACATCACATGAAATTACATTATTATCATTATTGTTATTATGAACTAGAACTTTGACCAGTATGATACATGGGTTGAATTATGTGCGGGGGAGCAATGTTTTTAGAGTATGTTTAAAGATAATTTATAGAAAAGGAACATATAAAAATGAACCATATACAACAATATACAATAGTACGGTGGCTCGTGATGCATTTGGGCAGAAAAAAGGCAACCTCAATGTTTCCTTACGTTTTATATTTTAATATACAACAAATAAAAATACAAATTACATATTAAAGAATATAATTTAATTAAAAAATATTGTAAAAAATTCATTACTACCTCCTAGATTATTTTTTTATCCTAATTATAAGAAAAATTGACTTATTTCTAGATATATTAATTGCTAAAATACATTTTATACCCCTATTTTAATAGACTTGTATATTTAATAGACATATATATTTCCTATGAACCTAGTTAATGCTATTAGGGGTATATTTGAAAAGAGATGACAATTTTGTAACATTAAATATGTCTCCTTGGTCTTTGTATTTTTTGTAATTTCTTCTTATAATTAGGACCAGAGGTAGTATTAAGTAGTGTTGATTTTATATAACATAAAAACTTGTAAACATGCCCAATTAAAATTTCTTCATCATAAAAACCAAATAATAATAATAATAATAATAATTTAGACAGGAGTTAAATATAACAAAAATAGAAAGAGGAACATATAATAGTAAAAACAATAGTAAATAACTAATATTAATCTAATTACAAGAACCCTACACAACAATATACCTTTAAAACGATAGTCCCTACTCTGCACGATATATAATAAAGGTCTGTATTTGAGCGAGAACAAAGCAACTCCAGTGTTCTGAATAAGATTTAGCAAACAACACGTTTTAATGTATTTCTATCACACGTATGACTCATGAATTTGTACACGTTTGTGACGTAAGTATTTACGTTAATTCATTTTTTATGTGTAGGTCCAATATCCTTTAATGGATAATCTTTTGGCAATGTTTGTATTTGTGACAGTTGTTGTGTGAGTGACACCTGTAAAATCTGGTTGAACTGAACAATCAACTAAACTTTAACAACGTGCGTGATGAAAAAATATAGAGACAATAAAGTTTAGTTGATTGTCTTTATGGCTTATTTTTTATCCATCGCCTTTTCCAGAATTTTGGTTTTCCTCCCTACCACGTGGCCACCACCATCCACATGGCATCATCATCCTACGTGGCAATGATGATGTATACTTATGCAAGCTAGTCAGCATTTTGTATCTGAGACTATCGTTTTTAAACAAATGACATGCAAAAGCATTACAATAGAAAAAAGGGATTCCAACTATGTTAGCAGCTCAGATCCTATCTATTATGTGTAGCACACCAAAATTCATTAAAAAGTGGAAAATAAATCAAATACAAAAAGGAGACATGGGGGACTTGACCAAAGCTCACGACAAGAATCACTTAAACCTAAAAGAGGGAAGACTCAAACGATTATGAACAAAGTCTTGCAGAATAAAATTGGGGGGCAAATCCCACCAGGTAAAACAATTACTAAAAATGCCATGAGAAGCAAGTTGTAACAGAGACTATTGGAGAGGAACTGAAACAAAACAAAAAAACTTGATATTGTAGGGATGAAAAATAAACAAAAATTTTGTTGGGACGAAAAGAAAAACGCTATTGAATGGACGAAATACATATTTAAGCATAATTAAATATATATGAAATTGAAATAAGGAAAACATTAAAAGGGGGTTGAATTGTGTTTTCATTTTTATTTTTGTTTTTGCAAACACTCTGAAAATGCAAACTTATGAACAATAGAACTTGTAACACGCTCTAACACTTACCAGATGAGCACTTTGAATGACAAGATGCAAATTGTTTGCTTCTTGTAGTTTAAAAACCTTTTTAATACTTATAAAAACTTAGTCACACCTCAATCCCTAGTTAGAATATTAAAGCAAAAATACTGAAATAAAGGATTTAAGGGAAAAGATGATTGCACAGGTATTTATCATGGTTCATTCTTCAATAGAGAGCTATGCCTAGTCTATTCGTCTAAAAGATTTTCTCCACTAACCTACCTGGTTACAAACATGTGTATCTCCTAGCCAACCTGACTATGGGTGCAACACTTAAGGCAACACAACAACTTGTTTTCCTCAACTACAACCTTCACTTGGCTCACTACAGCAAAAATCAGTTTAGGCAACAACAAAAAACCGTGGCCAAAAATGAAAAAACTGTGGCCTAAACTTTAGACAACGGTTTGGCCACGATTTTGTAGGCGTGGAGTATGCGGCCGTTGCCTATTCCTTTACGCCACGGTTTTTTGTTTTCGCCCACGCTACAAAGATAACCGTTGCCTATAACACAAGAACAGGTCACGGTTTTCTGTACCGGTTTCAGGCCACGGTTTTCTGGTCTTGTTTTAGACCACAGTGACACAAGCGTTGCCTATACTTTAAGCCACGGTTATACTAGCGTTGTCTCATCTTTTGGGCAACAAAATTTTAACCGTGGCCTATACCTTTAGGCCACACATATGCAAACGTTGCCAACTTCAAGAACAGGCCACGGTTTTCTAGACCTGTTTTAGGCCGCAGTTTTCTGGTCTTGTTTTAGACCACGGTGACATAAACGTTGCCTATATTTTAAGTCACGGTTATACTAGTATTGCCTATATTTTAAGCCACGGTTATACTTTTTTAGCCACGACTCATTTTCAATAAAATAATTTCAACGCATAATTAAATAAATACGGTAAATTATAAATGTGAATAAACCATATAGATAATTAATTACTATCATTTAAAACAAATAAACCATTAAATTTTTTATAGCTATTTAATAATAAACAAGAATTTAATATAACCAAGTCTTAATACAATTAGCAAAGGTTAAAAACTTTGTCTAAGTATATCAAAATATTATAACACTACTACGCAACCATAAAACACCAGTACATAATTACATCTTGTCATCATAAGTCTAAAAACATCTAAATCTTCCACGAATTAACTTCATTCATCTTCAGGATGATCTTCATCAGGATGATCTTCGTGTATAGACTGCACATATAAAAACAAGTTAATATGAATGGATCACTCAAAAAGTCAGATCAGCAGCTTTCACTAGCAAATAGAGAGGCTCAACATATATAGATGGAGTGCAAATATATGGAGATAGATACCACTGCAAATGGAGGCTACAATCCTATGCAAATCCAGTAAATACAATTCTTAGTAAAAGAGAGACAGAGACTTGTGTTCAATTTCAATCCTATGCACACATAGCGATTATAAAGGTGCTTCTTTATTATTTTGTATACAGTGAAATACATTTGCCATGTTTATCATTTTTTTCCTTCTTTTGCTATCTATTTTAATCCAATAACTAGAGAACTGAACCAGAAAAAAAAAATCTATAGACAACAATTATTTACAGATTTAAATGTAAACATTTCCTCAAGAGACACAAAAACATACAAGTACAAACAATGATTGTTCATATTGCATGACTGGGGTGTCAAATTCCATTTGAAATAACAGAAAAACAAACACATTTTGAATGGAGCCTTAACAGGTTAAAAGAGCACCATATGAACAGGTTGAGAAATTAGTTGCGAGAGATCATAGCCAAGAGAGGGGTGGAGATATTATGGTAGCATTTGGTAAAAATGACATTGATATCTAAAGCATAAATCATTAAAATAAAATTGTACCTTAATTTCTGCAGCACTTGAGAGGTGCTTCAACACAAACAAGACTGCTCAACAAAATCATAACAAGATGACAATTCAACTGAACAATGAGTAATTTAGCAAGTATAACCACACTACGAGAATGAGTGATTTAGAAAGTATAATCACCTTATGAGCAGGATCAAAGTTAAACTGAGAAAATAGTGTCTTGTAAACACGATAATTATTGGCACATTTAAAACTCTCACCATCTCTACGGCCCCTTTCAATTAACCATAGATTACATTGGCCATTGCTGGTAATGATCATAACTTGCTAGTAATAAACAAACAAAAGAAAAACAATAACAACAATTTGTCAAGTGACAAGAACATTTCTGCAATAATATCTTAACAAATAAAGATGCTGGTAATGATCATAAGTAAAACATCAGAGATTACAAAAAAACTTGCAAAGATAGCCATATAAAATTATTGGTTTTCACTGCACTATGCAGAGTTCTATCGCTATAGATAAAAAACTAGTACAATTATCGACACACATCGAGAAAAATCGCTATTCCTTTTGGAAACTACAAATTAAAGTCAATGGAGTATAGAAACACCTGCTGTTTACATATTGTTGCATTAATGAAAAGACACAAACTGCTCAGAATAAGGATGAAGGCAATCAAAGTTTAAATTGAACTGTAAGTACTTAGAAAGCATTCAAGCGAACCATGTGAACTTACAGTGTTGGGAGAATTGATGCAGTCGAATATCCTTTTTCCTTCAATGAATCTTATCCAGCCCATAACTAACCTTTAGCAGAAACAAATTTGATCCATAAGTCTTATCAGTTGAACACATTTGAACATGCATTTGAATATGAAGAACTGAATAGGAGGCGTATCAGCCATGAAAAATGTAATTAATAACTGTTGACACAGCAAGGAAGAATTTAGATGACAGAATGTCACATATGACAGCCTCATCAGAATTTGTGAATGTAATCCTACGTTTGTTATTAGAAATGATTTTTTATCTTAAAAAGTGTACAATTATAAAAAAATTATTGATAAATAAATATTCACGTAATCCGAACACAATATACCCGTGTGTTCCTCAAAGTGTTTGTTAAGTGTATTATTTTATTTATTCTTTGATATATATATTAAATTCAAAAGGGAAACTAAAAAATGATTCCTAACAAATATCACCACTTAAACAATAGTTTTCTTTACCTCAATCGATGGTTGCTGCTTCCTGCAATCTGTCACTTGCAGCACTCATGACTTTGGTGCTCATTTGTCCATGGAATACAAAGTAGAATTTGCATAGATGTATCACATACATATACAGCAGTAAATTCTAAATAAAACGTGAGTTATCCAACTTGCAACTTCCTTTGGCATCACAAGTTACAAATGAAAGTTTACAGATATCATATCTGTAAAGGACTAATAATTTAACACTACCCTATAATAAAGTATGAAACTGGACATTAACCCGAGGATAATGATATTTTAAAGGATACTTCATGAACCAACGACTCTGAAATCAAAAAAGAATTGAATACCTTACGTATTTCCTGTGTAACTTAAAATGTGTGCATGTAACTTAAACACATAAACATAGAATTAATAATCCGTTTAACAAAGAATTTTACCTCTTTAGGTTCCGAAGAGAAGACTATGAAAACTAAAAAGCATTCAATGTGATAGATATTGTTAGTGTAAATTAATTCTAGTCATGTATCCTAAAATGCACAAAGATACAATGGTGTTCGTAAATACTTAACCACATCATCAGATTTGCTATTAGAGAGTGAATACGAAGACCAATTGTCAATATCTGAGGGCTTTGAAGTGGATTGGACATTCGGCTATGACGTAGATGAAATCATTGACTGCTCAAACTGATCATAATCTGATGAAGGCAACCTCATAGAAATTGCACTTCCTAGTGCTGTGGGTATGCAGAAAGAGTCGTGAAATAAAAACTATAGTGTGCAGCAGAAGATGGAACTAAAACTGCTAGAAAATTAATTGATACTCTGAATGCTGCAAGTTTTAACCGTTAGCAAAACTTCTAACCACCCTAAAATAGTCATAACATGCATATAAACTATTGACAACCATGTCATAATCTTAAAAACCACAACTAATAAATCAAATAATAAGACAATGAAACACTAAATACAGGTATATTATACTCATAGCCATGTACATTATATTTAGCATAACCTGAAGGTAACTATTAAACCACTTCCAAAACCCCAAATCAAAGTAATTCTTTAATGACCCAATCAAAGAAAATAGAGAGGAAATTTTTACCTTTAGAACAAACTTGGAGGCTAAGTAAAGGGAGAACCCTAGAGGTTTCAAACCTTCAATAAAAAAGCTGATCTCAATGGAAGATTCGAACCTACAACTTAGAATTAGGATCAATGTAATTGAAACCCCATTTAACTACTTATGAACAAACATGTCATATGGAAATAATGTCTTGTCTGCCCTGTAACTGTAAGGGACTATTATGTACATCAACCATTGAAGTATGTATTTAAATTAAAGAAAAGTTACATAATCAAAACTTTTTTTGCAACTATGGCGATATGGATTTAAAACCTACAAATCAGAATTAGGATCAATGTAACTGAAAACCCATTTCACTCCTTATGAATTCATACTGACTAAGAAATAACAAAACAAATACGTGTAAAAAAAAATACATCTTATGAGTTTCATTCAAATTCCTGCACAAAAGCCTGACCTGAAATGATGGAAAAATAATAGGTCAAATATCCTACCCCTCCCCTACAAACACAAACACAACTGTTAATCCTTGTTATTACACCATAATTGAAGTAATAGGTCAATCATTTTTTTTTCTGGGGTAAAATATTCAGAACTAACAAACCATGGTAGAAGAAAACCAATCATGTAAAATACTTTCAAGAGAAAGCTGCATGTAAAATACCAGAAAAATATGAGAAATCTGCACTAAAATAGATTTTGTTGGTTTAGAGAAGAAATGAAATCAAAGGAATGAAGCAACCGAGAGATGATAGTTTGACTCATCCCAACCAAGTTTTAATTTTTGGTAACCATAACCAAGATACTAAGCATGATACTAATCTGTCCATGACCAAGATACCATAATGAAATCAACAGAGAGAAAGAGCAGAAGTAAGTGGGAAAAATTGCAGAAGAAAAGCAAAAGAAGAATGTAGAAGACGCATTACCACATCACTGCAACAATACCCTTCAACATACCACAGAGCAACAAAAATCATCCCTTTTATCCGCCAAAATGAAAGAAAAAATTTAGAAACAAAAAAAAGCCCCAAATTAGTGAGAGTAATACTATTTTGCTTCAAAAATGAAAATTTAAATGTTGAAAAAATCAAATGCTATGTTCAGTGTGAGGCCACCGTTGATCTTTAAGCGAGCGTTGAAGACTCCACTTGGTTGCTGCGCGACCCATCGCCGCCGAAGACCTCTTGCCAGTAACCTTGCACGACCTGTCGCTTCCTTCCTTGCCGTTGCCTGTAGTTGTTCTTCACCCCCTTGCTATCTCTCTTAGCCATCCCTCCATAGAACACCCAACTCTATCATCTGACATAGCAAAGCACAAATCGAAATCAAAAAAGTCAGACAAAAGGCGAAGACAAAGGCGAAAGCCCTATCAGTTTCTGGGGACACTTAAAAGGTGGAGAGAACTCACCCAAAACCAATAACAGTGGTGGCGACCAAGTGGTGGGCGATGATGGTAAGAAGGCGGCGACGGCGGGGAGGAGAGAAGGGGATATGCGACTCCCTCACTGATGCAGCAACAGTGCACACCGGGCGCGACTCCTCTTCTTTTTCTTCCTTCTTCTTCCCTGTTCCGCCTCTGCAGAAGTCATTGTGTGAAGGAAGTCATTGGAGAATATTTGTCGCAGATGAGAGACAGGTCGAACCGAGAGAGATGACTTCACACCCAGCTCGCGGCGGTGACGATTTCATTTCCGGCAACGACAAACGCAGCGGTCTTTCATTTATGTGTGCGTCACTGGCTTTCTTCTTCAATTCAGATCTAGCCCAACAAATCTAGGTCCCAAAGTGCAGCAGAAGCAAGAAAGGGGAAGAAGAGTGAAATTTCACATTTCAGGTTACGGTTGTGGGAAGAAAAGAAAGCAGGAAGAGGGAAGGAAGAAGAAAGGTGAAATTTCAGATTGTTTCAAATTGGAAGAAAACGCGTGAGGGTATGTGCTGGCATAATAAATGTAAGAGCTTTTATCCCACGGTTATATGTAATACCTTATAGGCCACGGTTGCATACGTGTGGCCTAACACGACAACATTTTTGTAACCGTGGCCTATACATGCTCACGTTTTTTTAAATGTTGCTGGATAAGAAGAGGCAACGGTTATTAGCTACAAATTGGAAAATATGAATGAAATTTGTAGATTCTCACCAACGGTTAGAATACCATTGTCTATTCCATTTTAGACCGCAGTTTTTTAGCCGTGGGCAAGTTCAGCGTGGACTAAAGTCAAAAATGTTGTAGTGGCTTAATACATTACATTCAAAGAGAATGTTTGAAGTACAGAGCAATAACTCTCACACTGAGAGAATATGAATTAAAATTCAGGTGCTTCGGAATAACTCTCAGCAAGTTGAATGTTCAATGTTCTACTTCATTCTTCAATCATTCTTGTATGTATAGCCAAGGAAAAATAATCTCATTGTGTAATGGCTTCTATCCATTCCGAATAACATTAAATGCTATAAGCGTTCAACTTATCTTCTTGGTACAATGCTAGTAACCTTTCAACATAACAGTGAACGTGACAAAAACACAAGAAATGAGGGTTTGAATTGGGTTTTATAAATCTTTTCGAAATACTTGTGTGTTTGAAAACCTTTTCAAAACAATTATTTAACAAAATAATACTAAGAGTAAATAAAGAGAAGAGAAGAGTAAGACACAGTGATTTATACTAGTTCACTATCACCTGATAGCTACGTTTAATCCCTTCGCCACACTGAAGGATTTCTCCACTATAATCAACCTGATTACACTTAAGAGTATACTACTGCTAAACTGGCTATACTCTCAACTTCTTAGAACGACTTGGTGCAATCAAGCCTCTAAGGAATACAGCTACTACTGGGCTTAATACAAGAGCTCAAAATACTTTGAAACAAACACAATAACTCTCAGCAGAGAGGATTTACAATGAAAAGCTTTAAGCACAAGAATGACTTTCTAACAGAAAGAATAAAACGATTAAGTGCTTATTCACTTGGTCTCAGAGACTTGGAATAATTTTTTGGTTGTTCACTGTCTCGCAAGAATGATTCAGTTTCGTTCGTAAGCGTTAACATTCTTTAGTGAATTGAGTAAGGTACATATAGCTAGGGTTCTAAATAGTGCTATTGTGACGTAACAGGTCTATCACCAATAGACAAAACTTGAGATCCGCTTTTTATGGCTTTTAGTGAGTCATGTCATTTCCACTTTGCAGTCCGTACACTGACACAGTTGTCAAAAGCAGTTTCTATCCTCTTGTGATCCTTTTTGAATTTAGAACACTTTCAGAGTAAGACATATTTGATGATTATATCCGTTGACATTCTCTTTGGCCTTTGATTCCTCGTACACTAGAAGATCATCAATGAAGTTTCTTTAATGCATGAAATAGCCTTTAATACTTCACTCAATCTGGTTTCCAACTAGAGGCATCTTTCTACCAGATGATACTTGTTACTGAGATACTCTGCTTACTAGAGTAAGCTTGGACCAGAGGCAAGCTCTTCAGTGTAGTTTATCTTGGCCTTTCATATACCAGAGTCTTGTAGTACCAGGTGCAGGTTTCCAACAGTGTAATCTTACTAGAGCATGATCTTATCAGAGCATGATGGTCTACCAGAGGGTTGACTACCAGAGCGTTGACAGGCTATAAGACGATGTACGTCATCAGCACTTACCAGACGATCAATGCCAGACTTAGAGGAATGGATCAGAGGGTGAAATGCGCACAGAGGCACAGCTTTCTGAGACAGTTCCATCTGATGAATAATGACTTACACATTAAGTTCTGCACATTAACAAACACATCAGATGATAAATTGTTTTTTTCATTATTTGTTATTATCAAAACAATTAAAGGTCATTGTTTCTGAATCCACTTGATTCCAACAAACAGGTTGTTGTTTTTAAAAAAATGTGTACTTTTTCTTTGCGAGTAGTTCCTTTTCTTCATCGCTTGCTTCCAAGGTTTAGCTTTTTCTCTTAAAAAATTATTGATTCTTATAAAGGGTCCTTTTGTCTATACAATACTAGGTAGCTTGCAGTCCTTCATAGTTGACTTGATTCAAATTTAAGGATTGTCCTTTGGTTAAATGTTTGATTCCTCATATACATTGGTAGCAGTAGCACCAGACACACGAAACTTCCTTTGAACACTCCATGAGTGTCATCTAGCTATCTTTATGCAGACACATGCTTTTACTTTTGAATGCAGGTCATCAGATGCAGCTTCCTTTGTATAGTGCACAAGACACATGGTGAGCAAACACACTCTTGTAGTAGCTTTCAAGTAGACACAAATATATCTTCGTTCATTTTGACCTTAATATAGTTGGTCTTATGGAATTTTATGCCTAATTCCTTCAAGACACTTAATTTCAGCACACTTAAACAAACTTGGTTAACTACTGCAAGAATAATTGTTTTATCACAAGTTTTTTTTATAATCAAAATTATTGAGAGATCAGACTTATTAATCGTATGGATTTCAACAATCTCTCTCCCCCCTCCCTTTTTTTTTTGACAACAAACCCCTTTGATGAAAATTTTTTCTTGTACCTTTAACAATAAAGTAAGCTCTGAGTAAAAGCTCGGGAGCATAAAAAGATGTTAAACAAAGGTATTAGAGTATTTAATCAAGATAATTATCTAAGCAAGTATCATAGTTTAACTCAATTGATGAGCGAATCAGAGCAAAAAACCTTAGAAAGTATCAAAGAGCATATTTCTTTATATATGTGAAAGACATATAATCTATCAGTGCGAATGGATCAGAGCATTAAAACTATCATCCTCAATATATCAAGCATTATAAGCTTAAACAAAACATATGTATAAGAGTATATGTTATAAAATATAAGCATCAGAAGACTAGTATATATGTATTAGAGCATTGTGTATTTAAACAGAATATACATATCAGAGCATAGAACTTATATTCAAGCATTATACCACCACATATATGCAATATAACACTGTATCAGCGCGAATAAACAATATCTGAGCAAATAAACACACAACAATCATAGAGAGCATATGTGAAAAACCACCATCATTGTCAGAAATGTTTCAAAAATCGTTTAAAAGAAAGTTAATAAAAACATCAAGAAAATTTTCAATTGAGAAAAGCGAACATGAGTTCCTTTATTTCTCTGTTGCTTCAAATGATCTCATCTTCTTGTCCTTTGAATTTCTTTTTCTGCTTTGCCTCAGCCGTGTGGCTAAAAATTATAGACAAAAGAGATTAAGCCATAAATGGTCCACTAATGGACCACTTTTAAAAGTGGTCCACCTTAAACAACACCACTTTTTTAATGAACGATCACTTTAAACTAGTAGCAAAGTAGCCTCTGGTACCTAGAATTGTGCCCAATGAAAGGCTATTTGGCCATCCAGAAGGAATTATCAATTATTCATGATAAAGAAGACCAACACAATGATCATTGATTAAAAAATTGTAGTATTTTGAATAAATGACCCACCAAGTCACTTGTATTTCTTGGATCAATAAGTCACTTGTAAGTATAGTCCAAAAATTGCCTTTTCTGTTGGCAGAGTATTTAGGCCTGAAGCGAACATTAAAATTATTTTTAAATTAATTAAAATAAAAGTTTAATAATTAATCACCGATGATAATGAAATTTGTTTTACACATACGCTTGTTCATCTTTTATTTAGTGTCATGTCTCATAATATTATTTTCTAAAATACATGCATAAATATTTACATGGTGAGATATGATGAGATGTTGTTACGAATTCTTAGAGTGCTGGAGCGGGTAGTGGGCCGGGTGATAGCATTGGGCCTAGACAGCTAGTGAATGATTCACTTAAGCCCATTCAGAAGCAAACGAGTTCACGTGCGAGGAGGCCACCAAGCTGGATGAAGGATTTCCAGTAGCACGCTTGATCGTGCGACGTGGTTACCGTTTTCATATTCCTCAATTGTGCACTCACCCATTCGGTTAGCATGAGAATTGGGATTGAGGCCACCTATAAGTAGATCCATTAGGGATAAATCAAGCCTGTTCTATAAAGGCATGTATGGAATGACATTTAAATCAATGAATATTAACCAGTATTTTCCTAATTTTTCTACTCTTTTCTCTTAATTTCTGGAGCTACCCAGGCTCGAATTGCGTATCCTTAGCCAAGTTCTTAACATTTTGGTGCTTTCATCTTGTTCACCATGCCTCCCAAACCAGATAAAAATGGCAAAAACCAGGAAGAGCAAATGAATCAGCTCAAAGAAATGTTAGAATCCCTTGTCACCGATCGATTTGATACCTTCAAAGAACAGCTGCTCCTTGCATCTGTTTCTTCTCACAAACACAGTCCCTCAGGCTCTGGCCATTCGTCCTCTCTTAGTCCCAAACCACCCAAAATCTGCCTCTTACCCTTTGATGGCTCAAATCCTTTGGATTGGATTTTCCAAGCCGAGCAATATTTTGAGTTATCCCAAACTCCACCCCACCAACACCTCACCTACATTCCATTTTTTATGCAAGGTGATGCTCTCGCTTGGTATAAGTGGATGCATTCCAACCAGCTCCTCTCTACGTGGGAAGACTTCACTAAGGCGTTGGAAACCGGTTTTGGGCCTTCCAGTTTTGAGAATCATCAGATTGCGCTACTAAACCTCAAGCAATCTGGTGCGATGGTCGAATATCAGTCTCAGTTTGAGCAGTTATCCAATCGCACAGTAGGCATCCCTACTCCTGTGTTGCTAAATTTCTTTCTCTCTGGGCTGCGCAATGATATACAACGTGAAGTTCAAGTATTGAAACCCAAGTCCTTATCTGAGGCCATTGGGCAAGCCAAGCTGGTTGAATCTAAGATTTTGGCTTCTAAACCACCGTTCACACGCCCTTACAAACCACTAGCTCCGCCCTTGGTATTGGGATTGGCTACCCCTCCATCCACGATTCCTATCAAACGCCTCACCGCTAGTGAGATGCAAGAATGTCGTTCCCGCGGGCTCTGTTACAATTGTGATGACAAGTGGGTCGCTGGCCATCAGTGCAAATCTCGCCAATTCATGATTCTCTTGGTTGATGATCCTACTGACAGTACTTCTGGGTTGTTATTAGCGGATGCCAACCCCTTTGATCTAGATCCAGTCACTGCACCAGAGCACAATTCAACCCCTACCACGGAGTCAGAGCATTTTCACCTATCTCGTGCTGCCTTAGAAGGTCCTCCTTCTCCCAAAACACTACGTGTTCGCGGAATGGTCTGTGAACTAAAGGTTACTATCCTCATCGATTCAGGTAGTTCTCATAGCATCTTACAACCCCGCGTTGCTGAATTCTTGCACTTGCCAGTCGAAGCCAACACCCATTTCTCCGTTTTTGTGGGCAATGGTGCCTCCATTACGTGCTCGGGCAGTTGCAATGTTGTGCCTATCACTCTCTCTGGTGAGTGCTCTGAGGTTCCATTCTTTATATTTCCCATTCATGGGGCTGATATTGTTTTGGGTGTCCAATGGCTTCGCACCCTGGGCCTCTTTTTGTCTGACTATTCCATCCCCTGTATACAATTTTTTCACCACCAAAGACCCATCACCATTGCCGGGGAGACGTCGAGTGCTCCTACTCACACATCCCTATCACAATTTTCTCGGTTCCTCTTTACCAATTCAGTTGAGTCTATTCGTACAGTATCCCTTGCTGCTCTAGACACGACCTCCCACCCAACTCAACCTTTACCACCTGAGCCATCAGAAACCCCTACTTGGGACCCAGCTATTGCCTCCTTATTGGATCAGTTTTCCCAGATTTTTACCACACCACAAGGTCTTCCCCCTCATTGGAATCAAGACCACCATATCCATTTGTTGTCGGCTGCCTCTTCGGTTAATGTACGATTATACCGATACCCACAATGCCACAAGGAGACCATAACTCAAATGATTAAGAACATGCTGGCCGAGGGCATCATTAAGCCCAACACCAGTCCTTTTTTGTCCTCCGTCTTGCTGGTTCGCAAAAAAGATGGGACATGGAGGTTTTGTGTTGACTATCGTGCTGTTAATGCCATCACCATCAAAGATCGCTTTCCCATTCCTACTGTAGATGATCTCTTGGACGACCTTCATGGCTCCACCTTTTTCTCCAAGCTCGATCTTTGTTCGGGGTACCATCAAATCCTCCTAGCACCTGAAGACACCTTCAAGGCCGTTTTTCGCACTGTCAACGGTCATTTTGAGTTCTTGGTAATGTTGTTTAGGCTCTCCAATGCCCCCTCGACCTTTCAGTCTACCATGAACAGTGTATTTCGGGAATACTTACGCTGTTTTGTGATTGTCTTCTTTGACGACATTCTGGTTTACAGCCCCGATTGGACTTCTCAGCTTCAACATTTGAGGTTGGTACTCCAAGTCCTTACTTCCAATCAGTTATTTGCCAAAATATCTAAGTGTGGGGTTCAGAAGGTTGATTACTTGGGACATGTGATATCTTCCGAGGGAGTGGCTGTTGATCCTTCCAAGATTAGCGCCATTTTAGAATGGCCGATTCCTAAATCTGGCACGTTCTTTAGAGGGTTCTTAGGCCTTACTGGGTATTACCGAAAATTTGTGCGCCAATATGCTGCCCTCACGGCCCCCTTAACGGACCTGCTCAAACACCACTGTTTTATCTGGACTAATTCCGCGCAGGCCGCCTTTGACCTTCTCAAGCACACCATGTCAGAACTGTCGCTGCTTGCCTTGCCTGATTTTTAAGCTATCTTTGATGTGACTACCGACGCCTCCTCTGTGGCGGTGGGAGAGGTGTTGTCTCAGAAATCGCACCCTTTGGCCTTCTTTAGTAAGAAACTTTGTCCCCGAATATAGGTTGCCTCTGCATACGACCGAGAAATAGACGCCGTCAATGAGGCCGTCAAGAAGTGGCACCAATATCTCTTGGGAAGGCATTTTCGAATCTTTACTGATCAGAAGAGTTTGAAGGGGTTACTCAATCAAACCACCCAAACACCTTCCCAGCAACGCTGGCTTACGAAGTTACTTGGCTTTGATTATGAGATTTTGTATACCCCTGGGAAGCAAAATTTGGTGGTTGATGCCTTATCTCATGCTCCAATTGTTGAACTTGTTTTTACAACTTTTTCAGTTTGCCAACCGATGCTTCTGGAGCAGTTGTAATCCTTCTACACTTCACATCCTGCTGGAATTGCTTTAATGACCAAATTTCACTCTTTTGCAGGTACCAATAACCAATTTTCATTTCAACAGGGTATTCTTTACTGCCGTGACCGCATCTTCATTCCTTTGGAGTCCAACTTACGAGCATCCCTCTTTGCTTCGGGAGGTCACTCAGGTGTGAGGGGAACCTTGGCCCGTTTGATAACCGCTTTCACTTGGCCTAATATGACCAAAGATATCAAACTTTATATCAAGGAGTGTGTGACCTGCCAAACACAAAAGTATTCAACTCAGAAAATCAATGGGCTACTTCAGCCATTACCAGCTCCTACACAAGTCTGGCAAGATATTGCCATGGACTTCATCACACACTTACCTCCTTCACATGGGAAATCTATTGGCTGGGTTGTTATTGATCGTCTTACCAAATTCTCCTATTTTATTGCCTTGCCTTCAGGGTTCTCAGCTGCTACTATTGCTCCGGTCTTCCTCACTGAAATTTATCGCCTTCATGGTATGCCTAAGACGATTGCGATTGATCGTGATCGTGTGTTTATCAGTAAGTTCTGGACGAAATTCTTCAAACTTAGTGGTACTCAGTTATGCTTCACTAGTGCCTATCACCCACAATCCGATGGCCAAACTGAGGTCACAAACAGAAATCTGGAAACATACCTGCGTTGTTTTGTCACCGACTCCCCCCGCCTCTGGGTGTAGTACCTCCATTTGGCAGAGTATTGGTATAACACCTCATACCAGTCGTCCCTCAAAATGACTCCATTTGAGGCTTTGTATGGTTGCACTCCACCAAATGTCCACACTTATATTGCTGGTTCCACCACTGTGGCTACCTAGGATGAGACCATTCACCAGCGCCGTCAACTCTTGCATTTGATTCGGTAGAATCTCTTAAACGCCCAACTTCGAATGCGTTCTCAGGTGAACTCTCATAGGACAGATCGTAGTTTCCAAATTGGTGATTGGGTATTACTCCGGCTTCAACCCTATTGTCAGCTCACCGTTCGCGGCCGTCAGAGTCCAAAGCTTGTGAAGAGCTTCTTTGGCCCCTTTAAGGTAACCTGCCGTATCGACTCTTTTGCTTATGAGCTCGATCTGCCATCGCAAGCTCGGATCCATCCGGTGTTCCCTGTTTCCAAGCTTAAACCCTTCAATGGCACCCCTCCGGCAACTACACCATCGCTTTCTTTTGACGTTGTGAGTACCAGACTCGAACTCATACCTTCTTGTGTGATGGGATCCCGCACATTGAATACTCATCAAGGCACCAAGATGCAGGTTCTGGTTCATTAGCAGGGTCTCTCTGAGTTAAAGGCAACTTGGGAGGACATCACGGAGTTTGCGAAATCTTATCCAACTTTTGACCTTGAGGACAAGGTCCATTTAGATCCACGGGGCAATGTTACGGATTCTTGGAGTGCTGGAGAAGGTAGTGGGTCGGGTGATAGCATTGGGCCTTGACAGCTAGCAAATGATTCACTTAAGCCCATTCAGAAGCAAAAGAGTTCACGTGCGAGGAGGCCACCAGGCTGGATGAAGGATTTCCAGTAGTGCACTTGATCGTGCGACATGGTTACCGTTTTCATATTCCTCAATTGTGCACTCACCCATTCGGTTAGCATGAGAATTGGGATTGAGGCCACCTGTAAGTAGATACATTAGGGATAAATCAAGCCTGTTCTATAAAGGCATGTATGGAATGACATTTAAATCAATGAATATTAACCAGTATTTTCCTTATTTTTCTGCTCTTCTCTCTTAATTTCTAGAGCTGCCCAGGCTGGAATTGGGTATCCTTAGCCAAGTTCTTAACATATGTCTATAAAAAAAAAATGCGTGTACATGTTCGGTGCATAGTAATTACATTCTTAAAGTAAAGGCTTTAAATTATTATAATTTTATTTGAAGTTTATCTATTAAACTTTTAGAGATACAAAATAAATTACTTATTAAATTATTATAATTAATTTTGTTTGAAATTATTGTTTCAATTGATAATAAAGTTAATCGATATATGTAATCTTTTTTGAAAATATTATTTGATTTTAGGTACGCGAAAAACAACACAAAATTTGAGTAATATGTCAATTCGTTAATTATTCAGAAATAAAGTAAAATAACATAATAACTAAAAATAAAATTATAAAGGACAATGTGTGTAAATATTGAATGAAAATAAATTAAATTATGTTGAAATTTGAAAAGAAAAAGTTACAATATTTAGAAGTGTAACAGTAGCCAATGTTTTATAGGTTACTAATAATTACATTCAATAATCAATATTTTGGTGGCTATGGAAAATTTCAACGTTTATAATAGTAAAAATGGAAGGATTTAAATTTAATACAAATTGGTAGATTAAAAAGTCATCTAATGAGTTAAATAAAATAATTATTTAAATATAGTTTCAGACCCCGTAAAATCAACAAATTTTGAATTCGATTCCTGTTAAATTTTCATTTTAGTCTTTTCAATATCTGAAATTCTCACAATTAGTCCTTATTATTACTAGACATTTGTTAAATGATAACTTGTCTAACACAGATCCGTTTCAGGATCACACTTGGCACACACTAATAAAATTGTACTATAGTAAAAAATATTTTTAGTTCTCATGAAATATTTTGTAAATTTTAGATTTAGTCTTTGTAATTATTTTTCTCTTTGTCATCCATTCAGTATTTGAAATCCTCACACTTAATTCTCAACATTGATGGACATCTATCAAATCTATTTTAATGGGGATCAATCTCGGCGGAGTTGATATCCTCTCTATTTCTCAAAATAAAAATAAAAATAGAGGGCTCAATTATTATAGTTTTGGATGTATAGAGACATCTAATAATGTCACCCATTCAAAAAATGTGTGCCTTTATACACCCAAAATTTAATTGATAGCTCTCAATTTCTTTCTTTTGAGAAATAGAGGCGATCTCAACTCATTTCGATCACTACAAGAATTTTAATTATTTCCTACAAAAATTATCTAGGGCCTGTGACCCTAGGAAATTATCTAGGGTCACAGCCCTAAGTAAATACCCATATGAGAGTTTCTTAGGGCTTTTTAAAAAAGACACTCGAAAATTAAAAACACTAATTTTTTTTTAACTTTGGGCATTACCTAGGGGCAGCCCCTCAGAGTAGCCTTTTATTTCTAAAAAAAAAAATTGTACTAGGTTATGCTTCAAGAATTTTAAGCCCGGATCACTTCCTCTCTCTCGCCTCGTCGTTGCTGCTTCTCCTTCCTCTATCTCATCTCGTCACTGCACCCTCTCTTCTTCTCCCTTCTTCTTCCTCCATTCTCTTCTGGACGCGGCTCCCCTTCCTCTCTAAGAACACCCCTTTCCCTTGTACAAAGACTCCCACACGACACCTCCTGCTCCTCCACCCTATCGCCTTTCTCTGCCGCGATAGTTTCTGCCTTGGGTGGCTTTGATTTTTTCAAATATGGGTTTTGTGGTTTCAGATCCGCTCCATGGGTGCAACAGATCTGAAGGTTCTGGTTGGTTCCCTTGCCCTAGTATGGTGGTTGCAGTGGCCATGGAAGCCACGACTGTTGCTGGTTTTGGTTGGTTCCCTCGTTTTTTCATTTTTCTAGTAGGATCTGTTTAGATTTGTTTTTTATTTTGATTTTTTGAGATCAAGATCTCTTTTTTGATCTGTTTTTCATTCAAATTAAGATCTTTTTTTTGGTAACACATTTTTGATTCAGATCTTTTTTTTGATTCATCGAGTAGGAAATTCAAGGTGGGTTCATGCCATGAAGTGGTCAGGTGAGGTCAAAAAGATGTGGTGTAAAGAGGAGCAGTGGTTTAATCTATGAGGAAACCAGAGGAGTGCTGAAGATCTTTTTTGAAGAATCACACTTTTCTGCTTCTTCTTTTGTAACACAGTAATTGGAATATGCAATTGTTCGTTATAATGCTTGTGGTGATGATTAGGTTAGTTTGTGACATGTAATTTTAATGAGAGTAAAACATGTTCAGTATTACAATCATAAATTGAAATCAAATGAAGGAGTTATGTCTGCTGGTGAAAAAAAAAGAAAAAGAAGAAGACGAGGGCTGAAGGAGTTCTGAGTAAATTGTTTTTTTTTTATTAAAAACTTGGCATTTCCTAGGGCCTTTCTGAGGGCTCCGAGCCCTAGGAAATTTCCTAGGGCTTTGAGCCTTAGGAAATTTCCTAGGGTTTTTTAAATTTAGCCCTCGGAAACCGTTTCCTACCAACGAATAACCTACAGCCACGCAGCCCTCGGTGGGCCCTCAGAAATGTTGGCATTTCCTAGGGCTTTTGGCCCTAGGAAATGACATACATTCTGGTAGTGGATGAATGAAGATCCTCTCCATTTCTAAAAAGAAATCTATTTCTAAAAAGAAATTGATAATTTCATTATTATGATTTTAAGTGTATAAATATCAATAAATACCTAATTTATGTCACTAATTTTAGAAATATACATATTTATACACTCAAATCATGGTAATGAAACTCTACATTTCTTTTGAGAAATGAAAAAGATCACTGTTCCTCTCGGTATCCCACTTGACTCAAATTAATAAAGTTATAATTTTATTTCATCCTTCATTATACACTACTAGAAAAAACTGAAATACCGACGAAAATTAGAGACGAAATTATTTCGGTCTCTAACAAAGACGAAATTAGAGACAGAAAATGTCAAGTAACGACGAAAATAAAATTTTGCACATTAGAGACGGATTTTTCCGTGTCAAACATATTTTGTCTCTAAATCCGTCTCTAATTGGTCAAATCGAGATTAAAAAAAGTCAAATTTTATTTAGAGACGGAATTTTGTGTGTCAAAGAAATTCCATCTCTAATTTTGTCTCTAACTTGTCAATTTGATATACATAAAAATCAAAATGTTGTTAGACACGGAACAAATCCGTCTCGAATAATTTCCGTCTCTAACATATCTTTAAAAAAATAATTAATCAAAGTTTATAATATGTAAAATGTTTTTTTATAGATAATTTGTAAGATATATATATATATACTCCTTGATAAGTTTTTTTTTTCTTTTTTGGTTTCTCATAGGTCTCCTCCAACATAAAGAATCACTGCTCGGCGCGTCAGACTTAAATGTGCAGACATCTCCCAAGAGGGATGTCAACCTTGCCTGCGTTGTGGAAAACTAACCCCTTCCTCTAGACTCAACCCCTGTTGGTGTATTTTTTTAAATTTTATTAAATAAATCTTATAATTTTTTTATTAAATAATCAAATAATATAGCAAAACATAAAAAAAATTAAAAATTAAAACACATTTTTTCCCCTTTCCCACTCCCTTCATTGCCCAAACTCCCAATTTTTCACTCTCACCGTTGTCTCAGCCCTTAATCCCCAAATCAGTCTACTGAACCAAAACCTAAAACTAACGGGCCCTCATCCAAGCTCCCTCTTTCGTTTGCCTTCTCTATTTCTCTCTGCCTCCAGTGCCGCATCGCCCGCTCCTTGTGGTGTCCTCGTCGGCAAAAAGCTGGGCGAAGCTGGCCTCAAGCTCTAATGGTTACCCGCGAGGTGTTCGACACCCTCATCATCCGCCGTAGCACCAAGGTAACTAAAAAATGCTTCTCTTCCTACTTTGATTTCAGATTTCATTCCACTGAACTGTTTTCTCTTTTCTCATGTGAAGTACTCTGAGTTTACTCTCTACGATTGGACCTCCGACAATGAGTAATTCTGAGTGCGCTCTCTCCACCCGCACTACCTTTCTCAACTCTTGTAACTCACCCATTCCTATTATCGTTCTCTATTTTCACTCGTTCCCTATTTCTTTTCACTAACTAGGGTTAGGTTTTTGTTTTGGTTCATGAAAATGGTGGGCATGGAATATGTGTTGAGTGAAGCTATGGAGCCTCACCTTTTTGTCATTCGCAAGCAGAAGAGGAATATCCCCAACAAAGTCATGGCTCCACAACTCAGCAATGTTTTTGCTGCTCAAATTTTATATTCAGTTTCTCTATAATTAGGTTTCAAAAATTTATCATTGGTGCTGCTTTATATTTAATTTTATCCATAATTTCTTTGTGCATCTACTTAATGTTTTAGATTTATTTTGGTTATAGTGATACATGTTCAGAATCATTTCTGTTACGGTGATACATGTATATTCTGTATGATGTTCAGTATTTTGGGGATTTATAGTCCATCAGAAGCATGAATAAAATTGTTCCATCTTGTTGGTTCTTAGTTCCTATGTTGGTTTGTTTATTGGCTTTTTTGAAATTTTCAGTTAAAGAACATGCACTTGTCATATCTAATCACAAAAGTTATATTGATTGGTTTGTTGGAGGTGTTTTAGCTCAAGTGATTGTCTTATTTGGTATGAGCTTTTCCACATCTTCAATGCAAGAAATTAACACATAAGGCCATGCTTCCATTAGTGAGAACAATGAGGTTTCTTTGGCCATCTTCGATGTCTTGGAGTTTAGATGAGATGCCATGCTTAAGACAAATTTATAAGTGTTTTCTTCTCACAAGGTGGACTTTCCTTTGCATGTAAATACTTCTCTGTAGCTATCTATGTAAAATAATGTTCTTTTTCTTATTTTTTGCTAGTTCATTTTTTAGCTTAGTCTAAATATGAGTCTATTTTTATTTTTTCTTTTAAGTTACCTCCTTCAAATCTTTGAGGATTTTCAAGTTCGCATTTAAAATCTATTAGTACATACCATTTACCACAAGTTGACCTATAAATCTTTAATTATGAAGCTACTTTTATATGTCCTGACTCATGACAGAAAAAAAAAAAAATTCAAGTTTTCTTCTACTTACTATTATTTTGAAAGTCTTGGTTTTCACTTATGAGCTTTTACATTTTCTTTCTAAGACAACACAGTAAGGGCTTACAAATCTGCTTCCCAATGTAATCTTAAATACAAGTGTACTAATGACTATTGGAGGTGGAGTGAAATGTAAGAATTTGGTACAGAAAAATAAGATTGACATAGTTCCTACCTTTATGGTTGGAGCAGATCTATAAGAGCGAAAATGATAACTTTTGTTAGTTTTTCTAACCTCATAGGCAGAATACATGGGAAATTGTTTACCAATTTTAGTCCCAGACATTGGATTTAATAAACACAATGAATTCTTAATGCATAAACGGGAAAAGTACTTATACACATTATGATTTTTTGAAGTGAGTGTGTTTGTTTGTTTTGTTGGGGAATGCAGGGTGATCAAACTTCTATAATTGGAGGTGCTATTAACTTTGTTAAAGAGCTTGAGCACAGGCTACTCAGAAAGAAACAGAAGAGCTGAAATCTGATGCTGGTGGCGAAAACAATAACATGCCTTTCTCTGAGTTCTTTTCATTTCCTCAATATTCAACAAGTGCTGCTGGTGGTTGTGAAAATTCTGCAGCAGCCATAGGCATAGGTGAGCAATTGGGAGAGATTCATTCTGGCATTGCTGACATACAAGTGACAATGGTGGAAAGCCATGCAAATCTCAAAATAAGATCCAAGAAGCATAAGTCAAGAAGTGACAATGTTTCTACCGTCTCAGTCAAGAAGCATAAGTCAGGAAGGAAATTAGTATGTTTTTATGAGGTGAATGCCTAGTCTTTGAGTTTCTTAGTAGTTTTAATAGAAGGAAGTGGTCAGTGTTTTGGTTGTTATGTATGTTGTGATGTAATGCTTTTAATTTTTAGTTTTTTAGTGCCCTTTTTGTTTACATGTAGGTTTCCTTTTGGATATTGTAATATGAATTTTCCAAGTATAATCTAGTTATAGTTTTCTCTGATATAGTAATGAGCTTGCTGAGTGTGTTTTGTTCATACCTTAAATTTTTTTCCTAGGAAAATTGAGCAAATAGATTGAAACAGGAAGGAAATTGTGGAAGAAAGCATATATTAAGGTTTGAGACGGAATTACAGTCGTCTCTAAGTTAAGTTAGAGACGGAAGAATTCCGTCTCTATTAGAGACGGATTGCTATTTTTTGAGGTGAAGTCCTAGCGACGGCTATTTCATAGCAGAGACGGCAATATTCCGTCTCTGTTTAGAGACGGAATCTAATTTTCGTTCTCTAATTCTGTCTCTAATCCTGTTAGACATGAAAATTAACGTAATTAGAGAAGGAAATTGTCCGTCTCTATTTGCGATTTTTCTAGTAGTGATATAGCTTTATTTGGCACACACTAATGCATTAATATAAGTACACTACATTTCAACATCCTCACAATTAATTTTGTTTTTTAAAATTTATATTCCTTACTTTGTCTCATTTACGTTCTTCGAATTGTTCTCATGCAACCTTCGCCCTCCACGAAAGTACCACCACACCTTTCACATTTTTGGCGATCCACATTCTCTTTATATAGATGTCTCGTGGATGCACCAAGTTAAAACGAGTCTTGATGGAGTAACAATGAGGTTGTGTGGTTTAATATAGTATTAGGGTGGCTTTTAGGGTGAACTAGTATGAAAAGTGGTTAATTTATAAACCAGGAAAATAACCTGTTATAATAGGTAATTTTGGGGTCATATTTATAATTTTTTCAGTTATGTTAAAATTTACATAATTACAAAATGCTCCCAAATCTCTTACCTTTACCTCTTCTATCTCTTTTCTCTCCTAATAACTCATCGAGTCAACTCGGTGCCTTTGTTGAACTACCCTTACAATTCGTATGTTCCACCAACTCATAAGTGGAAACACGAACCTAGAAAAAACGCTTATTCCACCAACTCACTCTCGAAGCTCAGGCTTTGCACCGTTGTCGAGTCACAACTCGCTATGAACCAGTAATGGATTCTTCGAAGTCTGATTCCCGTATGAGTTAGCTCTTCCTTCCCGCACTTGAGAATTTGATTCTAAAACCCATATCTATTATTTTTATTGGAATTTGATGTTGCGATTAATGTGCTTTTGACAATACAAATGGTTTATATGCCTCTTTTTCAATGTTGTTTATTTCTGCAGAGGAAACTGGAAAATGTATCCATGGAAGGCCAACAACAGAGACCGTCAAAGGGCATAAGGAAAGTTAATTACACCTGGACTTAATGGTCAAAACCATGCGGTAGAAGTAGTACTAAAGAAAAAGGCAGGTTGATTACACATAGATTTAGTGCCACAACTTCCACTCCTTGTGGCAACTCTTTGGCAACCGACTTCGTTGTTGTAGTCTCGATCTGCCAATGACCTGAGACAAGTTTCTACACGATTTATCCCGATCTTCTAGTCCCAATCCGATATGTTATGCATGTTCTAATACCTGGCCTTTGCAAATACAATGACTCAAACAACCTTTTTTGAGAGAATTTTATTTAAAAATTAGGTTTTGCGAAATTTAAATTATTTTATAATGAAATCTAAAGAACCATAATTGTGAATAACATTGAGCAATATTGAAACCTACACTACTATTCCAACTCTTCCAAGTCCCCCCGAAACCCTAAAACAATAGGTGTTAACCTACTAATGGCGTGTCCCTGCGCCTCATGGTTTCATAGTGTTGGATGTTTTCAGTGAGGCGACAATGTTGTTACATGGGTTATTGGTGGTGAAGTGGTAGCCTGACATTAGACTCGATTGTCAGTGGTTTGGCATGATGTATTTGTGTGGCTGCCATTTAGGGATGGTATGAGTACGTTGCTTGGTGGATGTAGTAGGGACGAGAACATGGCAACCATGTACAAAGCGATAGGAAGAAGGATTGAAATCCAATTTTGAAATTTTGACATTAGGGGTAACATGTTACCTTAATTATCGGTCATTAATCTAGACCACCTATTATTTTAATATTAAATCCAATGGATACCAATATTGCTACACCAGTGGACCACATGATTAATGGTTCACTTTAGACGGTACCTAGTATCACTACAAGAAAAAAATTAAATTGGGACGAAAATTTCAGTCGCACAATAGTTGAAAATTCTGTCCCAATAAATTTTTGGGACGAAAATTGCTACAAATAAATTTCGTTGCAATTCGCTCGTCGCAAAACTTTTGTGATGGAATTTTTTACTCCGTCGCACTATTGGGACGGCATTTGAGACGGAAAATAATTAAATTTCCGTCCCAATGTTGGGACAAACTTTTTCAATCTGTCCCAATTTGTGATGGAATTTGTAACGGAAAATGTAAAATTTATTTTCTGATTTATTTTTTTGTGAATGTATTGGGGCAGATTAATGTAAAATATTTCGTCACAAAATGTTAAAGTTGCAACAAAAAATCAGCTTTTTGTCTCAAATTTAATGTCCTTGTGGCAAAATATTTCACACCAAGTTTCGTCCCATTTTTATTTTAAAAACGTCTTTTCTTTGTATTACATTAATTTCCTAGTAAACATTAATAATTACAAAACAAATAATAATAATAATAATAATAATAAATAATAATAACGACAACAAATCATAGCTGTTAAACAACTTCCATTAAGTTCAGAAGTAACCACATCCATTTGTCCAATACTAAACATAAAGTATTCCATCATAAGCATAATATATATTTTTCTACATAACCCAAAATATGTGAGATAAGATGTAATACACCCAAATGATCTAAGTTCTAATAATTATTAGATTCTACATGCCAAAGTCATCCACATATGTATCATTGTCATGATTACTTCTGGGAGTATTATCATCGGATCATCTTCATCCAAATCCATCACATCCAAATCTATATTTGTGTTGTTCTGCAATCGTCTGCCATAACCGTGACTCAATCTCGTTACCCATGCCACTAGGGGTGACAAAACGGGTTTGGCCCATCGGGCCGGCCCACCGGGCGCATAAAATGGGCCGGATTGGGTTAGGGCTCATCAACCCACAAGCCCATTTAGCCCAACCCATCTAGCTCGTCAACCCTGCGGGCCACGAGCGGGCCGGGTTGGGCCAACCCATCGGGCCAATATATATATAATTTTATATTTTTTTCCCTATTTTTGAACAATTTTTTCTTTCTTTTTTTACATTTTCGGGCGGACTAGCCAACCAACCCACTATTGTGGTCCATTTTGGGCGGACTCTTGAGGGCCGGCCTGACAAGTTGGCCGGTTTTGGCCGATTTTAGTCTAAATTTTAGATTTTTATTTTTTTTTAATTTATTTTTGTTATTTTTATTTTTTGACGGGCCAACCCAAGCCCGCCCAAGCCGTAATAGATCGGGCCGGGCTCAACATCTCAACTCATAATCCCTTGACGGGCCGGGTTGGGCTAGCCCGTTTTTACGCAGGCTCACGACGGGTCGGGCCGGGTTGGGCCGGGTGGCCCATTTTGCCATCCCTACATGCCACAGACAATGTCGGTATAATTAGCATATTGCTTTGATTTAGAAGTTGAGGCATTAGCACACATGCTTCCATCCAAACTGAGTCCATATACTCTACCCTTTGCCTTTCTTCCACCAACAGCTTCAATCATTATAGCATCATAATCAATAGGCTTGGCTTGAGTACAACTCACATTATCACTTGACCCAGAAGATTGAGGTTGAGAGTCAACTTGTGAACGTATATTTACACAGTTTTCCTGTAAAAAAATAGAGAATTAATCAGCTTATGGGCAGCTAAGTGGTCCTTGTCAACAAGTAATTAGTAGTCACTTCAAAAGAATTCCTCAATAGATTATTAAGTGTGCATGCTAAGAAGGAAAGGAGTAGCATATGAGAATAACAGACTCCCACATAACAAAGAATAAAAAAATAGAATATAAAAATATGCATAACTTTTTCCAATCTACAACAGTTAAGTCAAAACAACTAAAGAGTATGGATTTGGAACAAACAACATCCATTTATTTGAAATAACAAATATATATGTGGCGGCTGGATTCATAGTGGAACAATATAAAATTCTATAAGACAAATTTAAGTCTTTACTAAGAAATCAATATATATTAATGTAGAACATATGCATTAATATGCAGGTGTGTATTTAACCTGATTACGCTATCAGCTAACAAGGCATCACAATAAGCAGGTCTAGCCAAAGTATGAAACATGTCCTATTTCAAAAATAAAGGCACAAATAAGAAATAACTATTAAGTAGGTCTCTCCTTTTCTCTCCTTTATATTACTACTTGGCCATGCTAAAGATCCTCATTTATATTACTACTAGCAAAACCAGCAAGCAGAGATGACAAAGGTTTTGTTCAAGATTCAAATACATTATTGGCAGAGGCGAAACAATTTTTTCTATTACTAAAGAATCAAAATTCATTTCAGAATATTATATGACTTAGCAGACTATTCAAAATATATGAGTGAACTGTTGTACCAATGTAAGAGCAAGTGTTGGTCCCTTGTTAACTTTGGTCCATTGAAACCTATGGGAACCTTGCTCTGTGACAATGTCGAGCTTTTCACCATCTAGGCCTACCTGCAGCATGGTCATAACTTAAATACATGTTTCAAAACCATCTTCTTGGTAATCATTCTATATGTGAAGTTCTCATAGTCACCTTATACCACCATCCACTGTATGACAGATCAAGGGTACCAGTGTTAAGGCCATGCAATGACACTGTGCGGAGCCCCGGCAACCCTATGCTCCATGTAGGATCCACCGTCCTAGAGTGATAAATAAAAGGCATGTTTATGAGTTCCTGGATTGTGCCGCTTGAGGAAAAAAAGGATGACTAATAAATGAGTAAAGTAGAAGCTTTGATATAATTACAGGGAATCCAACCGTTGCCCCCGAGATTGATATGTTTTTAATTCCTGGCATCAAGGATTTTTATATTTATATACATTAAATAAGTGAGACGGTATTAGACAAGTAACTTTGGAACAAAAAATATAACTTACAAGTTACAATAAAAGAGATTAGGGGGATGTGTGAATGGGCATACCTAGCTAAAACGCTTCCTACTGCATGTAAAAAATCTAGACTATTCATATGGTATAAAGCCAAATGCTCCATGTTACTTAATCTAGAAAGAGATGGAGAATTTGAAAGCTAAAGGAAACATAACCAACCTTTTCTTTTTTGTTTCAAGAGAGGTGTGGGAAACCTGCATCAGTCAAAGTTAAATCAGGACACCAGTCACTAGAATGTCTGCATGAAACCATATAAAAATTAAATCAACGCAGCAAATTTGAAACATAATATTATTAGGAGTTTATCTTAAATTTATAAACAAGAAAAAAGTGAGAATTGACACAGAAATCAGCTTCAGTTATAGAAATTATATTTGATATGAGTTACCACACAGAAGCAACTGATAAGTTCCCCTCAATTGCCAACACGTGTTGTAAAACCAAATCCCACAATATGGAAATCCTAAATAAACAAGTTAAAATTCAGTACACTTTTTTCCCAAATTGTGCAATTTACATGATACCTAATACATGCTTCAAACATCTTTATACGATTTTGTTTTTGGGCTATTGATTGCTAAGTAAACAACTTCTATATAATACAAATTCAATATTCTAAAAAACTGGATAGTTGGAAAAACCGAAAAAGAGAGAAGGAAAAGCTAACCATTTCGACTTCAAAAGCCTCGACAGCTAATTACTCCATCAACACCTGGATAGTGTCGTACACAAATTGATTCTTAACATCGGCAAAATATTTGAATAAGAATATAAATTTCAATAAAAACATGATTTTTAGTTTTTTTACGTTGAGGAAAACTAATACAAAAAAAAAGAGCATGCGAAAGTAAGAAGATGAAGGAACTAGATACGACGTGAATGGGGAGGGGGAGTCTTTGTGCCTCAGAGGAGAAGAACAGAACCCGGGAGAGACGGGTGCTGTGGCGCTTGGGACCGAACGTCACGGATATGGTGGACGGCTGGTGGAGCGTACATTGCAGTGGTCTCCGGCAGTTGCTGGTGATTTTCCTAGCTGCAGCTCGCTAATAGAGGACGTAAGGGACTGGGCGCAAGCGATTGACAACCGAGACTGCGTAGGGTTTTAGGGTTTAAACTTTTCCTTAATCCTTACTTTTGAGCGTTTTTCTTTTCTCTGTTTCTTTTGCACTCTCTCAATTTTCCTTTTTCTTTATTAGTTTACATAAATAAATTCTATTGCAATTTTTAATCAATAACTTTCTTTTATTTTATAATATATATATATATATATATTACACTTATTTTTTTTCTAATAATATAGTACATAACTCAATGAAATTATATGAAAGAAAAATAAATAAAACGATACTGAAAAAATAAATAAATATAATAATAAAAAATATATTTAATATAATAATATAATAATAGTGTGACGGTAAAAATTGTCAAATTTAAGTCCTAGATATAGCGTCAACTTTCCCTCCAAAATATTTCAGGATAAATTTGAGACGGAATACAAATTTCGTCCCAAATATGGCGCCAATTTTCCCTCCAAAATATTTCAGGATAAGTTTGAGACGGAATACAAATTACGTCCAGAATATGAGACGGAAACACAAATTCAGTCTCCAATTTGAGACAGAAATTAAATTCTGCCTCAAAGTGGGGACGAAATACGAATTCCGTCCCAAAATAACAAATAAATTTTAATGAAAACGTTTGTGACGGACATTTGTCGCAAAACCCGTCACAACATTATTAGTTTGAGATGAAAAATATTTCCATCACAAAATTCCGTCCTAAAACAACAAGTGTTAACCTACCAATGGCGTGTCCCTACGCCTCATGGTTTCATTGTGTTGGATGTTTTCAGTGAGGCGACAATGCGGTTACATGGGTTATTGGTGGCGAAGTGGTAGCCTGACATTAGACTCGATTGTCGGTGGTTTGGCATGATGTATTTGTGTGGCTGACATTTAGGGATGGTATGAGTATGTTACTTGGTGGCTGTAGTAGGGACGAGAACATCGCAACCGTGTACAAAGCTATAGGAAGAAGGATTGAAATCCAATTTTGAAATTTTGACATTAGGGGTAACATTACCTTAATTGTCGGTCATTAATCTAGACCACCTATTATTTTAATATTAAATCCAATGGATGCCAATATTGCTACACCAGTGGACCACATAATTAATGGTTCACTTTAGATGGTACCTAGTATTACAATGAAAATGAGCTATTAGTGTGAAAATGATGGACATCAACACAAGGCTCTTAGGGTTTTACTCAAAAAATAATTATAACAAATAAAATTATAAGTGCATTAGTAAGGGTCAAGTGCAATGTTGAAATGGATCCCGTTAGATAAGTTATTATTTAACAGATATTAATTAACAGTGACATTAAACTTATGGGGATTGTAGAGATTTAATAAACACAGTGAAAAAAATTACAGGTAACAAATTCAAAATTGGTTGATTTTAAACTGATTAAAAAAGTATTTAATCTAAAAATAATAATAATACCCAAAAGGATAATCATAATTAGGTGATGATATTACTTTTATAGGAGGCCAACATAGTGTTAGTATTGGGAGAGTTGGTAATGCATGTGGCTTTCCCTCAGGAAAAGAATTTGAGTTCGATTCCTGGAGTTGCCCATTTGAGACACAGTCCAACCCCTTGTGTAAAAAATCAGACGACCAACTTGAAGATTATTCTCATAGTAGGTTCAAAGGATCTAAACTTGTGGAAATACCTTGAATTGTCCACTGGGAAGTCGATGACCCTAATTAGAATGGGATAGAAAAAAATAGGGTTAATAGTGCTTTTGATCCCCGTAATTTCAGGAAAATTCAGTTTTAGTCCCTGTAAAAATATTTTTTTTAAATGGTCCCTGTAATTTAAGATTCTTTCACTTATAGTCCCTGTAAACTTTTTTGTTTAGATTTAGTCCTGTAATTTTAAGATCCTTCCACTTTTAGTCCCTATAAAAGTGGAAAAATCTTAAAATTATAGGGACTAAAAGTGAAAGAATATCAAAATTACAAGGACTAAATCTAAACAAAAAATTTTACAAGGACTAAAAGTGGAAGAATCTTAAATTATAGGGACCATTTAAAAAAAATATTTTTACAGGGACTAAAACTGGATTTTCTTAAAATTACATGAACCAAAAGTACTATTAACCCAAAAAAATATTATTTTTAGTAGAGAGCAGCGATCCAATTCCCCTTTAATGCATAATATCACTCTCCAACCCAGCCACCCTCTAATGACCACAACAACCCATATTTACAATGTTATACCATGTTGTAGTTGTAATAAAACTCTCTTCATCTCATAATATTTGCCATCTTTAGAGTCTTAGTTTGTGTAAAGTTATTTGTCAGTTTAGTTTTTTTTTGTTGAAAGGAAGCAAATTTATTTTATTTTATCTAGAATTGTGCTTACAAGAAGATTAGAAATAGTAAACAACAGATACACACACATCTAAACGGTAACACCCGGGTTCGAATCCCGGTCTCGATGTCCCCATGTTACTGAAATTGTCAAGCAACCAACAGTGGGGCACAGGCTAGAGCAACTCTATTATTACTAATAGTACATTTATTTATTGCTATCTCCACCTATAATACCTAATGAGTGTAATAACTTCAATCAAATTTTTTTCATAATTTCTCTCTCCCAATTAAAGTATAGGCTAAAATAATGTTTTGGTCCCTTATCTTTATTTAAAGTTTCACTTTGGTCCCTTATGTTTTATTTGTTCCGTTTTAGTCCCTTATGTTATCAACGTTATGCTAAGTTAGTCCTTTTCGTCAACAAAGGCCTATAGTGACAGACAAATCTGTCACTAAAAGCCAATTTTTCGTAGCTAAAAGCCAATAATAAACGGCGTCATCTGAATTTAAAACGGAAAGGACCAACTTGGCTTAACTTTAATAACATAAGGGACCAAAACGAAACAAATAAAACATAAGGGGCCAAAATGAAACTTTAAATAAACATAAGGGACCAAAATAGTATTTTAGCATAAAGTATACTACATCTAAGAATTGTTTAAGATCTAAATGTGTTACTTATTCTTTTGACTTTCTAGTAGTATCTACCAATTGACGTGAAATATACAGTTACCTAATACTTTTAATAAAGATATTTTGTCAAAATTATTTTACGATAAATATTAGAACAATTAAATTATTCCTAAACTATATAGGAGTATATGTATTATCTAAATATGCAAGTATCGTGAAAGAGAAATAGTATATAGTAACATAACATCAATATTTTCCCAACCCCTAGATATTCCCTCACCTGTTCTCACCCAAAATATATGGCTTCCATTCTGCAACTATCAAATACATTTGTAAATCCACCCTTTCACAAATATCAAGCACAAATCAAATCATCCAAACAGGCAACATGGAGACAACAAAGAGGGAAGACAAAGAGAGCTTACCTCAACTCAGGTCAAAGGCAAGTTGGAAGAACAATAGCCCAAGAGAGTAAGGTAAGGGCTTTTATAATATAAAATTCAAATATTTTTTTTGTATCACATAGTCTTTCCCTTTCAAAACAATTTTTAACGAAAAAAATATCACATTTAAAACAGTTATTATGAAAAAACTTGATATTTGGGAGGCCTAAAAATTTTCTCCTAAAATTATTGTGGCATCCAGGTGCAATCACATTAGATTGCAGTCGTTACGTGAGCAAAATCACTCTCACAACCGGTTTTGTGGTTTTGAGATCTTTTCTGTTTCTCCAAAAAAAACAATGGATGGGTATTATCGCTGCATTAAGTCGGTCACCCATCTTACTATACTATATAGTTGCGAAAAAAAAAGTCATAGAATTATTGTAACCCAAACAAAAAGAAGAAAATAAATCATTATCGAAATTGTACCCCCTTTAATGTATTTTCTTCTAATTGAAAAACAAGTTGGTATCTGAGTTGAAATTCTAAGATATTGCGGATGTCCGTTACCATGAACATTAAACAACACCTTCACTTTGTGCTCGATCTCTAAAGCATTTTAAATCATCTCACAACTACTGATCAGCTCATCATTCATGTTAAACTTGTGACTTTTCACAGGGCATTGATCCGGGATCATGGGAATCAATGTGAAAGATCAGTAGAGAAATTGTAGTACAAAACAGAAAGTAGAAAACTTATTGAATATTTGTTGTGCCGTGGAAACCACTGCCCTGAAAGCGAAATTCGGCTAGACCTCGGTGCAATCTAAGTGCCGACCGCTCCCCAAGGTTAACACAACGAGCCTATGAACAAGTGCACTCGTGGCACTCGTGGCCTTAGGCTATGGAAATCACAGAACAATTGCCCAGAATTTTACTTTAGACAAAACAAAAGATAAGTATCAAAAACCATATTTTTAGTGAACGTAGAGGGCTGGTTTGATATCCGAAAAAATAAAACTGGTATCACCTAAAATTAGCCCCCCATTACTTCTCAGTTTGTAACTTTAACAAATGACCATAAAAAAGAAACGGATCATAGCCAGAATAAAACCCAATTGATTGCTAATAAAGTGGAGTTTCAATATTTGAAAACAAATCAAGAGCATTTAAAGCAATGTTCCAAAAAAATAAATAACTCCCAATCTGACTAAATCAAAGCAATTAATAAAAAGATACCATTTGGAAATGTAATATGCAGCCGTGACATTAAAAGTAGTAAAAAAAAAAAAATTACTTGCTTTTTGCCATTGTCCAACAATCCCCCACCAATGGCATAATAGGAGGAACCAAAGAAAAAAAAAATCTGGGCAAAAGAAGGAATAACACTTAAGTATCAATATCATGATGATTAAATTGATGCACAGTGAAGTGAGGCAACAGTTGTGTCTAAGCAGTGAATTACTCTTGAACTGTCAAAACCCCAATTGAGACCCCCACAACACATGTTTTACCTTAAAATATGTGATTTTCGTGATAATCAAAACAAGCGCTTTTAATGGCCATGCGCACACCTTGGGTACTTATGAGTGCTCTAGAAAGATAGCCCAAGTCTTTCATGGAAGGCGGCCCACCTTCACACTCACGCAGGTGAATCCATCAAGTGCGTCTCAAAAGCACCACCAAAAAGGCTATGGATTTATTAAGAGCACAATAATGGTCAACCTCAAATATAACAAGCGGTGAGTCCATCAAGTCCGTCTCATAAGGACCACCCAACAACTACCTGTCATAGAGATGGGAAGTGTAATGCCAATAGAGTATTCATATGGCTTCGTTTGACCACGAATGGTATCCACCATACTTTCCTCAACACAAAGGCTTAAGCCCCATCTCCCTCGACGATTCAAGGACTAATTTCCTTGTTAGACCTTTAGTGAGAGGATCTGCCAAGTTCTTCTCAGATCTTACAAACTCTAAGGAGATCACACCGTTTTTTAACAATTCTCTGATTGAACTGTGTCTAATGCGTATGTGTCTCCTCTTTCCATTATACACATTGTTCATGACAATTCCAATAGCTGCTTGAGAATCACAATGGAGCGAAACTGGTATGGACCTTTTTCCCCATAGTGGCACATCTGTCAACAAGTTCCTTAACCATTCTGCTTCTTGACCTGCTAAATGAAGAGCAATGAATTCTGATTCCATGGTAGAATGTGATATACAAGTCTGCTTAGCAGACTTCCAAGATATGGCACCTCCGACCAAAGTAAAGACATACCCACTGGTGGAACTGACCTCATCATTATCTGTATCCCAGTTTGCGTCACAAAATCCTTCTAACACAGCAGGAAATTTACAAAAATGCAAACACCAATCCATAGTACCCTTAAGATACCTGAGTAGACGACGAAGTGCAGTCCAATGTTCACTACCTAGGTTGTGAGTGTATCTACTTAGCCTACTCACAGCATATGTTATGTCAGGTCTAGTACAATTCATGAGGACCATAACACTACCTATGATTTCAGCATATTTAGTTTGTGAAACACTTGAACCTTTGTTTTTCTTCAGATGTATGCTAGGATCATAGGGAGTTTTCACAGGCAATTCATCATAACAATTAAATTTTTTCAGTACCTTTTCAACATAATGTGACTAACACAAGGAAAAGCCATTATCTTATTTTCTCATTTTAATTCCAAGGATCACATTAGCTTCTCCTAGATCTTTCATATCAAAATGAGAGGATAGAAACAATTTGGTCTCATTCCCCACAGTCACATTAGTCCCAAAAATCAACATGTCATCAACATATAGACATATTATCACACATTCTTGTCCAATCAATTTAGAGTAAACACAAGTATCAGATGAATTCACAACATAACCATTACTCACTAAAGTTTGGTCAAATTTTTCATATCATTGTTTAGGAGCTTGTTTAAGGCCATATAATGATTTTCTCAATTTACACACTTTGTTCTCTTGACCCTGAACCACATACCCCTCGGGTTGTTCCACATAGATTTCTTCTCTTAAGTCACCATTGAGAAAAGCTGTTTTTACATCCATTTGATGTACTACAAGTCCATGAATAGCAGCTAAGGCAACTAGAGAACGAATTGTGGCAATCTTAGTAACAGGAGAATATGTATCAAAAAAAGTCAATGTCTTTTTTTTGTGTGTAACCCACAACTACTAGTCTAGCCTTAAACTTATCAATGGTTCCATCGGTCCTTAATTTCTTTCTAAAGACCCATTTACATCTAATTGGTTTATTTCCCTTAGGCAAGTCAACCAGATCCCAGGTATGATTAGACATGATAGAATCTAATTCACTATAAATTGCCTCTTTCCAAAAGTTAGCACATCAATAGAAGTTATTGCCTCATTATAGGTTTTAGGATCTTCCTCAATCAGGAAAGCAGACACGAAAGCATCATTTATTTTATCAATATCATTATTTTCAACCAAGAATGCAGTAACAAAATCTGGTCCAAAACTAGTTTCTATTCTTTGCCTTTTACTTCTTCTAGGTTCATTAACTAGTTCATTTATAACAGAGGAAGAAGCAGGCAAAGATAAAGGCACTGAAGTAGTATTAGAAGAACCAACCACATCATTAACACATTTCTTTAATGTAAATACTTGCTCAAAAAATTCAGTGTTTCTAGATTCACAAATAGAATTGTCACTTAAACACAAGAATCTGTATGCAGCACTATTTTGAGCATATCCAATAAATACACAATCAAAAGTTTTGGTTCCTACGTTAGTCCTCTTGTAATCTGGTAGGCCCACCTTAGCTAGACACCCCCACACTTTCAAAAAATTCAAATTAGGCCCAAAACCCTTCCATAATTCATAAGGAGTCTTATCTAGCCATTTATGAGGAACTCTATTTAGTAAATAACAAGCAGACAATACAGCTTCTCCCCACATTTGGTTAGACATACCAGAACTTAATAGCATAGCATTCATCATTTCTTTTAGTGTTTTATTTTTTCTTTCTGCTACACCATTTTGTTGAGGAGTATAAGGGGCACTAGTCTCATGGATAATCCCATTTTTTTCACAAAATTCCTTTAGAAAAATAGTTCCATATTCACCACCTTTATCAGACCTAAGCTTCTTTATTTTACGGTCCAATTGGTTTTCAACTTCTGCCTTATATTTTAAAAACATCTCTTCGGCCTCATCTTTTGATCTTAGAAGGTAAACTTTGGTATATCTAGAAAAGCCATCTATAAATGTCACATAATGCCTTTTACCTCCTCTACTAACAGTGTTTTTAAAATCACCCAAATCAGTGTGAATCAAATCAAGTAGTCCAGAAGTTCTATTTGTGACAGATTTAAAAGGCTTCTTTGTATATTTTGCTTCCACACATACAGGACACTTAGAAAAATTATTTGTATCCAGTACATTAATCAAGCACATATTTTTAAGTTTCTTAATGGAAGCCATATTCACATGTCCTAGCCTACCATGCCACAAATCAACAGATTCAACAATATAAGCACAACCAGTAAAAGACTTAACATTAGATGCAACAGAAATGGTGTTTAGTACAAATAATCCATCAGCTAGATATCATTTCCCCACAAAATCCCCATTCTTAGTTATAACTATTTTATCAGCTTCAATAATCATTTTCAGTCCAGCTCTATTAAGTAAGCTACCAGAAACTAGGTTCCTACGTAGGGAGGGAACATACAAAACATCACTCAAAGATAAAGTCTTTCCAGAAGTAAGTTTAAGGAGAATCTTTCCTTTACCAAGCACTCTAGCTGTAGCAGAATTTCCCATGAAGACACATTCTCCATCAGCAGCATCCTCAAACTGGTGAAAAAGCTCCCTGTTGGCGCACAAGTGTTTAGAGGCCCCGGTATCTAGAATCCAGTCCACCTTGTTATCGAATAGGTTTGCCTCCACTACAACAGCTATCACTTCTTCCTTTTCTGTCAGATGTGCTTGAGGTGCAGCAACTTTCTGGTTCTGATCTTGTTGTCCTTGTTTCATGGGGCACTAATATGCTTTGTGACTCGTCTTGCCACAAACATAGCAGTTAACCTGCCTTTTCTGAATCTTGTTATCACCTTTGTTGAAACCAGTATATTTTTTCAGAATCTTGTTATCACCTTTGTTAAAACCAGTATATTTTTTCTGTTGTCCATTTTTATGAAATTTTTTCTCTTTGCCTTTGTACCTGTTTTGATCAGCAAACTCAACAACATTAGCATTAACTGAATTCACAGAATATAAAAACATGCTTATCTTTAAGTCTGTTAGCCTCTTCAGTCTTCATATGATTGATCAGTTCTTGAAGCGAAAAATCTCTCTTCTTGTGTTTCAATTGGTTTCGGTAGTCACACCAGGATGGTGGGAATTTTTCCAGAAGCACATTAGCCTGTAATATCTCACACATCTTCATTCCTTCATTTAGTATGTCACCAACCAGATTCTCGTATTCATGAACCTGCTCCATGATTGGTTTGCCATCCAGCATCTGAAAACGCAGCCAATTCCCTACCACATACTTCTTCTTTCCAGCATCATCATCGCCATAACGTTTCAGCAGAGTTTCCCATATCATTTTCGCAGACTTCTGATTAATGAACAAATCGAACAAATTATTTGCCATATGAGTCAGTAAATGACCACTAACTGTTTTGTTGTCCTTCTCATATTTCTTCTTAGCCTCTTCATCAGCTTTCTTGGTCCCTATAGATAGCGGTGTGACAACATGAGTAGTAGGAGAATCAATATCAGCAAGAGGATCTTCATATAACACATAATCAACCTCTAAGGCTTCAAACAGAATCAACAATTTTTGTGACCACCTACTGTAATTTGTGCCATCTAGAGGTTCCAATTTTGACATATCCGGAATGATTCTTGATAAATTCAAAGCCATTTTTGTTCAGTACTGTAGCTTTCAGAATGAAAGATCAGTAGAGAAATTGTAGTACAAAACAGAAAGTCAAAAACTTATTGAATATTTGTTGTGCCGTGGAAACCACTGCCCTAAAAGTAAAATTCGGCTAGACCTCAGTGCAATCTAAGTGTCGACCACTCTCCAAAGTTAACACAACGAGCCTATGAACACGTGCACTCGTGGCCTTAAGCTATGCAAATCACATAACAATTGCCCAGAATTTTACTTTAGACAACACAAAAGAGAAGTATCAAAAACCATATTTTTAGTGAACGTAAAGGGCTGGTTTTATATCCGAAAAAATAAAACTGGTATCACCTAAAATTAGCCCCCCATTACTTCTCAGTTTGTAACGTTAACAAATGACAATAAAAGTGAAACGGATCATAGCCGGAATAAAAACCAATTGATTGCTAATAAAGTGCAGGTTTCAATATTTGAAAACAAATCAAGAGGATTTAAAGCAATGTTCCAAAAAATAAATAACTCCCAATCTGACTAAATCAAAGCAATTAATAAAAAGATACCATTTGGAAATGTAATTTGCAGCCGTGACATTAAAAGTAGTAAAAATAAAATAAAATTACTTGCTTTTTGCCACTGTCCAACACAATGGAGGGTCTACTTCACTGCTCTGCAAATTCCATGCCTTTGTCTCCTATCAACTTCCTAGAGAGAGCAGTAAAGGTTTGCAGAGACAGAACCTCTCTTGTATATGCTTCTTTGAAATATAACTGGGGTGAAACCCATCAATGGTGTCTCAAACTTGCTTCTGCACTCACCCAATTGGGGATTTCTCGCGGGGATGTGGTGAGCTCTGTTTGTCATCTTTTACATCTATCTTTGTTTTGATTTTGCTGTGATCATATTTCAGAATTTGTGCATGCTTCTAAGTTAATAAATGTGCTATAAACCTTGTTGGTCCATGTGCTACAATTAGGATTTTGGGTATTACTTAATTAAATCATAAATGATGTGAATGTTTCATCCTGTGCCTAGAGTTAGGATGGTCCTTGTCGAGAAGGGAATAGAAGGGGTAGTTGAATATTTATGTGCTGATGAAGTTTTAGAAAGTGGCTATGATGAAAACGTGGAAAAGTGATTGATATCATACTTTAATTTGTTTGATGAATGGAAGGAGGATTCAACTAGAGTGTAGGTAGCTAGAGACCTAGGCTAACATCTAAGCTTGGCTTGCTTGTTAATAGGCAGGGTGGACCCAAGTATAAGACGGGCCTAAAGCGAGAAAAATTAGGGATATTACAAAAATAAATGTGACTTTTGCTCGAGGGAACAAAATACATATTGGTTACTATTGTGCTAAGTCAACTAATGATAAATTTTTTATAAATAATAATAGTAAATATGTTTTTTTTACTGGTGGGCCTAAACTAGAGTTTGGGTCGTCTTATCCTCGGATTTGCCCTATTTATAAGGGGAATTGCTAAGGGCACCCCAAAATTGAGGGGGCACCCCCGAATTCTCAAAATGCTCATTTTCATCTAATAAAACTTAAGTTTTTTTACAACTACTCACAGTTTTTTCCCACAATTTTCGTGTCACTCGCAAATTTGGAAATAAGGTTCGCAAATTTCATTTTTTACTCGTAAATTTTTTTTTACACTCGCAAATTCGGTTTTTATGAGTGTGCAAATTTTTTTACACTCGCAAATTTGGTTTTTGCGAGTGCACAAATTTTTTGCCCACTCGCAAAAACCAAATTTGCGATTGCGAGTGGTATTTAATTTTTTTTTTACGCATTTTGTATTTATTAGGTATTTATTTTATTTTGTTTGTTTGATTATAGTGCTATTGGAGATGGAAAACAGTAATATGCGAGATGCTGATGAGGTTGAGCAAGCGACAGAGGTGGATTGTACAGAAGCATTCACTACTAGGGAGATATTTCTTACACGGGATGATTTATTGTTGTTGACTCGAGAGGTTGTGAGACAAAATAGATTTGTTATTGTGATTGCGAGGTCAGACACAGAGACATGGCAACCAGGAAGACGGACAAAATTAATTCTAGGTTGTGAAAGGAGCGGGAAGTATAGGCCTAAAAAGCATGCATCTTCTAAATCAACTGGTACTCGAAAGTGTGAGTGTCCGTTCAGAATTAAAGGAATACCTTTATCGACGACTGACGGAACGATGGAAGGATGGATGGTTAAAGTAATATGTGGATTACACAACCATTGGTTAGCTGAAACATTGGTGGGTCATTCTTATGTTGGTCGTTTAAGCGAAGAGGAGAAGAAACTTGTTCATGAAATGACGAAGAACAATGTAAAGCCAAGAAATGTTATGTTGACGGTTAAAGGCCGGGATAAGGAAAATCTGTCTACAATTAAACACATCTACAACGAACGTCAGAAATACCGATCATCTCAGAGAGGCCTTAGAACAGAAATGCAATAATTGCTGAACTTAATACATCGAGATCGGTATGTGTCTTGGTATAGAAGACAAGAAGGCTTGGACGTTGTTAAAGATATATTTTGGGCACATGCAGATTCCGTCCATTTGTTGAATACTTTTAACACTGTCCTCATCCTTGACAGTACCTACAAAACCAATAAGTACAGGCTGCCCTTGCTTGAAATTGTTGGTGTTACTTTAACAGAGCTGACATTTACCGTGGGATTTGCCTATATGGATTCTGAAGGGGCTGAAAACTATGTCCGACCACTACAGAAGTTAAGAGAACTGTTTGTGCTAGATGAATCAGTTCCCCAAATTATTGTGACAGACAAAGATTTTGCTTTGATGAATGCAGTTGCAGTTGTGTTCCCAACAACTCGCAATCTTTTGTGCCAATTTCACATAGGAAAAAATGTCTATGCAACGCTCAAACGGGTACATCCATCTCATATAAGCTGGCCCACACAATTGTGTCTCCCTAACCAGATGAACTGTCAGATGAATCATTATGTCAAAGAATGAAGGCGGGAAATACATCTCAAGCTCACACAAAGTCAGAATAATTTCTTTTTGCAAGGCTGGCAACTTTCCAGGGTCAATCACTTTACTACAAATTGCCTTAAAGAAGAAACAAAGTTTACTTAAGGTATTCCGCACTTTGTCAGGCAAAATAGATCGTATAGCTATGGGTAGCAAATTCTCCATGAGAACATGACAATCATGAGACTTTAGACCCTTTAATTTGAGATCTTTCATCGATACGAGGTTCTTAATGTTTGAAGAGTACCCCTCTGGAACCTTAACTCCATCAAGAAACTTACGAAAATCTTTTTTCTCTTTTTAGATAGAGTATGAGCGTGGGAGGTAGATATGTCTGACGTTTCCCTTTCTTTACCGGTCCCAACTCTCGTCTCAATCCCATACTAACCAAGTCCACCTTGCATTGATGCCATCTTTAGTCTTCCGGGCACATTAAGTAAGGTACCACCGAGACTATCAAAAATATTTTTTCAACATGCATCACATCAACGAAATGTCTTACGTATAATGATTTCCAATATGGCAACTCAAAGAAAATCGACCTTTTCTTCCACCCTCGTGTGGCAAGGTCTCTGCAAAGGTTTACCGAATTTAATATTCAAATCTTTTACTTTTTCTATGATTGTGTACCGTCGAGGCAAAGGAGCTCTCCGTTCTTACGTATTCCCATTGAATGCCTTTCTCCATGACCAATAATGATGATTTGGATGCAAAAATCTGCGATGCCCAAGAAAGACATTCTTCCTACCATGTTCCAACCGAATCCAATCTGTACTATCTTCACATATAGGGCATGCACACTGACCTTTGGTACTATATCCCGACAGATTACCATATCTTTGGAAAATCATTAATTGTGCCGAAAATCATAGCCCTCAAGGTGAAACTTTCTTCTCTATACCTATCATACACCACCACACCTCTCTCACATTTGCTTCAAATCTTCAATTAAAGGAGCCAAATATACATCGATATCATTTCTGGTTGTTTCGCCCGTAAATTAACAAAGACAACATCATATATTTTCGCTTCATGCATAGCCATGGAGGTAGGTTATAAATCACCAAAATCACAGGCCATGTCTTTGTGAGAGCTACTTTGAACACCATGTGGGTTAAATCCATCGATGAGACAATGCAAGTCGTAAGTTTCTTGGTTCATTCCCAAAATCGGGATAATCAATATCAATTTTTTCCATTGAGGAGAATCGCCAAAGCCGTAGCTTGCCATCTTGAATCCTTTCATCCTCATGCCATGTCGGGTTTTTGCATCTTGAACTACGGTACATACGCCTGAATCTGGGAATTATGGGAAAATACCACAATACCTTCTCTGGAGCCGAATTTTCCTTCTTATACCGTGAGGCTTCACATTTTGGACACGACTTTAACGATGCATATTCATTACGAAATAAAATGCAATCGTTACGACAAGCATGTATCTTCTCATAGCTCATGCCAATAGAGCGTAACATTTGTTTAGCCTCATATGTCCTACTAGGAAGCACATTATCATTAGGCAAAATATCTTTCAACAATGTGAGTAAGTCCGTAAAACTCTTATCAGTCCATCCATTGCCCGACTTCAAGTTAAACAACTTTAACATTGCCGACAATCTTGTGAATTTAGTACAACCCTCATATAACGGCTTCTCCGCATCACTCATCAACTTCTCAAACATTTGAGGACAATCACGAAGATCTTCTTCAACCGCATTTGCCATATCTTCAAAGCGGTCACCATCATATGTATTTGTAGCGGTGTCCTCTCGACGCATATCTCCCACTATTCCCGTATTAGAAGATTCACCTCTTGTCTCACCGTGCTTTGTCCAACGGTATAAGTTTGATCAATCACATTGCTCACTAAATGCCATTCCAATTAGAACACTAATTTTGTTTGTATAACAACAACTTAAACAAGGACATATGATTCTACTATGGTGCATTTGTATGCCCAACTACAAACCCAATAAAATCTTTCACTCCATCCTTATATTCCTTCGACAAACGATTGGCGGACATCCACTTTCGATCCATATTTTACCTATGGATTGAGAGGTAAAACAACAAAAAACCCCATTTAAATAAAGCAAGACTAAAACTATCATTGCTCTTAAAATCAACACACAGACTAGATCAAAATTCTAACAAAATTTTGGCGAGTCTCCCCTAAAATATGGACATTCCAAAATATATACAATACGTAACATTCCAAAATTCATTGTTCAAAACAAAAAACCAAAATCAGGTTCCACAACAAAATTCATTGGTCATTTTTCCATTGATTCCCATCGATATGCATAGATATATATATATATATATTTACTAGCGTACATTTTAACAAACTGATTCCAAGCATCTTTAACACTTCTAATTTATCTACGGACAACGATGAACAAAATCAAACAAAATCAAACCCTTCGATTCCAAACTGGTCAACAATGAACAAAATCGAACAAAATCGAACACAGACCAAAAACCAACCGACCACCAACAACAGAAACCAATGTGGAATCGAGATACAAAATGGAGACTGTGGCCATAACTGGAAATGGATGCAAACAGGAGGTTGGAGATGGAGGGGAGGGGAGGGCTGAGGGAGCGCCGGCAGCCTTTGGAGGACGGCAGACGAGCCTTCGGATGGAGGGCAGCGGACGAGTTTTGGGCGAGCTCGGATTTCAGGTTTTGGAGGGCAGCCAGACGAGCTTCGGTTTCCGCTTTTGGACAACCTCGGATTTCAGCTTTTGGAGGGCAGCGGACGAGCTTCGGTTTCCGGCTTTTGGGCGAGCTTCGGTTTGAGCTTTGGGCGAGCTCACGATCTCGGCTTTTGAAGCACGATCTCGTTGAGGTGGGCAGCGGCGGTAGAGATGGAAGCGGCAGCGGTGGAGTTTGCGAAGAGAGTCGATGACGAGAGAGAAACAGTGCTTACGCATGCGAAATGAGAGAGGAGAAATACATATATTTAATAAATCGACCAAAAGCAGCTTAATAAGAAAGCGCTGTTTATTATTTCACAAAAACAGCGCTTAAGTCTAAAAGCTTTGCTTATTGTAACACCAAAAAGCAGCGCTTCCTACTATGAAGCGTTGTTTATTGTTCCTATGATCAAAAGCAAAAAGCGCTTCATGTTTGAAGCGATTAATGTGCCGATTCGTTTTTATTATTTAAAGATAAAACAGCGCTTAAAGGACTAAGCGCTGTTTATTATATGAACTAAACAGTAGCGCTTAATTAGTAAGCGCTGTTTATTGTTTACGTATGACATAAAGTAGCGTTTTTTATTTTAAGCGCTGCTTAAAGGAGCGCCATCTTTTTTAGAATTTGTTGTAGTGAAAATGCAAGAAGTTGGTATCTGATAGCAAAAAATTGCAGGTAGTCAAGGATACATGGAACGGTGTTGTTTATTCTACTGACGAGGTTGAGTATGAGCAACACCTGATGAGTTTTCAGGATATATGTGAAGGTAATTTATCTAATATTGTAATCTTTTTCATTGTTATTGTTTAGTTTAAATTAGTCATTAATTTAATTATGTGCAGAATGGCCTACATTCGTTGATTATGTGCAAAACACAAGGAAAAATTTGTTGCGGCATGGACTAACTAAGTGATGCACTTAGGAAACACAACAACAAATAGGTACGATCAAACTAATGTCAAAAATTGTAAATGAATCATGTTATGCAATAGCTGATGTTGTTTCTAATGCTTGTTGATAGGGCTGAGTCTCAACATTGGAGACTGAAGAAGTTGTTGCAAGACAGCAGGGGTGACATGTGTGTTTGCTGGGAGACGATGAATAACATGCTTACGCTGCAACACACCGAGATAAAGACATCATTTGAGAGGAGCATCACCGTCGTTGAACACAAACACAATAATCGTATGTTTATGCGATTGCTTGGATTTGTGTCTCGGAGTGCGTTGCAATATATGGTTGATGAGTGGAGCAGAACGATGAATGTAGGTGTTGATAAATCTGCATGTGGTTGCACTCTTAGAATCACACACTGTTTACTCTTCTTATGTCTAGCATTTTTCTTGAATATAATATGTCCAAATATATTTCTTCATGTTTTCTAGTTACTAGAAGTAATATTTACACATCACCGCATTCTGGATGCTACTTTATTTTTCTTCTTCACAATCTTGCATATATGCATGAATATTTCCATAAAATGTGTTGCACTTTTAAACGTGCTAGTTGGCTTTGATGAAACTTGTGCTAGGGAACAAAATCCAAATGGAATTCCCTAAATTAAATGAATCACAGATGCCATTCTTTGTTGTTTGTAAACAGGTTGCCACCCTAAAACCTAATGTCCCTGCAATGTATGAGTTTCATTTTGCAGTACCTATGGCTGGAGCCATTCTTTGTACCCTTAATTCTCGCCTAGATGCAACTATGGTTTCAGTCCTATTGGAGCATTCACAAGCAAAGATCCTTTTTGTAGAGACTAGACTACCAACTACTTGAGATTGCTCGGGGAGCGCTGGACCTCCTAAGAAAAGGAACAAGGAAATTGCCAATTTTAGTCTTGATTTTAGACACCGACTGCACATCCACCATTGACATTACTTCCATTAATTACGAGTATGAGAGATTTATAGCTGTTGGGCATAATGGTTTTGATATAGTGAGGCCACATGGTGAATGGGATCCAATAAGTGTAAATTACACCTCTGGGACCACATCTAGGCCTAAAGGAGTTGTCTACAGGCACAGAGGTGCTTATCTAAACTCTCTAGCTACGGTTCTACTCTTTCAAATGGACATCTTTCCTGTTTATCTTTGGAATGTTAATGGGTGGTGTCTCCCTTGGGGAGTGACTGCACAATTTGGGACCAATATTTGTCTAAGAAAGGTTTCTCCAAAGAACATATTTCATAATATTATATTCAACATAAAGTGACACACATGGGAGGAGCTCCTACGGTGTTGAACATGATTGTAAATTCTGCATCAACTGATAGAAAACCACTCAATCACGAGGTTGTAGTGATCACAGGTGGTTCTCCTCCACCGCCAAAGATCCTTTCCATGATGGACGAAAATGGTACGTTTTAGCGTTACTCACTTGTATTGCCTCACAGAAACGTATGGTCCAGGGACTTTCTATGCATGGAGACCTGAGTGGGACATGCTGCCTCCTAAAGAAAAATCAAAGATAAAAGCCGGACAGGGTGTGCCCCACGTGGGTTTAGACGAAATTGATATCAAAGATCCTGTAACAGTGGAAAGTGTTCCGGTTCCGGCTGATGGAAAAACAATTGGTGAGGTAATGTTCAGAGGGAATACAGTAATTAATGAGTGGGTATTTTAAAGATATGAAAGCAACAGAGGAAGCTTTCAAAGATGGGTGGTTTCACAGTGGGGATCTAGCTGTGAAACACTCTGATGGTTATATTTACATAGAAGTGAAGGACATAATAGTTTCTGGGGGAGAAAACATTAGCTCGGTTAAGGTGGAAACGTTTTGTATAGCCATCCAGCAGTTCTTGAGGCTGTTGTTGTTCCCCGACCAGGTGATCATTGGGGTCAAACTCCTTGTGCATTTTTGAAGTTGAAAGAGGGGTTTCATGTTGATGCTAAAGAAATAATCACCTTCGACAGGGACCATTTGTCCCATTACATGGCTCCTAAAACAGTCATTTTTCTGGATATGCCAAAAACTTCAACAGGGGACAAATTGGGGTCCATTTGTCCCATTACAGTTCTTGAGGCTGTTGTTGTTCCCCGACCAGGTGATCATTGGGGTCAAACTCCTTGTGCATTTTTGAAGTTGAAAGAGGGGTTTCATGTTGATGCTAAAGAAATAATCACCTTCGACAGGGACCATTTGTCCCATTACATGGCTCCTAAAACAGTCATTTTTCTGGATATGCCAAAAACTTCAACAGGGGAGATACAAAAGTATGTTTTGCGGGAGAAAGCCAAGGCCTTAGGCAGCATTTGTAGTTGAATGGTATTCTACATGAAATTCCATTGTTATTATAATAAATATAGCTGAATGATGAATGGAAGTTTCACATGAATTCATATTTATGCTACCTACATGACTCTATGCTGAAACTAAAAACTTACTTGTACATCACAATGTTATGAGAATTTCTTTGTCGTTCAAATAGTGGGGAGAGCACGATATTGCTCAGTATCAAGACGTATTACAAAGGGGTACAAAATAGAACCGATATATATATGTTTCCCAATCCTAATCCCACTGGTCAATGATAATTTGGGATCATAATAGTGTGCAATTGGTTTTCCTTCTAAATCCACAGCAATAACTCCTCCGTTCCTTGACAACCTTAGACTCGGTACATGTTTTGTAACAATTGCCAAAGCCTTCCTTATGAAAGGGTATCTAAGTATTATATCCAGTTCAGGGGTAAAGGCCTGCCAGTAATGCACAAAAAACAACATCCATGAATTATGAGTAAACAACACATAATTTCACACTCGTAAAAAAAAAAAAAACACATAATTTCACAAAAACTTTACTCCCTCCGTCTGATATATATGTTATATTTGACTAAATCACACAGTTTGAAGAAAAAACAAAAAATGAAATAAAGAGAGTGATAATTTTACTAAATTAACTTTACTAACCATTAGTGTATTAATTATTGTCATAAATACAAAGTAGAGTATTTGAAGATACAATTGACAGAAAGTATTTAATATTACATTGAAAATAAAAAATGACATATATTTTGGGACAATTTTTTTTTATAAATACGACATTATATTGGGACAAAGGGAGTATAGTCGTACCTTATAATTATCTTACTTTTATTTTAAAATTTTCATATCAATATAAATAGAAAAATCACAATAATTAGATAAATAATAATATGCCATTACATCTATAATGATTCATATTGACTTTTAAAATATCATTTCTCTCCTTTAATTTAAAATGCTATGCTTTTTATTAATTTTATGCATTGCATTAAAATTTGTTATTTCTTTATCGATAATGATTAAATTCCATTATTAATAAATTGGTAAATAATAAATAATGCCGTCAGTGATTTAATAATGTATTGTTAGTTCATACCGTGGCTATTCCAATCCAATACTGCCCTTCTCCATCATAATGAATGTTATCAGGCATGCCAGGTAGGTCACAAAACTTTTCGATGCTTCCTTTCTTGGGTCCCTGTATGTAATATTACTTGTTACCAATTGACTTCAAACACAAGAGGGGGGTGAATTGTGATAGCGGTGCTTATATAAAAAATTACAGAAAATAAATGACCGAATAATAAATAAAGAACAAAAATAAATAAAGTGCTTGAATGATAAAGAGACAGAGAGCAAAGAAGAGCACGCATGACAATTTATACTGAGTTCGCCACCAAACACGTACTCACGCCCCGTCCTGTCCCAAAGCAAACCACTATGGGATTTTCACTAAATCACTAGCTTTTAAATCAGTCTGACTAGAAACCTTTACAACTCTATACCAGAGCAATACGTTCAAGAGATATCACCTCTCTATGAACACCTTGGGATTCCTACCCAAAAAGAAATGATTTTCACAAATAAAATGAGACGAGAAAGATACACTCAATAGTACAGAGATAACAAATTGAAGCTCAAATAATTCAACTCAAATAATGGAGAAAAAAAAGGCTCTCGAAAAATTGTGCTCAAATAAGTGTGAGTGATGAAAAATATTTGTGAGTTTTTGGCACAAAAATTAAGCAACTGCGTTGTTGTATTTTTACAAGGCTCACGAGTGTGTTTATATAGGCAATGGAGGAGCGTCACTTTAAGAAGATTTGTCCGTTGAGGATTTGCGTTCGCGGCGGGGATCTGTCCGTTGGAATTTGTCCGTATGCGTTGAACATGAAAGAATTGAAAACACGGAGACGGCTCGGCATACGACCTCTGAAGCGGCTCGGCCAGACGACCTCACGAAGGCGGCTCGGCGACGACCTCACCACACAGCTCGACAGACGACCTCAACACAGCTCGGCATACGACCTCTGAACAGCTCGGCAAAAGACCTCGACACACAACTCGGCATACGACCTCCTCATCAGCTCGGTTCTCATAGCTCGGTACGCGACCTCATCAGCTCGACACGGATCATCAGCTCGGCACGCGACAAGAGCTCATCACGCGACCTCGGTACGCGACCTCATAAGCTCGACATCCGACACGAGATATGCATGTCAAAATATTTTGTGCGTGTGTGATTTAATTTTAATTGAGAGCTTTTTATTACTACTTACAAATTGTCTTAATAAAGATAAATAAATACCCAGAACCCAAAGACTTGAAAAACTATCATTCTTGATACGCGTCTTGGTATTCTTTTCCACTTTTTGCACGGTTGACTATTTGTAAAGCTCCCTTTTGTCAATCATCAAAACCATCCTGTCAAGGCATGTATTCACATTTCTTGCACCTCAACCTGCAGCATCAGAGATTATGAAATAAGCCCAATAACTTTAAGAAGCATTCAAGATGTTGGGCTTAAGCCCAATACCAATGAAGCCCAACCCTTTCTTACCAAGTTAAGTGCCTTTAATTTGACATAGATGGCTCATCAGCAGTGTTTTAAAAACCGAACCGAACATCGAACCGGTGAAACTTCCGGGTCATGGTTCAACCGCTTTTAACCAGGTGAATCAGGACAAAACTGTGGTCAAACCGCCAAAATAACCGAACCGTAAATAAGGTTGATCGGTTCACAGTTTGACCGACTGAACCATCCGGTTCGGTTTTTAAAACATTGCTCATAATATCAAGTACAAATTAGAATTAATGGCAATTTAAGCTAGATAGAAACTTACAAGACAGTTTCACAAAAGATTACAAAATGTTGATCTGGTGAGACTGCAACTCCATTGGGAAAGTAGAGGTCACGAACTAGAAGGGTTGTCTTTTTTGTTGCTAGATTGTAGCTCAAAAATCTGCCATTAGGTTTTCCTTCCAAAACATCTAAGGTGGAATCCTTAACGGAGTATTTGTGTGAAGCGTCTGTGAAATAAATTGTGTCATCATGCGCTACATCAACACCGTCTGTTAATTTGAATTTTAAGCCCTCAATCTCATTCACCAGCACCTCAACCTCCTTTTCGCTTGTTACTCTTAGTAATCCCTGTATCATTAATTAGATAAATGAAATCTCACAAGCCATAATGTACAAAAGAACATCATGAAGAAATTTTTTTATAAACAAAATGATTATTTTTCGAAGAGTTTTGTATTTTTTGGTAGATTTCTGAATTTCTTAAATAATAAAATCGAATCTCAGACATTTTCCGAGGCACTCAGATTTTGAGCATATGTTTGGTTTGGCATCAGTTTTTCCACTTTAAGTGAAAATCATGTCAATTTTTCCACGTTCACGTGAAAGCTACATATTGTAGCTTCTGTTTTTCCACATTCATTTTGCTTTGGGACGCTTGTTTGTTGGTTCAAACTAGAGCCAATCATATGCATAATCTCTATGCCCGTTCGGCCACCAGTCATTTTCCACTAAAAAAACAGTTGAAACAATTTACTCCTTATGCTATCAATTAGAGTGATGTTGCCCATTTAGTTTATTCATCTAAGCAATTTATGTCCTCTTATTATTATTTTAATTTGAGCTATGTTGTCCTTTAAATTATTTAATTAAAGCCAATGACGACAGAAGTAAAGCAATCGTTAGGGGTGTGTTTGGATTAGGGCTTTTAACAAGTTAATGTAATTTTATAGGATAATTCAAATACGTCAATATAAATAACTTTGTTTGAATAACGAATGTGGAGAATTTTTGAAATAAGTTTATGAGGTATTTTATTTAAATTAAATTGAAAACTAAATTAAATTTATGTGGTATTTTATTTAAATTTATCTGATATGCATGTGGTATTAGAATAGATGACTTATGTTTATCTATATTGAGTGGTATGTTTGATTGTATCTGTGTATATGCTTGTCCATTGTTGGATGACGTACTATTTGTGATAACAATATAGTATTAGGTTGATTTGTTGTTATGAATCACATGGTATATATATTTGTTATTGCCTATTGCTATCACACGAATGATTGACTGATATGAGTAGAATATAGGTACTGATCTTGGTACATTTGGAGATGACGTGTATGAGGTATATTATGGTTTGCTAGTGCTCAACCCTTTTGGTTTATGTTTAGCATGATCCCTCAGGTTATTGTCTTGGGGATTAATTGAGCCTGACAAAGTTCCATACATGGGCGATAGTTTGGCCCCTATCATATCGTGGTAGTCAGAGTTTGACGGGGTATCGTTATCTCAAAGTTCTTAGTGAACTATCTTGAGTGCAGTCCCGATACCTGTCCCTAGTCCTATAGTTGGGGATGAGGAGGCATTTTTAAGGACACGTTGAGCAGGATATATTGTTTGGACGACTGACGTATTCTTCCTTTCAGAGCTTGTTGGGGAACAACAATATTATGTATGGCTTAGTGGGGTCGATTTACGAGATTTTGTGGCCACTGTAGGTGCATGAGTGTCTCTTTTGATGTATTTTGGATAGGAGAGGAACTTTTTTATGTACCTTTCTGGATGACTAAATATATTTTACTACACTTTGTACATATTTTAGGGTCCTACTGATGGGGCCTAAGATAGACACACACACCCACACACACACCCACACACTATGCTTGCATGTTTACTCTGATTTAACTTTCGCTACAGATTTATCAGTATTTTCGTTATATGCTTATCGCTCACTATACGATTAAGCCTAGTTATCTAGGTTTCTCTTTAATGGGATGACGGGATGCTGCTGGTTGACTTTTCGTCGTGCCCACTGCTTGACGAGGTGATGGGTCAACCACTCAACGGGTTCTCAGACCTGCTGGTCGTCGAACATGCGTGACGACAGCTATTGGGCCTACGTGTCAACGGGCCGCTAAGCCATCTGCTCGTCAGGCCATTAGGCTCACTGGGTTATCGGGCTAACTGGTCACAGGCCTTCGACCCTTCCCTCTCGCCCATCGGGCATACTGCTTGTTGGCTTGAATGAGGATGATCTATCAGGCCCTCCGCTTGGCTCGCCGCTCGATTGGGTATTGGGCCCAGGTGTCGATAGCCCGTTGGGCTCAAATATCGATGGTTCATAAGTCGATGCACCTACCTATCATTGGGCCCAAGGTCATTGGTCTCGGGCGGTCGTATATTCATCGTGCCTGTGCAGTCGCCGACCCACTGATCGCCTAACCACCATGATACTTTTTTGTTTGGATACAAAATATTAAGTTTTTTATGTTTATACATTGCCTTTACTTAATTACTCTACCCAAACAAAAATTTTAATCATAGATAAATTTAATTACTCTATCCAAACAAAAAAAATTAAAAATAAAGAATTCAATTGAAGTAATTTAATCTTCTAGAATTTTGAGTTTCATCATCCAAACACACCCTTTTTTTTTATACCATAACAATGGTGGAAGTATCTCCCAACTTTGCCTAAGATTATCCAAACGCACCCTAATACTCATTTGAATGAACTAACAAACAAAATATATTATCAAAGCAATTAACGAAGATGTATGAACAAAAGCCGTAACAATAACCACATTCATTATGCATCCATATCGAAATTTTTAATTTTTTTTAAACATTGAATTTTTTAATCTATACCTATATATAAAGAAAACTCCAAAAAAAAAGGAGAAATGCTAATTATCACGAAGCATTGGCTCCTGATATTTCACGAGTGACGTGGCATTGATGTGTATTTTGTTTCGGTTCCCCTCACTCTCTCTTTTCTCGATAAAATTAATTTCTCTCTAATTTCGGAATTAGATTTCAAAAGTAAATATCCAAATTGGTTCCCAATAAAATTACTGAGACCAATTTATTCTGTAAAAAATAAAAAATATCAATTCGGTCTTTATGAATCTCAAATATGAGTCAAATTAGTATCTAATAGGGACTAAAATATTCCTAAAATTTATCCTAAAAATGACTAATCTGACCCGTATTTAAAGTTTTTAAAGGATAAATTAATATTTTTTATTTTTTTGGGACTAAGTTAGTCTCCATATTTTTTATCGTGACCAATTTAAGTATTTATTCTAAATTTAACCCTCCGGTTGCCTCTTGTCTACCAATATTATGGTTCACGGTTCCTCCCAATCTCCCATTGTATTAAAGAGGGATTCAACGTGCTGTTGAAAAAGGAGATAAGATAAGAATGTCAAGTCGACAACCACGCAAACTATTTACTTTCTGTTTTTATTTTTTATTTTTAATAGTTTTTAGGAAAGCAAAGAAGTTCGTGGTATTCGTAATGCAATTGTTTCGCGACATATAACATGACTCAAAAAAAAAGTATCATATTTCGTATACACATTTTTTCCCACTTTATCCCAACTTAGCCGAAATTTTGCTTTTCTTATTTTGTCCAAATTTAACCAAATCATTGTTCAAATTTCAATTTCAATTTTTTTTAAGTTGAAATAAAGGCTAATATCTATTAATAAAAACAATATGTAATTTTGGTTTTCAAAAATATAAAATAATAATTTATTTAATTGCCAGACAAGATCATTTCTATTTAGCAAGATTATCTAACAACATAAATATGCAAAAAAAAAATAAAAATAAAAACAATACAACAAAAATATGGAAAGACGTTGTCATGCCCGTCTTTTCGCTAGTTGTAATAATTCAAACCTATATGTAAAGGAAGCTAAAAAAAAACTATCATTTTTTGTGTACACATTTTTATTTTATTTTATCCCAACATAACCGTTTTTTCTTTCTATTTTGTACCAACTTAATCGAATCACTGTTTAAATCTGAATTTGAATTTTGTTTAAGTTGAAATATAGACAATATGTAATCTTAGTTTTTGAAAGAATAAAATAATAATTTATGAAACTACCGGAAAAAAGACCCATCTATTTAGCATGATTATCAAACAATATAAATATGAAAAAAATATACAAACAACACTAAAAATTTGTAGAAAATAAATGAAAATAATTATAAATGAATATAATTGTAGAGACTGTGTTCAATTTGACCAGAAGACCTAGTTGAAGATAAATTATTCAAAAAAAAAGATAAAATATTCTAAATTATAAACGGTTCATCGTTTTTTCTTCATTCTGAGTAAACGATGCCAATTTGATTAGTTATTTAATGATGAAAATTACACTTGAAAAATGCTCAAATGTGTGTCTTATTTATTAAATTCATTCATACGTAACGCATCCATAAAGTACATATTCAAGATTGATACAGACTCAGAATTTCTAAACTAATGTTTATAATAAATCAAATGATTTAATTATTTTTTGACTAAATTTAATAATAATTTATTTATTATTAACTATGTTTAACGACACTTCATTTAATTTTAAATTTTTAACAGATCCAAGGGATATACCTTTCAAAAACTAATTCAGGATCTTTCATTTGATTAGCCTAATTCAGTTTTCTTTCTTTTTTTCAGGAAAAAAAGATTCAAATCCTATGTTTATGTGGAAAAGAGTTACCTTATCCGCGTCGGCGACTATGAGTTCACCATTCCGATCAAAAGCGAGCCCAAGTGGTCTTCCACCAGTGTTGACCCAATTTTCAATTACTGAGTCAGTTACCGATTCATTCAACGTGACTCGCTTAATCCACCCATCCTCACAACCAGTGTAAATGACACCCATGGCAGCGTCGTAAACCAAGTCTTCGGGTCCCGCCACGTGTCCCTCTGCCACGGCGTCAGATCCTCGTCTCATGTTCTCGTTACGTGCGGGGGCCGCCAACGGGGACCGGTTCAACTCGTTGACCGGTAGCCGAACCGGTTCGAATGGGTCGAGCCGGTAGAGAACCACAGCCACAACAACGGGGAGAACTATAGCAAAGAACGGTGTGAAAAGCCATGTCCTTGTTCGAGTTTTCGTGTTTGTGCTCTCAAAATTAGAGTTGGGCGGTGAAATTGAGTTCGCAAGATATGTCTCCGACATCTTTGTAACCGGTAAGCTTTTAGTGGTGACGGCTAGTTTCAAGGTTCAAGGACGAGGACGACAGGGTTACTTGAGACTTTACAATGTTGTTGTCGTTAACAATGTAGATAAATACGTATAAATATAGGATACAGATGGCTACCAATGAGTTCTGTTGCGTAATGGATTAGTTTATAATTATAATAACTATTCATATGTTAATTAATAAAGTAATCCAAACGATAAGATAGACATGATTTCATCGGAAAAAAACAGATAGACGCGATAAAATATGCTTAAGATATCTTATCCTATAGACTATCAAATTTATGTTATGCATATTAAGCCAACGTGTAAGATAGGTAATTCTTTAAATTATCAAATCTCTTCTCTATAATATACAAATGAAAATGAGCTCATTAAATATGCTCTAAATGGCATCCTCTTAGCAAATAATCATTTAATAAGACTAATGTGTGAACTTAAACAAAGAAAAAAATGAGGTATTTAAAAAAAAATGACATGAATGAATGAAGTGGAATTTACATGATTAAAATTATTATAAAAAAGAAAGAGACGGAATTCATGTCAACTAAAATAGAAAACAAACATTAAATTAAAATCTTTAAAAGCAACTTTTTCGTTTGACCAATAATATATGGTAACCTAATCAACAATAATCCTCGGCTATTAATACAATATTTGCTCAATAATATGAAACCAATCGTAACGTTCAATGAAGAATAGAAAAGGAAGAATAAAAAAGGAAACATTGAAGGACCAAACGTAACGCTCCTATTTTCACAATGAAAAATAAAAAAGGAAACAAAACGTAACGTTCAATTATAGAAATCGTGACGGGAATAAATATTACCAATAAAATCGTGAAACAATCCCAAAATTGATACACCGCACTATGGCAAATAATTTTCTTATATTCTTTTAAACCGGACAAATGCATAAACGTGATGAAATTTGTTTTATGGAAATCAATACATTATTAAACCGGCAAAAAAAATATTTAATGTCGTTCACATGTACACAATGCCTATAAATAGTGGATAGAAACATACATGCTTATTGCGTGTTTCATTCCTTTGATTTGTGCCTTTTTTTCGTCCATATATTCTGTATTTGTGTATTTTTGATTTATTTGATTTTCAAAAAAAAAATGAAACCTAACCATGATCATATTTCTGACATCGACTCTTCCTCAGGTCGGATTTAGAATTTTGTAGGTGGGGTTTACCGTATGTGGTGCACTAATGCATCAGATACACAAAGTTTTTCTTTATCAATTGAAGCTATTCTTTTGTTCTTCCCCTATCTCACGAGCTATTTTGGAGATTATTTTATCTATTATTTTTTTTATAATCTTAAATATTAGCGTGATATGATGTGAAATAATGGTTAGTCATACATCACTCAAGATATGACCTATTTTTTTCTTTTTTCTTTTTTCAGTTCGATGAAGATATAAGCATAAGCATGTATGAGATAACGCTCTTTCTCTCTCTCCTATCCACAAACATGACTAGGAAAATCAATTACAACACAAGAAAAATCAAGATATTCTTTGATATTTTTGAGTAGTTAAATTTCTTTGCAAAGTCCTTTCCTACTCAGCTATACCCGTAAATATGTTCTTGAAAGGTAGAGTTGTACAACATTTGCAACTTTGTCTGATATTTTACTACTACTCAAAGGTGAATAAATTTTAATCTTGATGTTTCCGTGTCTGATTATAATAATGGCTTTACAATTGGGTTTCTATGTATTTTTTTTCACTCCAATTGTTCAACACTGTATGTTAGATTAACAAATATGACCCGCTTAAAAGTTGTATATATAGAGCATGGCATGAGTGAAATTGTCCTAATTTAGATTCTCTTTTATAACTATATATATATATGTGTGTGTGTGTGTATCTTTTTTTGAAAGGATTTAAATTTATATCAATATATAGATTGATTTATATATAAATATAAATTATATAAGAAATATAATACACGGGAATAAAAATATTACATGAATATCTATATGTAAATATAATTTTTTCAATTAATATAATATTTGTAAATAGAATATATTATATAAAATTATAATATTTTACTCACACAAAAAATATTAATATCTATATGTAAATTGATTAAGATAAAAACTCATAGAAAATAGAAAAAAAACATTACATCTTTTAATAAAATAAAATTTTACATGAAAGAAAATTTATATGATATAAATTTAAACTTAGCAAATTTAAATTTATATCAATATAAAGACTGATTAAAATATAAATATAAATAATATAAAAAATATAATACACGGGAATAAATATAATTACATGAATATCTATATGTAAATATAATATTTTTCTTTATTATATTATATGTAAATATAATATATTATATAAAAATGCAATATTATACTCACACACAAAAAAATATCTATATGTAAATTGATTAATATAAAAATCATAGAAAAAAATTACATGTTGGAATAAAATAAAATTTTACATAAAAGCAAATTTAGTTTTTTTTTAAGAAATAAATTTAAACTTAGCAAATTTAAATTTATATCAATATATAGACTGATTAAAATATAAATATAAATTATATAAAAAATATAATACACAGGAATGAACGTATTACATTAATATTTATATGTAATATAATATTTTCATCATATTTTTTAATGCTGTAATTTTGTAAATATTAAATTGTAATGAAATTACGATACAATGTCATGAGGAGATGATTCTGCAATAAATTATTTTATTTTGCCTAATAATCCAGACTTGATTGTTTTGTATTTATTTTTAATTTTTAATTGTTATCTATTTAATTATTTAATGCTTTTATTTTTTTCATATTTTTATCTATGGATCTTTTTGATTTGATTCATCTCCATTTACTTTTCCTTAAACTTATGGCCTTTCAATAAACAAATAAAACTTCAAAGTAGTTTAATCTTACCAGTCGAACTTGAAGCTAACTCTCGCTATAAGATATATTGTCATCTAGATCTAGGTAGACACAATTCCAACACAAAGTATAAAAGAAAATAGAAAGCAAGCCAATATAATGCTTTTGTATAAATGAGTGGTTGATGTAATAGGAAGTTCAAGCTGCTGAAATATATTACCAGTAATCTGTCAGAGAAACATAAAAAATTGATAACATATGAATAAAAAAATAGATAATTAACATCAAGAGAAGGTAACAAAATTTATAAGAGCGTTCAATAAACATATGACTAAAATGGTAAAAAGAAAGATAGAAACATTATAATTTTATAAGAAAATATAAACTATATTAACATCTCAATTATAAGGGAAAAATACTTACAGTTGTAGTGTGTGTGTGTGTGTGTGTGTGTATATATATATATTAGATGTAATTTTTATCTAAATATATACAAAATGTTGCTTCTTTTAAATTCTAAGTGTATGATTATATTTTTTTAAGTATATATTATGCTTAGCAAAGGACCAAAGATGTACTACAAAAAAAAAATTGTATCAAACATTTTTTTTGTCTAAGAGAAATACAATACTCATTTAGTATAACACAGGAAAATTGCATTAAACACAATATTTTACACAAAAAATATTAATATCTATAAATCATAGATAATACTACGTGTGAGAATAAAATTTTACATTAAAACAAATTTAGATTTATTAAAGTTTTAGCTTAATCTGAGCAAAATGTTTTTTTTGATATATAGATTCTCTTTTAAAAATTTATATCTATATATATATATATATTGATCGATATATAAATATAAATTATATATAAAATATTGTGTACGGGAATGAACATTTTACGTAAAAGCAATAGATAAAATATAATACACGGGAGTGAATATTTTTGCATGGAAAACCAATTCATTACAAACATTTTATGTATATTTTAGATTATTTCTTTTTTTTATGCATATGTTTTAGATAATTTCTTATGAAATCATCCATGATCTTTTTTTGTTTATAGTTCTTAATGGGCGAACAGACAATAGATATTGTGTTACTATAGAGTACATCTCATTCATACTCCGGTTTATAACCCGTGGGAAGATTTAGATCTATATACACATTACTAGCTATATAATAATGTCACTTCTTCTAAACCCTAGGTGTATGATTATAATTTTTCTTAATTATATTGCGTGTTGTAGCGTGAGCCTACTGATATACAGTAAAAAAATTATCAGCCATTTTTTTGTCTAACAAAATTCAAATTTCTTTTAGTATAACATGGGGATGGACATATTACAATAAAATTATACACAATAATTTATGAAAAAATATTAATATATGTATATAAATTGATCAGTATAGAAATTATAGATAAAATATTACATATAGGAATAAAATTTTATATGAAAGCAAATTTAGATTTATTAGAGTTTTAGTTTAATCTAATCAAATTTAGAATCTCTTTTATAAATTTATATCTACATATAGATTGATCAATATATAAATATAAATTACAAACAAAACATAATACACGGGAATAAACATTTTACATGAAAGCCATAGATAAAATATAATACACGAGAATGCATATTTTATATGAAAAACAAATTTTTTATATACATATTTTATGTACATTATAGATAATTTCATATGAAATTTTTCATGATCTTTTTTGTTTATATTTTTTTTATATACACTGTCATGTAAAGACGGTCAACATACAATAGATATGTTGTTACTATAGAGTGCATCTCATCTATATCCTGATGCATAACACATGGGTCAAATCTATTATATTTGAAATTTTCATTTTAAAAAATGTTGTTTTTGTTTTTTTTTACTATGAACTTCCACATTAGTTTAGTAAAAATATAAGTTCATAACAATTCTTTATTCTCTTAAGTTGGCAATAATTTATATTTTAATCCACTATATTCAATTTTAAATATGATAATCAGTCACATATTTAACCAACTCTTTATATTGGACAATAGTAGTTACTATGATAAAGATTGCATACTTTGTGATGTATAATTGAAAATAAAATACTTTAATTTAATTTTTCGTAAATATTTCCTCAAATTCACTTTAGCAAAAAAATTATATAAAAAGTTAAATAAATTTTATACAAGTGTTCAAAAGCCAATATATACCCGTGCATGGCACGGATTACTATATAGTCATACTCGCCATAATTATTATAAAATAATATATTAAAAGTTAGTAAAAGTTATTAATTTAAACAATATCAATATTTATATATGGGTTTATATCCGAAATAACAATTTATGGAATGAGATTTGTTAACTTACACCTACCTATTTTTTAGTTGATGTAAGTTAACAAGTTATAACTAAAAATTTGTCAAATACACCCTAAAGTGTAACTTGCTAACTTACACCAACTAAAAAATAGTTGGGTGTAAGTTAGTATACCCTATAGGCATTTGCTAACTTACTCCTGCACATTTTTTATTTGTTGTATGTTAGCAAGTTATAACTAAAAATTTGTCAAATACACTTTAAGGTGTAACTTGCTAACTTAAACCAACTAAAAAATGGGTGGGTGTAAGTTTGTAAATACCTTTATATATATATATATATTCTTTTTTTTAAATATGTATTATATATATATATATATTCTTTTTTTAAATATGTATTATATATATATATATTATTTTTTTAAATATGTATATATGTGTATATGATATGATTAAACATCATAAATGTTATTTTTTATCAATATTTATATAAAATATTTCTCTGATTTACATACCCGTGCATGGCACGGGTTACATACTAATTTTATAATACATTCTTTAATAATTTTTTTATTAAATTGTCTGATATTAAATTTTATAATATATATTTAAATTTTATAATTATTATATTTTTTAATAATATTTATATAATACATTCTTTATATTATTAAATTTTATAATACATTCTTTAATTTTTTTTATTATATTTGTCTAATATTAAATTTTATAATACATATTTGAATTTTTTTAATTATTAAACCTTTTAATATTAATTACAATATTTACATTCTGGTCATTCCCACGTTGATTTCTTAATAGTATGAAGTGACATAATGATAAAGGCGGTGGTTTGCATGCTAGAGGACCAAAATTAGAATAGAATCGCAAAAACAATTTTTTTTTCATTTTATAGAATATTTGTATTTTCACTGTCATGTCACCTCTCCGTGTACACATCCACATCAGCAAAACAGACACATAAGTGGAAACATCAACACCGTAATGGAGCTTGACGAAAATTCAAAAAAACTGGCGACAGTGTTAACGTTTTAAAACTTTAAGGACGAAATTGGAAAAAAAAATAAAGAATAAATCTAAAACTTTAAATTAAGCTAAAAGACCGCGGTAATTTTGCCAAAAAATTACTACTGTGTATCAAATCATAATTAGTGACAAATTTTAAAAAAAATGATTTAAAAAAATGATTGTAGAAAAAAGTAAAAAGGAAATCAACAATTTTTGCAAGTGAATCAACAAGCTGATCTATAGTTATGGATACATAGACCATTTAAACGAACAATATATACAATATTTTTAGTTCAATTATTAAACAGATTGATATTTTTAGCTCATTCCCCCTCCCAAAGAATGCGTTCGGTGTGAATCGAACATTGGTCCTCCCCCACTCAACTCAGTGTTGCTAACCAACTGAGCCACACTCATTTGGTATTGGAAAAACCCTTTAAAAAAGAAAATGGTCTTTGAAAACAGATTTAAGGTTTAAGAGTCGGTTATGCGTATAGAAGGTATTAGCACCCCTACGCACCCGTTCGAAAACGATACCTCTAATTTTTTTTTGACAGAAATCAAAATTCATTCAAAAATTAGAAAAAAGATCAATACACCCAGATTGAACAAAATGTGTTGGGGCATTCCCTATCCACAATTGAAAATCAACACGAACATCTAAGTCAGCCAAGTACACGGTAATGAAACACTTAATCGATCAGAACAGAAGTAAATTTGGCATTACTAAGCCATCTTAATCCTAACAGCTAAAACAAAAAGCTTCCAAGTACGGTCGATGGCCAAAGAGAAATGAGGAGCCACAGTCTTTAAACTCATCTAGTTACGGGTCATTACTATACTCTGTGTAGACTTAAATCGACTGTAAGTGATTTCGGATATAACTAATCGATCCACATACTCATGAGCCATTTGTAGGGAGGAAATGATGCTGAGGTTAGTGGTAACTACCATTAGCACTCTGGATCTGTAACGTTGACGCCCACGTCTTGATTAAAACTAGGATGGATCGACGTTGATCTGCCAATCTGAATCAAACACGTAACAAGACGAAAAACCGAACAACACCGCACCAAGACGACGAACAAAACAACGCCGCACTCAGACCACGAAATCACGAAAAAACAAGAAAGAAAAACTAGATCTATGTGAAAAAACTACTTATTTAGATAAAAGAAGAGAAAAAACGATGTAGATGGGTGGTTTCAGGCAAAAAATACCCCTCCGGTGGATGAGGAAGAAGGAAGAGAGAGGGCTTAGAGAGAGAGGAGAGAGACGCAATGGTTGTTCTAAATTCACACAATCTCGGGTTTTCAAAAAAACGATACCTCGAGTTAAATGTGCAAGATTGTGTTAACTTTGAAAGTATTTGTTTTACCCCTTGACATAAAAAAAAAATAGCACAAAAGACTTTTATGAGAAATTTTATTTATTTACAAATTTTGATTTTTATAAAAGATGAGAGAAAATTAAGAAAAGTTACTATTGAGCTTGACAAGGGTGGTCCCCTGCTCTTGCATATCCCTCGTGCAATAAGGAATTCAAAGCTACGTAGTTCTGGGTAAAAAATGTTTGTGTTATTTTTTATTTTAGTTTAATTTTTTTGAAAAGTGATTTTAAGGCTTTTGAGCCGTACATTCATACATCCTAAAATATGGGATTAACCCGGCTGTACAACTGACTTAATCATTGAAAAGAGACTTATAGGGCTTTTAAGCTGTGTAGCTTATACGCCCTAAAACATGTGATTAACCCGACTGTACAGTCGACTAATCACTGAAAGAGAAAGAAATTATTTAAGTAATATGTTTTTTAAATAAGATGTTTTACCGTGTATACATACTTTTTTTTTGACAGAAGCAAACTTAACTCATTTCATTGCAGATAATGTCAATAATACATCCAGGAATATAAAGAAAGTCACTGCGAGGAGCAAAAGAGGTAGAAGCTCGTGCAAGAGCATGTGCACTATTATTAGCTTGTTGCCTAGCAAAAACAACCTTAAAGTTGTTGTATACAGATAATAAGGCTCGGCAATATTTATTTGGATTTAGATTTAGCTAAAAGAATATATATATATATATATATATATATATATATATATATATATATATATGCACAACAATGAATGGACCTAAAAGAAAGGAAAAAAAAAACATTAAAAAGAAGAATGGGCTTGAGCCCAAAACATGATTTTTTTTTTGGGTAAAAAAAATGATCTGTTTAATTTAAAAAAAAACAAACAAAGTAATAAAATAAATAAATAAAACAAAACAAAACTAAACTAAGAAAACTAAAACCTAAAAGTTTCTAAATTTTGAAACGGACACAAAAACACAGAGAAAGAAGGGAGGGATTTGGCCGAGAGAGAGAAAAGGAGAGGAGAAAACATGGCATTTATAGCCATCATGTAAAAACTTCAAGGGCAAGGAAAACAAATGCCAAGTTGGGACACAGATATGATTTTTGCAGCAGGGTAGGAAAATAGAGAGGTTAGGAAAACAGAGCGAGCAGTGCGGCTCTGCAGAGGCTTCTTCGCCTAGAAGAAACTCTTTTTTTATTAATTAATAAAAAGAAATAAAAAGAAAGAACGAACAGAGAAAAAAATGGTTGGGTTAGATTGGCCCATTTCTCCATTTTTTATTGGGTTTTTTTTGTATTTGGACTCACAACAAAAATGGGTTCCAATGTTCCGGTGCAAATGGCTTTTGTTAAACGCACCCAGCAACCTTCTCACCACATCTAACACTTTTTTAAAATTTCAAAAATGCCCTTCTAATACAACCGTAAATATCATATTTACGGGTTATATATTTTCTAAATATATAACCTGTAAATATGATATTTACGTGTTAGAATTTTTTTAATAACAAACCATAAATATGTGAGTAAAAACCTGCAAATATGTGACTTAAAAACTCAAACCGTAAATATTAAACCTTAAATCGTAAATATAACATACAAACCGTAAATATATAATACAAACATAAATATGCATTATATAGTGGACTGAATATGCATTAAACTTAAATATGCAAACGTAAATATGCATTTCCTTTCCCGTAAATATACAACCATAAATATGCATCGCCAAACCGTAAATTACACTTTCGGGTGAAAAAAAAGAGTTAACTCTAAACCGTAAATATATATAGTGGATTGATAAACCGTAAATAGCAATTGTAAATATATATCTCCAGAAATATATATAAGAAATATATATAGTGGACTGATACCTCTAGAAAAAGTGTTTTCTCTTCTCACTAAAGTATGGGTTTATCAGTCCGTAAATGGCAACCGTAAATATAAATCTCTAAACTGTAAATATGCACAACCAAACCATAAATTGCAAAGCAACCGTAAATATCTATGCACAAACCGTAAATATCTAAAGAAACACAAACCGTAAATATGCATAATCAAACCGTAAATATAATATTTATAGGTTACATATTTTCTAAATATATGACCCGTAAATATCATATTTACAGTTTAATATTTAGACCCGTAAATATCATATTTATGGGTATATATTTAGAAAATATATAGCACGTAAATATCATATTTACGGTTATATTAGAAGGGCATTTTTGAAATTTTAAAAAAGCGTTGGGTGTGGTGAGAGGGATGCAGGGTGCATTTAATAAAAGCCGTACAAGTTTGGAATTGGAATTGAATTTTGGCTTTTCTTCCGCACACTCATCATCTCTCTCACTACACCAATCATTTTTTTGAAAATACCAAAAGTACCCTTATCATATTTACAGTTTATGTAATATTTACGGGTTATATATTAAAAAGCATATAACGATAAATATCGCAGTATTTTCAAAATATATAACCGTAAATATCATATTTACGGTTTAAATTTTTTTAATAACAAACCGTAAATACGTGACTAAAAATTCGTAAATATATGACTCAAAAACTATAAATATGTGACTCAAATCATAAATATTAATTAAACAATCTATTAAACAAACCGTAAATATTAATTTACAGTTACTCTCCTCCTTTCACTTTCCTCACGTAAATATATATTTATGCATCTATGTATATACCCTATATATATATATATATTTACGATTGAAAATTTCTTAATATATTTACGGTTATATATTTGGAAAATACCGTAAATATATGTGATATTTACGGTTATATGTTTTCTATTAATATCAAATGAACCTTATATATGATAACCGTAATGAACCGTAAATATCAAATGATAACCGTAAATATCCCTATGATAAACTGTAAATATCATATTGGATTGAAATGAACTGTAAATATCATGTAACCTTTAATACATAACCGAAAATATCAGCATAAATAACCATAAATGCACTCATTTACTCCTTAAAAAAACCATTTCTATTGGACTCTGACACACGAATTTTTTATTTGAGTTATCTCTTACATTTTTCATATTTTTCTGCTCCCAGACTGCAACACTGTTGTACTCCATCTTTTCAATTCTCCTCACTTCACTTAATTCTCCTTCTCCCTCATCAGATTTTCTACTTTAGCAAGTGAAGATTTTTTTTCCAACACCTCTCACCATTTTTTAATTTTTTTTTTACGTTTGAATTTCTCTATTTTTCTTATTTTGATAATTTTTATTTTGTTAACGTAAAAAAAAAAATTATCTTGTGGCGAAAATTGCCCTCATTTCCGTTATAAGTGGATCCGCCATCGACAAGGTAATAATTTGATTTTGTTGACAAGGTAATAATTAAATGACATTTTCTAAAAGTGCCCGACTTTTTTTTTTTTGGTAAATATGTCAAGGCAAAACCAGCTAAATTAGTACATAATTAATGTATTGACCCGTGCCTTGCACGAGTCATCGATAATGGTTTCGAACATATCCAAATATGTAAGTTTGATAAAAAAAAATTTTGAAAAATTATTACAGGATATGAGATTTTCAAAAAAAAAAAGGTATTATAAAAAAATATTACGAAGTAGTGAATATGTATTTATACATGCGTAATCCAGTTTTAAAATATAAAAAGTAAAATAGAAAAGTTGTGTATAATGCCATTAATTTTTTAGTACAGTTTAATATCCAACATGTTGAAATATATCAATTTATTTATATAGTATTGTTGTCTTAATTAATATATTAGTTTACTTTCAAATTTTGATTATGTGTTGAATTAAAATATTAACATTCATTGGTTTTTAATTCAATTTTTCAAATTTTGACTATGTGTTGAATTATATCTATTTATTAGTGATTTTTATTGACATGAATAATTGAATGCGAATATGATTTGATTTAAATTATTATTATTGCATATCAAATTATAATTATAAATATTGATATAGTGTTAATCTATCTATCTATTATATATATATGTTAAGGCGGTGTTTTGCCACATCATTTTCACCTATATATATAATAGATAGATAACAGATATGATACCTACAAACTACTTGAAACAGCACGAGGGAGCATTAATGGAATTGTCATGCAATTAGCATAGGTGAACTCTCAGTTTTACTTAATAAATAATGACTTTTTTGTCTAGTACATGTGGTAAGGGGAAAAGGGAAAATAGAGCATTGTGGGTTCGAATCTGCGCTCCCAGTGTCCGCACAACACTTACATATGTTTTATCATTAGGTTATGTTATCGGGACATTTTTTAAAAATAAATATTTTACATGAGTTCTTTACATGATGAGATTATATATAACCTTAAAAAATTCTAAAAAAAAAAAATGCATATAACAGCATGAGGTACAACAATTGGTGGGCTACATAAGCAACCTCATCTGTCTGAGATGTTACCTGTTGTTCATGTCGAGGGAAGTGCAGGATATTGCTTCACATCTAGACGTAATATAAAGGGATACGAAAGGGAGCCACAATATATATAATTTTCAATTTTGATCCCACTTGAAATCAGTGATAATTGGGGATCATAATAGTGATCTCTTAGTTTTCCTGCCAAATCCACTACTAGAACTCCTCCATTCTTCTCTAATTTTAGTCTTCCAAAGTACTTTGCAACCATTGCTGCAGCTTTCCGAATGAAAGGATATCTAAGTAGTAAATCCCATTGAGGAGTCACGGACTGCCATTAACACACACAAGAAACATTTATCATAAAACAAGGCAAAAAAACATTAGCACTTTCTTTTGTTAATTTACATTGGAGTATTCCTTTTTTGGTCATTAGTGTCAATGTACAAAACATATTCCACTATCGGTTATGTATGATCAGTTTCATTTTGTATAACTATAAACCAAAATACGTGATTACTTTTGTTGTACATTTTAACTCATCTTGTTGTTGTCGGAATTTCACGCAGTCAAATGAGCTCGACTGTTTAATTGAAATCAGACGATTCACATTTTAGCTTCGACAAAATAGGTACAGACTTCGAAAGTGAAACATGAATCGTCCGATTTCAATCAAACGGTTGAAATTATTTGACTACGTGTGACTGTATGAATTTTGATTGCAACAAATTTGGATTTGATTATAACACCTGAACATATTTATTTTTGGCTAAATTATACTTTTAGTCTCTTAAGTTTATTTTAGGTTTCAGTTTGGTCCCTTATGTATTATTTAGTCCGAATTAATTGGTCCCTTATGTGTAAATGTTACACTAATGTGGTCCATTTGTTTGAAAGTGGTCCCTATGTTACAAAAATTATACCAAAGTGTAGGGGTGCACAAAATAACCAGTTACATGGCTTAACCATAACCATATCCATAACCAAATTTTAAAAACTGGATATTTGTCCAAAATTATTTAACCGGATATTTCATTCTTTCCAAAAATGGTTGAGGTTATTTGTCCAGTTATTAAATTGGATGTCCATATCCAACTGGTTTGGCCTTACATTCAGGGGTGGAGGATCCAATAATAGTTCGGTTTCTCTCTCCTACTAGAAACCTCGACATGAACCGGAGAACTCCATAAGATGAAGCTTTCAACAAGTGCAGACTTTGAATTACTAAATGAGTGAATATAGGCGTCTAAGGTTTCCATCTTGTTTATTTTCATGTGTGTTACAATTCAGTGAAACTCCTCTTTTGTTCTTTCTGAAGTCCATTGCAATGTTTTTTAAATTTCTCAACCAGATAATCTTGAAGATTATTTTGGTCTCTTTACTTGGTTTCTTTTATCTGCGTTAATTCTTTACTTCCTGTTGCTTTTAGTTATGTATTTCTATATATAATTTATTGCCTTAAAAAAAAATTAGCGTTTGCAACTAGTTTTTGTCATCCAGTTTGTTGCTTATAAATATAGCAACCCTATCAGGATTTAAATCCTCTCTCACAACCCTATTTTCCTTGTTGCTGTCAAGATCACCTTGTGCAAAGGGAGCTGCTTGCTACATATGTAGTATTTGGTGTTGAATTGTGGTGTTGAATCAGGTGTTGAATTAAGAGAAAAGAATTGTCTCCTAATTGCATTCCCATGGCTATTGCAAAGTTATTGATGGTGTATTTGGAATGAAGTGCTATTTGGAATATGAGTGCAAATTGGGGTACTCACTGTGTGGTAAATGCAATCAAATGGGTGTCATTTGTTAATATTATGGAACTCCAATTACTCCTGTTAATCAAAATAGCTCTATTCACAAAGTTGAATTGGGACCTCACAAAATAAAGAGATTCATTTACATATCTGATAGGAAAAAACCGGTTTTGGAAAGCGAAAACCGGATTTTACAGGCAAAAACCGGTTTCGGAGGGCGAAACCCAAATTTCATAGGCAAAAACCAGTTTTATAACCAGATTTGGGAACCATAACCGGTTGTGTAACCGGTTTTAGGTTAAAAACCGATTTTATAACCGGTTTTGGTTCACAACCGGTTTCATAACCGGATATGAGGAAACAACCGGTTTTATATCCATAACCATATTTTGATATCCGGTTTTAGAAATTTGGATTTGAAAACCCAACCTATTATGTGGTTTTAATTGGATTTGGTTTTGGTTACATTAATAACCAAACCATGAGCACCCCTACCAAAGTGGTCTCTTTTTTTTTCTTTTTTTTTTTTTGCAAATTAAGGGACAAAAAAGAGACCATATTAGTATAATTTTTGTAACACAAGGGCTAATTTCGGAACAAAAAAAAAGAGGGACTATATTGGTATAACTTTTACACATAAGCGATTAATTCGGAACTTTTAATACATAATGGACCAAACTGAAACCTAAGATAAATATAAGGACCAAAAGTATAATTTAGCCTTTATTTTATGATGTTATAGGTACGAAGTATCCACCGATTTTGCCAATAATAAATCTCCACTGGAGAACCTAGCTGACCATCTTTATTGGGGTCTCCCCTCCTAACTATTGCTCGAACCTAAGACTTTGCTTAAGAGATCAGAGCCCAGTTCCACTCGACCAATATAATGTTGGTCTTGTCCCCATGTTTGGTAACAGATCGGATAAATAAAAGTAACTTTTTTAATTATCATAAAATGCACTGTCTTATTTTCTTGTTTATTTAATTTTTATAAATATAATATATTTCTCTTAATTAAAAAAAAGTTCCCATTTTTTCTTCTCTCAAATACACCCCAATCAAACATAAACAGGTATGCAAAACTGAATATTAGACTACTTATTCAATATTAAATTAAATAATGAAGTTAAGTAATCAAGAACAACGTTACCGTGGCCATTCCAATAAAATACTGCCCTTGTCCAACATAATGAATATTATCCGGCATGCCAGGTAGGTTAGGACTAAATTCACCTATTCTTCCTTTTTTGGGACCCTGTAAGTAATATTTTCTGCACCTACTCCTGTAGAATCATACAAGGACTTAAGATCCTATTTAAATAAAGAACAATAAGAAGCTTTAATTATTATTTACTACTTAACCAGTTATGTTATTTATAATTACCTACCAAATAAAAAAATAAAAAACAATGATGGTACTTTAAGCTAGCAAACTTACATGATAGTCTCACAGTAGACCACGAATTTTTGATCTGGTGCGACCGCAACTCCATTGGGAAAGTAGAGGTTGCGGGCAAGCAATGTTACTTTTTTTGTTGCTGGATTGTAGCTCATGAATCTACCATGAGGCTCTCCTTCCACGATGTCATAGTAGAAATCCTTCAAATTGTATTTGTATGTAGCGTCTGTGAAGTAAATTGTACCATCTTCAGCTACGTCAACACCATCTGTTAAGTTGAATTTCAGGCCCTTACACTCATCCGCCAGCACCTCAATCTTTGTTTCCTTCCCTTCTTCGCTTGTCACTCTCAGCAGTCCCTGTACATCAATAGTTAATATTGTGCAGTTAATATTGTGCACGGTTATAAGGGTTGTTGTTATGTGGGGGCATAATTTGCAGATTGCTCTTAGTTTCTTGTGCAGCCCAGAATTGTGTGTTAGATAGTTTGGTGGCTGTTTATTTCATTGCATGAGGTTGATTGTTGTACTCTTTTTTTTTTTTTGTCTTTTTTCCACTGGGTTTTGGCCTTGAGAGGTTTTAATGAGACACCTCCTTCCTCGAGTATTTGTATTTTCGGGTTCGGAGTATTTTTGTACTCCGGTTATTAATAATTTTTTGCTTATCAAAAAAAAAAAAACTCAAAATAAATGAAGTATATTATTTAACGACTATAAATAAAAAAAATATTTTGATACCAAAATTAGTGTTTTTATTGACACGCAGATGTTTCCTTATATATATATATTAAAATTAAGCTTCACAGCAGAATAGGTTATCTACTTACTCCTATCTCACAATTAATCACAGTTAAGCATTTTGTGAACCACTCGGATTCTATGTAATCCCCACAAATGGTTGCCTTTAATTTTGATTCAAAATTACATAATGCAATTTATTAGTAATTTTAAACCAAGCTTTTCTTATTTTTAATGAAATTGATCTTGAAGCCTCTCAAAATTTAAAATAATATTTAGTTTGAATATTAATCAAATTCATATAAAGTTTTGGAAGAGTCATGTAATCGATTGACATGCAATTGTAAAAAAAACAATTATCGTCCTGATTTAATTTTTTTAAAGGGATGCTACTTTAAAATATGAAATATCGAATCATAGTTTTTTATTAAAAACTTAGTAATTATATTTACATGTTTAAATCATTAAATTTTAAATTAACTATTTAACTACTGTTATTTTAAATGAGTCAAATAACACATTATACTCATATTATACTCGGATTTTCACTAATCCCCTTGAGGTAAGGTAAATATAAATTTTTTTATAAGTGTTGTTATATCCCAGAGGTATTCCCTACTATTAGGATTTTAGGCCTAACTCATTTTTACAAAATCGGTTTGTAAGGTGGGATGTGTCATTTGTTTATAAACTCTTTTGAGATTTTACCTCTAGTTTATGTGGGACATAGGCTTTTTCCAATACCTGTCTCGGACCGGGACACTATTTTCTCACCCTAAATTTTGTTTATAAAAAAATTCACATGATTATACCCTCTAATTTCAATTTGAATTTGAATTAGAATTAGATTAGTGCTGTCTTTTATTCTGATCACAGCCAACTTTGATTCTCCTACAACTGCATGTAACAGTGTCAGGGATGTTACGCTCTGCATGTCTTTTATGAAAACAAAGATGGCACAATAAAATTTCACAATTAGCGTCCACAAAGGACCTACCAAAGTACTACTGTAAAAGACATACCAAATTAGCGTCCGCAACTATGAGTTCACCAGTTTTCTCCAAAGCGAGTCCAAGTGGCCTTCCACCAGTGTTGACCCAGTTTTCAACAACCGTGTCAGCCACCGATTCGTTCACGGTGACTCGCTTGATCCACCCGTCCTCACAACCCGTGTAGATGAGACGCCTCCTCTTATCATAAGCCAAGTCTTCGGGTCCCTCTACCTCTCCCTCTGCCACAACTTCCGACCCTTGTCGCATGCGCGAGTTCACAGCCGGAGCCGGAGCCATCGCGGTTTGCTGGGTTAACTCGGCGGCCGGGAAGTGAACTGGTTCGAACGGATCGAGCCGGTAGAGAACCGCAGCCACTGCTACCGGGAAAGCTATGGCAAATAAGGTTGTTAAAAGGCATGACCGTGTTTGTGTTGCTCTCTTCTCGGGGTTCAAAGAATGAGAGTGCGGTGATGGAGAAGAAGATGAGTGGACACCGCTTGACCCGGACATTCTGGTTTTGAGGATAACAATTGTGATATGCTAGATTTGGTGGTCCATGTATAGATTTGGTGCTCCAAATCTTAAAAAATGAGTACTCTATGGAAACGTACAGCATATGTTACGCATCAGATATCGTACGTGTTTCCGATTTTTAAATTTTTCATTTTCATTTTTTTATTTCTATTTTTTATATTTTTAAATAGTACTATTATAATAATTTTTTGTTTTTATTTGTTTTTTGTATTTAATTATTATTATCTTCTTATTTTTTGATTTTTTCTACTTTTTAACTTTCCTATTTTTTCTTATATTTATATTTTTTATTTTTCTTAATGTTTTTTATTTTTTATCTTTATAAATGTCTTTATTATTTATAGATGGTAAATAATTATTCAACATTTAAGTCCCAACAGAAAAATATTATATATTATCGGTATAATCTCATCGTCTTTCATCACATATCAAATATGAATGCATTTATTATTTATAAATAATTAATTTACTTTTGACTCACGACAGATAAACATTTTATAAATGTATAAGTGATTATTTTTTAGCACATTTCAAAATCAAATCTAATAAATGTTTTATTATTTATAAATAATTATTTTCCTTTTAAGACCCAGCAGGAAATTTTGTTTTCGTTTCTTATATTCTTTTCGTTTTTTCTTAATTTTTTATTTCTTTCTTTTTTATTTTTTTATATTTTATCTTTATAAGATTCTTTATTATTTATAAATAATAAATTATATTTTTTTAAGTCCCAACGGGTAAATATTACTTGTTGCCAATGTATCAAAATTTATAAATATCTTTATTATATATAAATGATTATTTTACTTTTGATTCTCGACGGGAAAATATTACAAGTCAGTATAAAAGATTACTTTTCTTTTACTTCCCCACAAGAAACATTACATGTTTCCTAGTATAATTTCATCGTCTTTGAGCACATATCAAAATCAAATTATGCACTTAATAAAAAAATCAAATTATGCACTTAATAAAAAAATCAAATTTTGAAAATATTTTATTATTTATAAATAATTATTTTACTTGTAAGTCCCTACGGGGAATTTTGTTTACTTTTTAATTTTTTCTTATATATATATATATTTATATTTCATATTTTTTTTAGTTTTTTTTCTAATTTTTTTTATTTCTTTAGTTTTTTATTTTTTATTTTTTTTAATTGATCTTTATAATTGTCTTTATTATTAATAAATGGCAATTTTGCTTTTAAGTCCTAACGGGGTAACATTACATGTTGTCGGTATAATTTCATAAATAATTATTTTACATTTAAATCCCAACGGGAAAATGTTAAATGTTATCGGTATAGTTTCATCGTATTTCATCACGTATTAAAATTTATGAATATCTTTATTATTTATAAATGATTGTTTTACATTTGATTCTCGATGGGGAAATATAATATGTTGGTATAATTACTTTTATATTGCTTCCTAACGGAGACACATTACATGTTGTCGGTATAATTTCATCATCTTTGAGCCCATATCAAAATCAAATTTTACAAATATTTTATTATTTATAAATTATTATTTTACTTTTGAGTCCTTGCGGACAATTTTGTTTATTTCTTAACTTTTATATTTTTCTTCTATTTTCTTTTTTTCTTAATTTTTTTCTTAATGTTTTTTATTTTTATATTTTATCTTTATAAATGTATTTATTATTTATAAATAATGAATTTTTTTTTAAGTCTCAGCAGGAAAATCTTACATGTTTTCAGTATAATTTTATCGTATTTAATCACGTATCAAAATTTATAAATGTCTTTATTATTTATAAATGATTATTTTAATTTTGATTCTCGATGGGGAAACATTACATGTCGGTATAATAATTACTTTTCTTTTGCATCTCGAAGAGAAAATATTACATGTTTTTGATATAATTTCAACGTCTTTGAGCATGTGTAAAATTTTAGAAATATTTTATTATTTATAAATTATTATTTTACTTTCAAGCATCAACGGATTGACCCGTGCGTATGCACTGGTATTGTGCTAGTTTAACAATAAAAAATGATTACCAGTGAAACTTAGAGTGTTTATTAGATATAATTTAAATTTAACTAAAATTACGTCACTTAGGGCATAATAGTATGTTTTTCTCCTTTCCGGTCTACGTGGGAGATATGATGAATTGTGAAAGCAGAATAGTTAAGAGAAAAAAGAGATATTCGTTCTCTTGTATATTGAACGAATGAATAAGTAAGACTCTGTTTGGTAAGGCCAATAAGCTAGCGTATAGCTTATTGTACTAACTTATAAGCTTGTTTAATCAAAGGAAATGTGTTTGGTAAGAAATGTGTTTGGTAAGCAAGTTTATCACACCAGCATATAGCTTCTTTTGAGACGCTACTTGAAGTATCATCTGAACTTATATCTTATAGCTTTTTATTTTTCTGCTCATTATTTTATTCTCTATCCGTATTCAAATTTTAAAATAGAGACAAACTCTTATCTTTTTATGTCATTTTATATTTATTAGTAAGTTATAAACAACTAATTTTACCAAACACTTCAATTTTAATTAGTTTTTTATAAGCAAAATAGTATTAATAAGAGTATAAGGGGTACTCCAACCCCTTACATCAAGAGCTGTTGAACATATTTAACAGATAGATTTCATACAAGCTACTGGGTTACAACACCAGTCTAGACACATTAAACCTAAGTTTCTACCCTGGTTGTATACAAACCACCCCCATGGAACAAATACTTGTTTCTCAAGAGCCAAAGTGACCACACCACTGCAAACTAAAACGCCTACCTCTCATGAAGTAACCATGCTGCACAAAATGGCTGACTCCCGCATTATGTAAAACGACATCATACCCTAACCAAGCATATATAACAGTTGTTGACACTCCAATTTGTCTATTTTTATAGAGTATTTTTAGTACTAAAACATGTTATTTTGCACTATTTAGTATAAAAGTACTCACTTATGCCTCATTTTGTAGAAATATCACAAACACAACACTTGGAGCAAAACATACGAAAATGGACCAAAAACTGATATGTTTTGGAGATTTTTTGGCAATTCTGGACAAGTGGTACGACCTGACATATATTCAGTATGGCCGTACCTAGTCAAACACAGTAGTAGGGGCGTACCTCGTGGTCAGTACGACCATACCCCCACACTTGAATTTTGCTTGCCCTCAAGCAAATTGGTTTTTATGAATTCTCAATAATTTTTCAACAACAGCTAACAATGAATAGGGCAGAGCAAATGTTTCTAAAAGACAGCTTTTATCTCTTTGAAAAATATTTCCACTTGATTGAAACTTTTAAAAAGATAAGCACTTTGATATTTAAATCAACCAAGAATATGTCGCTCTCTTTCAATCTCTCAAGTGTTTCAATGGTTAAGGGGAATTCATATATTTTCTCAGAAACAATGTATTACCATAGGCTTGACAATAGACTAAAAACTCGACTAACAATTCACAGAAAATTTTGAAATCAAGAGGTCTTGGTATAAGGTTGTAATGAGGCTAAGGGTAGAAATTCAAGGCATGAAGATCCAGAAAAATGGTTTTACAAGGGCTTTTGGAAAATTCAGTTATTTCTTTTTGAGCATAAATCTTTGTTTCACAATTTTGGCATTTCTAGGTGCAGAAAACCACATTTTCATAAACTTTTTTTTTTAATACTTCCTCATTGCAATTTTTTTTTTACCAATGCCACGTTGCTCTTTATAACTCAATGATAACCAATTTTGTAGTTCTTTCAAAGGAATATGAGGTATCAAATGAATTTTATCTTGAAGGCTCGAAGTGGGCAACTAGTTGGTAAAAATTTCCAATTCAAAGTGTTGGAGGCTAGAAACAATCCTAAGTGCCTCAATCATTTTTCAAAAAATTTGTAAATTAGTTTCGCTTTGAATGGTCACATGTCAAGTTCTAGAACACAATTGTTACTGAAAACACTCAAATGAAAAATAGGGGTTTTAAAAATCAATCTGTTAAATGTAACCCCTAGATTAGGCTCGAATTCTCACATATAGAAGTTTTTCTTGGAGATTTTGTCAATGAAGGGCTTATTCAAATTTCTCAGATTTTCAGAAAATATTTTTTTTTAAGAAATTTAAAGCTGTCTAAAAATTTTATTTTCCCCAGGAATTAATTAACTTCAATTTTCCAATTTTTAATTGAGAATTCATGAGTTGTGTTGTTCTCCCCCCCCACACTTATTACTAGCTAAATACCAAAAAGCTAGTGAAAGAAAAATAAAAGAACGTCAAATATTTGCAATATGAATGGCGTCACGTATCCAAATAGCAAAATAAAATATGAAAATATAATTAAGCGATAAAAAAAAAAACTCCCCTGAGATGTCCTGGAATATATATACAAAAGCAAAACACTTTTTGTACAAAATATCATGAAAGCATGGCATCAATGCGGGGGTGGATGCGGGTAGTGCAGCTGCATCTGCCGGAGAAGCTCTATGATGGTAGCATGTGACTGGTCTACCTGATCAAATCGAGCAATATACTCTTGCTGCATTCTTTGAAAGTCTGCAGCCATTTGGTCAAACCGTGCGTCATAATGCTGCCTCATGTCATGGAAGCGCTGATCCAACCCCTGAAAATACTCGTCATATGGCTGCTGATAATGTGGTGGAGGTGGAGGTGGTGCCTGATCATGAGCCGGTGAAGGTGGAGGGGGTGCCTGATCAAACTCGTGTGCTACGTCCTCAACATCCTCCCCGTGGGCCTCTGGCTGATCTTCATCATGCCCCTCATCCAGATCCATCATCTCAAAGAATTTGGGCTCCTCTCGCAAAGATAATGCGTAACTAAGTCTCCCTGGTCATTCCGCCGGAGAACACCGATGGATAATAAAGTAGTCTGAGTAATCCCCTCCATCGGAATAATAGTGGTCTCCTCGAGGCGATAACCGAGGGTTAACGGCCGATTGGGATAAGAATGCCCCAAACACCACATGTCCGGTGTTATTGGCAGCTAACCTCTTGCCTAGGTTAGTGCACGTACGTAAAAACCACATACCAGGGTTGTAGGGCTGTCCGTCCTCCCTAGTCATGCACCATAAGAGGAAAAGGTCGCCTCTAGAGACAACCCCCACACTGGAGAACCTACCGTGCACCGATGAAGAGTGCCAACGGTGTATGGTTCTCAGAATAGGGTTGCGGAGCTTACTTGCTTTGGACTGCCTGGGATGGTAAGCAGCAGCTGGCTCACCTGTCATCTCTGCCCAGCTAACTCCGTCAGACCAGTTCTGAATAGGAACATCATGGTGGGTCCCCTCATATGCAAGTGTCTCAACCTCCTCTGGTGTGTGGAACCCCAGATGGATGTTGAACTCTGCTAAAGAATAATCATGCTCCACCTCATCCAGCATGAATTTAACTCGGTACTCCTCCTCTGGGTTCGGTGCATCGTAGTACGTCAGTGTACCTAATATCTCGATCACCGGCTCTATGTAAGTGGGATGTCGTATGGCAGCAACCCTCGTCCATCTGATCCTCTCCAGCCAGGTGGTGACTGTGCCTAGCATATGAAATCTGTCTAAGGTGTGCTCGTCTAGGTACCTGGTAGGATGGAACTCAAATCCTCGGACCTGGCGGTATCTTTCCCTCAAATTCGGAGGGATATGACCTGGAACAGGAGCTAGCACCCTGGATCTGACAGCGTGGTCATGTCTGGCCCTTTTAGGCATTTTTCCTGAAAAATAGATTAAACAAGATAACAAGGAAAAATATAATTTTGTTAGAATAACAATTTTAGGCCTCTAAAAAAAAATTTAAGGGCCTCTAAAAAATAGATTAAACAAGATAACAATTTAAGGGCCGTGCTAATGAGAGCCACGGCCTCTTCATACTGGTTTTAAGCCGGAAGACGAGCAGCACGGCCTTTGCATCGAGGAGCACGGCCGTGCTGTATTTTTTTTTATTAAATAAAATGCGGGTTGCCTCCTGCAAAACGCGTGTTTAACGTCCCGAGCCTGACAGAATATTTCTCACAGAGCTAGTTTAATTTGACAGTAAGGGTTTCTTGTTGGAAACCCTCCTCATAGATCTTGGCCCTTTGGCCATTTATCTTGAAAGTTTCCCCATTATCTTTTTGTAATTCAATAACTCCATATGGGAATACCTTGATTATTTTGTATGGTCCAGTCCATCTGGATTTAAGTTTACCTGGGAAGAGACGCAGACGAGAGTTATAAATTAAAACCTTATCACCTATTTTAAACTCTCGTCTCAAAATATGCTTGTCATGCCATTTCTTTGTGCGCTCTTTGTATAGCTTAGCATTTTCATATGCTTCTAGACGAAATTCAACCATCTCATCCAGTTGTAATAACCGCTTCTCACCTGCATCTTTTATTTGAAAATTCAAATATTTGATGGCCCAATAGGCCCTATGTTCCAATTCTACAGGTAAGTGACAAGCTTTTCCAAAAACCAATTTGTAAGGAGACATGCCAATCGGAGTTTTAAATGCCGTCCTATATGCCCACAAAGCGTCATCAAGTTTTAATGACCAATCTTTTCGAGAATTGTTAACAGTTCTTTCCAAAATTTTCTTTATTTCTCGATTGGAAATTTCAACTTGATCGCTTGTTTGTGGATGGTAAGGAGTGGTTACTTTGTGAGTTACTCCATATTTTGCTAACAGATTTTCAAATTATTTATTGCAAAAATGGGAGCCTCCATCACTTATGATTGCCCGGGGAGTACCAAAACGAGTGAAAATATTTTTCTTTAAAAATTTAATCACTCCCCTAGCATCGTTTTTAGTTAGAGCCACTGCTTCTACCCATTTGGACACATAGTCAACTGCAACCAGAATATAAACATTATTATAGGATGACGGAAAAGGTCCCATGAAATCTATGCCCCAAACATCAAACAATTCACAGACTAAAATACTGTTTAGGGGCATTTCCTGTCTCCGGGAAATATTTCCACTTCTTTGACATTTATCACAAGATTTGACAAAATTGTATGCATCCCTGAAAAGGTTAGGCCAGTAAAAACCACATTGTAAAACTTTGTATGCAGTCTTTGTGGGACCAAAATGACCTCCTACTTCTTTAGAGTGGCAATGCTCTAAAATGGAATTAAATTCCATTTCTGGAATGCATCTTCTAATGATATTGTCAGCATAGATCTTGAATAAATATGGTTCATCCCAAAAATAATGCTTAACATCAGAAAATAATTTCTTTTGTTGAGCATAAGATAAATTAGGAGGAAGAACATTACCAGCCAAGTAGTTTACAAAATCTGCATACCATGGTAATTCAGAAATTGCTAGCAATTGTTCATCAGGGAAGGTTTCCTTTATCCCTTCAACCACATTTGGTCTTACCTCAGGATAATCCTGGACAGATGATCAGCAATGACATTTTCAACTCCCTTTTTGTCTCTGATCTCTACATCAAACTCTTGAAGCAAGAGTACCCATCTGATTAGTCTTGGCTTAGTATCCTGTTTAGCAAGCAAATGTCTAATAGCCGCATGATCAGTATAAACAATTATTTTAGATAAAACCAGGTAAGGACGAAATTTGTCAAAAGCAAATATTACTGCCAGTAACTCTTTCTCAGTTGTGGTATAATTCTGTTGCGCATCATCAAGAGTACGATTGGCATAATAAATGACATGAAATACCTTATCCTTTTTCTGGCCCAAAACGACCCCCACTGCTATATCACTAGCATCACACATTAGTTTAAAAGGCAGTGACCAATCAGGTGCCATAACAACAGGTGCTTCAATCAGCTTTGTTTTCAGAGTGTTAAAAGATTTCAAACAATCTTCAGAAAATTGAAAGGGCATATCTTTCATTAAAAGGGTTGATAGAGGCTTTGCAATTTTTGAAAAATCTTTTATAAACCTCCTGTAAAATCCAGCATGACCCAGAAAGCTTCTGATAGCTTTTACAGAATTAGGAGGTGGAAGTTTTGCAATAACCTCTATTTTGGCAGGATCTACCTCAATCCCTCTTTCAGAAATTTTATGCCCTAGTACAATGCACTCACTGATCATAAATTGACATTTTTCCCAGTTCAGAACCAAATTTGTTTCTGTACATCTTTTCAGCACAAGTCCCAGATTAATTAAACAAGCATCATATGATGTACCATACACAGAAAAATCATCCATAAATACCTCTATGCAATCTTCTAAAATATCAGAGAAGATAGACAACATGCATCTCTGGAAGGTGGCAGGTGCATTGCATAGACCAAATGGCATTCGTCTATATGCAAATGTTCCGTATGGGCACGTAAAAGTGGTCTTTTCTTGATCTTCAAAAGCCACGGGTATTTGCATATATCCGGAATAGCCATCTAGGCAACAATAATATTCATGCCCGGACAATTTTTCTAACATTTGATCAATAAAGGGGAGGGGGAAATGATCTTTCCTAGTGGTTTCATTTAATTTTCTATAATCAATACAAACACGCCACCCAGTAACTTTTCTAACAGTAATTAATTCTTTCTTATCATTTTCGCCATCGCCGTCCCTCCTTTTTTTGGGACCACTTGGACAGGACTCACCCAAGGACTATCAGATATAGGATAGATTATACCTGCATCAAGAAGTTCTTGTTTTACCACTTCTTTTAAATTTGGGTTGAGCCTTCTTTGGGGTTGAACCCTTGGCTTGTGGTCCTCTTCCATATGGATTCTGTGAGCGCAAATGGATGGGCTTATTCCTTTGATGTCATGGATAGTCCATCCAAATGCCTCCTTGTGTTCCCTCAGAACTCTCAATAGCCTTTCTTCCATTATACCTGTCAAAGATGAAGAAATAATAACAGGCAAAGAGGAAGGGGGATGCAGGAATGCATATTTTAAATTAGCAGGCAGAGGTTTAAGCTCAAGCTCAGGCGGTTCTTCAATGGAAGGCTTGGCTTTTTGTAGATTATCTCTTTCCAAGTTTTCATATTGCCCTTTCCATTTGACACCTCCTTGATTTATTCCAGCATCCAAGGCTTTGACTTCATCCAACATTTCCATATTATCCAAAAAATCAAACTCACTCATTGTTAAAGCTTTTTCAAGATTGTTACTACTTAATAGTTCCTGCAAATTGTACTGAGTTAAAGCACTCGTGTTATCCACAGAAGATATGAAATTACAGGATTCAAAAGTAGACGGGGTTTTCATAGAGTTAAAAACTTTAAAAACAACCTCCTCATCATTTAACCTTAGAGTGAGTTTCCCTTGGTGAACATCAATTAGAGTCCTACCTGTGGCCAAGAATGGCCTTCCCAGAAGAATCGGTTCTTTATCAATTTCCATATCAAAAACCACAAAGTCTACCGGAAAGATAAATTTATCTACCTTAATAAGAACATCTTCCACTATACCTCGTGGATACACCACAGATCTATCTGCCAGTTGGATTTGGATAGTTGTGGGTTTTGGCTCTTGAATTCCCAACTTTCTCAGAATGGACAAAGGCATCAAGTTGATACTAGAGCCTAAGTCACACATACACTTTTTAAAATGTAAATCACCTATTGAACAGGGAATAGTAAAACTACCTGGATCTTTCAATTTAGGAGGTAATTTATTCAGAAATATAGCAGAGCACTCCTCATTAAGTTTAACTGTGGCAAATTCCTCTAGCCTTTTTTTATTGGACACAATGTCCTTCAAAAATTTTGCATATTTGGGCATTTGAGAAATTGCCTCCACAAAGGGTATGTTAATTGTTAGTCATTTTAACATATCCAAAAATTTGACAAATTGTGGATCAATTATGTTACCTTTTAGCCTTTGTGGAAATGGGATATTTGGCTTAGGATTTTGGGGTAGAAGTGATGGAACTGCAGGAATTGGTGAAGTTTGTTCATTTTTTTCTTTTTCTTCAATTTTTCACTTGAGTCCCTTTCAGTAGGGACTAGACTACTCTCATTCATTGGTGAATTGAGAATTATAAGACTTCTAGTACTCATGGCCTTCATTTGCTCCCTAGGATTTTGTTCAGGCTGGTTGGGGAGCGACCCTTGCTCCCTTTTGGTCATTAGTTGCACCAGAGTGGAAACTTGGCTTTCTAAGTTTTTGTGGTTGAAAACTGAAGTATTTACTGTATTTTCTAGTGATTTAACAGTTCCTACAAGGCTATCAATTTGATCTTGAAGGTATGGCCTTCTTTGTGGTTGAGGTTGGACTTGCATGTTAGGGGGTTTGTAGGGGGCTTGAATCTGAGTTTTATTCTGATTCTGATTCTGGTTTTGTTGCCCTCCCCACGCAAAGTTGGGATGGTCCCTCCAACCCGGATTATAGTTATTAGAATATGGATCATTTCTAGGCCTAGAGCTAGTGCCTACAAAATTAACTTCTTCTAAACAATCCTTGGTCTCATGACCCACTGTTCCACAAGAATTACAAGAGGTCATAGGGCCCTTCTTCTTAATGCTTTTTAGCCTTTCATTGGTTTTCTCCATATAACTAGCCAAGACACCCATACACGGATGTCCATGCCTTTGCATGTATTTGAGCATTGCTTCTTGCATTTCAAGTTTTGGATCAGAATCTTTAATGGCGTTAACTTCTTCAGTCATGCCACTAAACTCAATAGGCCATTCATCATTGTCATAAGAAACCGAGGCAACTGTTTTAGATTTTGAGGTTAAGAGAGCCTCTAACTTCTTGCTCATTGCCTCAATCTTGGCCTCTAAAGCAGTATTAGAATCTACTTTAAATATACCTGACTGCGGAGATTTTTTCGGGATATGTCTCTCTCCTGGTGCCCACTGAGCACTATTCTGGGCAATCCTGCCCATAATCTCATAGCATTCAGATGGTGTTTTGTAGCCTAAGGATCCTCCACATGCTGCATCTATAGCTGCTTTATCCTGAAAAGAAAGACCATTATAGAAAATTTGAACTAACAGGGATTTATTAAAACCATGATGGGGACAGCCTAAGATTAGATCTTGGAATCGTTCCCATGTTTCATGCATAGTTTCACCATCTTTTTGGGTAAATCCAGAAATTTCTGCTCTTAGTTTAGCAGACTTCCCAGGTGGGAAGTATTTGTTCAAAAATTTACTTTTTAGATCTGTCCAAGTTGTGATGGAATTGGCTTCTAATGAGTCCAACCAGAGTTGAGCTTTTCCTTGCAAAGAAAAAGTAAACAAGCGGAGTCTAATGGCTTTCGGAGGAACCCCATTAATTTTTACAGTTTTTGTAATCCGCTGGAATCTTTTAAGATGGGCATTTGGGTCCTCATGTGGTAAGCCTGAGAATTGCACATCTTTGACCATAGAAATTAGGCCTGGTTTAAGCTCAAAATCGTTGGCTTCCACCGCTGGATATTGGATACTATCATGTTCTTCACAAGTCGGTGTGAAGTATTCATTCATAGTCAATTCTGCTTCGCCATTGTTCCTCTTTGTCTTCTAATGACTCTTCTTTGTCTTCTGAGAGCTCTTGCAGTTCTTTCAATTTCAGGATCAAACTGAAGGATAGGATCTTGAGAGCGTGTTAGCATACACTGCAACAAAGCTGGATCACGTGATCAAAAACTGAAATTTTAATTATTTTTTTAAGGTTAGTCTGGAGAAAAGAAAAGAAAAATTAAAAGAAAAGAGAAAATAATTTAGTCTTCCAACCAGGAGACGCTAAATAATAAGTTTAAGTAATAAAATAGAAAGAAAATCTAGTCTTCCAACCAGGAGACGCTACACACAAAAAAATCTAGTCTTCCAACCAGGAGACGAAATATAAAAATAAAATCTAGTCTTCCAACAGGAGACATAGTCTTCCAACAGGAGACGTAACATAAAAATAAAATAAAATGAATAATTACAAAAAGCATCTAAATTAATAATTAATCATTTTGACCAATACCATTAACAATTCCCCGGTAACGGCGCCAAAAACTTGTTCGGTCAAAATCGCAAGTATACGATATTGTCAAGTTATAGTATAAAAGATTATCGTCTCCACAGGGAATTGAAATGATTACTGCTCTACTTAGATCAATTTGTTATTTAGACAAATGATTCGAGGTGAAATTGATTAAAGAGTGTATAAAAACTAAGTCGAAAAGAGTGTATAAAATATTTTAGAAAGGAATTAGATTATAAAAGCACTAAGGTATCGGGTTCACTAATACTTATATCTGTGTATTTGATTAATTTTAAAACATGAGTAACAATTCTTACTGATTACCAATCACCTATTTAAAAGCTATTAATACCCAATGATCATGCAATATTAACAGTCTTCTTTCTAATTTATTACTCAGTTTGATCATGCAAAGTAATTAAACAGAAAGAGCATGAAGTGTCAATAGATTTATCAATTCAATGACTGACTGAAAATGAACACACAATCCTTGATCCGGCAGAGCATGCAGATTCAATTATTCCTAGAGTTCTGTTAATTAACTCAAGGCACGATCGCCGAACAATTAATTAACTGTGTAAGGAGTAGCTAATTCTTTTTTAAAGTAATAATACCAGGAATAATTTAATCAAAAGGATTTAAATACTCATATTATAAGTTATAAAGATATCACAGATAAAGTAAAAGATCCCCCGTCACCTCAATGATGGGATTAGTTTCTAAACATTTTTGAAGATAGCAACAACATGTTTACAAAAGACATATTTAAAACTAAAACTAGCAGAACAACTATAAAGTAAGACTAGAAGATTACAGAGAAAAGAAGAGAATTGGGAGAGAATCAATCCCGGGGAGCTTGTAAATGTTCTGCTCAGCGTTCCTTTTATAGGCAAAATTCGGGGTCAGCACAACACCAGCACGGCCGTGCTCCAAGGCCGTGCTCCATAACGCGTTGTCGACATGATTTTCTGATATTTTTGCTTGAGCACGGCCTTGCTGGTCAAATGAAGAGGCCGTGCTGGTCAATGAAGAGGCCGTGCTGGTCAATGGAGAGGCCGTGTTCTGCTTCTTAACCGCCTCAAGGCTGTGTTGGTCAATGAAAGGCCGTGCTGGTCAATGAAGAGGCCGTGCTGGTCAATGAAGAGGCCGTGCTGTTCAATGAGGAGGCCGTGCTCTGCTTCTTAAACTGCCTCAAGGCTGTACTGCCATGTACAGGCCGTGTTAAAGGCCTGGTTTAGCATTCTGGGCCTAGCTTTTGGCCCAATTTCAAGCCCATAACTGTATTTGACCACCGTATTGCCTAATTTTTCATTTCTACAAAATATAGAGAAAAAGAGAGTGAATTTCAACTGATAATATTCAATAATTTATTCAAATCACACTCTACTATTCCTAATAAAATGATGCAATATTGATGTTATCAACGTCGAAGAAAAAGTCCAATACGTCCGTACCAAAGGCAGTACGACCTGTCAAGTGGTGTTGAATGCACAAATACGGGCCAGTGTTGCAACTCAAGTGCGGTACGGCCATGTATAAAAGCATTACAACCATACCCAGTCCCAGATCACCCAAATTTGAAGCCAGTTGACCTAATTTGCTGCCTAGCCTATAAATAAACACTTTTAGACCTCTTTCAAAAACCTTTTGCTGATTTTAGATCCTGAAACCTTAGAGCCTCTTGCCCCGACTTGTTTTGACGCCAGAGCTCGTGAGAAACGCGAAGAACGTACTTAAGAACCGTCGTCATACCGAAAATGTGTCCTGGTTTAGATTTAAGTCTTTCTACTATGGGTTTTTATTGCTTTCTAGATGAATATATGCCATTTACACTTACTATGAGTAGCTAAATCCATCACTAGGGGTGATGAGGGATCCTTTATTATGTTTTTGATATTTATTTTGTTAATTCTATGAGTTTCCTATTATCCTGTTGATTGTGTTATTCTTGGTATGCTTAATCCTATAAGGTATGATCACCCTTTAACTAGTTAATTTAATTGGAGGCGATCGTACCATAATTAGTTAACGGAACTCTAGGAATAATTGAACTCGCGTATTATGCCAGATAAAGGATAATTGCTTGTTGCTAATCAGTTATTAAATTAACGATTCTACTGTTGCTTAATGCCCTTCCTTCTATTTATCTTGCATGATCATTGGGAGTATTAGTTAGGAAGATGACTGTTAATATTGCATGATCATTGAGTATTAATAATATTAGAGTGAGAGATTAGCTTTCAACTAGAAAATATAGCTCATAGTTATTAACTAATAAATTCAGGAACTAAATATTGGTGAACCCGGTTCCTCTAGGCTTCCCATAATTGTCTTATCTCGTTCTTGCGCACTCTTTGATCTTTATTTTGCTTGAGTTAATTATTGCAATCCTTCAAACTATAACTTTTGCTAGTCTAAATAACATAGGATCTTTACTATGTTTGTACTCGCGCATTCCCTATGGGTTCGACATTCGGAGTCTTAAATGTACTCCACTTTATTATGAGTTACGATAAGGTGCACTGGCCTGAGCCGCAACAACAGTCCACACACGATAAGAGAAGTTACATGTGAAAAAAAGATGAGAGCTACATTCTTGATGTAAAAATCATAATACACAAGAATCACCATGGCTTCCAGGGATGATATCCCTCTTTGTTAATTGATCTCTAGTTGCTAACTTGTCCTGCAGTAATCTCCCTTTGAAGCCAATAATTTTAGAGCGGACAACACACCACTATAATGCTTGGTAAATCCTTTCACCATCAGAGTTCAGAGAAGGTGAATTCTGGTTACAAATCAGTAAATTGTAAGCAGATTTTACTGAAAAGCTATCAACACGGCCATGCTTCTGTATCTAAGAGTCCTCTTCTTCATTTTTAATGACTACTGATTGGAGTAAATTTTGGAGCTATGTCAATAATCTTCCTCCCACACAAATAGATTTCTACACCATGACCATGACCATGTCCAGTTTGCATTATTCCAGTTCCCCATTTACGCTACCAAAGAATCTTTATAATCGGCTAATTGATACAATCCGGGAAAGTTGAATTTAAGATAGTGTTGACCTATCCATTTATCCTGCCAAAACCGAGTGTTAAATTTGTTACCAAGTCTTTTCCCAACAGCCTCGAAAAATCGAGAAGGATTTCCACTTCTAACAGAATCAATGGACATTAAGTCCTTCCACCACCAAGACACTTGTTCTGTACCTGGAGACCACTGCAAGGTGTTATTAGGCAGCGACCCATATTTAAATTCCAGCAAGTCGAACCAAATTGCATCTTTATCAGTTAGACACTTCCATTTCCATTTTGCTAAAAGGCTAAGGTTAAAAAATGTAAATTATTTACGCCTAAGCCTCCTTGTGCCTTTGGTTGACTTACCTTTTCCCAAGAAACCCACTTAACCTTTTGTGTCTCCTCACACCCATTCCACAAAAAATTTCTCTGTACATCAATTAATGACTTCAAGACTTTCTTAGAATCTTTGTAGAAGGAGAAAAAAAATAAAGAGGTAAGCTGCTCAAAACGTAATTGATGAGAGTAATTCTACCTCCAAATGACAGGAATCGTCCCTTCCACCTTGTCAAGAGATTTTTCATATACTTTAATTTTAATCAGCTAGCTTTTCAGCTATCAACTATTAACTATAAGCTAACTTATCAGCTATAAGTCAGCTTATAACTTATTTTTACCAAACATAGCCTAAGTGTACATTTTTCTATTTATACAAGTCAAGAGACTATCAAACTTGCTAACTGAATCATAACCTCTTAACTAACTAGTACATGGTGTAAGTAGCTAATACACATGTGTAATACCCCTGCAAGCTCAGGGGCGGTAAATGTCTATGAGCCAAGCTTGAAAACAAGTGCATGGAATTGAGTAGTCTGCACAGCCTTGATGAAGACATTTGTTGTTTTCTCACCAGAGGAAATGGGGAGAAGGTGCATGAGACCAACTGATGAACACTCACAGACAACGTGACACAATACAAGAAAACTCGGGATTACCGACGGCCATCGGTAATGCGATTTTTCCGATGGATTACCGACAGCCACAAGCCCGTCGGTAAAACGGGCGTCGTAAATGCTTACCGACGGGTTTTTTTTTTTACAGTCGGTATTACCGACGGCTAAACCGTCGGTGAAGATCCATCGGAAACTGTCGGTAGATTCCGACGGGTTAGACCATTCGGTAGATTTCCGACGGCCATGCCCATCGGTAAAGCCGCAAATTTTTTCCGACGGTTCAGCCCGTCGTTAAGCCCGAATTTATTTTTTTAAATAATTAAATTAATTGATTACTTTTTATATTTAATTTTAATTAATTAATTTTTGTAAATAATTTAATTAATTATTTTTTAAATTAATTTAAATCAATTTAATTTATTAAATTAATTAATTAAATTATTAACTATTAAATTTATTTATTTATTTATTTATTTATTTAATTATTAAAAATAATTTATTCCCATATTAAAAAATGTTTACTTATTAATTTAATTTAATTGATTACTTTTAATTATTAATTTATTCCCATATTTAAAAATGTGATAACGTAAACTAAAAAACAAATTAAAAAAAAGAAACGTAATAAATAAATAAAAAAATCCGACGAACAAAGATCAGTAACTGAAAAGATATCCGAAAATATGAAAAAATATAAGTACAAACAGAACTAATAATCCTGGTAGTCCTGATCATGATCGAGATGCTCTACACAATCTGCATCATCGGCATGACCATCAGTATTAGGAGGCGGAGGCGGAGGCGGTGGAGGAGGCTGCTGGCCAGTTAGCGACTGGTACATTTGCTCCTGTCGCGCCAGCACCTGAGCCAAAATGGCACTCGTCCGACGAGACTCCTCCTACTGCTGGGCCACGACCCGTTGCTGCTCGACCACGACCAGCTTCAGCTCGACTATCTCCTGCTCATCCGCGGCAGTGCGACTAGTGGCAGTACCATTACTCGACGACTCTCTGATGTGGAGGTGGCGGGTCCCTTTCTTGTAGTTGCTGGCAAGGTCGCCAGCACCGTATAGGCGACCCTTCTTCTTGCCGCCAATAACATCTGCCCATACCCTGAGCGGTGCAGATGGATCCTCAGGGCTTTGAGAGGGGGAACATGATGATTTCTGAGACATCATCGCCTGAAACTCCTCCTGTCAAACATAAACAAATAAGTCATTTTTTTGTAATAAAACAATATAAAGATTATTAAAAAACTATTCATTATATTTTATAATTATCTGGGTCCGCATCGACCGCTCATCAATGAAATCACTGGTACTCCTCTTAATATGAGTTGCACAATGGAGCTCGTGCAACTGTACCTCTCTATCCAATCGCTTCGACTGTAATTATTTAATAAAAAACCTTAACTAAATAATAAATAATAGATAGTAACTAACAACAACAACAACAACAACAACAACAACAACAATAGTAATAATAATAATAATAATAATAATAATAATAATAATAATAATAATAATAATAATAATAATAATAATAATATAAAACGTACAAGTCGAGCTGCGTGTTGCACCTGACTGACCGAACCTCCGGTGTGCAAGCTCCTACCCTTCTCAGAGGCTCTATTCTTCTTCGCCTTCTCGCTTACCACCTTGAACTCAGGGGAGTTCCAGTGTGCTTGCAGCTGCTGCCAGAGCTGATACCCTATCTAGTGGGGCTGTCCATTGAGGCTTACATCTTTAAGCATATCAGAGAGGCGGTGGGAGGCCTTCATATGGAAGTTTTTCTCGATCCGATTCTCATCCTCTTCCTTCCAAGAAACTCTCTTCTGTATGAATATAATACATTATTAAACATAATTGAATTTTATGAAAAAAAAAATAATATGCAATAAAATAAAAATTATAACTTACTTTGAAAGATTTGAACATATGATTCCGCTCCTCCTCCTTCAAGTTCCCCCAGGTGGGCCAAAACATGTGGAAATTATCCACAATTACTGCTGTGATAGCCGTCGCAGCTGGCTTTGAGGGAAGGAACCTGAACAATAACAAGATGTCAAACAAATTAAAAAAATATAATATATATATATATATACATATAAATTATTAATAACTCGAAAAAAAATGTAAATACTTACCCTTTACCAGCCGGCCTGATAGCAACTCGGCCATCATGCAGCATCTGACTATCCTCAACGACCTCCTAGATAACCTCCTACTGCTGAACCTCCTCCTACTCATCCTCGTCGTGCTCAACCCCGGTCTAATCAGGTGTATGGCCCGTACTATACTCATGATTGGATAGATGAGTATTGGGCACCGTCTCAGGCACAAAATGGGAGGAAGAAGCGCCAAGTGTTTGCTAGAACCCCGGGGTGGGGACCATGTAAATGGGAGGCAAATCGGGTGTCGGTCTGAAGGTCTTTGAGATCTTTGTGTATGTCTTAGAATACCTTTGGAGAGGCTGTGTAAGTCGAGCTGTATTTGGAGCACTGTGACGTAGATGTATCTTGAGACGTGTGGATGACAACGTCGCATAGCCAGCATCGTCAATCCTAATAATGTTCGGCCTCCGATGACGAGAGGGTCGATGGCGATGCCTTTCCCCCCTCGTTTACCACCAGTGGGTGGTCTGGGGGGTCAGATCCTGGACCTCCTGGTGCCATATATGTCTATAGAGCAGTTCAACAATAACAGTCATGAAATATTATATTTAAACATAACAATATTAAAAATGAATTCCATAAAAATAAACAAGTTATATGAAAATAACTGACAAATTAAAATATATTGTTAGACATTAATTTCTCTAATTGTAAAAAGTTAAACAATTTCATTCTGCCCATTTTGCCCATTCTGCTTCGGCATCGTCTTCAGATCTTGATGGTTCTGCCACTTCTTTATTTAATTCCTCATCTCCATCTACATCTTCATATGTGATTGGATCGTCACGTAGTCGAGAAATGGGTTCCACTTTATATACTACGTTGACATGAGACATCTCATCCACTTGATAAGCCACTTCTTCCTGTGGATCATCTACTTCAATGCGACCTTTTGGTTTTGTCTTTATTGCAACACACTAACCTTGTTTATCCCTTCGAGTTGATGGATAAGGGACATAATACACTTGTCTTACATGTTGTGCCATGATAAACGGATCAAACATTTGGTATCTTCTGCTCATGCATGTGTCAACAGTATTATATTTTCGATCCACTCTTGTGCCTCTACTTGACGGATCAAACTAATTACAATAAAATAGTACTATTCTTTTAGTATAGTTTAAAGTATTATACGCCAGTTCATATATATGTTGAATCACGCCGTAGAAGTCGTCTTCACCTCCATCTGTGGCACTTTTTACATAAACTCCGCTGTTAACTGTTTTTTTCCCTCTGTTTTTGATTGGGTTTGAAATTTGTATCTGTTTACGAAAAAGTGTGCCATTCTTTTACATGTGATTTAGGACCATGAGATAAATTTCTAAAGTGTTTGATTTTAGGCGATTCTGACTCACTGTACACCTGCGTATACACATGCACAAGTGATTTATGGTTCCTTTTTTCAAATAATCTTTTGTATTTTCAAACAATAAATAGTTGAAATAGGACTAAAAATACATACCTGGTTCATAAACCACGTTGGGAAATATTCATGAATATAGGCAGAAGAGTCTTGTTCGCTTGTGGGCTTAGTTAACAAGAATGCCCTGATCAAGTCATTATCAAACAAATGATCATGAGTAGTTGTGGATAAAAGAAATTGAAAGTGGTCAAAATGATACATAAGTAAGATATGGTGATACTTCGGTATAGTTGATCAACACGTGAACGTGGGATGACTTCCACTCTTCTCCCGTTAACCAGTAAGTCAGCTCCTTTCTAGCATGACGACCGGGAAGGCAAAATACTGATAAGGCTAGCGGGTGTCTTTCACTTTCAATTTCTATTTCATTCCTATTATATGTTGGTTTCAGCATGAAGTTCGTAAAATAATGTGAACATAAATGGATTGTCTCACGGTATAATTAAGTTGCACAAATAGATCCTTCAACCCTGACCTTATTTTTCACTGAGCATTTTCAGTCACCCATAAATCTACAAAATAACAAGGTTGATGATAAAAATTGATACATCTAACCCTTCAAGTGAATATTTATTTTAAAGAATATTTTATTACATTACCTTTCGAATAGATACATCCATCTGTATTGAACCGGTCCACCAAGCCTAGCTTTATGTGCAAGATGCACTGGGAGATGCTCCATAGAGTCAAAGAAACCAGGGGGAAATATTCTCTCCAACTTACAAAGAATGACTGGTATGTTCTGCTCCATTATTATAAGATCATCCTCTCTCAATGTTGCAGAACACAAATTTTTAAAAAATTGGCTGAGTTCAGTAAGTGGATTTAAAACAATTGACGGCGAGGAACAAAATGCAATAGGAAACAAACACTCCATGAATACATGACAATCATGGCTTTTCATCCCAATCATGGTTCCTTTGTTCACATCAACACATCTTGCCAAATTAGAAGAATAACCGTCTGGCATTCGAAGTTCTTTTATCCACCGACAGACTGATCTTGCTTCCTCAGCAGTTAAAGAGTAACAGGCTTTGGGTTTTAGGGTTTTCCCATCCGATCAAGTCATCAAATGCAAGTCTTTTCGCCTACAGTAAAGTGGTAAGTCCAGTCTGGCCTTATCGTTGTCTTTCGTTCTTCCTCTAATGTTCATCACTGTGAAAAAAACATTGTCAAAAAACTTCTTCTCAATGTGCATAACATCAAGGTTGTGTCTCAATAAATTATCTTTCCAATATGGCAGATCCCAAAAAATACTTCTTTTAGTCCAATTATGCCATTGTCCATATCTTTCAAATCGACCCAGTTCACCAAAATCTGTGATTTTTGGCAGATCCATAACTCTGCTCCAAATCTGTTCGGATGTCAACCTTGGAGGCGGGCCATCTAATTCAACTTCCCCCTTCTTGAAGGCGTTCTTATTTCGTCTAAATGGATGATCACCTAGTAAAAACCTGCGATATGAGTCAAACCAAGAACTCTTCCCCCCCGAATTTCAAGGTAAAGGCCTTTGTATGCTGCATGCAATGGGGACATGTCATTTTACCATGAGTACCCCAACCAGACAACATGTCATATGTAGGGAAGTCATTAATGGTCCACATAAGAGTTGCCCTCATTGTAAAGTTCTTCTTTCGTGCAATATCATAAGTCAAAACGCCATTCCACAACCTTTTGAGATCGTCAATGAGAGGCTGTAAATAAATGTCAATACCATCTGTTGGATTATCTGGACCCGGTATAATATAAGTCAAGAACATATAAGGCTTATACATGCACATTTCGGGAGGAAGATTGTATAGGGTAACAATAACTGGCCAGCAAGAATAAGGTTTCGTCGTTGATTGAACATACGGGGTAAAATCATCAGAGCATAAGCCAAGTCGTACATTACGTGGATCTGCTGCAAATTCAGGATGCACACGATCAAAGTGCTTCCAAGCTTCACCATCACATGGGTGGCGCAACATACCTGAAGTGCTTCTATTCTCATAGTGCCACGTCATTTTGTTTGCAGTCTGTGTTGATGCAAACATTCTCTGCAGCCTTGGAATAATTGGCAAATAAAACATTGCCTTCCGTGGAACTGGTTTTTGTCTACCCTTCTCATTATCAGTGTGTGAAATATACCTTGGCTCACCACAAAATTTGCATTCAACCAGCGCCCCATCGTTTTTACCAAATTCACTGTCATAATATAACATACACCCTCTCACATAACAATCAATCTTTTTAGATTTCAACCCCAACTTGGATACTAAGCTTTTAGCCTCGTAATAATTTTTTGGCAAACCATCTCTGATGGGTGATGAGTCCAACATCATCTTCATTACGAGATCCAAACATACATCTGTAGCACCACAGTTGGACTTAAGAGCTAAAAGCCTCACACACATTGATAACTTAGAGTCTGCAGACCCTTCAAACAACGACTTATTTGTTTCTAACAAGAGATTATAAAATTTTTGTGCTGTCTCATTTGGAAGTTCATCTGTGTCATCATACTGTTGCTCCTCGAATGACACGTTGACCCCTGAGGCATCACAATCTTGCATCAATTCAATTTGCTCACCATATCCCGTATCTACGCAACTGCTTGAAGCACCTGTGCAATTATCGCCAACCCCTAAATCAACCAGACGCAACTCTTCACCATGTCTAGTCCAAATCTAGTAATTAGGCCTAAATCCAACTTTCTGTAGGTGATATATTACCTCACCTGGGCTCTTGATCCTTCTGCAATCGTAATTAAGACACGGACATCTAATCCTTCCATTAATTTCGAAATCTTCATGTGCCATTGTGGCTTGGACAAAGTGATCAACCCCATCACAAAAAGATTGTTTCAAACCCCTATCCCCGGATACAACCTATCGTACATCTAACTACGACTCGAAGGGAAAAATTCCATCTTCTGGATGTCAAAAAAATGACAATTTCAGCAGCACGACGTTCTTACAACCGCTCTCTTTCTTTAAATGGTATGGCCCTATCCCATTCGAGGAAAAACTTTATCAGAACTTGTATAATAGTCATTCCTTAATTCTCATATCTTATACTTGACAAAATTTTGGCAACATTTCCCATTGGCCTCTGAGTATAATAAATGATCGCAGTTATGAATACCGCGATCAAGTATGTACCCAGAGAACAAAAGGAAATGAATCGAACCAAAATTTTATCAAATATAAAGATACGAGAATTAAGCAACAACTATTATATAAGTAAAGAAAAAGTTTTTTTTTCCAAACTGTCCGACTTGGACAATTCAAGTTTCAATATACAATGAGCACGTGGTACCCTAAAAGAGTACATGTACTCAATAATATATTGAACCTCAAACGGGAAGCTAAAGCTTTTCTCCGATACTGATAACAATAATCAAACATCCACTTCATCAATAATTAACATAACAATTCGACAAATAGAATAGGGTAGCTTTTTAATAATGCTCTACTTAGAGACTTTTAAATTTCTCAAGTTAGATGAGGTAAACTATTTGAATGATGATAGAAGTAGAAAATCGACTTGGTCATTTAAGAATTTGAAAATCAACGGAAAGAAGTACAGAGAGATGTGCAAAGCAAATTGCAGCCAAGGATAAAATTAGATCTGTTTTTTCTGTTTCTCTACTTTCTAATTCTTCTATTTTCTATTCTGTTCTAATTTCCTATATTTCATCCATGTTTGCAGGAAAAAACAAGCTGTTTCTATTTCTTTTTTATTCTAATCTTTATTTCTTTTTATTATTTTCCTTTTGTGCACTTGCCATCATCTTCTCGGTTTTTCTGGGCATAGTTATTTAGACTGGATACTGATTAGGCTTATCACTGTTTCAACATTGAAGCATATTAGAATGTCTTTCATTTCTCCTAGCCTTTCAGAATGAGCAGTTCTTTGCCTCACGATACTGGTGATTTTACTTTGCTTCTGTTGGTTGGACGATCATTCATACAGTTGTTGCTTGGCTTTTGTTACTTACTTTACTTTCACATTGCTAACTAATTGCTAACTAACTACATTTGAAAATCAGAACATGATTTTAGGCTTTTTGCAGGATCAGATCAAAGAAAACGTGCTAAGATTTTTGTTTGTTTGTTTTTAAATGCAATTCTATGGTGTATTAAATTGTAACCAATTTTGTTTACTTTCCATGGGAAGTTCTTACCTGTTTAAGCTTGGTTTAGGATGAGATTATTTTTCTTACTGCATTATTCTCATTTTGTGTCGAATCAATCTAACATTATGGTGAACGACTACACTAATAGATTGAGGATTAAACAAGATGGAGTAGAAAAATAAATAAGAAGACAAACGTGCTTGCAATAAATTGAGTCTTATTATTATACCTGTAGCTTCTTCAACTGTAATACATTACAATGGATATGCTTACCCATTTTTTCCATATAGACACAAGTTCAAGTTTTGAAGTTCCTACTCTAGCCCGAAATAAGAGGTTTTTATATATTAATAGATTTGAGAAATGTATCAGTTCTATTCCCTTTTTAATTTGTAGTATAATCTCATTTTGTTCAAATTTGTCATAGAATGTGGTGAATCATTATTATTGTTTCTTAAACTTTTATAGGAATTTATAGGAATCCTGCAATATTTCAACGATGAAGCTCATGTCTAAGCAAACATGGAATTATCAACATTAATCACTTAACTAAACACTTCGTACTTGGGGTGTGACACTAACCAATTCGTGATCAAAACCCCTTCCTAGACTCTCAAATATAGGTAAGGAATACAAAAGTACTCACTCACGTATATTTGTTAGCCAAAACATACATCACTTGAAAATTCCCCCTGTGGAGAGAACTATGAAGGAAATCAAAGAAATATGTCGGTGTGGGGGTCAACAGCCAACCATTTTCCACCCAAAAGGAACCGACATATCGTTAGAGTGCATACATAGTTCTCAGAACAAGAGAGATCTAAGGAGAAGTAGAACGTCAGCGTCCTTCGATGCCAACGGCGATCTCGGAGCAGTGTGGCGGAACAGTGAAGCTACTGAATAAAACGAACAAAACAATGGGTAAATATATTTATGGAGATTAACTTCCAACACATAGAAACCAAACAACAAATCAAATCAAAAATCATTTCACTCCATTCTCTCATTTTCCATCAATTCAAACATAGCCTAAGCTCACAACAGAAGCAGAAAACAATTTAAAAGTGCATCCACAAAATCTTGTCATACAACTTATATATTTCAGTGTGTTAATAATAAACTTTAAATTCCTAATCATACAAGCACATAGTAAAAAAAATTAAATTATAATCATGCATAATTTCTAATGTAAATTTCAGTCTCAATTATCAATTTAGAAATCAGTTTAGAATGAACTAGTTTAACACTACTTATATCCTACTGCTGCCACCTAATTAACTGCTATACCGAATGTCCTTCATTTTGCAGACATACATGAACATATCCCGTTTCTATTTAACAGTACAATCCATTATTTATCAGGACCAAAGCAATTAAAAAACAATCAAAGCCTTTAAAATTCTCACACAAGTCAAGCTAAACCAAATTCCAATATTCAGGTAAATGAAGATTATTTGAAGCTCCGAATTTAGTATACAACAACCTGTGACCACAACACAAAAAGGACCAAAGCAAGCAAAAAAAGGACCAAAGCACAAAAATTGCATATACCTGAAATGTGTGATGTAGCGAAAACGAGACGAAGCTGTGTCTGTGTGACAGAGAACGAGATGGAGGCAGAGCCATGTGGCAGCCCAGAGTTGTGTGACGGTCTTAGAGATGTGTGGCGGAGCTGTGTCACTACAGTAGTAATGACAAACACAAGATTAAACTCAAAGAAATACAGAAGAACAATAAAAGCAACTAGAAATAGAAAAGCAAAATCATTACCCAAACGATGCAGTGCCGACGGGACTGTAAATTGAAGACGGAGCTAAGAACCGAGCGCTTACTAAAGCTTAGACCATGCAGACAAGATTGGAAAATCAAATTAAACTCATAACTACAGAAGAACAATAAGGGTTGACATGCAAAATAGGAGCAGCTTGTACAATAATAGGAGCAGCTTGTACAAAGTATAGAAAGCTGAAAAAGCTTAATTAATATAAGTTGGAGAAATTAGATGACATTTTTTTAAAAAAATTACTAATTATGGAGAGTAATTTTAAGTTATTCAGAAAACAATTAGAATTTAAAAACTCATAAAAATTACAGATTACTAAATTGATTGCTCTACAAATTGTTGAAGAGTAAAACCAAGATGAAAAAGAAAGCATGTTAATAATTTAAGTTAATCAAACAGGTAAGAACACACACAGAAGAACATGTTTCTATCAAGGTAATTCCATAAATTAGCTAATACTTCAATAAATTGAATGTCATAATTAATTTGAAATAGCCCAACGTGTCCTTGGCCTTTTGTACTGAATCTAAGAAAATTGTGTGCGAAAATCCAAAGCACCTGATAACTATAATGCCATGCAAGCTGCAATAAACCAGCACTAATAAACTAACATCTCTGCACATGGAGATAGGGAGATCAAAATCATGGCTCATCATTATAACCACGTAATTGTTTCAAGTTATTAATAAACTAACACCTCTTGATTTGATTCTGATATAGAAACTAACGCCTAAAATTAAAAATCAAATTGAATTAGAAAGCATAAAAATTCAAAATGGCAAGTCCTCAATAAACTGAGTAATCTTTCACTGCATTGCAGGTAATGAACTAATATCCCAATTTGTTCAAGCATCATTCATAATAATTGCAAGGCTTGCGGGTTGATAAAAAAAATATGAAATACAGCTGTGATAACTACTAAGATAAGAAACAACCACGATAACAATTCAAAAGTTTAGGGAAAAAAGGAACAAAATAAATGAAATTAATAAGAAAGGGATAAAAGCGGGAAGAAAGAAGGAGACATTTCCCGGCTAGCAGTGTCCCAAATCTGAGCCTTGATGACTTTGGAATCAATATTCAAATGGTGGACTTGGACTCCAAATTGAACTCGTTCCTGGTGAACCTGGACAACAAGTTGGACTTACCCACACTGGAATCGCCAATCAGAACCAGCTTGAATAGGTATCAATGACTAAGAAGATGCAAGTACAAACACAATGACAATGAAAATAGCCTATGTTTTGCATGAATTGCGAGAACATAATAAAATATGCAGCTACCAGTGCAACTCTATACACCAACATAATGCATCTCAGCACAAACATGTTTAAATCTCACATTAACACAAGCAAGTGTTAACGATAAAAAAAAGGGAACTGAAAAGGAAGAGTCCAGCAATAACAAGAAAACGATGGAAATAAATAGGGTACAGAATAACAGAGTAACTCAATACTACTAGCTAAACATAAATTCAACGAAATTAAATGAAAAATGTTGCAGTAACTAGATTTAAATGGAAAAATCTTATGCTACAATCCTTTTAAAGTTATCTTTCAATGGCAAAATTAACAAACAAGACCTGCAGTATTTGCCAATAAGAAATAACAACAATTTCACTTGATCATCGAACACATCATATATTATACTAAGTCATTGGGAATCAGTCATAATATTTGAGTGAAAACATAAATCCAACCTATGTACAAGCTTAACAAGCAAAAGGCCAAGTTGTTTCATATTCATAAAAGACAAAACATATATAATACCTTCTTTAAAGTGCGACAAACTTCAGAAAAATTACAAGGGGAAATTCTTTTGGTTGATGCAAGCTTTGTTAGCTCAGCGACAACCTCCTTCCGTTCATGCCATTTGGTAGCTTTCTAAAAATTAATAGGATTTAAAGGGGCGAAGCCTTCGTGATCTGGAGAGGAGAGCCTTAGAGGTGAGATTTCTGAATTAGGGTTTTAGGGGAAAATTAGGGGAAAATTAAACTAGGGAAACAGAGAGAGAGTTGACCGGTGAGACTCACCAACAGGCAGGCCGTGTCGGAAGGTGTGGCGGTGTGTTGGTGAAGGTGTGGCGGTGGTGACGTCTGTAGCGACCGAAAAATCCGGAGGGATTTATTCGAGTTTAATGGAGCTGTCGCCAATAATTAATTTCGAAGGAAAAAATATTGGAAAAAACCTTTATTGAAGAAAATGGTCCTTGAGACCGGATTTGGGTTCGGGAGTCGATTATGCGTAGGGAAGGTATTAGCACCCCACGACATCCTTTCGAAAAAGGTTACCTCTAACTAATTGTGCAAAATTTATTAACTTCTAAAAAATATTTATTTCCCTTTTATTTAAAAAAAAGATTTAACCAAGATAAAAAAAAGAGGACTTAATAAAAGTCGTTTATTATTGCGCTTGAGTGACAGGAGTGGGCTCCTGCTCCTACGTATCTCCGGGTGCAGTGGAGAAATCAAAGGCTACGTAGTTCTTGGGTAGAAAATGGTTGTGTGTTGGTTGATTTTAATTGTATATTTTTTGATGGAAAAAAGGTAGGTTTTGTAGGGACCAAACAAGAAGCAATCAAGAGTGGTCCTTACTAACAACCTATTTTGTTTAGAAAATTAACGGTGTTCGTAATGATCAAACGGGAAGCAATCTCGAGTGATCATTACTAGTAAAAACTTAATTTTATTTTTATGAAGAAGATAAGTTTTCATGGGGACCAAACAAGAAGCAATCAAGAGTGGTCCTCACTAATAACCTATTTTTATTTAGAAAATTAAGATATTTGTAATGACTAAACGGGAAGCAATCTCGAGTGATCATTACTAATAAATTAATTTTCATGATTTTTATCAAGTGATTTTCAAGAAAAACAAGGTTTCAAAACTTGTATGTGAATTTTAGTTGAATGAAATTGTACTAGTTTGACTAGTAAAAAAAAAATGTTCATGTTTAATAAATAAATGATAGAAAAAATAAGGGTTTGGCAAATAAAAAAAAAGGAGGAGAGTTAAGTGGGCTAAAGCCCCAAAGAGTAAGAAGGAATGGGCTAAGCCCACTAAAAAAAATAACAAAAGAAAAATAAAAAAAAGGGTGAAAGAATGGGCTGCAGCCCACTTAAAATAACAAAAGAAAAAAAACAAAAACAAAAATAGAAATTGAAAGAAGCGAAGCATGAAAAAAAAAAAAAAAGGAGGGGATTGGGGGGATAAAAAAGGCAAACACACACTAAACCTAAATTGAAACACACACACACACATAAACCACATCAAATGAAGAAAGAAGCAGATGCAAGCGCCCATGAAGGAAAAAAAAAAAAAAGATGAGGGGGAGAGAGAGAGAGAGAAAGAGAGTGGTGGTGAGATGGCGAGGAAGAAGAAGGGGAAGAGGGAGAGGCGCGGCCATGTGTGCCGATATAATTGTGTAGTGCATGATCGAGGAGGAAGGGGGTTGCTCAACGAGAAAAGGAGGGAGGGAGGAAAGAGAGAGAGATCATGGGAGAGGGTACCTTCTTCTTTTTCCCCTTCTTCTTGTTCTTCTTCTATTCTTCTTCCTTTTTTATTTTTTCTGCTTCTGCGTTTTTGCTTCTCCTGCGTTTTTTTGCTTCAGCTTTTTTTCTTTTTTTTGCTTCTGCTTGCCCTTTTTTTTGCTTCTTCTTGCTTTTTGCTTACGCTACTTTTTGTTTTTTTTGTTACGGTTTAGTGAATTAGAATACGTGTGGAGCCTCTAATTTTTGGTTGGTAATCAAACACCCCAGAAAATTTCTCCTCTTCTGAGTGAATTTGCTGATGGTATTTATAGGCTAAGTTTTGCCTTATACGAGATGTTGTGTGGTCAATTTATCTCTGCATCATCTTTTTTAATTTTTCAAATTGTTGCCATTTTGGTGTCTCAAGTGCTCCGCCCATTGCTTGTATTCCTTCAACCCACTGCTGCATTCATGTTTATAGTAATTGTTTCTGGTTTGACTTTGTTTTCTTCTCTTTTTTTAGTGACAAATTAGAAGACACGGGTAGCTACAATGGATAGTGACTTGACTTGAGTAGCTGGTGGTTGTGCAGCAAATCTGCATTCCTTGAGAGGAAATGGAAATAAACCATAACCAAGGAAAAAAGAGCAATTTGACTATGAATGAAAAGAGAAACTCCAGTTGTCCATTGCTGGATTTTCATATATTTTTTTTTGAGATATGTTTTTTTTTGTAATGTTGTATTTAATGTTTCTTGTTTTGTATTTTTTTGGACATGTAATGGACATGGTTATTATTATTTTTTGGACTTATGCTTGTGGTTGTAATCTATAACAAAAAGGCCAGCCATTGCACCTCCTTTTTATTTATTGCAATTGGGCTAAAATTAGCCCAAAGGATTAACAAAAATGAACCTGAAATGTGTTGTTAAGAATAAAGTAAAAAACAAAAAATAAAATATAGATTACAGGAGGTAGGTGGACAAAATTAGGGTATAACAGCTGCCCCTCTTTAGTTATATTTTATTAGAAAATGTGAATAACAAAGGTTTTCATATTTCCGTCATAAAATAGAAGTAAAGATAGAGACACTAATTTTGTCCCGAACCAGGATAGACAAAGGATGGGGTGAGGAATGACAGAGAAGGATTAACGCTTGGTGCGTTTATCGAAAAGCAATAAAGAAGGGCCACCGCCAGATCGGGTACTGACGCGGCGGTAGGAAAAGTAAAAATGAGGGATTAACGTTTGGCGCGTTTATTGGAAAGCAATAAAGGAGGATCACCGCCAGATCGCAATCGACGCGGTGATCGAAAAGCGACGAGTGATTAACGCCGCGGCGTTTATCGAAAAACTATAAAGAAGGGTCACCGCCAGGTCGCAATCGACACGGTGATTGGAAAGCGATAATGAGGTTCGACGCCAAATAAGGTATTGACGTCGATGGGAAGCAATAAAGAAGGATCACCGCCAGGTCGAATCGACACGGTGATCGGAAGGTTCGACGCCAAGTAGGGTATTGATGCGTCGATGGAAAGCAATAAAGAAGGATCAACATCAGGTCCGAATCGATATGTTGGTCAAAAAGCAATAATGAGGGACTACCGCCAGTGCCTGCATCGACGCGTGGTATTCTTAAACCAATAAAAAGGGGTGATGCTTGGCGCGTTTATCAGAAAATCATAAAGAAGGATCTCCGCCAGGTCGGGTACTGATGTGGTGATCGGAAAGCAATAAAGAGTGAGTGATACTTGGCGTGTCGCTCAGAAAGCAAAATAAAGGACCAATGCTAGGCGCATTGTCTGTAAACGAGAATGAAGGATCAAAATTTGGCGCACGGACCAAGTGTAACAAAACGGCTAAAAGGTGATGATATGAAGATGATGCACGAATATATGGTATGTGATGCATGTATGCAATGCGATTATTATTTTTACTGATTCCTCGTCCCGTATGATCTCTAGTGCTTAAAGATATGGGATGGACTGAGATTCATCGGATTTAGTCATGCTATGCTTCGATTGGGAGAGAGCGCGAGTTATCAATGCAGCACTAGTTACTTTTTTAAAGGTAATCCCTTTGCCCTTTTTGAAACTTATTTGTTGAGATTTGGCGTTTCCTCGTGATTCTTAAGATGTATATAATAACCGTAATGCTTTCTCATATCATCACATGCTTCACAATTCAGTGCCTATTATCATAAAACAACATTTTGAAATACAAGAACGAAGGTGTTTGGTATTCAAAAGAAGAGTTATGTGTTCAAGGACTGAAGTTACACATACTTGAAAATACATCAAGAAAAACGCAAGAGGAAGAAAAAACAAAGAAAGACAATAACTAAGCAGATATTTTATAGTTTGTGTCTTTGTAGGAACAAATGCCGGCTTCTCATATCCATAACTTTGATTACTCATTACTCTACTACCGAATTGCCCCAGTTGGGTAAGAGCCTCTTGATGCACCAGCCTTCTTCAATATCTGATTTTAGACCCTAACTTCTGCTTGGATTGCTCTTTCAAGTTTTCACTCCAACAGGTCGCTCTAATTTTTGCCTAGGTTGCCCTTTCAGGTTTTCAACCTAGCGAGCTCACTTTTGCTTGGTTTTTATATGTTTTTCTTTTTTTTAGGCATAATATTTTTTGATCGCATCGAGTTCTTGGGAGCGGAGATCTTCACCGTCCATCCTTGTGAGGATTAAGGCTCCTCCAGAAAAAGCTTTTTTCACAACATACGGACCTTCATAATTCGGAGTCCATTTTTCACGAGAATCCTTTTGGATGGGCAAAATCTTCTTGAATACAAGGTCTCCTTCTTGGAATTCCCGAGGGCGAACTTTCTTTTCGTAAGCCCTCTTCATCCTGTGCTGATATAGTTGTCTATGACATAAGGGCTTCACCCTCTTTTCTTCAATGAGATTCAATTGATCCAGCCGAGCCTGAACCCATTCTGCCTCTTCTAGTTTTGTCTCCATCAATACCCTTAACGAGGGGATCTCGACTTCAATGGGAAGCACTGCTTCTATTTCGTACACCAGTGAGAAAGGGGTTGCCCCTGTTGAGGTGCGAATCGAAGTTCGATAACCGTGTAAGGCAAAAGGGAGCATTTCGTACCAGTCTCTAAATGTTACCACCATCTTTTGGACAATCTTCTTGATGTTCTTATTCAGCGACTTCAATCGCCCCATTCATCTTTGGGCGGTACGGTGATGAATTATGATGTTGGATCTTGAAGTCATTACACAGCTCCTTCATCATCTTGTTGTTCAAATTGGTCCCATTATCAGTGATGATCTTATTTGGCAAACCATAGCGGCAGATCAAATCTCTCTTGATGAATTTGACAACCACATTTTTTGTCACACTCACATATGAAGCCGCTTCAACCCATTTAGTGAAATAGTCGATTGCGACAAGAATGAAGCGATGTCCATTTGATTCCTTAGGTTCAATGGGTCCAATGACATCCAATCCCCACATAGAGAATGGCCATGGTGCTGTTAAGATGTTCAAAGAGACTGGTGGCACATGGATGTTATCGGCGTAAATCTGACATTTGTGGCATTTCTTCACATAATCAAAACAATCACCTCCATAGACAACCAACGATGCTTGACCCTCAAGATTTTTCTTGCCATTGCATGCCCATTTGCATGAGTCCCAAAGGAACCTTCATGAACCTCTCGCATAATCTTTTTCCGCCTCGCCTTATCAACACACCTGAGAAGTACCATGTCATGGTTTCTCTTATAAAGCACTTCGCCGTTTAGAAAGAATCCCATTGCCAACCGCCTTAATGCCCTTTTATCATTCTCTGAGACATTAGGAGGATATTCTCTACTTGTGATGTACCGTTTGATGTCGTAATACCAGGGTTTGCCATCAGGCTCTCCTTCTATTGCTAGGCAGTGTGCCGGCTGGTCATGATTCTGTATCTTTATGAGCGGTAAGTTCTCCCTGTTACTGATTTTGAACATTGATGATAGAGTAGCTAAGGCATCAGCTAGCTGATTATCTTCACGGGGAATGTGATGGAAGGTGACTTCATCAAACTGCTCCATCAATTCTTTGATGTGAGCATGGTAATGAACTAATTTGGAATCCCTCGTTTCCCATTCGCCTTTTAACTGATGGATGACCAAAGCCGAGTCTCCATATACTTCAAGAATTTTGACCTTCGATTCAATGGCCGCTTGAATGCCCATGGCACATGCCTCATACTCTTCCATATTGTTTGTACAATCAAAACACAATCTTGCAGTGAATGGGATGAAATGACTCTCTGGGGAAATCAGCACAGCTCCAATCCCATGTCCCAATGCATTAGAAGCACCATCAAACAACAAGATCCATTTTTCATTGTTAGGGGCTTCTTTTCCTTCAAATAGAGCCATTATGTCCTCGTCTGGGAAATCACATTGCATTGACTGATAGTCTTCCACAGGTTGATGAGCCAAGTATTCAGCTAAGGTACTGCCTTTAATTGCCTTTTGGGTGACATACACAATATCATACTCAGATAACAACATTTGCCAACGAGCAATTCTTCCTGTGAGAGTAGGCTTTTCAAAAATATACTTGATCGGATCCATTTTGGACACCAAACAAGTTGTATGGGATAGCATATATTGTCTCAAACGATGTGCGGCCCAGGTTAACGCGCAACATGTTCGTTCTAACAATGAATACCTCGTCTCGCAGCTAGTGAATTTCTTGCTCAAGTAGTAAATGGCATACTCCTTCTTACCAGATTCATCATGTTGTCCTAGCACACAACCCATTGATTCGTCCAATACTATTAAGTACATGATGAGGGGTCTCCCTGGCACAGGGGGTACCAAAACCGGTGGATCTTGTAAGTACTGTTTGATTTTCTCAAAAGCTTTCTGGCAATTGTCGTTCCATTTGGTTTCCTGATTCTTACACAGCAGCTTGAAAATTGGCTCACAAGTAGTAGTTAGCTGGGATATAAACCTGGCGATGTAGTTCAATCTTCCCAGGAATCCACGAACTTCTTTTTCGGTGCGAGGAGTCGGCATTTCCAGGATTGCTATTACTTTGGCCGGATCAACTTCTATTCCTTTCTGGCTGACTATAAACCCCAAGAGCTTGCCTGACCTTACACCAAAGCTACACTTAGCTGGGTTTAACCGGAGTTTATACTTCCTCAGTCGCTCAAAAAGCTTTTGTAGGTTAATAGCATGACCTTCCTCTGTTTTGGACTTTACAATCATGTCATCCACATAGACCTCTATCTCTTTGTGCATCATGTCATGGAACAAAACCACCATTGCTCTTTGGTATGTTGCCCCAATATTTCTTAATCCAAACGGCATTACTTTGTAACAGAAAGTTCCCCATAAAGTGATAAATGTAGTTTTCTCCATATCCTTGGGAGCCATCTTGATTTGATTATAGCCAGAATATCCATCCATGAAAGAGAAGACAGAGTGTTGAGCAGTGCTATCTACCAAGATATCAATATGTGGCAAAGGGAAGTCATCCTTAGGGCTGGCCCTGTTTAGATCTCTATAGTCAACACACATTCGAACCTTTCCATCTTTCTTTGGGACTGGAACAATATTAGCCACCCATTGAGGGTATTTTGCTACAAATTAAAACCGCGCCGAATGCTTTTTTTCACCTCATCTCTAATCTTGAGTGACATCTTTGGCTTCATTCTTCTCAACTTCTGTTTGACCGGTGGGCACTCGGGTTTTAATGGAAATTTGTGCTCGACTATGCTGTTATCTAATCCAGGCATATCTCGGTATGTCCACGAGAAAACATCCGTATATTCAAATAGGAGTTTAACCAATTTTTCTCGCTCACTGCTTTTCATTGTGGTGCCAATCTTAACTTCTTTCTTGTCGTTTTCGGTGCCCAGATATATTGTTTCCGTTTCTTCCTCGTGGGGTTGAATCACTTTAGCTTCTTGTTCCACCAACTTCATTAATTCAGGAGGGGTTTCCCAATTGTCCTCATTATCTTCCTCAGTATGATTAATGGGGTATTCAAAATTATAGTATGAGTTACTGGCATCGTTATTTTCAAAGACAATGTTTTTGGATCTGCATTAGTTAAAAAAAATGACGAAATGAAAAGCGGAAAGAGATGAAGAGAGATGGAAATGATGGAAAAGGAAAGAAAAAAGAAATAATTGGAAAATTCAAAGTGCATTTTATTGATAATGGTACTGAAATAAAACATGTGCGCCCTTTTGACAATAAATTATTCTAAAGCCTTGGGCAGAGCAATAGAATTTGCATTACATAATTACTTTGAATCAAAGATCACAGGAAACTCAACGATCTCCCAATTTCCAAGTTCTTCATTCGGCGAGCAAGAGTGGACAAGGTTGACACTGTCGTTTTCTGCACTGCGATCGTCCTTGATAGCTGCTATCTGATCCGGATTCAACATTCCTGCACTCCGAAAGCTTTGGCTGATGTCACAGATGGGGATACTCTCATCTTTTGGTTCCCTGCCTTCCAATCTAGCTATCAGGGGTTGGTCCCCAAACTCCTCAGTAATGGCATTGACTGCTGGACCTCCATGACCTGGAAGGGGATTATTACCCACATTAGGCCCATCCTCCTTAAAACTCAACCACTTGGCATTGATCAGATCTTGAACCACGACTTCAAAGCCTTGCAATTTCGGCCAGGTGACCCATCGCTGCATGAAATTCACACTTGGCATTTGGGTCATATCCTCTTGGGAAGCGGAGGTTGAAGTGGTTTCATCGAGCGTGGAGAGACTCAAGGAGTTCTTTGATGAGGTGTTGGAACAGATCTGTATAGGTCATGGGAATAGGATCAAATTGGACTGCTTTCTTTTCTTGGTCATTTGGTTGTTTCTGGTTTTGGTTTGGTTGGGTGGGAGCAACTGGTTGTGCTTGTGTTTGGATGGGGGAAGGTGGTCGAAAGGGCATCATTGGTTGGTTTGGCCGGGGGCTAGGATTATGAGAGGCGGCGGCGATGTATGGAGGTGGGTAGTAGGGGTATGGAAAAGGATGTGGGAAATTGCTAAAGAATTGAGGTGGTCTTCCTTGTGTTTGTCCTCCCGGGCTCGTCATCACAGCATTGGTTTCCCCTTCTTTCTTCTTTACGAAGTTTGTTGGGGGTCTCTTGATATTACTGGATTCAGCAAAACTTTGGGCAATCTTTCCATTCCTCATTCCTCCTTCAACTCTTTCCCCTACGATGACCATATCTGAAAAGTTTGATGATACACTTCCGATCATTTTGTCATAGAAGGGTGATTGAAGAGTATCCATGAACATGGCCACCATTTCTTTTTCAATCAGAGGCGGTTCCACTTGGGCTGCCAGTCCTCTCCATCGTTGGGCATATTCCTTGAAGGTCTCATTGTCTCTTTTTGCCATGTTTTGCAACTGCATTCTGTCAGGAGCCATATCAATGTTATACTTATACTGCTTCAAAAAGGCATCCGCCAAATCTTTCCAACAGCGAATGTGAGATCGCTCAAGGTGTGTATACCAACTCGACGCTGCCCCTGTTAAACTATCCTGGAAGAAGTGAATCAGAAGTTTGTCATCATGTGCATAGGACGCCATCTTCCTACAGTACATGGTCAAGTGGCTTTTCGGGCAAGTTGTCCCTTTATACTTGTCAAAGTCTGGCACCTTGAACTTCGGTGGTACAACCACATCCGGTACGAGACAAAGATCTGGCGATACTTGAACCGAGATAGCTTACTCCTTCTACGACTCTTAGCCTATCTTCGAGGATTTGCAACCAGATCGGACCATCGATTCCCAACCGACGCTCAGATTGGGTCCCCCCATGGCCGGAGACCAGGCGATGCGGTTAGTCTGGGGATTCAGCGGATTTCCTTGAATATAATAGGGGTAACCAAATGGTCGGGGATTCCCTACGGGGGCCACTACGGGCGTACCGACTCCTTGAGTATTCCCGACATGGGATGGTGCATAACCAAGTGGAAAGGTGTATGTCATGAAGCCAGGAGTTGAGCTTTGAACTAGTATGGTTTCAGTACCTGAGCCAGATCCTGGAGCTACATCTTGCACAACAAGTGCTTGGGAATCAGTTTCTGCAGGGTTATTGTTAGCACCTGGCGGTGTGTAACCGGCCGGGAGACCAAATAGTGGGAACTGTTGTGCCTGTGGGCCTTGGGGGTTATGGTTTGCAGTATCATCATTGGCCATAGGTGGCGTGTAACCAAAGTGAGTCCGTAAAGTGGGAACTGTGGTACTTGATTACGAGGGTTGCTAATCGGTGAGTGTGTAGGACCGCGGGTACATTGCAAAGGTACCATCATCCCTCGAGCATTGAGACCATATTGCAACCGCATAGGACCGAAGCCAAGTGGGTAGGAAGGTGTAGCTTGACTTTCATCATTCAACTGCTTTGGAGATACCCCATCTGGCAGCCTTTGTCTTTGTTTAGGACCGCGAAGCTCCAAAACTTTGCTCATCTGTTCTTTCAGCTGGTTGACGTCCTCTTTCATCTCTTGGTCATCCATGATCCTTGATTGAGAGCGAGTTCGATAAGGGTGTCGAGGAACCAGTTTGTTTGATTATTTTCTGGTGATTTAAAAAAATGATATGAGTATGTAAGAAAAGAAAAATGAATGAATGTGGATGCATGAATCTATTTATTTGTGCCTAGGAACCGTAGGCCTCATTGTTTTGACATGTATGAGCTTATTTGAAACTGTTTCACAATTTGATCCCATATTATTTCACAAAATACTTGCAGCCAAGCTCCTACGATTCTCTGGTGACCTAAAATGAAATGAGAATGAATGATATTATTTCTTTATTTTCAACATGTGTTTTTTTTTAAGTATGAATGCATGAAGATATAATGTTGAGTGATGATGATGACTATTCATGTAGCATGCACAAAAATATGTGATTTAGTAGACCCTTTTTTATGCATGGACGTGATATAACAGATTTTTGGTGGAAGAATAAAAATGATATGATGCCCCTTGTGTCTTAAATGGGTTAAACCTAAAATTAGAGATTTTCTAGCCTAAGGGGTCTATAGTCTTGTATTGAGTGATAGATCTCATGGTGGCTCTAATCACATTCTCACCAAAGGCTTCTAGAGCTAAAGTCTCCTCCTGAATATTAACCACAACGATAGATAACTATCCAGTGCAGAATACTCAGAGGGAGCACACTCTAGACGAAGTTCTCGCAATAGCCAGAAGGAAAGCAAATTCTGATTGACCATCACCGAACCTCCACTCAACTTAAGCTTTGCTCTGACCCGGGTATAGGGCCTTACTCACATGTGTGTGCGAACGTGTTGGTGCGGTGTGTGAGAGGGGCAACACCCTAACACTACCCAAGCTGCAAAACAAATGAAATATACAAAATATGGTCTTCTATCCTAAGGTTCAACATATGCATAATATTCACAACAAATATTCACAAAAGAACAATAAATAAATAAATAAATGAATAAATAAATAAGTAAATAAACAAATGAATAAGTAAATAAATAAATAAATAAATAAAAACAAGAGAAATTAAACATAAGAGTTAACTATTTAGCACAATCAGTTATTTAGGCTTGACTCTCTAAAAAAATATCCCCAGTGGAGTCGCCAGCTGTAGCGACCGAAAAATCCGGAGGGATTTATTCGAGTTTAATGGAGCCGCCACCAATAATTTATTTCGAAGGAAAAAATATTGGAAAAAACCTTTATTGAAGAAAATGGTCCTTGAGACCGGATTTGGGTTCGGGAGTCGATTATGCGTAGGGAAGGTATTAGCACCCCACGACATCCTTTCGAAAAATGTTACCTCTAACTAATTGTGCAAAATTTATTAACTTCTAAAAAATATTTATTTCCCTTTTATTTAAAAAAAAAGATTTAACCAAGATAAAAAAAAAAGAGGACTTAATAAAAGTCGTTTATTATTGCGCTTGACAGGAGTGGGCTCCTGCTCCTACGTATCTCCGGGTGCAGTGGAGAAATCAAAGGCTACGTAGTTCTTGGGTAGAAAATGGTTGTGTGTTGATTGATTTTAATTGTATATTTTTTGATGGAAAAAAGGTAGGTTTTGTAGGGACCAAACAAGAAGCAATTAAGAGTGGTCCTTACTAACAACCTATTTTGTTTAGAAAATTAACGGTGTTCGTAATGATCAAACGGGAAGCAATCTCGAGTGATCATTACTAGTAAAAACTTAATTTTATTTTTATGAAGAAGATAAGTTTTCATGGGGACCAAACAAGAAGCAATCAAGAGTGGTCCTCACTAATAACCCATTTTTATTTAGAAAATTAAGATATTTGTAATGACTAAACGGGAAGCAATCTCGAGTGATCATTACTAATAAATTAATTTTCATGATTTTTATCAAGTGATTTTCAAGAAAAACAAGGTTTCAAAACTTGTATGTGAATTTTAGTTGAATGAAATTGTACTAGTTTGACTAGTAAAAAAAAATGTTCATGTTTAATAAATAAATGATAGAAAAAATAAGGGTTTGGCAAATAAAAAAAAGGAGGAGAGTTAAGTGGGCTAAAACCCCAAAGAGTAAGAAGGAATGGGCTAAGCCCACTAAAAAAATAACAAAAGAAAAATAAAAAAAAGGGGTGAAAGAATGGGCTGCAGCCCATTTAAAATAACAAAAGAAAAAAAACAAAAATAAAAATAGAAATTGAAAGAAGCGAGCATGAAAAAAAAGGAGGGGATTGGGGGATAAAAAAGGCAACCACACACAAAACCTAAATTGAAACACACACACTCACATAAACCACAACAAATGAAGAAAGAAGCAGATGCAAGCGCCGCAGAAGGAAAAAAAAAAGATGAGGGCGAGAGAGAGAGAGAGAGAGAAAGAGAGGTGGTGAGATAGCAAGGAAGAAGGGGAAGAGGGGAGGGCGCCATGTGCCAAGGCTGCCTCTTGACATGTCGAGATCGAGGGAGGAGGGGGCGTTGCTCAGCGAGAAAAGGAGGGAGGGAGGAAGGAGAGAGAGATCATGGGAGAGGGTACCTTCTTCTTCTTCCCCTTCTTCTTCTTCTTCTTCTTCTTCTTCTTCTTCTTCTTCTATTCTTCTTCCTTTTTTATTTTTCTCGCTGCTTTTTGCTTCTCCCCGCATTTTTTGCTTCTTTTTTTTTCTTTTTTTTTGCTTCTGCTTACCCCTTTTTTGCCTTTTTTTTTTTCTTCTTCTTGCTTTGTTTTTGCTTCTGCTACTTTTTTTGTTTTTTTTTGTTCTGGTTTAGTGAATTAGGGCTTCTGTGTGGAGCCTCTAATTTTTGGTTGGTAATCAAACACCCCAGAAAATTTCTCCTCTTCTGAGTGAATTTGCTGATGGTATTTATAGGCTAAGTTTTGCCTTATACGAGATGTTGTGTGGTCAATTTATCTCTGCATCATCTTTTTTAATTTTTCAAATTGTTGCCATTTTGGTGTCTCAAGTGCTCTGCCCATTGCTTGTATTCCTTCAACCCACTGCTGCATTCATGTTTATAGTAATTGTTTCTGGTTTGACTTTGTTTTCTTCTCTTTTTACAGTGACAAATTAGAAGACACGGGTAGCTACAATGGACAGTGACTTGGCTTGAGTAGCTGGTGGTTGTGCAGAAAGTTGCATTCCTTGAGAGGAAATGGAAATAAACCATAACCAAGGAAAAAGAGCAATTTGACTATGAATGAAAAGAGCAACTCCAGTTGTCCATTCTTGGCTTTTCATATATTTTTTTGAGATATGTTTTTTTTGTAATGTTGTATTTAATGTTTCTTGTTTTGTATTTTTTTGGACATGTAATGGACATGGTTATTATTATTTTTTGGACTTATGCTTGTGGTTGTAATCTATAACAAAAAGGCCAACCATTGCACCTCCTTTTTATTTATTGCAATTGGGCTAAAATTAGCCCAAAGGATTAACAAAAATGAACCTGAAATGTGTTGTTAAGAATAAAGTAAAAAACAAAAAATAAAATATAGATTACAGGAGGTAGGTGGACAAAATTAGGGTATAACAACGTCCAAGTGTGGTGCACCTCTGCTCGGTCGGATTCACGTAGAGCAAAACAAAAGTTTGGCAACGGCTTTCCTGTGCAGAGGCGAGAGAGACGAAGCAAGGGGTGGTGGGGCATCGTCGGAGAAGAAAAAAGGGATGAAAGGGAATCAGAGAAGAAGAAAAGGAATAAAGAAAAAGAAAGGCAAACTGAGGGGGAAGGGTCGGGTTCTGCAACTAAATGTTGCATACCGACGGCCATTTTAATCATACCGACGGGTTAAAGCCATCGGTCTCTAAAACACGGCGTTTCCGATGGTTATTTTTAAATACCGACGAGCATAGCCATCGATACATTCTGACTGTTGTCATCTCACCCTTACCGACGGCTAAAGCCATCGGAAATCGAACATAGTTACCGACGGGCTTAACTGTCGGTATTTGAAATCTGTAAGGGAATCCAAAAGGCGGGAACATTATCGACGGATTTGACTTACCGACGGCTTAAGCCGTCAGAAAAGCCGGTTTTTTAGCGAGGGGCAAAGGCCGTCGGTAGTAGGCCGTCAGTATCTTCGCATTTTCTTGTAGTGACAATCTATCTCCAAGTGTTTAGCATGCTCATGGAAAATGGGGTTGGAGGCAATGTATTGGTTATTGCACATAAGTGATGTGACGATCTTATAACAGTTAGGAGAGCCATTGGAGCTAACAATTTGTAAAGGCAAGTGCACAATACTCAACTTCAGAGGAAGAACGGGCTACAATGGTTTGCTTTCTGGAATTCCATGAAATGATAGAACTACCTAAGAAGAAGCAGTAACCACTAACATATTTGTAGGAATCTGGGCCAACGCCCTTATCAGCTTCGCTAAAGCCATATAATTGTAGAATGGCTAATCGTGGGATGAATAACCCTTTCTCGGGTGAACCTTTAGGTAGTACAAAACTCGCAGAGCTGGCTTTAAATGCAGTTCTATTGGCTGAGAGCGCAAAACCCTTTTAAGAGGATAACCGCACCCTACTAAGCTAGCAAGAAGGACAAAAGCAAATGTCCCAAGACAAACAAAGCACACAGAGGAATATCTCCTATAAATGCAACAATTAGGGATAGCGAACCACTCATAATACAGACACAGGCAACATTTTGCCCGCCCCAAGAACCATCTCCATGGTAAGGCTTTGATGCGATCCATCGGCTACAAAATATAAGGAACTCTACCAGAGAAATTACAACCATTTAACAGTCCCACAATACCCACAGAACAATATTCCAAATCATGGCCAACCCGTGTTTCCGATGATGCCCCCAAATGAGCAAAACAAAAAGTACAAATGAAACAAATCTAGAGCTAGCACTAGCTCCTATCCATGCCATCTGACAATGTCATACCACAGTCAGGAGGAGAATCCACATCTAACAAACAAAAGGAGTGCCGACTCTTGGTGAGCACCACACAAGACACAAATAGTGGCACTCATATCAGTAAGAACTCTCATGTGAAGCAAGTTAGTCTGAGTAGGCACTTTATCCAAAAGCAATTTCCAGGAGAAAGCAATTACATCTGGGGCGAGCGAGACTCTTCCATAATTTGCTTAGCATGAATTCTAAAGCTCATATGGTAGGAGGGAGCTATCAAGGTAGCATAGGCAGAGCTGATTGTGAACACACCACCATAGTGATGCATCCAAGACCAACAATCCGACTCCAAAGATAAAGAAACAGAAGCAAGAAGGTTGACAAATTCACTCATCAAATCTTCCTCCCAGGTAAAGAACCATTTCCTCTAGGTGAAGCCCCATACCCATATGTTGTCCTCTTATCTCCCTACATCCACCACCATACTTTTCGACTGGTTAAAGACACAAAATAGCCTCAGAAACCATTAGCTTAGCAGAGAGGTACCTAAACAGATATCATGCCAAAAGAAGGCAGATCCCCCATCACTGATTCTCCTGACCACGTTATCCGTAAAATAGTTTGTGCCTTGCACCCCGGTCAGCCCCACTAATCAGATATCCTTCCACCACATCGACACGAAGGGGACAATATCATTTGGCCAACGAAGGTGAACAAACCACACGTGTCCCTTACTTCACAACCAAAACCTTGCACCAAAGGGCATCATCCTCCACTAAGATCCTCCACCTCCACTTGGTTAACAAGTTAAGGATAAACAAGTGATGGTTCCTCACCCTTATACCACCTCCACTCTTAGGCTTGCAAATATCTGACCACTTGGCCTAAGGTATTTTCTCCCCCTCCCCATAAAAACCCTTTTAGGATCTGGATAACCTATTTCCAAACCTTTATCGACATGCACATGAAGGAAAAATAAAACGTAGGGATGCTACATAACACATAGTTAAGAAGAACAATCCTTCCCCCGGGACTAATGTAACATCCCACTGAATATGTCTAGCTCTAAACATGTGATTAGGAGTTGGGTCAGCAAGATAGGAGCTTAGGAGTCTAGATTTGGGGGTCGAAACGACGTTAGAACGGACCAGAACACAAAATTGGATTTTCCAAACCACCTTTGGTTGTAATGCGATGGTACCTGTGCCGGGGGGGGTCATTGCAATGCCATGATTCCCTAATACAGTCACTGTTCGCTCTGTGACACATGTAAAAGGGAAGGTACCGTCGCTATGCGACAAGGTTTTGTGAGTGGTACCATCGCGGGTAGATGCTCACCCCTCCCATTTTCTTTGCTCAATTTCTATTCCCTCTATCTAGAATTTTTTCTAAGAAGTAAGTATATGCTCTGCACTTGCCTCAAGTAAGGATCATGTGCACTAGAAAGCTCTTAGTGGTCGACCCTCGAAGGTAGGGGTGAGAATAGGCCAGGCTATCCAACAGGGGCCTATGGCCTAGCCCATTTAAGGCCCGTTTAACAAAAAGGCCAGGTTGAGGCTTTTTTTTAAGCCTATATAGTTAAAAAGGCCAGGCTCGGGCTAATAAAATGGCCTATTGGGCGTGACAGGCCGGCTTATATAAATAGAAGACACACTGAACCACACAATAAGACCCATATAGTAAGTGTTTTCAGAGATACAGTTTAGGGGGGACCTGCTCAGATGTTAAAACCCGCACTCAAAACTCGCTCAGCTGCACTAAACTAAACCTAGGATGTGCTTTATTAAATGATAGAAAACCTTCGGTACCCCTTTGGATTTCACCCCTTTCTTATTTGTTCTAAACTCTTCGATGTTGATTTAAAGGGGTTAGTACACTGCGCCTTTTAATTCCCCCATGTACACACATAAGGGTTTGAGCAAGAATATCGGTGTGCCTACTGGGAGGAGAAACCATCAAGTGCCTTCTGTTACAGTCCGGTATAATGTTCATCCTAGGCAGCGAAGTGGTTTCAGCGCCAATAATGTTCTTATTGATGTGGGTGTATTACAAATGTCAGTGATGTGTTGAATGGCTAATCTAATATATTCTTCAACTAATTGCGGTTTATTTCTTCCACGGGCTTTTCAATAGTGTATTTGGTAATGTTTTTGCACTCAAATCAATTGGTTGGCTGGTGCTTCTAATGAACAAATCCCCTTACCCATTTTTTTTCCTTGTTGATCATTCTTGTTGATTAGAAAGCATAGTTATTTTATTTTGAAAGGCTTGACTACTACTGAATCCTTTGTAATCTTTCCATACTGTACTTGGTTAGATTCTTGAATTATAAAATCTAAGAATGTTTAATTATTAGCTTATTGGCTCGTGTATCTATAATGATAGAATAGAAGGCTTGTTGGCCTATTTAAATGCCTTAAATATGAAGTAAGCTTTTAAATAGGCTTTCAGCCAGGCCAGACTTTTAAAAAGGTTAGGCCAGGCCTAAAAAAAAGCCTTTAACAGGTCATAGGCCAGGCTCAGGCCTAAACTTTTCAAAGCATGCCAGGCTCAGGCCTTGCAAAGCTTGGCCTGGCGTGGCCTATTCCCACCCCTACTCGAGGGGGATGCGAGCAGCAGTTGCTCAGGGGTGTGAGTAGTAGTTGCCCGGGGGTGCGAGAAGAAGAAAGGGGGTGCAAATAGTTGTTCTTCAACCAAAGTTAGTTGTTTAGAGGTAAAAACACTAATCCAACTCTGGTTTCTTAGAATTAGCGTCTCTTTGGCTATTTTTAGCCCCTAGATAATCATTAGTGATTCCCTTATTTCCTATGACACTCTACGTACATTGTTAGTTCTCAGCGATTGTTGAACGGGGGTGCAACAATGGGAATTCTCAGGGGTGCGCGTACTAGGAAATCACACCTAGAGTTAGTAGTGTGAGCGTCTGTGACCAGGTGAGGAGAAAGAGACCTTATCCACTGGGATTGTGAGGTTAGAATATGTGTGTAAACAAGCGTAGGGTGACCCAAGCCTATCAACTATAGGAATAACTTGTTTGATGCATGATAACCTTAGGATAAACGACTTATGACACTTTATGGTTGCATATGACTGCTTGTGTGCTGATTGATAACATGTCAGTAGAAGGTCACCTGAGTGACACTTGGAATGATCCATTTTTTGATCGAGGATGGTTGATGATTGATGATTGATGATGTGTTGTGTATGTTGGTAGTTATGATTATGCTGATGATGATGATATTGTACAATAAATGATAATTGTTAGACCTTAGACCTACACTGATTGGTATGTTAGATAGCTGACCTTGGTACGCTTGGTTGGTTGGTATATGTAGATGTTAGGTTGATCTGAGGGTTGATCTTGATGATGGTTTAACTAGTGCTCAATCTTTATTGGTATAATAAGATACGATGAAGTGGATACAGCTGTTAAAGGAGGCGATATGACTAATACGTTGAGTGGTACACTATGTTGATGTTGAGTCACTAGGCTTTGATCTGGGATATATGGGGAGGCTCATATGCATGCTAAAATCCACCACCGTACACATAGGCTGACATACGAGGTCAAGTACCCGAGTACGATACGAAACAGTCAGTATAGGGCATGCTGGTCCTTGAGGATAATCTGGGTCCAACAAGTTCCATAGGTGACCAATGGTGTGGTCGCCATTGTGTCGTGGCGTCGGAGTGTCTGGTCTTCCTGACAAGGTACTGAGGTTTCACAATCCATAGTGACGATCCCAAGTGCAGCCTCGATACTTACTCCTATCGCTGAAGTTAGGGAGTAGGGATGCACTTTTAGGGGTACAATGAGCGAGATATGTGATGGACGACTGACTTATCCACCCTTCATAGGCTATTAGGGGATTGCTATTTATAAAAACTGAGGAGGGGCCAGATTCACTGGTTACATTGCATTTCCACGTAGGCATATAGAGTCCTAGGTACATGAGCGTGAGAGTGGGACTTAACAGGTGGGTATGATCTCAATAGTGTAGGCGATGATCCTTAGTACTGATAACTTTGGAGATGGATGTGTCTGACTATGTGGTGTTTTGCTATTTATACATATCTTCTAATCTTACCTTCCCACTAATATGGTGCGTATATTGTGTTTCTTATCTCCTTTTTTCATGTTGTTTTGTATGTACACATCTACATAGCTTAACAGTGTCGGACGACGACATGAACTTCCTTTCTTTTAGCGGGTAGACGGATCTAGAAGATTCCTGGTCGGAGTGACAGACCACTTCGACCTTGGATGGTTACGTATGTAGTACAGTCACAGAGTCAGAGTCTGTATATGTCTCGTTTGGATTACTATATGGATTATTGTATTTCACTTCACATATACTTTGTAGACTATTGGCCCTATGGATGGGTCTACTTAGAGGCACTTGCTCACTCACCTATGCATGTGATGTTATTTTCTTGATCTGATAATAATATTGATTTAATTAGTATATACCGTTGGTATAATTTTTTTTTTCACAGTCAATCAACCACAAATTGACACATCATTAAAAATGTTTGACTTTATCATATCTACCTTAAAAGTTATACATAACATGATTTTGTGATTGAATGACAGTGTAATTTTTTTTTATATACTGACAGTGTATCAAAATTAAACTCTAATAATATTTTGACTATATCATTACGATTTGAATTACGCGTTTAAGATTTATGCACTTGGGATTTTGAATAATGGGACGAGACCGTCTCAGCTAACACATTATGCCACGAACCAAGTCTCCCACGAAAGATCTCCGTTGTAAGCTCCAAAGTACACTATCCTCATGGATTAACCCGAACTGAAAGACCAAGACACCACCCGGTCTTACACACATCCACTAATAATAATAATAATAATAATAATAATAAATATGAGTCAAATATCATCATTATTGATCATTTTTTACTCTTAAAATGCCCACTCACCTGCTCCACTTGAAAGTTGAAACCTCCCTAATTGTGTACTAAGTAAAGATAACTATGATGACCAGAGCAATCCTAGCGTCAACCGCTTTGACACTCGAGAATAAACACACGCCTAAACGTCAACCCATGTCACTAGTTTTTAGAAATTGATTACCGGTCTACCGGCTCTACAAGTGACTATTTCTAACACTTTTTTTTTTTGATTATTCACATCACCTCCACCACGTTCCTTCTTCACCATTGTCACCAACCTTTCATCCAACAACACACCACAACTTCAAATCACCACCAAAAAAAAAAAGAGAAAGAAAACAGTGGAACCCAGAATCACATGCATGATTCAAAACCACTCTTCTATAAATCACAAAATGCAGGAAAAAAAACTTGAGAGCAGAAAAACAGTGAAAAACTGTTGCCCAATGTATACATTACTACTGTGCAATATCCTATCAAGGAGAAGAGGGTTGAACTTCCTTTGATAAATGGTGGAGTTACCGAAGACGGCAATGGCGACAAAGGCGATTTGAAAAGGCAGTGGCGTAAAAGTAAATATACAAATTGGTCCCAAAAAAAATTACGGAGATCAATTTAGTATCTGAGAAATAAAAAATATCAATTTTGTCATTTAAAACTTCAAACGTGGGTCAAATTAGTTATTTTTAGGATAATTTTTGAGGATATTTTAGTCCTTATTAAAAACTAATTTGACTTATATTTAAGATTTTTAAGAGAAGCTAAATTAGTATTCTTTGTTTTTCAGGAATTAAATTAGTCTCCTTGATTTTTATTGGGGACCGATTTTGGGTATTTACTCGTTGAGATTATATCCAAGATAAGTGATGATTTCTTGTTCGGTGGTATGCCCTCCAAACGATTAAAAAAATTGAAAAAAAAAATGTTAAAAAGCAACTACAAGTTTAGTCGGTGACTGAGCACAGAGTTAAAAGAAGGAATGATGTGGCATGATAATCTAGCGAGTGTTGACGGGCGTGTGTCATAGCGCCTGTCCGTAGCACTCCTCGTGCTGACTATGTTGAAGGACTGACATGGCTATAGACACGTGGTTACATAGACTGAGGTGGCATTACACACATGAAGCTTAGGTGGCTAATTGTAGAAATAATGCTTTTTAAAGGCCAAAAAATGTCAAATTTGGGGTTTGAACTCTTGAACTCACGGAGGAAACACACAGAAGAGCAGTGTTAAATGGACACCAAAAAGTTGTCCAACACCGTATAAACATACCCCTTTTGTTTTTTTATTGTTCTCTCTCCTGACACATTACACAACTCACACACACACTCACTTGGGCATACGGTGTTCATATACGATGTCATGAAATGGGTGTCCATTTAACATTTCTGCACACAGAAATACCACTGAGCTCCCTTCTAAATTTGGTATATGTAGGAAAGCAACTGTTATATAACCCTTGCGAAATTAAAATCCAAGTACGCACAAATACATGCAGAAACACTAACCTTTATGCAATACATGTAAGTATGTAACGTTAATTATGATAATTTTCTAACAAAATATATTTTTAAATAGAATCTATGAAAAACGAAAAATATAATAATGAAAAACATTCCATTAATATAATCAAATTCATAATCTCAAAAAATCAGTAATAGAATATTATGATATAGTTATCATCATGTTATTATAATATTCACAAAATACTTATTTATATGTAAGTAAACAGAATAAAAAGAATACGTCTAATGTATGATAATTTTCTATTAAAAAAGAATATATATTAAAAAAATCTAAATATAAGATGAATTATGAAAATATGAAAAATAGAAAATCTAACGATTAAAAATATTCTATTAATGATAACTATATTTTATATTATTTTATTATAAGTTTCCGAGGCTAAGAATGATAAACTCACTAGCACGTTACATATATTGCATAAAGGTTAGCGGTTTTGCAGCAATTTTGGCGTGCTTGGATTTTAATTTCGCAAGAGTTATATAAACTTTTTTTTTATAGGCAAAGTTGTTAATAATAATTTGTTAGAAATGTTAGTTTCCCGGGTTTGAACCCGGGACCTCCAGCTTACACTCCTTCAGCGTCCCTTAGCTCACCAATCGAGCTACCTACTTGGGACTTATATAAACGTTGTTTTCATAGATATATACCAAACATAAAGGTAGTGCAGTCAAACCCCAAATATGACACTTTCTGGGCGTTTTAAAAGCATTATTTCTACAATCAGCCACCTAAGCTCCACATGTGCAATGCCATCTCAGCCTATGTAACCACGTCAGCACCACGTGTCTATAGCTATGTCAGTCCTTTGCTGCCATGTCATCATCTCTGTTAAGTATTTGATGATAAGTCAACGGATGGACTAAAATTGCGTAATTTTAAAAATAGGGGACCAAAATCGTGAAATTAAAAATTAGGGGACTAAAATCGCGGACTGACAATAATATGGGGACTAAAAGTGTAATTAAGCCATTTTTTTTTATTAATTAGTAATTGTCTAAAGTACGAATTTTTGAACAATATATTTTAATATGTATATAAATTAGACTCAAATATGTACTTGTGTATAGATGGTATAAATTTAGATTTATTTTATTAACATTTATTTTTTTAAAATATACAAATAAATTCAAAATCGGAAATTTAATTTATATTTTTAATAATAAATTGATAGAGATAATCTAAAATTAGAAATTTAGTTTGAATTCGAGGTGTATATATTAAGATAATTAATTTAAATTTGACTTTGAATTTGACATATTAATATCAAAGAAGAATTAATTTGATTAAAGTTAATTAACATACTGATATTAAGAGGAATTATGAAAAATAAACTAAAAATAGATATTTATTTGTATCTGACTTCAAAAACAAAAAAGAAAAACACTAAATAAGAGAGACTATGCGGAAATTTTTTTGAATAGTGAAAAAATTTTGACAAATAAATATTGAACCTTTACTTAATAATACTAAACGATAACTTTTTATTTAATATTTCCTCAAAAAAAAACTTTTTATTTAATATAAGGATAGATTTATTTAAAAAATATTTACATATTAAATAAACGGTTTTCTAATGTGTGCAACCATGCACACAATAAGGATTATTAATTGATCATTTTCTTTTCATTATTAATTACTCACTTTCTTATTTGTTTTATAGATCCTCTCTTATAAAAAGCTTGGTAATTAATAAGAAAAAAATTAGACAATTAATAATCTTAATCAAGTGCAAGTTGCACAAGTTTCTTAAATAAAATATAGCTGCATGAAAAATCCGATCCGGAATTGCGCCATATAATACGGGTATACCGCGCACAGGTGCAGTGCATCATTGTGCATGGCAACAACGCAGGTGACATCTTTTGAGCCCAAGTGGTAGTGCACAAATTGTGTAACCTTAGGCCTTAGCGGTCACGTTTTAACCTTTTCTGGCTTGAATTGTCTAAATGTGGGAACTGATACAATCAACGCCGTTACGTGTAGTATTGGGAACGCCGTTACGTGTAGTATTCTTCTTTGTAGAATGTTCTCATTAAATCCAATTTATAATATCGGGTTTGAATAGTCAAGTTCCAAGAGTATTCACTTTTGCAACAGATGGTTTTGAATTTCCACTATTGCAGCTCCGGTGTGTAAATGTTCTCTAAATGTATTCATGAACTGAGATTTACTGACATCAAGTATAACTTTTACCAAAAAAAAAAAAAAAAAAAACTCCAAACTATATTGCAACCACCTTACAATTAATAATTCCCATGTTAAGCCTGAAACAACACCTTAACACCACACCAAAAAAAATTGTTAATAATATTTATTTTTCACTTAGATAGCATTTTTAAGCATGCGCCAAGATAACTCATAGTGCTATCCACAGTGCGGAACATATAATGTGTGCCCAGAGTGGTGTATTTTGATATTGAGTCTGTGTGTATTCGTTATTTGGAGCTTTGATTCAAATAATCCAACTAAGCAGACATTATATTGCGTTCCTAATTAATGAAGCATTATGAGGTGTAAAATTAGATAGCGTATCTTTTAGAATCCCTCTTGGAGTCACTGCCTCCTTAAGAAACCCCGCAAAGCGAACCATTACCAATGTACTTGTGAGATAACACTTAGACCCATAGCTTGTGCTTATCATGTAGGAGACTCCACACTAATTTTTCAAGAAGGGCCGACAAGTTTTGTGTGTCTAATGGCAAGGCCACCAAATTGTCATGGTGTTGTTATCGTCTTATTAATACGATAAGACGATCACAACACCATTTTATCCCAAATGAAATTCCTCCTCATCTTAGCAATACGGTTGCACACTTTCAAGAGGATGTAATGGATTTGCATTGAGTAAATTGGAATGGCTATAGTAACTGACTTAGCAGCAACAAGGGCGAATCTATGTTGTAGAGAATGAGGGCATTTTCCCCCACTAATATTTTGATAAACTCGGTATTCTATGTATATTGTTATATATTAATTTGTCCCAACACATATTATAAATTGTATATATATTATATGAGTATTGTCCCCATAACTTTATATATGTGTATTACTGCCAAAGCTTAAAATTTCTAGATCCAGCTATCACTGCTTAGTACCACACGTTCCTGCTACTATCCTCGCTCTTTAAGAAAGATAAATATATTCTGACAAAAACATAGATAGATAAATATAATTTTTATCATAGTAGTATATATTTACCTGGTATTGATTATGAAATTCACTAATTGCATTAAAAGGTATTATACCTTTTTTCTTTGTTATGAGGACATATCATGTTATTTAAAGAACATAATACAATTAAAAAAAATCCTAAAGCATATATAATGTGAACGACATGTGGAAGGGGAGTGAAATTCAAACAGTGTCTCTGATTTCTACCCTCAAAATAGGGCAAGATCATATCTAATTTTTTTTTTATTTGTTAAAAGAGGCCAAAAGGCCAAAACAGAGACTATGCTAAGCTGTTGTGAGGTAAACACACCCCCACAACGTCACGCCATAACAAAGGAGTACAACAATTAGGAGGATGATCTAACAAATAGCATCCTAAATCTAATGGTGGGCCAAAGTGGCCAAACGATGGGCAACCGAGTTCCCTTCCCCAAAAACATGTGAAAGCTTCACCTGACAAATCTTAATTACGAGAGAAAAATGACAAAACTTTGATCAAATTCAAACTATTAAGTTCGTCTTTTTTTTAACTGAAAAAAAACAAAAAACTGTGCTAATTGACATATCATGTTTCAAAAGATGGATAAAGTCAAACTATTTCATGAGTATACATATATATTTAATAAAGAACATGACGAAATAGACTAATAAAATTTGATATAAATTTTCTCTAAAACAATATCACATTTTATGTTCGCCGCGTTGGCATACAATGGTTTGAATTCGTCAAAGTAATTAAATGTACAGTAGCCCATGATTGAGTGAGGACAATCCCGTTGACCCTAATAGAGTTAAAATAATACCCCAACATTAAGTTATGAAATTATTTAGGCTAAACCTTTCAATTACTCGCCCATTATTATTAAAATTATTTTATATTTTTGTTTAGTTAAAAATATACTCCCTCCGGTCTCAAATATAAACATAAATTAAATTATATTTGGACCAAATTTGGACTAAATACATTTTAACTTTTGTTTATATTTGAGACCGAAGGGAGTATTCAACACACACATATATATATTTATTATTTTTCTAATAAATTTATAAAATTATAATAAGTAAAAAAAATATTTCCTGTGTCGAAAAAAATTCTAATGTATATAACATATTAATATTAATTTACTAGTTCTACAAACTATTTTATCCTTCAACATTAGTAATATATAAACATTAAATAATTTCATTTATACTTGGGTTAACTCAATTTTTTTCTTAATTAGTGAAATTATTCTTGTCTTGTATGGGTACTAATTAATTAAATTAAGTAATAATAAACAAAAAATAATCATCATCATATAATATATAATAATTATTAACTTTGTAAGACAGGTTAATAATTATTTTATTTTAATTCTAAATATAATAAATGATGATTGATAAAGATGAATGATATATAATTTAAAATAAACAAGTCATTTAAGAAAATATTTTTCTGATTATTAATGACAATTAATTGAGATAATGCAATAATGACTATCTTAAAATAATAATAATTAAAAATAAATTTTTATTTTAGGCGGGAAAATAGATGAATATGGAGATAACACGTGGCATAATCTCACGTGGCAAAACTCTATTTTATATAATACAGTTGAATATATATATATCTTTGGTTTTTTTGGGTTTAGAATTGAGTTTATTAATATAAAAGAAATTGACACAATTAAAATTTTTCGGTCTCGTCAACACCCTAGGACAGCTTCACAGCGGAGAAAAAAAGATAGGAGCGCAAAGCAGCCAATGTTGAAAATAAGTAAGTAGAAAAAACAATCAATCCCATTATAGCTCACCTATAAATATCTTCATCATCATCCTAGTGAGACATATCATTCATCTCATACACCAACCGACACCACTCTTCAAAAATGGGAAACATAAAATTGTCTTGTTTGATGCTAATTTCATTAGCTTTCTTGCTTGGTGGTGCCATAGCAGAGCAATGTGGTAGACAGGCTGGTGGAGCTGTGTGTCCAAATGGGTTATGTTGCAGCCAACATGGGTGGTGTGGTACCACAGATCCTTACTGTGGAGCAGGTTGCCAGAGCCAATGTAAATCTACTGGTTCAACACCCACACCCACACCCTCTACCCCAACTCCAACACCTAGTGGAGATGTTGCTAGCCTTGTTCCCTCTTCTCTCTTTGATCAAATGCTTAAATACCGAAATGATGGACGCTGTGCTGGGCATGGATTCTACACCTATGATGCTTTCATTGCTGCTGCTCGCTCTTTCAATGGCTTTGGTACTACCGGTGATGATACCACCCGTAAGAGAGAGCTTGCTGCTTTCTTGGCTCAAACTTCTCATGAAACCACAGGTGATGATAATTATAATTACTATATTTAGATAATCGGATATGTCAACTATATAAAGAGTACATACATATGTTTGGTTTGGAATATTGGATTGAGTTTTGGAGAGAAATTAAGGAAAGTAGAGCAACATTTCAAAAAGTAGAATAAAATTTTTCTTTTCAAATAAATATTATCAAATTTAATAAATTCTTACAATGAAAAAGTATAATAAAACGATAGGCGGGGAATTTAATATCTTAATCTCTTATTAATTTTTTATAAATATTCTATAATTCTTTTTATAATTTGACTAGTTGATCACTTAATGACCCATCCACCTTGTACATCACCTTAATTTCTTACCAGAAGTCGCTGTTTTAATTTTATTTATTTATTTTGATAGCAAAGAAATAGATTAAGGTAAAGAGAATATAAGGGTACTCAAACCCACACATTAGTCACAAAATACAAGGGAAATTCCAATAAGTAACATCAACTCAAACAACTCAAACCACACCCATAACATGAACCAAGTGGACTAAAATCCCTCCTACCCCTACAACCCAAGTCACTATCTTAATTGTTACGTATTTGTGAGGCGAAAACCAGTACATGAATTAATTGGTAACATAAATTAGATTTCAAATGTTTATGAGCAGGAGGGTGGGCAAATGCACCAGATGGTCCATACGCGTGGGGATATTGCTTTGTCACCGAACGCAACAGCCAGGGAGACTTTTGTACGTCCACAGATTGGCCCTGTGCTCCTGGTAAAAAGTACTATGGCAGAGGACCAATCCAACTCACCCAGTAAGTTCCCCTCTCTAAAAATCAAAGCAGATTATTATAATTTTCTTTAATTAACTAAGCTAAGATGACATCCATCTCATAATTATTGTCAATTAAAAAATTGTATGTATCTAAACATCATTATTTAAAGGTTACTTTTGATCAATTGTATTTTGATTGTTTAAAGGTTTAATTAGTCTGCGGCCTCTGAATTATTTGAAAAGTTTTCAATAGGTTTTTGAACTAAAAACAATTTTAATTGAGTCCCTGAACTTACTTGTTAAAAATTTGTAATTGAATCTCTAATTTTTAAATATGCCTTTAAACTTTTAAATAATTTATAATTAAGTCCCTGAACTTTTACATAATTTATAACCAATCCCTCAGATCAGGAACTAGTTACAAATTATTTAAAAGATTGAAGACTTAATTACAAAATATTTATCGTAGTCTTAAGTGTGACAAAGTATTTTTTGAACTCTTGAGTGCGAGTTTGAACTCTACATCCCTTCAGTATTTCTTAAGAGTGCGTTGTAAGCCATTGGAGTCGTAAAAAAAAAAAAAATTACAAAATATTTAAAAATTCACGGACTCTTTTAATATTCTGAGACTCAATTACAAATTATTTAGACATTGTTTAAATTGTAATTTTATAGTAGTATTGTAATTAAACCTTTTTTTAACAGATTTTTTATTGTAATTAAACCTTGTTTAAAGTGTTGAGTGGACTAATGGGATATTGACCCTATATGACAGTAACTACAATTATGGGCAAGCGGGTAAAGCTATTCATGAAGATTTGATAAACAATCCCGATTTAGTATCCACAAACCCAACTGTGTCATTCAAAACAGCCATATGGTTTTGGATGACCCCACAATCAAACAAGCCATCAAGCCATGATGTGATTATTGGAAGATGGACGCCATCTGGTGCTGACAGATCAGCAGGGCGGGTCCCCGGATATGGTGTGATAACGAACATAATCAACGGTGGGATTGAATGCGGACACGGGCAGGATTCTCGGGTTGTTGATCGGGTAGGGTTCTACAGAAGGTACTGTCAAATATTGGGAGTGAGCCCCGGTGACAACTTGGATTGTAATAACCAAAGGCCATTCGCTTAAGCCAATTACCCATGTTAAAATATTGTAATAAAAGGATTGCAATGATCCTACATGTAACTGGAATCTTCTTGCTAAAAAAAATAGCATCCGGTCGTGCAGTTTAAATAAAATAAAATATAGTATTTTATCATCTTTTATGACTACAAAATACTTTCAAGACTATACTAATAATGACAAAAATAAGTTGTTAATGGCCCAAGATATTTAGGAAATTTTTAAATACACCACTAATTTTGTTAGCATATACTTTCCATTCGAAAATATATTTTCAGAGGTGTATCGTATGCTATCCGTAAATATATTTCCGGAAAAAGTCACTTTTTGTAGGTACAAACTAGCAAAAGCACGGTGTATTTAATAATTCCCAAGTATATATGCCGGGTATAGAAACGGTGCCCGGGCAAGAGAAGTGTGCCCCTATAGTTTCAAATTATAATCATTACGATGGATTGCTAATTTTATTTTTTCTACTTTTTTTATTTATGTAAAATTTAATTTTAAATTTTTCGCTAACTTCTGATCCCAGTACGCCTTGTAAATAGGCCTGCCAATAGGCCTTCGGGCCTCCTTTGCAGGAGAAAAAACAAAAATTGGCCTGCCAAGGACTGTTTGAAAACCCTCCATTAAGATTTCTAAGTTGCCTTACACGTTAACACCTCTTCAGCTTCAATTTTTTTTTTTTTTTGATAAAGACCTCTTCAGCTTCAAATTGAGTTGAGGTTGCTACGTTAACTTCATCACAATTGTATTTGCGTGGCTATGGCTATAGGAGTCTCAGTTTTAATTAATAATTCATAAGTCTAGCATACTGTCCAAATATTTAAGAATTTGATTATTATAAATAAAAAAAATACACATTTGAAGTTATTTAAAGGCGAGAGAAATGCATGTACACATATGGCTTGTTCTATGATCGATGATTTAAAAAACATAATCGATAATAAATTTCCATGACAGAAGCAACAAAAAAAAAAAATTTCCATGACAGCATATTCTATTTGGAAACAAAATATACACCATATACAATATGCCTAGACGTTTTGTCAAAAAAAAAAAAAAAAAGCCTAGACGTACAATTAGAATTTAGAAATAATCACACAAGAAAACATGTAAACTAACCACATAGATTAATTTACTAGTAAAATAAGAACAGTGTCAAACACAAACGTGCGTTTAAACCTCTTTATAAGTTTATGCATCTAATCTAATCTAATAGCTCGGGTTAAACCAAAATAGTGGATCAGTACGTAATACAGTAAAATAGAGAAGGCCATACTTCTCTCCCAAAATGATGAAAGCTTGTTGGCACCTATTGACTAGAAGAAATGACTTATGGGTTAATATTATTCGGTCAACGTATGGGTGTGGTGGTGATCTTTTACCTAAGATTAATGGTAATAAAGTTGGGTCAAATTTCTGGAGAGACATTTGTCATGCTTAAGAAGATGTCGCACGGAACCTAATTTGGAGACTTGGGGATGGTCTATCAATTAATTGTTGGAACAACGTGTGGGTTACTGAAGTGGGTACTATGAAGGATGTTATTACTCATAGCTTAACTGATGTGGAGAGTGTGATTAGAGTTGTGATTTAACCAATAATCAAGGGGAGTGGGACATGACTCGGATATCTCATTTGCTGCCTCGGAATATTGGGAATTTTATTCTCAAAATGTATCCTCCAAATCCGAATGGGTGTGCGGATGAAAATGTGTGGAAGCTCACGAAAGATGGTAATTTCTCCAATTGCTCAGCTCATGAATCTTAGGGATTAGTCAGATTTTGTGATCTAAGCTGTACAATCGCATCTGGTCTTGGAGTGGGCCAGAACAGAACCGATTGCATCTGTGGAAGCTTTCTCGATTTGCTTTGTTGATGAATTGGGCGAGATTTAAAAGGGGTTTTGCCTTATCTAGCACTTGTACGGTTTGTGGTGTAATGGAAGAGTCTATTCTCCATATGACTAGAGATTGTGGTGAGGTCTCCAGGTTGTGGTGGAATCTGGGAGAGAACTCGCTAACTGCAGTTTTTTGGAGCTTAGATATAGAGCAGTGGTTGAAGCTGAACTTAGTAGATGAGACTCTCACTACAAAAATAAACACTCTTACCCACTGTCTTTTTTCGTGGGCCCAGGCGGTAGGAAATTATCAAGGGCCTAAGCCCCAGAAAATGACATATTTGAATTTCATGACCAGTTATCTAGGCCCTTGACCCACGGTACACATCCCCATCGTTTTCGGCGGCATCTGCCCATGCTAACTTGGATCAGAAAAGAGGACTGACACATTTGACCACTTATCCTGGGCCATAGCTGACGGTAATACACCAGGATTTTTAATGTGGGCCTAAGCCCACAATTTTTTTCATTTTTTTTCTTAAACATTCATCTTGTTTCTCCCTCTCATCTCAAACCCTCACTTTGTCCCTCCCACCATCACTCACTCGGTCTCAACCCACTCTCCCTCCCACCCTCACTCATTGTCTCTCCTCTCACCTGTTCCTTCTCTTCTCCTCTCAGAACCTCCATATACAAAGCTTTTTTCCCCAAATCTTATCTTCTTTCTCCATCTCTCAACATTTCCACCCATCTCTCAGAACCTCCATACACAAAGCTTCCTTCTCTTCGATCCCTACCCGGATCTAGTGCGATGCGCGAATATTTGGGAGGTCACGACCTTGATTGCTATGGAGAGGCGGAGTGGCAGCAGACTTGGGGATGGCAGATGTTCGTGCGATTGCGCGCTCTTGCGACCCCCCTCCTTCGAGGTGGCGGCGGTTTAAGTTGTGGATTCGTCTTCCAGCAGGCCAATGAGTGTGGCGCCACCGTCGGAGTTCACGAGAAACGTACGTTTTTTTCTTCAGGCATGTCGGTTTCCGGGTGGAGCGGGAAGTGGTTCAGTTGGTTTTGTTGTTGTTGGGTTTTGTTGTTTGGTTGTTGGTGCTGTTGGTGGGTCGATTTTGGGTTGGTTTTGGTTTTGAGAGAGTTGAAGGCGGAGACTAAGGAGTTTGGGCTTTTTTTGTTTTTGTTCTGTTTCTGTGTTTGAGTGGCTTTAGAGAAGACGAAGAAGAAGATGAAGAAGAGGAAGAATTAGAAGAAGAAGCTTTATTGGTCTGTTGATTTTGTTGTTGGGGCTGCTTCTTCTTTTTCATAATAGATTTTGGGTTGATTTCTGCTTCTGCTTCTGCTTCTTCTGGATTGGGTGCTTAATTTCTGGATTGTGTTTAATTTTTGTGTCTAGGATGGGTGTTTCTGCACTGTTTGATTATTTTAGTTTTTAACTAATAATTAAATTTAGTCAGTTTAAAAACTGGTTAAATTTAATTATTATTTTTTTAAAAATGCCTATTCATTTTATCGTGGGCTTTTTCCCACGGTAATGGTCTCGCCAATTACTTGGGGAACTGGCCGAAGATAATTACCTGGGGCCAGTGCCCACGTTAATTACACGCGGCCTACAAAAAGGCCCACGGTAAAAGTTACTGTAGAGCAAATAACCTACGAAATGTGGCCCACGGTGAGCCCACAGTAATTTGTTAGTTACACACGGCTTTTGGACATTAGCGTGGGCTTTGGGCCCACAGTATTAATAGGTTTTCTTGTAGTGTCTTCATCACGATTTCAATTGGAATATGGCGTTCAGTGTTGCTATGCTTCAAATTTGGATTCACCGTAATCAGAAGGTTTTTGAGGGAAGAACGACGTCTGATTCTGTGTGGTTCAGCGTTGTGTTGGTTGCTTGCCAATCTATTATGAAGAGGTAGGACGAAAATGGGTTCCTTCGTCGTGTTGGTAGCTCGCTGGATGAGCCTTGTTATGTTAGATGGTTTCCCTCAAATGAAGATTGGATCAAGCTGAGTTGCGATGGTGCTGTTTCTCAACAAGGGATTTTGGCATCGACTAGTGGTGTGACTAGGGGGAGTGATGGTAAGTTCATTTGTGGGTTTCCATCTAGACTGTGGCCTTGCTCTATCATAGCTGCGGAGCATTGGGCCATATACACGGGGGTTTTTCTGACTGTGAGTAAGGGATTTCATAAAGTAGTCATTGAATCAGATTCAATGATTCAATGACGGCAATTAAATTTATTCAATCGAGGTGTTCTTTGCAACACCCCTTTTTTGCCTTAGTTACTGACATCATATCCCTTATGAGCAGAGTTGGTGAGGTAGAAATTTTGAACATTTTCAGGGAGGCTAATCAAGTTGCGGATGAGTTAGCCAAGTTTGGGCTCAGTCTCGAGTCTTGTAGCAGAAGTTTTAGTAGTATTCTTGATTTTATTTTGTATGCCTAGATGGCAGATGTTGCTGGGACGTGGTTTCCTTGAGGTTTTTGATTTGTTTTTTCTTCAAGGGTGTTTAGCCCCTTGTTGTCCAAAAAAAATAAAAAACTTCTCTTCCAAAAAAAAATAGAGAAGGCCATACTAAATTAACATAAAATATTGTACCAGAAATGATTAAGTTATACAATAAATTAAACAAAATAAAATCACTAATACAAAATGCTTGAGGCTTAATTTGATGAGTTAATTTTTTGATTAATTCAAATAAAGCTGAGATAACATGCAATTAGTCATGGGGCGGTCAGATGCTGCGTAGGACAGTGAGGAGCTTATTGACCCAAAAAAAAAAAAAAACTAAAAATGAGCTTCTTCGCGGCTGGATGCTTTTCTAATAGAAGAAATGGACCACTTCCACATGGACATGGTGTTTTTATAGAACAGCAGAGAATGTGGCCGCTATGAATTTTGAATCTAATCACAAGTCATTGCCTCCCTGGCCTTGGCATCCCCTCCTTTGTGCATATGAGAGAGAGAGAGCATATGTAAGAATAAAGTATTATAAAATGACAATTTTATAACTAAAAGCGTAAATTGAAAATAAAACAATAAAATCTTATACATTGTTAGTAACAATCTATATTTATTCTATATCTATATGGAATAGGTATAGAATAGGTATAGATTGCTACTAACATGGAATGTTCTAACTCATTTCCTCACAGCCAATCAGAATACAAAAATAGTTCAAGATGGCAACACACAAATCGTTCCCTCCAAAAAATGGTGACATGGCATAATTAGCCGTATAAAAAAATTAAAAAACCGAAAGAAAATACAAATACGGAAAATGTTTAAATATAATACACGAATTAAATGACTTTACAACAAACAATTATTGCTGAAGTTCTTATATAAACATCAGTTGAAACAAAAAATAGGAAACCAACATTTTTTCAAATGATCATATCCAAATTAATTAAATACTAAATAATTACATATTCAAATTTTATTATTTTATTATAGTATACGATTTTAATGTGGTTGATTCAAATAATAATTCTAATATTTAAAAAATAAAAAATTATTACAAATACACTATCTTTTGTTTTATCCTATTTTTAATTTCTAATTTCTAATATTATTACAAATAAAAACTGACAACAAATATTAAAAAAAACCAATAGTCATAGTCAATCTAATAAATAAAATAAGAAAAATGGAAATGAAATAATAAATTGTAGCCAATGCTAAATTCCTAATTTTCGAAAGCAAAAACAAATATGGAAAATGTTCAAATATAACCGACGAATTAAATGACTTTCCAATAATCAAATATTGCTGAAATCCTGATATAAACAACAACTGAAACACAAAATGGGTTACCAATATTTTTTCAAATGGTCATATCCAAATTTATTACATGATAAATAATTACGGGTTCAAATTTGAATAATTTTATACGATTTTAAAGCTTCTTTATTGAAATTTTAATTCTAATAGAAAAATTGAAATGAAATAATAAATGATAGCCAAATGATGAGTTCATAATTTAAAATGCAACAGAAACACAAACCAGGTAACCAAGAATTCTTTAAATATTTATACCCAAAATGATTAAATGATAAATAATTTCATATTCTAAATATATTTCGTATGCTATTGAAAAAGGTAACCATCATAGAAAATGCGAAAATTAAATAGAAGGAAATAAAATAACATGCTAAGCTTATAAAGGTGTTGCAAATTAAATTGTTTAATAAAAAATAGGACAAATTTGGGAAAAAAATAACAGATTGAAAGAGCTTCCATATAATTGTTGAATTAGTCTAGATACATATACATTATTTATTTGTCATTTACTGTATGATATGAAAGGAAATAAAAATTAATGTCTTATATGATATCAGATTCTAGATTTATTTGTAAATGAATAAAAAAGTAACCAACATATAGTAATTTAAAAGGAAATAAAATAACATGATAAACATTATAAATGGTATTACGAATTTAATTATTTAATTAAAAAATTAATAATTCAAAACAATAGTTAAATGTTTGCGCGGGAATAAAATAAAAAAATTAGTTAAAAAGGGATTGGTCCTTTTTACATAAAAGAGAATAAAATAACATGCTAAAATGATAAAGTGATTACGATTTTTTTTTGTTTTTTGGTGCAAAAGTGAATATGAATTTAAATTTTTAAAATTAACAAAAAAGAAAAATTCGTAAAAATAAAAATGAAACATATAACCGACAAATTAAAAATGTTTCCAAATAACAAAAATAAATGAAACATGTCCAGATACATAACATTTATATTTCATTGATTGTATGACATAAAAAAAATAAAGGGTGAATAATATGAGACCATATCGAAATATGATTTTACATGCTTCTAAAATAATGTCATAAAAAATGTGCATGCCGAAATTTGCCACTAAATGGTTATATTTGAAGTCTTTAAATTAAAACATGGTATTCACGGTTTGATTCATCTTTTTGCCTTTTGCTTGTTATTCTATTCTTCATTTTTTTAGTTTCACTTATATGCCATATTTACCGTCATAAGTTTATTGTGCCAAGTTTTTCAACTCCTGCAAGAATCTAAAAGTTGTTAAAGAAGAATGACTAAGGAATTGGTCCAAATGATAATAATATTTATAATTCTTTATTTAGTCTATTGTTATGTAGATAAGCCTTCTTGCTGAAATTCAGTTCAGTCTCTGCAGTAATTTTTAAAATTTTCTACTTCCTGAGTTATATGTTGCTTCCTGTTTCTAACTTACTTTCCATACTATTCATGCATATGTTTCCTTTACTGAAACCTTCAATAATCAATATCTATCATGATTATGTAAATGTCACCTCTCTTCCCCCCCCCCCCCAAAAAAAAAAAAAAAACAAACCACCCAAAACTACACATAAGTTTTTGCAGTTTATATATACTGCGTTATTTGGAAACCTTTAGTTGTGATCTAAATGATGCCATCAAATATTGTACGATGAGAGTATGAAGGAAAAGCATTGCATGATTGTACCTTTGTAAAGGATGATTCAGTCCTTATGATAAAGAGGGTCAGACGACTTAGTCCCTCTGAGACGCTTTCACAACATCAATTTATGTTATCTTTGCTTTCTCCAAAAGACGATAGCGTGCTTATTGAGGTGGGCAGATAATGTGCACAGAAACGAGAATAACCCGTCTTTCCTTTATAAGATGTACTCATTCACCCAATTATCAAGAGAAGTATGAGAAAACTCTGTAAGATTTACGGATTCAATTTACTAGTGAAGGAACATATGAAAATTAATCCGAGCATGCTTGCGTACCTTGTTGGCATTCAAACGAACATATAGTCAGGAAGTCAAAAGGTGGTCTGGTGGTTGGGGTGCGAGAGATAAAAGAGTGGAAGGTATAAGATGGTATGGGATCAAATCCTCCTCTCCCAAAAAGAAACTAACATTACTAACAATACGTGACAACTAACATTTGCCTTTAAAAAAAAACGAACATATAGTCAGCAATATGCATGCAAAAAAAACTCAATCATTAACACCCTGGCAAGAGAAGTCAGAATAAATAGAACCTGCTAATCGAGGCCTTGGTTCGCCCTTTCTATTGGTGTACTTATCTTGTTCCTTCAACCGGTGCCTCTCTTCCTTTTTTTATCTCCCTCTGTATGTGTATCTCTTTTTGTTATTAAGTGATTGCTCCTCCCTTGTCTTTTGGTGCCTCCTGGTATTTAAAGAGATTTCCATGCACACCCTATTCAATTACACACCTTCCTTTTTTCTTTCCCATAATCTTGCCCTTCAATGGTAATCATGATATGCTTTTGCTAGAGCAATTCTTTGCCTATTTTACCCAATCACATCCCTAATATGGCGCAAAAATAATGGAACCGTGTTTCTCCAAATTATTTTTTTTAGAAGAACTGTGTTCCCTTTCTTTTTTTATTTGGGCTTGAGCAACCACTACAACAGAATGTGAAAAAGATAGCACCACTTTAAACAGCGCTTTAATAAAAAAACGCTACTTTAGCTAATAAACAGCGCTTCCTATATGAAGCGCTGATTTTGGTCGTAAACAATAAGCAGCGCTTACTATATGAAGCGCTGATTTTGGTCCTAAAAATTTGGTCATACACAATAAACAGCGCTTCCAATATGAAGCACTGATTTTGGTCCTACATAATAAACAGCGTTTTTTTTATGAAGCGCTGATTTTGGTCTTGATCATACTTAATAAACAGCGCTTCTAATATGAAGCGCTGATTTAGGTCGAAAACATTAAACAATGCTTAACCCTTTTAAGCGCTGATTTTGGTCATTAATTCCTATTATATTCACTTCACGCTCGATTCCAAGAAATTCACTCACGCTCGCTCGTTCCCAATTCTCTTCGCCAAACCCTAACCGCAACAAGTCTTCGTTCCCAATCTCATCACCTTCTCTTCGTTCCCAATCTCATCGCAAACCCAACACCTTCGTCATCATCGTAACCCCAACATGTTCGTTCGTTCGTTCCCAATCTCTTCCCACTTCGTCCCGTTTTCTATTCGGCTTGCGACAGAAACCCAACACCTTCGTCATCATCGCAACCCCAACCGAAACCCTCTCCTTCTAGAACGTTCTCCATCGCTATAGAGCCAACTGAAACCCTCTCCTTCGCCACTTTCGTTCGTTCGTTCGTTCTGTTTTGCTTGCGACAGAGAAAGCAACCCCAACTGAAACCCTCTTCTCCATCGCAAACACAGCTCGCGTTTGTGCTTTGATCTGGACACCGCTCTCAGCGATCTCGCTCTCTCGCGTTTTTCACATCTCTCAGCGACCTAGTTCGATCTTGTTCTTCAGTTTTACCGAATGTTTCTCTTCTCTCTCGCTAGATCTAGTTCGATCTGGTCCATTTCCCTTATTTTTGAGTTTTGTTTTATTTTGATTTCAGGTCTGGAACGAGAAAGTAAGGGGCAAAGCTCGGGAAGAAAGAATGCAAGGCAGAGCATTTGACATTCAAACGCTTTTTTTTTTTTGGATCTGTGTTTGGTTTGAATAAAATCTTGTATCTGTATTCTTCCCCTGTATTCTTTTCTTGTATTCTTTTCTTGGATCTGTATACGGGAATTTGGTTCTGTAATGGTTCATCTGTGTTTGGTTCTTCTGTGTTTGTGTTTAGTTCATCTTGGTTCATCGCAAAGGGAAATTTGGAAGAACGTTTTTCTGGAAAAAAAATGGATCAAAAACAATGCTTCCTAAAAGGACAATAAACAGCGTTTTCCTTTAAGAGGCACTGTTTATTGATGCTGAAAACTAACAATAAACAGCGCTTTTTTAAGAAAGCGCTGTTTATTGTCAATTTTCAGCAGCGCTGTTTTTTTGAATAACAATCAGCAGCGGCTAAATAAGCAGCTCTTTTTAAGCGCTGTTTGATGCCAAAATAAGCGCTGTTTATTGCCTATTTTTGTTGTAGTGAACGAGCCCAACTTGATACAAGAAGTGTTGATGAACATGTAGGGTTGGCATAATTCCAATTAAGAGTTTTTTTTTCTTGCACCAGACTTGACAACTTTTATATACCTTTCACTCTTTTATTGGATTGGGCTTGCATCGCGGACCCAATTTGATTGAAGAAAACATGAGATAGAATTAAAGTCCAATTAAAGCTCTTATCTTCATAATTCTTCTTTTAGACTGGTTTGGTGGCCTGTGAAGAAGCAAATAAAACTGTAAAAAGTATCATAATAATTCTTTTTTGATTTATTCATTTTTATGACTAAAGACGAACTAAAAAGGATAAATCTTTTTTTTTCTTTCTATTTTGGTATTTTGGTATTTTTAATAAAATAAAATAAAACAAGGGTAAAATAATGCACACAAATAGAGGTTAAAAGAGCAAAATATTTTTCTTAAAAATTTGAAAACACCGGTCAAAATTGGGTATTCACATCTATTATAATACCTTTGCAAGACTTTTTCTTGCTTTAAAATTTGATCTGAAGTTAGACCAGAGAGTGGTCGGAATGTGACTACAACGGTGGAAGGCGACAGAGCATGGTGGATCACCACGGTGGAGGTGTGTACCTACACACACTCCTATGCTTAATTCAGTGACGGAATAGTAAGTGTGAGGTAAGGAATAGTGCATACCTGATCTTGCTGAGGTAAGTGGTTTTATAGGTGAGGTCAGTATGCGAGTACGTTTGGGCCCCTTTTTTGCCGTCCTTGGCTGTTCGAATATAGTAGGATCAATCTTATGGTAGAGGTCCGTTCCAGGGTTTTGTCGCTGCCAAAGAACTGCTTTTAGGGTTTGCGCCGCTCCCCTAGTCCCTTAGTTCAAGTGTCGCTGAGGACTTGATCTAGGGTTTCAACAATTCGGTTTGGCCAAGCTGGAGTTAGGTCGATTATTTTGGCCGTTAACGGTGTAACCCCTCAAATTTCACTTCTAGAACTTAGAATTTTTTATGTGTGCAATTGTGTGTTTTTAATGTGTGATTGTATGTTTAAAAATGTTTTTGAATGGTTAGGAATTGACTAGGATCGAACAGGACACAACTGCGTGAATTTGGACGCGAAACGGGCCGATTGCACGTGGCCAGGGGGCGCAGGGCGCCTAGTTTACACCGAGGCAGGGCGCCTGGCCCTGTTCTGCCTTACGCGATTTCTTGCGTTTTTCTGCATTTTGGGACCGGTTTTATGATTTTTTGGGACCTGTTTTAACCCATTCCTGACCCATTTCGTGAGGGTTACATACAAGGACTGATAACCACCCATTCACCCACGTTTTTATGTCCTTAATCACGTCATTATCATCTCTCAAAATCACACTTCAGAAAAACTGATATTTTCTCCCTTTCTCTCTATTTTGCTGTTCTTGGAAGTTCTTGCTTGGCACACCACTTGGAATTCCAAAATTAATACCAACACCATTGTCTTTCTTCCATTCCCATTGAAGTATTTAGGGTGTGGTAAGTCTTTCTCATCGTGTTGATACCAATTGATCACCCTTAGGGTTTAAAATTCTGATTTTCTCATCCCTACACCTTTGTTCTTGTGTTTTTGAAGAAGAAACCTACCAAAGGAGAAACAAAGCTTGGAACCCTTAAGACCTCATTAGGGCACATGAAATTCTAAGGTAAGGGGTTAGATGGATACAAGATTAGTGGGCTCATGTATATAATTAGGCAATAGGGACGTCCCATAGTCCCTAGACTTGGCACGGTTGTGCAAAATAAGTACCATTGCCATTGTAGCGGGAAAATTGGCATGTTGGCACCGTCATGGTGTCGTTATTATATTGAGATAATTTATGTGATGTGATATGCGTTGATTCTATGGTTATATGCTATGTTATGTGATATGTTGCTTGTTGACTGTGATTACTATATTGATAAACATGTGATTGGATGATGGGGTTGATGGTTGTTGTTTGGCCTTATATGACCATTTGAATGATATGTTGATAAGTGATAGAATGTCTTAGAGAATGATTTGGGTGATTTGAGTTCATTAGGTGGTATAGTAAGATTGTGAAGAAGATTCAGGTATGCACGATAAGTGAAACTGTGTAGAACTTAACTAAGGTAAAATGATGTTTTTAGTGCCCCAGTTATGGATCAAGTGAGTCTTAGGACTTGGGTATGACAGTGGTATTGTTTTGTTGATGGTTTGAGTGTTTTAAAGCAAGATTAAGAGTGGTTGAGAACTTAGAGTAATTTTATGCAGCCCAAGTCCTAAGACCCACTTGATCATAACTTAGGCACTAAAAACATCATTTTACCTTAGTTAAGTTGTACACAATTTCACTTTCATGCATATCTCAATCTTCTTCACAATCTTACTATACCACCAAATGAACTTAAATCACCCAAATCACTCTTTAAGACATTCTATCATTTATCAACATATCATTAAAATGGTCATATAAGGCCAAACAACAACCATCAACCCCGTCATCCAATCACATGTTTATCAGCATAGTAATCAAAGTCAACAAGCAACGCATATCACATAACATAGCATATAACCATAGAATCAACGCATATCACATCACATAAATTATCTCAATTTAATAAGGACACCATGACGGTGCCAACGTGCAATTTTAAGTCTGGAAGTTTTTAACAAAGTTTCACTAATTGATTTTTTAAATTCAAGATATGATAGGTATTGACCCAAACCCTTTTGGATAGTGTTCTATAATTTTAGGGGAGTAGTACGGTACGTCCGGCTGCCCCCGAATACGTGGGGACCACATAAAAACTCGTGTTGAAAGATTCCCACACTGAGGCTGGGTGCCAGGTGCCAGGCGCCCTGAGGGCAGCCTAGGTGCGCTGTGTTTTGATGTTTTCCCATCCGTTCCGGCCTAGGGAAGTGTTCTAACGTGTGTTTTAAGGGTATTTGAGGTTCGACAGGGTATCCTAAGTGGTGATCAAGCCTAGATGAATTTAAGTAGAATGAAACACTTGATTTAGTGTGGTGAGGTAGGTTGACAACTTGGGCTTGTTCCAAGGTTTGGGAAACTTGTCGAGTTACTAATGGGGAGTACCTTGTTAATGTTATTGTATCTGATCGCTTGATGAGCTAGTCAGTGAGTTGTTAAGTTGTAGCCGACCGCTTGATGAGATGGTCGGTGAGTTGATAAGTTATTATTGTTGTCGTTAGACACTTGTCTAGTTTGTGTTTATGCATCATATGTGTCTTGTTCGTTAACGTTATTGGGCGTGAGCAACGATGATGCAGTATAGTATCGGCCACGATGGGCAAGGTACCCGGCCTCGGGGGTCGATCGGGTGGGTGCGTCTTATATAAAGGCAGTGGATGATCACCACAGTTGGGGCGTTCCCATATAAATCGGGTCACTCTGACTAGACACTGTTCGTACTCAAGAGTGATGGTGTTTCCGCACTCGTTCATCTGAGATGGTTTGGATCCACATGTCCGGTGAAGTAGACATTGGTCTAGGATTGCATAAGTACTCGTAGAGTCATGCATTCATGTTATGTGTTGATTAAGTTGAAGTTGTTATATGCGCATTGCCTAAGCTATGTCCTTTGCCGTTTGTGCTATGATTGTATATGATGTCTAACCCCTCTTTGTTGTAGCTACTCATACACTATTGTGTATGTTTAGACGATGAGATTGTAGGTGAGGACGACGACGTGGCTGAGGAGTGATCCGTGGACGTGGTCTTCGTAGTTAGGATTTCCGACGTTTTGTTGTTTTTCGTTGTTGTTATTTCCAAAGTAAATGCTTAGGGTCAGCTCTGAGACGTTGTGAAGTCGGGGCGTTTTTATTATTTGAATTTGATCGTAATTGTTATTTGATTATTTTCGCAAGTTGTAAGAGCGTGATGACTCTACTTTAGGTTTATGAAAAATTTTATTTGACTGTATTTTTTCAGCTGTCGTATTTACTTTCATTTATTTCTTTAATGGTAACATGCGTGGTAGAGAGTGTCACAAACGGGCCTTAGTTCACCCCGGATGAAATTTTTTTTTCGCAAGTCCACTAATAATAATAAATAAAATATCAGTCAAATATTGTCATTATTAATCATTTTTTACTCTTGAAATGCCCACTCACCAGCCCCACTTAAAAGTTGAAACTTCCCAAATCTAAAAAGGAAACTCACAAATGGCAATCTCACAAGAAAAGTCCCATAAGAATTATTACATGGTGGCACTTTTAATTGGATAGACATAGCACTAATGCTGAGTATGCAACTCCACAAGGTGCCACCAAGGAATAGATCGTATTTAAATCATGTTCAAAAAATTACGGCTACAAGAAAACGCTTTAGGCAGCCTAATCAATTACATATAAATATCCAATTACAAACGTTTCCATATAATATTTCTCTGAACAAATAGCTTTAATTTCTTCTAATGCCAAGTTGAATAAAGATACGACACTCAATTATATATGCACAAATATATTTATAACATATTTCAGAAAAAACCTTTCCTTATATTTTATATAAGATATAATATTAAAATGAGAAACAACAAGAAGTGTATAAATTATTTATAAATTTTATGTACAATAGAATATATGATTCAGAAGGTTGTTAAATTAAAAATTCAAAGAATATCAAGAGAAGAATGAGAGTAACGTGATCTTGATAAAATTACTTATTTATTGGCCTGAATCATTATGCATCAGCATGTATAAAATAAAAACCAAATAGCTAACTTTTTCTTGCGAAGAAATAGTAATTAGTAAACTTCAGTCATGATTGATACACTTTGAAGAAAGGAGTTAGAATTTTGATTTAACTTGAACACACTTAGTAGACTAAAAGCATCAAATAATAAAAGTTAGAAATTACCCAAAGAGTGTTCCACTGCGATCAATTGAAATAGTACATACTGCAAAGCAAAGCAGAGTTAGGCTATATTATTAGAGTTCTTGAACAAAGCTTCTAAAATATATATATCTATCTATACTATATACAATTGTGGAAAAAAAAAATCTCAAATAGGAAACCTCCAAATGGCATCTTCATAAATATTAGAATCTGTCAATATCTTTTATATTTGGTAACACAATCATAGGAAATCATGTAAATATCTTTTATATTTGGTGTACATTTATTTAGGAATCATGGCAACAAAATCATAGGATTCAGTTACGATTTTGTAGCCAAAGTGATTGTATTTATTTAGGAATCATGGCAACAAAATCACAGGATTCAGTTACGATTTTGTAGCCAAAGTGATTGTATATATATTTACTTATCATATCAATGAAAGGCAAATAATATTTAAAATTTATTTTATGCAGAAATATTTCGAATTTGAAAACTATATATTACTAAAAATCAATAATGTGGTTTGCAATGAGTACTGTTATCGCAGGTATTCTGTTTTGATAGCAATTAATATAACAAAATAACCAATGAGTAAAAATATGTCAAACGAGGATGAAAACTTTTCACGAAAATTATTAGAAGTTTCAGGCTAAGTATAATTGTTTAAAGAAATTTTGATTTGTTGCTAGACCAAGGAATAAAAAAAACTATATAAGAATCTTACCAACAACAAAATGTATAAGAAACTATATAAAAGTTGTTTTAATTTGGATATTGGTGAATATTTATGTCTCATAAATATAAAAACTATATAAAAAACCTATTAATATATAGATCATAAAAGATATTTTTCTCATGCATAGATGAAAATTTCAAGTGAAAACTTGGTAAGATTTAGATGTAAATATTTACATCATATGGGAATAAAAATTTTACACAAAGCAACATTAATATCCATGTAATAAAAGTAAAACTATTTGATCTATCTATTCATAATATATTTTAGAATAAACCTCCATATCTGTCTACTAAAATTTAGAATGAATGAGGCCACGGTGAAAATATTTAATTTTCTCTTTTTATATGACTTTTATGTATTTATTGTATACTGTGCATAGGACGAACTATAACTACTTTATAATAAATTTTCTACAATATTCTTAGAAACATTTACGTCGTTTAATATATAATATTTTAAAATAAGTTGCACATCATCATAATTTTTAATGTGCTTTTTTTTTTAATACACACCTTGCATAGCACGGGACATTGTCTTATCATACTAATAAAACTTTTATACAAGTTATATTTAATTTTATTTCTTATTTTAATATCCTACAAAAGTTTAACTTTTCAATTAATGGAATATATAGTAACTAAAAGTTAATAGTTATATTGGTAAATATTTATATTTCATAAAGATAAAAATCATATTAAAAATGTTATTATCCATCTCCATTAGTTATAATAAAGTAAAAAAAATAAAAAATAAAGTACTTTTCCTCATGAAAAAATAATAGGGAAGATTTTCCCACCTAAACTGAGGGTGTTTTTGCAATTTCACATTTTCATTATTCTTTGTGTTTTGTTAAGTGGTAGCTAGCGTTTGATGTTTTGTTGTTTAAATTGTTATAAAAAAAATTATTTGAAATTTCTTAATTGTAGTGAAAATATTTAATTTTCTCTTTTATATGAGTTCTATGAATTTATTGTGGCATCACTATTTTATAGTAAATTTTCCAAAATGTTCTTAGAAACATTTACATACTATAATACATAGTATTTTAATAAAAATCATACATCAATATACTTGAAACTGAATATTTTCTTCGTATATTTCTGTGAGAAGATGTACATTATATAGACAAGAAGTTATCCTAATCAATCCCAAGAATTAAGGAAAGAATCAACTAAGAAAGGAAACTAGGAGAGTATCCCATAAATACAATCGGGATAATAATAAGAAACATCCTAACAGAATAATAACAAATCTACTACAGTAAATAATAGTATCTCAACACTACCTCTCAAGGTGGAACATATACATCATATGCATCCATCTTGTTACATATGTAAGTTATCCGAGGACCTCATAGACACTTTGTGAAGATATCAGCAAGTTGATCATTAGAATTGATAAAGGAAGTTTTAATGATTCCAACGAGAATCTTTTCTCTAAGGAAATGATAATCGACTTCTATATGCTTTGTCCTCTTGTGAAAAACTGGATTGGAGGCGAGCTGCAAGGCTAACTGATTATCGCACACAAGTTCTATAAGACCAGCCTCACAAAAATGTAGTTCCTGTAGTAAACCTTTCAACCACAAAAAGCTCAGATGTAGCATGCGCCATACCCCGATACTCGGCTTCTGTACTTGACTGAGCAACAACAGTTTGCTTCTTGCTCTTCCATGAAATTAGATTTCCTCCTAAGATTACACAATAACCTGAAGTAGACCGTCTATCACTTGCAACTTCGGCCAAATCAACATTTGAATACCCAATGATATAAATGTGGCCTCTATCACTGAAAACAATCCCCTTTCCAAGTGACCTTTTGATGTACTTAAGAATTCGAACAACTGTACTCCAATGACTATCATATGGAGAGTTAAGGAACTGACTGACTACATTGACTAGGAAAGACATGTCTGGTCTTGTCATAGTGAGATAATTTAATTTTTCCACTAGTTTTTGGTATCTACTTGGATCAGGATATGAACCCCACTGATTAGGAAGGAGTTTTACATTAGAATCCATAGGTGTGTCGACCGGTTTAGAATCTAATGTAAGTCTGGTATGCAACCTAAGAGGGGGGTGAATTAGGTTGACCAATTTTCGAGTGACTTTTAGAGATTTCTTGTTCTTTTGTTTTATGGATAAACAGATGAAGTTTGATTGATTTAACAAAAGTAAAAGGATAAGGAAGAAGATTGATACACAAGAATTTATACTGGTTCCCCTAACCACTTGGGTACATCCAGTTCTTCTGACACCTGCAGAACAATTCACTATGATAGAATTCTTGTTACAAGCAAGCCTCACCCCAAGGCTCCCTAACAATATCTATACAACAGCAAGATAGCACCCCACTATCTTTTCAAACCAAAAACTCAACACAAGGATGAATTTACAATAATGAAGAATGGTATGGCTGTATCAGATCAATATCACTTTGTAACTATACAACTTAGTGCTCAAGAACTTTTTCAGAATATGAAAATTATATCAAAGTTCTAGGCAAGAAAGTTTTGAAGGTTTAAAACTTGTAAAAATGATATTGAACTCTTATGATTGAAAGAATGAAAGTTGTATCTATTTTCTGATGTAAAAGGTATATATATAACCATCAGATCGTGTATGAAGCAAGGTGATCATTTGGCAACTTTTCAGAAACCAAACCACACCATTTGAAATCACAACGTTTGAAAATTTGATTTTGCAAAGAAGGGTAATCGATTATGTCGTTATGGTAATCGATTACATGTGTACGTTGAAAATCGATATTCAAAAATTTAGTTAATGTAATCGATTACACAATTAAAGAAATCGATTACATGTGTATCATAGGGAGTTTATGTAATCGGTTACACATTATAGGTAATCGACATCTGAAACTAAGAAAATGTTTTTGCACATCAGAGCATTTATGTAATCGATTACAAACTTGAGGTAATCGACATCAAACTGAAAAATGTTTTTCTTAAGATTTCAAAAGGTTTGCTTCAACACTAACTTTGCAAATAACTTAGATTAAGTTTTTAAACTTAAGGAATGATTTGTTTGAGCACATCTAAGTTATATAATCACAGTTTTGCAATATGTCAAAGATACGAACCATACTTACAGAGAATTGAAAAAACATAATTAACAACTCTGTAGAATCTTTGACTTGATCTATCGGAGTCTTTTCTTCTTTTTGATCAGCAAACTTGTCATCATCGAAACCCAGCCAAGTTTAAGAAGGAAATCTTCTTCACATCTAAAAGACTTGTCTCCTCCAAAATATCAAGAGCATACTTTCTTTGAGAGATTTGAATGAGCTACCTCAATCCCAAGAAAGTAGCGTAGAGGACCCAAGTCCTTAGTCTGAAAATTCTGAAACAGATGTTGCTTCATTGATACCCCCATAATCATCACCTGTAATCACAATATCATCAACATAAACCACAAGATAGATATATTTATTTGATGAGGAGCATCTAAGAAAAACGTAATGATCTGACTCGCAACGAATCATCCCAAACTGCTATAAAACTTTGTTGAACTGACCAAACTAAGCCCAAGGTGATTGTTTCAGGCCATATAAAGACTTCTGCAATTTGCATACTAGACTATTCTCCCATGAGCAACAAACCCAAGAGGTTGCTTTATATAAATCTCCTCCTCTAAATCACCATGTAGGCATTCTTGATATCCAGCTGAAATAGGGGCCAACGTTTCATGGCAGTCATGGCTAAAAAGAGGCAAATAGAGACCATCTTCGCAACTGGTGAGAAGGTATCAGTGTAGTCCTGACCATAGACCTGAGTACATCCATTTTCCACCAGGCAAGCTTTCAATCGATCGACCCGTCCATCAGGACCTACCTTAACATTAAACACCCACCTGCAACCAACAATAAATTTCCCAGGAGGAAGTGGAACAAGCTCCCAAGTATGGTTAGAGTCCAAAGCTGACATCTCATCAAGCATAGCCTGCCTCCACCCTGGATGGGATAGTGCTTTTGAAACTGTCTTTGGAATAGAAACAGAGGTAAGTGCAGAAATAAGAGCATAATAGGTGGGAGATAAACGATGGTATGACAGGAAATTATAAATAGGATAAGGGTTATGGGTAGAACATGTACCTTTGCAGATGGTAATGGGCAGATCAGGAGAAATAGGTGGAGCCAGAGCAAGGGAGGAGGCACCTGGAAAAGGAGCTGAAGCACGTGGCCTAATTACCGCTTATAAACGATGTCATATCGATTCATAGGAGGAGGAGACTCAAGTGATGGAGAATCTGACACCTCTGGAGGAGCATCTGATACCTCTGGAGGAACAGAAGTTACAGTATTAGATTCAACAGATGTATAATAGGGTATAGGCAAAACCTGATCCAAGTCATCTAGAGGAACACCTGAGATTGCAAAGTAGGGTATGTCCTCGAAGAATGTAACATCTGCAGATGTATAAAAGCGGTGTGTGGAAGAAGAGTAACACCAGTAGCCTTTTTGGACATGAGAGTAACCAAGGAAAATACACTTGATACCACGAGCAGATATCTTGTCACAACCTCGAGATAGATCATGAACAAAGCAAGTACAACCAAAGACACGAGGGGTAATGACATATAAGGGGTCCATAGGATACAAGAGAGAATGAGGAACTTGGTCATTCAAAACAGACGAGGGCTTCCGATTTATTAAATACCTAGCAGTAAGGACAACATTGCTCCAAAACTTTAAAGGTGCATTAGCATTTAACAAGAGAGTACGAGCTACATCAATAATATGCATGTGTTTTCATTCAACTACATGTCAACACACTAAATTGTCTAAATTATTGGGGTATTTTGAGTATAAAATATTATGATTTTGTTCCTTATTAGATAAAATATGCTCACTATTTCATCATTTATGCAGAAAAGTAACAAAGACAACGCTTGGAGCAAAAGATACAGAATTGGACAAAAAACTGGCAAGTTTTGGAGATTTTTGGCGTTTCTGGACAAGTGGCACGGACTGACATCTTCTTAGTACGGTCGTACCTATTCAAGCCCGACAGTAGGGGCGTAGTTCGTGGTCAGTACGACCTAGCACCGAAGAAGAAGTCCAGTACGACCATACCGGGCGAAGGAAATGCGGTAGTATACAATTCTTTGTCAGGTCACACCCGATTACAAATGCAGACCAACGTCGCAACTCTAGTGCTGATGCGGCCAGTGTATAATCGCGATGACGACCGTACTCAAGCCCAGAACGCACAAATTTGAAGCCAGTTTGACCTAGTGCGCAACAGAGCCTATAAATAGACATCCTCAACCCCTTGTCAAAACTAACTCACTTAAGGAGAACTCACTCTTTGAGTGAGAGGCTTTTGTCTTGCTTTTTCCTCTTGCCTCTTGTCTTTCCTTTTCTTTTATGATTTCTTGCTTAGATTCTTGTTATTCTATGTTATTGAGAAATACTATGAGTAGCTAAATCCATCACTAGGGGTGATAGGGGATCTTTTACTATGTTTTTTATATTTGTTTAATTGTTATTATGAGTTTTCTTATTATCTTATTGAATGTGTTGTTCTTAGCATGCTTAATCCCATATGATCTGACCAGTCCTTAACAAATTAGTTAATTGGAGGCGATCGTACGACAATTACTTAATGGAACTCTAGGAATAACTGAATTCGCTAATTATGCCGGATCAAGGGTAATTGCTTATTTCCAATCAGTCATTAAATTGATAAACTCACTAGTTCCTAATGCTCTTTATTTTAATTACCTTGCATGATCAAACTGGGTTGTTCTTAAGAAGAAAACTGTTAGTATTGCATGATCAAATAGTGTTAATAATATATGAGTGGGTGGTTAGCATTCGAATAGGAATCATGATAGTTTGTTAACAAATTCAAGACTAAGTATTAGTAAACCCAGTTCCCCTAGGCTTTCCATACTTGATCTCTATTCTTTCTTGCATATTTGTTTTATTGTTTAATTGTCTCGTTCTCGTAAAAACTACTTTCGCTCGTCTAAATAATAAAGGATCTCTATTAATTTAGTACTCGCACATTCTCTGTGGGTTCGACATCCGGAGTCTTAAATATACTCTACTTTATTACGAATTACGATCAGGTGCACTTGCCTGAGCCGCAACATTACACCATTTTGTTGAGGTGTATGAGGACAACTAGATTGACGTATAATGCCATTAGAGTTCATAAAAAAATTAAAACAACCAGAGAAATATAGTTTTGCATTATCATTGTGCAGGATGCGAATTGTTTTGCCAAACTTAATCTTAACTTCTGAACAAAAAATTCTAAAAATACTAAACAACTTAGAAGAATCTTTCATTAAAAATACCCAAATACATCTTGAGAAATCATTAATAAAAGTGACATAATACCGATATCCTAAGACAGAAGGAACACGACTTGGACCCCAAACATTGGAGTGAAGACGTAGCTTGTTTATTAATACGACTAGAAAAAGGGACTCTATGCTTTCCTAACTGAGAAGACTCACACTGCAAAGACTCTAACCGTGAAAGATCAGGTACCATTTTCTTTAACTTTGGTAGACTTGGATGACCCAAACGACGATGTGGAAGATCAGGAGATTCAGCAGCAACACATATAGTGGAAGCGGAAGGCTGGAGGTAATAAAGACCACAAGATTTAGATTCAGTTCTAATCATCTGTCCCGTACTCCAGTCCTGTATCAAGAAAGAATCAGAAGTAAAGGTTATGGCATAGTTCAAGGAACGGGTTAATTTGCTTATGGAAATTAAATTAAAGGGACAATTAGGAACTAAATAGACAGAGCTTAAAGATAGTGAAGGAATGGGTGAAACTTGTCCAACACCAGTAGCCTGGACTTGAGAATCATCCACAACAGTGATATAATGTGGAGATTTGGGTTGTGATAATTTAGAGAAAAAAAGGAATTACTAGTCAAATGATCTGAAACACCAAAATCCAAAACCCATCCAATAAGTGTAGAGTGAGAAAGACAAACCGAAAAATTGCCAGTATGGGCAATAGTGGCCGAGGAGGTCGCCTGCTGAGTTGCCTTTAATTGTAAATACTCCTTACACTCACTGGCAGAAAAGGTAGTCTTAGATTCAACTTTTGACTCAAAATCTGTGGAGGATGGAGCAACATTACCAATCTTACTTAGGAACCCATGGAGGCTGAAGCATCGATCCTGAGTGTGCCCATATTTCTTACAGTAAGTACAATGGAGGCTTCCTCTACCCGCTCTACCACGACCGTGACCACGACCACGTCCTTGACCCCCGCCTCCACAGTCACTATAATTAGAAATAAGAGTGGAGGACTTAAGGGCTGTCTGGACATTATTGCCTAGTAAAGAGACTCAGATGAGGATTAATAAGCTCTTCCACTGTAGGATGGTGGTGTTTGTCAAAGCCTGATCTCGGACAGATCCATACTCCTTCGGGAGGCCGTGAAGGATAAAAACCATGAACATATTATCAAGCTTTGCCAACACCTTTTTAAGATCATCACTAACTAGCATCAATTTTTATCCCATCAATAGTGGACTGAGCTCAGGCCAAACACTCTGATAAATCTTGATCAGTCATCTGAAGGGTAGCCAAACTACAAACAGACTCACACAGTCTCTAAATATCATTAGCATAAAGTTTTTTAGCCTTACTCCAAACATCATAACATGTCTTGTACAAACAGAAGTGTGCTAGCAGTGTGGGCTCAATAGAGTTCCATAACAAAGATACAAGTTGATAATCTGCTTGCTCCCAATCATTCTTAAACTTAGCATCAACCTCTGAAGCCTTCTTAGTAAGATGATCTAAAAGACATTGACCCAGAAAACCAAAACTCAAGAAGAATACCAGTTCAAATAGTTTTTACCATTCAACTTTTCAGTGGTGATGGTGGGCGATCCTTGAAAGGCAAACGAGATCAAACTCTTTTTTGTAGAATCACCCTTTGGTGTCTCACTCATGATGACTCAATCAAAGAAAAATAGCAACAACACTAAATAAGGAAGCCTGGGTGCTAGAAAAACATAATCAGAACCACAAAAAAACTGCACTTGAGCTGCAGAAACAACACCAAAAAGAGACCAAAAGCGGAAAAAACTAAAAGCACGCCTCAAACGTGGGACCCACAAGTTTGAAGGGGACCCAAAAGAATCAAAAGAAGGAGGTGAGTCACGTGGTACCAGTTTCACGGCAAACGGCGGTGGCGGCGCGTAGCGGCACATCGCTTGGATTCCAGCGATGAGACTTCTAGGTCCGGCAGATCGGCGGCCGGCGAATCTAATGGTGTGGCGCATGTCGGCGGTGACAGCGACGGTCCGGCGGTGGCGTGACCAGTGACTGAATGTGATGTCCCTTGGACACCTAGAAACCAACTAGGTTAGCCTTGATAGTGGCTAAACCTTAAAAAAACAAGAGCTAGGATTTCGGACCTTGCTTTAGATATCAACTTGAAACTGAATATTTTCTCTGTATATTTCTGTGAGAAGAATGTGCATTATATAGACAAGAGGCTATAATAATCAATCCCAAGAATTATGGAAAGAATCAACTAAAAAAAGAAACTAGGAGAGTATCTTGTAAATACAATCGGGATAATAATAAGAAATATCTTAACAGAATAATAGCAAATCTACTATATAGTAAATAATAATATCTCAACAAATATAAAGCTAAATTATATTTTTAGTCCCTTATGTTTATTTTGGGTTTCAGTTTGGTTCCTTATGTATTATTTGTTCCCAATTGATCCCTTATGTGTAAAGGTTACACCAATGTGGTCCACTTATTTCGAAATATTACAAAAATTATACCAATGTGGTCCATTTTTTTTTTGCAAAATAAGTGGCATAAAATGGACGACATTTGTATAATTTTCGTAACATAAAGGATCATTTCGGAAGAAAAAAAACAAGAGGACCACATTGATATAACTTTTACAGGGACCAACTTTCAAACTTTTAAAATATAAGGGACCAAACCGAAATCTAATATAAACATAAAGTACTAAAAATATAATTTAGCCTCAATATAATTTTCAATGTACTTTTTTTAATATACTTCGCACTTAGTATTTCCCATCATCATATCATACTAATAAGACTATATAAGTTATAATTTAATTTTATTTCTTATTTTAAATTCTGATAAAAGTCCAACTTTTCAATTAATAGTATAAATTTCAACTAATAGTTAATAGTTATATTGTGAACAATATTTATATCTTATTCATATAAAAACTATATTAAAAATATTAGTTATAATAAAGTACTTTTCCTCATAAAAAAATATAAAGTACTTTTATATCAGCTTTTTTTTGGTACATTTTGTAATATTCATATCATCATTCTTATCAAAATTATCTCTTATTATATAGTTTGAATATTTTTGTAGCAAATTAATGAATTCCTGTTTCAAATTATTATATTTCTCCTTACAAAATGGAAATCTTCTTTTGTTTTGAAAACAAATTCTTTTGATAGGTATTATTTTGATACATCGTGAGTACACGAGCCATATTTTAATATTGAATATATTATAAAATATAGTAAAGGTATTATATGTTTACGTGTGTATATATATATATATATGTGTGTGTGCGCGCGCGCGCGCGCGTGTGTATACACTACAACAGATTCTTTAAAAGATGGCGCCACTTTAAATAGCGTTTAAATATGGAAGTGCTACTTAAAATTAGGTAGAGTATTTTAAGTAGCGTTTAACTAAGAAACGCTACTGAAGGGTAAAGAAATAAATAGCGCTTATAAAATCAACGCTACTTATAGTGGAGGAATAAATAGCGCTTAAAGTGAGAAGCGCTATTTAAAAAGTGAGAAGCGCTATTTAAAGAAGGACGCAAGAAAAAGTAGCGCTTAATGCTGAAAGCGCTATTTATTGTGTTAACCTAAAGTAGCGCCTATATAGAAAACACTACTTATTGTCTGACCTAAAGTAGCACTTCATAGATAAAGTGCTATTTATTGTCAACTACTAATTTTAATTCAGCCTGCGTTTCTCAGTACCAGTCAGTCCCACTGTCGCATATCTCTCTCTCTCTCTCTCTCTCTCTTTCTCGAGTTTCTCTCAACGTCGCCATTGTTACTCCTTCATCTCAGTGTCGCCACCATCTCTGCTTGCGTTTCTCACCTTCGAAGCTCGTTGTTGTTGGCATCGCCACCACCTATGCTCGCGTCCTCGCCGTTTGTGACGTTGCACCATCACTCACAGCCGTCGCACCGTCGTACCTCTGCTTACGTCCTCGTTGTTTGTCGCGTCGCCACCACCTTCTTCTGTTCCCACCGTCGCATCGCTCCAACAGGTTTCATCTATTCCCATTCTTCTTGCTTTCCTTTTTTTTTCTTCCGTAAAACGCTTTCATTTTATTTTCCAAGGAACTCTTGTTTTAGGTTTTTGTAGTTGTGTTTAGATATGATTGAGAAATGGTTGATGAGGAACTTGGAGGGATCAATGTTAATGTGTTTTTAGCTGATAGGTTTTTTAGTATAATTATTATTAATGTTAGTGTTTTTTCTCATTATGTTAAATGAAGAAGTTGAGTTTTTAGAGATGTTATTGCAGATCGTTTTAGAGAAATTGTTGAATTTGAAGTTTTTATTTGTTTATGTTTTGCCTATGTGGACCCTTGTGCTGGTTGGTATGATATTTTATTTTGTTACAGGTGTTGTATAAATTTTGGATTGCCCATATTTTAGGGGAGGTTATGTCAAAATTTTGTTAGAAATTTGATATAGTCTGTGTGTAGTTGTTAAGAGAAGTGGTAGTTTTAGTCTTGGTTTATCTAATTGGGCTTTAGTTAATCTCAATTTTGTCTTGCATTAACGTCATAGCCTATGTTGTTGCTCTGAATGCCTTGGTTTTGTTTTATTTTCAATTCATAGGCAAATATGGATCGAAAGTGGATGTCTACCAATCGTTTGTCGAAGGAATATAAGGATGGAGTGGAAGATTTTATTGGGTTTGTAGTTGGGCATACAACAGATCTTAGTAGAATCGTATGTCTGTGTTTAAGTTGTTGTTATACAAACAAAGTTAGTGTTAAGGAATTGGAATGACATTTAGTGAGCAATGGGATTGATCAAACTTATACCTGTTGGACAAAGCACGGTGAGACAAGAGGTGAATCTTCGAATATGGGGAATAGTGGGAGATATGCGTCCGAGGACACCGCTACAAATACATATGATGGTGACCATTTTGAAGAGATGGCAAATGCGGTTGAAGAAGATCTTCGTGATTGTCCTCAAATGTTTGAGAAGTTGATAAGTGATGCGGAGAAGCCGTTATATGACGGTTGTACTAAATTCACAAGATTATCGACAATGTTAAAGTTGTTTAACTTGAAGTCGGGCAATGGATGGACTGATAAGAGCTTTACGGACTTACTCACACTATTGAAAGATATGTTGCCAAATGATAATGTGCTTCCTAGTCGGATATATGAGGCTAAACAAATATTACGATCTATTGGGATGAGCTATGAGAAAATACATGCTTGTCGTAATGATTACATTTTATTTCGTAATGAATATACGTCGTTAAAGTCGTGTCCTAAATGTGAAGCCTCACGGTATAAGAAGGAAGATTCGGCTCCATAGAAGGTTTTATGATATTTTCCCATAATTCCCAAATTCAGGCGTATGTATTGTAGTTCAGAAGATGCAAAAAACTTGGCATGGCATGAGGATGAAAGGATTCAAGATGGCAAGTTACGACACCCGGCAGATTCTCCTCAATGGAAAAATGTTGATATTGATTACCCTGATTTTGGGAATGAACCAAGAAAATTACGACTTGCATTGTCTACTGATGGATTTAACCCGCATGGTGTTCAGAGTAGCTCTCACAGTACATGGCCTGTGATTTTGGTGTTTATAACCTACCTCCATGGCTATGCATGAAGCGTAAATATATGATGTTGTCTTTGTTAATTTCTGGGCCGAAACAACCAGGAAATGATATCGATGTATACTTGGCTCCTTTAATTGAAGACTTGAAGCAAATGTGGGAAACAGGTGTAGTGGTGTATGATGGATATAGAGAAGAAAGTTTCACCTTGAGGGCTATGATTTTCGGCATAATTAATGATTTTCCAGCATATGGTAATCTGTCGGGATATAGTACCAAAGGCCAGTGTGCATGCCCTATCTGTGAAGATAATACAGATTGGATTCGGTTGGATCATGGTAAGAAGAATGTCTTCCTTGGGCATCATAGATTTTTTAATCCAAATCATTATTATCGATCGTGGAGAAAGGCATTCAATGGGAATACAGAAGAATGTAGAGCTCCTTTGCCTTTGACAGGTGCACAACTGTTTGAAAAAGTAAAAGATTTGAATATTAAATTCGAGAAACCTTTTGCGGGAGACCTTGTCACACGAGGGTGGAAAAAAAGTCGATTTTCTTTGAGTTGTCATATTGGAAGTCATTATACGTAAGACATTTCATTGATGTGATGCATGTTGAAAAAAATATCTTTGATAGTCTCATTGATACCCTACTTAATGTGCCCGGGAAGACTAAAGATGGCATCAAGGCAAGGCTGGACTTGGTTAGTATGGGATAGAGACGAGAGTTGGGACTCGTAAAGAAAGGGAAATGTCGTACATATCTACCTCCGGCTGCTCATACTCTATCTAGAAAAGAGAAAAAAGATTTTTGTAAGTTTCTTGATGGAGTTAAGGTTCCAGAGGGGTACTCTTCAAACATTAAGAACCTCGTATCGATGAAAGATCTTAAGTTAAAGGGTCTAAAGTCTCATGATTGTCATGTTCTCATGGAAAATTTTCTACCCATAGCTATACGATCCATTTTGCCCAATAAAGTGCGGAATACCTTAACTAAACTTTGTTTCTTCTTCAAAGCAATTTGTAGTAGAGTGATTGACCCTGAAAAGTTGTCAGCCTTGCAAAAAGAAATTATTCTGACTTTGTGTGAGCTTGAGATGTATTTCCCGCCTTCATTCTTTGACATAATGATTCATCTGACAATTCATCTGGTTAGAGAGACACAATTACCCGTTTGAGCGTTACATGAAGATATTAAAAGGGTATGTGAAAAACCAATCACGGCCAGAGGGTTGTATTGTTGAACGGTATATAGTCGAAGAAGCTATTGAATTTTGTACCGACTATTTATCTAATGTTGAACATTCTATAGGGTTGCCACAATCTCGTCACATAGGAAGAAGTGCAGGGCAAGGGATTACTGGACTTGAAATATTGACTATATCAAGGAAAGAATGGGAACAAGCACACTTATATGTTCTACACATCGCCGATGAGGTTGAGTCATATGTTGTAAAACATAAGGACATACTCAAGAGCTTGTACCCAAATAAGAGTCAAAATTGGTTAACAATAGAACACAATCGGTGTTTTATAAAGTGGTTGAAAGAATACATTTCTGAAGAGTTTATTGCAAATCCTAGCTCGGTTTCAGAAAGATTGAGATGGTTAGCTAAAGGTCCAGCTATACATGTTATCTCCTATACCGGATATCTGATGAACGGGTACACTTTCTATACAAAAGAACACGATGATCGGAGGAGAATGGAAAATAGTGGGGTGACTCTTGTAGCTGAATCTATGCATATATCAAGTGCCAAAGACAGAAACCCCATATATGCGAATATGTCATACTTCGGGGTCATTGAACGCATATGTGAGTTGGATTACAAGATGTTTCGAGTGCCTGTGTTCCAATGCAAGTTAGTTGACAATAACAACGGTGTACAAATGGATGAGTTGGGGTTCATGCGGGTGAACTTTAATAAGTTGGGATATCAAGATGAGCCCTTTATTTTAGCATCACAAGCTCAACAAGTTTTCTATGTTTCCGATCCAGTTGATATGAATTGGAACATTGTTCTATTGACTAACAAAAAAATTGTTAATGAGATTGATGATGAAACACATGAATATGCTGACATTGAGGATGACCCTTTCCTCAGGACATCAAAATCATTGTTTGGGGCAAGTACACCTATAGAGGATTATGTGTATATTAGAAATGATCATAATGAAGGGCTTTGGATCAATCCATTATTTCATATAGGATGCGCAAATGTCAATAAAACGAGAAAAAGGAAAAAAGTTGCTTAAATGTACATGTATGTAGTGAATGCTATTTAATTTTTATTAATTTGTTAATCAATTAAATGTGTATTCATTGATTTCTCTTTTAAACCTGTGTGATTATGCACTGTCATTTTTTAATTACTTACGTGTCTAGTTTTTTTTTTTGCAGGTAAATGGCATTTCACAGTGATGATGGTGCTCCCGAGTCCACCCAAAAGGCAACGAGCCGTGGACCGACTTTTAAGAAGAAAATCATCCGCGATATGAGTAAAAGGGCTCCAAAACGTGTGGTAGGATGCTTATCAATTAATCTAATTAATTGTTTCATGTTTTTATTTGAGTATCTAAATTTGTACACTTATGCTATATTTTTAGGTTACATGGAATGTTAGGGGTCAACCTATTGGTAAGACAGTCCCAATTACCCGCGATAATTGGAAGGATAAGGATCCATCTATGAAGGAGCTAAAAGATGAGATCTGGAATGAGATAAAGGTATATAAATTAGTTAACATTTGTGGATTGTATTGTTTCTTAATTAATTTAAACATACTTATAGTCTACCATTTTGTTTATAATGTTTTTTGCAGAAATCCTTTGATGTTGATGAGGCTCGAAAGAATATTACACTTAGGATAGCTGGAAGAGCACACCGGACATTCCGAACTGCCTTGGCTCACAAGTGGCTGAGAGACAAATACGGGAATATCAATCATAAGCCTCCATCAATATATGCATCATTCATAGAACAAGATGATTGGAGCGCTTTTGTGAGAAAACGCACAGAAGATGAAGAATTTTTGGTATATACAATAATCTTTATAACTTGTATATATGACATTAAATCATGCATTGATATATTCTAATGTATTTATGTAGAGAATAAGCAATGAAAATCGTGAGAGAGCGTCAAATCCTCCATATCCTTACAAAGCAGGGGTTAAAGGGTATCCCCGCATTGAGGAAGAAATGGTATGTACAATATCTTTAATTATAACTTATTTTTAACGCATCTTTTGGTTTCTTTCTATTAGTAATGGTGAATTTCAATTTGTTTGGTGAATTGCAATTTGTTTATTCATATGTACAGCTGTTGGAGGCAGGAGAAGATGTAACATCTCAATCAATTGATCGACATTTATTGTGGATAGAAGCCCGCCAAAACAAGGAAGGTCAGATTGAACATCCACTCACTAGGGAAGTGGCTGATAGAATTGTAAGTATGATAACATTAGTTAACATTTTCATTTGTTAATAATAGTGATAATATTTAAAAATATTTGTTAATAATAGTTGTGTGTCACAGGATACCCTATCACAGTCTATGTCACAAGGGGATGTATCAGATATGTCACAAGTCATCCTTTCTCAGGCCATACCGATCAAGGAGTATCCTGGTCGGGTAAGGGGTATGGGATTTGGTGTCTCTCCAAGCGCTATCTTCGGATCACATAAGTGCACAAGACGCCATGCTGATGCTAGTGAAACAGAAGAGTTGAGGAAAATGGTAGCTCAATTGTACAAAAAAGTTCAGGAATTGGAAGATAGCAAGAAGGATAAGGAACCAGTAGAGAAGGATGAGCATGAGTTACCTATCCCTAACCCAAATAGTGTTAGAGATAGTTGCACTATTGTGTCTCCCGAGGTAATAATCGTTAGATTTCTTTCTATACTTGTGTCACCTGAGTATTCAATGGTTTAACATATTAATATTTTGTTTATCATTGGTTTAGGCCATTCATGAGTGCAGCCTATATTTGACAAGCCCAACGCAACGAATGGTCGGTAAGGGAATTTTATATAACAGACCAGGTGTGTTACTACACAACCTACCCTTACGTCCTAATCATGTGAAGGTTAGAGTTGACGTTGCATTTGAGGGGGATGCACCGTTGCCTGTACCACAGGAGGCGGCTGATGTGATGACAGTGGAACAGGCAATAGGTACCTATGTGGCATGGCCAAACCACCTTGTAGTTACAAGTGATACGGTACGTATATATTAAATTATATACTGCATATATTTATTAAATTAAGTGGTCACTAACTAATTAATGTATTGGAATGCAAAATATGTAGGTATCCCCAAGATCCAAGCCCAAGGACAAGGGCAAGAGCAAGCAGTTTACAGCTAGCAAGAATGTTGGCAAGGAGCCAACAATTGGGTCATTTACATCTCCGGTGAAGAAGATGGTCGCATCTACCTCTCAGCCTCCTACAGCTCTTGCTACAGATTTTTTAATTTTTCTTAGAGTCCATGTGACAACAATGATGAAGGGGGAGGATACCATTAAAGTACGAATGGATAAATCAATTTTGGGTTATAAGCACGCATTAAGACTTGGTGCTAATGCTGAACTTCAAGAAATTCTTAATGATAATGAATGGCTAAGTCAAATTGTTATTAGCGTATATCTCAGGTACTATATTCAACTTTAAAGTATCCAATGTTTTTTATTGTTTCAGCTAAATATTTATGTTATTGTTAATGTATTAATTTGTATGCATGTTTTAATTTAAGGTACCTGTATCAAGAGATATTGGTCCCACAAGAACAGACTCAGAGATTTGTGTTTTTGTGCCCACAACAAACCAATTTGCAAGTTTGGAATGCTACTGTATCTGAATATATAGTTCAGCGTTTTACATTGGCAAATCCTGAGTATGAGACTTTGTTTTTGTCACCTTGCAACATAGTGTGAGTCATTTAATTTATACACACACACACACACACACACACACACACATATATATATATATATATTGAAATGTGATTACCTGCTTATGAATTTTTCCTCCAATATTTTTGTAGGGATCATTGGTTATTGATAACGATTAATCTAAATCAAAACATTGTGTACTATCTGGATCCATTGCATGTACACTTCAGCCTGCGCAAAAAATTGAAAGAGACATACAATCAGTAAGAGAGTGTGTGTGTGTATATATATGAATTTTCTTAGTATATATATATATATATATATATATATATATATATATATATATGCACTTTTATGCATGTATTGGATTGATTATCGTTATGAATCTGAAATTGGATATTGGAATGCTGAATTTATTATGTTTAAGGAATGTGATTGATTTGTTTTTAATGGCTTAAGTAACACTACGTTTATGTATCTCATAAAGGTTGTCATAATCCATTATGTGATAGTTGCATGCTCCGTGTTTTGCTTTGTGACATAACGGTTTATTGCTTTTCTTATAAATGATTATGCTATGAACTTAAATGTTTACAGATATTGTAATGTTGAAGTTTTTATTTGTTTATGTTTGGCCTATGTGAGTCCTTGTGCTGGCTGGTATGGTATTCTATGTCATTCTGGTGTTGTATAAATTTTGGAATGTCCATATTTTAGGGGAGACTCTGCCAAAATTTTGTTAGAAATTTGATATAGTTTGTGTGTTGATGTTAAGAGCAGTCGTTATGAATGTATTGGATATATATTGAATGATTTTTTTTGATTTTGCACTTAGGGCTATCCTTGTTCATCGAACACTAAATGTCAAGTCTCGGTTTTCTAAATCAACGACACCTAAATGGATACCGATAAAGGTATTATACCAAATTTTTTATGCAATTATTTAAATTACCAAAATAAAAACAATTAATTTCATATTTTTTGTTTTATAGTGTCCTCGCCAACTGAACTCTGATGATTGTGGCTGGTATGTATTGAAGTTTCTCAAGGATATTGTCATTCATAACCAAACACAAATTCCAACGGAGGTATGTATATGTAATAATTAATTTCGAAGTTTATATAATTTTTTTACTTTTACACATACCATTTGGAAGCATGTGTTCAATTCTAACTTGATTTAATTTTCATTTCGCAGTACTTTCCTGATTGTCAATTCGACACATACCCTGATCATACCGTACTCAAGGAAGAGTGGTGTCGATATTTTGTTACGAATTTTATTATGTATAGGCACATAGAAGAAGAAGAAGAAGAAGATTAGTGTGTAATGTTTAGGTACTAGCATAATATGTGTTATGTTTTAGTTAATGTATTTTAATGTTTTATTTATGATAGTTTTGTTAATATTTGGCTGAGAATTATATCATGTAATGTTAAATTTGGATTTTGTGAGTTTCGATATTGGCACAAATTTGAGTGTTGATGATTATTTTGGTGTGAAGTAACTACTATATGCATAGGTATGTGAATATGACAAAAAAAAACATTAAATAGCGTTTTTTTAAAAAGTGCTACTTATTCCTTGAGAATAAATAGCGCTTTCTTTAGGAAGTGCTACTTATTATGATAAGTGCTACTTATTCCTTGAGAATAAATAGCGCTTTATAAAGGAAGCGCTACTTATTCTCAGGAATAAGTAGCACTTATCATAATAAGCGCTACTTATTCTCAAGGAATGAGTAGCGCTTCCTAACTAAGCGCTATTTATTCCCAATTTTAAATAGCGTTCAAAAAACGCTATTTATTGAAGATACAATCAGTAGCGGCCCGATATATAGCGCCTTTAAACGCTATTTAAGGCCAAAAAAGCGCTATTTATTCCCTTTTTTGTTGTAGTGATATATCAAAATTTCCTAATTTGTATATCCTAATTTTTAAAGACATATAAACAATCCTAACACATGCTTCGTGCATCACAAGAGTCAATATACTTTGTGATCGATGATCAAGACAAAACAATTTTTTAACAAAATTTGGTTTAAAATTCCTCATAAAAGTTTTAAAAAAAGGTGAACTAATAATTTCATATTTTTTAACGAAATGCTAAAATATGAGCATAATCTCCGTACATGACACAAGTCTGTGCATGACCAAGAACAAAAAAATAAACATAGTCCCTAAGGAAATTCAATACAAATTAGACTACCTTCTTTTTAATTTTTATGTATATAATTATCTATAGAAATAATTTTTAGGTTAAACCATTATATATTCTATGTGTAAATATAGTGACTAATCCCTTGATTTATTAATATGTATTTAACAAGATCTAATGTAAATATATGATTATTTGTTAGATCAAACATGTTAACAATTTTTTAATTTACTTAAAAGACGATGTATACCCATGCAATGTACGAGTTAAACACACTAGTTGTGCACTAAATAAAGAAAACTATGATGACTGTAGTCTGTTGAATTTTTTTATTAATTAGTTTCTTGTTTAAATTACGAATTTTTTAACTATGTATATTACTATTTATATAATTTAGATTCAAATATGTATGCGTGTGTGTACCTGCTATAGATTTAGATTTTATTTTATTAACATTTAATTTTTTTTAAAATTACAAATAAAATAAAATTCATAAACTTAATTTATATTTTTAATAAAAAATTGATAGAGGTAATCTAAAATTAGAAATTTAATTTGATTTAAGGGGGGTGAGTCTGTGTATTAAGATAATTAATTAATTTAAATTTGTACTTGATATATTAATATCAAGGCTAAATTATATTTTTAGTGTCTTATGTTTATTTTATGTTTCAGTTTGGTCTCTTATGTATTATTTGGTCTGAATAGTTCCCTTATGTTGCAAACATTATGCCAATATGGTCATTCCGTTACTAACGCCGTGAAAATTGTCTTATGTGGCAGTTAACTATTGATCTACCAAATGACTAGATGAGTAAGCACATAGGGGGCCAAATTGAAACAAAGTAATAAGTTAAAAGACCAAATCGATATTTGTCTCCTTCTTCTCCAAATTGATCACCTAGGATTTTCTTAATTTTCTACAAGTGTCTTCTACCACAAATTCGTTGCCATATCATCGTTACTCCACCCCCTTAGGACATTGAGACATTAATTGAATGTCAAATCAATGAAATAAGCAAAAAATACTTCCCCTTCTGTCTCAACGTTGTTAAGCACACTGTGTAAGGCACAAACGAGCAAATATAAATTCACTTTCTATCTCAAAACGTTAGTTTTGGGAATCGCATGTCCTATCTAGCATTGTAAAATTTGTCCTCTGAGCAAACAAAATCTCAGCTGGTTGTCAAATAACAATTATAGCAAATGAAAATAATCTTTTTTGAAAAATAAAATAAGGCCGAATTCATTCCACTATTTCATTTCTTCTTCTATTTTTCCCTTTCTTATCTCCTATTTCTTCTTTCATCTATTCTCTACTTTTCTAATGCTTATTTGTTCTCAATGTCTTACTGATTCTTTTCCTTTTTTGCTAGTGCTGATTTTGTTTTGTTTTTGTTTTGCTGATGCCTCTTACTATTAGATTGTTGATCTATAATTTGTTTTGGCTTGCTACATGTTGTTGGTTCTTGAGGAAGAAGGAAAGGAATTTAGAATTCGCAATGGAAGATGGTTAGAAGCACTTGAAAAATGGGCAAAGATGGGAAGAAACCCAGATCATCAATTTGGGAAAGAAGGAGTTAGAACTGAATGTGGTCATTTATCTTATTATTTGGTTTCAATTTGGTCCCTCGCATATATGCTAACCTAGTTACCAGATCATCACTTAACGGCCACAGAAACTAACATTGACGGCTTCAGTAACGGAATGACCATATTGTCATAATGTTTGTAACATAAAGGACCAATTCTAAACAAATAATACATAAGGGACTAAATTGAAACCTAAAATAAACATAAAGAACTAGAAGTATAATTTAGCCTAATATCAAAGAAGAATTAATTTGATTAAAGTTAATTAACGAATAGATATTAAGAGTAATTATGAAAAAGAAACTAAAATAGACATTTATTTGTATCTGAATTAAAAAAATGAAAAGAGTTAGATTTCACCCTAAAACCAACTGGTGTTAAGTGGAGTAGCCCAACAGGTATATAAACTGCACTCGGGATTTGAGGCAGGTGAAGTGGGACTTTTAACAAAAAGAATATAATGGTGGGTTCTAGGGTGGGCCAGTCTTACATGTGGTTCACCTGGACCAATGCTTGAAAAATTGTCTGAAACTCTGATGATGACCAACGCCTCCAAAGTAGAAGCTCATGGTCCCCCCAGCCTTCACAACTGAGATAGTGACTAGATCAGTATCCGTTTGACAAAAACATGAGAAAACGAAGTTTTGAGGCACTTAAATGTGTTTTCTCATGTTTTTGTCAAACCAATACTGATCTGGTCACCATCTGAGTCGCGATGACAAAGGGGCCTATGAGTTTCTACTTCCGAAGCAGCATCAGTTGTAATTAGAGTTTCAGACAATTTTTTAAATATTGTTCCACGTGAACTATTCCTAAACCCTAAACCCTAAAACAAACTGAGACTGTGCGGAAAATTTTTTGAACAGTGCAAAAGTTTAACAAATAAATATTTACCTTTTTATAATCCTAATTCCAAATCGATAACTTTTATTTAATATATAACATATAAGGATAGATTTATTTATAAAAAAAAATCTGTCAAAAAAAGATTTATCTAAAAATATTTTTTTTTGGTGAAGATTTATTTAAAAAATATTTACATATTAAATATAAATATAGCTGCATGATAAATCCAATTCGGAATTGCGCCATATGAATATAATACGGGTATACCGCGTACAGGTGCAGAGCATCATTGTGCAGGGCTCCAACGGAGGTGACAACTTTTGAGCCTGTGTTTGGTTGCACGTTGTCGTCCCTCAAACGCGAGTCTCACCATGCCAAACACGAGTCGACTTCGTTTGGTTGCGATTCTGCACTCGATAGCCATCGCGCATTTCGCCCTGAACTCGCGATTCACCTGAAGCTTCTCTCCCTAGCTTCTGTGACCAACTGAAATTGATTCTATGCAAGTCAAAAATAATTTCTCAATTTTACCCCCTTCATTGTCACTGTATATGATTGTTGTGACATTCTGAGAAAATAAAATAGGCAAAGAAATACCTAAGAAAGTCCTAAAGTGATAAAATAGGCTAAAAAGGATCAGAAAGGATGAAAATGCGCATAAAAACCCTAGAAAACCCTAGAAAACCAAAAGAATGGAACTTTCCGGAACCACGTCTATCGCGACGCGATGAGCCCTAGAGAGAAGGACCTCGCGACGCGATGAATGTCAGTTAATCAGAACCGTTGATCCTTGACACATGGTTGTCTTGCGATGCGATGGAGGCTGTGTCTGTGCCCATCACGATGCTATGGACCCAAACCGCGCCTATAAATAGCGCCCTTCCCCTCTTCTCTTCTCACCTTCTTCCAAGGGCTTCCATTGGGAGTACGTGGGAGAGCTTCGGAGGCATGGCGGGGACGTGGGCGATGACAGTCTTCTAGGCAGGTATGGGGAGATCTGAACCCTATACACTAGGGATAGTAGGAATATGATAGGTGTAGAATAGGGAGTAGGGTGGCCCAAGTCGTACTAGGGGTTAATGCCCCGACACCCTAGGAGGGTTGTCGAGACTAGGACTGCTAAGGATAGTAGTCGCTAGTCCATCAACCATAGGAATAATTGTTGTGTTGAAACCCTAGGGTAGATGACTTATAATTGTTTGGTGATTGTGTGTGATGTTCGATAATATGTTAAGAAGTTAATCGCCTGAGCGACGTTAAGGTTAACTTATATGTTGTTGACTGCTAAGTGTTTAATTGTTTGGTTAATGCTAAATTATTACATGCTTATGCTGATGATGTGGGGGATAATAAGTAGTAAAATCTAAGTGCTGGCTAGGGTAATGAATAACAATAACTTGTTAAGCAGAGCTGATGAATAATAATAAGCTGTTAAGTGCTGAATAATAATTAATAATCTACATCGATGTGGTGTAATCCACCGTCGTGCACATTGGCTGTGTATGAGGTCAGGTACCAGAGTGCGCGCATGATACAGTCAGTATAGGCCGCGTTGGTCCTTGAGGATAGTCTGGGTCCGACAAGTCTACAGGTGACCAATGGTTTGGCCGCCATTGTATCGGGACGTCGGGTAGCCTGGTCATCCTGACGAGGTACTGTTGTGTCACTGTCTGTAGTGCCGATCCCGAATGCCGACCTGATACCAGTTCCTATCAGCCGCAATTAGGGAGCAGGGATGCACTCTTAGGGGTACGATGAGCGGGATATGGGGATGGACAACTGACTAGCTGAGCTGTTAACTACAAAGGCTATGGTGGGGCCGTTGCTGCTATTTTAATAAGCTGTGTGGCCACGTAGGCATATAGCTTTAGGATGCATGGACAGGGTTGATAGGTGTTGATCCCCAAACTGTTGTTTGAGGTTGCTTGAACCTATTCTTTCACATATTCTATTTTCCTATATTTCCATTCGTTGGTGTGTAGTGTGTTCTCATCTCCCGTGCATTGTGTTGTTTTCTTTCTTTTCTATACTTTATATATTAAGATTCTAAAGATTCTCGCGAGCTCGAATATGTTTCACTACTTCCACCCGTCGATGCTGGAGGAGCCGAGTATCCTGGTATGGGGTGACTTCGAGGTGTATTGTCACGACATGGACGGGGATTACTGGGATATTGATTATAGCCGCCATGTCGTTATCTACACAAGTCTTGTTAGTGTCTTTTTCCGTCTACTAGGTTCACCGAGGGCCTCCTTTATTGGTGATTTTAGAATTGCGTAGCGGTCGTCGTTTAACCGCATGTGGCGAGAACCTAGGTCTAGGCAACATTACCCTACTGCTCCTTTATCCTCTAGATCTTATAGTATGGGTAGGGATAGTGTTGGAGATTAGGAGGTGCGACGTAGGTCAGAGTCAACCGTCCCTTCATCTGCTGTTGCTCCACTGGTAGAACCCTTGAAGGTCTATCAGTCTAGGTTCTAGGGACGTCCTTCCAATAGGGACTCCCGACTTCCGCCATGACAGCGCATTAGGTTTGCTAGGCAGGGCCTGATGTAGGAGGTTCCTCGATAGGCTTTTAACATCTTTTGACTTAGGATGATATTCTTTTGTATACCCATTATGGTTCTTGTATTTGATGTATATTATTCTTTTGACGGTTCCTCGGAGGAAACCTTTGTATGTACAAAAACTTTATGTTTATAATGAAAAATGTTTTCTTCTGCTGTACTCTGATATTATGTTATTTCTATTTATATTCGTAATTATGGGTTAATATTATAAATGGGATAACAGTGTCACAGTTGTTCCTGCAGCTGCATTTCTATCTGGTGTTGGAGAAGTCTCTAGGTCAGGGAAGATTGGAATTGGGCTTCAAGAAGAAGGATTGGGCTTTGTACCTATATTGGCTCGTAATTATTATTAAATTTCACTGTGTAAAGGAATTATAACACTACAACAAATTCTAAAAAAGATGGCGCTACTTTAAGCAGCGCTTAAAATAAAAAACGCTACTTTATGTCATACCTAAACAATAAAGCTACAACAAGAGCGCCATCGCTTAGTTTTCACAATAATCGCTTAGTCCTTTAAGCGCTGTTTATCTTTAAATACTAAAAATGAATCGGCACAATAATCGGCCGCTTCAAACATCAAGGCTGTTTTTGGTCATCTGAACAATAAACAGCGCTTTATAGTAGTAAGCTGTTTTGGTAATACAATAATCAGCGCTTTTAGACTTAAGCGCTGTTTTTGTGAAACAATAATCAGCGCTTTTGAATTAAGCTACTGCTTTTTGGTCAATTTATTAATATACATTTCCTCCTCTCTCATTTCGTAAGCATCGTTTTTCTCTGTCTCTCAACTCTCTCTATCTCGCAAGCTCATCCGCTCGGCCTCCGTTGTCCAGTCGCCTCCATCTCCCAAGTCCGGTGCTTCTTCCTCAACGAGATCGTGTGCTTCCCTCACTGAAATCGGACCTCGCCGTCCTCCAAAGGTGGCAGTGCTCGGCCTCCGTCCTCCCTCGCCTCCATCTCCCAACCCCTGTTTGCGTCCATTTCAGTATCGCCACTTGTCTCCATTTTGTATCTCGATTCCACATTGGTTTACATTGGTGGTTCGTTAGTTTTTGGTCTCTGTTCGATTTTGTTTGATTTTGTTCGCCACTGTTGTCCCATTGCTGTCAATGGTGTTTGGTTACCGTGGCAAAGAATGCAAGTGTTGGCTAGAAACAAGTTAGATTGAGTATAGAAGAGATAAATTAGAAGTGTTAAAGATGCTTGGAATCAGTTTGTTAAAATGTACAGTTTGTAAATATATATGCATATCAGATGGGAATCAATGGAAAAATGACCATCCCAGTTTCGAAAATGTACACTTGCATGCAGGAGAAAAGTTTTTTTTCAAAAGTTATGTGAATAACATAGATTATGGAAAAGTAAAAGAACAAATAAAAAAGAATGGAAGAGTAAAACTGAAGTAAATTTCGTTTAATTTTGATGTTTGTGGTTCTAGATATTTGAATGCCTTTAATTTTGGGTTTAGAAATTAATATTGCTGTAAGTTCTAATTGTGATCCAACTTTGTCGTGGTTAGCAGTTGTGGAACCTGCTTTTGGTTTTTTTTTTTTTGAACAATGAATTTTCGAATGTTACAGGTATTGTATATATTTTGGAATGTCCATATTTTAGGGAGACTCGCCAAAATTTTGTTAGAATTTTGATCTAGTCTGTGTGTTGATTTTAAGAGCATGATAGTTTTAGTCTTGATTTATTTAAATAGGCTTTTTCTGTTGTTTTACCTCTCAATCCATAGGTAAAATATGGATCGAAAGTGGATGTCTGCCAATCGTTTGTCGAAGGAATATAAGGATGGAGTGAAAGATTTTATCGGGTTTGTAGTTGGGCATACAAATGCACCATAGTAGAATCATATGTCCTTGTTTAAGTTGTTGTTATACAAACAAAATTAGCGTTCGAATTGGAATGACATTTAGTGAGCAATGGGATTGATCAAACTTATACTGTTGGACAAAGCACGGTGAGACAAGAGGTGAATCTTCTAATACGGGAATAGTGGGAGATATGCGTCGAGGACACCGCTACAAATACATATGATGGTGACCGCTTTGAAGATATGGCAAATGCGGTTGAAGAAGATCTTCGTGATTGTCCTCAAATGTTTGAGAAGTTGATGAGTGATGCGAGAAGCCGTTATATGAGGTTGTACTAAATTCACAAGATTATCGGCAATGTTAAAGTTGTTTAACTTGAAGTCGGGCAATGGATGGGTGATAAGAGTTTTACGGACTTACTCACATCGTTGAAAGATATGTTGCCTAATGATAATGTGTTTCCTAGTAGGACATATGAGGCTAAACAAATGTTGCGCTCTATTGGCATGAGCTATGAGAAGATACATGCTTGTCGTGAACGATTGCATTTTATTTCGTAATGAATATGCATCGTTAAAGTCGTGGTCCAAAATGTGAAGCCTCACTAATAAGAAGGAAAATTTGGCTCCAGAGAAGGTATTGTGGTATTTTCCCATAATTCCCAGATTCAGCGTATGTACCGTAGTTCGGAAGATGCAAAAACCCGACATGGCATGAGGATGAAAGGATTCAAGATGGCAAGCTACGGCACGGCAGATTCTCCTCAATGGAAAAAATTGATATTGATTATCCTGCTTTTGGGAATGAACCAAGAAACTTACGACTTGCATTGTCTCATCGATGGATTTAACCCACATGGTGTTCAAAGTAGCTCTCACAAGACATGGCCTGTGATTTTTGTGATTTATAACCTACCTCCATGGCTATGCATGAAGCTTAAAATATATGATGTTGTCCTTATTAATTTACGGGTCAAACAACCAAGAAATGATATCGATGTATATTTGGCTCCTTTAATTGAAGATTCAAGCAAAAGTGGGAGATGATTTGGTGGTGTATGATAGGTATAGAAGAAAGTTTCACCTTGAGGGCTATGATTTTCGGCACAATTAATGATTTTCCAAAGATATGGTAATCTGTCGGGATATAGTACCAAAGGTCAGTGTGCATGCCCTATATGTGAAGATAGTACAGATTGGATTCGGTTGGAACATGGTAGGAAGAATGTCTTTCTTGGGCATCGCAGATTTTTGCATCCAAATCATCATTATCGGTCATGGAGAAAGACATTCAATGGGAATACAGAAGAACGGAGAGCTCCTTTGCCTCTCGACGCACACAACTGCTAGAAAAAGTAAAAGATTTGAATATTAAATTCGGTAAACCTTTTGCAGGAGACCTTGCCACGCGAGGGTGGAAGAAAAGGTCGATTTTCTTTGAGTTGCCATATTGGAAATCATTATACGTAAGACATTTAATTGATGTGATGCATGTTGAAAAAAAAATTTTTGATAGTCTCAGTGGTACCTTACTTAATGTGCCCGGGAAGACTAAAGATGGCATCAATGCAAGGCTGGACTTGATTAGTATGGGATTGAGACGAGAGTTGGGACCGTAAAAAAGGGAAACGTCAGACATATCTACCTCCCACGCTCATACTCTATCTAGAAAAGAGAAAAGAGATTTTTGTAAGTTTCTTGATGGAGTTAAGGTTCCAGAGGGTACTCTTCAAACATTAAGAACCTCAGATCGATGAAAGATCTCAAGTTAAAGGGTCTAAAGTCTCATGATTGTCATGTTCTTATGGAGAATTTGCTACCCATAGCTATACGATCTATTTTGCACGACAAAGTGCGGAATACCTTAAGTAAACTTTGTTTCTTCTTTAAGGCAATTTGTAGTAGAGTGATTGACCCCGAAAGTTGCCACCTTTGCAAAAAGAAATTATTCGACTTTGTGTGAGCTTGAGATGTATTTCCGCTTTCATTCTTTGACATAATGATTCATCCGAGTTCATCCGGTTAGGGAGACACAATTGTGTGGGCGACTACGTGAGATGGATGTACCCGTTGAGCTGTTACATGAAGATATTAAAAGGGTATGTGAAAAACCGATCACGACCAGAGGGTTGTATTGTTGAATCCAGTATATAGTCGAAGAAGTGTTGAATTCTCAGAGTATGTATCTGATATTGAACATTCTATTGGGCTGCCGCGGTCTCGTCACACAGGAAGAAGTGCAGGGGAGGGGATTACTGGACTTGAAATATTGACTATATCAAGGAAAGAATGGGAACAAGCACACTTATATGTTTTACGCAACGCCGATGAAGTTGAGTCATATGTTATAAAACACAAGGACATACTCAAGAGCTTGTACCCAAATAAGAGTCAAAATTGGTTAACAACATAACACAATCGGTGTTTTATAAAATGGCTGAAAGAATACATTTCTGCAGAGTTTATTGCAAATCCTAGCTCGGTTTCAGAAAGATTGAGATGGTTAGCTAAAGGTCCAGATATACATGTTAGTTCTTACACTGGTTATCTGATGAATGGGTACACTTTTTATACAAAAGAACATGATGATCAGAGGAGAATACAAAATAGTGGGGTGACTCTTGTACCTGAAGCTATGCATATATCAAGTGCTAAAGATAGAAACCCCATATATACGAATATGTCATACTTCGGGGTCATTGAACGCATATGGGAGTTGGATTACAGGATGTTTCGAGTGCCTGTGTTCCAATGCAAGTGGGTTGAGAATAACAACAGTGTACAAATGGATGAGTTGGGGTTCATGCGGGTGAATTTTAATAAGTTGGGATATAAGGATGAGCCCTTTATTTTAGCATCGCAAGCTCAACAAGTGTTCTATGTCACCGATCCAACTGATATGAATTGGTCCATTGTTCTATTGAATAACAAAAAAATTGTTAATGAGATTGATGATGAAGCACATGAATATGCTGACATTGAGGATGACCCTTTCTTCGAGACATCACAATCATTATTTGGGGCAAGTACACCTATAGATGATGATGTGTATATTAGAAATGATCATAATGAAGGGCTTTGGATCAATCCATTATTTCATAAGGGATGCGTAAATCTGAATAAAATGAGAAAAAGGAAAAGAGTTGCTTAAATGTATATGTATGTAGTGAATGCTATTTAATTTTTATTAATTTATTGATCAATTAAATGTGTATACATTGATTTCTTTATTAATTTTTATTAATAACTTATATGTATAATTTTTTTCAGGTAAATGGCATCTGAAGGTGATGATAGTACTCCTGAGGCCCCCCAAAAGGGGACGGCGTCCCGTGGACCGACTTTTAAGAAGAAACTCATCCGTGAGAGGAGTAAAGGAGTTGCAAAACGTGTGGTAAGATACTTATCGATTAATCTAATTTTTTTTAGTTGAGTATCTAAATTTGTACACTAATACTATTTTTTTATAGGTTATATGGAATGCTAGGGGTCAACCAATTGGTGAAAATGTTAAGGACTTTATTCAATTCATTGGGGCTACAGTGCGGAAGACGGTCCCAATTAGCCGCGATAATTGGAAGGATAAGGATCCACTTTTGAAGGAGCTAAAAGATGAGATATGGACTGAGATACAGGTATATAAAAATGGGATTAATTAACATTGGTTAGTTGTATTGTTTTTAAATTTATCTAAACATACTTATAGTCTACCATTTTGTTTATAATGTTTTTGCAGAAGCATTTTGATGTTGATGAGACCCGAAAGGATATTACACTTAGGTTAGCTGGAAGATCACACTGGAATTTCCAAACTGCGTTAGCGAACAAGTGGTTGAGAGACCAACACGGGAACATCAGACATTAGCCTCCAGCAAAATATGCATCGTTCATAGAACAGGATGATTGGAGCGCTTTTGTAAGAAGACGCACAGAAGATGAAGAATATATAGTATGTACAATAATATTTATAACTTTTATATATGACGTTAAACCATGCATTAATATATTCTTATGTTTTTATGTAGAGAAAAAGCAATGAAAATCGGCAAAGAGAATCCTCCATACCCTTACAGAGGAGGGGTTAAAGGGTATCCCCGCATTGAGGAAGAAATGGTATGTACAATATCTTTAATTATAACTTGTTTTAACGCATCTCTTGGTATGTACAATTTCTTTCTTACTTTCTCTCAATTTGTTTGTTCATATGTACAGCTGTTAGAGTGAGGAGAAGATGCAACTTCTCAATCCATTGATCGATCTTGTTTGTGGATAGAAGCCCGGCAAAACAAGAAGGGTGACATTGAACATCTTCCCACTAGAGAAGTGGCTGACAAAATTGTAAGTGTGATAACATTAATTAACGTTTAAATTAGTGACAATGATATTATTTAATAATATTTAATAATATTTGTGTCTCACAGAATGAACTGTCAATGTCTATGTCAGATTTGTCTGGTCAAGACATCCTTTCCCAAGCCATACCCACCAAGGAGGATCCTGGCCTGCAAGAGGCGTGGGATTTGGCGCCTCCTGCATGCTATCTTTGGATCACAGAAGCGCGTAAGACGCCATGCTGATGCTAGTGAAACAGAAGAATTGAGGAGAATGGTAACTCAGCTATACCAAAAAGTTCAGGAATTGGAAGATAGCAAGAAGGATAAAGATGAAGTGGAGAGGAACGAGCATCCGTCACCTATCCCTAACCCAAAGAGTGTTAGAGATAGTTGCACTATTTCGTTACATTTCTTTTTATACTTTGTCACCTAAGTATTCAAAGATTTAACATATTAATATTTCGTTTATCATTGGTTTAGGGCATTTATGAGTGCAGTCTATATTTGACAAGCCCAACGCAACGAATGGTTGATAAGGGAATGTTGTATAATGAACTAGGTGTGTCACTACACAACCTACCCTTACCTCCTAATCATGTAAAGGTTAGAGTTGACGTTGCACTTGAGGGAGATGCACTATTGCCTGTACCATTGGAGGCGGCAGATGTGATGACAGTGGAACAGGCAATAGGAACCTATGTGGCATGGCCAAACCACCTCGTAGTTACAAGTGATATGGTACGTATATGTTAAAGTATATGCTTCACTATCATATACTGCATATATTTATTAAATTAGGTGATCACTCACTAACTAATCAATATATTGGAATGCAAAATATGTAGGTATCCCCAACATCCAAAGCCAAGGACAAAGGCAAGGGCAAGCTGCCTATAGCTAGCAAGAGTGTTGGCAAGTAGCCAACAAATGGGTCATTCACATCTCCAAAGGAAGAAGGTCATGGTATCTCAGCCTCCTACACCCTCACGCTACTGATTTTACAATTTATCTTAGAGTCCATGTGGCAACAAAGATGGAGGCAGCAGATACCATTAAAGTACCAATGGATGAATCAATTTTGGGTTATGAGCACGACCTAAGAGCTGGTGTTGATGGTGCACTTCAAGAAATTCTTAATGACAACCTATGGTTAAGTGAAACTGTTATTAGTGTATATCTCAGGTACTGCATTAAATTTTAAAGTATCCAATATTTTTTATTTTTTCAACTAAATATTTATGTTATTGTTAATGCATTAATTTGTATGCATGTTTTAATTTAAGGTACTTGTATCAAGAGATATTGATCCCACAAGAACAAACTCAAAGGTTTGTATTTTTGTACCCACAACGGACACATATGGGATCATGGAATGCTGACATGTCTGAGTATGTGATTCACCGCTTGACAATAGCAAATCCTGACTTTGAGACTCTGTTTTTGTCACCTTGCAACGTAGTGTAAGTCATTTAATTTAATCAATGTTACTAAATTTATTGAAATGTGTTTACTTTCTTATATTTTTTTGTCCAATATTTTTGTAGGGATCATTGGTTATTGTTAGCAATTAACTTGAATCAAAACGTTGCGTACTTTCTTGATCCATTATGTACATATCAACATGCGCAAAACAATGAAAGAGAAGTACAATCAGTAAGTGTGTATAAATCATAGATATATATATATATATATATATATATATATATATATATATATGTATGGAATTTCTTAAACGTTTAAGTTACTTGTAATATTGAAGTGTTTATTTGTTTATGTTTGGCCTACGTGATATCTTGTGCTGGCTGGTATGATATTTTCTGTTGTTATAGGTGTTTTATAAATTTTGGAATGTCCATATTTTAGGGGAGATTCTTCCAAAATTTTGTTAGAAATTTGATATAGTCTATGTGTTGATGTTAAGAGCAGTGGTTATGAATGTATTGGAATGGTATTTCTTCGTAGTTAGAAATTATTATGAGTGTAAAATTAGATATTGAATGATTTTGTTTGATTTTGCACTTAGGGCAATCCTACTTTATCGAAGAAACAAGTCTCAGTAAGTGTGTATAAATCATAGATATATATATATATATATATATATATATATATATATATATGTATGTATGCATTTTCTTAAACGTTTAAGGCACTTGTAATATTGAAGTGTTTATTTTTTTATGTTTGGCCTACGTGACATCTTGTGCTGGCTGGTATGATATTTTCTGTTGTTACATGTGTTTTATAAATTTTGGAATGTCCATATTTTAGGGGAGACTCTGCCAAAATTTTGTTAGAAATTTGATATAGTCTATGTGTTGATGTTAAGAGAACTGGTTATGAATGTATTGGAATGATATTTTTTGGTAGGTAGAAATTATTATGAGTGTGGTTCTAGATATTGAATGATTTTGTTTGATTTTGCACTTAGGGCAATCCTACTTTATCGAAGAAACAAGTCTTGATTTTCTAAATTTACTCCACCTAAATGGATACCGATAAAGGTATTTATATCAAAATTTTTATGCAATTATTAAAATTACCAAAATAAAAACAATTAATTTCATATTTTTGGTTTTATAGTGTCCTCGCCAACCGAACTCTGATGATTGTGGCCGATATGTTTTGAAGTTTCTCAAGGATATTGTCGTTCATAACCAAACAGAAATTCCAACAGAGGTATGTATGTAATAATTTCAAAGTTTATATAATTTTTTTTCTTTTACACATACCATTTGAATGCTTATGTTCAATTCTAACTTCATTTAATTTTCATTTCGCAGTACTATCCTGATTGTCAATTCGACACATACACTGATCATACCGAACTTGTAACATCCCAATTTTTTTAAGAAAAGTGATTTTAGCAATAAAATCCTGAATACTCGAAAAATAAGTCATAGAGATTGATCACCTCAATGGTTTACTGAGAGTATGGGAAATTATTTTGAGTTATTTTGAATAATTTATTTATTATAAATAATTATTATTCATGATGTCAATTTGAATTAATTGACAGCGTAGACGTATGCTGCTATTAAAGAGAATTCATCAATTATACTTATTATAAGTTTCTGTGTGACGCGGTAACGCGTATTTCTGTTGACTAAGAAATTGATTGAATTAAATTAAGATGAAACTAAATTTAGGAGTTAATATTTTATATTAATTCATGATTCAAAAATCGTCGAAATATTCTAACGAAGTTCGTCGCGTTTTGAATAACCGGGTAATTTTTATCCGCATTAAAACTTAAAATGAATTCCGATTTCGATGAAAATCGAAATGTAACTTATTTTGATGATGTTTGAGTGTTTTTCATTGTTTTCATATTTATATATAATCTATTTCCACGCGGTGAATTATTTTCTCGGTAAATTAATTTCCGCGAATTAATTTCGGCAAAGAATTAATCGGTAACGCGATTATTCGACGCGGTGTTTTTAGTACACTTAGGACTCCAGGATTAGAGAGTAATCATGAGAGATGAGAGATTAGATGGGCTAGACTAGGTGATGGGATTAGAATCTTACTTTTAAGATAGGTGTCACACTTTTGGTGGTTTATTATTTGGTGTTTTTTTTTTTCCTAATTCATTATTGACCAAGTAAATTACAACACTTATTTATTTATTTTTCCTACCTCTCTCTCTCCTGGAATCAGCGTGATTCCTTCCTCCTCTCTCATTCCATCATTATTTTAATTCCTACTAGTTATATATCTAAGTGATAATGAAAGCAAAAGCCACATAATTCTCTCCTTTTTATTCCCTGATCGTGGCCCTCTTTCTTAAGCCATCATTTTATTTTTCCTTCCCACTCCTTAAGCACCAGCGCAGCTCCTTCTTCAGCACCCCTTCATTTTACACCTTCTCATTTTTATTTTCAACTTGTTTTCTATTGTGAGGGAAAGGTGAGAACCAAGCCTATGTTCCAACCCTTCTTCTTCCACCCCCAGCGTGATTCTCATTTCCACCTCCATCCACTCATTTTAGTTTTTCCTTCCCCTTAATTGAAGAACAGGGCCGTGACCCCACCCCCATATTACCTCTCATTTTCATTTCCTTTCATGGCTCTTGAGAGAGAAAGCTCAAGAAACCCTCCCATGGCTTCCTTGCTACATCATTTTTGGCTTATTTCCTCTCCAATCTTCACTCCTTCTTGCTTCTAAGTTCCATCTTCTACTTGAATCCTCTCCTCCCAAACTTGCAAGTAAGAAGAAAAGCAAACTCTTTCTCCTCCCTTTTCAGCCCTAGGCCGTGGGCCTTATTATTGTTGTAGGATGAGTCCTTTTGTTTTAAATTCTTGTTTTAATGCTTGTATGTTACTTGATTATGATCATGAATTAAATGAACACTTGAGTCCAAATTTGTTGAAACCCTAAGGGGGAAAAGAGGGATAGGTGTGATCTTGAGGGAATTAAAGGGGCTAATTTGTGATTTGGGCTTAATTGATGTTGTTGTTGTTGTTTCAAGTAATAGCTTGGAGTTAGAACTTGATTGGGGTGTTGTTGTTGGTAAAAACCTATTCTTGAAAGAGGGATTAGTGGTATTTAGTTGTGAATCATGCAAACTAGTTTGTGTTTATTGCTTCCTAGATGCTATTGTTGCTATTGTAGTAATTAGTTTTGATTTAAAAGTTGAATTGAGTAATTTTTATGAAAAACCCTTGATTCTTGAAGTTGGGTTTGGCCATGAATTAAGCTTGTTTTGTAAAATGGTTGTTGTTTTGTGAAAAGAATTTCCTAAGAAATGATGTTGTTAAATGGAATTGGAAGTTTGCCAAAATTGTTGGGGAGAGGGGTGTGTAGGCCGAGAGCTATTCTAGGCTTAGGGGACAAAACTTTTGTATTCCTAGCTTTTAAATTAGTTGTATTTGTATGTTGTAGAAGTTTGGAGAATTATGGAAGTGATGGAATTGAAATTAGAGTTGTGTTGATTTTAAGGGCGATGAAACAATTAAGGTGAAAAGGACTTTTTGAGGTCCTAGACACCAATTGGAGCCTTGACTTGGGTATATGGAGAAAAAGAATTTGATAAGATGATGTGGTCTCAATTTTAAAAGAAGTAAGCATAGTAGTTGGAAAAATGGTTGGAAAAGAATTTAGATTGAATTTGATTTGTTTGGAAGTGGTTTTGATCGTGAAAGGCTATGATGCATTAAGGTGCAAAGAGATTTCATTATCTCAAGACCTAGTGGAGCCTTGAATTGAATATGGTTTTGTGTCTCAAGTTTCAAGAAGGAAGAATTAGTCTTTGAAATATTATCTTTTAACTTTGTGCGCTATTTCAAGTTAGTCTTAGTTTTTAAAAGTTGTTAATTTAAGGTGCTTTTTATTTCAAGTGTACGTGGTCATTCGAATAGGTTTTTCGGGTTTGAGAACCTAGGAAGTTAGAGTTAGTGTATGCCTAGGTTGCACTAAGTCTGTTTCGTGTGTTAGGCTCTGAGTGATCCGAGATTGTGCAGTGCAGAAATCGAGGAGTACGTGGATACGCGTGGATTGGAGTTCGGTAAGGGCGCTTCACATTAATACTTTCATAGTATGCTAGCGTAAGGGCACTTCTAGACATTTTTAGGATTTTATTTTTATGTCCCTGTGTAAGGGTAAATTCTAGATATGTTTAAGTTCTTGTTTTGTTATTCAATTGCTTATTTAAACACGAAGAAGTCTGAGAACTCTACGAGTTCGAAGTTAGGGTCTTCGAACCCTTTCGTTTATTTTTGTCGTGCGGTCGAACATATTCCGAGTCATTGTGGGTGAAAAATTGTGCGGTTGGTCTTCTGGCCCCAACCCCCCACTTGTTTGTACCTCTCTGTTAATTCCATTGAGTTGCAGAGGGATGGATTCCTTGATTTGCGTGTCAAGCATGTGATGTTGTAATATGATTGAGTTATGCAATATTTAATATGAGATTGAATATATGCTGCGAACTGCGTATTGCTTGTTGAATTGGCGCTTTCTTCATGTATTGCTTTATTGCTTAAATTGTTGAATTGCATTTCTTCATGTTAAGCATGCTCTCTTTATTTGATATGCGGTCAAGTAATCTTGTGTATCACTCTTTGACTATCGTAAGCGGCGTACTGTTCATCGAGTGAGAGAGCTAGGCGAGTCGTCGTGACGTTTTTGAGTTGTGACCCGGATAACTGAGGGTGCTAGGTCCCCTTCGTTTACGGGAGATTAGCTAGGCGTCGCAACGTAGGAACCGGGGCTGCTTACCTAGGGAGAAGCGAAAGATCCCAAGGCTACGACTGGTATGTCAGTTGATGGATCTGCGTCTACTTTCCGGAATAATTGTCGTGTCAAGAGAAAATGAGTCGAGTCTAGAGAGAGAAAATCTTGAGTCTGCATTGTGTCTTGAGAACTGTGCATGCTGTTGTTGCTTTTTGCTATGATTCTCTATTTCCTATAACATGTTGCATTGTTATATGTTTTGTTGCCATTGTCGAATAAGTGTAACAGACTCTTTATTTTAAGAAGTTGACCCTTGCCAGTGGTTCTTTCAATTGATGAATGTAACCCAGATGGTGAAACAAGCGAAGAATTTGGAACTGTAGAGAGGAGCAGCTGAGGATGGTCGTCCAGTCTTCTTCCTGTGTTATGTCGTGGAATTTACTAGTAGTCTAGTGAAGAGTATAGCTTGTGGACCAGCTATAGGATATTTGTCATTTATTTCAGTGTTGTAATAAAACTCTGTTATGTTTCATGACACGTTTGTTATATATGATTTGACAGAATAAATGAATGTGGTCTATGTGGAGTCTTAAAATATTTTTCGCCATGTTTCTAAAAGTCGCTGTGATGCTCTGACTGCTTCTTTAAAGAACTTTTAAAAAAAAAATAGGACCACATTTCTCGAAAACCCTACGAGCAGAGTATTCCACCTTTCAGAAACATGTCAACTTTTGTCAGAATGTTCACTTGTTAGCACTCCGGAGACAGGGTGTTACAGAACTCAAAGAAGAGTGGTGTCGATATTTTACTACAAATTTTATCATTTATAAGCAGATAGAAGAAGATTAATATTAATGTTTACGTGAGTTTTTGTTAAATTTGGTTTTTTTTTTAGTTTAGCATACTTGAATTGGAATAGGTTCACATGAATTTAGGAATAAAATTCCTTTTTATGTTGGCTAATATTTTATATATTTTATGTTGGTATTGGTATGGTATCTTATGTTGTTCTAAGGTATTTTATATATTTTGGAATGTCCATATTTTAAGGAAAACTCGCCAAAATTTTGTTACAATTTCGATCTTGTCTACATGTTTATTTCCAGTGAGAGAAGAAGAAGATATTACTATTTAGGTAGTATTTGTAGCATGACATGTGCAATATTTTAGTGATCTATTCTGTATAATTGTGAATTTGATCGAGAAATATATTGTAATTTATTTATGTTAATGTAAGGATATGTAGGAATCTATGAAAAATTACATTATAATGTTAAATTTTGATGTTGATACAATTGGGTGTTGATGATAATTTTAGTTGCATTTTGTGTTATCACAATATTATGCAAATGTATATAATGTAAATGTGAGAGAATTAAATTAAAAGGAGAATAAACAGTGCTTCAATTACGGTTACCGCTTATTGTATAAAAAGACACTTCAAAAGGAAGCGCCGCTATTGTTCACAATAAACAGCCGCTTTATTATTGAGGCTATTTATTGTCAGCACAATAAGCGCTTCCTAATTGAAGCTACTGTTTATTGTCTATTTTCAAGAAGACTTCATAAACGCCGCTTTTATGAAATACAATCAGCCAATGCTTAATTTTCAGCCTTTAAGCTACTGTTTAGGCTAAAAATAAGCAAGCATCGCCAAAACTTGTTGTAGTGTAACCGTAAAAAATTTTTGCTGTGTAAAGGATTGGGCCTTGTTTTTTTGTTAAATTTTGCTGTGTAACTATATTGGCACGTAAAAAAATAGACATTTGGGTTTATGTTAGTATTTAAAATTACTTTTAAACATCATAAAAAAATTTAAGTTTCTAATATAATTTTAAGTTAGGACCTATTTTGGTAATTGCACACCCAAAAGAGATTTTGATCAAACCTATCCAAACAACAATAATTGATTGAAATCACTTTTTAAGTGTACGTATCCAAACAGAAATCATGTTACGTTCAACTCACTTTTAACCAAAATCAATTCCACAAAATCAGCTTTGTCAAAATCAATTCTTGTCACCGCAGAACCAAACACATGCTGAGGCGAAGTGGTGGTGCCATGTCTAACACAATTTGCGTAACCTTGGCGGTCATACATGTTCTAACCTTTTCTGGCTTGAATTGTCAAAATGTGGGAACTGATACAATCAATGACGTAACGTGTAGTATTGGGAACGACAAATAATTCCAGCTTGAAGCATGGGGGTCGGGGGACTAAGACCAAATCTATAGCTCTTCTTTGTAGAATGTTCTCATTGAATCCAATTTCTAACCCAGGGCTTCAACACTCAAGTTACAAGAAAGTTCACTTTTGTAAGGATGGCTTTAAATTTGGACTATTGCAGCTCCAAAGTGCAAATGTTCTCTAAATTTATACATGAATTGAGATTTATTGACATCGAGTATAAAGAGAGGAACTCAAGTTACACGCAAAATAACCATAAAGAAAAACTCCAAATTATAATGTAACCACCCTTACAATTAATAATCCCCTGTCAAGCCTGAAACAACACATTAACACCACGCCAAAAAATTTACCAAATAGCATTTATTTTTTCACTTAGATAGCGTTTTTAGCGATCATCATATAATGGTTACGTGTCGAGATAACGCGCAGTGCTATCCATATCTCAAAACAGCTAACATGAGCCCCGTTATCAGAGTGGTGCACTCCGATAGCACATTCGTGTGTATGTGTTATCTAGAGCTTCGATTTAAATAACCTAACAGACGTTATATATAATGCATTCTCAAGAAAGTGTTATGGGATGAAAAATAAGAAAAATAACACTTCCTTTACAAAGCGTTATCTTAGATTGATTCAAATAACCTTATATAAACAAGCACAATCTGAGTTAATTTTTTTAAAAAAATTATTTTTATATCTCATTTTGTCAATATACAACAGACAATTTTCATTAAAAAAAGAATTGAACATAAATGAATATTGTTTCTACCACAAGAATTAAATTAGAAATTCTTTTATTTCAAAGAATAAGCTATCTAACATTAGAACCGAACATAGATTCCTATGTTCAAAGAATAAGATATCTAGCATATATTCCTAACATATCTTAAAAGAAGAAGGTATCTAGCATATATTCCTAACATATCTTCAAATAAATCTAATAGATTCCTATTCTTCATGAAGGCATCCCTAAAACCGCCTTTAGGACAAGATATATATGGACATTATGAATACTTAGTCGTACCATTTGGAGTAACCAATTCCCCAACAGTATTTTGGATTATATGAATAGGATATTTTGCCCATACCTTGATAAGTTCATAGTTGTCTTTATAGATGACATCTTGATCTATTCACGAACCCGAGAGGAACACGTAGAACATCTACGAATAGTACTATAGATCCTTAAGGATAGACAACTTTATGCTAAGTTATCCAAGTGTGAGTTTTGGTTAGAAGAGGTTCAGTTCCTAGGACATATTATCAATAAGGAAGGAATAGCATTAGACCCAGCAAAAGTAGAGGCTGTGTTACAATGGGATAGACCTACCACCGTTAGTGAAGTAAGAAGTTTCTTAGGATTAGCAGGATATTATCGAAGGTTTATAGAGGGATTTTCTAAGATTGCCCTACCTCTAACCCGGTTAACTAGGAAATGATCTACTTTTGAATGATCAGATAAATGTGAGAAAAGTTTTCAGGAATTAAAGAATACGTTAACCAGTTCCCTAGTTCTAGTCTTACCCGATCCTTTAAAAGGATTTGAGGTTTACTGTGATGCTTCCTATCAAGGGTTAGGATGTGTATTGATGCAAGAAAGAAGGGTAGTAACCTATGCCTCTAGACAATTAAGGATTCATGAGAGAAATTATCCTACCCATGATCTAGAGTTAGCAGCCATAGTATTTGCCCTAATAATATGGAGACATTATTTGTATGGGGCAAAATTTTGTATTTATAGCGATCATAAGAGCCTAGAATACTTATTTGATTAGAAGGAATTAAATATGCGACAAAAGAGGTGGATGGAATTTATAAAAGGTTATGAATTTGACCTAAACTACCGTCCAGGGAAAGCTAATGTAGTAGCAGATGCACTTAGCAGGAAATCCTTGCATGTGTCTGCTATGATGATCAAAGAACTAGACTTGATAGAACAGTTCAGAGACCTAAGTTTAGGAGCAGAAGTACATAAGGAAAGGTTATACTTAGGAAAAGTCACCATCACCAATGATTTTCTAGAATTAATCAAGAGAAAACAAGAGACAGATGAGTACCTTGGAAAGGTAAGGACTTTAGTTGAGGAAGGAAAAGGTTCAGAATTCAATATAGGAATAGATGGAGCTTTAAGATTTAAGGATAGAATATGTGTTCCTAAGGACTTAGAATTTAGGAAAACAATCTTAGATGAGGGCCATAAAAGTAGGTTGAGTATTCACCATGGAGCTACAAAAATGTATCAGGATCTTAAGAAGTTATTTTGGTGGCTGGGACTGAAAAAGGAAATAGCGAACTTTGTCCTATCCTGCTTAGTGTGCCAGAAAGCTAAGAATGAACATCAAAAGCCTGCAGGAACTCTCCAATCCTTAACAATACCTGAATGGAAATGGGAAAGTATAGCCATGGACTTTGTAGTAGGATTACCTAGGACTCAGAGAAAATATGATACTATCTGGGTAATCATAGATAGACTTACCAAGAGTGCTCACTTCCTTCCCATTAATGAAAGTTACTCATTACAGAGATTAACCTAACTCTATATTAAGGAGATAATTAGACTACATGGTGTTCCTACTACCATTATATTTGATAGAGACCCTAGGTTTGCATCAAGATTATGGAGAAAGGTACACCAAACCATGGGTACTAAACTGAGTATGAGCTCAGCTTATCACCCTCAGACCGTTGGTCAATCTGAGAGAACTATCTAATCCTTAGAAGATCTCTTGAGAGCATGCACCCTTGAAAAGATGGGCAGTTGGGACAAACTATTTACCCTTAGTAGAATTTACTTATAATAATAGCTATCATTCCAATATTGGAATGGCACCTTTTGAAGCTTTGTATGGTCGAAAATGTCGAACACCCCTTTGTTGGTTTGAAACGAGAGAAAACCTGATCCTAGGACTAGAACTAATCCAACAGACCTCTGAACAAATTAAAATGATTAGGGAAAAGATGAAAGCAGCCCAAGACCGACAAAAGAGCTATCATGACAAGAGAAGCCGACCTTTAGAATTTGAAGCAGGAGATCATGTATTTCTGAGAGTATCCCCTAGAACTGGCATTGGCAGAGCCATAAAATCCAAAATGTTAACTCCTCGATTCATTGGACCTTTCCAAATTCTCAGAAAAGTTGGACCTGTTGCTTATCACATTGCCTTACCCCCAAACTTATCAAACCATCATGATGTCTTTCACGTGTCCCAACTCCAGAAATACCATCTCGACCCATCCCATATCATTGAGCCTGAGTCAGTACAGCTCAGAGATAATCTAGAATACGAAGCATTGCCTTGCAAAATTGTTGACTGAAGAATAAAAGAACTTTGAGGCAAACAGATTCCTTTAGTACGGATTGTATGAGATGAAAGGAATGGATATACTACTTAGGAACGAGAAGCTGACATCAAGAGACAGTATCCCCATCTTTTTATAGGTACGTGATCGGCAATTTTTGAGGACGAAAATTATTTTAAGAGGGTGATAATGTGACATCTTGAGAAAATAAAATAGGCAAAGAAATACCTAAGAAAGTCCTAAAGTGATAAAATAAGCTAAAAAGGATCAGAAAGTGTGAAAATGCCCTAAGAAACCCTAGAAAACCAAAAGAATGGAACTTTCTGGAACCACATCTATCGCGACGCGATGAGCCCTAGAGAGAAGGACCTCGCGATGCGATGAATATTGGTTAATCAGAACCGTTGATCCTTAACATGTGGCTATCTCACGACGCGGTGGAGGCTGTGTTTGTGCCCATCGCGACGCGATGGACCCAAATCGTGCCTATAAATAGTGCCCTTCCCTCCTCTTTTCCCCTTCTTCCAAGGGCTTCCATTGGGAGTACGTGGGAGAGCTCCGGAGGCACAGCGGGGAAGTGGGCGACAACAGTCTTCTAGGCAGGTATGGCGAGATCTGAACCCTATACACTAGGGATAGTAGGAATAAGATAGGTGTAGAATAAGGAGTAGGGTGGCCCAAGCCCTACTAGGGGTTGATTCCCCGACACCTTAGGAGAGGTTTTAAGACTACAATTGCTAAGGATAGTAATCGCTAGTCCATCAACCATAGGAATAATTGTTGTGTGGAAACCCTAGAGTAGATGACTTATAATTGTTTTGTGATAATATGTGATGTTTGATAATATGTTAAGTAGTTGGTCGCTGAGCGACGTTAGGGTTAACTTATAAGCTGTTGACTGCTGAGTGTTTAATTGTTTGGTTAATGCTAAATTATTACATGCTTATGCTGATGATGTGTGGAATAATAAGTAATAAAATCTAAGTGCTGGCTAGGGTAATGAATAACAATAAGTTGTTAGGCAGAGCTGATGAATAATAATAAGCTTTTAAGTGTTGAATAATAATTAATCATAAGCATCGCTGTGCTGTAATCCAATGTCGTGCACATAGGATGTGTACGAGGTCAGGTGCCAAAGTGCAGGCATGATACAGTCAGTATATGACACACTTGTCCTTGAGGACAGTCTGAATCCGCCAAGTCTATAGGTGACCAATGGTTTGGCTGGAATTCTGTCGGGACGTCGGGTAGCCTGGTCATCCTGACAGGATACTGTTGTATCACTTTCCATTGTGCCGATCCCGAGTGCCGTCCCGACACCTGTTCCTATCAGCCGCAATTGGAGAACAGGGATGTACTCTTGGGGTACGATGAGCAGGATATGGGAATGAACAACTGACTAGCTGAGCTATTAACTACAAAGGCTATGGTGGGGCCGTTGCTGCTGCTTTACTAAGCTATGTGGCCACATAGGGATATAGCTTTAGGATGCATGGACAAGGAGCTAAGTGTTGATCCCTAAACTGTCGTTTGAAGTTTCTTGAACCTATTCTTTCACATATTCTATTTTCCTGCCTTCCCATTCGTTGGTGTGTAGTGTGTTCTCATCTCCCATGCTTTGTGTTGTTTTCTTTCTTTTCTATACTTTATATATTTAGATTCTGAATATTCTCACGAGCCCAAATATGTCTCACTACTTCCACCCGTCGATGCTGGAGGAGCTGAGCATCCCGGTATGAGGTGACTTCGAGGTGTATTATCACGACATGGACGGGAATTACTGGGAGATTGATTATAGCCGCCATGTCATTATCTACACAGGTCTTGTTAGTGTCTTTTTCCATCTACTAGGTTCACCGAGGGCCTCCTTTATTGGTGATTTTAGAATTGCGCAGCGGTTGCTGTTTAACCGAATGTGGCGAGAACCTAGGTCTAGGCAACGTTACCCTACTGCTCCTTCATCCTCTGGATCTTATAGTATGGCTAGGGATAGTGTTGGAGATTGGGAGGTGGGAGGTGCGACGTAGGTCAGAGTCGACCGTCCCTTCATCTCATGTTGCTCCGCTGGTAGAACCCTTAAGGGTCTATCAGTCTAGGTTCTAGGGATGTCCTTCCACTGGGGACTCCCGACTTCTGCCACGACCACGCATTAGATTTGCTAGGCAAGGCCAGATGTAGGAGGTTCCTCGATAGGCTTTTGACATCTTTTGACTTAGGATGATATTCTTTTGTATACCCATTGTGGTTCTTGTATTTGATGTATATTATTCTTTTGACGGTTCCTAGGAGGGAACCTTTGTATGTACGAAAACTTTATGTTTATAACGAAAAATATTTTCTTCCGTTGTACTATGATATTATGTTATTGCTATTTATATTCGTAATTATGGGTTAATATTATAAATGGGGTAACGGTGTCACAATTGTTCCTGCGGCTGCATTTCTATCTGGTGTTGGAGAAGTCTCTAGGTCAGGGAAGATTGGAATTGGGCTTCAAAAAGAAGGATTGGGCTTTGTACCTATATTGGCCTGTAATTATTATTAAATTTCACTGTGTAAAGGAATTATAACCGTAAAAAAATTCACTGTGTAAAGGAATGGGCCTTTTTTTTGTTAAATTTCGATGTGAACCTATATTGGCACGTAAAAAAATAGGCATTTGGGTTTATATTAGTATTAAGAAATTACTTTTAAACATCATCATAAAAAAACTTAAGTTTCTAATATAATTTTAAGTTATGACCTATTTTGGTAATTGCACACCCAAAAGCGATTTTGATCAAATATATCCAAACAACAAGAATTGATAGAAATCACTTTTTATGTGTATATATCCAAACAGAAATCACGTTACGTTCAACTCACTTTTAACCAAAATCAATTCCACAAAATCAGTTCTGTCAAAATCAATTCTCGTCACCGCAGAACCAAACACACGCTGAGGCAAAGTGGTGGTGCCATGTCTAACACAATTTGCGTAACCTTGGCAGTCATACATGTTTTAACCTTTTCTGGCTTGAATTGTCAAAATGTGGGAACTGATACAATCAACGACGTTATGTGTAGTATTGGGAACGGAAAATATTTCCAGGTTGAAGCGTGGGGGTCAGGGGACTAAGACCAAATCTATAGCTCTTCTTTGTAGAATGTTCTCATTGAATCCAATTTCTAACCCAGAGCTTCAATACTCAAGTTACAAGACTATTCACTTTTGTAACAGATGGCTTTAAATTTGGACTATTGCAACTCTGATGTGCAAATGTTCTCTAAATGTATACATGAATTGAGATTTATGGACATCAAGTATAAAGAGAGGAACTCAATTTACACGCAAAATAACCATAAAGAAAAACTCCAAACTATAATATAACCACCCTTACAATTAATAATCCCCTGTCAAGCCTAAAACAACACCTTAACACCACGCCAAAAAATTTACCAGATAGCATTTATTTTTTCACTTAGATAGCGTTTTTAGCGATCATCATATGATGGTTACATGTCGAGATAACGTGCAGTACTATCCATATGGCAAAATAGATAACATGAGCCCAAAAACACGTTATCTGAGTGGTGCACTCCGATAGCACATTTGTATGTATGTGTTATCTAGAGCTTCGATTTAAATAACTTAACAGACGTTATATATAACGCATTCTCAAGAAAGTGTTATGGGATGAAAAATAAGAAAAATAACACTTCCTTTATAAAGTGTTATCTTAGATTGATTCAAATAACCTTATATAAACAAGCGCAATTTGAGTTATTTTTTAAAAAAAAAATTATTTTTGTATCTCATTTTGTCAATATACAACAGACAATTTTCATTAAAAAAGAATTGAACATAGATGAATATTGTTTCTACCACAAGAATTAAATTAGAAATTCTTTTATTTCAAAGAATAAGATATCTAACATTAGAACCGGACTTAGATTCCTAACATATGTTCAAAGAATAAGATATCTAGCATAGATTCCTAACATATCTTAAAAGAAGAAGATATCTAACATATATTCCTAACATATCTTCAAATAAATCTAATAGATTCCTATTCATCATGAAACTCCAGTAGCACATATGTATAGCGTCAAGTCTCATGCTCTGTATTTCAAACAAAATCTCGGTAGTATCAAAATCATGCCATGATCACTTAAAATTAATAAAAAAACATTTTACAAGCAGAAAAAACAAAATAATGTTTGTCTAGGAAAACTAATTTTTACGTGAATTGGAGATTTAAAATTTATAGTAATCATTCTTCAAGTCCTTGCACTCCAACTCAGACTCGTGTTTATGTTCTGGGTGATGGGGGATCTACAAATGAGATGAAGCAAATTAGATGATGGACAAACACAATATACACCATACCATGCATGACTAGAAATATATAACATACATGGGTATGATTAATCAAATACCTTAATTTTAAGCCCAAGGCTTTAACACCAAGTATCGTAAGAGAAGGACGAGACGAGGATGATGATTCCAATTGAAACTAATTGCAATAATGTTGAAAGTGATGAAGACACTCAATATCAGTAATCTGTCTTGACTAAGTAATTTGTTGAATGACTTGGTTGAGATCCCTGTTGAAGCATGGTGTCTAGGAGTAATTGTTTAACATTGCTTGCCACCTCATGTCACTACTAGAAAAAGTTGAAATAGTAACAAAAATTTAGAGACGAAAAAGCCAAAATTTGTCTCTAATTTTGTTGCTAATTGTTAGCGAAGCTAAATTTGGAGACCAATTTCATTTTTTCTGTCTCTAATTTCCATTGCTATTTCAACTTTTTCTAGTAATGTGTCTATCATGCTCGAATAATTACCCTGTCGTGTAACTCGCCTCATCCCAGCAATTACTAACTCCCATTCCTCACATCTCTCATCTACAACATGAAAATAGTTCTTAAAATCAACATAATTAATCAAATCTATTTCTATATAATATAAACCTAGTCAGTTATTGATGATGATGATGTAATAAATAAAGCAGGAAAGAGCGTATGGTTCTCCTTGTTATAGTAACGACTTTAAAAACACTAATAACACAAGAGAGGAATCAAATATAGATCATGTTATAACAATTCTAAAAGTATCAAAGAAGGAAAGCAGAGTAACAATGCCTAATATTATGACTAAGATTCATGATATCACCATCACTGCGAGATAATGATAAATATGCAAAAGAAAAAACCCTATTTTTAAAACGGGTTCTCTAAAATCCCAACAAATAAAACAAAATAGATCATTGATTAAACTTTCATGTTGCAAAAAGAACAAGTTTTACATAGAATCACAAAAAGAGAATTCTCGTATTACAAAAATGTAAGCAAGTAAAAGCAACCCTAGCTTGTGTCAAAAAAAAAGCAACCCTAGCTTTTTGCCCAACATAGGAAAATGATTGTACCAGGAGAGAAGAACCACTGTCCACTTGTGTTAGCAACAGAGAAAAGAGCCTCCCAAGGGGACAAACTCTCACAACCATGATTGTGCGACCAATGTCAGGGTCATAAATGGAATGATGAGAGAGAGAAAGAGAGAACTGACGACGAGAGAGAGAAATAGACAAATAGAGATATAACGAAGATCTGTGAGGGTTTGTGAGAAATGAGAACTTTACAAAGATGTTATCGAAGACAGTGCTTGTTTAGTTTAGGGTTTGTGATGCAAAAAGTACTGAGAAGAAACATTATCTTGTGTTTATATTTAGTTTTTAAACTTCAGATAACATTAGTTCAAGAAAGCGTCATCTTGAGTACACTAAAATAATATTTGCACAAAAAAACGTTATATGAAGTATCAATTAAGATAACGCTTGCCTACGCACCCATTATCAAAATAACTACACCTAGTATGAGTACAGAGCATTCAGATGACCATTCCGTATACAAGCGTTATCTGAGCTAGACACTTTCCCTGGCAAGCGATGTTGAAGCGCTTCTTGTTTTTTCAGATGACGCTTCTGCCTTAAAGTGCTTCGTGTTTTTTCATGACGCTACGTGTTATCTAAATCATTTTCTAGCGTAGTGTAACTAGGCTCTAAGCAATTAACGTCATTTAAAATAACTCCCTAGCTAACGTTAAATCAACAAGTACTTTATATATATGTGTGTGTGTTTTTTTTACACTAAAATAAAGCATTACCATCGTGTATACATTAATTAGTTTTTGAAGCGTACAAAAATTTGTATAAGATATACAAAAATCAAAAAATTTCAAATAACGAAAAAGTGATTTCAAAATGTGCAACATAAATAGAAACTTTTCTTATTTAGTTATAATTTTAAAAAGAGTTTTATAACTAAGAAAGTAGATAAAATTATATTTTTCAGAAGTTATTTAAAATAGTTTATTAAAATAATAATAAATATTTTAAATTCTTTTTTTTGATAATTTATACAAGAATTATAGAAACACTAAAAAGAGATTTTTTTCAAAATATTTTTTTAAAAGTTAAACAAAGGCATTGAGCAAAAATAATAATAATCTTCCATGTAACATGACTATCCTAGCTGTTTTTTTTTTTGAAATAAAGGCTAAACCCCAACAAACAAACACCCAAAGGAAAGAAAAGGAGAACTAGAAAGAAGAAAAACGAATAAGGAAGTTGCTCTAAAGCATCGCTCAACAGAAGAGACCCCAAGCCAAGAGAGGGTTATGCTAGATCCTTCTGGTAGACATTGAGCGAGCTCCCTCTTTGGCCAGATAGTCAACACAACGGTTTGCTTCACTGTACACATGGACAATTTTGATATCCCAATCCATGTTTAAAAGATCCACGATCAGGGCAAGAATTCCAGAAAAATATGGAACATAAGTGGGCCTCTATGATGGAACAAATGAACAACCTCAAGGTAGTCGGTTTCACAAATTACCATTTTGTAACCAAGCTCAAAGGTGACATATAAACCAAGACACACTAGTACGAAATACACCTAAAAATTAGACTTATACTACCGATTTTGGCAATAACCGGCGTAAAAAGTGACGCGGTAGCATTTTTGAAATTAACGCATCACTTTTTACGCCGGTTATTTCTAAAACTGGCGTTATAAGTGTGATCCCCGGAACAGGTAAAAACAGCCAAACTTTTCACGCCTGTTTCTAAGGAAAATCGCAGTTAAAAATTGAAGGTTTTTCACGCCGGTTTTATTGATAACCGCGATGAAAGGTATATTACCCGGTTTTGTAGCATATCCGGCATTAAAACCTTAAAGAAGCATTTCCCTCACCAACACCAGACTCTCTCACCCTCATTCTCATTCTTTACCTTACCAAACAAAGCTCCTCTCATTCTCCTTCGCGCCGTCCCTCACCCTTTGCCTCCCTCCGAACTCCGACACTGCCCTCATTGCCACTCTCCACCGTGACACTCCAATCTCCAACCAAGTAACCCTAAAACAGCTAAACCTCGCGGCGGACGCCATCAAAAGTGTCATCTCCGTCAATAGTTCTGCCATTCCTCCTCCTCCCTATCCCTCATCGAGAAGCTTCTACTCCCTCTCCCTGAGTACCCGGTCGCCTCCTTCCTCTTTTCCTCATTCGCACCCTCCGCAACCGCCACGACGAATCCGCTATACGCCTCAGATCTCGACGCCTTAGCCTCAGTCGTGCCGCCACCACCTTCCTTCCGCGTTCTACTTCTGCGTACGCGCTGTTTCTGCTTTTTCGTGGCACCACCGCCTCAGCCTCATTAGTTCTGCGATTGCCTTTTGGGTCGCATTTTTGGTTCGCGGCTTTGCTCGCATTTCTAGTTCGCGGCTTTGCTCGCGTTTCTGGTTCGCATTTCTACTCTGCTGTGTGATTCCATTTTGATTTGTGAGTCCACTTCTTGTTCCTACTTCAGCTTGTGTTCCTCTTTTGTATGTATATTGTATTTTGTTGAATATAGGTGAAAGCATGATAATATTTGTGAATAGCAATTTCCCTTACTTTGAGTGTGATGGACTTAGTTGATTTGTATGAATGAGTTGTTGGTTCTACATGTGAATCTATACCTTTTTGGTGAAATAAGAGTTGCTGATGTTTATAGATATGTGAGATTTTGAATGCTAAAAATTCTGCTTAAAAAGTGTTTGATAAAATGTGTTAGTAAGCTAGAAAGATGGATTATAAAGGATTGAGTGAAGTGTGGATGTTAGAGGGGTGAAAAATTCTGCACTAGTGGTGTTTGTTATGGTGGTTAGGATTAGATTTTGAGTATGAATTTTAGTTAAAAACTCCGCACTTGCGCTAAAGTTTGGATGCTTGCTTAAGTGTCATATACATGTGATTTGAATATCAACTTGGAAGTAAAATTCTGCACTTGTACAACTTGTTGGATTACTTGAATTGAAGTAAAATTATACTCTTTCATGAGCTGAAAATTCTGCACTATGCTTATCTAATACCATGTTATGTTTTGTTTAGAAATGGTACGTGGAATGAATAGAAAATTCTATACCTTGATGTTAAAATTGAATGCTTAAAATGGGCAGTAATTGTGTGCGATTGGTAATGGTGTAGATATTGTGAATGGTTTGGTATACACTTGTGTTTGCACCTTTTGAACATGAGAATTATCTTGTCAATGTCAGAACACGGTTATGGATCGTAGTTGGATGCAAAAACATCGCTTGTGTGATGAGTATAAGAACGGGGTCGAAGAGTTCTTACAATTTTCCCAAACAAAACTGTCTAATCAAACAACTTTCTATTGTCCTTGTGTTAAGTGTTTGAATGGGCCAACACTAAATGTTGAGGAGATACGGAATCACCTTTGTGTTAATGGGATTTGCCAAAGATATACGACATGGACCTGGCATGGTGAAGTGTTAGACATGCCATGTGTGTCCAAAAGAGGGGAAGTTGATGTAGATATGGACGATCGACTAGAGGACATGATTCATGATATTGGACAAGAGTGTTTTCAGCGAGCACATGTGTATGAAACTCTATGCAGTGACAAGGAAGAGCCTTTGCATCCGGGATGTAGAAATTTCACACTGTCAGTGGTGTTGAGATTGTCCAATCTAAAGGCGATAAATGGGTAGACTGATAAGAACTTCACTGAATTGCTTAAACTGTTGAATGACATGCTTCTGAAAGGTAACACATTGCCGAACCGTAATCATGAAGCGAAGAAGATATTATGTCCAATGGGTGTGGAGTATAAGAAAATACATGCATGCCCGAATGATTGCATATTGTACTGGAAAGAGCATGAAGACAAAGAAGAGTGCCCCAAGTGTAATACACCACATTACAAAAAGAAGGACGGCGATGATAGTTGTGATGATGTGAGCAAAAAAGGTCCTCCTACGAAGGTGTTATTGTATCTTCTAATTATTCCAAGGTTTAACTGACTGTTTGCCAATGTAAATGATGCAAATAGCATTAGATGGCATACAGATGATAGGAAATGAGATGGAAAGCTTTGACATCCGACCGATTCATTGCAATGGAAGAGAGTTAATTCATTGTTTCTGGAGTTCGGCAATGAGCCAAGAAACCTTAGGCTTGGACTTGCTACAGATGGAATGAATCCATATGGTAACTTAAGTAGCATCCATAGTTCATGGCCTGTTCTCTTGGTAATTTACAACCTATTTCCTTTGTTGTACATGAATCGCAAGTACACTATGTTATCTATGATGATTTCCGGTCCAAAACAGCTGGGAAATGACAAAGATGTTTATCTAAGTCCCTTGATTGATGACTTGAGAATATTGTGGGATGGCATTGATGTGTTTGATAGGTTTTCAGGTGAAGATTTCAAGTTGCGTGCCATGTTGTTTTGCACCATCAATAACTTTCCAGCATATGGGAACTTATCCGAGTCTAGTGTTAGGGGGTATAAAGCATGCCCTATATGTGAAGATGGCACATGTTTCTTTCAACTGAAAAATGGGAGGAAGACTTGTTACCTTGGGCATAGAAGATTTTTGAGACGTGATCACCCGTATCGCAGGTTGAAAATGGCTTTTAATGGACGTCAGGAGAACGAAATTGCTCCGAAAGCTTTAACTGGAGAAGAAGTTTATCAACAGGTGAACTCCACTAATGTTAAGTTGGGAAAAAAAAAGAGGAAAAAAATTCTTCTGTGAAAAACATATGAAAGAAAAGGTTAGTGTTCTTTGATCTTCCATACTGGTCAAGTATTGATGTGAGACACTGTATTGATGTGAAGCACGTGGAGAAAAATATTTGTGATAGTGTAATCGGTACACTTCTCAGCATCAAGGGCAAGACAAAGGATGGTTTGAATGCTCGTCTAGATCTGGTTGAGATGGGCATAAGAGAACAGTTGGCTCTAGAGCCAAGTGGTAACAAGACATATTTGCCACCAGCATGTCATGCCCTGTCAAAACAAGAGAGAATAAGCTTTTGCGAGTGTCTACGGGGTGTGGAAGTGCCACGGGGTTACTCTTCAATTGTAAAGAGTCTTGTATCGATGACAGATCTCAAATTAGTTGGTTTAAAGTCTCATGACTATCACGTCTTAATGCAACAATTACTACCAGTGCCTATTCATGGCGTCTTGCCTAAAAAGTTCGACATGCTATAATGAGATTGTGTTTATTCTTCAATACAGTATGTAGCAAAGTCATTGACCCTCAGAAATTGGACGAGTTGGAAAATGAGGCTGCTATCATCTTGTGTCAGTTGGAGATGTTCTTTCTTCCCTCATTTTATGACATCATGGTTCATTTAATTGTTCGTCTAGTCAGAGAGATTAGAGTGTGTGGCCCGGTTTATTTAAGGTGGATATACCTTATTGAGTGATACATGAAAATATTGAAAGGGTTTGTGAAGAATCTATATCGTCCCGAAGTATCTATTGTTGAAAGGTACGTAACAGAAGGAGCCACTGAGTTTTGTTCAAATTATTTGTCAGAAGCGGCACCTGTAGGGCTTCCCAAGTCTCATCATGAGGGAAGATACAAAGGAAAGGGTACACTAGGTCTAAAAACTAAGAGCATGGGTCGGGCGGAAGTGTTTCATGCACATTTGTATATATTGAATAATATTGATGAGGTTGAACCTTACTTGTCTACTCACAAAAATCTTGTCAAGGCCAAAAACCCTCAAATGAATGAAAATTGAGTGTTGAATGAGCATAACAAGACATTCATAACTTGGTTTAAAGAACAAATTTTGAGTGATGATACTATTTCTGAGACATTAACATGGCTAGCACATGATCCTAAATTTAATGTCTTGACGTGGAGAGGATATGATATCAACACATTTTCTTTTTATACAAAGTCACATGATGACAAGAGTATCGCACAAAATAATGGGGTTATGGTTATGGATTCTTCCATGTATTTCTCTAGTTCAAAGCATAAAAACCCCGTTTTAACATCCATAGCTTACTTTGGGGTCATTGAAGAGATTTGAGAGATCGATTATAATAAACTCAAAGTGTCTGTTTTTAAATGTAAGTGGGTTAACAGTAACGGTGGTGTACAAACCGATGAATTAGGATTTACAATGGTGGAGCTTGACAAGGTAGGTTATAAGGATGAGCCTTTCATCATGGCAATCCACGCAAAACAAGTGTTTTATGTCAAGGATCCTTCCAACAAAAGGTGGTCTGTGGTTCTCTAAAGAAGCAGTATGCATGAGAGTGATGAAAATCAAGATTCAACACTAGATATTAATGACACCCCTTCTTTCTCAACACAAAGACCCATCTTCATTGATGAAAATGAAGTAGACAATGTATATGCCACTCGTGATGATCATGAGGAAGGGATATTGGAGGACATTCAAACTTGACTACCAAAGAATTTTACATGTTTGTTAGGTTATCTACAATTAATATCTATTTGTTAAGTTATCCATTATAATTATATATATATATATATATATGGGCGTTCAAGTTACTCTAGGAGTAACTCTTGTCTGAGTTACTCCGGTTAATATCGCTTTGTAGATATTGAATTTTATCAATCCAACCATTTAATATCGTCATATTATGTTAATGATCATGTATATCAAATTTTAAATAAATTGGACATCAATACCTATGTAATCATATGGTCAACATTTTACTTGTAAATTAAAACGTATAGTATACATTGAATTGAAGTGATCTGATGAAGTATCAAATATTTTTAAAATTTTATGAAGTTTTATGGAGTTGATCTACTCAATAAGAACTTTTAATGTGACGGTCCGATTGATGAAATTTGATGTCTAATGAGAGATATTAACTGGAGTAATTTAGACAAGAGTTACCCCTAGAGTAACTTGAATGCCCCTCATATATATATATATATATATATATATATATATATATCAATACATGTTTGTTAATTTATCCATTATAATTGTTTCTCACATTTGTTTGTTTGTTTAAACAGGCATCATGTGTGGCTGATCCATCCATATCAGAGTCCTCCAAACAAAGGACTAGAGGTGTTACCACTACAGCACAATTGAAAAATAGACTCCCTCCTGGTCAGAAGTATCTTGTTGAATTTAATCCAGAAACTGGATCTGAAGGTGTTAATGCACCCAAATTCAACACTTATTTGGGGTACCTTGCACGAAGCAAGGTCTCCATTCTGATACCTAAATGGAGAAAGGTATCTGATAAAGTAAAAGACTTGATATGGCAAGATGTCGTGGTATTGACCTTTATCTCTAGTTGTATGCATATTTGTATTTAGCTTTATCGATCTTTATGCATGTATTTACTAACACCACCATTTTATTGTGTATTGTAGGATTTGTTTGATGTTCCTACTGATGAAAAGTTTAAGAATCGATGGTTGTCCTATACAAGTGAGCGTTGGAAGGACTTTAAGTCTGCACTCTCCAGGACATATGAAATGAGTTGGAAGGAGGCAAAGATGGTTGCACAAATCCTTGGCTGAAGTATAATTACCTTTCCGAGGACACATGAAATGAGTTTATTAAGAGCAGAATGGAAGAAGAGTTTTAGGTTAGTTTGAATTATATTTATTAACTTGGTCGTGCTAATATAATTTTTTACTTATTTTAACTTGTGGTGTATTATGTTATTTGTAACAGAAAAAAAGAGAAAAGAGAAAGACAAATTCTGCAAAGAATATCAATCCCCACCTATTGTCTCGTGGGGGTTATGATAACTTGAGAAGGATGTAATAGCACAAAGAAGGAAAGCCTTGCAGGAAGAGGCTGGAGATGAAGCCTTGGAACCCCCTCCAAAACCAAATCGGTATGAGCTATGGACTATGGCTCGACAAAAACCATCAGGATCTTATACATCTGAAGCTGTGGCCTCAGTTGCTTCTAAAATTGTAAGTGTATCTGCTTATTCAATATTATGTGATTTGCAACCAATTTAGGTCGACTGATTAAAGACCTTTATGATTGAATTTGGTTGTAGAAGTAATTGGTTGAAGATGAGTCTTAGGGTACTTTTATTCCAATTGGACGTCAAGATATCTTGACTACTGCCATTGGAACACCCGAGCACCCTGGTTGTATCCACACTACTGGCCGAGGTGTGGGCTTTAAGAAATTCTTCGGAGGAACTTCACGCCGTCAGTCAAAGGAATTGGAAATGGATGCCATGAGACATCAAATCATGCAGGAGGTTACTCAAATGTTTGAAGCTTACAAATCTCAACTTAAGTCAGAGATCGAAGCCCAACAAAGTCAGAAGTTAGTGCCATCTCCTAAAGCTAATACGCGTGTCAGCACCAAGGGTAGTTGTTCACCAGAAAGTGAGGAGGATCCTAAAGAAGACATTGTAAACAAGACATTGTAAAATACATTGGTCACTTGGCTTTTGATCTTCCGAAAGGACATGTTGGGATTACCTTGGAGCATGATGATCTTCCAATTTTTTACATTTTCGCAAAGGACTTAATGGACCTGTCGCACGGTGATGAGTTTTGGCTTGCCAATCAACACTTGCAATTATGGTCCACGTAAGTATTAATTAACATATTTGTACATTTTTATTTCCTTTGTACCAATTATATATAATTAACATTATTTTGTTTCAACACCTAGGTATCTGCATCGTATCTGTATTCAGAACAACACCAATGATGTATATGGATTCTTGGATCCAACGTTGATGGTTGTCAAGTCCAACTCAAAAGAGTCTAATGCATTTGTTAAAACTTACATATAGAATAAGCTAATTCACCAGGACAAAAATGTTTTCTTAGGAACGTACATCCACAAGTGAGTACATTTTATTCAATATTGTTTGATCAAATTCATAGCATACATTTGTCTATCTATGCTTCTAATACACCTTTATTGTTGTTACCTAGTAAACATTGGCAGTTGATTGTCATTTGTCCTAAGACTAATCTCATAGTCTGGATATGCTCACTTCATCATAAGCCAAACCTACAGATTAGCATGTACTTGAGGGGTAAACTTTTAATTTATTTGTCATACTTGTGATGTCATATATATATTTATCTTAGATCTATAACTTCTATTATTTTATCAGAGCTGTGGAGAAATATAATAGTGAGAAAGGTCTAGGAGAAAGAATGAAGCCTACATGGAACATACTCATGGTAAGTAGTTTGTCTTTATATAATATTTACATATTCAAAGCTGTATTAGTTATGTTTATATATAATTTTTACTAATTTATATTGTCATTTGTAGGTACCTTACCAAGACAACTCATAGGCGTGTGGCTACTATGTCATGAAGACCATGTTGTCCATTGTCATGATGAGGATTACCTCTGGATAGGATTTGGTAATGTAAATATTTCATAACTTGTTAATTGATCTTTTTGATACCTTACAATATTTGTAGTTAGTTAATTAGATATGTTTTGAATTGAACTTGTAGTTATTCGATGGCCGTAGCACAAAACCATACAGTGGTGAAGAAATTATCGAGATTCGGAAAACTTGGGCACGCTTTTTTGTGACTAAGATTGAGGAGCAAAATTTAAACCCAGAACCACTAAGACGACGAGTAAGAAAAGCAACACAAAAAAATGACATGGTGCGATTGAATTTGAATGAATTCGTTTTTGTACTATTGCTTGTCATGTAACTTTGGATGGTGAATCTGCAAAGAATTTTAAAGAAAAAATTAAATGATGAATATCGAGAGAACATGTAAGTGATAAATATATTGAAGTTGGTGCTTAGTTTTGTAGCATGAGTTCCTTTAGTTTTTATGCAAAATTTATTGGCCAATTTTCTAGTTGTCTATTCGTTCTGCTTTATAGTCCCTTTACCCTTAAAGCTTTGAATTGAACACGCGGGGTTTTGGATAACCTTCCAATTGCTATTCTTAGACAAATGAGGGATGGAAGTCAATCTACAACATATGAACATGGTTTTTGTGTTGGGTTCAAAGGAAACTATCAAGGGATATAACTCACTAACTCGGCTTGTATTTATAAAATTTCAAGTATCAGTTTTGCCTTCGCAGTTCTTAGAAATTTCCAATTTCCTGTAGAGCAAATCATGTTGTTCACACCTCCATTAAATTATGCAGCCCTTGAGGGCATTTTGTATTGCAATTGCACCATTTTGGATTGCAATTGCACCCTTGGGAACATATTTTGTATTTTGGAAGTCTGACAAATATTGGATGATTTTGGGAGTTGTATTTTGGAAGTTTGATAAATATTTTGTATTGATAGTTGTATTTTTGGGCTTTGAATTTGGATAATACGAGCAGGCATGGAAGGATAAAACAAAAAAAAGATTATAAAAAATTACTTTTAATCGCGGTTGTTCTAAAAACCGCCATTAAATGTAACATTTAACGTTGGTTTCCATAAAAACCGCGATTAAAAGATAGATTTAACGTCGGTTTTTATGAAAACCGCGATTAAAAGATACATTTCACGCCGGTTTCTTTTCCTTTTTTCCAAGAATTTTTTATTCCTTTTCACGTCGGTTCTTATACTTAATTGCGATTAAAAGTTCTTTTCACACCGATTTCTAAGGAAAATCACGATTAGAAGTGACTTTTTCATTTTTTCCAAGATTTTTTATTCTTTTTCACGCCGGGTCTTATACTTAACTGCGATTAAAAGTGACATTTAACGCCGGTTTATTAACCCGCGTTAAATATTCACACTTACAATACCGAGAGAATACACGTCGGATGGAAAACCGACGTAAAAAGTCGATTTTAACCGGTGTAGTAGGTGTATTCTGCACTAATGACAAATACCAAACACCAGCCATCAAGGCATCTCCCTCTCCATCACAGCCGATGAAGACAGCCAACGAGTCACCAAACTCAAATCTGATAAGGTCGCTTGAGCTTAGGATAGAAGATCATGCCAAACAGCTTCTATCAGTAGTTAATTTGTCACATCCCTTCGGTGGTGGCAATCATCTTGCTATTAGTCTGTATGCCTGGGAGGAGCTATTTTTGGGAGGAAAAAGTTAACAAACTCATCGTGCGAGAGTTGAATATTCCCAACAACCTTACAAATAACCCACTTTAGGTCATTAAATATCATATTATTTATTCCTCCAAAGCCAAGCCCACCACAACTCAACAACAAACAAGTAGGGGGCACCACTGCAGTTCATACTACGGATCCAAGTACCTAAAAGCATCAGTTTCTCTAAAAAAAACTCGGATGGGGGAACATCCCCTGACAAAGCCACAACTCATGAGAATGGGGGCAATCACAGAGGCAATGGAGAACATCTTCAGCCTAGAGGGAACACCATTGGCATAGAGGGTTAACAGTCATCCCTCGCTTGTTTATCAACATGTTAACGAGAAGAGCATTATGCATACATACCCAAATCAAGTGTTGAAACTTCATTGGAGATCCCACCTTCCAAATCCAATCCCATGAGCAACTGAGATCCCAATGCGATGGCGTTCAAACAACCAAGCATAGGCTGAAGCACTTGAATAAGTGCCCTCTTTTTCTCCATTCCACACCCAGTTGTCAGGGAATTAGTGGTCAAACCAGATGGACTCAGTGCTGGTTTATCACCGAAAAAAGGTCAGTAGACATCATAGTGGCTAGTTAGCTAACACTCAAAGCCCCACCATCCCAATGTCACATAATCGGTTGTCCGTATCAAAAATGTAGACGAAGTCCACAAGCTTACAGAGAGGCCCACACTTCATCCATTTTGCATACCAGACTAACATGTTACCTAAGCCTATGAGAAATGAGAATCCCTCCTGGAATGACTTTGCCGACTTAAGAATGCTTCGCCAAATACAAATGTATTTCTACTCGTTGCACACTCCTAAGCACGCGTTATATGAGATAACACTTGGACCCATAGCTTGTGCTTATCATGTAGGAGATTCCATGCTAATTTCCTAAGGACGGCCAAATTAGAAAGTCTAGTGTCTCTAATGCCAAGACCACCAAATCCTCAGTGTTGTCATCTACGTCCAATTCACAAAACCCCAACCATGATGATCACCATTTTACCCCAAATGAAACTCATCATCATCTTATCAATCTGGTTGCACATTTTCATCGCGAGGCGATGGATTTGCATTTATAGACCGGGATGGCTATTGTAGCTGACTTAGCAACACGCGTTCCGGTTATTATCCTTGCTCTTTAAGAAAGATAAACATATTCTGTTAGAAAAAGAAAGATAAATATAATTTTTATCACACACTACAAGAAATATGTTAATTACCGACAGCCTCAACTCCGTCAGTAATTCAATAATTACCGACGGCCAAGCCGTCGGAAAACTGTCTGTAACTTTTGAAATCTGGGTTGATAAGTTTTTTACATTATCGAGGGCTAGGTTGTCGGTAATTATCGATAGCTTGACCCACTGTACCATTAGCAGTAACCTTGGTCGTCTGTAAAAGTCATAAAAAATTCAAGTCAATCAACTTCACATTATTGACGGTTAGACTCATTGCACCATTACCAACGACCAATTTGAATTTATCAAGGGCTAGGTCGTCGGTAACTACCGATGACTAAGCTCACTGTAACTATAAAAGGCCGATTCACCAACTTTCTTCAACCACATCATCAATTTGTTCTCATTCCAATTTCACATCTGAACCATCCTTTACCACCCGTCAACTGTCTAAAACACCTCGTTGAACCCACCCTCAGATCCACACGTTTCCCTAACATCTATTACCACCAGTAAATGTCACACACACACGCTTAAGTAGCAAACATGGGGGAGTAGTGGCATGGCTATGGAGATGAGAGAGAGAGAATGGCGTGAGGGAGAGAGGGGGATGTGTGGTTGAGAGAGAGGAAGAAAAGGTTGAGAGAGAATGGGGCGTGGCAGATGGAGGACACACCGACACGATTATAGGACGCACTGACGGGATGGATCCTTTCTCAGTTTCTCCTTTCTTCTTTTCCTAGACTTTTTCTTTCCCTTTTGTTGCTGCTATTGATTTCTTCTCTCTATATTGTTGATTATGGTCTTCATTTTTTTCAAGGATCTAATAATGGGGGAGTGTGAAGCTTGAGACGTTGTCTCTATGGTAATTAAGGGAGTGTCTGTGTGGAAATAGTGTGGTTTTTTATGGTATTTTGGAATTCGTATTTGATGGCTGCGGGTGTTATAGGTGATGATTGTTTTGGTGAAGGAAGTATGGTTAACGGTGGTTAGAGGTTAAAGATTTGGTGGATGATATGGTGCTCATGGTGGCTGATTGTATTTTTTCTGTTTTTGTTTTGGATTACCGAAGGCTTAGCTATGGTAATATCGACGATAAAGCCTTTGGTAATACCGACAATATTTTTTTCATTTCTTCAGCTTTATCGACAATCGTTGACTTTTTTACCGACGATAAAACGTTTTTTTGTCGCTAGTAACTTTTATAGATGAGATATTTACCGTCGTCCTCGTAGCCATCAACAATTTTTTATTACCGACAGATTTATGTGGTAATGACCGAATTTCTTGTAGTGACAGTAGTGTATAGTGTATATATATATATATATATTATATAACGGTAAAAAAGTTTAGATTGGGGGAGGCTCACCCCCGTACAAGGCCAGGGAAAACCATCAATCTGATCCAGGATTTACGTTGGAATTTACGTATCGCCCACTAACGCAGCCACCTGGAATTGAACCAAAGTCACAGCGTGTGCGAGCAGAAGGCCGAACCAGTTGAGTCAAACTACGTTGGCGACAGTAGTATATATTTACCTGGTATTGACTATGAAATTCACTAATTGCATTAAAAGGTATGATACATTTTTTCTTTGTAATGAGGACATATAATGTTATTTTAAGAACATAGTACAATTGAAAAAACAAAAGCATATATAATGTGAACGACATGTGGATGGGGAGTGAAACTCAAATAATGTCTCTGATTTCTACCCGTAAAATAGGGCAAGATCATCTCTAATTTTTTATTTATTTTTTTAATTAAAGGGAGGCCAAAAGGCAAAAACAGAGACTAGGCTAAGATGTTGTGAGGTAAACACACTCCCACGACATCACGCCATAACAAAGGAGTACGACTTTTTTTTTTTTATGGCAAAACAAAGGAGTACAACAATTAGGAGGCATCCCAAATCAAACGGCATCCCAAATCAAACGAGTGAGCCAAAGTGGCCAAACTGTCAGCACCCGACTTCCCTTCTAAGAAAAACATGTGAAAGCTTCACCTGCCAAATCTTATGAGAATCCATCATTTTATGTTTGCATACAATTTATGGTTTGTATTCGTCAAAGTGTACAGTAGTCCATGATAGAGTGAGGACAATCCCGTTGACCCTAAGTCATCTAGTAATTTTTTTTTATAAAAAAAAAAACTCATCTGATTTTTTATGAAAATAACTCATCTAATTTTTGGACTTGATTATATTTTACGCATATATCTTTGGTTGTTTTTTATTTTAGAATTAGTTATGTTTATATGAAAAAAATTGACACAATTAAAAGTTTTTCGGTCTCGTCAACACCCCAAGACACTTCACAGCGTAGAAAAAAGAGAATAAATATCTGTTGTCACAAAAATTAGTGTCTCCTTATCTCTCACCAATCAAAGGTTGAGAATATTCATGTGTGTTAATAAATTATAAATTTATTTTATCACGTGACAAATTGTAATTGGTGGGAACAGAAAATATGAGAAGAAAGTAAGATTAGAGATTTTCATCCGAAAAAAGATAGGGACGCAAAGCAGCCGATGTTGAAAATAAGCAGGGATGTGTTTGGTTTCACTTTTGGAAGAACAAAAAGTGATTTTAGAGACATAAAATTGATTTTGTGTGTTTGATTTTACGGTGACGAAAATTGATTTTGACTGAATTGATTTTATAAAATTGATTTTGATTAAAAGTGAGTTAAGCCTAAAGTGATTTATGTTTGGATACATTTACGAAAAACTAGCTTTTTATCAATTCATGTTTGGATAATTTGGATCAAAATTGCTTTTAGGTTTGTAAAATTTGAGAATTGATTTACTGTGACCGCAAAAGTTACAAATCTTAGCATCTAGGTAAAATTGATTTTGCGACTAGAGTCAATTTATGTTTGTGAAACCAAACATAACTAATTTAGTCAAATCACGTTTTTTTTTGAATGGCAGGTCAAATCATGTTTGACCAATGCAAACGAGAGTTTGGTGTGTCTCACCGCCAAACCAAACAAATGCTTTGACATATTTGGGTGCTCTCGAATATAATTGATTTTGTATCTATAATTAATTCTAACTTGAAGCTATGATTTGTACCTCTTGCTTCCAAAAATAATTTTACTCTCAAATTTATTGTTCAACTCACGTTTACTTGAATTTATCCAAACATAAAATCACTTTACATTCAACTCACTTATAACTAAATCAACTTCACAAAATCAATGCATTCAAAATCAATTTTCGTTACCGCAGAACCAAACACACACTAAATAGGCTAACGAAGGTTGGTTCTGTTGTTAAGAATTTAACTCACATCCCACGAAATTGTGAGTTCGAATTTTGCTGCCGATCTAAAGACCTCATTACTAAGTAATATGTAAGTACCCCTGTAAGCCCTCAAAGAGCCTTGAGGCTTTCCCCGACATTGGTGAGCCCAAGGATCAAACTCCCCTAAACTTTTATTTATAAAAAAAAAATTAAGTTAGTAGAAAAAGAAAATCTAATCCCATTATAGCTCACCTATAAATATCTTCATCATCATCCTAGTGAGACATATCATTCATGTCATACACCAACCGACGCCGCTCTTCAAAAATGGGAAACATAAAACTGTCTTGTTTGATGCTAATTTCATTAGCTTTCTTGCTTGGTGGTGCCATAGCAGAGCAATGTGGTAGACAGGCTGGTGGAGCTGTGTGTCCAAATGGGTTATGTTGCAGCCAACATGGGTGGTGTGGTACCACAGATCCTTACTGTGGAGCAGGTTGCCAAAGCCAATGTAAATCTACTGGTTCAACACCCACACCCACACCCTCTACCCCAACTCCAACACCTAGTGGAGATGTTGCTAGCCTTGTTCCCTCTTCTCTCTTTGATCAAATGCTTAAATACCGAAATGATGGACGCTGTGCTGGGCATGGATTCTACACCTATGATGCTTTCATTGCTGCTGCTCGCTCTTTCAATGGCTTTGGTACTACCGGTGATGATGCCACCCGCAAGAGAGAGCTTGCTGCTTTCTTGGCTCAAACTTCTCATGAAACCACAGGTGATGATTCCTTACAATCAATTTTAGATAATCGCATTTTTGTTTTTGTTTTTGTTTTTTTTTTTTTGGTTCCTATGTCATTGATGCGAGGTATTTACCGAATTCGCTATGACTAATCTTTGTTTGAGAACCTGATCATTTAAATATATTTGGAATATTAATTGGATAGAGTTACAAGGAAAAATGAAAGAAGAGTAATATTTTATTTTCAGATGAATATTATCTAATCTAATAAATTCTTAGAATGGAAAAATTAAAATAAAATTGTCGGCATGGAATTTAATATCTTGACCTCTTATTAATTTTTATAAATATTCTATAATTCTCTTTTATTTTTAAATGAAAATTTTATTAGAAGAAATCAAAGCTTTGTCGAGCATTTGTGAGTCAACCACAATATTCGTTGATAGTGAGATATGACACAGTCATATAAATTTCTGGTGGCTTCTACGGTGAGAATTTGTGCATATAACATATTGTATGAATGGAAATTTTTCGAGGGTCAAATCATAATATATATTTTGCGCAATGATACGAAGAGATAACCTCACAAATTTGACGAATACACGAGAATATGTGATTTTATTTTTTTTTAAAAAAAATTAGAAAAAATTGAAATCAAAAGATAATCCTACGGTTGTTTTCTTTAGTAAGTCGTCGTGTGTTGCGGTTCTCGTATTACTTATCATTTCCCATATTTTTTATAAGAGCAATTTGTAAAATTTGGTGAATTGTTGGTTGCTCCTCTCCTTGACTTTTATGCTCACAGCAGAGGAGAGGAGGAAAATTTAATCCATTACTTACGAATTAGTAATTGATTCAGTTTCAACCAATGTGAAATTGAATCAATTACTTGGCTTTGCTTTCATGCTCAACACATCATAGGAGAGAAAGGAAAGATTTAATCAATCTACTATGAAAAAAAATATTTTTTCTTTTTCTTTTTTAATTCATGATATTTCATTAATTACGGTATATCAATTAATTAATGCTCATATTTGCACTTTTATCATTCAATTAAATTTGAATTAATTCAAATTCAAAATATAATAAATTAAAGCATATCATTCAATTAATTCTAATATCTGTAAATTTGTCATTCAATCAAAATATTTTCTTTTTTATATATAATTAAAATATTATCTAAGTCATGTGACAACATATGAAACAATGTTTGACACATATGAATCAATTTTTTAGTTATCTATTATATATATTAAAACAATGTTTGACACATCATTTCCACATTTGAAATTCCACATGTCACCTCCTCATTCATTCAATTTCCTGCCTATTTCTTAATATTTAATTCTGCATTAATTCTTTTTTTTATTACATCCAACATTGATTATATAATCAAATCTCAAACATTGATATATATTTTGTTGGATTACTCTATATATATAGTAACTTATTAACATTAATTTATTCTGCAACAAAAACTAAATATATTAAATTTTATTTTTTATTTCAATATTTTATTCTAAAATAGCTAAATACAATTATTACACACTTGACCGGAAAAAAATACTATTACTACCATTGAAAAATTCTTAATACATTTTAAAGAAAATTTATACAATCATAATAAAAATATGAAATTGATTGTGTTGTTGAGAGTATTAATCATAGTTAGATTATGTTTGGAAATTTTTAAAGTATGAACTCATTCGTTTCAATTGAAATATTTTATTAATTCAATAAAATACAAAAATGTATCAACCATTTAAATTTAAATTGAACTAAAATTGTGATTTCAAAATAAATAAAAAAATTAAAATTCTGATTGGATATTAAAAAAAGAATATTTTTTATTAATTTGATTGGAACCAATTATAACAATAACTATTCCTGCTATTATTATAAATAAGACATGTAGTTATTGATATGATTGTTTTTAATATATGGTATATTATTGTTGGTATTATTATTATTAATAATAAATAAATCAATGTCATGCCAATATGAATTGTGTCATATATCCGCATGATATTTATTTCTCTTCTATATCTAAAATAGGTTTATTTTAAATTTATTTTTAGAATAAATATTTATTATATTCAATGAAATTCAAATAAATTCAAATAATCTAATATTAAAATAATAAATAATCTAATAATAAATATACATTATAAAGTAAAATTTTATAATTTAGGCTCCAAACCAAGTTGACTTAAGTTAGAAATCATATTAATTTATACCTAAAATATGACTTAATCTTCCTATTAATAGTTACTACTATTCATTATTATTTTATGATATAAAACAATGTTATGGTAGTGTGAATATATTCATAGAAATAACACCTTCGTATAAATTTCTTTATTATTAAATTTAATATTTTTTAATGTATACCGTACATAGTAGGATTGTCATTGTGTGGTTATTAATATTTAATGTCACGTAAATTACTAAATAAAATTTTAACATAAGTAATATTTTAATTTTTGTTTTTATTATTAATTCTTACTATAAATTCACCTTAAATTCAATTAATATTTGTTATTATATAATAACTTCATCTCTTTTTTTTTCACGTAATTTGTAACTCTTGAATCACACCCTTGTATTGCACATGTTATTATGCTAGTTACTTAATAAACAGTAATCGAATCAATTCCAGTTTAAAACCAATGCATAAACAATTAAATCGGTTTGTCAAAAAAATTAAACTGGTCTCAATTCGTAATCCATCCAATTTTTAAGTATGAAATTGAATTGATTCAATTTTCCATTTGGAAAACGAATTAATTACTCGCTTTTTTTTCGATAATTGAAAGACTATCCATTAATAGAATCTAGCTATCGCATCACAGTAGAATTCTCGCCACCTTTTACCAAGGTCTAAGAATACCACACTATCATTTGCTAATAGATAGAAACAAAAAATAGTACACTATTTAAAAACAAATACAAACAACACCCCTACCAAAAGCTCACTCCTAACAGCAGCCACCACTGGATCAACTAGAGACAAAACAATCAAAAACAGAGAAAAGACTGATCTCCTCTAACAGGTTAACTCACACCTTTATGTCAGAAAGTAAGCGAAAAAAAAAACAACCACAACCAGAACAATATGATTAGACAGTAAAACAAAAAGCTTTCTCTCAGCTCCAGATATATGATTTAGCAGAGATACTTTGATTTCTTAATCAAATTGACAACTGTCTGCTTCTCTATGCACCCTCCTATTCCGAATTGTTGCACTCCCTGGAATGATGCTCTCCAAATCTGCCAAAATGGGTGATGTCTAATTGTGTCACCTGTGTTTGTATTACATTTCAATCTACAATTACCTAGACTCTCAATGCAAGGCCATCATCTAAAAGTCATGGTGTCAAAAGCCTATAACCTAAAGCCCCAAGGTAGCACTTAAGATAGATCTTGCTACTTGCTCTGATCCTCAATCAATTAGACTCCTACTCTTATCCCCATTTAAGTCTTCAACTCCATCTAAGAAGCGATTTGATCATTTTCAGCCACGAATTCATCCTTTCGAAGATGACCTCCACTTGCAATGCAATGATTCCTCTCAATACTCCAAGATTGATCTGACGGAAAGCTTTCCAATCAACTCAAGTGAGCATTAGCATCCAAATTAACTGCATAAGGTCAGATCTGCCCTCCCATCTAATCATGATACTCCTAGACCGCCAACATTCTCGTTACTAGAAGGATACAAAAATCTAGATCTAACCTTAACCTGTAAAACGGAAAACACAAGAAAACCGACACTGAACTATGGTTAGTGTCCATCTGTTTGTAAACAGATTTATTGCCACAAAACCCATCTCCCTTCCGTCTGTGATCCTTCCTTGGCTAAGGAAAGTAGGAAACGACTCGTCATTTGCTTCTCTATTCTTATACCCAACCCTCAAATCGCTTCTTAGTTACTAGTTATCACGTAATCGATACATTGCAACCAAATTGATGCGATAATTTAGGAATTAGTAGTCGATTCAGTCTGGATGCGTTAAATGTATGCCGAGCCTCGGTTAGTTACTCTCTCCGTTCTATTTTATTTATCTATTTTTAGAGATATTTTGTTACTATTTATGTGTCGTTCTCAAAGTTCAAGATTATATTAATTATTTTTTTGTCAATTATACTATTAATTATTTACTCTCTCCATTCCTTTTTTACATGTCGTTTAAGGTTGTTTTACACAAACCAAGATAATCAATAAATTTTGTTGTTTTTTATGAAATTATTAGTCTTTTTCCATATAATATTATTGACCATTAATTATTTTATAGAACATAGTTATCTCTCTGCAATAAATAGATAAGAGTATAACTGACAAATAAGAAAGAAATAAGTGTAGTGGGGTAATAAACCGTCAATGGTATGGTATCAAACGAAAAGACCTATAATTTCATTAAAAACAAAAAATTTTATTGGTTTTTCTTAGTTTTGTGTAAAAACAATCTTAAACGATATATAAAAAAAAAGTACGGAGCTTGTAATTAAAATACAATTGATTGTATAATTCTTAAATTGGGCGACGGCTAGCATGGACCATTTAGGCAAATGGTCCATGATGGTCAAAGAAAATCTAAATTATAAAATACTCATTCGATCGTTAAATTAAAATTGAACGGTCAAAAATAAAAAAGAACATTATATTCTTACCGACAAACTTATGGATGAGGTCCGAAATATAAATTTTGGGCACAAAAAATGATCCAAATTATACTGCCGGTTCAAAACACTGTTCAGAATTCAGTAAAATTTTAAACCCAAATTTTTACTATAGCCTGTTATGATATAATACGTTTGATCTATTAATTTACTTTCGTGAAATTCACTCATTTGATCATAGATTAAAAATACAGTTAACCTTGTGTTAATAAGACAAATTTAACCGTTAACTGTATTTTTAATCTATGATCAAATGAGTGAATTTCACGAAAGTAAATTAATAGATCAAACGTATTATATCATAACAGGCTATGGTAAAAATTTGGGTTTAAAATTCTATTGAATTCTGGACAGTGTTTTGCACCGACAGTATAATTTGGATCATTTTTTGCGCCCAAAATTTATATTTCAGACCTCATCCACAAGTTCGTCGATAAGAGTATAGTGTTCTTTTTTATTTTTGACTGTTCATTTTTAATTTAACGATCGAACAAGTATTTTGCAATTTAGATTTTCTTTGACCATCATGAACCATTTGCCTAAATGGCCCATGCCAGCCGTCGCCCTTAAATTGAGTATTGGTTTACAGGTGTGTTATTTCGACACCACCAAAGTCGACACCGTAGTCGACACCCAACAAGAAAACAGAGACAAAACGTCTCGATATGCGTGTCGAAAAAGTAAAAAAAAAACAGCAAATCGTATAAAAATACGGTGTAAAGGTGTCGAAAAATCATTTCAGATTGGTTTATGGGGAGACTGATACGTAATTTCAAACAAAAATGATATTCAAACACCACTTTTGTGGCCACCGTATGTGGCCAGTATATTCATGCAGACGGCCAGATACGGATCGACGATCCGTTTTAATCAGACGGTTTTTTTACAGAAATAAATTTTTTTAAGTGGTTAACAGTAGTTATGTAAGTGGTTAACACGAGTTGTGTAAGTGGTTAACGCAGTCCACTAATATTAATAGATCTGATTTTTTAAGCGGTTAAGCAAAGTTATGCAAGTGGTTAATACGAGTTGTGTAAGTGGTTAACACGAGTTTGAAGTGAGATCTGATATATTTTGAAGTGGTTAAGCGGCTTTACGTAAGTGGTTAACACAAGTTATGCAAGTGGTTAATACGAGTTGTGTAAGTGGTTAACACGAGTTTGAAGTGAGATACAATATATTTTGAAGTGGTTAACAGGCTTTTAGTAAGTGGTTAACACAAGTTATGTAAGTGGTTAACACGCGTTGTGTAAGTGGTTAACACTACTTTGAAGTGAGATGCAGTGTTAACCACTCCAAACTCGTGTTAACCACTTACACAACTCGTGTTAACCACTTACATAACTACTGTTAACCACTTAAAAAAATTTGTTTCTGTAAAAAAAAAAAAAAAACTGTACGGATTCCGTACGGGTCCGTACCGTACGGACCGTACGGAAATACGGTGGCCACATACGGTGGCCACAAATATGATGTTTGAATATCATTACTGAATTTCAAATGTATACATCACCTTACCTTAATGGCTCATCCACCTTGTATACATCACCTTACCTTAATTTCTTACCAGAAGTCACCATCTGGTTACGTATTTGTGAGGCAAAACCACTGCATGATGACATCAATTACACGTGTCAAATGTTTATGACCAGGCGGAGGAGGGTGGGCAAATGCACCAGATGGTCCATACGCGTGGGGATATTGCTTTGTCACCGAACGCAACAGCCAGGGAGACTTTTGTACGTCCACAGATTGGCCCTGTGCTCCTGGTAAAAAGTACTATGGCAGAGGACCAATCCAACTCACCCAGTAAGTCCCTCTCTATAAAAATCAAAGCACGTTATTATAATTTTCTTTAATTAACTAAACAAAGATGACATCCATTTCATAATTATTGCCATTTAAAAATTGTATGTATGTTTTATTTAAAGGTTAATTACTTTTGGAATCAGTTGTATTGTGATTGTTTAAAATGTTTAATTATTTTGTAGTGCATGAACTATTTGAAAATTTTTCAATAAGTTTTTCAACTAAAAAAATTGTAATTGAGTTCATGAGCTTGTCAAAAATTTGTAACTAATGCCTTGTTTGATTACTCTTTTTAAAAACTATTTTCTGTTTTTAAAAATTAAAAAAGAACAAAATTTGTTCTTCGTTAACTTTTATAAAATAGAAAACAATTTTTGAAAACCAAATCAAACAGGCCCTGAATCTCTAATTTTTAAACAGGTTTTGAACTTTTAAATATTTTGTAATTAAGTCTTTAAACTTTTAAATAATTTATAATCGATCCCTCAGACCAGGGATTGATTACAAATTATTTAAAAGTTTAGGGATTTAATTACAAAATATTTAAACATTTAGGGAGTCTTTTTATATTCAATGACTCAATTACAAATTACTTAAAAGTTTAGGGACTCAATTATAATTTTTTTAATTCAGGCATATTTAAAAATTGTTAAATAGTTCAAGGTCCTACATAGTAATTAATCCTTGTTTAAATTGTAATTTTATAGTAGTATTGTAATTAAACCTTTTTTTAACATATTTTTATTATAATTAAACCTTGTTTAAAGTGTTGAGTGGACTAATGGGATAGTGACCCTACATGACAGTAACTACAATTATGGGCCGGCGGGTAAAGATATTCATGAAGATTTGATAAACAATCCCGATTTAGTATCCACAAACCCAACTGTGTCATTCAAAACAGCCATATGGTTTTGGATGACCCCACAAGCAAACAAGCCATCAAACCATGATGTGATTATCGGAAGATGGACGCCATCTGGTGCTGACATGTCAGCAGGGCGGGTCCCCGGATACGGTGTGATAACCAACATAATCAACGGCGGGATAGAATGCGGACACGGGCAAGATTCTCAGGTTGATGATCGGGTCGGGTTCTACAAAAGGTACTGTCAAATATTGGGAGTGAGCCCTGGTGACAACTTGGATTGCAATAACCAAAGGCCATTCATACCCATATAAAAAAATATTGTAATAAAAGGATCGCAATGATCCTACATGTAACTGGAACCTTCTTGCTAAAGAAAATAGCTTCCAGTCGTGCAGTTTAAATAAAATAAAATTTAATATTTTATCACCTTTTATGACTACAAAATACATTTAAAACTATGCTGTTTAAATAATCCAAAGCAAATGCTATATCCTAAGGGTATTATTTAAAAAGTTTAAAAGGGTAAGTTTTAATGGAAAATTGTACATTTAATACATTGGGAAGAGATATTCTTAGTTTTTCAATGAATAAATATCTTGTTTGAAATTCTTAAACAATGTCTTTAGAGCATTTGTTGGCAAGACTCATAATCTAATTAGCAAACTGTTGGAGGGGGGACACGTTGTGCAGGAGCAAAGGAAATGAGTCTTGGGCCGAAAAGAGTGACAAAAATAAGCTTTTAATATAGGAAATTTTAAAATACACGTCCAGATTTGCTAGCTTACACTTCCCATTCGAAAATATATTTCCCAAGGTGTATCGTATGCCGTCCATAAATATATTTCCAGAAAAAAGTCACTGTTTAGAGGTGGAAGCTAGTGCGAAGTATTTATGCCGGTATAGAAATGATGGTCGGGCTAGGACAGGGGACGGAGACAAAAAAAGTGTACCCCTATAGGTTCACATCATAATCATTATGATGGATTGCTATTTTATTTTTTCTACTTTTTTAATTTATGTAAAATTTAACCTTAAATTTTTCATTAATTTCTAATCACTTTATTTTGTTCTGTGACCTAAACAAAGTGGCCCATGATTTTCCCCCCTCTCCATTTTAATTTTCCCACATCCCGTCACTCAAAAATACCAATAATACCCTTCTTCTTCTTCCTTCACCTCTTTCTCTCTCAGCCCTTCTTCTTGTTGGAATCAAGTGGATTCAGAAACAATGACCCTTAATTGTTTTGATGATAACAAATGATTAAGAGAACAATTTATTCTCTGATGTGTTTGTTAGTGTGCAGAAATCACTATTCATTAGAAAAAGATATCTCAGAAGACTTAGTGAAATCTTGAATTTCACGATCTAAGTCTGGCATTGATCCTCTGTTTTGATGCTGACATGATGTGAAAGCCTTGCTCTGAAGTCAGTCAACTCTATTGGTGGTCAACGCTCTGGTGAGACCATACATGACTTAGTCAACGCTGTCTGACCTGTCAACTCTGTTGGTAAACCAAGCTCTGGCAAGACTAGCTCTTGACTTGGTCAACTCTATTTAGCCAGTCAACGCATACAACAGACTATGGTTAGACCACTCTGTGGAAGCCTTCATGCAATTCTACAAGACTCTCTGTTATATGAAAGGCAAACGAATTCTATGCTGAAGAAGTTACCTCTGTTTCAAGCTCACTCTGGTGAACAGTACTCACTCTGGTGAACAGTGTAGCTCTGATAGGAAACAGACTGAAGCTTATTTAAGGTTACTTCACGTATTTAAGAGACCTCATTGATGAAGCATTTTAAATGTACGAGGTATCAAAGGCCAAAGAGAATGTCAACGAATATAATCATCGGAAAACTTGCTCTCGAAGGATTTGATATTCAAAAAGCTCGCAAGAGACAAACACTCTGATTTTGTCTGCTGTGTTAGTATGCTTTGAGCAGAGTGAAAAACGACGTGACTTACTAAAGCCACAAAAAAGGGATCTGAAGTCTTTTGACCTAGGTGAAAAGAGCTGTTAGGTCACAACGACACTATTCACAACCCTAGCTATATATACCTTACTTCATCCACTGAAGTAGGCTAACGTTGTGATACAAAGTGAGCAACCAAGAATCATTCCAAGTATCTGAGATCATATTGAACAAAGCACTTAATCGTTTTTATTCTTTCTGTTTGAAAGTTATTCATTGTGCTTAAGTTTTTCATTGTATATCCTCTCTATGAGAGTTATCTGATATTGCTTCAAAACATTTTTGAACATTATATTTAGCCCAGTAGTGGCTGCATTCCTTAGAGGCTTGACTGTACTAAGTCGTTATAAGAAGTTGTGAGTATAGCCAGTTTGGAAGTATTATACTCTCAAGTGTAATCAGGTTGATTCTAGTGGAGAAATCCTTCAAGTGTGTGAAGGGACTAGAAGTAGCTATCAGGTGATAGTGAACTAGTATAAATCACTGTGTCAGTCTCTTCTCTCTTCTCTTTACTTACGTACTGCCTTATTTTATTAACGAGTTGTTTTGAAAAGGTTTTCATAAACACACAAGCTTTGTGAAAAAATTTCTAAAACCCAATTCAAACCCCCCTTTATTGTGTTTTTGCCATGTTTATTTGGTACCAGAGCTCGACCTCTTGGAGCACTTAACAGTGTCAGAGGAAAAGATCTTATTCTTTATTCATGGCAAGCAACGAAGCCGGTGGTCACGTTAACCGTCCTCCTTTGTTCACTGGAACAAACTTCGACTACTGGAAAGATAAAGTTAAATCCTTCTTCAAGTCTCAACAACTCGAACTCTGGGATATGGTTCAAAAACAATACACCGAACCAGTTGATTCCAAAGAAAATCCCATTCCTAGGGATAAATCGACAGAAGAGCATAAGAAAGCTTATCAACTACATTAGAAAGCAAGATATTTTCTTATCTATGCTATCTCTGAGAAGGAATACGAGAAATGCGGAAAGAATGATACTGCCAAGGAGATTTGGGACTCATTGGCCTTGGCTTATGAGGGTACTTCCCTAGTGCAAGAAACCAAAGCTAATATCTTGGTTAGACAATATGAACTCTTCAAAATGGAAGAGGGTGAAAGCATTGAAACTATGTTTGGAAGATTCCAAACACTAGTTCAAGGTCTAAAGGTTCTTAAGAAAAGCTATACCACTGCTGATCACGTTAAGAAACCTTAAGAAGCTTGCCAAAGAAGTGAAGACCTAAGGTCACTGCTATTCAGGAAGTAAAGGACCTGAATGCCTTGCGACTTGAAGATCTTCTAAGTTCCTTGAGAGCTCATGAGCTTGAGCTAGATGAAGAAGAACCTCCCAAGAAATCAAAGTCTATTGCTTTGAAATCTACAAACAAAGCATCTTCCTCCAAAGCTCTACAAGCTGAACTTGAAATAGACGAAGCATTGTATGATGAGAGCGATGGAGACACAGACGAAGAAATTTCCTTAATATCAAGGAAAATTCAACGTATGTGGAAAAACAAAGGAAGGTTCAGAAAGCAGTTCCACAAGAAGGACTCAAGGGAAAGGCAAGACTCAAGGGATAAGAAGGACTACAAGGACAAAAGCCAAGTTACTTGCTACGAGTGCAAAAAGCCAGAACATTTCAAATGTGAATGTCCACAACTTGAGAAACCAAGGAAATGTGGTTTTAAAAGCAAGAAGAAGAAAGGTCTCATGGCAACATGGGATGATTCTGATTCATCTTCATCTGATGATGATGAGGAACAAGCAAACATGGCTCTAATGGCTACCATAGGGTCAGACAGTGAAGAAGAAGATGAAGAGGTAGATTCTAATCCATCTTCTGATATTGAAATAACTTTTGATGAACTATTAGATGAGTCTTCTAAACTCAACACTGAGTATAAAGCTTTGAAAAAGAAATTCTCAAAACTTTCAAAAGAATTTCAAATATTCAATGAGGAGAATGAGAAGCTCAAAGCTGAAAATCACCGTTTAGTGAATAATAGCTCTAAGACTGAGGAAAAGGTTGAATATAACTCTTCAAAATATGAAGAGGGATTTCAAAGATTCCTTGCTGAATGTGTTACACGAAGCAAACAAGCATCTATGATTTGGGGCGTAAGCCAAAATGGGAAAAAGGGACTTGGTTACAAACCAGAGGAACCCACCTTTCAAAACACAAATTTGAAAACCAAAGATACCAATAATCATAGTGACTGTCTGCTTTGTACCTTTTACAATAAGAAATGACACATTAGAATTACTTATTATGAATTGAAAAATAAGAAGGACAAGTTTCCTTCTAGAACTAACAAAGGAGGACCCAAAAAGATTTGGGTACCTAAGGATAAAATTGTATATGTTGCAGATCTGCTTAGCAACAGAGTTACAACACCAGTCCTGGTTCTTGGACAGTGGACGCTCACGTCACATGACAGGAGAATGGTGTATGATCCAAGAACTCCAACTTAAAGAAAGTGGAACAGTAGGTTTTGGAGGAAACCAAAATAGTAAAATCATTGGAAGTGGAAAAGTTGGTGAGAAATTCTTCTATTGATAATGTCTTATTGGTTGATGGCCTGAAGCATAACCTACTAAGTGTAAGTCAATTATGCGATAGTGGTCATGATGTTGGCTTTAGTGATAATGCCTATATAGTCAAAAGCAAAAAGGATGGATCCATTTTCTTTAAAGCAAAGAGAAAGAACAATATTTATAAAATAAAACCTTTTGAGTTGGCAAATCAAAATGTAAAATGCTTTTTTGTCAGTTGATGAAGAGCAATGGACTTGACACAAAAGACTGGGGCATGCCAGCTTGAGGTTAATCTCAAAGCTTAACAAGAAAGAACTTGCTAGAGGCCTACCAAATCTTAGGTATCAATCTGATGCTCTTTGTGAAGCTTGCCAAAAAGGGAAACAAACAAAATCTTCTTTTGAATCCAAAAATATTGTTTCCACCTCAAGGCCACTCGAGCTTTTGCATTTAGATTTATTTGGTCCAACTAGAACCGCATCTTTGTCTGGAAAGAAATATGGGTTTGTTATTGTTGATGACTATACTAGATGGAGATGGGTAAAATTCCTAGCTCATAAGGATGAGTTATTTGCAATATTTTCTATGTTCTGTAAACAAGTACAAAATAAAAAAGGTTTTTGTATTATAACCATTAGAAGTGATCATGGTGGAGAATTTGAAAATGAATCATTTCAAAACTTTTGTGAAGAGCATGGCATCTCTCACAATTTTTCATCCCCTAGAACGCCACAGCAAAATGGTATTGTAGAAAGGAAAAATAGATCTTTACAAGAAATGGCCAGAACCATGATTCACGAAACCAATATTGCAAAGCACTTTTGGGCAGAAGCAGTAAACACTGCATGTTATATTCAAAATAGAATCTATATCAGACCTATCTTGAATAATACTCCTTATGAATTGTGGAAAGGAAGAAAACCCAACATTTCATACTTTCACCAATTTGGATGTGACTGCTTTGTTCTTAATACAAAGGACAGTCTTGGAAAATTTGATTCAAATTCACACAAAGCTATCTTTTTAGGATATTCTGAATGCTCTAAAGCTTACAGAGTATACAATAAACACTACATGAAAACACGCGGATACCGACAGCCTATTACCGACGGTCTCTGCCCGTCGCAAAAAATGCACGTTTTCTGACGGCTTTGGCCGTTGGTAATGCCAATCTATCGTACTCTTATTTTTACCGACGGCCTTTCCCGTCGGAATTTGAATTTGGCCGTCGGTAATCCCGAGACAATTGACCGACGGGTTTAGGCCGTCGATAATGTTAATTAGGTCGTCGGTAATGTCCAGATACAACCAGAGTGCGACCCCTTCTTCCCCATTCGGCTTTCACACTGTCACTCAGTCTCTCAACCCTCTGCTCTCCTCAGTCTCGACGCCAATCGTCGTTCACCCACAACTCGCGACCCCCCTCTCATCGCGACGCCACCGTTTCTCTTCTTCCCTCTCGCGACCTCCCTTTCATCTCGCGACCTCCCTCAAATCTAGCACTGCTTCACCATTGCTCTTGTTTCCTCTCGTGGCCTCCCTTTCCTCTCGCGACCTCCATCTTCGTCCCCTTGGAAAGAGAAAACCCTTGTTGTTGTGCCAAAATCCTACTCCGAAAAGGAACAAGACGAAGTGAAATTTTTTTATCTCAAGTTATTTCGATTATGTGCAATCGCGTGATTTTCGTAAGGTATCGATTATATTTTTTGATTTTTTTGTGTGTGGTATGAACTTGAATGAATATCGTGGAATGGTTTTGAATAGTGTGCTGAAACGTGTTTGGCAAGTTGTGCAAGGGATTATTTGTGAGCTTAAGTCGCAGGGCACACTTCCTAGGAGCAATTCGAGGGTTTCTTCACTTGCTACTTGTTGTGGACCTAGGTTGGTATCAAATGTAATTGTTGATTTGCATAAGGTTGAGTTGATTTATGCTTGTTTGTAGTTGATTTTTTTTTCATCCCCTTGAGTGGATGAAACTTGGGGGGAGGATGAGTTTAATTTTCATCCCCTTGTTGCTTTGCATTCTGATTGGGTTTCTGCTTTGCATTCTGATTTCTAGGTTTGTTCTCGCATTTCTGCATCTCGAATTTATGGGTTCGTGTTTGCATCTTTGTTGGCGGTTCTGCTTTTTTACTTCTGCGTGTGATTTTCAGTAAGGCTATCTCTGTCTCTTTCATATTTTTGATCGCTAATTTCATTTGATTTGAAGCTTCTGGACTGTTGTGATAAATGTGGAAGAATCATCAGGTGTAAAATGCCATAGAACTAAATTAACTGCTCGTAGGAGACATGGTTTCCATAATAGAAGTGTATTTAGAGCAATTAAATTATATCAGAATCTAGAACCTAAGGTGCAAAATATGTAAATGAGTGATATGATATGATGTTGGTCTTAAATTTTAGTGATACTAATCTTGTGTTGATTTAGCTTTGGGACTTGTATAAGTTGAATTAGTTAAAGATTTGGCACATGACACACCTGCATCCCCTCCTGAATTTTCAGATTTTTAGTCTAACCAATAAAATATAATCAACTACATATTTAATTATTTATAACATAACATAAACACTACACACACATATTCAAAAGTTTTTTATATATATATATATGTATATATAGGGAACTGTTTATGAATTCCATATCTTTTTCTGTTGTTCTGTTCTGGCATAGACATTTAGTTAGTTTTTATCGTGTTGTACAAAAAGCTTCTTCTCAGAACGGTAATGCAAGCACTGCTTCATCATTTCGCCTCTTCCTTCCTCCAGTTTGTCACACGCCGCAGTCTTCTCTTCTGCAGGTATGAATTAATTTCTTTCCTTTAGTAACATGTGAACCTTAGGTTCAAGTTAGGGATTTTGAATACCCTTATGAAATAAAGTTTATTATTATTGATTTGATTGTATAGTGGGTCTGGTGAAGAGGTTGGCTTCCTGCCCCCAACCCCCACAACTTGTATGTTTGATGTTTGCTCCTTTGTGTGCTCCATTGAGCTCCAAAGGTATGAGTGTGATTATGTGTTGTCCATTATCTTGGTAAGTTTTGAGGCTTGACATAGAGCCCTAAATTCATAGTTATGATTTATGTTGAATTCCTTGATTTCCTATTTAGGGTTTTAATGCTATTTTTGTTGCATAGAAAATGCTCTCAATATGAGGATTGTCGCTCTGATTTCACGCGCTGCTTGGTTGGATTTTCCATTGTGTTAAATTTTAACTTATTTACTGATGTAAAAATGATATCAAATAGTTTATGAGAATTTGAATTTTATACATATGAGCTTGCATGGAGTATAAAATTCAAATTGTTGGTTTTTTTATATAATATACACAATTTCCATGTTTACCCAGAATTAAATAGTTCGTGTTTGATATGTACCGTGTGATTGAGGATTAAGTTTTAGTAGTAAAAGGATAAAAATTTCTAAATAGTCCCACGTTCTAAAAGATGTTTAAAATTAATGTTCGGTGATTCTTTTTATAAGAAACAAACGTGTCCTTTTTTGTTTTTATTATAAGAAACATACATCGACTTTCTAATGTATTAGTGCCTGTTTGGTTCACCGTTTGCATCTTGTCAACGTCCGTCGCTGCCGTAAAAGAACGAACACCAAGAGAAAATATTGAATGAAATCACAGAAGGAATAAGAACAATTTTTTTTTAAAAGATAGAGATCGAAAAGCACTATGCAGTTTTTCACACTAGGCCGTTCAAAAGCACGTATTGGGAGGCGTGCCCTTTTTGTGTTGATTCAGCAGGTGCATTATTTTTACATGTAACTTGTAAATATCTAATCTAATTATATATAATTAAATAAACTTGAAAATTATTAAACATTAATGACAGTAAATTACATGTATATGCCTAAGTTTAAATATTATATTTTTTAAAACGAAATGGTTAGTAAAAGAAATTGAGAAAGAAAAATTAATTTGGGGGTCAATGATATTATTTATTCTTAAAAATAATTTAATATTTTTTTGAATTACCTTGCAAATTCATTTTTTTATCTTTCTAACAAAGTAATAGAAAAAGAAATAATATTAATAATAAATTATAACTCATACACTTTTCGATAATTACACAATATTTAAAAGTAGAGTCTAATTATTATTATTCAAACAAACTATCATTTTATTTTCACATTATTTTTTTTTTCATATTATTATTAATTTTTTTAACAAAGCGATATAAAAAATAATATTAATACTAAGTTATAGAACTAATACCCTTTTTATTAATTACACATTCAAAAGAACTTTTGACTTATATCATCCAAACGGCGTTTTAATTTTTTTAAACGTGCATATGCGAAAAAAGTATCCAAACAGAAATCACGTTACAACAAACTCATTTTTAACAAAACGTCTGTTTGCAAAATGGCATTGAATCAAACGTCCTATTTTGATAATATACTAAGCTGTAAGTTCAGGTTAACGCATCCTAGGGCGTTTTCGCTTAGGATGTCGAGTAACTAATATGATGAGTTACTTGTGTGCATGCTTCGTTAGCTGCAATTTGCTTTGCACATCTCTCTGTACTTCTTTTCCTTGCCACTTCTGCTTGTCTAATTCTATCTTTTAAGAGGATGTCAACTTCCAACCTGTTTCTTTTTAAATGACCAAGTAGATTTTCTACTTTTATCATCTCTACTTTTGATTTTTAGTGAATCATTTGCTTTGTTATTAGTATCGGAGAAAAGCCTTAGCTTCCCGTTTAAGGTTCAATATATTATTGAGTGCATGTACTCTTTTAGGGTACCACGTGTTCATTATATATTGAACCTTGAATTGTCCAAGTTGGACAGTTTGGGAAAAAAAACTTTTTCTTTACTCATATAATAGTTGTTGCTTAATTCTCGTATCTTTATATTTGATGAAATTTCGGTTCGATTCATTTCCTTTTGTTCTCTGGGTGCATACTTGATCGCGGTATTCATAACTGCGATCATTTAGTGTACTTAGAGACCAATGGGAAATGCTGCCGAAATTTTGTCAAGTATAAGATATCAGAATTAAGGAATGACTATTATACTAGTTCTGAAAAAGTTTTTACTCGAATGGGATAGGGCATTACCATTTAAAGAAAGAGAGCGGTTGTAAGAACGTCGTGCTGCTGAAATTGTCATTTTTTTTGACATGCAGAAGATGGAATTTTTCCCTTCGAGTCATAGTTGGATGTACGATAGGTTGTATCTGGGAAGAGGGGGTTTGAAATAATCTTTTTGCGATGGGGTTGATCACTTTGTCCAAGCCGCAATGGCACATGAAGATTTCAAAATTAATGGAGGGATTAGATGTCTGTGCGTTAGTTGCGATTGCAGAAGGATCAAGAGCCCAAGTGAGGTCATATATCACATGCAGAAAGTTGGATTTAGGCCTAATTACTGGATTTAGACTAGACATGGTGAAGAGTTGCCTCGGGTTGATTTAGGGGTTGGCAATAATTGCACAGGTACTTCAAGCAGTTGTGTAGATACGGGATATGGTGAGTAAATTGAATTGATACAAGATATGGTTTGTGATGCCTTAGGGGTCAACGTATCATTCGAGGAGCAACTGATGACACAAATGAACTTCCAAACGAGACAAAACAAAAATTTTATAATCTCTTGTTAGAAACAAATAAGCCGTTGTTTGAAGGGTCTGCAGACTCTAAGTTATCAATATGTGTGATGCTTTTAGCTCTTAAGTCAAACTGTGGTGCTACAGATGTGTGCTTAGATCTCGTAACAAAGATGATGTTGGACTCGTCACCTATCAGAGATGGTTTGCCAAAAATTTATTACGACGCTAAAAGCTTAGTGTCCAAGTAGGGGTTGGAATCTAAAAGGATTGATTGTTGTGTGGTCGGGTGTATGTTATATTACGACAATGAATTCGGTAAAAACGATAGCATTGGTTGAATGCAGATTTTGTGGTGAGCCAAGGTATATTTCACACACTGATAATGGGAAGGGTAGACAAAAACCAGTTCCACGGAAGGCAATGTTTTATTTGCCAATTATTCCAAGGCTGCAGAGAATGTTTGCATCAACACATACTGCAAACAAAATGACGTGGCATTATGAGAATATAAGCACTTCAGGTATGTTGCGCCACCCATGTGATGGTGAAGCTTGGAAGCACTTCGATCGTGTGCATCCCAAATTTGCTGCAGATCCGCGTAATGTACGACTTAGCTTATGCTCTGATGGTTTTATCCCGTAAATTCAATCAACGGTGAAACCCTATTCTTGCTGGCCAGTTATTGTTACCCCATACAATCTTCCTCCCGAAATGTGCATGTCTAAGCCTTATATGCTCTTGACTTGTATTATACCGGGTCCAGATAATCCAACAGATGGTATTGACATCTACTTACAGCCTCTCATTGACGATCTCAAAAGGTTGTGGAATGGCGTTTTGACTTATGATATTGCACGAAAGAAGAACTTTACAATGAGTGCAGCTCTTATGTGGACCATTAATGACTTCCCTGCATATGGCATGTTGTCTGGTTAGGGTACTCATGGTAAAATGGAATGTCCGCATTGCATGGAGCATACAAAGGCCTTTACCTTGAAATTCAGGGGGAAAAGTTCTTGGTTTGACTCACATCGCAGGTTTTTACCAGGTGATCATCCATTTAGATGGAATAAGAACGCCTCCAAGAAGGGGGAAGTTGAATTAGATGGCCCGCCCCTAAGGTTGACATCCGAACAGATTTTTGCCAGAGTTATGGATCTGTCAAAAATCACAGATCATGGTAAATTGGATCGATTTAAAGGATATGAACAATGGCATAACTGGACTAAAAGAAGTATTTTTTGGGATCTCCCATATTGGAAAGATAATTTATTGAGACACAACCTTGATGTTATGCACATTGAGAATAACTTTTTTGACAATGAGTTTCTCACAGTGATGAACATTAGAGGAAGAACGAAAGACAACGATAAGGCCAGACTGGACTTACCGCTTTACTGTAGGCGAAAGGACTTGCATTTGACGACTCGGTCGGATGGGAAAACCCTGAAACCCAAAGCCTGTTACTCTTTAACTACTGAGCAAGCAAGGTCAGTCTGTGGTGGATAAAAGAACTTCGAATGCCAGACGGTTATTCTTCTAATTTGGCAAAATGTGCCGATGTGAACAAAGGAACCATGATTGGGATGAAAAGCATGATCGGCATGTATTCATGGAATGTTTACTTCCGATTGCATTTAGTTCCTTGCCATCAAATGTTTTAAATCCACTTATTGAACTCAACCAATTTTTCAAAAATTTGTGTTCTGCAACCTTGAGAGAGGATGATCTTATAAAGATGGAGCAGAACATACCAGTCATTCTTTGTAAGTTGGATAGAGTATTTCCCCCTGGTTTCTTTGACTCTATGGAGCATCTCCCAGTGCATCTTGCACATGAAGCTAGGCTTGGTGGACCGGTTCAATCCAGATGGATGTATACATTCGAAAGGTAATATAATAAAATATTCTTTAAAATAAATATTCATTTAAAGGGTTAAATGTATCAATTTATATCATCAACCTTGTTATTTTGTAGATTTATGGGTGACTCAAAACGGTCGGTGAAAAATAAGGCCAGGGTTAAAGGATCTATTTGTGTAACTTACTTACACCATGAGACAATCCATTTTTGTTCCCATTATTTTACGAACTTTATGCTGACAACAACAAATAACAGGAACGAAATAGAAATTGAAAGTGAAAGACACCCGCTAGCCTTATCAGTATTTTGCCTTCCCGGTCGTCAAGCTGGAAAGGAGGTGACTTCCTAGTTAACGGGAGAAGAGTGGAAGTCATCCCACTTTCACGTGTTGATCAACTGTGCCGAAGTATCACCATATCTTACATATGTATCATTTTTACCACTTTCAATTTCCTTTATCTACAACTACTCATGATCATTTTTTTTCAAATGAATTGATCAGGGCATTCTTGTTAACTAAGCCCACAGCCGTACAAGACTCTTCTGCCTATATTCATGAATATTTTCCAACGTGGTTTATGAACCAGGTATGTATTTTTAGTCCTATTTCAACTATTTATTGTTTGAAAATACAAAAGGTTGTTTGAAAAAAGGAAATATAAATCACTTGTGCATGTGTATACGCAGGTGTCTGATGAGCCAGAATCGCCTCAAATCGAACACTTGAGAAATTTATCTCATGGTCCTAAATCACGTGTAAAAGAATGGCACACGTTTTTCGTAAACGGATACAAATTTCAAACCCAATCAAAAACAGAGGGGAAAAAATAGTTAACAGCCGAGTTTATGTAAAAGGTGTCACAGATGGAGGTGATGACGACTTCTACGACGTAATTCAACATATATATGAACTGGCGTACAATACTTTAGACTACACTAAAAGAATAGTGCTATTTTATTGTAATTGGTTTGATCCGTCAAGTAGAGGTACAAGAGTGGATCGAAAATATAATACTGTTGACATATGCATGAGCAAAAGATATCAAATGTTTGATCCGTTTATCATGACACAACATGTAAGACATGTGTATTATATCCCTTACCCATCAACTCGAAGGGAAAAACAAGGTTGGTGTGTTGCAATAAAGACTAAACCAAGGGGTCATATTGAAGTAGATGATCCACAGGAAGGAGTGGCTTATCAAGTGGATGAGATGTCTGATGTCAACGTAGTAAATGAAGTGGAACCCATTTCTCGACTACGTGACGATCCAATCACATATGAAGATGTAGATGGAGATGAGGAATTAAATGAAGAAGTGGCTGAGCCATCAAGATCTGAAGACGATACCGAAGCAGAGTGGACAGAATGGGCAGAATAAAATTGTTTAACTTTTTACAATTAGCGAAATTAATGTCTAACAATATATTTTTATTTACTATAACCGATGTATAAAATTCTTTTAATTATTCTCGCCATATGGATATTTATTCACGTATTCTAACTAGAATATAATATTACAACCGACGTCTGTTAATCTAAGTGGTAAGGAGTTTAGTTTCTTCTAATTAAATAACGTCTCGAGTTCAAGTCTTTGAATGGTAAAATAGGCGTTAAAAGAGTTTTGCCTTAATATGGATTCACACAGCTCGACTCAAATTATACCGAGAGTCTAAATCAAAATAAAAAATACGTACTACGATGTGACACTATATGGGATAATTCGTAGATATACAATTTGAATTTCATTATTATGCATTCACAATGTAAAATGTTCTGCACATATCTAATCATATCTCACTATGTAGATATTTATATGTATTTTGAGAAATATTACTGAGACACGACACCATAGCTAAATATAATTGGATGTTTGTGTAAAAATATTTGCCTTGGTACCAAAAAAAAAAAATACTGCAAAGGTATGTAACTTGTTTATTTTTATGGAATTCATTTGTAATATTATTATGCTTAAATATATTATTTCATGACTGTTATTGTTGAATTGCTCTATAGACATATATGGTATCAGGAGGTGCAGGATCCGACCCCCTTGACCACCCACTGGTGGTCAACGGAAGGGGAAGGGCATCGCCATCGACCCCCCTCGTCGTCGTCGGCCGAACATTATTAGGATTGACGATGCTGGCTATGCGACGTTGTCATCCACACAACGTCCGCGTACATCTATGCCTGCACAGGTTCCAACGCGCTCGGCCCCTACGCAGCCTCCAGTGCGTTTGGTACCTACACAGCCTCCAGTGCGTTTGGCACCTACACAGCCTGTAGGACCTTCTGTTTTGACACCCCATTTGTCACCCATTCACATGATCCCCAACCCGGGGTTCCAGTAGACACCTAGCGCTTCTTCCTCCTATTTTGTGCTTGAGACGGCGCCCGATACTCATATGTCCGATCATGACTATAGTACAGGTCATACACCTGATCAGACCGAGGTTGAGCAGGACGGGGATGAGCAGGAGGAGGTTGAGTAGCAGGAGGTTGACCAGGGGGTCGCTGATGATATTGAGATGCTGCATGATGGCCGAGTTGCTATCAGGCCGGCTGGTAAATGGTAAGTATTTACTTTTATTTTCGAGTTATTAATAATTTACATGTGTATATATATATATTTTTTTTTTCTCTTGTTTGACATCTTGTTATTTTTCAGGTTCCTTCCCTTAAAGCCAGCTGCGACGGCTATCACAGCAGTATTTGAGGATAATTACTACACGTTTTGGCCCTCCTGGAAGAAAGTGAAGGATGATGCGGGGGATCATATGTTCAGATCTTTTGGAGTAAGTTGTAATTTTTATTTTGTTGCACAACATTTTTTTATTTCATAAATTTCAATTATGTTTAATAATGTATTATATTCATACAGGAGAGAGTTTCATGGAAGGAAGAGGATGAGGAGCAGATCGAGAGGAACTTCCATATGAAGGCCTCCCACCGCCTCTCTGACATGCTTAGAGATGCCTGCCTCAGTGGACAACCCCACTGGATAGGGGATCAGCTCTGGCAGCAGGTACAAGAGTACTAGAATTCCCCTGAGTTCAAGGCGGTAAGCAAGAAGGCGAAGAGGAATAGAGCCTCTGAGAAGGGTGGGAGTTTGCACACCAGAGGTTCGGTCAGTCAGGCGCAGCACGCAGCTTGACTTGTACGTTTTATATTATTATTATTATTATTATTATTATTATTATTATTATTTAGTTATTATTATTATTTATTATTATTATTTAGTTATTATTATTATTATTATTATTTAGTTAAGGTTTTGTATTAAATAATTACAGCCAAAGCGGTTGGATAGAGAGGTACAGTTGCATGAGCTCCATCGTGCAACTCATATTAGGAGGAGTACCAGTGATTTTGTTGATGAGCGGTCGAGGCGGACCCAGGTAATTATAAAATATAATGAATAGTTTTTTTAATAATGTTTATATTGTTTTATGACAAAAAAATTGACTTATTTGTATATGTTTGACAAGAGGAGTTTGAGGCGCGGATGTCTCAGATGATGTCTCAGACATCATCATGTTCCCCCACTCAGAGCCCTGAGGATCCATCTGTACCGCTTAGGGTATGGGCTGATGTTGTTGGCGGCAAGAAGAAGGGTCGCCTATACGGTCGGCGATTTCGGCAAGAACTACAAGAAAGGTGCCCGCTGCCTCAACATCGGAGAGTTGTCGAGTAGTGGTGTCGCCAGCGGTCGCTAGCCATGGATGAGCAGGAGATAGCGGACCCGAAGCGGGCCATGGCCGAGCAGCAGCAGATCGCGGCCGAGCAGCGGGAGAACGCCCGTCGGACGAGTGCCATATTGGCTAAGGTGCTGAAGCGGCAGGACGAGTTGTACCAGTTGCTAGCTCGTCAGGCGCCTCCTCCACCGCCTCCACCATTGCCTCCTCTGTCTCCTAGTAACGATGGTCATGATCAGGACTACCAGGACTATTAGTTCTGTTTGTACTTATATTTTTTTCATATTTTCCAATATCTTTTTAGTTACTGTTGATCTTTGTTCGTCGGTTTTTTTATTTATTTATTACGTTTCTTTTTTTTTAATTATTACTAATCTTTTTCGTTTACGTTATCTCATTTTTAAATATGGGAATAAATTAAGAATTAAAAGTAATAAATATAATTAAATTAAATTACTAGTAATAGTTAATTAAATTAATAAATAAATATTTTTTAATATTGGAATCAATTATTTTTAATAATTAAATAAATAAATAATTTAATAAATTAAATTCATTAATTACAATATTTCAATTAATTAAATTCATTAAATTAAATAAATATTTAAATTATCTTTTTATTAATTAATTAATTCAATAAATTAAATTCAATTATAAATTAATTTAGTCATTCAATTTAATATTTTAATTTAATAAATAAATTAATAAATTAAATTTATTACAGAAATTAATTAATTTTTTATTTAAAAAAAAGGGATTTACCGACGGGCAAAGCCGTCAGAAAATTTCGACGGTATGTTTTCGACGGCATTAACCGTTGGTATTACCGACGGCCACGAAAGAGCCGTCGGTAGGCATTTGCGACGCCCGTTTTACCGACGGCCTTTAGGCCGTCGGTAACCCGTTAGAAATTTAGCATTACCGACGGCTTTTTGGGATTACCGACGGCTTTTGGCCATCGGTAATCCCGTGTTTTCTTGTAGTGAAAGAAACATTAATTGTTGATGAATCTATGCATGTGAGATTTGATGACAAGAAGCCTGACAATGAAATGTCAGAGCTAGATGAAGTCTTTGCAGATTTACAGATAAGCAAAGAAATAGATGAAGGTGTCACAGGTGCTGACTGTGATTCTGTGTTTGGTTCTGCGTCTGGTGATAAGATCCAAGAAGAACCAAAAACAGACTGGAAGTTCAAACCTCATCACCCAAAGGACTAGATTATTGGCGAACCAAGTGATAGAGTTAGAACAAGATCATCTCTCAGGGAACACTCTGACTTTGCATTGTTGTCAGAAATAGAACCCAAAACAATTGATGAAGCACTAACAGACGATGGATAGATACTTGCTATACAAGAAGAGCTCAATTAATTTCAGAGAAATGATGTTTGGAAGCTTGTGCCTCCTCCAGAGGATAAGCAAGCCATTGGAACGAAGTGGGTTTTCAGAAACAAACTTGATGAAGATGGCAAAGTGGTAAGAAACAAGACAAGACTTGTTGCTCAAGGGTACTCATAAGAGGATGCAATGTCAAGATGGAACCTGTATCCATCAGACTAAATATGTGAAAGAACTCCTAAAGACGTTCAAGCTTGAGGAAACCAAACCTATGAGCACACCAATGCATCCAACATGTGCTCTCGGCAAAGATGAATCTAGTAAAAAGGTAGACCAAAACGTATATAGAGATATGATCGGTTCACTCCTTTCTCTTACTGCCTCAAGGCCTGATATTATGTTTAGTGTCTGCTTAAGTGCAAGATTCCAATCTGATCCTAGAGAATCTCACTTAACTGCTGTTAAGGGAATCTTTAGGTATCTCAAAGAAACTACTAACATTGGTTTGCTTTATAAGAACTCAGAAAATTACAAGTTAGTAGGTTTCTGTGATGCTGACTTTGCTGGAGATAGAATTGAAAGAAAGAGCACAAGTGGTGGCTGCCAATTTCTTGGAGCAAACCTTATCTCTTGGTCCAGCAAAAGGCAAAGCACAATTGCACTATCAACTGCAAAATCTGAGTATATATCTACTGCAAGCAGTAGCTCACAACTATTATGGATGAAGTATCAGCTTGAGGACTATCAGATTAAAGAGAGTAACATTCTTATATACTGTGATAATACCTCTGCAATATGTTTGACTAAAAATCCTATTTTGCATTCACGTGCTAAACATATTGAAATTAAACATCACTTCATTAGAAACTATGTTCAGAAAGGGATACTTGAAATTAAATTTATTGATACTGACCATCAATAGGCAGATATCTTTACAAAACCTCTTGCTGAAGATAGATTCAACTTTATAAGAAAGAATTTGAATTTTCATCTTATAAAGGATTAAGTGTTTAATTTGAATATGGTTGCCTCTGTTTTGTGTGCCTCTGAAATGTCTACGTCTGATTGCTTATTTGCCTCTATTTTTTTACTGCCTCTGCTGTTGCACATGTGCCTCTGTTTGCATATGTGAGTCTGTCTGATATGTGCCTCTGTTTATATGTTAGCTCTGGTTATTGCTTAATTATTAATCATTTGTTTATAATTTATTATCTTATTATTATTTAATTTTTGTATCATCTGTTTTGATGACTGTTCATATGAGTCTGTTGCATCTATCACAAAGGTGCCTCTGGGAATCTTTGTATACACGTGTCTCTATGAGACCGGTTGATGCGTTAGTGGCTGAGAGTTACTCTCACTGATTCATTATTATCTTTTACTACCCGAGGACAGTTTTACTGCACCTCGTTTACTCAGTGTGTGGCAGTTTCAGTTTTGAAACGACACATTATTTATTTCATTTATTTTGAAAATTGAAAAATTCGGTTTGCCTTCTTCAATACGTTTTATTACCCACTCACTCACTCACTACACCCACTACTCACACTATCTCTCTGAGAAGCATCACTGTTTGTAACCCTAAACCCCTTTCGTCTTCTATCTTCTCTCTACAATTCTTTGTACCTGCAATAACCGCTCCACAACTGTTTGCTTATGGTCCTGAGGAAGAACCTCAACCTACCTTGGTGAAAGCTGAGCAACACCAACTAAAGGTGATGGTGGAACACCAAGTTAACTTCCAAGACTTAGCTGTTAAAGGGTACCCCTTCCAAACTGATTTCATTGATATGGGTATAATGGATTTCTTTTGTATGGAAAACTACCCAGTATATGAGGAACTGGTAAAAGAATTTTGGATGTATGCTCGGTACAAGGACAACACCATTCACAACTACGTTCAGAAGAAGAATATTTTGATCACTCGGGACATCATTGCTGATGTTATCAAATGCCCTAATTCTGGAGCTGTTATCAAAGAAGGCTGGGAATGCTCGGTACAAGGACAACACCATTCACAGCTACGTTCAGAAGAAGAATATTTTGATCACTCGGGACATCATTGCTGATGTTATCAAATGCCCTAATTCTGGAGCTGTTATCAAAGAAGGCTGGGAAAAGGATTTTGGTGGCTGGGAAATAATCAATGACTCCATCTATGAGAAACCTGGTAGTTCTAAGGCTGTGGACATGAAGAACAGGTTCAGAGTGCTCTTCAAGATCATAATGCACTGCATTGTTCTGAAGTTTGGATCCGTGGACACTGAGCAGTGACCACAAGTTCATTATGTGGAACTATGAGACCAAGGCCAAACTCAACATGCCAAGCCTCATTTTTGATCATATGAGCAGAAACATTATGTTCTCCAGAAAAGGAAAAAGCTTGAACATCCTTTATGGAAGGATGCTCTCTGCTATAATGGAAACTCAAGGCTTGATTCGGCATCTTCAAGAGCTTCACACTAAAGAAGCTGGAGTTGCACTTAAAACCATGAGTGTACTAACCTTCTCCTGTGAGAACTTGAGGAGAATGAAGCTTCTATCCGAAGAGGTTATTGCTGAGATGCAAAAAGAAGAAGAAGGTGTGAGAAAACCTGTAAGGAAGGGAAAGAGGAAGATAAGTGAAGTTCTTCTTTGAGCCAACCAGAGAGTAACTAGGAGCACTGGCATCCACATTGCTGAGCCCAATCACTTGGTTCAACCAGTGAAACCTGCATTCATGCCTTCAGTGATGCCAGAAGAAATTGAGGAGAAGAAAGTTGAGGTTGATGAGATGATAGCCAAATGCAAGGAAGACAGCTATCAATACTACCTACACCTTAAAGAAGAAAGGTTAAAGGGACAAGCCTCTGTTATAGCTACTGCTCCTTCCTCCACTGCTCTTGATGTTGCCTCCAGCACTACTGCTACTACAACAACCACTTCTACTCCTGCAACCATCAACACTACTGTTCCTGCTACTACTGCTGCACCTGCTACTTCAAAGTTGAAGCGGATAACCAAGTTGGGTGATCTCCCAGTAGCAAAGAAAACCAAGGTACTAGATGATGCAGTATGTTTGTATGATTCTGTTTACGGTTCTGCATCTGTTGGGTCTGAACATTCTATATAACCTGTTGTGTCTAAACTAATCCCTCCTCCACAACCCTCTAAACCTATTCCCCCATCAAAACCTTCCCAACCCAAACCTTCTAAGAAACCCTCTCCTCTTAAAATGCCTTTGCCTTCTTTACCCTCTGACTCATCTTCATCTAATGAAGAGGAAGCTGATTATGTCCTTCTGAGACAGAGACAAATACCTCAATCCCAAGTTCAATTTCCTTATATTGAACCTGTCTCTGCTATTCACCCTTCAATCTCTACTTCTGCATCACCTACACCACAAACCACTCACATTCCATCATCTCAACCACAAACAATCAAAACACCTTCACCACAACCTAAACCTACTACTCCTCCACTTAGCCCCAAAGCACCACCTAGACCTTCCTCACCTCCTTTAATTCACCCTGACCTCAACATACCTTCACAATCCGAACTCATCATCAAAGCAGTAACCTCCGAGCCCTTTGTCCAGGAAACCTTAATCCCCTTACCTGGTTCTGATACTATTTGTGAAGCACTACCCCTCACCATACTTCAACCCGTTCCTGACCCCACATTTAGACTCCTTATTCTTGTCCCTTTCCTGCCTCAATCCATTTCTCCACCCCATTCACCCATATTGGTAGAACCTACGTCTATTGCAGAGCCTATGGAGGAAGATGAAATACCCATTACAGCTGCAATTGCCTCTGAGATAGTTCAGGATCTTGTTTTGGAATCTGATGATGATGATGTTACCATCATTGATCCTCCAACTCTGGCTCTTTCTGCAACCCCTGGTCCAGATGTTTAGAGTGAGTGTGAACCCTCACCAAAAGCTGTGCCTGAATGCTATCCCCATTTGATTGCCAGTTTTGAGTCTCTTAAGGCTACGAGATACTAAGAGTATCGCTTCTGGAAATTCCTTGGAGAAGAAAGAGTTGATGAAGTTCTTTTTGAACTAGCTCAAGAGGACCGCTATGAAAATTGGGTAATTGTGCGTAACTGGTTTGATAAGCACAAACAAGATCAACTTGAAAGAAATAGGAGATGGCACGCTGCTCTTAAATGGAAAGTTCCTCCAAAGGACACAACTCCTGTTGTTTGGGAACCTGAACCTGCTCCAATTCTTCTACCTCCTCCTCCTCCTCCTCGTGTACCGCCACCTCAACAAGAACCTGTTACACCTCCTCCTGCCTTTACTGCAATGGTTGCTCAACCATCCTCTTCAGGGACAACTTCTACCTCTGCTACTGAAAGTCATTCTATGGTGGTTCCTCAGGATGTTTGCGATAAACTTGTTGAAGAAAACAAGAAATTCACCAAGTTCATGGAAGCAACTGAGAAGCATTTTGAATAATCTGATAGAAGGCAGGACAAGATGACTGAGTTACTGCAGGCTATTCTAGCCCGATTGGATAAGCCATAGAAAACCTTAGGCCTTTCCCATTTTTTTTGTTTTAGCCTCTTTTTTTTTTTGTTACATCTTTTGTACTTTGACTTTATAGTATAATGAAATCAATTTTTGGCTCTTACAGTTTTCACTTTATCTTTCTTAAACTGTTATGACTGTGATGCTCTTTATTTCAGTCTTAACCTTTTTGTCTGATGACAAAAAGGGGAGAAGAAAATATAGATAGAGTAATTGATGAACCTAATGTATCAACCAAGTGCCATCATGCATTGCATTTCTTGCACTATTAACTCTGATACATCAACTTGGAATGAAGTTATGTGCTCTGAAAGTTATATATATTTGTTTGGCAAGTTTTGATACTGCATCAAATGCTCTGATACTGTATTGAATGTGATCTGGTATTTACACTTAGAAAATATTTATATATGCTTAATTCAGGAGGAGCCTCTGAAATTATTTGAAATAAATATTTTTCTAAAGATAAATTGTTCATCAATATATGTATGGTTCATCATCAAAAAGGGGGAGATTGTTGGAATCAAGTGGATTCAGAAACAATGACCCTTAATTGTTTTGATGATAACAAATTATTACGAGAATAATTTATTCTCTGATGTGTTTGTTAGTGTGCAGAAATCACTATTCATCATAAGAAGATATCTCAGAAGAATTAGTGAAATCTTAAATTTCACACATCTAAGTCTGGCATTGACCATCTGTTTTGATGCTAACATGATGTGAAAGCCTTGCTCTGAAGTTGGTCAACTCTATTGGTGGTCAACGCTCTGGTGAGACCATACTTGACTTAGTCAACGCTGTTTGACCAGTCAACTCTGTTGGTAAACCAAGCTCTGGCAAGACTAGCTCTTGACTTGGTCAACTCTATTTGGTCAGTCAACGCTCTGGTAGACAACACTCTATTGAGACCACATTCTGTTTGGTCAACGCTCTGGTCTTCAGTCAACGCATACAACAGACTATGGTTAGACCACTCTGTGGAAGCCTTCATCTAATTCTACAAGACTCTCTGTTATATGAAAGGCAAACGAATTCTATGCCGAAGAAGTTGCCTCTGTTTCAAGCTCACTCTGATGAACATTACTCACTCTGGTGAATAGTGTAGCTCTGATAGGAAACAGACTGAAGCTTATTTAAGGCTACTTCACGTATTTAAGAGACCTCATTGATGAAGTATTTTAAATGTACGAGGTATCAAAGGCCAAAGAGAATGTCAACGAATATAATCATCAGGAAACTTGCTCTCGAAGGGTCTAATATTCAAAAAGCTCGCAAGAGACAAACACTCTGATTTTGTCTACTGTGTGGAAAACGACGTGACTTGCTAAAGCCACAAAAAAGGGATCTGAAGTCTTTTGACCTAGGTGAAAAGAGCTGTTAGGTCACAACGGTACTATTCACAACCCTAGCTATATATACCTTACTTTATCCACTGAAGTAGGTTAACGCTGTGATATAAAGTGAGCAACCAAGAATCATTCCAAGTATCTGAGATCATATTGAACAAAGCACTTAATCGTTTTTATTCTTTCTGTTTGAAAGTTATTCATTGTGCTTAAGTTTTTCATTGTATATCCTCTCTATGAGAGTTATCTGATATTGCTTCAAAACATTTTTGAACATTGTATTTAGCCCAATAGTGCAAGCATTCCTTAGAGGCTTGACTGTACTAAGTCGTTCTAAGAAGTTGTGAGTATAGCCAGTTTGGCAGTATTATACTCTCAAGTGTAATCAGGTTGATTATAGTGGAGAAATCCTTCAAGTGTGTGAAGGGACTAGACGTAGCTATCAGGTGATAGTGAACTAGTATAAATCACTGTGTCACTCTCTTCTCTCTTCTTTTTACTTGCGTACTGCCTTATTTTATTAACGAGTTGTTTTGAAAATGTTTTCATAAACACACAAGCTTTGCGAAAAGATTTCTAAAACCCAATTCAAACCCCCCTCTCTTGTGTTTTTGCCACGTTCACTTCTTCCTTCACCTCCTTCACCTCTTTCTCTGTCACCTTCTCAATCTCGCCGCTCTCCCTCACCTTCTCAATCTCGCCTCACTCTCTGCCTCCCTCACCTCACTCTCTCACCGTCGCACCCTCTCTCTGTTCGTCTCTGCGTCCAACCATTCCGGCAACTAGAAACCGGTACTGTCCAGAATCTTGACTCCGGAAGTTTTCTCGCCTTCCTCACTCCTTGGTAGCTCTGGCAAGATGCCGTCCGAAAATTAGATTCCGGACTCCTCTGGAAATATGATTCTGGCCCCTGAAAATATGGGTGTGCGAAAATCGTGAACCGAATTCTTGTTTCTGGCAGCTTCTGGCAACATAATGCTAGAAAGTGTAAATTTGCAGGAAAAAGGCGACGGTGAGGGGGTGCTGCTCGACGGCGAAACAAAAAGAAAAGAAGTAGAAACAGAAGAAGAGTGAAAGGGAGAAGAGAAAAAGGAAAAGAGAAAAGAAAGGAGAGAAGGGGGAGCTCAACGGCGTGGAGGAGAAGGACGAGGCCGAGAGGACGAGGGACAGAGAAAGTGAGGATGGTGACAACGAGGGACAGAGAGAGAGAGGGCGAAGGCGATGGCGATGGCGACGGCAACGGCAACGGCGAGGGAGGATGGTGAGAACCGAGTGAGAGAAAGGGAGGTGAGAGACGGTGCCAGTCTGCCAGAGGGAGGGAGGGAGGAAGGTGAAGGATGAGGGTATTTTTGTAAATGCAAGGGATAGAGGAGGTGGGAAAATTAAGTTGGGGAGGTGGGAAAATAAAACCCCATACAAAGTTAATTCACTTAATTGCATAACTTTAGTCCCAGTACACCTTGTAGATAGGCCTGCCAATAGGCCTTCCGGCCTCCTTTGCAAGGGGAAAAAAACATTGGCCTACCAAGGACTGTTTGATAAACCACCATTAAGATTTCTAAGTTGCCTTGCACACTCCTCTTCAGCTTCAAATTGAGTTGGGGTCGTTACGTTAACTTCATCACAATTGCATTGAGTAGCTATGGCTATAGGAGTTTCAGTTTAAATTAATAATTCATGAGTCCAGCATACTGTCCAAATATTTAAGAATTTGATTTCTATGAATAAAAAAAAAATACACATCTGAAGTTATCTAAATGCGAGAGAAATGTGTGTACACACATGGCTTGTTTTGTTCTTTGATCGATGATTTAAAAAACATAATCGAAAATAAATTTCCATGACAGAAGCACCAACACACAAAAAAAAAAAAAAACCACGACAGCATATTCTATTTAGAAACAAAATATACACTATATACAATATGCCTAGACGTACAATTAGAATTTAGAAATCATCATACATGAAAACATGTAAATTAACCACATAGATTAATTTACTGGTAAATTAAGAACAGTGGTTACACACGTGTTTAAACCTCTTTATAAGTTTATGCATAATCTAATAGCTCGGGTTAAACCGAAATAGTGGATCAGTACGTAATACGGTATAATAGAGAAGGCCAAGCTTGTCTCCAAAAAAAAAAATGAAGGCCATACTAAATTAACATAAATATTGTACCAGAAATGATTAAGTTCTACAATAAACAAAATAAAATCGCTAATACAAAATACTTGAGACTTCATTTGATGAGTTAATTTTTTGATTAATTCAAATCACTCAGAGATAACATGCAATTAGTCATGGGGCGGTCAGATGCTGCGAAGAACTGTGAAGAGCTTATTGACCAAAAAAAAAGAGCTTCTTTAGCGACCGGATGCTTTCCTATTAGAAGAAATGGAAAGCCACCACTTCCACATGGACAAGGTGTTTTTATAGAACAGCAGAGAATGTGAACACTACGAATTTTGAATCTAATCACAAGTCATTGCCTCCCTAACTCTGCACCCCCCTCTTTTGTGCATGAGAGAGAGAGAGAGAGAGTGCATATGTAAGAATAAAGTATAGTAAAATGACAAATTTATAACTAAAAGCGAAAATAGAAAATAAAACAATAAAATCTTCTACATTGTTAGTAGCAATATATTTAAAAAGAAAATTTCTGTAAAAATAAATTAAAAAGAAAATTGAAAGAAAAAGAAAAAATGTGTGTGGCATGTCTGAAATGTACATTTTCATCAAGGTTATCAAAACCGGACCGGACATTGAACCGGTATAGGCACTGGTTCAAGGTTCAAAGGTCAGACCGGGGTCAAACCGGGGTCGAACCGAAAATGAATTAAATTATATTTTTAAATTTTTTGATATAACATATAAATCACTAATAAACAAAAAATAACATAATATTAATAACATCACAACATAAAAAATTAAACTCCGCTTAAAATGTTATAAGTCAACATATAACATGCAAAAATTACATATTAAACTAAAACAAATATGTTATAATAATATTTTAATATTCAATAATCACAAATACTGTAATGTAAGTACTCTCATAATAATATTAATATACAAAATAATTTTAAATTTTATTATAATATTTAATTTAATCCATCGACGTGAAAAAATTGATAAAAAATCTCTTACGTGTCAAAAATAATGTCATTTACCATTTTTTTAAAAATAAATAAAAAATTAATTTTTTTAAGAACGGTCGGTTCCCGGTTTTGCCCGGTTTTTTTCCCGATTTTGGCTGGTTTTTTGCCGGTTTTTCGGTTTTTAAGCCGGTTCTTATGCAGTCCGGTTTTGAGGTCAAATCGGACCGGACAGGGGTCCGATTCCCGGTCCAACCGGTCGGACCGGCTGGTCCGGTCCGGTTTTGACTAGGGATGGCAACGGATGGCGCACGGGAGTGCTCCCCGCCTCCCGCCCCGCCCCAGATTTCTGCCCCCGTCCCCCGATCCCACCCATGGGGTTTTCCTCCCCATCCCCGTCCCCCACGGATCTCAAAGAGTCTCTACTGGGACCTCAAAATTTAAAAAACACTTAAATTCAATAAAATTGAAAAAAATATAAAAGTATGAAAAAGTTTCAAAATTACAATATCAAAATCAATTTTCCATGTCTAGTCCAACATGTGAAGTCATTATGATCATGATTTGTGAATCTGATGAGTGATTACCTTTCTTTTGTTTTATTTTACTAAAACATTATAGTTTCTAAAAATTAAAAAAGACATAAAAAGACCAAAAAACAAATCATTATAATACATATATATGTATTTTTTAGGGATAGTTATGTAATATGTTCTCATGGGGTGTGATCCCCGCCCCATCCCCGACCCATGGGGGATTTTCTCCTCGTCCCGTCCCCCACTGAAAAATTCACCACTGCAAGACCGAATGGGGCAAGAGTCCCGCATGATCCCCACACAGGTGGAAATTGCCATCCCTAGTTTTGACAGCTATGATTTTCATACATTTCAGAAGCTTAATTAAGGGCACCATTGAAAATTTTAACTATATGATTTGTTGTTCACAAACTATTTTGAACTTTGAATGAATCCCCGGTTAATGACAACTCAAAACAAGATGGACCGGTGATGCCGCCATTCCATATGGCGTGAGTGACCCTTTCTTGCTCTTTAAATTAAATAATTCATGGCCGGCTGAAAAGTGAGTCTTTACGGGAATCAGAATAATTTCCGTTAATTTATTTAATTAAAAAAAGAATAATTTCTGTTAAGAGCGTTAATTGCATTGTCTTCTTGTTCTAATTTGCTTGAACTGATAATGATTGATGAGAAACCTCAGCATTTTCTGTCTTCCATGCTTCATTTTCTTAGTTTCTGTTAATAGACAGTGATGCACCCTCGAATTTCATATGTATAGTGTCAAAATTAATAAGACACGTCATTTTTCTCTGTCACGAGACCAGTGAGGTCTGAGGATATCCACATGCTTTACATAATAAAATCACATGGCATCATTCCCTATGGTCAAGCCTTTTAGATTTTTTTCTACAATTTTTCCCTCATATGCCATGCTTAACTAGAACTAATTAACTTCGATCGACCTTTCTGGAATTCTACTGAAAAATGCTAATATATGGTTTATAAACATATAAAAGTTTTGATCAAGTTTTACTAGTATTGCAACTTTGCTTGCATGCATATCCCTTTAAAAGATCCAAAAAACACATGCAGTGACAGACAGTGCAATAAATAGACGAATCAGGAATGCTTACTTCCAAACCTCTACGGATGCATTACATGGCCAACTTGCCAAACCATTTTCTGCCACCAGACTTTGTCTCAATCGATTATGAGCAGGCAGCATCTGATGCTCATTTTACAGCACATGGAAATTATAATGCTTTATGATATTCTTTATGAATGCAACAACGTCATAACTTATGTGAAAGTGAAACAACAGGCTTATGATATCACAATAGTCTACTACTAGTCCCCGAAGGATAGCCCAGTAGTTTGGGTTAGGACACCAAAAGAGTATTAAGCAGGAGGTGCAGGGTTCGAATCCTGCGGCTAACAAAAATCTCCCTCCTCCTAACAAAAGCTAACCACTAAAATTTGTCTATCAATAAAAAACAGGTAATATTGAATAACTAGTTGATATATGCTAACATTCATATAGAGCACTCTTAACTAATAGTAATGAATAATTATTTTTCCAGTCCTCGAAAACATACATGCTTTGCCATTTTATTTTTTGAAGTCTAATTTTATATATTAAAAAATTAAATGATTTAAATATCTTATTATTAACTTTTCTCTTTTTAGTTCTGTTCTCGTGTTTGAGTACAAGGGTAACACCACCACTAGTATGGGTGACCTAATGGAGGCAATTCATCTAGGTAAAAGTGAAAAGCTCGTTCTAATGACCTACTCGCTCCCTTATATAGCAGTGACTTCCACATGATGTTCTGTATTGTAGAGTGTCATTCCCCCTGCCAGGTCGTTAGGAGGAATTAAAGAATATTCTTGTCAATCATTGTACTGTCTATCCTCTCTAGTATTATGGTAACACGTTATCTTATAGCCTGACTTTATCGTTAGGACTATAGGGAACACGTGTTGGAAATGTACGACTTGTACCATCTCTGGAACTCGTCGGTAATAGTGCGTCCCTTGCACTTCTTCTATCCGTTATCTGACTGTCCGATACTCTGCCACTAGGTAGCTACCCCGAGCCCTTCAGTATGTGTTCGGTCGGTCCGATACAGTACACAACCCTTCGAGTGCCGAGCCTGTAAGGCGAGAGTGCTCCACCAGACGAGTCGATCGGTCAGGTACGGTACATAACCCTTCGAGCGCTGAGCTTCTAAGGCTAGAGCGCTCCACTAGCCAAGTCGATCGATATGGTATGGTACACAGCCCCATGAGCGTCGAGCCTGTCAGGCAAGAGCGCTCCATCAGCCGAGTTGATCGGTCCGGTACGATACACAGCCCTTCGAGCGCTAAGCCTGTAAGGAAAGAGCACTCTGCTCCACCAACCGAGTCGATCGGTCTGGTACGGTAAAAGTTCAGTCATGCACAATTATATAGACAGATGCCACCAAATATGTACAATAGGATCAAATTGAACTAGAATATTCAAGATTTGAATGGATAAAACCATATAGGTTTAAATATGTTTTTAGTCCCTCAAATTATGGAAAAGTTCGATTTTAGTCCCTCAAAAAAAATTCGTCTGCTTCTGGTCCCTTTTGTTTGAAAATTTGTCACATTTAGTCCCTGAGAGTTTGGTTTTAGTCCCTCAAAAAAATTTCGTCGGCTTTTGTTCCCTTTAATTTGAAATGTGTCGCATTTAATCCCTGCGACTGTTTTCGTCTGCTTTTTAATCCCTGTTTTTGGTTTGGTTTTAGTACCTCATTTCTCTCTCTCCTTCTCTCTGTAACCTCTCTAACACCGGGTTTGATGTTATTATTTCCAGCAACATCAGTCGAAAAACAGATGAAAACAGATGTAGGGACTAAATGTAACACATTTCCAAACTAAAGAGACCAAAAGCAGACGAAATATTTTTTAGGGACTAAAACCAAACTCGCAGGGACTAAATGTGACATATTTTCAAACTAAAGGGATCAAAAGCAGACAGGTTTTTTTTGAGGGACTAAAACCAAACTTTTACCTAATTTGAGGGACTAAAAACTTATTTAAGCCATATATTAGATAACTAAACTAAGAAATATATATCTTTCAGATATCAAATAACAATTTTTCCCACTTGAAATAATTAGTGAGGCAATACAATATAATGGATGTTGGCACATATTTTATTCAAACATTTTAAGGGCAACGTGTAAGTTTTAACTATCACAAGTTGTAGTTACTAAGCTGTTGTTGCCTATCAAAAAATGCGATTTTTAATTAGGTACATTTTTCTTGAAACGTAATGTTGTTTAACTTTAAGGTGCAGATGCATAGAAAACACACAAAAGACATAAAGAATCGGCTTCTCAACCATACAATTAACATGTGATTCTTATACTACCCCCTTTACCCTTTAATCAGCTTCTTGAGTACCCTTCCTTTCCTCTTCTCCTAACACAAGTCACCCACACCCAACAAATGTACCAGAACTTCTATGCTGTAATGTTTTCAATATTGTAACACATCAATTTCCAAAGTAGAAGAAACATCACTGTTGATTGCCCCCCTTGTCTCCTTAGATCACCAAATACACTGCCACCACAACACAACACCTCATGGTTTCCATTACTCAGTCACTTAAATTATTATAAATTTATAAATTATAGCAATTTGAACAAACATCGCTCAAATGTCCCCCAATTACATCTTAATGCTACGTAGCCTAGATTCCAGGCCTATGAGGCAAACTTTTGGCCACAACTCACAACATTGTTTGCGCTAGCCAGGATTATTTAAATTAAATCTACCTCCCCTTATACTTTGAAGAAAGACAAAAACTGCAAATTTAAACAAAAAAAAAATTCAATTATACACATGATGGTTTAGAGATATGTTATACTATTGACATATGGTTGAGTAGATGGGATTATTGATTCATCATAAGGGGAAGCAGGGAAGCATAAACCAGAAATGTTCTGTGTCCACTGTTTTTTTTTTTTTTTTAGGCAAGTGTCCACTGTTTGTGACAACCACAAATTTCTTAAACCTCAACACACCCCATCTTACCGCCATGGATTAATTAAATCACAAAATTACGGAATTGTTGGCCTAAAATATTACAAAGCAATCGAAAAGGTATGGAGACCCACATTGTCATCACATGCACATATAATGCTCAAATTGTTGGCTTTTGCACACTTAGTTCCAAGTTTAGGTTCTCTCATAGATTCCCTACAGTAGCCATATCACGCAGTTGTCGCAATTGGACATTTCGGATCGTCTGAAGATCAGACGATCGATGTTCTAACTTCGTTAAATCAAGACCACAGTTCAAATTTGAAATGTGGACTGTCCGATTAAGATCAGACGGTCTAAATCAGCTACAGCGAGATTGTGTAAATGTAGAGAGTCTGATCCCTATATGGACCCTCTGTTACCATGTTCCTATAAATAGATTGAAAGTAGACTAATTGTCAAACAAGCATTCTTGTGTTTAGTGCACCTTTCTTGGTAAACAACAAAGAAAAAATGGAAACCATTTCTACACCCACTACTCATCAACCAATAAGGTCCATTAGCCTACCAACTAGAGTACACCCTTCTTCTCAAAGAATTGAAGCACTACTAAACCATCTTAAGCCTCAATGTTCGAAATCTTTTTCAAGAACATTTTGTTTGGAAGCAGAGACAATTCAGAGTGATTTAGTTGTGCTTGCAGAGTTGTACAATTGCATGGAGGAACTCTTCCATTCTCCACAGACCCAACAATCTCTTTTGCATTACCAAAATGGGAAGCAAGTGGAAGATGCATTATGTGGCTCAGTGACACTCCTGGATGCATGTGGTTCAGCAAGGGAATTAATGTTATCTCTCAAGGAACATGTTCAAACACTTCAATCAGCCTTACGTAGAAGAAGAGGAAATTCAAGTTCAAGCATTGAAATCAGCATTTCTGAATATGATAGCTTTAAGAAGAAGGCCAAGAAGGAAATTGCAAAACAACTTGGTGCAATGAAGAGAATGGAGAACAACAAAGTAAATAGTGTTTCTCTCATGAGTCAAGATCAGCATGTAATATTCTTGGCAAGAGTTTTAAGAGAAGCAAGCACCATCACAATCTCTATATTTCGTTCTCTTTTGCTATTCTTATCCATGCCAGGACTCAGAACAAAAGGGTCCTCTTTGATCGCAAAGCTAAACCCTACTAGATTGTTTTCTTCAGAGAATGAACAGAAGAACACTAGTTTTGCAGACCTCAATGCTGTGTGCTCTCTGCTTGGAAAAGGAAAACTCAGTGATGCAAAGGATGAAATTCAAGGTGCATTAAGAGTATTAGAGACACTGAATGTTAGTATTGATGGTCTTGAAGGTGGATTAGATTGCATTTTCAGACGTTTAGTCCAAAATAGAGTGTCATTTCTTAATATGCTTGCTCATTAGCACAATGATGAGTGAGGCATGAATTAGTCACTTGTAAATGTGAATGAGAGTGTGATCATGTAGTCCGCATTTTAAAGGATTTGCTCTTCACAAATCTATACATGTTTGAATGAGAGCATCAACATGATTCAGAATTATATTATATCTTCTCAAATTTTCCATTTTCTTGTTCATCTTATTTTTGTTTTCACATTCTGAATTTCTTTTGAACGTTTTGAGAATTAAGCCCTTCGCTCAAACTATCGATGCACATCTCCAAGATGGTTAATTTTATTTGATAAAAATAAATAAATTCAATTTTTTTTTGGTATAAAATAAATTCAATTTATAAACTGTTAAAGAAAATAAATGCAATAATTATATGATTTATAAGTTGACTTAATTAATTTTACTCTCTATTAATCACTTATTCATTTTAGGAAAAATTAAAATAAACTATTTGCAGGGGCGGAGCTAGCCTTATTTTGATGAGGGGGCAAAAAATAAAGAGTAAATTTTTTTATAGGTAAAATAAATTTTATTAAAATAAAAGAGCAACAAAAGTTTTAAGAAATATATACAAATAGTAATTAAAAAAAATAAATCCCTATTTTAACAAAACTAGCAGCCCAATTCAATTTACTAAGACAAAACTTAAATAAAATTTTATCACTAGCATTTAGACCATACAACTCTTCAAATCAAAAGAACATACTGTGACTTGAGACTCATTCCTTAACTAAAGTTTATATTTCTGCTTTGTAATATATATTTTTTGGAGCTAAAATAACTTATTTATATATCTAATCTATAATATATTATTTTTTTTTGGTAGCCACGGCTACCTTATGGCTCCAAGAGGAGTCTCCCCTGACTATTTGGTTTTGTTGAAGTTACAAACCCAAGAGCACTTGACAAACAGCGTTTGAATGAGATGGTGAGGGTTTCTTCGAGTTTAACGAGTGGTCTTGAGTTTGAATTCAAGACATGGGAATGGACCAACATTAAAACTCTTAGAGGGAGAGCTTTGTCGCTCATGTGGTCCGACCCAACTCGAATGACTAGTCTTTACAGTAGCGTGCAGGGATACTTATTTTACATGAAAAAAAACCAAGAGCACTTAGATGAAATGATAAGGGTATCTTCTAACTTAACCAGTGGTCTCGAGTTCAAATTTCAATATTGAGAATACTGTAACGTTAAAACTCTTGAGAAAGAGTTTTGTCGCCCTATGGTCCTACCCGACTTGAGATACTAGTCACCAGAATTGCGCGTAGAGATATGCGATTTATACCAACAAAAAAAAGTTAGAAGTACTATTAGTATTTAGTACTGCTTGTCCGTACATTGTGTCTTAAAATCCATCCTCCCACTATATCTTAATAAGTCCTCCCACTATATAATATAAAACAATAATGATAACTATACTTAAAAGATCTCATATTTTTATTTATACTTGCTATTTTTTAGAAAAAGATAAAAAGAGTGTAAGAGAGAAAATGAGGAGGGCAATGAGATAAACTTGAATTTGTTTCTAAAGAAATTGGTGTAAGCGGTGAATATAGAAATTTAAAAATAACTTTGCCCCGTGTAAATAAACCCTTTGGAGTAATGTATCTGCATCATGAAAAGGTTATATTATTTCTTTTACAAGAGGTTATACCATTGGTGAGAACTCTGATAGCTTGGAGTTTTATTGGGTATGAATACTCAATGACCAATTATTTGACGTCACATCATTTTTTAGCTTTTTTAAAGTGAAATTAAATGCTTAGGTTTCATACATGTTATTAGTGTGAGAGTATAAGATCCCTAAAATTTTTTTACATTTATTAATAAATTTTTACTTTCTCTAAGAATTCTTTTTATTCTTTTTATATTTCATTTTTTATAAAAATTTTTTCTCTAATTTTATTATTTGGATCACTGCTTAAATAATATTCTAATATTTATGTAAACTATTTAATTTCATTCCTAGCTTATTCTTCTTTTCTTATTTCATTCATAATAATAAAATTATATTTTTGTCAATTTCTTCTATTGTTTTACTTATTTCATACACGATTTCAATTTATTTTGATATTTCAATTCATTTTTTTATTTCGAGTTTGTTTTGTAGGTTTTATTTGTTTTGTTATTTATAATTTATGTTTGAATTATAGTTCTTTTATTTTTATTGAGATTATTTTTGTCTGTTTCACAGACGGGTATCGATACCCACCTTTCTTCCTGGGTATGGAAGAATTTACCTACACTATTTTCATACCTTGCTTAGAGAGAAAGAAAAGCATGTTGATGTATTTTTATTTTAATATCTAAAAAATAATGTAAGAGTGGTATAAGTTTTTTATTGTGCCAATTTTTTTTTTTTTTGACATCTTTTATTATGCCTGAACCCATTGAATATCTCCGGGTCTTCTCATTATTTGTCCAATGTGTTCCCGTTGAAAATAGGAAATACAGAGCAGCCCAACCCAAGCAAGAGTCCACTAAACTGCTCAACACTACTGCATGATTCGGAACAAAAGATAAGACAGAACCCGCATGCTGGCACGAACCAGAATGCACATGTTACGTTAAAGACCCACATCTTCCGCACGCAGACAACGTGACAGGGAACCGTAGATAGAGCAGGAGGTTCACGTATAAGAAGCGGCGATGGTGATACATGCACCAGGGGTACCTGCGCAACACCAGGGGTACCCGCACCAATACTGGAGTCATTTTTTGAATTTTGATTTGTAGTTATAATTAGTGTTATAATTAACATAATTGTGTTTAGACCACCGTGGTTTGCTGAAGGTTGTCACTCATGAACGAAAATTGAGAGTGATGACCATTAGCCCCAATGAAGAACAGTTGCGGGACATCATCGAGGACTTTGGGTTGGCACCCCTACTAAATTGTAGCTACACCATGCTGGACATAGGTTTCTTGTCTGTATTTGCTGAGAGGTGATATAAGATATATTTGCTTCCAAAATACATTTCAAATTTCATAAAAGTAAGGCTAAAGGGCTAAATACACCTTTTAGTCACTTACATTTATTTTATGTTTTAATTTGTCCCTTACATTTTAAAAATTTCAAGTTGGTCCCTTATGTTTCAAATGTTATATTTTGTTGGTCCCTACCGTCATATATCCGTGTAACGCCGTTAAAGTCGTCCCATGTGGCCGTTATATAGTGACGTGGCAATGTACCCCCGTCTGACGTGTAAAATGTGTTTTATTTCGGTCCCTTAAGTTTATCTTAAGTTTCAATTTGGTCTCTTACGTTTATCTTAAGTTTTATTTTAGTCCATAGTTGAGGGAACTCGTGCTTAGTATTAGTGGCAAAAAAAAACAGAATCTACATTATGGTTTTTTGCAGAAAAATAGATGAATGGGCTTTTGTCACGTATCCTTATATAGATAACAGATATCTTTTTCAAAAATTAAATTCTAAATAGAGTTTTTTTTTTCAAAATAATAATATTTAAGCCAAGGAAGGGTACATTAGAAAAAAAGGAGTGCAAATAATAACCCCTAATCCGCATGTGTTTTACTTTTTTCCTACTCAACCAAAATCCAAACCATGTGCGCGCTCATTTTCATTTTCGGATGGAGATGACAGGGGCCAGACAGCCTGCCTGTGGCTGGCGAAGCGGAGAAGACAACCGCTGTTGCGGCGAGGCGACTCCCCGCGGCAGCGGCACGCAGAGGCGCGATGGAGGGAAAATTGCGCCATCTCACATTACTCTCTTTTCTATTCTCTCTGTCGGTCTCCCTTCTGTCTTCCTATCTACTGTCCTATCTCTTTTTCCTTTGCTGAAGCTATTTTCTTCTATTGTTCTCTATATATTGTTCATTTTTTTTTTTTTAATAATTTGCAGCGGTTTGAAGACATCCTCATGAAGCCAAAATTCCAAAACCTCCAACTGAAGATTAATCGTTTGGGTGTTGCGTTTCTCTTTTCAAAATCCCAAATCTGAATTATTTTCTTCACTTGCTTATTACTGTTGCTGAACAGTGCGTCAGACTGTGTTGGTCATTTACAGTATATGCAAAGAGTGTCATATGTATGTAAACGTACGGTATTTTGAGAAAACAAGAATAACAGAGAAGACACCAAAAGATATAGAGTAAAATAAAGATTTTCTTTGCATTTCATTGTATTACTATTGTATTCTATACAATTAAGAATCATTGGGGTAAAAAAAAAAAAAATTCATTATTCAGCAGATCCCTAAAATTTGGATGCCTTGCATGCAGGATTTAGAGAAAAACTGGCACTGAAAATGGTCTCTCTCTCTCTCTATTGAGAGAGAATGTTCAAGAGGGAGGCTCTAGTTTTAATCAAGCGCCTAAACAAGTTCTCCAAACCATTCTCAACACTTTCAATTGCATTCTCCAAAGCCTCCAATCTTTCATTTGCTGCTTGCAACTTTTCTCCATTAGTAGTTCCATCACTTAAAAGGGTGCTTAAAGCAGCTTCCACACACTGCAACTCATTAACATTCTCTGAGTTATCCTCACATGTTATGACCCCCTTGTGCATCAGTTTTGCCACCAGCAACCATTTGGTTGACTTTGACTTTGACCTTGATGAAGATACAGTCAAGAATGACAAAATGAATTGGAAAACCGACAAGTTCATTGCAATGACTTCCCTAAGCACTCTAATCACAGCAGCAAGGTGTTGATCAAGATCTAATAGTGATGACACCCCAAATTTGCTATCCATCTGCTTCAAAGATGTGATCAATTTGTTGGCATTTTTCTTCATTTTCTTTGTGAAGAATTTGTATTCTGCCACACTTCTTTCAACACTTGAATCTCCTTTTCTTCTCCTAAGAGCAGAATGAAGGGCTTGAACATTCTCTTTAATTTGCAACACGGTGTCCCTTGTGATGCCACAAATATCCAAAATTCTCACCGAACCCTCCAACACCTCTTCCACGCATTTCTCACCTTTATGGTGTGAAATCACCTTTTTGGTTGATGACATGTTGAGAAGATCATCCAAGGAAATATACAAATCTTCAAGTAAGGAAAGGCCATTGTGAATGGACCTTGATGATGTGGATGTGGATGTTCCTTCCCATGTCTTGAGCTTGTTCAGCTCCTCATCTACTCTAAGGGTGCTAGGATGAGATCTTGAAGGTAAACTAATTGAGCGAACATGGTACTTTTTGCTTGCCATCGCTAATTGCTCTTTTTGTTTCTCTCTAATTGAAGTTCAACTTTGGGTTGCTCTTAACAAGTCCTTCATTCTTTCTTTATATATACAGGGGTCATTCGCATATTAATTCCTAGAGATGGATTCAAAAGAAAAGTCACAAATCAGTAATCAATGTGTGGAGCATGTGCTACAGGCATGGGGCTCCCCTTTAATCTCGGTTAACTTGCCACATCTCTTCCCAACATTGTGCTGTATGCCTGTATTATATATGTGATATATCATATAGGCCTCAAAATTATAAAATGGGTTTGAGGCTTATGGTGTATACCTGCCTTGTTCTCCGCGTGTTAGTAAACATAAATTTTCATTAGTCATCACCTAGTTTGCTTCCTCTCCTGCCACATTACCCTCTCGATTATTCAAATATAAAATTGGTATCCATGCTTGGGTTGTCTCGTTATGAAGGAGCTTGGACTGCAAAAACGGATTAAAGAAATGTTATTGGAGAGGTTTGAGATCCACAATTAACGTTAAATATTGTGTGCACGAGTGGCATGTACTCCTTATATGTGTCTCCTTTGGTTTCTAACCATGCTTGCATACGTTCAAACTTGCGTCAATAATTATAGGGAATCTTTGCACCAAAAAAAAACTAATTATAGGGAATCTTTCTTTCACATATTCTTTTCCTCGATTGATTTTCTTGAGCAATCTTGAGGTACGTAAAATAAAGCAGGACGCGGATCCTGCTGGTAGGATTGACGCGTGTGTCTTGATATAATTGATAGGTATCTTTTGAAGAATATGCCCCCTTTGGGCAGGGACGGATTTAAGTGAAGGAAATTGGAGGTATTTGACCCTACAAACTTATTTATTTTATTGTTAATTATTGAATAATTTTATTTTTAACCTCACTAAAAATTAAGTGTTGACCTTACTAAAGAGTAAAAAAATAAAAATTAAGCTACTCTTTTTTAAGTGTTGTCCCACGTCTACTCTCTTTTTAAGAGAAAATATAAATATTTTTTACTCTATTTTATCTTTGTCTCTCTATTTCTGCTTCTCAAAATATTCTTAATTTGGTTTCTACTCTGTTTCATTCTCAAAATCCATCAATCCAAATACTCTGCAAGAGCTCTAACTCAACTATTTTTACTCTCTTCTCTATTTGTCTCTCGATTTGTATATGCTCTCTCCTTATTTAACATTCCCTCTCCATACTCAACTTCATATTTTGTTAGTGGTACATTTCATTTCATATGTACTTCATTTCATTTTTAATCTTTTTTTTGTTCTATCTACAACTCCTTCGTTGCATGAGTAAGTTTCTTTTACACCATGTTTCATCTATGTGCACCATGTGTTTGGTCATTTGCCTAAACGGGTTAACAGAGAGTTACTCGCTGAAGTTTGTTTTGATTTTGCCAGTAGCAACCGTAATAGTTGAAAGGAATTTCTCTGTAAGGAATTTTATGAAGAATCAAATGTGCAACCTTATAGGAGATGAAATATTGAATAATTGTTTGGTCACATACATAAAAAAAGGTATTTTTGATAGTGTTGAAAACAAAAAAATCATATAACAATTTCAAAATATGAAGATACGTAAAAAGCAATTATAATTCGTAGATGTTGAGGTGTCTTCAATTTTTTGGGTATATAATACTATAATTTTTGTAATCTACAATTTTTTGTTTAATAATAATGATGTTATTATTTTATCACTTATGCATTGATGTATTTTTTATATAAATATTTATAGTATATGATTTTGCCACCACTTATCTAAATTTGTGGATCTGTCCCTGCCTTTGGGTCTTTGGCATGTAGCTGTACTGCCGCTTATTCATAGACCTAAAGGGGTGTCAAATGGATGGATTGAATAATTTTTAAAATGGATTGATTGGAAACAATCCATTTATTTATTTACCATCAATTAAAATGTCATTAAGAAAATTCAATTTATCTATTATCCATTTAAAAAAAGCATCAAATCTATCCATTAACAATTTTTTTATGGATAGATTTTATTCATTAAAAATATTTTTAATCAAAAAATATTATTTTTAATCATAAAATATATTTTTAATCATAAAAAATATTTTAATTTCAAAAAATATTTAATCATAAAAAAATATTTTACTTTCTCATCCCTCTCTCTTCTCCCCTCTCTCCTCTCTCTACTCCCCCTTTCTCCCTTCTCTCCTCTCTTTCCTCTCCTTCCCTCTATCTCCCTTCCCTCTCTCCTCTCTCTATCTCTCCCTTCTCTCTCCCTATCCCTCTCTCTCTCTCTCCCTATCCCTCTCTCTCTCTCCTGCTCTCTATCCTTCTCTATCCTCTATCTCTCCTCTCCTCTCTCCCTCTCTCTCCCCCTCTCTCCCCTCCCCTCGCTCCTCTCTCTCTCCTCTCTCTCCCTTCCCTCTCTCTCATCTTCCCATCTCTCCTCTCTATCTCCCTCTCGTCTCTCCTCTCTATCTCTCCCATCTCTCCATCCCCTCTCTCCTCTCTCCTCTTATCTCTCTCCCGTCTCTCCCTCCCCTTCTCTCTCCTCTCTCACTCTAGAGATATTATTCACATGGCAACAGAGCTACCGCCATGCAATACCACCAATCACATAATTTTGTGATATTTTAATATGTTTGAGTTGTATGGTATTAAATTTTTTAATATTTATCCTACAATTTATGGTCATGCATGACCTTGATTCTAAGAAATTCATTGCCTTCAAATTATTTAGTTTTTGTTGTTGTAGATGCACTGCAGCATGATAAATGTGTTTGAAACAATATATGAGTATTATTAAATTCGACTTGGTGGGGAATTTAGATCAATGAGTTACTAGTTAAATGATAAATATGTTAGAATATATTAATAAAAAATATATGCATTACATATTAATATTAAAATAGGCACAATCATAGCAATAGTTGATCTATCTTATTCATTCTTGATATCAGAGTCACTAAACTTTTAAAACATACATATACTTATACTTAAAATCTAACCCTTAATATACTAGTTAATTTCTCTTGTCCGAACATATTATTGGAGCATAATGCAGCTGCTACATAACCTAATCAACTGTCAATCAATGCAGCAGAGAAGTTACAGCTGCTGCCTCACACCATGCGATCGATTGCTACCTTATTTATCTTTAGCACATGTGTTTAACATGGAAGGTTCAATTCAACGCTCTTTTGGTTGGCTATGATCTCTTTGGTTTCGTTGATGGAACCAAAACCTGTCCTGCAGAGAATCATACTAATTTCACATATTGGAATAGGCAAGATCAATTGATTTTGCATGCCACCATTTCCTCGGTTGATGTTACTGTCATCACCATGCTAGGGAATGTCAAAAATTCCAAGCAAGCTTGGGACATCCTCAACAAGATGTTTGCAAGCAAGACTCGATCCCACATCATGCATCTCAAAGAAAAACTATCACGGTGCACCAAAGGCACCAGATCAGTAGCTGAATATCTCCAAGGCATCAAATTTCTTGCTGATGAACTTGTTGTGATCAACTCACCATTGGATGATGTTGATCTTGTGATCCATACCCTCAATGGCCTTAGACCCGAGTACAAGGAAGTATCTGCAGCCCTGCGTACTCGTGAAAATCCAATTGATTTTGGTGCCTTACATGATCTTTTAATGGATTATGAAGGATTCCTAAAAAGAGAGGAAGACACCACACCTGTTGCATCTGCTCATGTTGCACATAAAGGCAAACAAGCCTTTCAGAAACAAGGCTATGGGCTCCACATCCCTTCTACTCTCAACACAGCAGGTCCACTCCTCCTGGTTTTTCCAAGACAGTCACTTGCCAATACTGTGACAAGCCAGGTGTTAAGGGTTTCGGCAAGTGTACCGAATCGTACAAGTAAAAAGTGATAAGAAGAGTATCTTCTCTACGAGGATTGTGATCGATTAATTAACTTAAAAAACTTGGTATCTATTTTGAACGAGAACCAATTCTTTGTATTTGAAACTGAGGATAATTGTAACGATAACAAAAACAATAACAAACTATTTGAATTCGATCGATTAAAAACGACTAGGGGTTGAATCCTCTTGTATCCACGCTCATGCAATTAGTTCAATATCAACTCAAGCAATCTCTTACAATTTGAAGTTCGAATCAACTAAATTAGTTTAAGAACAATCCATTGCCTCATAAACCCTTTACTCTAACTAAAACCCCTAATCCCTTAGGTGATTTATAATTAGGTTAAGGATTAATAATAGTGATTCATAAGAACACGTAATCACAAAGTTGTATTCCTATACTCATCATGATTACGATTACCAATCTCAGTTCAAGTTCTTCACCCAATTTCCCAATCATCATGAAAAACCTCAAATCAATTCAATAGCGACCAAGTATCAAAAAGCATTAAGCGTAGGGATTAGAAGCTCAATTGAAATGAAATAAACTTGCTTTAATATAAAAGAACTGACTACATAAGAAGTTCAAACAAGATTCATCTAACCCTAGCCTGAAAGAGTTTAGCTACTCATAGAGAATGAGGAACCAAACCAGAAATTCATGAAGAGGAGAGGAAGAGATTGAATCCTTTCCTTCACCGTGCCTCCAAAATATCAAAGTTCGAACAGGTGTCAGGCTGGGGCAGCATCACCTTATCAACTTGTAGCACAAATTATCCTAACTTAGAGATTGATTTAGATCTCGATTTCTTCGTCAAAGTTGTAGATAATTCTTCTATCTTTCCAACAAGATTAAGATCATCTCATTCGAATTAGTGTGGCTCAAGATATAGTTTTTGGAATCTTCTTTGTCAGGAAACAGCGCTTCCAAGTCAATCTTTTGGCTATGCTCCCATTCCTGTGCACTTAGAGATGAAAAATCATAGAAAACACTAATGCACAAACGTTAGAACGGGATCAAGTGAATACACTAAATCATACAATTTAAGCATAAAATCACTTTCAATTCTCTTCATTCACCAAGCAAATATCCAATTTAACACTATAAATCTACATGTGATGAAGATTTATCACCAGGTCACACTGCCAGGGTATGCTACAAGCTTCATGGCTACCCACCTAGGCACAACAACAACCAGCCACAAAGACACACAATAGGCCCCTCTGCACATCATGCCCGAACAACTGCTACAATTTATTGGATCTTGGACTCTGGAGCAACTCACCACCTCACCAATGAGCTTGACAATTTCCACCTCACCAATCCATACCATGGCTCGGATCAACTCATAATTGGAGATGGCTCCACAATCCCAATTACTCATATTGGTAAACTTACTATCCCAACTAAGCCATATAGCTTACAATTACCCAAAGTCCTCTATGTTCCTAACATATCACATAAATTAGTGTCTGTTTCATCTCTATGCCTAACTAACCCAATTTCTGTTGAATTTTTCTCTAATCATTTTTTGGTGAAGGATCTGAAGACAAGGGAGCCTCTTCTCAAAGGACTGCATAAGAATGGATTGTGTCATATGTCGTCATTCGTCACTTCTCCTACTGCCTTCCATACCACTACATCTCCCTCCCAACCATGGCATCACATCCTAGGTCATCCATGTGAAAGAACAATGAGACATCTTGCATCCATGCATAAAATAAAGCTGAGCACCCCCTCACCATGCATCTCCTGCAATAGTTCCAAGAGCCATAAGTTGCCATTTACTTCCTCAAGTATTCATAGCACTAGGCCTCTTGAAAGTATTTATTCTGATATATGGGGCCCTGCTCCTATTAAGTCTTTAGATGGATATTTTTATTATCTCATTCTTGTTGATCATTACACCAAATACATTTGGTTGTACCCATTGAAAAATAAATCCGATGTCTCAATCATTTTTCCTCAATTCAAAAACATTGAAAAGTTCATTAACTTGCCAATTCTAGTGTTATATTCACTTAATGGAGGTGAATTCATCAAACTTAAATCATTCCTATCCTCCAATGGAATTTCACACTACACCACCCCACCACATATACCTGAACTCAATGCCACTGCAAAACGAAGGCATAGACACATAGTAGAGACAACAAGAATTCTACTTCACCATGCCAAAGTACCTTCCACACTATGGTCCTTTGCCATTCGCACTGCAGCCTATCTCATTAATAGACTTCCCACCCCAAACCTTAGCATGGAAACACCATACAAAGCCTTACATCAAAAAGACCACAACCCTCATCACCTACATTCATTCGGGTGCCAATGCTTTCCCTGGCTCAGACACTATAACACCAATAAACTCTAACCTTGGTCCACCCCTTGTATCTTCATAGGCTACTCTCCATCACAGTATGCCTACCAATGATTAGACTCTACCACCAACAAGATCTACACCTCAAGACATGTCATATTTCATGACACTCACTTCCTATACAACTCCCTCACTAAGCTGTCACCAACCCTCACCAACCAGCAACCAATTACCCAACATCCACCACACGTAATCCTACCTATCACACCCTTAACCCGTGCACTTCCTCAACAAACCTTTAACACTAATACAATACCAGCAGTCATTCAAGAGGCATCCTTAGGCTCAGACTCTTCATCAGGTAATGATTTACCTACCCCTCCACCCCCTCTTGATTCCAATTGTGTCACTAACCAAGTTGCAGGATCCACCACCAACAATCATCATATGATCACTAGGTCCAAAAACAACATATCCAAACCCAAACATACCTTCAATGTGTCAAATTACCCTCTACCAGAAAATCTTGAACCCTCCAATGTAAGACAAGCAATGCATCATCCACACTGGAGACAAGCAATTTTTGAAGAGTATGATGCACTCATTCGGAATGGAACTTGGACCTTGGTTCCACCACCATGTGGACACAACATAGTTGACTGTAAATGATTGTTTCGGATCAAAAGAAACCCAGATGGATCTATCTCAAGGTACAAGGCACGACTTGTTGCAAAGGGCTTCACACAATGTCCAGGAATCGATTTCAAAGAGACTTTTACTCCAGTAGTGAGACATCAAATAATCAAACTTATCCTCATTATTGCTCTAGGACACAAATGGCCAACGCATCAACTTGATATGAACAATGCATTCTTACAAGGCTCACTCAAAGAAGAGGTCTTTATGGCACAACCTCCGGGTATGAAGGACCAAAACAATCCAAATCATGTTTGTAAAGTTCACAAGGCTATCTATGGATTGGGACAAGCACCAAGAGCATGGCATGATGTTCTAAAGTCATTCAGCATTTCATGTGGCTTAACCATGAGCAAAAATGATCCCTCCTTATTTATATATGCCTCAGGATCCACCCTTGCTTACTTTCTTGTGTATGTTGATCACCTTTTACTGACAAGTAATGATGCTCAATTCCTCACTCACTTCATTGCATCCCAATCCAATAGGTTCTCACTAAAGAACATGGGAGCACCTCATTATTTCTTGGGAGTTGAACTCATTCCAACATCCACGGGATTGTTTCTATCTCAACACAAGTTCATTCGAGACATCCTTGTGAAATTTGACATGGAGGGGGCGAAACCCTCACCAACACCATTGTCTCAATCTACAGTACTCACACTTCATGATGGTACCCCAGCCACGGGTTCAACTTACTACAGGCGCATTCTTGGAGCACTGCAGTATTTGAATTTGACAAGGCCGGACCTCTCCTTTGCAATCAACAAACTATCTCAATTTATGCATAAGCCCACCACATTACATCTTCAACACCTCAAGAGGTTGCTTCGTTATCTAAAGTCTACAATCAACTTTGGACTCTTATTGAGGAAACCAACTTCACTCACCTTGCTCGCATACACAGATGCGGATTGGGGTGGCAATGCTGATGATAGAACATCAACCACTGCATACTTAATATATTTTGGAGGCAATCCTATCTCATGGCTATCCAAGAAGCAACGATCAGTGGCCAGATCCTCCACAGAGGTAGAATATAGGGCAGTGGCAGCAAGAGCTTCAGAAATCATGTGGCTCATCAAACTCATAAAGGATCTAAGGTGCAACACCCTCCCAGGATTCCGTATGATAATATGGGAGCCACTTACCTATATTCCAATCCTGTCTTTCACACAAGAATGAAGCATATCTATATGGACTACCATTTTCTTTGAGAATAAGTCTAAGCAGGTACCTTACAAGTGTCTCATGTATCCACCAAAGATCAATTGGCAGATATCCTAACAAAGCCTCTAGCAACATTTAGATTCGAAGAGCTTACAACCAAGATGCAAGTAGCTGATGGCAACTTGATCTTGAAGGGGCGTATTGGAGCATAATGTAGCTGCGACATAACCTACTCAACTCTCAATCAATGCAGCAGAGAAGTTGCAACTGCTGCCTCACACCATGCGATCGATTGCTACCTTATTTATCTTTAGCACATGTGTTTAACATGTTGTATCAAGAGAGAATATTCTTTGTAGCTGTCAATTATCCAGCCAATCATATGTCATTAGTGAGAGAGATTCACTCCTCCTAATCACTAGTAATTAGCATTAATTAGCATTGAATGTTGTCCCCTCATTGTATCCCTATATATATGTCTTATGTAATCAAATGTAAATATTAAGACATTACATATTTTATACATATCAGCTTTAACTTTTAATAAATTATAATATGACATTTGAAACTTTGGTCAAACAAAATAAAAAAATTGTATAGAAAATAGTTAAATAACAATGTTTCAACTCTATTCTTGTTTCTGAAAAATTATAAAGGAAGTTATTAAAATAATATTGGTATTTTACATATTTAATGCAAATCTTTAAAAATAATAAAAACGGGGAATCAAGTAAAGTCATGTGTTTTTTATAATTATAAATAAAAACAAACTATATTTCCTCAAAATTATAGAGGGGAGAGAGAGGAGTGAGAGAGGAGAAAGGGGAGAGAGGGGAGGGGGAGAGAGAGAGATAGAGGGGAGATAGGGGTGAACGTGACAAAAACACAAGAAAATGGGGGTTTTAATTGGCTTTTATAAATCTTTTCGAAATACTTATGTGTTTTTTAAAAACCTTTTCAAAAACAACTCTTTAACAAAATATAATGCAAATAAGTAAAGAGAAGAGAAGAGTAGGACACAGTGATTTATACTAGTTCACTATCACCTGATAGCTACTTCTAGTCCCTTCACCACACTTGAAGGATTTCTCCACTATAATCAATCGATTACACTTGAGAGTATACTACTGCCAAACTGGCTATACTCACAACTTCTTAGAACGACTTAGTGCAATCAAGCCTCTAAGGAATACGGCCACTACTGGGCTTAATACAGGAGTTCAAAAATACTTTGAAACAATAACAATGACTCTCAACAGAGAGGATTTATAATGAAATGCTTAAGCACAAAGAATAACTTTCTAACAGAAAGAATGAAAATGATTAAATGCTTGTTCGCTTGGTCTCAGAGATGTGGAATAATTTCTTGGTTGCTCACTGTCTCAGTTTGTTGTAATAGAATCGTTAACCTACTTCAGTGAATGAAGTAAGGTATATATAACTAGGGTTCCAAATAGTGTCGTTGTGACCTAACAGCTCTTTTACCAATGGACAAAACTTTAGATCCGCTTTTAGTGGCTTTTAGCGAGTTTTGTCACTTTCAAATCTGCTCCTGTACACTGACACAGTAGACAGTTGCAGGATCTTATCCTTTGTGATCTTTTTGAAATGAGACACTTCTAGAGAAAATTATTTATGATGATTATATCTGTTGACATTCTCTTTGGCCTTTGATTCCTCGTACATTAAAATACTCATCAATGAAGTCTCATTAGTATTTGATTCCTCGTACATTAAACTACTCATTAATGAGCTCTCATTAATACTCAAAGTAGCCTTTAATGTTTCACTCAATGTGATTTCCAATCAGAGGCATCTTCTTATCAGACAATGCTTGTTACTGAGATACTCTGTACACCAGAGTGAGCTTGGACCGGAGGCAAGTTCTACAGTACAGTATTTGTTGGCCTTTCATGTAACAGAGACTTGGAGTACCAGACGAAGGGTTCCAATAGTGTAGTCTTATCAGAGTATGGTCTGCCAGAGCGTTGACTACTACCAAAGCATTGACTACCAAAACATGATCTTTAGAGTGAGGCTATAAGACAATGACGTCATCAACACTTACCGGATGATCAATGCCAGACTCAAAGAAATGGATCAGAGGGTGAAATGCACACATAGGCATAGTCTTTTGAGACACTTCCATCTAATGAATAGTGACTTACTCACTGAGTTCTGCACACTAACACACACATCAGGGGATAAATTGTTCTATTTATTATTTGTTATCATCAAAATAATTAAGGGTCATTGTTTCTGAATCCACTTGATTCCAACAATCTCCCCCTTTTTGATGATGACAAACACAGATTGATGAACAATTTTCAATTAGAAAAATATTTATTTAAAAGAATTTCAAAGGCTCCCCCTGAGTTAGGCATATATAAATATTTTCTAAGTGCAATTTCACATCAGATGAATGTATTATATCAGAGCATTTCATGAAATTTATGCTTGTAATCTATCAAAGCATGTATCAGAGCATTCATTTAAAGAGTGATGCATCAGAACATATTGTATCAGAGTATATATTATGGCAGTATCAGAGCATACTAATATCAGAGCATACTAATTAAAATACATTCCAAATAAATATATTAGAGTGAATAATGCATAATGCATAATATATAGCAATGTATCAGAGCAAAGAGCAATTATAATGCAATGCATGGTAACACTTGGTTGATACATTAGGTTCACCAATTACTCTATACTTCTCTATTTTCTTCTCCCCCTTTTGTCATCTAACAAAAAGGTTAAGATAATAAAGAGCATCATTGTCAAAATAGAGTTAATAAAAAGATAAAGTTTAAAACAGAGTGAGTACCAAAATGATATTGATTTCATTAATCAAAGAAAGTACCAAATTACAAAAATTTTGAGCAAAACAAATACTAGTCTAGAAATAACAAAAAGGTGAAAATCCTAAAGGTTATCTAAGTTTTCTTCAACTGTTTTAGAATTGACTTTAGCATATCAGCAACAACATTGTGTTTCTGATTTGAAGTGGCCATGAATTCCTTAGAGACAGCCATGAAGTCCTTGAACTCTCTGTTGTCTTCCACCAACTTGTCCAAAACAGCCCTTGGAACAACAACATTCTCAGAGGGTCCGGAAGAGGCAGAGGCAAAGGCTTGAGTAACCATGGCAGTTGATGCTGGAGGAGGAGTTTCAGGTGTAGGTGTAGGTCCTGGTTCCCAAACTACCGGAGTTGTTTCCCTTAGGGTTCTTTCCAAGCAGGTGCAGCCAGAAGTCACCAATTTCTCTTGAGTTGTTCCTCCTTGTGACTCTCAAACCAGTGAGTCACAAAGTACCAGTTTGCATAGAAATCTTGATGAGCTAGCCACGTGCCAACATCATTCATACAATATTCTTCAATGAATTTCTCTATATCAATTGATCATATTGGACTTGAGCAGCAAACCTCTCATTGGTAGAGAAAAGGTGGGGGTTTGGCTGTGGCAAGATATTAGGGCCACAGTAGATAGGGATAACCTCTGGTTCGCTTGAAGAGGCAATGGTTTCTGTTGCAGGAGGTGGAGAAATGATGACTAAATCATCATCTGGTTCAAGGTTTTGAACAACCTCAGAGGCAATTGTAGCAGCAATGACAATGTCATCATCTACAGTTGGATCTATTGTATGTTCAGATTCAGTGTGTATTAGTGAAGATGGTGGAGATATAATTTGTTGTGGTGAAGGTGATGAAACAATAAGTTGAATGGATGGAGATGAAATAGGTTTGAAGTAGAAAGAGGTTGACCCTCAAGAACTGTATTAGAGTCAGGTTTAGAAGTTTGGGCTTCCTGGGTGACAGATTCTGTTTCTATTTCAGGTTATGTTGGGAGGTTAAGGTCAGGTTGAACCTGTGGTGGTGATTTTGGTCTAGGTGAAGTGGTAGGTTTATTTTGTGGTTGTGGTGGTGGAATGGGTTTAGAAGTAGTTGGGGGAACAACAGCAAGGGGTTCAATGTAAGGAATTGAGACACGGGTTCCCTGTCTCTGTCTCAGAGGTACATTTTCTTCTTTATCATCATCAGATGATGAGTCAGAGGGTAATGGGGGTAAGTTAGAAGAAATTGGTTTAGAAGATTTGGGAGGAGGAATAGGATTAAAAGGTAACAGTTGAGAAGATTAAGAGGTTTGGGTTGTAGCAGAAACAGTACCATAAACAGAATCATACAATCTAACAGCATCATCCAGTACCTTGGTTTTCTTGGTAGGCATGTCACCAAGTTTTGTGATCCTCTTCCTCTTAGCAGTAGTTTTAGTAGCAGCAGTGCCGAAGGCAACAGCAGAGGGAACATAGGAGGGAGCAGAGGCACCTTGAAGCCTTTGGGTTCTCAACTCAGCATGAAACTGAGTTGTTTCTTCCCGAGTCTTGTCCAAGAAAGCTTGAAGGTCAGCTTTCTTTTATTCATGCTTTTTCGGTAGCAAGGATGGCACGAAAGAAGGTCTTATCGGAGGAGCCATGAAAGCAGGCTCGGAAGCAATGGAAATTCCAGCACTTCGAGTAGTTCTCCTTGTAGGCTGAGAGGGACCATCACCAGCAATCTGAACGTGAACACAAGAAGGGGGGTTGAATTGTGTTAAAAAATTTCGCAAACTATAGATAAAAACTTCAACACAAGTTGTTCAAAACTGTTTGTATATCGGGTGTAGAGAATTAAACAGGATCGGATACAGAAATTTAAACAGTTTATAAAAACTTGTTTTACTGAGCAAGGTAAAGATAAATAATGTAAAGCAGTAAAGGATGAGACTCAGAGATTTATACTCGTTCACCACCAACTGGTAGCTACGTCTAGTCCCTTCGTTTCTAAAGGATTTTCCACTATAATCAACTGATTACAATTTCCTTAAGAGTATTCTTCTGTCACAAACTTGACAATACTCTCAACTTCTCAAAACGACTCAGTACAGTCGAGCCTTTGAGGAACAGAGCCTCAACTAGGCCAAATACAGTTTTACAAAAGAGATTATGATTTTGATAACAATCAAAATAACTCTCACAGAGAGGATGAAAAGATTAAGCTCAAAACAGAATAGCTTTCTAAAAGAAAGTATAAGACGCTGAGTTCAGTTCTATGTAGACCAGAAACTTGGCACGAAGCTTGATTGCACACTTGAGTAATATTGCTTTCAGAATGAAGTTTCTTCACAGTTTTTCTGACTCTTCTTCAATGAATACCTTGGGGTATTTATAGGAGTCTTCAAGGGTATTACCGTTGCAGTAAAAATGTCTCATTTCCATTGAGTGAGGTAATTTGAAATGTAGTCCTTTTCTTCCTTTCCAGAGAATATCAGAATAGTACACATTACTGTTTTCGTACTATCTGCTATTTGCAATTGCCTTGTACGATTTTTGTCTTATGCTAATGGTGTCACATTTGCTTCCTCGTACATCAAAATGAGCGCACAAAATCAAATTCGAATTCCGTTCCAGAACAGTCTGAGACTAAGAGCAAAAACGTGATCATCACGTGCTTCATTAAAGAGATCAGACTCTCGCTCAGAAGAGAGGACGGAAGCTCGTAGCAATTGAGTGTTTCACGTGTCAAGAAGTCACACTGCTGGACGCTTGTTGATTAGCAAGACGCTGAAGTGAGTTCGAATGCTGACACTAGTGGATTGTATTCAATTCTTTTGTAAATTTATTCTTTTTCCTTGAGTGATTTGTACATATATAAATTAAGCTTTTGATACATATACACTCAAAGATATGTTAGAAGATAAATTGTTCTCTTGAGAAATATTTTGTTATCATCAAAATTAATGAGGGTCTAAACTTTTCAATCGTTTAGGTTCCAACAATCTCCCCCTTTTTGATGATGACAAATATCCAAGGTTGATGAACAATTTAATTTCAAAATAACATCAAGGGTCTCCCCCTGAATTTAACAATTTTGATATATAAGACAATTCTAGTATTAAGGCGATTGTTGATAAACAAATTCATTTAAGTGATCGCAAAAATTCATAGATTAATCAGAGCATATTTTTAACAAGGTGAGATCGGATGCTGATTTTCATTTTATCAAAAAGATTTTCATATTACCAATTTCATTGATCATTGTTAGATTATTGGGTCAATGAATATCAATGTAGTTAATAGATATTAGAGCAATGAATAACCATACAAATGCTATGTATGAAATGATATGCATGATAAATTCAGTTTTAGTGTATTCATCGGACGGTGAATTTGTTAATCGGACTCTCACGTGTTCATCAGACCTTTCTTTTACTTCTTTTACTCCCCCTTTTGTCATCAGACAAAAAGAGTGTAAAGCACATCATAGTCAAAAAGATGGCTTAGAAAAATTTGAATGTATATAAACAGATAATCAGATAAAGGTATGTATAGTCAAATAATCAGAAAAAAACTGAATATATAACAAACAAACAAAATAAATAAGAGAGCACCCAAAAAAAATTTATATCACACAAAAAAAAATAAAAAAAAAATTTTAAGGGTTTGGTGGTGGAGGAGGGATGTTGAGACGTTCATATAGAAGTTTCAGTGCATTCTCCAGCTGAGTGACTTTTAGATTAGTAGCCTTCATTTCTTCAAACTCTGCTTTAGGAATGGTGACCATTTCAACTGCAGGAGTAGAAGTAGAAGGTCCAGCTTCTGGTGCAGGTTTCATCTTCTGATGCTCTGCTAGCTCCCAGTTGGAAAGCTTCAGTCTCACGTCCTTCTTTTGTTGAGCCTTTTGAAAGAACACATCATTTGGTATAAACCATTTGATGAGACTTCCAAGTTTCCTCTGCTCAGATTCTGACTGAATTCTTCTCCTTTTCTCCACTTCTTCTAGATACAGCAAATCCATGAAGACCATTTCCCTATGCAGAAGCACGTCAGCAGTGAAAGCATCAAACTTATTCCCAGCTTCTTCTCCCCATATCCTTCTGATGAATTCACTCAATGCTTCAGAAGCAAAAGAGATTCCTTCATTTTCTGCCAGGTATAATCCTCTCAGATTTTCCCTGTCATCTTCTATAAGCATCAGGGGGACGAGGCATGGTAACAAAGCTTTGTCTTTCCATGTCTTCGACCATTGACTCCAAGTGAATCCAATGTCAAAGTGCTTTGTCACTGCAGCCCATTGGACATAAGTCTTCATGCAGTCGAGTGGTCTGATTACTGAGCATCTGAACATATCATCGAAGTAAACTGTTCCCAGATTGATGTCAGTAATTCTGCTGATTGTGCCAACTGTTGGAATAGTGGCCTTCTCGGCATTGCAGCAGTTTGAGGAGCCAGTTCTCCATTCATCTTCCTTCAGAGAATTCAGGTAAAACCTTCTGGCATGATCCTCAGAGATCTTGGCAATCGGAAGCTTAGAGAATTCCTTAAGATTGTACTTCTTGGGAGCCTTCTCATACTCCGTGAGCCCGATCTTGCTGAATGGCTGCTTGCCAGGAGCAGGTTCTTTCCTTTTCCCAGGGATAGACCAAGGTAGCCACCTTTGTGCATGCGTACAATCTTCACCGTCTGAGATGAATGATCCTGAATCGTCTCGATTACTTCAATCTTCTTCATCTCAAGACGATTGTGCCATGAAGGCGGCTTCTTCATCTGTGATCCAGCTTCGCATTCTTCCAATGTGAGCGGTTCGGTTGTGGTAGGGATCTAGGAAGGTCAACAGAGAAGGGAATTGCTCTGCTACCAGATGCTGGTCTCAATCTTCCTTTAAATGACATCTGAAAGTGGTCTTCTCCATCCTTGAAGGTAGCACTCATTGGAGAGGCAATCTCCAGTCTGGCAGCTCCAGAGGTGAAGGTTTTCAAATGCCATGTAGAGGGACGATTGTAGATGCTATGATATATCTCATACTTAACAAACCGTGGTTTGTTAATACATGAGACATTCTTCCTTCCACCAAAGTCTGTAGGTTTATGGGTAATGGTGAGTAAGGTGGGAGTGGTTTTGGTGATTTTATAGGTTTTAGGTGTGTATAGTTTGAAGGGATTAGCGGGAGGTACTTTGAATAATAGATTAAAGGGTTGAGAGTGAAGTTTGGAAATATATGTGGTAAGTAAAGTATTTGAGGAATTTTGTGGTAGGTCAAGGTTGAGTGTAGAGGATGATGGTTGGGTAGATTTAGGGAGGGTAGAGGTTTGTCAGAGGCTCATTCTGGTTTTCTTGGTTTGTGGTTGTGAAACAGACAATGGGGGTGCAGGAATAACATCATGAGCATCAAACACAGATACTGATTCATCAGCAGTAAAATCAAGTACCTTTGGGTTAACCTCTGAAGACTTAACCAACCTTCTTTTCGATCCTCTCGTGACAACAACTGCAGGAGGAGGAGGATGAGGGATTTGCTTCCCTTGACCGGACGCTGAAGCATCCTTTTCAGCTACTGGCCTAAACTGTTTCTCTAAAACCTTTCTGATGGGAATTCTATCCTCATTTTTTGGTTCTTCAATAGTAGGTGCAGGAGCCACCTTCTGTTTTGTTCTTCTTGTCTCCCTTGAAGGAGACTCAGCAGGTCTTTTCACACCAGTCATTGAGCTTCTGGTGGTTTTCTTTTCAGCTTCTCCTTCCTGTTGCTCTATTTTCACTTTCTTGATCATAGAGCCAGTAATTAGCTGCATTCTGACCAAATTGTTGACTCCAAAAACTTCTGGACGAACAGCAGCGCCAACACCAAAGTATTTTTCTTTTTCTTCTGTGTTGATAGAGTCAGTCAGCTTCTTCACAACGCCGTCTTTGATCATCATGATGGAGAAAAGAACTCCATAAGGGATTATCTTGACGATATTCTTCTTATCGACACTCTTCCTTGAGAAGACAAGGGCATTTATCAGATTGTTGATAATCAACCTTGGTACATTAATTTTCTTCCCATCCATGTAGTTCCTCATAATGAACTTTTGCTCGTAGTTCACTATGTCGCTTGAGCCAGCCTTCAGAATCACACTCTTGGCGATGATTTTGTGCAGTACTCGGTAGTGGCTTTTCAAGTCTTTGGCCGTGGGAGTAATGTTCTTCTTCTTCAGTTCACGGTAGTTCTCAAATAGGGCTTCGTTGACGTTTTCATGTCCTCTGTAAGCATCAGCCTAGTTTGCATGGTAACTGATTCCTTCACACGAACACTTGATCGTCTGAGCAATAGAGTTGATGGTGAAGCGTAGTTTGAAGCCTCTGATGTGTCCTTCTATGATTTCCCCCGGAAGTAAGTACGCATTCCCCCAGAACTCCTTAATAGCGTAGCTCAGTAAATCAACTGGTTCCCAGATGAAGTAGTTTTTCCAGCCCAGTTTCTCAAGACCTTCTTCAAAATCAAAACCGTATTGCTTGAAGTTTTCAAAATCAACCCGGTTCTCATTCAGAAGTTTTGCCTTAGAGAAGACGTCGAAAGCAGCAGTGTATTGTCCAACCTTTCTGTCGCCCATTGTAGCAGTTGAAGAGCGGGTGATGGAGGTTTTAGGGTTCGAAAACACAGAGAGAGAGAGAGAGAGACAGAGAGACAGAGAACAGTTTTGCAAGAAAACGCAGAGTGAAGTGATGGAGCAAAAAATGTGGAGTAGTGGGAAAGTTGATAGAAAATGGTACAGTCCTTTTAAAAAAAAATCGCTTCGTATTTCCACATAAAAATTAAATCAAAAAGAAGAGAAAATAAAGATTCGCCTTTTCATTAAATGCAGACGCCAAAAGAAAAGTAAGATCAAGAAAAAGATTTTATCGAAAGACATAAATAATTATCAGTAGATATGATGAGACGCTTAAGTCCTTAACACGTGTGACACATGTGGGTGTGCTCGGACGCACGCAACCGATTCACCAGACGATGAGTTATGATGCATATGACAAATAAGATGCTTATTCATATATATGCTTATGTCATACCAGATGCTGAGATTGTGCATATTATCTGACGCTGAGATTAATCATTCTTCTATAAGATGAAAGTTTAGATTTCTTCTTATAAAATTGAATCTATCTTTAGCAAGGGGTTTTGTAAATATGTCAGCCCACTGATGATCAGTGTCTACAAATTTTATTTCTAGAATACCCTTCTGAACATAGTCTCTTATAAAATGATGCTTAATCTCAATGTGCTTGGCTCATGAATGCAATATGGGATTTTTAGTAAGACAAATTGCAGAAGTATTATCACAAAAGATAGGAATGTTACTCTCTTTTATCAGATAGTCTTCAAGTTGATATTTCATCCACAGAAGTTAAGAGCTGCAACTTGCTGCTGAAATATACTCAGCTTCTGCTGTTGAGAGTGCAATCGTGCTTTGCCTTTTGCTTGACCAAGATACAAGATTTGCTCCAAGGAATTGCAGCTTCCACTTGTGCTTTTTCTTTCAATTCGGTCTCCAGCAAAGTCAGCATCACAGAAACCTACTAACTTTAATCTTTTGATTTCTTATAAAGCAAACCAAGATTAGTAGATCCTTGCAAATATCTAGAGATTCTTTTAACAGCACTCAAGTGTGATTCTCTAGGATCTGATTGAAATCTAGCACACAGACAGACGTTGAACATAATATCAGGTCTTGAAGCTGTAAGATAAAGTAGAGATCCAATCATACCTTTGTACATCTTCTGATCTACCTTTTTACCAGTTTCATCTTTACCAAGAATACATGTGGGATGCATAGGAGTACACATAGGTTTGCAATCCACCATTTTGAATTTCTTTAGCAATTCCTTGATATATTTGCTTTGATGAATATATATACCATTATTGCATTGTTTGATTTGAATTCCAAGGAAAAACTTCAGTTCACCCATCATGCTCATCTCGAATTCAGCCTGCATTAGCTTAGAAAATTCTTTGCAAAGGCTTTCATTAGTAGCTCCAAAAATAATGTCATCAACATATATTTGAACAATTATAAAGTGCTTGTTTGATATTTTTCTAAAAAGAGTAGTGTCTACTAGACCTCTGGTAAAGCCATTTTTCATCAAAAATGTACTCAGTCTTTCATACCAAGCTCTGGGAGCTTGCTTAAGACCATAAAGGGCCTTTTTGAGTTTGAAGACATGTTCTGGAAATTCAATGTCTTCGAATCCAGGAGGTTGTTTTACAAAGACTTCCTTAGTTATAAAATCATTCAAGAAAGCACTTTTCACATCTATTTGATAAAGAATTATATCATGATGTGCAGCAAAAGAAAGCAAAATGCGTATAGCTTCTAACCTTGCAACAGGTGCAAATGTTTCAGTAAAATCAATACCTTCTTCCTGTGAGTACCCTTGAGCAACCAATCTTGCCTTGTTTCTCACAACCTTTCCATCTTCATCAAGCTTGTTTCTGAATACCCATTTAGTACCAATAGCTTGCTTATCTTCTGATAAGGTAACCAGCTTCCATACATCGTTTCTTTGGAACTGATTCAACTCTTCTTGCATGGCCAGAATCTAGCCTTCATCTTTCAATGCTTGGTCAATCGTTTTAGGTTCCATTTCTGAGAGTAGTGCCATATTTGCATGCTCTTTAAAAGAGGATCTGGTTCTTACTTTATCTCCAGGTTTTCCTATGATTTGATCTTTAGGATGATTGACTTTGTACTTGCAGCTCTTTTTGAATTCAGCTTCTGAAGATTCTTGTGTCTGGTCACCACCGGACGATGAAGATGTAGGTTCACTACTTGTAGTATTACCTATATTTAATTCTGAAAATAATTCATCTAGCTCTGACATGGCTGTGTCAGGCTTCTTGTCATCAAATTTGACATGAATGGATTCTTCCACTGTCATAGTTTCTTTATTGTATATTCTAAAAGCTTTAGATCTTTCAGAATATCCCAAAAAGATTCCTTTGTCAGCTTTTGAATCAAACTTACCAAGCTAATCCTTAGTATTTAAAATGTAACACGTGCAACCAAATGAATGAAAATATGATATGTTTGGTTTCTTTCCTTTCCACAGTTCATATGGAGTCTTCTTCAAAATAGGTCTAATAGAAATTCTATTTTGAATGTAACAAGCTGTGTTTACTGCTTCTGCCCAAAAATGTTTTGCAATATTAGCCTCATTGATCATGGTCCTGGCCATTTCTTGGAGGGATCTATTTTTCCTTTCTACAACACCATTTTGTGAAGGTGTTCTAGGAGAGGAGAAATTGTGGGAGATGCCGTTATCATCGCAAAATTTTTGAAAGCTTTCATTTTCAAATTCTCCCCCATGATCACTTCTAATAGAAGATATGCAAATTCCTTTTTCATTTTGAACTGTTTTGCAGAATACAGTAAATACCTTGTATGACTCATCTTTGTGAGCAAGGAATCTAACCCATGTCCATCTAGTAAAATCATCAACAATGACTAACCCATATTTCTTTCCAGTTAAAGAGGCTGCCCTTGTTGGACCAAAAAGATCAAGATGCAAAAGCTCAAGTGGTCTAGAGGTTGAAACAACATTTCTTGAATGAAAAGAAGTTTTAACTTGTTTTCCTCTTTGACATGCCTCACAGAGAGCATCAGATTGATACTTAAGATTTGGTAAGCCTCTGACAAGACTGTGCTTGTTTAGTTTTGAGATTAATCTCAAATTGGCATGACCCAATCTCTTGTGTCAAATCCATTGTTCTTCGTCAACAGACATGAGACACTTGACATCTTGTTTTGCAAGTTCAGAGAGATCAATTTTGTAAATATTTTGTTTCCTCTTAGCAGTAAAGAAAGTAGAGCCGTCTTTCTTGCTTTTTACTAGACATCCAGTTTCTGTAAAGATGACTTCATAACCATTGTTACATAATTGACTTATGCTCAATAAGTTATGTTTAAGTCCTTCAACATATAGTACATTATCAATAGAGGGAAGAGAGCCTTTACCAATGCGACCAATTCCAACTATTTTACCTTTCTGGTTTCCTCCGAAACCAACGAATCCAGCTTCTTTAGGCCTTAGTTCTTGGAACATATGCTTTTCTCTCGTCATGTGACGCGAGCATCCACTATCTAAGTACCAAGATAGGTGTGTTGACTTTGTTGCTAAGCATGTCTGCAACATAGACTATTTTATCTTTAGGTAGCCGTATCTTTTTGGGCCCTTTCTTGTTAGTTCTTGAAGGAGGCTTATCCTTCGCAGTTTTAAAAACAGCACATGCACTTTTCAAATGACCAGGTTTATTGCAGTGAGTACAATGCAAGCATTTACTATGATTATTGGATTTATCAGATGCTGAATCATTTTCTAAAAGAGGTTCATCTGATATATAACCAAGACCATGAGTTGTCGTTTTACTGACACCCCAAATCATTGAAGCTTGCTTGCTACGAGTTACACTCTCTGCAAGAAACTTTTGAAAAGCATATTCATAATAATTTGATTTGCATTTAGGATTGCCTGTAACTTTAGAGCTTTCAGCTTGAGAGCTCTCGACCACAGTTGCTTATTAGCGATCAGACGCTGGTTATCCATCAGATGCTGATTTTCAGTTTTCAGCTTCTGATTTTCTTTGTTGAGTACAAATTTTTCTTTGTTTAAAATTTGAAAGTCTTGTGATAATTTTGAAAATTTCTTTTTCAAATTCTTATACTCAACAGAGAGAGTGGCAGAGTCCTTAAGAAGATCATCAAATGCAAGTTGAAGTTCAGAGTAGGAATCATATACTATTACCTCTTCAACTTCTTCTTCTGAATCAAGTTCAGTGTCTGCCATGAGAGCAAGATTTGCTTCTACTTCATTATCTTCCTCAGATGAAGATGAATCTAGATCTTCCCATGTAGCCATGAGGCTCTTCTTCTTTTTCTTGAAAGAACTTCTTGTGGACTTCTCCTTAAGATTAGGACATTCGGCCTTGAAGTGTCCAGGCTTTTTACATTCATAGCAAATGACTTGAGCCTTGTCCTTGCTCTCTTTCTTGTCCTTAGTATCTTTCTTCTGAAACTTCCTCCTGAAGTTTCTCTTCTTCCACATTCTTTGTATCTTCCTGGATATAAACGCGAGCTCATCTTCTGATGTGTCAGCATCTCCTTCTGAAGCTTCATCTTCTGATTCTTCTTCTTCAGCCTGAAGGGCTTTGGAAGAACTGACTTTATGTTGAGAGACTTTCAAAGCAATAGACTTGCCCTTTTTGACCGGTTCTTCTTCATTTAGCTCAAGTTCATGAGCTTTCAACGAACTCATAAGATCTTCAAGTCGTAGGACATTTAGATCTTTTGCTTCCTGAATAGCAGTGACCTTGGGTCTCCACTGCTTAGTCAAGCTTCTTAAGATCTTTCTAACATGGTCAGGTGTAGTGTAACTTTTTCCAAGGGCCTGTAACCCATGAACAAGTGTTTGAAATCTTCCAAACATGGTTTCAATGTTTTCACCATCTTCCATTTTGAATAACTCATATTGGCGAACCAACATGCTAGCTTTGGTTTCTCTTACTTGGGCAGAGCCTTCGTAAGATAAAACAAGTGAGTCCCAGATTTCTTTGGCAGTATCAAATTTGCCACATTTATCATATTCTTTTTCTGTCATATCACAGATAAGAATGAATCTAGCCTTTTGATTGATTTGATATCTCTTTTTTTGGTCATCATTCCAATCTTCTCTGGCTATCGCAACACCACGAGGATTAGTGGGAGGAATGTAACCACTTTGAACTATATCCCACAACTCAAGTTGTTGTGTCTCAAAGAAATCTTTTATCTTATCTTTCCAGTAATCAAATTTTTCTCCATCGAATAGAGGAGGACGGTTCATATGACCACCTTGATGAGACATGTTCACAAAGATAGGATCTTTTCTCTTAACACTGTTAAGTGCTCAACCAAGAGGCCGAGCTCTGGTACCAACTGAACGTGAACACAAGAAGGGGGGTTGAATTGTGTTAAAATTTTTCGCAAACTATACGTAAAAACTTCAACACAAGTTGTTCAAAACTGTTTGTATATCAGATGCAGAGAATTAAACAGGATCGGATGCAGAAATTTAAACAATTTATAAAAACTTGTTTTACAGAGCAAGGTAAAGATAAATAATGTAAAGCAGTAAAGGATGAGACTCAGAGATTTATACTAGTTCACCACCAACTGGTAGCTACGTCTAGTCCCTTCGTTCCTGAAGGATTTTCCACTATAATCAACTGATTACAATTTTCTCAAGAGTATTCTTCTGTCACAAACTTGACAATACTCTCAACTTCTCAAAACGACTCAGTCTGATGAGCCTTTGAGGAACAGAGCCTCAACTAGGCCAAATACAGTTTTACAAAAGAGATTATGATTTTGATAACAATCAAAATAACTCTCACAGAGAGGATGAAAAGATTAAGCTCAAAACAGAATAGCTTTCTAAAAGAAAGTATAAGACGCTGAGTTCAGTTCTATGTAGACCAGAAACTTGGCACGAAGCTTGATTGCACACTTGAGTAATATTGCTTTCAGAATGAAGTTTCTTCACAGTTTTTCTGACTCTTCTTCAATGAATACCTTGGGGTATTTATAGGAATCTTCAAGGGTATTAGCGTTGCAGTAAAAATGTCTCATTTCCATTGAGTGAGGTAATTTGAAATGCAGTCCTTTTCTTCCTTTCCAAAGAATATCAGAATAGTACACATTACCGTTTTCATACTATCTGCTATTTGCAATTGCCTTGTACGATTTTTGTCTTATGCTAAAGGTGTCACCTTTGCTTCCTCGTACATCAAAATGAGCGCACAAAATCAAATTCGAATTTCGTTCCAGCGATGCGAGACTAAGAGCAAAAACGTGATCATCACGTGCTTCATTAAAGAGATCAGACGCTCGCTCAGAAGAGAGGACGGACGCTCGTAGCAATTGAGTGTTCCACGTGTCAAGAAGTCACACTACTGGACGCTTGCTGATTAGCAAGACGCTGAAGTGAGTTCGAATGCTGACACTAGTGGATTGTATTCAATTCTTTTGTAAATTTCTTCTTCTTCCATGAGTGATTTGTACATATATAAATTAAGTTTTGATACCTGTACACTCAAAGATATGTTAGAAGATAAATTGTTCTTTTGAGAAATATTTTGTTATCATCAAAATTAATGAGGGTCTAAACTTTTCAATCATTTAGGTTCCAACACAATCTTCATCCTTTTTCCCTTCCTGTCAAGTTTGACCACAGCTTCATCTTCCTTTTGAATCTCAGCAATTACCTCAGAAGACAGAAGCCTAATCTTCTTCAGATTGTCACTGTTAAAGATGGGGGCAGAAGCTGTTTGAAGCGCAAATCCAACTTCCTCAGTGTTCAGAGCTTGTAGGTGATTGATCATACCTTGTTGTTCCAACAATGCTGAAATGACCCTTCCATAGGGTATATTCTTGTTATGTCTTTTCTTAGAGGAGCTGATAGCTCTTCTCAGGAATGCGAAAATAATGCTTGGCAGGTTGATTTTTCATGTGAGATCGTAATGACACATTAAAAATTTGTGGTCTGCGCTCACAGAATCCACAGAGCCCGCCTTGGGCATGATATTGCTCTTAATGATCTTGAAGAGCACCCGAAAGCGATTCTTCATGTCCACTGCCTTCATGGTGTTGGGCTTATCATAGATGTACTCGCTGATTACATCAATTCCTCCAAACTCATTTTCCCAGTTGTCCTTGATTTCTCTTTCATAGTTAGGGCACCTGATAACTTCAGCAATCAAGTCCTCTGTAATCACTATGTGTCTTCCTTGAACATAGTTGTAGATGGTGTTGCTTTCAGGCTGTGAAAATCTCTAGATTTCTTTGACAAGTTCTGGTTAAATGGGTTTGTTCTCCATGTAAAAGAAATCAATAATACCCATTTCAGCGAATGTGGCATTGAAGTCATACTCATTCTTCGCCAAATCTATGAAAGCAACATGCGATTCGTACAGAACATTTAGAAGATGATGCTCAATGATCACTGTGGGTTGAGGAAGATTCTGGGAATCAATCACTTGTTGCTGTTGAGTGGCCATTGCAGAGAATGCAAAAACAAAGAGTAGGAAGCAAGAGAGGTTTAGGGTTCAAGAGTGAGACTTCTCAGAGAGTAAGAGTGGGTAGTGAGTGAGTGGAGTTAAAACGTGTTTGAGAAGGTAACTGTCTTCATCAATTTTCAAAATAAAATAAAGAAATATTAAATTTGTCGTTTCAGAACTGAAACGTGTTAAACACTGTGTTAAAGAGGTGCAATAAAATTATCCTCGGGCAGTGAAAGCAATTATGACTCAGCGAGAGTAATCCTCATCTACTAATGCATCAACCAGTATCATAGAGACACGTGTACATAAAGATTCCCAGAGGAAACTTATAATGAATGCATTAGATGCATATGAATATGAACAATTACCAGATGCATGCAACAACAGATGATATAATATAATATAAACAGAGGCAGCATAATATCAAAGGCATATATGCTATCACCAGACGAAGTAACGGTATCAGAGGCACATGTGAATATCAGACGCACACATGATATTAGAGACAGGTAAGCTACCAGATGCAGGCATATCAGAGGCACATATATCAGAGGCAAATATATTCAAATTAAACACTCATTCCTTTATAAGATGAAAATTCAAGATCTTTCTTGTAAAGTTGAATCTATCTTCAGCAAAGAGTTTTGTAAAGATATCTGCCCATTGATGGTCAGTATCAATAATTTTAATTTCAAGTATCCCTTTCTAAACATAGTCTCTAACGAAGTGATGTTTAATTTCAATATGTTTGACACGTGAATGCAAAATAGGATTCATAGTCAAACATATAGCAGGGATATTATCACAGTATATAGGAATGTTACTCTCTTTTATCTGATAGTCCTCAAGCTGATACTTCATCCATAGAAATTGTAACACCCCATTTTGACAGGGCATTTACTTAAATAATAGTAGTCTAAATTTAAAACAAACATACATTTCATTTATTGTTAAGGTTTACAAACATATTATATATACAAGTACAGATATATCCCAACGCCCATATGGGTGACAAAAGACACACTGGTCGTGACGCAAATATCCATCTTCTGCCTCTGAGCAGATTTTCCATAGACTCCCTAACCTCCAACTATAGGGTGTTCTTGTCCATCTGTTATTTGACATCATATAGTAAAACACACCAGAAAAACAAAAGGGTAAGACATCCATTAACATCCTACAATCAGGAAAACAACGTAGTAGAGATATTGTTATCATGCATAACACAATCATATATCAGCACAGCTACAATAATCGTTATCTTGGATATCACAACTATCAATATGACTGTTACCACGCTCAGACTTTTGAGCACACAGTCTCAGACCAGACCATACTAATACGTCATACTGACAACCCGACCACACGGTCACAGACCACATCATACTCTGATATCACAGACTGACATGTGTCACGGGTCTTTCAGCTGATCACCGGCTCTACAGACCCAAACCACTGGACATTCAGCTGATCACCGGCTCTACTGTCCCAGAGGCTGACACATAACATCGGTCCTTCGGGCTGATCACCGGCCCTACAGACCCAGACCATCGCTGAACGTTGCGGGCCATTATCGCTCTACTCCCTAGACCGATCACCAGTCTCAGGGCACAGAAGGACGAGATAAGTTGGTTGTCCCGGGAACATATCCTGATACGCTAACATCTCCGATTACCGGTTACGGCATCCCATACTACCGTATCCGATTGTCGTAGTAAGGCACCGTCCCGTGCACAAGGACGACATTCCCTTTACAGAGAATGGCCAAGATTGTCCACCTTTAGATGTGGAGTCATGGAGTCTCGTCAAATGACCGAGTCCACACCTTCGGACTGATCACCGGTCCTCAGGTCCCCTCAAGGTCACCGACTATCTCCAAACTACTCCGTACCCTTGGTCCGATCACTAGTCCTCAGGTACACTAACCTCGGATATACTGACCCGGCTATCACCACTGACAAACAGAATTTCGACGATAATACTTACTATCACCGTTTACGGATTCGCAAACCTCTAATTAGAGAGTGTCACCATTGATTCTAAAACTATGTATCAGACTCACATGTATCATATATACCCACCACATAAATATCAGACATATATCATAATTTTATTCATCACAGATCATCATAATCAACAACATATAATTTAATCCTAGTGTCGCATAAGCGACTATCTACTAATCTTATAACCATAACCTATGTTGGTTGATAGGTCTATGGTGACCATTCTTAGCCACCGTATACCACATCCCCTCTCCTGAGGTGTTGCAACTATCAACCCTTAGTAGGGTTAAGGTCCCCTACTTATGCTAACAGTACTACTTTACTACGTATTTTTCCTAGAGATTAAGGTATTTTTCCCCTTACCTGGCTTAGAAGACTGCTGCCGCCCGCGTCCCGTCGCTCTTCCTTCTCCCCGAGCTCCCTTTGTACTCCAAATGACCAAATGGAGACTCTTGCGAAAATGGGAGAGGCGAGCTCTATTTATAGGCAAAAATTGACTCCATCATGTCGCGATGGGCATAGACACAGCCTACCATCGCGTTGTGACGAGGACACGTGGCATGAGATCTGCGACGCTGATCATCGCCTTTCGCACCGACTTTGATCGCATCGCGACGGTTTCCTTTGTATTTTCCGTCGCGTCGCGACGGTCTTTAAACAGTAATGTTTCGTTTTTGCCCCTCTAGGAGATTCTAGGGTGTTCCATACTATTCTAGGGCATTCTAGACCTCTTACGAATCATTTTTAAGCTCAATTTAATTCTAACTAGGGTTTTTAATATCCAATTATTATTTTATTATCATTCTAAAAATTATTTAAGACTTATTTAAAAATCAGGATGTCACAGAAGTTATGAACTACAGCTTGCTGCAGATATATACTCAGCTTCTGCTGTTGATAGTGCAATTGTGCTTTGTCTTTTGCTGGACCATAAGATGAGGTTTGCTCCAAGGAATTAGCAGCCACCACTTGTGCTCTTTCTTTCAATTATATCTCCATCAAAGTCAGCATCACAGAAACCTACTAACTTGTAATTATCTAATTTCTTATATAGCAAACCAAGGTTAGTAGTTTCTTGAGATACCTAAAGATTCTCTTAACAGCAGTTAAATGAGATTCTTTAGGATCTGATTGGAATATTGCACATAAGCATACACTAAACATTATATCTAGCCTTGAGGCAGTAAGATAAAGGAGTGAACCTATCATACCTCTATATACCTTTTGGTCTACCTTTTTACTAGATTCATCTTTGCTTAGAGCACATGTAGGATGCATTGTTGTGCTCATTGGTTTGGTTTCCTCAAGCTTGAACTTCTTCAAAAGTTCTTTCACATATTTAGTCTGATGGATATAGGTTCCATCTTGACATTTTTTGATTTGAATAACAAGGAAAAACTTTTGTTCTCTCATCATACTCATTTCAACCTCATTCTGCATAAGCTTAGAGAATTCCTCACAAAGAGATTCATTAGTAGCACCAAAGATAATATAATCAACATATATTTGAATTACTATGAAATGATTTTTAGATGATTTTCTAAAGAGAGTAGTGTCCACCTATCCTCTTTCAAAACCATTTGTCATTAAAAAGGTACTAAGTCTATCATACCAAGCTCTTGGTGCTTGTTTAAGACCATAAAGAGCCTTTTTAAGTTTGAAGACATGCTCTGGAATGGCAATATCTTCAAAATCAGGTGGTTGTTTTACAAACACTTCCTCATTTATGAAACCATTTGAAAATTCACTCTTTACATCCATTTGATATAAAGTAATGCCATGATGTGCAGCAAATGATAATAAAATTCGAATTACTTCTAGTCTAACTACAGGTGCAAAGGTTTCAGTATAATCAATACCTTTCTCTTGCAAGTACCCTTGAGCAACTAGTCTTGCTTTATTTCTTACCACTTTACCATCTTCATCAAGTTTGTTTCTCAAAACCCATTTAGTTCCAATGGCTTGCTTATCCTCTGGTGACGATACAAGCTTCTAGACATCATTCCTCTGGAACTGATTAAGTTCCTCTTGCATAACAAGTATCTAACCATCATCTGTCAATGCTTCAACAATTGGCTTCGGTTCAATCTCTAAGAATAACGCAAAGTCTGAGTGTTCTCTGAGTGATGATCTGGTTCTGAATTTGTCACTTGGTTTACCAATGATCTGGTCCTTAGGGTGATGAGTCTTGAACTTCCAATCTCATATTGTCTCAGCTTGAGTCTTGTCACCAGACGCAGAGCCAGAGGTAACATCAGAGTCACCATCAGATGCATCAACATTTGTTCCTTTGCTTATCTGCATATATGCAAAGATCTCATCTAGCTCTGTCGTTTCATTGTCAAGCTTCTTATCATCAAACTTCACATGCATTGATTCATCAATAATTAAATTTTCTTTGTTGTATACTCTGTAAGCTTTAGAGTGTTCAGAATATCCCAAAAAGATACCATTTTGTGCTTTTGAATCAAACTTACCAAGACTGTCCTTTGTATTGAGAACAAAGCAGTCACACCCAAATTGGTGAAAATAAGAAATGTTGGGTTTTCTTCCTTTCCACAATTCATATGGAGTCTTATTCAAGATAAGTCTACTGTAGATTCTATTTTGAATATAACGAGCAGTGTTTACTGCTTCTGCCAAAAAGTGCTTTGCAACATTAGTTTCATGAATCATTGTTCTGGCCATCTCTTGAAGAGATCTATTTTTCCTTTCTACAATACCATTTTGTTGTGGTGTTCTAGGAGACGAAAAAATTGTGAGAAATATCGTGTTCTTCACAAAAGTTTTGAAATAATTCGTTTTTAAATTCTCCACCATAATCACTTCTAATTGTTGTAATACAAAAACCTTTTCCATTTTGCACTTGTTTGCAGAAAACAAAAAACGTCTTGAATAACTCCTCCTTGTGTGCAAGGAATTTTACCCATGTCCATCTAGTATAGTCATCAACAATAATAAGACCATATTTCTTTCCAGTCAAAGCAGTAGTTCTGGTTGGCCCAAACAAATCTAAATGTAAAAGTTCAAGTGGCCTTGAAGTGGAAACAACATTTTTAGATTCAAATAAAGATTTTGTTTGTTTCCCTTTTTGGCATACTTCGCAGAGAGCACCAGACGGATACTTAAGATTTTGTAAGCTTCTAACAAGTTCCTTCTTGTTAAACTTTGAGATTAACCTCAAGCTGGCATGACCCAATCTTTTGTGCCAAATCCATTGTTCTTCATCAAGTGACAAAAAGCACTTGACATTTTGATTTGCCAACTCAGAAAGTTTTATTTTATAAATATTGTTCTTTCTCTTTGTTGTAAAGAAAATGGAGCCATTTTTCTTGCTTTTGACTATACAGGCATTATCATTGAAGCCAACATCATAATCACTATCACATAATTGACTTACGCTTAGTAGATTACGCTTAAGGCCATCAACTAGTAAAACATTATCAATAGAAGGTAGAAATTTCTCACCAACTCTTCCACTGCCAATGATTTTACCTTTCTGGTTTCCACCGAAACCCACTGTTCCACTTTCTTTAAGTTGAAGCTCTTGGAACATACGCCTTTTTCCTGTCATGTGACATAAGCACCCACTGTCCAAGTACCAGGACTGGTGTTTCAACTCTATTGCTAAGCAGATCTCTTTTTCCTCATCTTCACTATCTGATCCTATGGTAGCAATCAGAGCCACGTTTGCTTGTTCCTCATCATCATCAGACGTTGATGAATCAGAGTCATCCCATGTTGCCATGAGACCCTTCTTCTTCTTACCTTTAAAACCACTTCTCTTTGGTTTCTCCTTCTCGAGTTGTGGATATTCAGACTTGAAATGTCTTGGCTTCTTGAACTCATAGCAAACCACTTGGCTCTTGTCTTTGTAGTCTTTCTTTTCTCTTGAGTCTTTCTTGTGAAATTGCTTCCTGAACCTTCCTTTCTTCTTCCATATTCGTTGAATCTTCCTTGAAATAAAGGAAAGTTCATCGTCTATTCCATCGCTACTCTCACCAGACGATCCTTCGTCTGTTTCTTGTTCAGCTTACAGAGCCTTGGAAGTGGAAGCCTTGCTAGTAGACTTCAAAGCAATTGACTTTGACTTCTTTGGTGGTTTTTCTTCATTCAGCTCAAGCTCATGAGCTCTCAATGAACTTAGAAGATATTAAAGATGCAATCTGTTTAGGTCCTTGGTTTCTTGAATAGCCGAGAACTTAGGTCTCCATTGCCTGGGCAGGCTTCTTAGTATCTTCTTCACGTGATCAGCAGTGGTGTAGCTTTTTTCAAGAACTTTTAGACTGTGAACCAATGTTTGAAATCTTCCAAACATGGTTTCAATATCTTCTCCCTCTTCCATCTTGAAGAGTTCATATTGTCTAACAAGAATGTTAGCCTTAGTTTCTCTCACTTGGGCAGTACCCTCATAGGCCAGGGCCAATAAGTCCTAAATTTCCTTTGCCATACTAATTTTCCCACATTTTTCGTACTTTTTCTTAGAAATAGCACAAATAAGAAATATCTTGCTTTTCTGATTTAGTTGATAAGCTTTCTTTTGCTCATCATCCCACTTATCTTTAGGAATGGGATTTTTCTTAGAATCCACTGGTTCGGTATATTGTCTTTGAACCATATTTCAGAGTTCAAGTTGTTGTGACTCAAAAAAGGTTTTGACTTTATCTTTCCAGTAGTCATAGTTTTTTCCAGTGAACAAAGGAGGACAGTTAACAAGACCACTAGCTTCGTTGCTTGCCATAGATAAAGTATAAGATTTTTTCCTCTCACACAGTTAAGTGCTCAACCAATAGGCCGAGCTCTGGTACCAATTGAACGTGACAAAAACACAAGAAAGGGGGTTTGAATTAGGTTTTATAAATCTTTTCGAAATACTTATGTGTTTTTTAAAAACCTTTACAAAAATAACTCTTTAACAAAATAGTAATGCAAATAAGTAAAGAGAAGAGAAGAGTAGGACACAATGATTTATATTAGTTCACTATCACCTGATAGCTACGTCTAGTCCCTTCACCATACTTGAAGGATTTCTCCACCATAATCAATCGATTATGCTTGAGAGTATACTACTGCCAAACTGGCTATACTCACAACATCTTAGAACGACTTAGTGCAGTCAAGCCTCTAAGGAAAACGACCACTACTAGGCTTAATACAGGTGTTCAAAAATACTTTGAAACAATAACAATAACTCTCAACAGAGAGGATTTACAATGAAATGCTTAAGCACAAAGAATAACTTTCTAATAAAAAGAATGAAAACGATTAACTGCTTGTTCGCTTGGTCTCAGAGACTTGGAATAATTTCTTGGTTGCTCATTGTCTCAGTTTGTTGTGATAGAATCGTTAACCTACTTCAGTGAATGAAGTAAGGTATATATAGGTAGGGTTCCAAATAGTGTCGTTGTGACCTAACAGCTCTTTTACTAATGGATGAAACTTCAGATCCGCTTTTAGTGGCTTTTAGTGAGTGCTATCACTTTCAACTCTGCTCCTGTACACCGACACAGTAGACAGTTGCAGGATCTTGTCCCTTGTAATCTTTTTGAAATGAGACACTTCCAGAGCAAGTTATTTCTGATGATTATATCCTTTGACATTCTCTTTGGCCTTCGATTCCTCGTACATTAAAATACTCATCAATGAGGTCTCATTAATACTTGAAGTAGCCTTTAACGTTTCACTCAGCCCGATTTCCAATCAGAGGCATCTTCCTATCAGACGATGTTTGTTACTTAGATACTCTGTACACTAGAGTGAGCTTGGACCATAGGCAAGTTCTTCAGTACAGTATTTGTTGGTCTTTCATATAACAGTGTCTTGGAGTACTAGACGAAGTGTTCCAATAGTGTAGTCTTATCAGAGCATGGTCTGCCAGAGCGTTGACTACTATCAGAGCGTTGACTACCAGAACTTGATCTTCAGAGTGAGGCTATAAGACGATGATGTCATCAGCACTTACCGGACAATCAATGCCAGACTCAGAGGAATGGATTGGAGGGTGAAATGCACACATAGGCATAGTCTTCTGAGACACTTCCATCTGATGAATAGTGACTTACTCACTCAGTTCTGCACACTAACACACACATCAGGGGATAAATTGTTCTATTCATTATTTGTTATCATCAAAACAATTAAGGGTCATTGTTTCTGAATCCACTTGATTCCAACAAGGGGGAGAGAGGGGAGCGAGAAGAGGGAGAAAGGAGAAAGAGAGATAGAGTAGAGAGAGGGGAGGGGAGAGAGGGGGAGAGAGATAGATGGGAGAGAGGGGAGAGAGGAGAGAGGGGATGGAGAGAGAGGAGAGAGAGATAGAGGGGATAGAGGGAGGGAGAGAGGAGTGTGGGGGGAGAAAGGAAAAGAGGGTAGAGAGAGGAGGAGAGAGAGAGACAAGAGAGAGGAGAGAAGGGGAAGAGAGGAAAGAGGGATTGAGAGAGAGGGGATGGAGAAAGAGAGAGAGAGAGAGAGGAGCGAGGAGAGAGAGATAGAGGGGAGTGAGAGAGAGATGAGAGAGAGGGGATGGAGAAAGAGGAGAGAGAGAGAGGACAGTGGAGAGAGATAGAGGAGAGAGGGGAGAGAGAGTAAAATATTTCTAATTAAAATATTTTTTATGATTAAAATTATTTTTAATTAAAATATTTTTTTATGTTTAAAAATATTTTTTGTAATTAAAATATTTTTTTATGATTAATTCAAAAAATTATTCAATCCATCAATTTGTCACCCCTAATGTAATCCAATGGATTTGGAAAAATAGTTGATGGATTGATCTCCATTTAGTTTTTTTTGTTTGTAATGGATGAATTAGATGGATTTCTTTATGGAAGGATTGGGTGGATGATGGATAAATGGATCACTTTGCCACCCGTAATTAAAATGATGTGGCTTCTTCTCCACAATTGGCACAATGCAGGAGACTTGTAAACAAAAATATTTTTGGTTTTTTTGTTTGTAATAGATGGATTAGTTGAATTTTTTTATAGATTGATTGAATAAATGATGAATAAATGGATTACTTTGTCACCCATTTATTTAAAATGATGTAGCTTCTTTTCCACAATTGTCACAATGAAGGAGACTTGTAAACAACAATATTTTTGTAATCCTTAACTGGATTTTATGGTAACTTGTTAACTTTTTAACGAAGACTTCAATTTCAATTACATGAAAACTTGTTTTAAATGGACATGTTCTCTCTCCATTTGAAAGTTATGTGAGAATAAAAGAGGTAATTGGAAATAAAATTTAAACTAAATATAGGGTATTTTGAAGATAATTTCATTAAATAGAGTAAAATTGTTTAAAATTTTCTTATATTTTGGAGCGCACAGAACACCCAAGATATGTTTTGTAGTCTAGCATGATATCTGACATCCTCTTTGCCAGCTTTAGCAAAGCATCAAAAGTTTTCTATTCGACCTCTGAAAAAGCGACATAGCTGTAATCATATCCCTTGGTTTCCTTGCCAAAATGCTTTATGTTTCAGAAAACAAGAAATAACTCCTTACTGTCCGACTTAAGGAGGAAGGAGGCGACTTCTGGAGTCGGCACTTATGGCACACTGACGTTTTGTCCCTACTTGGGAAAGACTTTACAACTATAGAAGAAAGTTTTCACGTTATAACTAAGATAAAAGGCATGGTATACCAGTTGAATGATCTAACAAAACCCTAGGCACTCAGATGCAATTGGGAGAATCCGACCTGAAGAAATGCAAGCACACCTTTTTAAAAAATTGATCAAAGGACGGTGCAAGCCAATCTCAGTGAACAATACCTCATACGCTGGGAGGAAATGTGATCCTTCCTCCCGTGGGAGCATATATGCTTTTGGGTCACAGAGCTAAATCCTCTACACAAGAGAACCGCTTAGCCCGGCGGGCAGTGGGAAATCTTCTTATAGCTAGGGACAAGCTAGTTGACTTTTTGTTTACTTATCTTGGAAAATGACAACAAACTCGACACTACATTGTTGTCAGAACTTGAAGTCGAAGATGTTGGAGACACTGGAGCATTCCCCACAAGTTGGAGAAACTCCAAAGCCTCACGACAGGACACCGACCTCTCATAATAAAATTAGAGACCAGGCATTAACCCTTCAACTTCCTCCTCAAAGAAAACTCCACCCTAGTCACTCAAGATATGAGTAAGAGGTAATGCATCAAGGGGATCCTTGATTTACTGTGGGAAAACTCCCAAAATCTCCTCTGCAACATGGCGCATCAGAAAAATAAAAAGGGCGAGCGGGACTCCCCATGTTGGAGAAAACAGGAAAGAACTAGAAAGGAGCATGCAGAAATACAAAACGTAGGCGCGCGTACGAGAATCGAACTTGTTAAAACACTGAAGGATGATGGCATTGCAAAGAGAAATCAGAAAACCTTGAGCTTGCAGAAAGAAACTTGAGAGAATCTGAAGAAGTAAACATTGTAAGAGGGAGGGCGTGGCAATCGAGAAAATGACAGGGGTGGCAAAATGGATGGATTCGATAATTTTTTGAATGGATCCTAATAGATGGATTAGAAAAATCTATTTATCTATTTATCATCCACTAAAAGGTCACTAAAAAAATCCAATTCTTCCATCATCCATCAGAAAAAAAATATCTAATCCATCCATTAACAATTTTAGATAGATATCAGATCCATCCATAAAAATATTTTAATTAAAAATATTTTATTCTCTCCCCTCTTTCTCTTTCTCTCTCTCCCCTTCTCTCTCCTCTCTCTCTATCTTTCTCTCTGTATTTACCTTGCCTGATTTTACATTGTATCAAAAAACATATTGCCTCATGTTACGGGCATACTATTTACAACAACAAAAAAAAAATAGCGCAACCCAGCGCTAAGCAACCCAGTCTCAGTGACTCAAAGATCCCAGGGCGGTGCAATCGTACGAGTCCACCGCGTCAATATACCGCGAATCGATTAAGCGCCTGTTTGGTTTGGACACCAAACCACCGTTTGCACCCTTTTTTCCCGTTTTCGTTTAGCAAACTCGGTTTGTTTTTTTATTTTGCTGTTTGGTAAATTTTGCCGGTGGGTAAAATCCAGTTTGAAGGGGTGCAAACGCCGTTTTGTTGCAGGCACTTTGAGGTTGCTTTTCTGTTTACAAAACTCCATTTGGGTATTTTAACACTTCAAAAGTGATTCTACTTTGTCAACTAAACACAAATCAATTCTTCTAAACTCAGTTTTAAAATATCATTACCAAACACAAATCATTTTTTTAAACTCTACTTTTTAAAACTCAATTTTGTAAACAAGATTCTACATAATCTATTTTACCAGAATCTAAACCAAACGAACCCTAAGTTGGAGATCGATTTCCCCTTTCCTTTTCGAATTTTCTATCGGCCACCAAAAAATAGCGCAATCCAGCGCTAAGCAAAACAGTCTCAGTGACTCCAACCATGGAAGCTGAGAAACGGTGGGAAAGGAGAAGAAAATGTTTTCTCATAAAATAAGAAAATTTTCCATCAAAAAAAAAAAAGAAAAAAAGAAAGTTTTAGTTTTGGAGGAGAAAATGTTTATTTTTTAAATCTTATTTTTTTAAGTGAAAATCTGATCTCATTAATTGTCCATCTAATTTTTTTATCCAATGGATTTTATGATTTCTATTTAGTGTCATCCAATGGATTTAGAAAAATAGTGGATGGATGACTAACCATCTATTAAGTTAAATGGATTGATTGAATCCAATCCATTTTTTTTTTTTGTAATGGATGGATTTGATGAATTTTTCTATAGATGGATTGATGGTTGATGGATAAACGGATGAGATTGCCACCCCGAAAAAAAGTTAATCTCGGCTGAGCACAAGTCGACTATCCATGCTAGCATGACCGTCCAATTTCGGGGCAACTGTTCTTGGTTAATGTCAAGGTCGTTAAGGCCATCTAATGATCTCAGCTCAAGTCCATTAAACACAACAGATGCTACTCTTTCTAGAAGATTCTCCAACCATCACTAACGACATGGTTGATACGGTGACACAACATGAGGTAGAGCTAATCGAGTCTGTTATGCTAATTGGGCCGGAAGCACTCATATATATAAACGATTTTATTCACAATTCTAGGTATACACTGATTTTAGAGTAGCAAAACACTCTTTCTCACTCACACATTAACTTGTTCATCGGAATCCTTGTAGGTACCACCGTCGTTATCATTGACTCCTCTTCTTGTAAAGCTTTTTCTCGTCACTATCCATCATTCATTCATGAGGGTCTATCTCAATAGGTTTGTATATGAACAAGGTGCATTGTAGATTAAAATATTGTAAGGTTCGAGTGGATCATCAAGCAGTTAAGTTAGTTAGATGTTATTATATTGTTAGCGAAGTGTTAGTTGGTTGGAGGCTTGTGGGGTTAGTTAGTGATTCAGTTATAACTAACTCCAATGATCAACTTGTATACCTTCATATATAGAGTCTTAGCTAGATTCCATTATGAAATAGAATACACATTTGGTGAGGTACTGTGATTGTAATAATTGAGTGCAAGTGAGAAGAGCTCTGCTCTTGGTGAAATTCTTGTATGCTCGTGTTCAATCAATAAAGCCATAGAAGTATCTTGAAGAGCGGATGTAGGGGTAACACACTGTTGCCTTGAACCACTATAATTCTTTTGTTATTCTTTCATTCTTTAGTTCTGCAATTATTCCACGATTCATTTCACTCGATCTACATCAATTCAATTCGGTTCTTTCTCAATTGGACTGGTTGAATTCATAACAACTAGTATCTAGAGCTTGGTTCGAAGGGCATAATCTGAATCTTTCCGCGATGGTGATGGGTTCAACAAAGTTTGATATTGAGAAATTCAATGGTGACAACGATTTCAGCCTGTGGAGGATCAAGATGAAGGCGCTTCTTGTTCATCAAGGCCTTGAAGATGCATTGTTGGGCATTTCGAAGATGCCAACAACCCTCTTAGATAAGGAGAAAAAGGATATGGAAAGCAAAGCGCATAGCACAATCATTTTGTCTCTTGGTGATGAGGTTCTTCGGGAGGTTGCGAGTGTGGACACTGCTGCAGGTGTTTGGTTAAAAGTTGGAGAGTCTTTATATGACTAAATCTTTAACAAACAAGTTGTACTTGAAGAAAAGACTTCATCATTTGAAGATGCAAGAAGGTTCATCCATCATAGAACATGTGTCTTATTTCACAAAGGCAATTCTTGACTTGAAGAGTGTAGATGTGGCAATCGAGGAAGAAGATCAAGCTGTGGTACTCTTGTGTTCCCTTCCACCCTCTTTTGAGAATCTAGTGGACACTATGATGTTTGGAAGGGAAACTCTTACTCTGGAAGAAGCCAAGGAAACCTTGAATTCTCGGGAGATGAAGTGGAAAATTACTGATATCAAGAGTGAAGGGGCTGATGCAGAAGGTCTGTTTGTTCGAGGGAAAACTGAGAAGAAAGAAGGGAAATCAAAGAATCATCAAGGGTCTAAGTCTAAGACCAAGAAGTCATGCTACTTTTGTCACAAAGAAGGGCACTTCAAGAAGCACTATCCTGAAAGAAAGAAGAAATTCAATGGCAAGATGATAGTGATCTTGCTGTGGTGGTTGATGGCTATGAAAGTTCTGATGTCCTGGTTGTAATAGATCAAGTATGCAGTGAAGAATGGATTCTAGATTCAGGGTGTACTTTTCATATGACACCGAATCTAGAATGGTTTGATACATACACTAAAGTGGATGCTGGAAAGGTCCTAATGGGGAATGATATTGCCTACAAGGTAGTAGGAATTGGGACTGTGAAGATGAAGCTCGATGATGGATCCACTAAAGTCTTCAAAGAAGTGAGACATGTCCCTGATCTCAAGAGAAATCTCCTATCTCTAGGCATGCTGGATCAAGCAGGCTGCTACTTCAAGGGTGAAGAAGGTACTATCAAAATCTGCAAAGAAACTGTGCAAATTATGAAAGGTGTGAGGAAAAATGGCCTTTACAGGCTGCAAGGTAACACTATCATAAATTCTGCTAGTTCTCTTGATGTGTCTAAGGAGAATTCTACTAAACTTTGGCACTATAGACTTGCACATGTGAGTGAAAGAGGTTTAGAAGAATTGCATAAACAAGGTCTTATAGGAGATTTCAGTTTTGAGAAGTTAAATTTCTGTGAACATTGCATTTATGGAAAACAGAAAAGAATTAAGTTCTCTAATGCTGCACCCACAACCAAAGGCACATTAGATTACATACATTCTGACATTTGGGGGCCTGCTAGAACACTTACACTGGGTGGAGCCCAATATTACATTACCTTCATAGATGATTGGTTAAGGAAGGTGTGGACATATCTATTGAAGCACAAAAATAAGCATTTAAGTGTTTCAGGCAGTGGAAGGCCCTGGTGGAGACTCAAACTGGAAGACAAGTCAAGACTCTCAGAACTGACAATGGTTTAGAGTACTTGAGTGAAGAGTTCAATGAATTCTGCAGAGAACATGGTATAGAGAGGCATAAAACTGTCCGATTAACCCCTCGACAAAATGGCTTAGTAGAAAGAATGAATAGGACCATTTTGGAGAGGTTTATATGCATGCTATCCAATGCTAAACTCAGTAAAAGCTTTTGGGGTGAAGCTGTCAACACAGCTTGCTACTTGATTAATAGATCTCCTTCAGTTGCTATTCAATTCAAGACACCAGAAGAGCTTTGGACTGGTAAAGCTCCAAGCTATAAACACCTCAGAATTTTTGGTTCCACAGCATATATACATGTTAATGAAGGCAAGCTTGAACCTAGATCAAGGAAGGGCATATTCCTTGGTTATCCTGAAGGAGTAAAAGGATATAAGGTTTGGATTTCAAACTCGGGTAAAGGCAAAGCAGTGGTCAGCAGAGATGTTGTTTTCAATGAAGAAAATGTTTTGAATAATGACAACAAGGATTTCACACCTGCTCAAGGGGACAGTGATGCAGATGAGAGAGTTCAATTGGAGGTGGAGGATTCTGCTACTAATAGACAAGGTGCAGAACCAAACACTGAAGTTGAATCTGCTCCCACTGATACCACAAATTTGTCCTCCTACATGCTGGCCAGAGACAGAGACAGAAGACATTCTAAGGCTCCAGAAAGGCATGGCTATGTTGATGTTATTGCGTATGCACTGAACATAGAAAATGAAGACAATGACAGTGATCCTATCAGTTACAAAGATGCACTGGAATCTGCAATGCAGGAGGAATTTAATTCACTTCTGAAAGATAATACCTGGGAGCTAGTAGATAAACCTGTTAAGCAAAGAGCTATAGGCTACAAATGGATTTTCAAAAGAAAACCAGAAGTTCCAGGCATAGAAAAGGGTAGGTTCAAGGCTAGACTTATGGCTAAAGGGTTTTCACAAAGGGAGGGAATAGATTTCAATGAGATATTCTCTCCTGTGGTGAAACACACTAGTATAAGGGTTATCTTAGCTCTTGTTGCTATCCACAATCTAGAACTTAAACAAATGGATGTCAAAACCGCTTTTTTGCATGGACACTTAGAGGAACAGCTCTATATGAATCAGCCAGAGGGACATGTGGAACCAGGGAAGGAAAATATGGTTTGTTTGCTGAAGAAGTCCTTGTATGGACTTAAACAATCTCCAAGACAATGGTATAAGAGATTTGACATCTTTGTGATCTCTAAGGGATACCATAGAAGCTCATTTGACAGTTGTGTGTACTTCAGAAAAGAAGAAACAGTATTCAACATATATTTACTCCTATATGTAGATGACATGTTGATTGCTAGTGGAGATGTTAAAGCAATAAAGAAGCTAAAGGTTCTTTTGTGTTCTGAGTTCGAAATGAAGGATCTAGGTGCTGCAAAAAGGATCCTTGGCATGGAAATAATCACAAACAGATCTGAAGGTACTTTGCATTTGAATCAGAATAGTTATGTGGAGAAGGTGCTAAAGAAGTTCAACATGTTGGAGGCCAAATCAGTCTCAACACCAATTGCTGCTCACTTCAAACTGTCAGCAGAAAAGTCACCTAAAACAGATAAAGATTACAAGTACATGAGTAGCATTCCTTACTCAAATGCTACAGGCAGCCTAATGTACTCAATGGTCTGCACAAGACCTGATCTAGCCTATGCAGCCAGCTTGGTGAACAGGTACATGGGGAATCCAGGGAAGGAGCACTGGCTTACAGTAGAGTGGATATTCAGATACTTGAAGGGAATCAAATCCGTTGGTCGAAAGTTTTCCAAATCCAATTCAAAAAGCAATGATATAACAGGATTTGTTGATGCTGATTTCGCAGGTGATATGGATAAAAGGAGATCTTTAACAGGATACTTGTTTACTCTATATGGCAATGTCATCAGCAGGAAGGCAAACCTACAATCTATTGTAGCTTTGTATACAGTTGAATCAGAGTATGTTGCACTCACAGAGGCTATCAAAGAAGCTATTTGGGTGAAGGGCTTTGTCAGTGAGTTGGAAGGGAAGGAGTTGTCCACTGCAGTTATGTGTGATTCCCAGAGTGCTATTTGTCTCTCTAAAAATCAAGTTTTCCATGAGAGGACAAAACACATAGATATTAGACTGCATTTTATCCGAGACATCATTGCACAAGGAATGATTAAGGTGGAGAAGGTGGCTACTGAAGATGATCCAGCAGATATGTTAACCAAGGTGATCCCTAGTACCAAATTTAATCACTGTCTAAATTTGGTAAATATAGGGGCTTGTGGTAACTGAAGCTTTCTCTTTGAAGCTTGAGCATCTCCAAACTGTGCAACTATGTTTGAAGATCCAAGGTGGAGAATTGTAAGGTTCGGGTGGATCATCAAGCAGTTAAGTTAGTTAGATGATGTTATATTGTTAGCTAAGTGTTAGTTGGTTGGAGGCTTGTGGGGTTAGTTGGTGATTCGGTTATAACTAACTCCAATGATCAGCTTGTATACCTTCATATATAAAGTCTTAGCTAGATTCCATTATGGAATAGAATACACATTTGGTGAGGTACTGTGATTGTAATCATTGAGTGCAAGTGACAAGAGCTCTGCTCTTGGTGAAATTCTTGTATGCTCGTGTTCAATCAATAAAGCCATAGAAGCATTTTGAAGAGTGGATGTAGGGGTAACACACTGTTGCCTTGAACCACTATAATTCTCTTGTTGTTCTTTGATTCTTTAATTCTGCAATTGTTCCACGATTCATTTCATTCGATCTACATCAATTCAATTCGGTTCTTTCTCAATTGGACTGGTTGAATTCATAACAAATATACATATCATATTACATTATATGTGGGTACTCACGTGTACAAGTATTATGATATCTGCTCCCACCCATTAACAAGCAGGTAGAGGAAAAAAAAAAAACCCAATTTATTTTACCCAAAGGTGACGTTAAGCTATTCAAATCAAATCTGTGGCGAATTTTACACGCGGATACAGGATTTTATTTTCCTATCCCTACCTGTATTGTACCAAAATGTGGAGAAGAAGCCACATCATTTTAATTAGGTGTATGAATAAGCGGCATTACAGCCGAAAGCCAAAGACCCAACTATATGAAGATAGCCAGCAATTATATGAAGCCACACGCGTCAATTCTACCTACAGGATACGCGTCCTCCTTCCCATATCTCAAGATTGCTCAACAAAATCGATCGAGGAAAAAAAATATATGTGAAAGAAAGATTCGCTATATCATTAACGCAAGTTTACATATGCAAGCATGGTTAGAAGCCAAACGAGACCACTCGTGCACACAATATTAAACGTTAAATACTTCACTAATAGACCCATCGTTCTTGGAATTCGAAATATATAGTAGCTTATCTATAACTCAAATAATTGTGGATCTCAAACCTCTCCAATAACATTTCTTTAATCCGTTTTTGCAGTCCAAGCTCCTTCATAACGAGACAACCCAAGCATGGATACCAATTTTATATTTGAAATCGAGAGGGTAATGTGGCAGGAGAGGAAGCAAACTAGGTGATGACTAATGAAAATTTATGTTTACTAACACGCGGAGAACAAGGCAGGTATACACCATAAGCCTCAAACCCATTTTATAATTTTGAGGCCTATATGATATCACATACAGCACAATGTTGGGAAGAGATGTGACAAGTTAACCGAAATTGAAGGGAGCCCCATGCCAATAGCACATGCTCCACACATTGATTACTGATTTGTGACTTTTCTTTTGAATCCATCTCTAGGAATTAATATGTGAATGACCCCTGTATATATAAAGAAAGAATGAAGGACTTGTTAAGAGCAACCCAAAGTTGAACTTCAATTAGAGAGAAACAAAAAACAAAAAGAGCAATTAGCCATGGCAAGCAAAAAGTACCATGTTCGCTCAATTAGTTTACCTTTAAGATCTCATCCTAGCACCCTTAGAGTAGATGAGGAGCTGAACAAGCTCAAGACATGGGAAGGAACATCCGCATCCACATCATCAAGGTCCATTCATAATGGCCTTTCCTTACTTGAAGATTTGTATATTTCCTTGGATGATCTTCTCAACATGTCATCAACCAAAAATGTTATTTCACAGAATAAAGGTGATAAATGCGTGGAAGAGTTGTTGGAGGGTTCGGTGAGAATTTTGGATATTTGTGGCATCACAAGGGACACCATGTTGCAAATTAAAGAGAATGTTCAAGCCCTTCATTCTGCTCTTAGGAGAAGAAAAGGAGATTCAAGTGTTGAAAGAAGTGTGGCAGAATACAAATTCTTCACAAAGAAAATGAAGAAAAATGCCAACAAATTGATCACATCTTTGAAGCAGATGGATAGCAAATTTGGGGTGTCACCACTATTAGATCTTGATCAACACCTTGCTGCTGTGATTAGAGTGCTTAGGGAAGTCATTGCAATGAACTTGTCGGTTTTCCAATTCATTTTGTCATTCTTGACTGTATCTTCATCAAGGTCAAAGTCAAAGTCAACCAAATGGTTGCTGGTGGCAAAACTGATGCACAAGGGGGTCATAACATGTGAAGATAAGTCGGAGAATGTTAATGAGTTGCAGTGTGTGGAAGCTGCTTTAAGCACCCTTTTAAATGATGGAACTACTAATGGAGAAAAGTTGCAAGCAGCAAATGAAAGATTGGAGGCTTTGGAGAATGCAATTGAAAGTGTTGAGAATGGTTTGGAGAACTTGTTTAGGTGCTTGATTAAAACTAGAGCCTCCCTCTTGAACATTCTCTCTCAATCGAGAGAGAGAGAGAGACCATTTTCAGTGCTAGTTTTTCTCTAAATCCTGCATGCAAGGCATCCAAATTTTAGGGATCTGCTGAGGAATGAATTTTTTTTTTAACCCCAGTGATTCTTAATTGTATAGAATACAATTGTAATACAATGAAATGCAAAGAAAAACTTTATACTCTAAATGTGGTGTCTTCTGTTAATCTTGTTTTCTCAAAATACCATACGTTTACAAAAACTGTTTGAGGCACTGTTCAGCAAGCAAGTGTACTTTTAGATTTGGGATGTTGAAAAGGGAAATGTAACAGCCAAACGATTAATCTTCAGTTGAAGGTTTTAATTTTATTGATTCATGAGAAAGTGTTCAAACCTCTGCAAATATTTGAAGTCTCAGATCCATATTTTCCTATCCCACATGACCAAAATAATTTTATCTGTCATGTTTGAAGCTTAAATTAGTTTACTTTATAAATATAAATGTGAAGAGTTATCTTTGTTCAATAACAACACTAGAAGCATGATCCAAATACTGTTAGAAAAGTGCATCGATGCATTTATAAATTTGATGGTATGACTTATTTTTCACTTTGCTTACGGTGGTTAAACTCTGGAATTGGATTATAGCGTGTGTATCCTGCTGTTTCTGAAAGAAAACACTCAATTCAAATTTCTGCAAAGCTTTGCTTGTTGGTCTACAGGCCTGAAGGAACCATAGTCCACATTGTTATATCCTAGGCCATGATATCAAAGAATGATAATCCTTCCATGACTCAAGGTATTTGCTGAATATTTTTGAAACATTTATGGTTTAGTAGACTACAAAAGGACCACTTTGTTAAACTTTGAATTGGACTATAAAAGTTTTGCAATGACTCAAGGTATTTGCTGAATATTTGTGAAACATTTATGGTTTAATCCAATTCTGCACTCTCGGACTAAACACATTGAGCTGGATATACACTTTGTAAGAGAAAGGGTCATTTCTAAATCCTTGCTTGTGCAACATGTTGCTGGTGCTGATCAAATCGCTGATGCCTTAACAAAACCTCTGCCTTCAGCTCGGTTTGCAGAATTGCGTGACAAACTCAAAGTGATTCCCTCTGTTCAATCACCTTGAGCTTGAGGGGGGAATATAAGAGAGTGTTTAGCAAGAGTGTTTAGCAATGTAAATGACCGGAAGTTAAGCAGTTACTACTGCCATTAACCAGTGCCGGTCACAGTGTGAGTCAAGTGAAATGTATAAATATCAAACACTGTGTACAGTGATTAATGAGAATTCAGTTTACCATTTCCTCTGCATAATGCATTGTTTCTCTCTGTTCTCTGCATTCTGAATTCTATCATGCTTGACAATTGTGGCCTACTTGTAAATTTATCTACAAGCTAAATTCAATGACACATAAAGCCTCAATCCCACAAACCAACCTGTTCTGTGTTTGTAGACTATCATTTAAGAGAATGGGGGAACTGGAAACTAGTGTGAAACATTACATTTCAGCAGTCATAATGGTTTGGACTTGGAGGTTCTAAAGATTTGCTCATGCATTTGGCATAATTCTTGTATTTCAATTATGATATAGAATTTTGAAAATCTTTTCCCTTGAGTCATGTATTCAGTGCACTAATAAGACCATCTCCAACACAAGAGAGTTAAAGAACCATAAATAAGTGGGTCATACCTTGCCACACAATATAAGAATACTAATCACTCCAATGGCACTAAGCTAAGAAAAATAAATTTCTCCACTATGCTGACAGTTGTAGAGGAGAGAGACAAACATAGTAGTATTATGAATCAGTGTTATTAAACTCGGATTGGACTGGCCGGTCTGACCGAGAACTGGTGATGTGACCGGTCCGAGTGATTAGTTCGATCGGATATGCCATGAACCCGGTGTGAACCAGCCGGTTTTTTTACTAAAAACTGGTGACCCGGACCGAGTCTTGTAATCACTCTCTCACTTGTTCCAACGCAGGAAAATGTTTAAGAAAATGGAAAAATGACACAACCAGGGATCGAACCCTATTGAAGGCGTTTGCAACAAACGCGTTTTACCGCTGGACCATCCATCTGGTTCAAAATATTCTTGATAAATATTATATACATAGTATATTGTCAGTTTTAAATTTTTATACCAGTTCATGCGGTTCAACTACTGACCCACCGATCCGACCAGTGACCCGGTAACCCAGTACCCTCACTGAGTCGGTCACCGGTCCGAGTTTTAAAACACTATTATGAATTGTTCTTACCAAGTTGTGCAGCAAGAACATGTTCTACACTGGCAACACATATCACCTAACTTCAATATAAAAACTCATTATTATATTTAAGAACCATGCTAAGAACATGCATTGGATATGCTCTAAAGCCATATTTATCAGTGGTTCTTACTGAGGGTCATAACATTAGGAACTATTCTTAGAAAAGAACACAATTAGAGTTGTATGAGCTAGACATGCAGTTGTAGAACGATTCTTATAAAAGAACCACTGAATAATCGTTCTTACGATTAAAAAAATTATGTGTTAGAATGTACCATTGGAGATAGAAAGAAAGGGAGTCGGGTGGGGGAAAAAAGGATAAGTGGCTGGGAGAGAAGACCAAAAGTGGGGGAATTTTTTTGAAAGTAAGGCACATTCTAGGGTTTACTTGGTTTTACTATTAGAGAAAACATATTCAAAATTCTTAATTGTGACATGGCATGGATTGACCCATTAAAACTCACTTAAGAACCCATTTCCAGTTCTATGGTTGGAGATGCTCAAAGGCTTTTTACTCAACTTGTGCTAATATATTGAAGACATTCATAAAGTTGAGGTTTTTAAGTGGTTACCTTGTAATTCTAAATTCAATGGTAAACTACTATACACACTAGTTAAGTGATGAAATTCATATTCTTAAAAATGGTTTTACTGGTCATAAAAAACGGCTCTGGTCTAGTTCAAAATAGGTTTTGAAATTGGTTTGACGAAAAAACCCAGTTTTGGGTGTCACGCCTGAGGCTGACGATGACGGTGAGTGACCGTCAGTGCATGAAGCACAAACAAGTAAAATGACACATGAATGAACTGAATTCACACCTAAATAAGAGGAGTTCTGAGGTTGTACAGGTATGGAACCATACAATTGAAGGAAGATTTAAAAGAATTGATTGGTACTATCTATACCAACAAGATACATCTTCTTTTCGGGAGCTCATAACATAAAAACTCTATAGTTAAATGTGATTGACTTAGAGCACTAGGATGTGTGATCTTATAGGAAGCTTTCTAGAAAGCGTGTGAGTAGAGACAAAGCTTGCTGAAAAGATATATGTTAATTTGTGGGGACAGTCGACAATATTGAAAACAGTCTGGGTCGTACATCGGGGCGCAAAAATAGTTTTGAAATTCAATTTATATAATAAATTTCAATATAGATATGGTTTCGTTCTATGAAACACCAAACCATCCACACTTCTAATTTAGGTTTGGAAATAACATTGCTTGGTTTTGCAACTGTAGTAATCTTTGTCCCTAAAAAAATAGGTTTAAAAATAGATTTGATTTTAGTTTTTAAAATGTGTTAATATACAAAATATAAAAGCTCGTTTGAGTGGGTGCGTTGCAATTATTTGTTCTCGGAAGTTATTCTTAGTTTTAGTTTTTTAGAACAAGAAAACAATAACAATTTGGAAATGTTTTTGTTTTCTCATTTTTTATTCGTTTTTATCATCACTTGACACTCTCGATCATTGTGATTGTCCATTACCATCACCTAACACCCGTCGTCGTTGCTCCCTGATACCCTCCACCGTCGTTGTCACTGTTTGTGTGGAAAGATCAGCCGAGGGATTCGGCTAACATCCAGCCGACAAATTGATTCCTGTTTAAGCGATTACACTGAGAATGGAACTCTGATTCTCGATTATGGGTTCCCCAACTGCTCCAGAAAGTGTTGAGTGTGATGAATCTACGCTATGCTAAGGCTAAGACTAAGATACATGGAATCGGCTAAGATAAATGCTGTAAAAAGCTGATAAAATGCAAAAGAAATAGTTGTTTGATTGATTTCGCGTGTCCCTTACATTTCTCAGCGGAGGTATATATACACAAAAGAAAAACAAAACTGCAACTAGCCCCTATCGGCCATTATGCGTTCCACACGTTCATGGCTGACAACGAGCGGTCGTGGGTGTCCCTCAACTGCTTCTTCATGCGTATCGTGGGTTAACCGTTCTCCCATCGGCTGGGTAAGCGATTTATCACGTGCTAAATGCATTGGAGACTTTCAAAAGCTAGCTTTAGTTATTTTAGCGCCAAAGTCCATGACTTTCACATATTTAGCCCTTAGTCGAACTTCAAAGCTCTATATTAATTAAAAGTAGCTCAGCCGATGAGACCATAAGAATCGGATATTTCCTTTATCCGCATCGGCTAAACTTTTTAATAATCGGCTGACCTCACGATGTTCCCTGAACTTCTAACATTTTCCTTTCTGACCTCGGCTCAATGGGACCCATTTTCGGCTACCAATCCGATCGGCTTATCCCACGCATCGGCTATTCCCTTCATCGGCTGTGGCTGATATTTTCTGGTGATAACAATTGCCCCCTACATCATTTCAGCTGTAAATGCTGGATTGATGTATCGGATAAGATTCGAGTTTCTGAAAAACGTCAATCGTTAGTCACTTTATATGCATTTAATGTCACCCATTATGACCTGAACGGCTACTTTTCCTACACCCGATGACTGCGCTGCTATCCGATAATATCTTAACAACTCTCATCGTTGGCCGTGCGCATGATTCCTCTTTTCTCGTGATTGCTCACTCTATGTTGGTTTGGCCCTAACTTGTTTGTGCTCTGCACTGCAGTCGGCTAGGGATGAATCCCCTATTGCCCATAGGACTCCTCCTCGTCAGTCAACTTCATCTATCCAGGTTTTAGAGGAAGAACTGCAGCGATATTTTGCTTGGTGACTGCAAAAGGTCTCCTCACCCTCCTCTAGTCACCTGGAAAAGGTGGACGAGGCCTTGATGGGAGAGATCCCCACCGATAAGGGTAAGGTAGCCGATTTGAGGGCTTCCCTTTTCAAACTATCCGACTCTCCTGATGTTCCCTCCACCAGCCGACAACTGTACCGTCAAATGGCGCTACAAGTAAATGACATCTCTGCGGTATATCGGCTGTGCAAGGAGAATTATGACCATGCCACTCAGGACCTGAAACGCCTCCGGGATCTCCAAGCTCAAAGGTCCTCTTTCTTGTCCTCTTATCAGGCAGTCGACAAAGATCGGCAGGCCGACCTAGCTAGGAAAGGTGAACTCAAAGACCGGTTAGCTCGGCTGAATTCGGAGCTGACTCGGATTCAAAACGAAATCAAAGAGCTAACACCCCAACTTGAGCAACTTGACGCGAGACTGGAGACCCACACGGAGAGGCGTTTCAGCTTATATGTTCAGGCTTCCTCTCTGGACCCAGATATCTTACGACTCACCACCCAAAAAGATGGTTTGGAACAAGATATGCAGAAGGGTAGAGAAGGCATAGACTCGGCAAACCATCAATGGGATGGACTGCGGCTCTTGCTGAATCAGGCGAAGGAACAATCTTCAATACCGTCGGTGCAGTGCAGTTCGACGGAAGAATCGGCTGGCGCTGCTTTAAAAAGCGTCCCTGCCGATGTGGTGGCTACTGAAGCACCGGCTATTAGTGATCCGACTGCTATTCTTCCTTACGGGAGTGGAAGACATGGTCAGTAGATGCACCGAGATTGTTGAGGCAGTAGTTGTGGAAGTGCAGACTGCACCAGTTGAAGCTTCCAACCAAGAAGAGGTGGCCGATCCTATTGAGAAGGTTGATCCTCAAGAGGCAACCAAGCCTGCCAGCACCCCTAACCAAGTTGAACCAGCCGATCCTGCTATGGTTGCTGATTCCCCAGTTGCAGCCACTCTTGACCCAACAGACTAGTTATTTCTGGTTGTCTTCAAGTATTTTTGTTGGCTAGGTGGCCGGCCTGTGGTCACCAGAACAATTCCCTGTTTTGTCTTTGAATAGCTTCCTTTATTGTTCTAGTATGCTTTGCCAAACCGTGGGGTAGTATTTCTTCAGGTACTTGCCATTTACGCTTCTATTCATTTCTTCGCCTTGCATGTTAACTAGACGATACGCGTTTCCTGCGAATACTTGACTAACCGTGAATGGACCTTCCCAATTTGGTGACCACTTACCGAATTTAGGGTCCTTGACTCCTATTGGTAAAATAGTTTTCCAAACTAGGTCACCCTCAACAAACTTCTTCAACTTAACATGTTTGTTGTAGGCACTGGCCATTTTGCGTTTGCTTGCCTCAATTCTTTCTAAAGCCATTAACCGATCTTCATCCAACTGATCCAGCTCCATAAGCATGGCTTGCTGATACTCTTCTAGGCTTAAGGAATTCTGTCTCGCCACCCTTAGAGAAGTGACATTGATTTCCAAAGGCAAAACCGCATCTTGGCCGTAAGTCAGCCGATATGGAGTTGTGCCCGTGGCCGTTGACTTGGAATTCCTTATGGCCCATAAAGCCTCATCCAGAGTTAAATGCCATTTTCTGGACTTGTTTTCCAAATTCTTTTTGATCAGGTCCACGATAATCTTGTTGGTTGCCTCGGCTTGTCCATTGGCCTGTGCATAATATGGGGATGAATGTATCAACTTAATCCCAAATCACGAGCAAAGGCAACCACCTTATCTCCGGTGAACATAGTTCCTGATCCGTGGTAATGGTCTGCTGGAATCCCAAACCTGTATAGGATCCGGTGTTGAATGAACCGGATAACGTCATCTTGCTTTGTACCTTGACCATCTACCGAGCCTCCACCCACTTAGTGAAGTAATCGGTTGCCACAATAATGAAATTGTGTCCTTTGGAAGATGGTGGATGGATTTTGCCGATCAAATCCATGGCCCACCTCTAAATGGCCAAGGCTTCACCATGGATGCATCAATTCATTGGTACCCTTTGAATGGGACCATGCAACTGGCATTCTTCACATCCTTTGGCGTATTGAAAGCAATCGGTGTGATGGTAGGCCAATAATAGCCATGGCGATAAATTAACCATTTCATAACAGCCCACCTATGCGAGCCGCATATGCCTTCGTGAACTTCACCCATAACCCTTAGGGCTTTATTTTTATCTATGCACTTCAACAGTACCCCATTCATGCTTCTCTTATACAATTCATCATCAAGAAGCACATACCTTAGAGCTCGTCTCCTAACTTTGGGGTTAGTGCACTTAGAAGGATCTTGTAAGTACTCGATCAACTCGTTCCTCCATGACTCGATTTGGTCTGCGACCATTACCTCGGCTGGTAATTCGTCGTACTCTAAAGTCAGCAAAGAATTCCTATACCCGGAGGCCTCTTGGGCCAGATCGTTCGCCTCCATATTAGCTCCTCTAGGGATGTATGACACCTTTGCATCAATAAACTGGTGAATCAATCTGTCAGCCGTTGCGTAACGCGCCAACAGATTTGGATTGTTGCACCCATATTCTTTGGTTAGTTGTCTGACCACTAACTGGGAGTCGCCCTTTACATGAATGTACTCGGCGCCCATCATGGCTAACAACTTTAACCCTATGATCATGGCATCGCATTGCTGGCTTGGTTATTAGTTAAATACTGGTTTAGCCGATACGCAAACCTCCACATCTTCCCATCCGGGTTGGTAATTGTCACTACCCGACTCGCTTTCTCGGGTTTTGGACCCATCAAAAGTTAGGACCCAAGGCAATAGGTTTATGCAAGTAATTGGGGGTATCCAAGGGTCATCAACTTCCACGCAGGGATGTTCTGCCAGGAAATCGGCTAGTGCACGACCTCGACAAATTCTTAATGGGACGTATTTCAACGCTGAAGCGATGAGCTTAATGGCCCACTTCATCAAGCGACCTTGTAAGACAGGCCTATTAAGCAAGTACCTAACAATGTCAATTTTGCATAAAACTAATATTTCATGTGGCATTAAATAATACTCAAGTTTTGTACAAGCGTAAAACAAAGATAGGCACAACTTCTCCAATGGAGTATATCTGGTCTCAGCATCATTGAGACTTCGGCTAAGGTAGTACACCGCTCTTTCAGTTCCATCTTCAGCATCCTGTGCTAACAGGCAGCCGATAGACTCTTCAGCGGCCGCAATGTAAAGTTTCAAAGGCTTCCCTGGCATGGGGGGCACCAAAACTGGTGGACTAACTAAAGCCTTCTTTATTTGTCCAAAGGCCTCTTGCTGTTCAGGGCCCCACACCATCTCTTCAGCACTCTTGAGCTTTAGCAAAGGGGAAAAAGCCTTCATCTTACCAGCCGAATTAGCTATAAATCTTCTCAAAAAGTTAATTTTACCCAGCAGGCTCTGTAACTCCTTTTTGTTCCTGGGTGGTCTAGCCTCTATCACTGCCTTGGCTTTGTTTTGGTCTATTTCAATGCCCTTTTGATGCACCAAGAAACCGAGGAAGTTGCCAGCCGATACACCAAACATGCACTTTGCGGGATTCATCTTCAAATTATGGATCCTCATCCTCTGTAAAGCCTGTTCCAAATCGGCTAAGTGGGCTTTGAAGTCTTTGGATTTTACCACCACATCATCTATGTATACTTCCATAGTCTTGCCGATTAGATCATGGAAGATAGCGTTCATTGCTCTCTGGTAGGTGGCCCCAAAGATTCTTCAAGCCGAATGGCATCACTAACCATTCATAAATTCCCGGTGCCCTGGGCACTTGAATGCGATCTTGTGAGTGTCCTCCTCGGCTACAAGTATCGATTATAGCCCGAGTACCCGCCCATGAAGGTTAAAATACCATGTGTGGCGGTGCATTGACTAACATATGCGCCACAGGCATCACATATTCGTCCTTTGGAGTGGCTAAATTCAAGTCTCTATAATCAATGCAGACTCGAATCTTGCCATTCTTCTTCTTGACAGGTACTATGTTGGCTAACCACTCTACGTACCTGGCTGTTCTGATGAACCCAGCATTGAGCAAACGCTCGATTTCCGCTTTGATTTGTGGTATCAACTGAGGATGGTATCTTCTAGGTGGCTGCTTATGTGGTTTGAATCCCTCTTTGATCGGTAGCCTATGCTCCACCAATTCTCGTGCTAGCCCAGGCATCTCATGATAATCCCATGCAAAGCAGTCTTTATAATTTTTCAGCAGGGCTACCATCTCTTCCTTATCCTCTTCCCCCAGCAATCCGCTGATTTGCGTTAGCCGAGGCTCTTCTGGAGTTCCTAAATTGAGGTTCTCCAAGGGGTCTTGTGATTCAAAGGTTGGCAAAGTCCTTTGAATAGGTGATTCAAACTCCATCGGCAACTCCGTGATCTCGTCTGCCGATGTGAGGCCATCGCCTTGTCGTTTGTCTATCATCCAGGACTCAGCTACGTGAGATTCAATCCTAAAAGCCTCTAGCCGGTCCCATAAGTCCTGCACCACCTGGGTGTCTTTAAACATATCAAACCTCCGTGGCTAGCCGTGGTTCGGCTAATTGCTCAATCTTGAACCCCTGGGGTGTCAAGTTACTGAGATTCCCAGTGATCCTTCCTCGTATTCCTCAAGATATGACTATGGGAGCCACAGAAGGAGAGTAGAACAAGGCTTCTAGATTTTGTACCTCGGCTGGGAATGGATTGTCATCAGCTGGGACTATCTCAATTTTATCCCCTTCCCAAAAAATGAGCTTCTGATGCATGGTGGAAGGTAAGCATTGGCTGGTGTGGATCCAATCTCTCCCTAGCAGGACTGCATAAGATGGTTTGCCATCAATCACGAAGAAAGCTGACTTGATGCTTTTGGGGCCAACTGTGATCTCGGCTATCAGGATTCCTAAGGCAGACGAAGCCTCTCCCATGAAGCTAGCCATTTTCATGTTAGTTGGGATCAGGTCTTCTTCAGACTTGTTCAGACTCCTCAAGGTGGCCACTGGCATCACATTTAATACTGCCCCATTATCAATGAACACTCGACTGAAGGCCTTGCTATTGATGTGGGCTCTCACGTACAGGGGCTTCAGGTGCTTCACCATTTCTTCGGTAGGCCTACCAAATACAGTACTCAAAGCATCTTTTGCCGTGTCATCGGCTAAAGTTACCCATTCTGCTTCTTCCACAAATATGTCTCCTTCTAAGTGTTCGATCTGGGAGTAACCAGCCCAGAACTCACTTGGGATCAGGCTGACGACCTCGATGGCGGCCATCAATCCGGCTTCACTCTCATCTGAGAGATAATCCAAAATTGAATCTTCTCGGTAACCAGACTCTAAGTTCGGCTCGTCATTATCATTCAAGCAGTTTGTGTATGTGTGAATGTGCCCTTCCTCTTTACCAGGTTCCCCTTTTCCTTCTTCAGGTTGCCTTATGTCTACCTCGGCAACCGGGATTGTCATTGAGGCTTCCTTGGTTTGATCAATTTCAACTTTGTCAGGCTCCAAACCGCAAGGTCCAAAAGCCCTGTCAATGGCTTCTGCCACTTTAGCTTCTGGGATCTCCTTCTTGTCGACTGCCTTGGCATCGGCTATCAACTGCAGGGTTTGTTTCATTCTTTGCAAGGATCTAGCCCTCTGCAGCCTTCTCTTCTGCGTTCTAGTCAGTGTGACTGGCTTGAACTCTTTCTTCTTCGGAGGTTGATTAACCACCCACTTCCCTTCTTTGACATTTGCAGCTGGCTTGATCATCCTCTGTGGTTTGAGTTCATCATCATTCCTTACGGTTATGCGAAGAAAGGACATTCCCCCTTCGACATTGAACTCTGCCACTCTTCTCTTAGACTTTGGGAGAGGGTCCTCAGTGATCCTGGGCATGCTCGGCTGGGCTTCAGCTGAGGTTCCCAGTCGAGTTTGCCCCCCAGTCTCCTGAGCATACTGTGTTCTCTCAGTCTTTGAGTGCATGTTGCGGTACTGGCTGATCAACTCGTTAGTCAAACGTCCGGGTCTGGGAGGTTTACCATGGAATCGGCTCGAAGATGGTTGGCCCCCGGCGTTTTTCGGTAACACTGGTGGGTTTCCCAATCTGTCAAACACAGATCCCCTGGTGACCTCTTGGTTTCTTTTGGATTCTTCTTTGGGTATCCAAACACTCCTGATGAATTGTTCCCCTCTTATTGGCCTGGGCTGATCAGGCCTTGAGAAGGACACCATGGCCATGGTTACAGCTGGGAATGGATTGGTGTCTACTGACATCTCGGCTATGCTCTTGTCGGCTAGCTTGAACCTACCCTCCTTGATAGCCTTTTGTATGGCCTTCCTGAAAACTACACAGTTAGCTGTAGAATGGTTATATGAGTTGTGCCACTTACAATATTTCTTGTTCATCAATTCTTCAGGAGGTGGAATCTGATGCCCCTCTAGCAGCCGAATTTGCTTGTCCTTGAGTAAATGTCGAAAATCTGGTCACGCCTTGGTTATGTCAAAGGAATACCGCCCTATCCTCTGTTGACTCGGTTTCTTTGGCCTTAGCGGCCTTGATCTTTGGCGAGAATAGCTCTTCCCTTTGACTATTTCGGCTACCATCATATCAGCAGTGAGGTCAGCCATCTCGGAGTCAGATTCCTCCGCCTCTATAATAGAGACCAGATGGGGGCCCTTTCCTCGGCTATCCCTTCGCTTTTCCTTTTCCTGGATATATTGCTCAACTCGGATGGCCCTTTCTGCCAGTTGATTCAGATCTGTGCAGGCTTGCCCTACTAACTTCTCCTTCAACTGCGGGTGCATGTTGTTAATCACCATGGAGGTGTATTCGGTTTCAGGGAATTGCACAGAACACTTCCCTGCTTTCTTTCTGAATCTTTCAATATAATCAGCAACCGACTCATCGACTTGCTGCCTGAGACTAGTTAGATCGGTTACCGTAACTTGAGGTTGCGGCCAGTAAAATCTATCATGGAAACACCTCTCCATGATTGATCTGTCTGCGAGTTTGGAGGCAAGGAGGAGTACCAGGTGAACGCTGTCCCAGTGAGTGATAATGGAAAGAGCTGAAGCTTGTGATACTCATTCTGGCTGCTTTCACCACACTGGGCTGTGAAACGCCCTATGTGCTCCATGGTAGACTTGCCATCCTCCCCTGAGAATATGGTGAAATCTGGAGTTTTGAATCCCCTAGGGAGAGGAACCATCCGATCCACCCATTCAGGGTACGGTTTCCTGTAAATAGGACGGTCCAACGGCTTTAACTGTATCCCGAAGTACTTCTTGATGGTATTTGCGATCATTTCTGGGTCTATCAAATGGGAGGCTCCCTGCCGATTATCTTGTGGATTCGGTGGGCGCACTCGACCTTGGTCTCAGGAGGAAGCTTTGTTGGAGCAATTACGAAGGTTAAAGGTATTTGATGGAACATTGCCTAGAGGTGGATTAGTAGTCCATTCTTTGCTCTGGACCATATTCCCAAAACCTCAGGCACGAGTCCTGGAGCAGTAGATGCATGCAGGGTAAAGGTGGAGCAGTGTTCCATGTCCGCTCTCCCCATAGTTGCTACCGTTCGTAGTATATTTGAACTTCTTTGGAGGGTATGGCGTGGGGCCAGTTGCGGTTGGCGAGAATGGTGGATTGTTGGCATTCCAATCACCAGATAGCTTCACTGAACCATAACCAGGGCCATCGGTGCGGTCGGCTGTCCATATGAGTTTACACGCAGTGGGCCATGCGTTGGAGCACACGACATTCTTGGCGGAGACCGATAGGTCCAACCGCGTTAATTGGCCTGCGGGCCATGGTGAGCTGCCCATCCTGCAGATTCGCTTGATCGGTGGCATCACTTGCCCTCAAAGACGGGGTGGTACCCATGTATTCTGGCGATCACCGCGTATGCGGGTTGGTGGCTCTAGGTAGTGGTATGGGTTGTGCTGAGCAGGTCGGTTTGAACCACATTCGGTTAAATTTGCCCGGACTGGCGCCTTGTGCATGCTGGGTTTGCCCGTTCCCCCTGCCAACGCAGAACTAGCCGAGTATTCACCTTGCTGTCCTCGGCTGCTCTCCATATCTCACGCCTGCTGAACCTCGTTATGCACCATGGGTCTGACAATGTCTGCCAACTGCCTTGACACTTGGTACATAATATCATGAATTCCCATATTAATCTGCTGCCTGATGAAAGAAGTGGTCATGACCACTGGAGCTTCGGCATTCTCTGGGTTATTCATTTCTGCAGAGGCTGGTGCGGAGACTGGGATGTCTTCAACCGCTATGGGCATACCCAAGGTGTATGTTGACTCGTTGTTCTTGCGTGATGGGGTTCTTTTGGGATTCGAACTCGACTCCATGTTGTTGTTGAGTTTCTTTCCGGACCTCAGGTTCATACGCCAAGCGTGATCCTGCCCTGGAGAATCAAACCTGTCCTTCAATTCACCTATGGTCCCACCGGGCGTGCCAAACTTGTTTGCATGGAAAGATCAGCCGAGGGATTCGGCTAACATCCAGCCGACAAATTGATTCCTGTTTAAGCGATTACACCGAGAACGGAACTCTGATTCTCGATTATGGGTTCCCCAACTGCTCCAGAAAGTGTTGAGTGTGATGAATCTACGCTATGCTAAGGCTAAGACTAAGATACATGGAATCGGCTAAGATAAATGCTGTAAAAAGCTGATAAAATGCAAAAGAAATAGTTGTTTGATTGATTTCGCGTGTCCTTTACATTTCTCAGCGGAGGTATATATACACAAAAGAAAAACAAAACTGCAACTACCCCCTATCGGCCATTATGCGTTCCACACGTTCATGGCTGACAAAGAGCGGTCGTGGGTGTCCCTCAACTGCTTCTTCATGCGTATCGTGGGTTAACCGTTCTCCCATCGGCTGGGCAAGCGATTTATCACGTGTTAAATGCGTTGGAGACTTTCAAAAGCTAGCTTTAGTTATTTTAGTGCCAAAGTCCATGACTTTCACATATTTAGCCCTTGGTCGAACTTCAAAGCTCTATATTAATTAAAAGTAGCTCAGCCGATGAGACCATAAGAATCGGATATTTCCTTTATCCGCATCGGCTAAACTTTTTAATAATCGGCTGACCTCACGATGTTCCCTGAACTTCTAACATTTTCCTTTCTGACCTCGGCTCAATGGGACCAATTTTCGGCTACCAATCCGATCGGCTTATCCCACGCATCGGCTATTCCCTTCATCGGCTGTGGCTGATATTTTATGGTGATAACAGTCACCATAACTGCCTAGCACCCTTCACTACCGTTGTTATCGTCTGACACCAGTTGTCGCCACCACAACCCAGCATCCTGCCACCAATCTGGCCACAATTGTTGCCCAATACCTTTCATCATCACTGTCGTCATATGATACGTCACCATGTTGCAACTCAACACCATTCGACATTGCCATATGATACCTTCTAATTTTCTATTATCACTACTACCCAACCATTCCATCATTGTCGTCGTGGTAACCCAACAATCTTTATCGCTACCACTACTGCCGCCCTGCATCCTCCACTGTCGTCATCACCAACACATTCTGGAACTTTTGATCACCACGAAAACCTGACACCCTCAACCACAGTCTTAGGTGATGTCACAACCTAACACCCTCCATTAGTGCCACTATCATCACCATTGCCACCTGGTACCTTATCGTCATCGATGTTGTCACTATTTGACACTCTATACAATTGTTGTCATCTCTAACTATCACCATCCACCGCTATTATCACATGTTAACCTGCATCATTGTTGCCACCACCCAGAACCCTTTATTGTATCTGCCACCACAACTCAGCACCCTTCACCGTCACTCGTCAACACGTTTGCCACCACAATCACCACCTGTTATCCTCTACTTTCAAAATATGTTCTCAGAACAATTTTATCAAAGAATTTTTTTTTCTCATCTTTGAAACTGTTTTAAATCAATATTACAAAAATTCTTTTTTGATGTTGTGTTTTGAAAAATAGTTTTTGAAAATTATTTTATAGAAAACTAGCATAAAGGTTGTTGTTCTCGCCTTTCTGCATTTTTTATTTTGTTTGTTGTGTGGATTTTTTTCATATGCATGTTGTTAGATAAACTTGCTAAATAGAAGGGATGTTATGTGATAGTTAAGTAAACCATTGTTTTATTATTTTTTTAATAGTTCTAGAGAAGGCAGCCGAGTGGTAAAACGCTGCTGGACATTAGGAGCGTAGATTCGAACCCACAATGTTTCACTTTTCTCTCCCCATCCTCCCACCCCCGACTATTTGTACTAAGGACAAAAAAAAAATTAATAAAAAATAAAGGTACATAAAAAGATTCTTGCCAATTCAAACTATGGGCAAATTATTGATAAAAGATTATTAAATTTCAATATTACAATTATTTTAAGTAGAGTCAAGGGTAAAAATATAAAAAATTGTGGAGGCCAAAATTATGTATTGCCTTTATAATAGTTAAGATTATTTCAAAACAAAAAACAAAAATATAATCAAATGGACCTTTAGTTTCTCTAAAATGATCTCTCGCTTTTTCTTTTTTTTCTTTTTTTTTTGAAAAAATGATCCCTCACATTAAAGGATAAAATAAGACATCTTATTTATTAATTAGAAAATCACTTATTGATATTTTAATATGTCCAAATGTATTATACATCATAATGATCGAGGTGGTATGCATCATGATTGATATTAGTTTTATTGCCTATCAAATATTAGACACCTAATAATTACACATAATAATAAGTGCAATATTATAACATCATTAAAAATTAATAATTACTAATATATAGTTTCTTATATGATTTTATTGGATTAAAATAATTTTTATAACAAAAAAAATAATGTTCCCTATACATGACACGGTTCCATTCTAGTGTACTACAATCATTGATTTCTTTTTCATTTCTCAATTAGTTACTTACTTAAAAAGAATCAAATCCAAATAATAAATCACAAGAAATATTCACATGATCCTTTTTGTACACGTATATTTTAATAATCATGAAAATGATCATATATTTATTGTATTTATTTTCTAATTTTTTAATTACTCACAACAATTTTTATATGAATCTATAAAAAAATCATAAAAAAAGGAAAAGCCTACAAGAAGGACGGCAAAATACGGACTTATTTATTATTTCTTGTTTACTATTTCAAAATTTGATGTGGAAAAAGTAAAAAAAAAAAAACTTTAAAAACAACAAACTAAAATAAAGTTCAATAATTAAAAATAGAAAATACATTTTTTCGTGTTACTGAATCGATGAGAGCTGCAATATTTTTTCTTTGAAGCTGTTTTTTTTATTGGCTAAAGAAGAAGATGACAATTCTGTCGATATGTCTTCCCAACAAAGCCGGCAAAAACTGACATGGCAAGCTCAAGGAGCTTATCCAAACACGTGTAGACCTGTCATTGAATTGAATAAAGACCGTGACCAGCAAGTAAGCTAAAGCCAAAAAATTAAAAAGGTTTTGAAAGCATAAATAAATGTGTATTCTACATTTCTACCACCGTTCAGTCCAAGAAAAGGATTTCCTTGATCAATGTGATCATCACATCATCACATCACATGCCTTCGATATGGTATACTCGCTACGGATGAATTATAAACAAAAATTAATTAATTCATACTTATTATGATAGTTAATTAATCATATTTAATTTATATAATTTTAATTAAAAAAATTAACTCTATTATTTAAATTATTTTCTATAGCTAATAAATTAGTTTATAGTAAATACAAAAAGTTAAATTAAATGGGGAGTATTTTGGAGATACTATTATTAAATAAAAAAAAGTAGTTAATATCTGCTTATATTTTATTCAAAAAAATATGAGATAAAATTTGTTTATAATTCATTCCGAAAGGAGTTCTTACAACATTATACTTTTCTTTCTAGCAAAGCAAACACTATAAGGCTTTGTTTGGATCACAAAAGAAAGTAAAATGAAAGAAAATAAAAGAAAAGATTGTTAAATAAATAAAAATGAGTATAAAGTGAGTAGAAAGTGAGATATTTTTTTTGATAAGAGCGAAAGTGAAAGTAAAGTGAGAGAAAAAAAATGTATATTTGTAGAATGACAAAAATAACCTTACATAAAAGTTAAATATGGATAATTTATTTAAATTATTTAAATTTAATTAGTAAATTTTTGTTTAATATATATTATTTAATTTTATTTAATTTATCACAAAATATATAATTAATTTTTTATTTAATATATATAATGTGAAAGAAAAATAAATTAACGTTTTTATCCAAAAAAAATAGAAAAGTAAATTAAAGTAAAAAAAGAGCAAATGAGCTTGGAAACTTTTGTGAAATTATATACTCCCTCCGGTTCTCAATGTAAGAGAAAAAAATGTGTTTTTTAGGGTTTCAAAATATAAGAGATATGTGAGATAAAAAAGTGTTTTTCATTAGAAAAAAGAGTGTTTTTCTTGGTTTTGATGAATTAGGGTTTTGTCTCTTATATTTAGGACCGGAGGGAGTATGCTGCATACAAACATGCACGTCTCCCAAAACAAGGGTATAACGTCTTTTTGAAAAATTGTAACTCTTCTTCAAGTTTTCTCGCCGATTTGTGCGGAAAGCTTTTTAAATATGGGTCCCAGAAAAATCAATATTTCCTTCACTTTATTATGAGGTCCAAACAAAAAAAGCACGTATTCCAAAAAAACTTTCTATTCTATGGGGTTTTCTTCCCTCCACTTTCAGCTAAAACAACCGATGCGTAAATAATTTTTTTTTTTTTGGCTCAACATTAACCTCATCATTTTTTGCCTCATTCTAAAGGACTCAAGCCCTTTGGCTGAAAGTGTGTTCTGTCATAGCATGTTATATTGGCATTATTATTCCTGTGTTGTTGCGTACTTCAATTAACTAAAGGAAATTAACAATAATTTTTATAAATGACACTGTGTAAGTCCAATTAAGAATATGCTTGAAGATTAGTTAGGCTTACACATACTTCCCACTTTCATCTAAAATTCCCGGAGTTCAATATCTGGAATAATCTCCGGAGTTATCTTAAAATTGCAATAGCACGCCTTTTGATTAAATAATGCCTAATGTGGACCAAAAGCATAATCCTAAATCATGGAAAAAGCCATTCTCGAAACCACTTGAAAGTTGTGTCTCTACTACGTACCAAGAAGTTGAGCCATGTCTTTAGGAAGCACAGAATAGGGTAACAGATCTGAAATGTGACTTCTGACCTTCATCAATTGACCAAATTTTTTTTAGAAACAAACAAACCAAAAACGCAAAAAAACAAAATGTATTGAGCAGGTCAGATTATAGTATGATTTGATTATAGTCTGTACATTCCAAATTCCATTGTGAGGATTGTAAATTGAATTTTATTTACAGATAACATGTTAGATAAAATTATGGTCTTTTTATGTTTTAACATGATTTTGACTCTCAAACTATAATTTGAGTTAAAAAAAATCTATTAAGTCAAACAAAATCATAATTTACAAACTATAGTTCAAATTAAACCTGTTAATTCATCATATAGATGTGATCGTGTGTTTGGAAATCTTGTTGCCACGTCCAATTCAACAGAAATTAATATAAAGGCCGGCAGAGTTTGGACAATTGGAGATTGTTAGCTACTTGTTGCATATTAATTAAAAGATAAATTGTTATTCTCATACTATTATTTTTTTGGAATAAAAATTGTATTAAATCTTTTGGTTAGGAGTGGATTTAATTCTTTCACACACACGAGATCTATTGCGTAGGATCTTTCGAAAGAGACAAAGTCTTATAATAAGAAGAACGATACAGAGAAAATCGTAGAAAATTTTAAAATACTACACGAACTTCATTGTTTGGCAGATTGCAATCCTTAAAAGGAACATAGCCGACGAGTCATAGAAAATCATTTTTTTTTTTCATTTTTGTACCTCATTTTTTTTTTTGGGTACATAGTACCTCATTTGTTAACCACCGTCTGTATATGAAAAATGAAACAATTAACTGTATCGAGTCATGATCAAGGTGCAGAGAACTTTGAAAGACAAGCTTTGATTGTAACCGACCTTCATGAACTAAAACCATAAGGAACCACACTATAAGCGGTGGCATAAGTTTATCGGAAGATAGGGGCAGGGCAGGGGCGCAGGAATTGGTCTTTTTTATCCCTTCTAATTTTTTATCCCCCGTATATAATACCCATGTTTGAATGTTTCCTTTAAAATATGGGGAGGCTTGTTGTATTGTCGATAATAAAGACGTGACAACATAACAATGATATAGAAAATCAAAAACCAAACACTGCATAGCACCTTGGCATATTCAATTATTCAAATGACATCATAAATGCCTAAATAGGTGTAACTAACTTGATAATTTAAAATTTTCTTGATTATTATGTTTTTTATCCAGACTTTTAAGATGTTGTGTGTTTGAATTTTAAGATTAGGATAATATTAGTTAAAGAAATGCTAATAACACATTTGTTAACACTCTATTCTCAACACACTTTTTTTATTGGTTGAACTTTATAGTCTCACCAAATTTATGTGGAGTCCACGTGTTCTAGTGGGAGCATTTGAATTTCAATCATGCTGAGACAATATATTGGAAAAAGAGCTAGTGTCTTTTTTACACTTCTCATCTTAATTATGCCAAATAATTTTGAATTTTGTATTTGAATTTTATGTTATGCTCTGAGCCAAGTAATAAAACTTTCATATCATAGCTTGTAACCAAAAAAAAAAAAAATTCATATTATAGCTCATAATAAATCCTCCTTGTTCCACAAGTATATCAGCACTTTATAATATTCTTAACAAAAAAAACCATCAGATAAATCTAGACCTCTCTCATGAGCTTCACCTAATGTCTATAGGTATAAATAAGAGACATTATACCTTTGATTCATCTCAGAATTTGGCACCCTTGAAGATGAAAAAAGCAAGCATAGCTACCTTTTCCCCAAACCCAAAACATTCCAGCAAGTATGGCATCAGATCTATTAGCTTACCAACTAGATCACATCCAAGCACACTTCAAATTGAAGAAGAGCTGAGCAAGCTTAAATCATGGGAGTCATCATCATCATCATCTACATCAAAGGCTGAAACAATTTGTTTTGGTCTATCTGGCCTTGCAGAGTTGTACAAATGCATAGAAGATCTTCTAAAATTGCCACTCACACGACAAGCACTATCTCAGCACAAAAATGAGAAATGGGTTGAGGATTTGTTAGATTGTCCATTAAGATTCTTGGATCTATTGGGCAAAACAAGAGATTCCCTTTTGTTAATGAAAGGAAAAGTTGAAGAATTTCAGTCTGCACTTAGAAGGAGAAAGGTTGGTGGTGATTCAAGCAATGAAAGCCATCTTGCTGAATATTGGAGTTTGAGAAGGAACATGAGGAAGGAATGTACAAAATCACTTCTTTTGTTGAAACAGATAGATGAGTCATTTGCGGCATCTCTTCCATTGGATCTCAACAACCACCTCTCTGCAGTGGTGAGAGTGCTTAGAGAAGCTAGTTTGATCACTTGTTTAATTCTTCAGGCACTTGTTGTGTTTCTTTCTTCACCAATTTTGAAATCAAAGGTTAATAAGTGGGCATTGGTGTCAAGGTTGATGCAAAAGGGGGTGTTTGCTTGTAACAATCAACAAGAAAATATAAGTGAGTTGGAGAAGGTGGATTTTGCACTTAGCAGCTTGAGTATGGACAATCTGAGCAAAGATGCTGAGGCTGAGAAGATTCAATCTGCACATGGAAGGTTAGAAGCATTGGTGGTGGCCATTGAAGGGATCGAAAATGGATTAGAATGTTTGTTTAAGCGCCTTATTAATACTAGAGTGTCTTTTCTTAATATATTTTCTCCTTAAGATTGAATATGAAAGGCATGTGAGATTAAGAACTCAATCCAACAAGGCCTTCCAAATGTACAGATAGTGATGTTAAATGTTGATGATGGAATTGTACATTCTGTTTTGTTACCCAAGTTTCATTCGTTGAACTTTTGTATCTTTCCTATTTGTTTCTTCCCTTTCTCTATTACACTCGACATCTTTAATTTTCAAAAGCATAGACATATATTACCTTCACATCTTATTGAAGGCAGACATCAAATAATGTTTGTCATTTTAGTAAAAAAAAATGTTAAAATATACTTTTTTTCTCATATCTTTATTTTAGTTTTTAATTTGGTCCCTCATTTATTTTTTGTTTCAAAATGGTCATTTATTTTGCAAAGTAATACCAATGTAGTCCTTTCCATTTAAATTGTGGTACAGAGAGGATCACATTGATATAATTTTTATAAACAAGGGACTATTTTAGAACAAAAAATGGGACCATTCAGATAACTTTTGCAAAATAAGGGACTATTTCGAAACAAAAAATAAACGAGGTACCACATTAGTATAACTTGGCAACATAAGGGACCATTCCAGAACAAAAAATAAAAGATGAACCAAATTGAAACCTAAAATAAAGATAAGAGACTAAAAGTATAATTTAACATTATGTCAAAAAAAAATGTATAATTTAACCTAAAAAAACATAGACATACATTTCCCTTTTTTCAAGTTATTCTCGTCAAAAAATTTATCCATTTTTGGTCTTCACTTTTTTACAAAACTGTATGTTTTTTAGTTTCTATGTTGGGACTAAAAACATACAGTTTTATAAAATGTGGGAGGGAAGCAAAATCTCTCCTAACCCATTTTTTGCTCTCCTCTAAAGTTGGGATTTTTTTTAGGGGGAGTTTAAATTATTTAGAATAAAATGACTTAAATAACCTTGTATAAAACATAATATAAATGATTATAAGGATACATAAGTAAATTAATTCATTCCCTCCATTAAAATTCCTCCCTCTCCTCCTGAACCAAACAAGCAAAACTCTCCTCTCCCACTCCTCCCCTCCTATGAACCAAACACAATATCAAGTTGAATTCCTTCCCTCCCTTCCATTCCCCTTCACTCCCCTCCATTAAAATCTCTCTCCTCACCTCGTTTGAACCAAAGAGACCCTGAAGAAACTAGTCATTAATTGTTATTACTGCAACATTGAAAAGTTCAAACTAAACGATTAAATTACAATAAAATTATAGCAAAAATAGTTATACGTATATCTATTAACTCGAACGTGTAACAATATCGGTAAGTAAAAAAAAAAATAGTGTGAGGCGCTGTGATGTGACTTCAATTCTCTAAAGTTGTTGAAGTAGCAGCACAATTTACCGAACCTGAATGCTATGTATGATTTTAGTAACGTGAGTGAAATAATTGGCAAAAACCGAGCAGAATGTGATAGGACTGTGGCCCTGTGTATATCATCAATTAACTGTAAACAGAGCATTCAACTACCTCTGTAACCCAACTGGCAAAAGCATGAACTACGTGATACACAATTATAAATGATGAAGTTGGTGACGAGTGGAGGAGTTGTAACAAGAGGAGGAATGACGCACTAATGAGTATAATTTCTAGTTGCAGCAACTTAATGTTTCTTTAGGACACAATTTGGGGCTATACTCAAATTTCAGGAGAAATTTTTTTAATATAAAAGTGTAAATTTGAAAATAATTATTTTGAATATAAGTACTTAAGATTTGAGAAAGGTAAAAGAATTTGACATATCATTATGTAAAACGGGGTTTCTGGATATAGTGTGTCACATGTTATTATCGGTGTTATCAAACTCGTATAGGTCATCGACTCGGTCGGGATATCGGGTGTATGGATCACGGGTTGAACCGCACAAGTTATTGTGTATCAAATATATAACATGTGTACCATATAAATATACTAAAAACCTATTTGGCAAACCAACGGGGGTTGAGACTAATAGAAAATGTTAGTCTTGCACAACGTGGCGAACTAATGTTTGAATTCTCGTTAGAGAAGTGCCCACATTTAGTGCATTTTCTTGGTCAAAGAATGATTATTGTTGTAAAGTCAACCCTAGCCTGGTTACAAATGGCTCATTACTAAGGCAATCAAAATCCACAAACTCTTAGATAAACTACTAAAAACATGAGTTGCTCATGATTTAATAATCTAATATGTCTACCACAACAAGTTTGACTTACATTCACTCAAACTAAATACTCAATTAGATCTGAACCAGAAACTAGAAAGGCTACCAAACCCTAACCCAGCATCCCAAAGTCGATAACCAACCACCGTGCTTTCTCTCTTCTCACTAGCTTAGAGGTATTAGATCTGTTGGAGATTGCGTTCCTATTTTCACCCCTATCAAACATCGATAGATGTCTGATGCTCAAACAAAGTTTCATCCATTTGTTTTTGTTTTTATTGCAGAATGTATTGTTTGCATTTTTCGTACAATTATTGTAGAAAAATTGGACCTTCTATTATAGAAAATATAGTAAAATTTCCTCTTAGGCGGTTTGAGCATGTATAGAAACATTGTTAAAGATGATTGATTAAATGGAGAATAGTGCAACTCTTAGAAGTAAAACGATACTAAGAAAAATAATAGGTGAAACCATTAAAAGAAAAACAATCTATCTTTGAATTCATAACTTGATATTAAACACTGGCATCGTCTTATATATGTAACTGATCTCTACTGAAAAATAAGATATGTTGTTTAAATTAAAAAAGAAAGATATGTTGTTGTTGTATTATATAATATAGGTTTAAATGTAATTTTGGTTCCTCAACTTTCTCAATTTGTCGATTTTGGTTCTCATACTTTTTAGTTGCACTTTTGGTCCCTCAAAATTAAGGATTTTTTGCACTTTTGGTCCCCAAAAATCTTGAATTTTGGGAAAATGGAAGACCAAAAAGGCATAATTCACGATTTTTTTGGAAAAAGTGCAATTAAAAAACAGAGAGACCAAAATTGCCAAATTGAGAAAGTTAAGTGACCAAAATCATAAAAAATAAAATAGGGAGACCAAAATTGCTAAATTGAGAAAACAGGGGGACCAAAAGTATAATTAAGTCTATAATATAATAATAGACAAAATTAATACTCCCTCCGTTCCTTTTTAATTGTCAATTTTTAGAGAATCTTTGTACTATTTAGATGTTCTTCTCAAAGTTTAAGATTACATTAATTATTTTTTTTATCAATTATACTCTTAACTATTTATTATAGAGAGAGAAATAAGTGTAATGGGGTAATAAACAGTCAATGGTATTACAGGAAAAAGTCCAATAATTTCATCAAGAATAATAAAATTTATTGGTTTCCTTGGTTTGTGTAAAACAACCTTAAACAACATCTAAAAAGGAACGGAGGTAGTAACTTATATAAACCTTGAGTAATGTTACGGTCCATTACTTTATGGAGAAAGTATTAAATGAAGATGTATATGAATTTATTATATTCAAAACTTTAAAATATTTTTTTTTTCATTTAATCATTTGGAGGATGACAAATTCTAACATGCCCTAAGGTTGTTGTTTAAGGAGACAAAAGTATAAAAGTTTTATTACAAAAGTGTATCTTTTAAAAGTATTAATTTTGTTAAACTTCCCTTGTTCTCCATTGTTTCAAAAAGTTCTCTCTAGGGCTTCATCCATCATTAAGTGCTGGCCTTATGTTCATAGTTTTCGATCACGTGAAGGAACGTTATTCGGCAAAACACATCAATGTCTGCCTCGACACACACTGTCGTCTGCGCCAATCGCTACCGTTATTTCCTTACGTGCCACTGTATATCTCAAACACAACTGATCTACCATCCGACGAGACATCATCGCAAAATCTTACATCACTTGCTCCCACATGCAGGATTTGTATATTTATCACTGTCGGACATGTGAGCTACATGCATTATCTTCCGGATTTCGCTTGACCTCACTGTCGGTAACAATCAACTTTTCGACACTTCCTCTATGTGTTATGGGGGCCACCCATCCGATTCAACCTCTGGGTCATCTTGATTGCGAGATCATCTTCTCTCGGTTGTGAGTCGCAGATTCAGATTTTCTTCTGTCAGTGTTTTCCTTTTGCAAATCTATAGTTTTTTGTTTGTGTATCTCTGGTATTCCATTTGAGCAGCTCTCTGTGCGCCCATTTGCATATCTGTTTTCTATGTGCACATTTAGAATTACATCTATCATCTCCTCTACTTGTGAATTTTGTGCCTAAGTTCATCTTCTCTATTTGTGAGATTTGTGTGTTCATCATATCTAAAAAAGCATGTTCCTTTGGTCCACTGGTCTTAATTGCTCTAAAAACTTATCATTGTTTGTCGGTTTTTGTGCCTCTATTCGTTTGTGCACTTTTGTCTATGCTTTCTCCCATTCGTCCCTGTTTGTGCACCTATGATATCTGTCTGTGCGCCTTTTATCACTGACTCTATCTCGTCTCAAACCAAATGACTATATGTTTGTCTTGCTGTCAGTTCTAGGTTGTTCATTGGTTATCGTGTCCAATTCACTCTTATCCGAGTGTGCTTTTTATCTTGTCTCAATTTGGTCTCTAATGACATGCTTTCTTAACACACTATAGTCTCCAGTAATGAAACTAATAACTGAAAACTTTGTGACCTTCCCTACACTTAAGTCGATTGTTTCCTGATTCTAGTTTTTTCGTCACTCCCTGGGAGTGGTTTTGGTTTGTTCGAGACTCACCACATTGGTGCTGGTTTGTTTTTCCTTGTTCTAGGCCAAGTGATGTTGTAGTTTGGTTTGCCTGCTGTTTGTGAACGTTAGTTGTGGTTCTATCACTAAGTTTGGCTCGATATTCACTTATTTTTCTCTTTCAAAGAGTATATTTGTAATAAGTTTTAGCTTGAGGAGAAGTGTTGCAATATGAAAATATTTTATTTTATTTTATCTTAGAGAATATCTTATCTTAAAGTATCTTGAATTAGTGCTTATCACTTAATTATTTTTATAATTTCTTTTCCGATTCAATTAGGATCATAGTCTTATATCTATATAAATATGGATTAGTACTTAATCATTTTTATCATGAAATCATAATTAAATTATCAACCATAATCATATTTTAGAGTTTTCATTCTTTTTATTACTTTTTATTTTATTTTATATATTTACTTCTTTTATCTAAAATCCATAAAAAAAAAATTTAGTCATGGCCCTTTTATTTTGAGTCTTTGACCAATTGACCATAGATATTCCACTGACGCAACTTTAGTTGGCAAGTCTCGCGAATCCCGAGTTTAATGACATTGAATTATGATGATTGCCAGATTCCACAGTACTACGTGGTGGGGCAACCTCGCTGCATAGGATACCCTACCAATCCAACAGATAATCGAACCTTCATTCACAACGTGTTCCCACTTACCATAACGGCTACATTTTCCCACAAAGTCACAGCTCCATCCATCCCTCCGTGAAAAAACGACAGAAGAGATCCACTTTTCTAACACTCCTTTTGTGTGTGTGTGTTTTTTCTTCCCCTTTTTCAGCTGACCGTTACTCTTCTTCCTTCCCCTTAAACCCCAACAAGCATTACTCTCTTTCGCTCTGCCACTTCGACATGACGGTCGTAAGCGCAGCCACCGCACGCACCAAGAGGATCGTGAAGCTCACTCTCTCCCTCCTCGGCCTCGGCTTCAACTCCTCCAAATGGTACACCTAACTCACTCCTCTCTCTTCAAAATAGAAAGAAAAAAGTCATGGTTTTTCTTTTAATTAATTAAAACGAAAATGTGTGTCGTTTTGCAGCAAAACGGCGGCGAAGATGGCGGTGGCGAGGATCAAGCTGCTGAGGAACAAGAGGGAGGTGGTTGTTAGGCAGATGAGACGCGACATTGCTCTACTTCTCCAATCTGGTCAAGATGCCACTGCTCGTATTAGGGTAATTTTAGGTCCCTAAAGAATTTTTGTTAGGGTTCTTCTATTTTATCATGCTTAGATAGAACGGAAATAAAATGGTTGTGTTAATTGTATAGGGCAGAGGTAAACATGTTATGTTTTAAAGAGCGAGTGGTTTTGTGGTTGGAATTTGATGATAGAACATTTGTCCTTTGGTATCTGTTTGAGTGTGTTTCTTTGTTTGATTAGTTGTGTATGTGTTGTTGGTTGTTGCTTAAATTTCGTTTTATTTGACATAAAAAAGGTGATATAAAAGAGTCATTTATGCAATTTCAAGATCACTTGCCTAGATTTTCATGTAAGGAGAAAACCATGTTGTGGATGTTAGTTACAGACTTGAAAGGGAATAAGGGAATGCAGCTAGTTTTTTCATTGGTGTTTGAAAACTGATAAATTGTGAAGCTATTGCTCAGTCAAATTTCTCGGCATTCTACAAAATGTCGTTTTATTTGACATAAAAAAGGTGATATAAAAGAGTCATTTATGCAATTTCAAGATCACTTGCCTAGATTTTCATGTAAGGAGGAAACCATGTTGTCGATGTTAGTTACAGACTTGAAAGGGAATAAGGGAATGCAGCTAGTTTTTTCATTGGTGTTTGAAAACTGATAAATTGTGAAGCTATTGCTCAGTCAAATTTCTCGGCATTCTACAAAATGTCGTTTTATTTGACATAAAAAAGGTGATATAAAAGAGTCATTTATGCAATTTCAAGATCACTTGCCTAGATTTTCATGTAAGGAGGAAACCATGTTGTGGATGTTAGTTACAGACTTAAAAGGGAATAAGGGCATGCAGCTATTTTTTTCATTGGTGTTTGAAAACTGATAAATTGTGAAGCTATTGCTCAGTCAAATTTCTCGGCATTCTACAAAATGGTTGTTTCGAGTGTCAAGAGGGAGGCCGCCACAGGAATTGATTCGATAATATAAATAATGTAATTGGGATTAGTTGTGATGGGTTCTTCACTTTTGTGGCTGTGGCTAATGTTTCTGGGTAGTGCCTCTCTATAAAATTTGGAAGTTGAGATGCAATTTTTCTTTTTGAAATTGAGATGATAATTTTATGATTTTTACCAAATAATTTTGTTGGTCTGTAGGTTGAGCATGTGATGAGAGAGCAAAATGTTTTGGCTGCAAATGAGTTCATTGAGCTCTTCTGTGAATTAGTTGTGGCCAGACTCTCAATCATTGCAAAGCAAAGGTGAAATATTACAGGGAGCTCATTTTTCCATTATGAAAGTAACATACCTGAAATTCTGATGCTAATCTAACTTGTTCCAGGGAATGTCCAGCGGATTTGAAAGAAGGTATTGCTAGCTTAATATTTGCATCCCCTAGGTGCTCAGAAATTCCAGAACTTGTGGCACTTAAGAATATTTTTGAAAAGAAATACGGCAAAGATTTTGTATCTGCTGCTATTGATCTTAGACCTAGCTGTGGTGTAAATCGCCAGGTAAGTCTTCTCCTGACTGCAAATTTGCTTGTGTTTGCTTATAAAGAAGAAGCCTTTTGGATTTGATGCTTGATTTTCAGTAAACTCCTAAAATTTTATTGATTTTCAAAAATATTTTTATCAGTGCTTGTGAATTGCAATGTCTTTCAGTTGATTGACAAGCTCTCAGTACGCACACCTCCTGGTGAAGTAAAGTTGAAAGTGTTGAAGGAAATAGCTAAGGAATATCAAATTGATTGGGATACTGCAGAATCTGAGAAAGAGCTTCTCAAGCCTCCAGAAGAGCTAATAGTATGTTTTCTTTCTCTATTTATCTATCATCCATTTTCTTTATGTTTTGTGTCTCTTGCTTTCTTTTGCTGTCTTAAATTTTCGTTGAGAATTTGGCTCTTCTCTGTCATCAGGAAGGGCATAAAACTTTTGTCAGTGCCAGCAGCTTACCAGTGAAGCCTTCAACAGATGTGCCCATCGAATCAAATAAGCCAACTACTAGGTGAATCAAGACTCTATACCCTGTTACATATTTGCATTATATTGTTCTTATTTTCTAATGGGATTCTGTGGTGATTCATCAGATTATCAGGTGGTGGAAAAAGCAACGCCGTGCATTTCGAAGATTCCAAGTCTGCTGCTGAAGCAGCAACCGAGGCAGCTAAGAAAGCAATCGCAGCTGCTGAAGTTGCTGCATATATGGCTATGAAGGACTATAATGAAGCCTCTCGACCATATTACAATGACATGTTATACAACTCAGGAGTCAACTCTGGGACCTTCCAATCCAATGATCCTGCAAAACATACCCAGAATATGACTTACAAATCGATAACTGAGGAGAAAATGCATAGGTCACGGAGCTTACCAAGGTCTGATCACGAGAACAGCGAGGATACATTGCCTACCCAGTTGTTTGGTGGAAAGGATTATAGAAGACACAGCTACCATCCAACTTCTGCACATTCAGATATTAAGTTTGATGAATCAGATTGTGATGAAGAAATTGAAGCAGAAGAACCTCCTGTAACTTTTCCACCTAGTCGGCTTCCACCACCACCACCTGTACCTTCATCTCAGGTTAAACAGGATGGCGGCATTCGTGTTCATCCTAAATTGCCAGATTATGATGAACTTGCTGCCCGTTTTGATGCGCTAAAATTCAAAAAGTCGCAATCCTGAACTCACTTGAGCAACTGCTTATCAATATATTTTTTGTCATTCATTCATTTACATATATATACTAGAATGGTATAGGTTGTTATACAAAGAGAGGCTAAGAATGTCATACTATTGGATGCTATACTTTGGTATCAAGGTATGTATGGTTCTGCCACCGCGTATTATATTTTGTTTCGAATATATGAGTTGTATTATTTTTCCAACTTAATTCTCAATAACATTGTAACTCTTATTTTTACTACTTGGTTGGCACGTTTAATAAAACGAAAATGTAATGAAATTTACCGTAATATGAGTTTGTAATGTATGGAACTGACTTGAATTGTTTGATAAATTTGTTGTATGTGTATCCATTATCCATTATCTGACTGAAATCAATGTAGCTTGCCTGGTTGTTTACGTTTTAAAAAATAATTTTATAATATTACCTTTTTTAAGTTATTATTTTTAACATTAAAATAATTTCTTATTTTTTTTTTAAACTTTCATGATTGTTATAAATTTTTAAACATTCTATTTTTTCTAAAAAAAAAATTATTAATGAAAAATTCAAACAAATGGATTTAACTTCTCTGAACCTCTGATACAAACAATTGTTTCCTCGTGTCATTATGTTTAGTCCCGCGAAAGAGTGTCAATAGGTTGTGTTAACCTTGCAAGCTCAATTTTGATCGCTCCATCAAATGCAATTATTTAATTAACAAAAAAGGTCAAACTTGTGCGTGTTGTAATTTTAAAAGTATCATCTAACTCAACTAGTTAAAAGTTTAGCTAGCTATTATACCTGTTTCGGACTGGGCCAAGGCCCAATCCAGCCAATAACTCGCTGAAGGCCCATTCTCATGAAGCAGACTTCGCACCTCCCTTTAACTAATAACGACGTGGCAGATCCAATGGTCTCCAAATCCCCTCGCCAACTCATCACAGCCTGGCAGCGATCTAACGACACTCCGGATCTCGCGGGAGCCGTCTTCGATTACTATATAAACGATCTCCATCACAGATCTAGGTACGATTTTATTTATATTTCACTTACCTCATACTCTTTCCTAAACTGACTTAGACATCAGAGTCTCTGCAGGTACAACCACCCACGCGCTGTCGTCGATCACCGCGAGATCCACCGCAGCGCTTCTTCCCGGGTATCTTCTGAGTTCTACTTTAGAACAATACCAAAAAAATGTTTAGCTATACTGCAACACTGCAACAGACAAAAAAAATTATAAATCACTCCTCAAAAAAAATATATAAATAAGACTTTATATTATCCTACACCGTGTAGTATAATATAAAGTCTGATTTATAATTTTTTTTTGACTACACCCGTACTCTGTTTTAGGCCAAGCCAGATACATGGGCGAGGCTCGTAAAACCCTTGCTTTATGCCTCACCCAAAAAACTTATTTCTATTTTTTTGGTAAAAAAAAAATTATTTCCTTTATATAAGTCCAGTTTAGACACACACAAAAAGTTACTAGTTCGGTGATCGATTAGGCCCAAACCTGAAATAAGTACTCCTAACTGATGATAGTCCATGCTTGGGCTGAAGTGGAATTGAATGAGCTGCCGAATTTTTTGAGCATGTTTTGAATTAGACAATTGTTAAAAACACCTCCTCATTTTAATTTCACGTCCTCTCCTCTTACCTAAAATGATTAAAATATCCCTACACCTAAAAAAATTCCTAAGTAATCCCCCCACCACCAGCTCCTCCTCCATGACCACTCTCCCGTCAACCTCCCACCTTCATTTTCCGCCCAAAACCCCAACCTTATTATCTCTCATATCTACCACCATTGTCTCCACCCATCTCTCACATTCTCGACGCAATTGTAAGCATCAAAAAAAAAAAAATTCCTGTGTTTTCAGACATTCCTAAATCTTATTTTCGGAAGCTCCCAAAATTTAGATTTCAAATGTGTAAAAAAAGGCACACCTCCTATGGTCCGAAATCTAATTTCCAATAACATTTGGATATAAGATTCCAAAAGTCTTAACCATAGTTGTTAAAACGAAATTTGACAAACCAGTTCTACCGATGGGACTCAAAACCGATACGCAATCTGGTCTGACACACAAAATTGGTTGGTTTCAAAACCGGTTCAAAGGACAAAAACCAATGATCGAAACCGATTTGAACAAATCAATTTTTATTTTTCAATTTTTTGAATTTTTTAATTAATAAATATGATTTTTAGTCAAATAAAGATTCAATGATATTTTGTAAAACTTAATATACGTAAGTTTTTATTATTGATTTTTTGACTTACAAAACATGATCAGTTTATCAATTTCTTAATATTTTAAATTAGATTATTACTGAATATATTATGTACTTAATTATCACCGGTATCAGTATGACCACGATTTAACAACAACTGAACTATTGAGCTACAAATCATTATCTTTACCAATTCAATATCTATTCCCATTTAATACATTGGTTTTAAGTAGTAATCCAACCGACAATAAACTATCCTAGCTATATCATCAGAATAGTCATTGTATAAAATTACATATATGGGAAGGCAATTAATTCTCATATATAGGAGAATGGCGCCATCCCATTGTAACATCATAATACCTTTTATCGGAAGTCTCCATGGCTACTTTACGAATTATCTAATTGTTCTCTTTGTGAATAGAGGCAAAGGGTACGCTAGCTGCATTATATTGCACTACTGGGCAACCTGTTCCTCGGTTCCAAATATAGAAGCTTAAGGCTCTGTTTGGGAGGTAGGACCGGAGGAAATGAGAGGGCTTTGGGGGGAGGGGAGGAGAGGGAAAGAGAGAAATCATCTACCTTATTCGAGAGAGTGTTTTTGTAGAGAAAAAAAAGAGAATACTTATGATTAATATATTTTTTTATTTTGAGAGTAATATAAAAAAATGAAAGAGATTTGAAGAATTTTTCTAAGCCCTCCAAAACCATCTTCCAATATATTTTTTGAGTTCTTCCATATTAGGGAGTTTTATTATCATGAAGAAAAATAAACCACTTATTCAGGGTGAGAGACTATCATTCCTTCCCATTCGTTTTCCTCCTTCATTTCCCTCCCCTCTCCTCCCCTCCTAAACTCCCAAACGGAGCCTAAGACATTTTACATTTCATACTTTTCCTTTCTCAAAATAGGTAAAAGTTTATATTAAAAACCAATCTTAATTCAATATAGGAGCTAAAATCTGAATTGTCTTAGAAAATTCTTATGTTACTATTTACTATTAAGGCAAATTAAGGAGTAAACAGTCATTTTCATTCCTGAATGTGTAAGATGTTATCACTATAGTCCCTAATTGACTAATGAAACTGACTAATAAAAGACGCATTCGAGGACTAAAATGACTAACGAAAGACATATTCAAAAATATTTTTATAATTTTGATACATTCAGAAATTATAATGAAGACATCTCACACTTTTAAGGACTAAAGTGGCTATTTACTCGCCAATTAAGTGAACTAAATTACGCACCAAATGTGAGCACATTACTGATATTACCAAAGGTACGTTTAGCCTGGTCCTATGAAAATATGTGACCATCAAGGTTCCGTTGAAAACATTGGGTATTAGAAGTTAAGTACGGTTTTCCAATGTTTACATAACTGTGCCCAAAATATTTGACAATTATGTTACGTGCCAAAATAAAATTTGCTAAATCTCCTCTATTAACCACGTAGTGTCGTTTGTCAAAAAAAAAACCATGCAGTGTTGGACCAATCAACTCTCAAGACCCAAATTCGAAAACTCTGAAGGCACAATTTTGAAAATTCTAAAGAAGAACATTATGCGGTTGATTGGAATATACGCAAGAATGAAACGAGAGAAAATATCAGCCGAGAAAATGCTGTGAAAATGCACTTTCAGCGTGATTGGTTTGGCAGCAAAAATAGTGAGAAAGAAAAAAAAATGGTGGGCCTTATACACTTTTTTTTTCTTTGCAGAAGTGTCAAGAAAACGGAGTAACATCACTTTTTCTTCTCTTTTTACATTTCTACTTTTATTCTCTCCTTATATCTCAAATTATTTAAATTTTTAATTAAGGATATTGATGTCTTTTAAAAAATAATCAACACTTCTCTCTTCTCTTTTTCTCTTCTCTTTCTCTTATTCCAATCAATACCATAAATCTATCGTATTTCTCACATTTTTTTCCTTTTCATACTCTCTCTTCACAATTTCTCTCGTGAATCAATCACACCCTATAGGTTTTGGATAATTATCTTTGAAGAAAAACTTAGAGCTTCTCCGATGGGTTGTATCTTAAAAATTTATTTTATGTCCCTTAGGTGGTCTCCATATGCTACATCATTTTTTACCAACATTTGATTATTTTGCTCCAATGGATGGTTCTTTAAAGTAAGTTCCTTAAATGGCCCCCACATGTCACACTTTAATACTTTAATACTAGTGCGTTGACCCGTGCGTTGCACGGGGAAAAATTTGTTGCAGTTAATAATTATGTTTGTTATCAAATTATTTTTTTATGAATAAAGAACTATAATACAACACAATTTGTTAATAAATGAGTAGGTTTCGTTGGTTTGACGATCAACGTGTCCTAAGACTCCAAAACCTAGTCATTTACTTTACGACATGAATAAAATAACTGAATTCACATGAGTAGCAGCATAATCTAATTGTCAACAACTGAAACTACACAATCTGCTTGTTGAGCATCTTTAAAACAGAAAAATGTCATCATCCGGAAATTCATTGTGCGTAATTTCTATTGTAAGGTTTAAAAAAGCATCCGAGAGAAAATATTTTAGCATCCATCTAGAATTGCGGACAATTTCCATTTAAAGCCTAATCAGAAAATATTTTAGCATTTAGTAAGTATAAGTTAAACCATCAATCAGTCAAATTCAGTCTGGAAAATGTGCTGCGTGCTGTGTGATATGATGCTCTTAATTGGCGAAGTTATATCTGCAAATGGCATAACTACTTACACTCCTCTGATAAACTATTATAACTTTAACATTTCAAATGGCATAACTACTCATAGAATATAAACACCAATATTGGTACTTTTATGTGTGGTAGTTTTTGTTATAACATATAATGAATATAACAAATCATAAACACAAAAATACTTACACTCATCTGATAATTCTTTGATCAAATACGCTTAGATATTTTCATCAAGAATAAGTTCCTGATAGATGCCTACAAAAAATAGGTTTCATGTTGTGAGTATTTTTAGAAGAATAAGTATCAACAACATAATTCAAATAAATCAACTACTTTATATTCTTTTCCAAATATTGCAAATAAAACTCACCTACTTTATGTTCTGAAAGACCTCTTTGAAAACAATATTAGAAGTTGTGTTGGCAAGGTGACCTTCATTATCACAAATGAGTATCTTCAACCCCTTACGCGATGTAACCCTTGAAATGGCAACATATAGTTGTCCATGAGAGAAAACAGGTTGTGGAAGATATATGCCAACATGTTTAAGAGATTGACCCTGACTTTTATTTATTGTCATTGCAAAGCAAACAACTACCGGAAACTGCCTACGCTGAAATTTAAATGGAATTCTGCTATCAGAAGGTGTTAAGGATAATCTTGGTATAAAAACCTTCTGGCCAATATTGGTTCCTGATTTACGGCAGTAGGTAGCTTTAATGCTATGAAACAATATCAGCTAATTTAGTGTGTTGTCCATTGGTCTACCTAATAAGTATTTTCTACTTAGTTGGCCAATAAAGTATCGCACTACATGATAAGAAGTTCAAATAGGATATTATTTTGTTGATAATCTAAGCCAATAATGCTACGGAGGACATTTCTATTTTGTACACCCACAAAAAATTTCAGATTTGATGCCTAATAAAACTTGGTAACAGACTAAATTTTATTATGTATATAAACAACAACTTCATATTTTATGCCTTCTAAAACTTGCAGGTTTTTTGTATTTGTGTATGAAAAAAAACTGCATTGAAATATTATTTGTTTTTCTTTGAAAATAGACCTAAATTTTATATAAATAAATGATGTGTAAACCAAATTAATACGGAAAAAGTTGCATATTTAATTACGAATTAATGTATTAAGTAGCTATACCATTAAAAAATCATATATATATTCAGATTTGAGCATAAAAAAAATTGATGGCTTGCTTATTTATCAAGGATCAGTTACGCTGAAGCAAATTCCATCTCACGTACTATCAAGTTGAAAAGTCAGTGGTGTGTAGGAGTATATAAAAAAGTCCCTTTTCTTGTGTTTCATCCAGTACAAAACCAATTATTTTATGGGAGTACTCTTCTTCTTCTTCTCTCCATTAAGCTCCACTTTAAAGGATTCTAAAATGAATTTTGGCAAAAAAATTGAGTGTTAGCGCCATTTTGTGTTTTTTAAAAAAATTAAAAATTCAATGTTTGAAGATGCAGTAAAATTAGGCGGGGAGTATGTGAAGGGATGAAGACAATATGTGAAATGAAGAGGCCTGGGGTAAGTTTCGAAGAATTCCAGCGCATGAACTGCTTTCAACCCTCTCAAAAAAAAAAAAAAAACTGCTTTCAATAATTAGCTGTCTTTTATTAATGTGTGCATTCAATTTATTGAACTGCTTGCAGTAAAGATTTTGTTTAAGGAAAAGGAAGGGTAATTAAGGAAACAAAGTGTGAATTAAATAAGAATGATGACTGATTTTCTTAATAAGTGTGAATTGGTTTTTTTCCTTATATTTTGGGATGGAAGGAGTATATTAATCCCTCAACGAACAGGTAGAACAAAGGTGTTGAAGGAAAGTATTACTCATTTGAAAAGTAAGATAGAACATAACTGTTGATATAAAGGAGTACTAAAGAAAACAGCCAAGTAACTTTAATCCCTCCTCAGTTAAGTCATAGTTACTTGACAAAATTCCAATACAAACCCATAAGGAAATTATATAACAAAGCATTAAACTTCAAATTCAGATAAAACAGCCACGAAAGTCTTTGGGGATAAAATCCACATACAAAACATCGACAAATGTTACCAAAAGAAAATCCAATTCAAAATGATGAGCAAAACAGATAAAATAACTACTTAATAGTATCCTGAAACATCAAAGTACAACGCAGAAATATCAATCCTTAGGTTCCTTCTTAACAACGATCTTAGGCATCTTGTTGCTCGAGGTTTGTGTTCCATTGACTTCAAAGAGAGAAGATCCCTCAACATTATCAATAGACCTTTTCTCACCACACTTGCTGGTTGGTGTATCTTCCACATCATCAATCAAGCAATCCTACATAAAATTTGGGAACCAATTAATTTAAATCAACCTATGTTTGATAAGAAGAAAATAATTTAAAAGCATTAGATAAGTAAAATACTTACGCTAGAATTACCACATCCAGGCTGTGGCATATCAGCTTTAATATTGGAATCAATACACTCCACTACCTACATGATCATGAATCTACAACATCAGTATATTGAAGGAGAAATCTTCCCAACATGTTTTTTATAGAAAAATAAAATAAAATACACAACCTTCACATGGTGATCAGCATCAGTATTCTCTTCAACATTGTGATCCACACCATTGTCCTAAAAATTAAACAGTGTTATTAACTTTTAGGAAAACAAATAAAGCAGCAATAAAACAAAATTAATTGAATGGCCAACCTCAATAGAATGGAGTACTTTGAATTGGTCTATCAATTCTTTCTTATCAGACATCTTTTTCTTTGTATAACTATGCAGTTCTTGTCAATATTTGTCTTACTTATTTGGACCTTGAACAACATTTCCTTGTTCAAAAATGCCTCAAATTCAGGAGGACTATCATGCTTTTCCTACAAAATAATATTAATGTTTAATACATCATAACCAAATACAATCATCAGCTGAAAAACACACCAACTTTATTAATATAACCTTTTGCATTTTTAAAATCAAGTCTGGAGCTGAAAGTCCCAAAAATTGCTGAACAAACTGATCAAACAATATAAAAGTGGTAGACCCTGACTTATCCATTACTGTGACTGGTAACTTATACCTATACATAAAAAAAAGACAAACGATGTCAAACAAGCGTATGAATATGATATAATATAAAGAAGTTGTCTTTGATAATACACAGGGAAGCTACTTTGCCACCATCATTTGACAATATTCACGTAAATATTTTGGTCTGACGGAGTAGCCTTCCTCACACATTTGTTGCATGATATAAATGACAAGTTTGCACCTGTAACAACATCAATAATTGTTGCCAGTACAGAGCCAAAGCATGCCTGAAATTTATCAAAGACATCAGGAAGATACCAACCCAAATATATAATTGTAAAATGAAGTCTTCGGTCACACCTCCTTAGCCTCAATGATATCTGCGATTGTCATCCTAGTAGTTTGCATTAAATCATCAGCCAGTGAGATTGCTGTATGCCCAGAAAGATTGCTGACAACCTGACTGACATTGATATTCCCATTATCCAACCTGTTAAAAATTGATAACAACATTCAGTAGCAGTTTTAAACATATAATATAAATTCGAGAATACATTAACACCATAATGATAACCTCTCTTTGTACTCAGAAGCTTGAGTAATAGCAGGGTCTATGAACAACTTTGTGCCATGAAAGGCATTAGATATACCCATTTGCCCTATCAATTAAAAAATTAGCATATTACATTAGGCAATTTTGAAAATAATGTAGAAATCAATGATTATATTAAAAATTAAAAAATCATAATAAGTGCAAGAAAATTACCATGATACTTTCTCAGTTTGCACATCTGTAAGATCACTATAACAGGAGTACCCTCTTCAGCCGTGTCTAGAAATTGATTCATTTGTTCAGCAAAACCACCCCACAAAGTGCAAATGATTTTGTTGCTCCTGAAATAATAACATTTCATTATTTAATTATAAGTGAAAGCAAGTGAAAAAAATATAATAAGATAGCAGGATATTGAGCTAACTCTAAATCCTCCAGCATAATATCTATTAGATTCGTTACATTCCCATTGATATCAGTCTCTTTTATGACATCCCGCTTTGACGACATGACCAATAGCGTTTGCAACGAAAGTAAAACATTCATATCAAAGGGACCAACGATGTACACATAATCATGCATAAGAAGTATACAAAAACCAAACCCATCAAGTAAGTCTCCTGCATTCGCCTAATATGGTAGGAAAAGGAACAAATTCAAAATAATGCAATGGTATATTTCTTTGCATCGACCTTTGTGCACTTTGTGCTAGCCATGAAGTTAAGCTTGTACTTATGCCTATTTGTCTTAAACTTGTAATCATTGTTTGCCACCAAGTAAATTTTCAATAACATAAGAAGATCCTTCTTCCAAAGAATGGGTCAAATTTGGTTATCGAGTTGCGCTTAACGGTGGCTTGTATCTTTGAAGCCTACATATAAATTGTATTAATATCAAGATAAACAACCATAAAAAGACACACATTGCATACATATGTATATGACAAAACATACCCTCTCATCCAAAGAAACCATTTCAACGGTGTTAGTTTGCTCGCATTATAGAAATCAGAACGTTCCATAAGCGGACTATCCCGACTTTGATTTTCCAATCAATTCGACCAGGCAAAATATCGGCAATGAAAGTCATCTTTGGTGCCATTACGCACAAAGAAAGGGTGTGCAATCATAAGAACAACTATATATTAAGAAGAAAGTAATGGTGAACCGAATAATAGAAAATGGGTGAAATAAACTTGAACAAAGAAGAAGTTATACGTGTGCTCTCTTCAAACCAATGTTAGTGCAACCGTGATTATCACACAAACATTACAACTCCATATATATATAGCAATATAGCAATAAATGCATGCTATCTGTAAGTTCCCATGAGCATAATAGAAACAATGTATATAACCTCATGAGCAGACTCCTAATAAATGTAGTGCACTGTCACAGTTCCCATGAACAGAATAAAAGATATTGCAGCAGATTACACATTCTTTTATGCCAAAAGTGGCTATTCAATGCGCATGCAGACCTAAGCTTGATCGAGTCAAATGAATTAGGTACCAACTACCAATAAATGCATGCTATCTGTAAGTTTCTATTTGCAAATATGAAAAAACACTTTCATTATACCAAGGCCCAGTGTGCACGGGTTACAACATCAGTAATAAGTAATTAGTAATTAGTAATTCTTAATAAGTAATTCTTATAATTAATCTTTATTTATTATAAATTATTTATTTTATCGATGGAAAAAACTAAAAATCGAAGGGGCACAATTAATTCAGTAGCATAGCAATAACCCATCCTGAAGAAAGAGCACAGATGGTTTGTATAAAACACAAACAAAAATCATAAACTATGAGGGATTGTAAAAAAAAAAAATCAGAAATCAAGGCCAAACAACTCGGTTTAAAAAAAAATAGAGAATCAATACCAAATGTTTCGAAAAAATAAATCACAGGTTTTGATGAAGAGAACCAAAATAAACTAACAATACACAGAAAAAAAAATATAAAGGGAATGAGAAACAACTCACAAAACCCGAATCCGCTTCACAAATGTACACATCCTGCATCATATTGACCGAAGACGATCGATCTTCCAGTAGCAACGAAAATAGGTAGGAAAACGAAAGTATGAAAAGGAACAACATTGTCCGACGGAGACGTAGAAAGTGTATTCCAAATCAAACTGCATAGAAGATAAAGAGCCCCTTCACGGTGTGAACAAAAGAATTTTCTGGAAACATTGGTCCTGCTCATTCGGTGGAATTGGTTTTGCTCATTCGGTTCAAAGTGATAAAGAAGAAGGGTTTGGAAAATCTAACTCACATACTGGAAAGTGTGTTTTACTTTCTTTATTTTTATTTATTTTTTTAGTCAAACTGGCTTCATTCTTTTTGGGGAGAGTTCACGCAAGTATTTGTCTTTTGGGGAGAATGACATGAGAAGTGGGCTAGCCGACCATGCACAGCCCAAAAGTTGCTTTACAATGAAATAAATAAATTATACCATTAATAATCAGTAGCTGAAGTGATTTGCCATAAATTACCACTATTGCCCTGCAATTAGGCGGGAAAAAGTTGCTTCACAATGTACTTTTCTTTTAAAGATAAAAGATACATCAGAACCAAATACAATCATCAGCTGAAAAACACACCAACTTTATTAATATAACCTTTTGCATTTTTAAAATCAAGTCTGGAGCTGAAAGTCCCAAAAATTGCTGAACAAACTGATCAAACAATATAAAAGTGGTAGACCCTGACTTATCCATTACTGTGACTGGTAACTTATACCTATACATAAAAAAAAGACAAACGATGTCAAACAACTGTATGAATATGATATAATATAAAGAAGTTGTGCTGATAATACCTGGGAACTGCTGCCACCATCATTTGACAATATTCACAGAAATATTTTGGTCCGACGGGAGTAGCCTTCCTCACACATTTGTTGCATGATATAAATGACCAGTTTGCTTCTGTATCAACACCAATAATTGTTGCGATCTGAGCCAAAGCATGCCTGAAATTTATCAAAGACATCAGGAAGATACCAACCCAAATATATAATTGTAAAATGAAGTCTTCGGTCACACCTCCTTAGCCTCAATGATATCTGCGATTGTCATCCTAGTAGTTTGCATTAAATCATCAGCCAGTGAGATTGTTGTATGCCCAGAAAGATTGCTGACAACCTGACTGACATTGATATTCCCATTATCCAACCTGTTAAAAATTGATAACAACATTCAGTAGCAGTTTTAAACATATAATATAAATTCGAGAATACATTAACACCATAATGATAACCTCTCTTTGTACTCAGAAGCTTGAGTAATAGCAGGGTTTATGAACAACTTTGTGCCATGAAAGGCATTAGATATACCCATTTGCCCTATCAATTAAAAAATTAGCATATTACATTAGGCAATTTTGAAAATAATGTAGAAATCAATGATTATATTAAAAATTAAAAAATCATAATAAGTGCAAGAAAATTACCATGATACTTTCTCAGTTTGCACATCTGTAAGATCACTATAATAGGAGTACCCTCTTCAGCCGTGTCTAGAAATTGATTCATTTGTTCAGCAAAATCACCCCACAAAGTGCAAATGATTTTGTTGCTCCTGAAATAATAACATTTCATTATTTAATTATAAGTGAAAGCAAGTGAAAAAAATATAATAAGATAGCAGGATATTGAGCTAACTCTAAATCCTCCAGCATAATATCTATTAGCTTCGTTCTGTTCCCATTGATATCAGTCTCTTTTATGACATCCCGTTTGACGACATGACCAATAGCGTTTGCAACGAAAGTAAAACATTCATATCAAAGGGACCAACGATGTACACATAACTGTTGCATAAGAAGTATACAAAAAACCAAACCCATCAAGTAAGTCTCCTCTGTTCCGCCCAATATGGTAGGAAAAGGAACAAATTCAAAATAATGCAATGGTATATTTGCTGCATCAGCCTTTGTGCACTTTGTGCTAGCCATGAAGTTAAGCTTGTACTTATGCCTATTTGTCTTAAACTTGTAATCATTGTTTGCCACCAGTAAATTTTCAATAACATAAGAAGATCCTTCTTCCAGCAATGGGTCAAATTTGGTTATCTGGTTGCGCTTAACAAAGGGCTTGTACCTTTGAAGCCTACATATAAATTGTATTAATATCAGTATAAACAACCATAAAAAGACACACATTGCATACATATGTATATGACAAAACATACCCTCTCATCCAAAGAAACCATTTCAACGTGTTAGTTTGCTCTGCATTATAGAAATCGAGAACGTTCCATAAGCGGACTATCCCGACTTTGATTTTCCAATCAATTCGACCAGGCAAAATATCGGCAATGAAAGTCATCTTTGGTGCCATTACGCACGACAAAGGGTGTGCAATCATAAGAACAACTATATATTAAGAAGAAAGTAATGGTGAAACTGAATAATAGAAAATGGGTGAAATAAACTTGGAACAAAGAAGAAGTTATCGTGTGCTCTCTTCAAACCAATGTTAGTGCAACCGTGATTATCACACAAACATTACAACTCCATATATATATAGCAATATAGCAATAAATGCATGCTATCTGTAAGTTCCCATGAGCATAATAGAAACAATGTATATAACCTCATGAGCAGACTCCTAATAAATGTAGTGCCTTTGTCACAGTTCCCATGAGCGAATAAAAGATATTGCAGCAGATTACACATTCTTTTATGCCAAAAGTGGCTATTCAATGCGCATGCAGACCTAAGCTTGATCGAGTCAAATGAATTAGGTACCAACTACCAATAAATGCATGCTATCTGTAAGTTTCTATTTGTAAATATGAAAAAACACTTTCATTATACCAAGGCCCAGTGTGCACGGGTTACAACATCAGTAATAAGTAATTAGTAATTAGTAATTCTTAATAAGTAATTCTTATAATTAATCTTTATTTATTATAAATTATTTATTTTATCGATGGAAAAAACTAAAAATCGAAGGGGCACAATTAATTCAGTAGCATAGCAATAACCCATCCTGAAGAAAGAGCACAGATGGTTTGTATAAAACACAAACAAAAATCATAAACTATGAGGGATTGTAAAAAAAAAAAAATCAGAAATCAAGGCCAAACAACTCGGTTTAAAAAAATAGAGAATCAATACCAAATGTTTGAAAAAATAAATCACAGGTTTTGATGAAGAGAACCAAAATAAACTAACAATACAGAAAAAAAAATATAAAGGGAATGAGAAACAACTCACAAAACCCGAATCCGCTTCACAAATGTACACATCCTGCATCATATTGACCGAAGACGATCGATCTTCCAAGAGCAAATCTAAAATAGGTAGGAAAAGCGAAAGTATGAAAAGGAACAACATTGTCCGACGGAGACGTAGAAAGTGTATTCCAAATCAAAGCTGCATAGAAGATAAAGAGCCCTTCACGGTGTGAACAAAAGAATTTTCTGGAAACATTGGTCCTGCTCATTCGGTGGAATTGGTTTTGCTCATTCGGTTGAAAGTGATAAAGAAGAAGGGTTTGGAAAATCTAACTCACATACTGGAAAGTGTGTTTTACTTTCTTTATTTTTTATTTATTTTTTTGGTCAAACTATCTTCATTATTTTTGGGGAGAGTTCACGCAAGTATTTCTCTTTTGGGGAGAATGACATGAGAAGTGGGCTAGCCGACCATGCACAGCCCAAAAGTTGCTTTACAATGAAATAAATAAATTATACCATTAATAATCAGTAGCTGAAGTGATTTGCCATAAATTACCACTATTGCCCTGCAATTAGGCGGGAAAAAGTTGCTTCACAATGTACTTTTCTTTTAAAGATAAAAGATACATCAGAACCAAATACAATCATCAGCTGAAAAACACACCAACTTTATTAATATAACCTTTTGCATTTTTAAAATCAAGTCTGGAGCTGAAAGTCCCAAAAATTGCTGAACAAACTGATCAAACAATATAAAAGTGGTAGACCCTGACTTATCCATTACTGTGACTGGTAACTTATACCTATACATAAAAAAAAGACAAACGATGTCAAACAAGCTGTATGAATATGATATAATATAAAGAAGTTGTCTTTGATAATACACAGGAAGCTGCCACCATCATTTGACAATATTCACAGAAATATTTTGGTACGACGGAGTAGCCTTCCTCACACATTTGTTGCATGATATAAATGACTGGTTTGTACGTATCAACACCAATAATTGTTGCGATCTGAGCCAAAGCATGCCTGAAATTTATCAAAGACATCGGAAGATACCAACCCAAATATATAATTGTAAAATGAAGTCTTGGTCACACCTCCTTAGCCTCAATGATATCTGCGATTGTCATCCTAGTAGTTTGCATTAAATCATCACCGATGAGATTGCTTTGTATGCCCAGAAAGATTGCCGACAACTTTGGTGACATTGATATTCCCATTATCCAACTTTGTTAAAAATTGATAACAACATTCAGTAGCAGTGTTAAACATATAATATAAATTCGAGAATACATTAACACCATAATGATAACCTCTCTTTGTACTCAGAAGCTTGAGTAATAGCAGGGTTTATGAACAACTTTGTGCCATGAAAGGCATTAGATATACCCATTTGCCCTATCAATTAAAAAATTAGCATATTACATTAGGCAATTTTGAAAATAATGTAGAAATCAATGATTATATTAAAAATTAAAAAATCATAATAAGTGCAAGAAAATTACCATGATACTTTCTCAGTTTGCACATCTGTAAGATCACTATAACAGGAGTACCCTCTTCAGCCGTGTCTAGAAATTGATTCATTTGTTCAGCAAAATCACCCCACAAAGTGCAAATGATTTTGTTGCTCTGAAAATAATAACATTTCATTATTTAATTATAAGTGAAAGCAAGTGAAAAAATATAATAAGATAGCGAGGATATTGAGCTAACTCTAAATCCTCCAAAGATAATATCTATTAGCTTCGTTACATTCCCATTGATATCAGTCTCTTTTATGACATCCCGTTTGACGACATGACCAATAGCGTTTGCAACGAAAGTAAAACATTCATATCAAAGGGACCAACGATGGACACATAACTGTTGCATAAAGTATACAAAAACCAAACCCATCAAGTAAGTCTCCTCTGTTCACCCAATATGGTAGGAAAAGGAACAAATTCAAAATAATGCAATGGTATATTTCTTTGCATCAGCCTTTGTGCACTTTGTGCTAGCCATGAAGTTAAGCTTGTACTTATGCCTATTTGTCTTAAACTTGTAATCATTGTTTGCCACCAAAATTTTCAATAACATAAGAAGATCCTTCTTCCAAAGAATGGGTCAAATTTGGTTATCAAAGTTGCGCTTAACAAAGTGGCTTGTATCTTTGAAGCCTACATATAAATTGTATTAATATCGGTATAAACAACCATAAAAAGACACACATTGCATACATATGTATATGACAAAACATACCCTCTCATCCAAAGAAACCATTTCAACAGTGTTAGTTTGCTCTGCATTATAGAAATCAGAACGCGTTCCATAAGCGGACTATCGACTTTGATTTTCCAATCAATTCGACCAGGCAAAATATCAGCAATGAAAGTCATCTTTGGTGCCATTACGCACGACAAAGGGTGTGCAATCATAAGAACAACTATATATTAAGAAGAAAGTAATGGTGAAACTGAATAATAGAAAATGGGTGAAATAAACTTGGAGCGACAAGAAGTTATACGTGTGCTCTCTTCAAACCAATGTTAGTGCAACCGTGATTATCACACAAACATTACAACTCCATATATATATAGCAATATAGCAATAAATGCATGCTATCTGTAAGTTCCCATGAGCATAATAGAAACAATGTATATAACCTCATGAGCAGACTCCTAATAAATGTAGTGCACTGTCACAGTTCCCATGAACAGAATAAAAGATATTGCAGCAGATTACACATTCTTTTATGCCAAAAGTGGCTATTCAATGCGCATGCAGACCTAAGCTTGATCGAGTCAAATGAATTAGGTACCAACTACCAATAAATGCATGCTATCTGTAAGTTTCTATTTGCAAATATGAAAAAACACTTTCATTATACCAAGGCCCAGTGTGCACGGGTTACAACATCAGTAATAAGTAATTAGTAATTAGTAATTCTTAATAAGTAATTCTTATAATTAATCTTTATTTATTATAAATTATTTATTTTATCGATGGAAAAAACTAAAAATCGAAGGGGCACAATTAATTCAGTAGCATAGCAATAACCCATCCTGAAGAAAGAGCACAGATGGTTTGTATAAAACACAAACAAAAATCATAAACTATGAGGGATTGTAAAAAAAAAAAATCAGAAATCAAGGCCAAACAACTCGGTTTAAAAAAAAATAGAGAATCAATACCAAATGTTTCGAAAAAATAAATCACAGGTTTTGATGAAGAGAACCAGAATAAACTAACAATACACAGAAGAAAATATAAAGGGAATGAGAAACAACTCACAAAACCCGAATCCGCTTCACAAATGTACACATCTGCATCATATTGACCGAAGACGATCGATCTTCCAAAGAGCAACGAAAATAGGTAGGAAAACGAAAGTATGAAAAGGAACAACATTGTCCGACGGAGACGTAGAAAGTGTATTCCAAATCAAACTGCATAGAAGATAAAGAGCCCCTTCACGGTGTGAACAAAAGAATTTTCTGGAAACATTGGTCCTGCTCATTCGGTGGAATTGGTTTTGCTCATTCGGTTCAAAGTGATAAAGAAGAAGGGTTTGGAAAATCTAACTCACATACTGGAAAGTGTGTTTTACTTTCTTTATTTTTTATTTATTTTTTTGGTCAAACTATCTTCATTATTTTTGGGGAGAGTTCACACAAGTATTTCTCTTTTGGGGAGAATGACATGAGAAGTGGGCTAGCCGACCATGCACAGCCCAAAAGTTGCTTTACAATGAAATAAATAAATTATACCATTAATAATTAATAATAATAATTAATAATCAGTAGCTGAAGTGATTTGCCATAAATTACCACTATTGCCCTGCAATTAGGCGGGAAAAAGTTGCTTCACAATGTACTTTTCTTTTAAAGATAAAAGATTTGTACTTATTAAAATATTATTTTAATTATTTTAACTAACAATTATAAAAATTAAATGTTAAAAAATATTAAATATTAAAAAAATTAGAAATTTTATTTTAATTAATTTTTATCATAATAAGTTAAAAACGATGAAAAATACATTACAAAATTAAAAACGATGAGAAATACATAACATTACATGAAACATGAGAAATACACAAAGACGAGAAATACATAATATTATATAAAAATTAAATTTCGTTATTCTCATGTCTAAACTGTTCCCAAATATGCTCCACTAAGTCTGCTTGAAGTTGGCGATAATTTTTGTTTTTTATGAAGATGTGCTCACCTTTCAAAGTATGTTGCAAGATAGGGATAATGATCATTTGAGACTTCAACTGTTGAGATGTCATTATCTAGATGATCGTAATCAAAATTACCACCATATGTTTGTCGTTCGTTTTCAACAATCATGTTATGCATTATGATGCATGCATGCATGCATTATATACTTCATTGTATTCCCATGTCAAGCACGCGCCGAACCATGTACAGTCGCGAATCGAAATTGGAGCACTCCAAATGCTCGTTCCACATCCTTTCTTCATTGTGTGCAAATGATACCAGTTAGAGCATTATTTATAGCCATGAACAAATTTCTATCCGTTGTGAATGCAATGGTAATAAAACGGTCAGATTTCTCCAAAAAGGCCCAAATCCCACAAATCGTTCACACTATCATGCTCTCATCTCGGTTTCCCCAAATCCCACAAATCCTTCACACTCCCACCCTCCGCCATCTCCTTCCTTTGCTCTAATCTCCTTTCTTCGTTCTCCCTCTTGCGGATCTCCGCTTCCTTGTCACTGTCACCATTAATCACGAACCAGAACCACAGTTCTGCCACAACATCCACTATTCTTCCACCACCAGATCTGCTTGAACCGTTGTGGCCATCTCCCTCCACACGGAGGACCTGCATTCCCAGCCAGATCCAAACTGCCGAACCACCCACTGAACCCGCGATCTCACCTCCCACCTCTACTCCTTCCCATCCTGTGGGGGAGAGCGGCCCGACGAGCACAACGGCGGCCTGTGGCGGTTGGGTCTCTGTTCCCAACTCAACTTTTGAGAGGCATTCGTTGCGGCAGCGTTCGTGGATCTGCCTCTGTGTCCCGCGTCTGAGAGGCGTTCGTGGCAACAACGGCGCAGCGGCACGCGAGGTGTGGATTTTGTTATTCTTTCTCTTTATTTTTGTAAGATGTAATTTGTGAATTTGAACCTTCTGTAATTTGCGGATCTGTAATCTGTAATTTGTTTTAGTTTGGTTGTTTCCTGGTTGTTTCAAATTTCATTTATTCAATTTTTTTCCTCCCTTTCTTAAGTTCTATTGAGCAAGCAAAATTTTACTTATTTTAATTTTAATTGTCGTCCTTTCTACGATAGACGTCTCTAAAATTTAAGAGACCTCACATGCCACATGGGCTTCCTCTGGCGCTGAAAAATTTAAGAGATAACAACTAGCTTTTAAAGGACGGGGTAAGCAACGAGCGGTGGAAATGCTCTTATATGTTGAAGAAATACTTTTTTAACCATACATGGATAATTATTTGTACATAAATTATACTTCAATTCAATTGTTGCCTGAAGAAAACCATCCATTATAACCGTACATGGACAATTAATTTTACATAATTAAATTACACTTTAATTACTAGGCAACTTACATTGGATTAAAAAAAATACTAGGCAATTTACGGAATATATAGCTCTTTATATTTATAATAATTAAAATCAAACATCACTTCACCATCGATTCAACTTTGACAATAGATATTTCCGTAGAGACGTCACAACGAAGTGGAGGCATTTAGATCCTCTCCTTTCGTATTATCTGCAGCGATCTCTCAATCAGTAATATCACCCGTTGAATTAATCCAACGTCCTACAAGTGAAAGTACAAAAGTAACAAAAAAAATCGTGTTGAGCCCCAAAAGTTTTCAGCGCGCACTGGGTATTTTTTCCCCGGGTTTTTTGGCCCTTCACTCTCACTTGACCATGCTACTCGTAGTTCAAGGAATCCACCAACTGCAACTCTCCAAACACAGACGCAAAAGAAAATTGAACTTGAAACTGAAATTTTATCCAAGGGAGAAAAATGTTACATAGTTGATTAAACACCAAGTGATTCTGTATCGGTGGACATGGAAGCCATTTGTACATCGCTAAAGGTACTTGGATTCTCCATAATCATCTTTTTGCATTTCTATTTCGCTTTCTCTTATTAAATTTTGCTTCTTAACCATTTTTTTATATCCAGTAAAAAACCATTTTTGTTATATTGATTATTTATTATGATTATTTATTTAGTTTCCCTCACCCTCCCCCTCCACGGTCTCCTTCCTTCACTCTAATCTCCCTTCATTGTTCTCCTTCTTGCATATATCTCCCTTCCTCAAGGGTAGAGCCAGAAAATTCTTACAATGGGGCCGGTCAAGGCGAGTAAATCTATTAACTAGAGGATAAACATTTGATTTGTCGGTCTTTACTAATTTTTTACATAAGTCAGCAATAGTAGACAATAGTATTCTTCTTAGATATCGCTTTGAATCAACCAATGAACCTAAAAAATAAATTTTGTAAAAACATTGTTATAGAAACTAAAGCAATAAAGTTTATAAAAAAAATTTAAAGGTTAGAGTTTTTAATTAACCGAGAAAAAAAATAAAGCAACAAAAAAAAAGGGAACAGATATGCTAACGTTAAATGCCAAAGGTCGGAATACAGGAAAAAAAGCTAAAAAATAAATCAAGCTACAAAATACTGAATGCAGTTGCAATAAAACAATAAACCAAGCTAAAGGAAAAAACCAATAAGCTAAGCTAAGGGAACGATTGAAATACACACCGAAAAAAAAAAACCAATAAACCAATAATGAATGCTAATACAAAAACCAATAAATCAATAGGCAGGGCTTAGTTTTTTTTTTTTTTTGGGTTACAAGGAGTGGGCTTATTTAAGTAATTTATAAAAGTATATTATTATATATAATATAGGTATGCTAAAAAAATATGGAAAAATGTGGGGAAACCATGGACCCCATAGGTCCCCTTCCCTCTGTCTCTGCCCTTCCTCGTCACTGTCTCCACTAATCAGGAACCGAAAACACAGTTGTTGCAAACATCCACTATTCTTACACCATTAGATCTGCTTGAACCGTTGTGGCTATCTCCCTCCACACGGAGGACCTCTGTCCCAGCAGATCAAACTGCCGAACCACCTACTGAACCCGCGATCTCACCTCCCACGTCTGCGCCTTCTCATCCTGTGGGGGAGAGCGGCCCGACGAGCACAACAGTGGCCTGCAGTGGTTGGGTCTCTGTCTCAAGTCAACTTCTGAGAGGCATTCGTTGCAGTGACGCTCATGGATCTACCTCTAAGTCCCACATTTGAGAGGCGTTCGTGGCGGTGGCGTTCGCGACTACAACGGCGCGGCGGCATGTGAGGTGTGGATGAGCAAAAGTTTGATCAATGAAAATAGACTATTTCATTGATAATGCAGAATTACAACTATTGGGTATTTATACAAGTGAATGCTAGTGCATTAGAAGCTATTCTAGGACTAATTACATCAAATAAATCTACTAAATCCTAGCAATCTGCCATGACTCAGCATAACCGAGCCATGCCTCCAAGTGTGACTCATTCACCTCACTCTCCATGTGACTGAAATTCCTCCTAGAGGTAAGGCAGGCCTTCCAAGTGTCCTTTCACCACTGTTTCTCTTAATGACTCAATCTACATGAGAACTCAATGCAACCTATAGAACTAAACCAAAAAAAAAAGAGGATTACGAAAGATATTGCTATAGGTCGTATATTAATGTAAGTTGCAAAATCACACTTGAGAATATAATTATAAACACATTTGGTAGTCAAGAGCTAAATAGAAGATAGAAAATTGCAGCAATTAGAAAATAATTCTAGAATATCTCCACCATGCTGAACATAGTAACTAATTAAATCATTTCAATTATGAGTATACTATAACATACTGTGAACCACACCCTCTATTTGCTTCCATCTTTGTCTCGTCAGTAAGTTTGTATAAAACTATAATTCATTAATTAGTTTAAGCTTCTAATTCATTATGGGTCCTGCAAAGAAAATAAGGAGAGAAACATGCAACGCGTTTATTTTCAAGCTTTTGTCGACCTTTTCTCTATTTTCATATACTCTGGTAAGTCTACTCTCCCCCTTCCATTATATTACTGTAGACTCATTCAATATCGATTAACAACATAAATGAGAACATCAGAACCATTGAAACAAAAATTACTATCAATTTGAAATCATTGGGGCTTAATAAAAATAAACAATAAAAAATAAAAAAAAAATAATTTAGAAAAAGTTGTAGCCCAAAAATATTATGAACCCAGTTCCTCTTTAAAGAACCCTGTTGAAGACACCCCAGCACCGGGTCTCGCCCATGAACTTGGCCACACCATTGGCGGTCTTAATGGCACTGCACATGATGTCCTGAGTTGTTCTTAACATCTGCACATGGTAGAGCCATAGATGTGAAATATTAGCAAATTAACAGGTGTTTTCAGAAATGAACAATACATGAGAAGAGGAGATAAAAATGGATTGGACCTCTGCAGCAAAAATAAATTCAAAATCAAGATTCGAAGCTGCTTGTCGATGGGCAACCTAACACATGCAGCTATGGTTATTAATAATCCAGAGAACAGACAATGAAGATATGAAACCAAAATAATACCAAATGAGATAACGAAGAAAAGAAGAACACAAAGGGAGGAAGAGTTAAATGGAGAGAATGAGAATAAATGGGTCAGAGAGAAACCGTGAGAGAGAGAGGAGGCAGAAGAAAGTGTGTCTGAGAAGACAGCGAAGCGTGTCTGCCATGTTCTGCCACCTTCTATGGGTGTCCGTCCAGCTACTATAGTGCATCACTTCTTGTTGTGTGAAGTCTCTAAAACAAAACAAAAAGAAAAAAAGAAAGAAAGAATGAGAGATGAATCGAAAGCAAATGAGAGAAGCTTCATTGCTTACAAAATAGCCTGCAACGACACTGAAGTAGCATGCCATGATTTAAAAATAAGAAATCCCTCTAAAATTCCAAAATAGCCTGCAAGGAATTTTAAAGGGGAGAGGTGCACCATCCAAGGCTTCTCAATAAATGAAACCACAAAGAAAGAGAAAGAGGACAATGTATCTGTCGTATTTACGTTATTGACGAACAAATGTGTCTTTTGAAAAAAATAAAATAATTAAAATTGAATCGGAGAAAAGGTGTGAGAACATTGTATGAGGAAAATTATTGAAATGTGTTACAGAATTTAATTAATCTCTTTTTAAATTCAAAATTTTGAATTTTAATTTTTTTTTATGAAGAGTACAATGGAAGTCATTGCACCATAAAGTGACACCTAGCAAAACTTTCCAGAAATAGAAAATGTGAAAAGAGTGTCTGAGAAGTCATTGCATGAGAAGAGTACATATGGCAAAACTTTCCTCCAATGCTACTCCCTTTTATTATATATTAAGATTAAGATATATATGGACACTCACTCAAACACTCTCCCTTGTAGTGGCGGAGCTTGAAATAATGTTTTGAGGAGGCCGAATTGTTAAAGAATATATTAATATGTAATTATAATGTTTGAATCTTACCTGAGGTCTTATTTTGTGATAATTTTTGCGCATAGATTTAAAATAGGCATGCAAAAAGCTAAAAAATGCTAGTATGGAATTCGATTTCAGGTCCTGAAACTTACAAAAACCAGTGTTATGTAACATCTTGGGCCGTCACCACTATTGGGCTGTACCACAGAATGCCCGACCCACTGCCTACCGGACTCCCCGGCCCATTGTCCGGTCCAGCCCATTGCCATATAGGCCTCAGCAGTGTCCGGTAAAACTCACAGGACTTCATTACCCCTTTTGGCCTTGGCCAAATTAATGGTGTTTTTGCCTCCCTAAGGATTCGAGCCTTGCACCTAGGGGTTAAATACAAGGTCTTTGAATCCCTAGGGTGTTACAGTTACCACTACACTAGTTCCAATAATTGAAATATATATGACTATCTATCTATCTATCTATCTATCTATCTATCTATCTATATATATATATATAGACATAGTCTTTGGTTTATTTTTATTTTTGGGTAGCCATAGCTACCTTATTGCATTGAAAGGAGCCGCCCCTGTAGTCCCTTGTGCACTCTCTTTTACCAAGCCACACATTTAAATTTGTTGTTTGGTAACCGGCTGTGACAGTTCACTATCTTTTTATAAATAATAAATACATTTATAAATTTGATATTTGTTTAATGATGATAAAATTACACCAGAACATGTAATATTTCTCCGTAGGACTAGAAGACAAAATAATCATTTATAATACAATTACACCGACAACATGTAATATTTTTTCGTAGGACTAAAAAGCAAAATAATTATTTATAAATGATAAAGACATTTGCAAATTTGATATGTATTCAAACACGATAAAATTACACCCACGACATGTAATGTTTTCCTATAAGGACTAAAAAACAAAATAATCATTTACAAAGAAGAAACAGAAAATTTAAAGTAAAAAGAGAAACAAAAAGAGGAAGTTGAAATAGAAAGAAGAAAGGGAAGAAAGAGAGCAAGAGAAAGACGTGACAGAGAGAGAAGAAAGAGAATAGAGAGAAAAAAAGTGAAAACTGAGAAAAAAATTTAAAAGTAAAAAGAAAAAATAATATTTTTATGTGAGTTTTGGGGAGATGAGTAGCTCAACTGGTTTGAGGTAAGGGTGTGAAGGAGTCAAAGGTCCAGGGTTCAAATCCTGGTGAAGGAGAAAAAAAAGCTAATCTAACCACTAACATACTAACATTTGTCTATTAAAATAAATATTTTTATGTAAGTTTAATTTTTATTTTTATTAATTTTTATTTAGGTTGACATATTTACCCCTTTAAAATGATAGTTAGCAAAAATATAGTAGTTTAGTTTTGTAATTTTACCTTTTTTTATATGCTTATATTTATTGTAGATTTTGATCGCTCCATCAAATGCAATTATTTAATTAACAAAAAAGGTCAAACCTGTGTGTGTTGTAATTTTGAAAGTATCAGCTAACTCAACTAGTTAAAAGTTTAGCTAGCTATTATACCAAAAAAAAAATGTTTAGCTACACTGCAACACCGCAACGGACAAAAAAACTTATAAATAAGACTTTATATTATCCTACACCGTGTAGTATAATATAAAGTCTGATTTATAATTTTTTTTTACTACACCCTTACTCTGTTTTAGGCCAGGCCTGATACAAGGGCGAGGCTCATAAAGCCCTTGCTTTATGCCTCACCCAAAAAACTTATTTCTATTTTTTTGATACAAAAATTTATTTACTTTATATAAGTCCAGTTTAGACACACAAAAAAGGTCACAAGTTCGGTGACTGATTAGGCCCAAAGTTGAAATAAGTGCTCCTAACTAATGATAGCCCATGCTTGGGCTAAAGTGGAATTGAATGAGCTGCCGAATTTTTTGAGCATGTTTTGAATTAGACAATTGTTAAAAGCACCTCCTCATTTTTATTTCACGTCCTCTCCTCTTACCTAAGATGATTAAAATATCCCTGCTCCTAAAAAAAATTCCAAAGTAATCCCCTCACCACCAGCACCTCCTCCATGAACACTCTCCCCACAACCTTCCACCTTCATTTTCCGCCCAAAACCCCAACCTCATTATCTCTCATGTCCGCCACCATTGATTCCACGCATCTCTCACATTCTCGACGCACTTATAAGCATCAAAATTTTTTTCCTGTGTTTTCAGACATTCCTAAATCTTATTTTCGAAAGTTCCCAAAATTTAGATTTCAAATGTGTAAAAAAAGGCGCACCTCCTATGGTCCGAAATCTAATTTCCAGGAACATTTGGACATAAGATTCCAAAAGTCATAACCATAGTTGTTAAAACGAAATTAGACAAACCAGTTCTACCGATGGGACTCAAAACCGGTACGCAATCTGATCTGACACACAAAATTGATTGGTTTCAAAACCGGTTCAAAGGACAAAAACCAATGATCGAAACCGATTTGAACAAATCAATTTTTATTTTTCAATTTTTTGAATTTTTTTAATTAATAAATATGATTTTTAGTCAAATAAAGATTCAATGATAATTTGTAAAACATAATATATATAAGTTTTTATTATTGATTTTTTGACTTACAAAACATGATCATTTTATCAAATTCTTAATATTTTAAATTAGATTAATACTGAATATATTATATACTTAATTATCACCGGTATGACTGCGATAACAACAACTGAACTATTGAGCTACAAATCATTATCTTTACCAATTCAATATCTATTCCCATTTAATATATTGGTTTTAAGTAGGGGTGTCAAAAAGGATGGGTTGGATAATTTTTTGAGTGGATCCTAAGAAATGGACTGGAAACAATACATTTATCCATTTACCATTCACTAAAAGGTCACTAAGAAAATCTAATCCATCTATCATCCATGTAAAAAAAAACATTTAATCCATCTATTAACAACTTTTTTATGGATGGATATCCAATCCATCCATAAAAATTATTTTTAATCACAAAAAATTATTTTTAACCATAAAATATATTTTTAATCATAAAAAATATTTTAATTACAAAAAATATTTTTAATCACAAAAAAAATAATTAAAAATATTTTACCTCTCTCTCCCCCTTCTCTCTCCTCTCCCTCCCCTCTCTCTCCCCCTCTTTCTCTCTCCCATCCCTCTCCTCCGTCTCTCCCCTCTCTCACCCCTCTGTCAGACCCATACCCATACAGACACGTTGCGTCAAAGCCAAACTGCCCATTTAATCTAACTCTTCCGATGAATGAAATGATATTACCTAGCTATCGTTTGATAATTTTATTTTATTTTCTACATGCACATCTTTTGAAGGCCATTGTTGCGTGTCTGTTGCATTCGTCTCCACCACATAAAATAAGATATAACCAAATCAAAGAAAAACAATTTATGTACTCCAACTCCATTTATCCAAGAGTTACTATTTGGCAATTGGGACACGCAAAATAACCTACAAATATTATTTTAATCACTGAGAGTCACAATTAATTCATCATTACCAAAGTATATTTTTTACTCTGGAAAATCGACTACCCCTAGAAACTTAACGACGACGCTTAAAATAGAGACTGTCTTTCATAATCAAGAGAGAATGAGAGGGGAAAGAGAGGGGAGAGAGGGGAGGGAGAGAGAATGAGAGGAGAGAGAGGGGAGAGAGAGTAAAATATTTTTTGCAATTAAAATATTTTTTATTATTAAAAATATATATTTTATAATCAATTTAAAAAATTATTCAGTCCATCCATTTGCCATCTCTTGTGTAATCCAATAGATTTAGAAAAATAGTGGATGAATGACAAATCATCCATTAAATTAAATGGATGGATTGAATCCAATCCATTTAGTTTTTTTGTTTGTAATGGATAGATTAGATGGATGGTGGACAAATGGATGAGATTGTCACCCCTAATTTTAAGTAGTAATCCAACCGAGAATAAACTATTCTAGCTATATCATCAGAATAGTCATTGTATAAAATTACATATATGGGAAGGCAATTAATTCTCATATATAGAAGAATGGCGCCATCCCATTGTAACATCATAATACCTTTTATAGGAAGTCTCCATGGCTACTTTACGAATTATCTAATTGTTCTCTTTGTGAATAGAGGCAAATGGTATGCTAGCTGCATTATATTGCACTACTGGGCAGCCTATTCCTCGGTTCCAAATATAGAAGCTTAGGGCTCTGTTTGGGAGGTAGGAAGGGAGGGATATGGAGGGCTTTGGGGGGAGATGAGGAGAGAAAAAGAGAGATAAATCTTTCACCTTATTTGAGATAGTGTTTTTGTAGAGAAGGAAAAGAAAATACTTATGACTAATATATTTTTAATTTTGAGAGTAATATAAAAGGATGAAAGGGATTTGAAGAATTTTTCTAAGCCCTCCAAAACCATCTTCTAATACATTTTTTGAATTCTTCATATTAGGGGGTTTTATTATCATGAAGAAAAATAAACCCCTCATTCAAGGTGGGAGACTCCTTCTTTTTTCCCAAGCCCTCCCCTCTCCTCTCCTCCTAAACTCACAAACAGAGCCTAAGACATTTTACATTTCATACTTTTCCTTTCTCAAAATAGGTAAAAGTTTATATTAAAAACCAATCTTAATTCAGTATAGGAAGTAAAATCGGAATTGTCTTAGTCAATTCTTATGTTACTATTAAGAGCAAATTAAGGAGTAAATAGTCATTTTCATTCCTGAATGTGTAAGATGCTATCACTATAGTCCCTATATGTATCAAAATTATAAAAACATTCTCGAGTGTGTCTTCTGTTATTAATTTCATGCACCAAACTGACTAACGAAAGACGCATTCGAGGACTAAAATGACTAACGAAAGACACGTTCAAGAATATTTTTATAATTTTGATGCATTCAGAAATTATAGTGACGACACCTCACATTTTTAAGGACTAAAGTGGCTATTTACACGCCAATTAAGTGAACTGCATTACGCACCAAATAAGAGCACGTTACTGATATTACCAAAGGTACGTTTAGCCTGGTCCTATGAAAATATGTGACCATCAAGGTTCCATTGAAAAAATTGGGTATTAGAAGTTAAGTACGGTTTTCCAATGTTTACATAACTGTGCCAAAATATTTGATAATTATGTTACGTGCCAAAATAAAATTTGCTAAATCTCCTCTATTAACCACGTAGTGTTGGACCAATCAACTCTCAAGACCCAAATCGCAAACTCTGAAGGCACAATTTTGAAAATTCTGAAGAAGAACATTATGCGCTTGATTGGAATATACGCGAGAATGAAACGAGAGAAAATATCAGCCGAGAAAACGCTAAGAAAATGCACTTTCAGTGTGATTGGTTTGGCAGCGAAAATGGTGAGAAAGAAAAAAAAATGGTGGGTCCTATGCACTTTTTTCTTCTTCGCAGAAGTACGAACTTCTTCTTTTTTTACATTTCTACCCTTCTTTTGTCCTTATATCTCAAATTATTTAAATTTTTAGTTAAGGATATTGATGTCTTTTCAAAAATAATCAATATTTCTCTCTTCTCTTATTCTCTTCTCTTTCTGTTATTCCAATCAATACCCTAAATCTACCTTATTTCCCATATTTTTCTCTTTTTTCATACTCTCTCTTCACAATTTCTCTCGTGTACCAATCACACCCTATAGGTTTTGGATAATTATCTTTGAATAAAAACTTAGAGCTTCTCCAATGGGTTGTATCTTAAAAATTTATTTTGGGTCCCTTAGGTGGTCTCCATATGCTACATCATTTTTTACCAACATTTGATTATTTTGCTCCAATGGATGGTTCCTTAAAGTGAGTTCCTTAAGTGGCCCCCACATGTCACACTTTAATACTTTAATATTTGTACTTATTAAAATATTATTTTAATTAACAATTATAAAAATTAAATGATAAAAAATATTAAATATTAAAAAAATTAGAAATTTTATTTTGATTAATTTTTATCATAATAAGTTAAAAACGATGAAAAATACATTACAAAATTAAAAACGATGAGAAATACATAATATTACACGAAACATAAGAAATACACAAAGACAAGAAATACATAATATTATATAAAAATTAAATTTCGTTATTCTCATGTCTGAACCGTTCCCAAATATGCTCCACTAAGTCTGCTTGAAGTTGGCGATAATTTTGTTTTAAATAAGTCTTAAACAATTATTAATGATAATTAGATAATAGCTGGATATTAAAAACCCTAGTTAGAATTAAATTGGACTTAAAAAAATTCATAAGAGGCCTAGAATGCCCTAAAATTGTATGAAACACCCTAGAATCTCCTAGAAGGGCAAAAATGGGATATTTCTAGAAAAGGACCATCGTAACGCGACAGAGACTACAAAGGGAACCGTCGCGACGTGATCAAGGTCGGTGGCTAAGTTTGTGATCAGCGCTATGAATCTCACACCACGTGCCCTCGTCGCGACGCGATGAGAGGTTGTGTCTAGGCCCACCGCGATGCGATGGAGCCAAGTTATGGCTATAAATAGAGCTCTCCTCTCCCATTTTTGCAAGACACTCCATTTAGTCATTTGGAGTACAAAGGGAGCTCGGGGAAAAGGAAGAGCGACGAGAGCGATGAGGCACGGACGATAGCAGTGTTCTAAGCCAATTAAGGGGGAAGATTCCTTAATCACCATGGAAAATAGATAGTAGGGTAGTACTGTTAGCATGTGTAGGGGACCTTAACCCTACTAGGGGTTGATAACAGCAGAACCTCAGGAGAGGAGCTGTGACCTGTGATAGCTGAGGACAGTTGTCAGAGGTCTGTCAACCATAGGAATGATCTATTCAAATCTATGGATGGATGTTGATTGATGTGATGCTGATTGAAATGAATGCTTTATGATTGTGTGACTATTGATGTGTTTATTGACAACATGACAGTAGTAAGTCGCCTGAGCAACACTATGGTTGATCCTTACGTTGATTAAGGATGATTGATAATCTGATTAACATGCTGATATTTATGTACTGGCTGTATATGATATATGTGGGTCTGATTTATGAGTTAAGGGTACCGCCCTCTAGTTAGAGGTTTGCGAATCCCTAGATGGTAGTAGAAAGCATTACCGTCGATACTCTATTTGTAATGATAGCCGGGTCGGTGTACCCGAGGTTGGTGTACTTGAGGTATGGACAGGATGGTAATGAGATCAGTCGGTGGCCTAGAGGGGTATGTACTCGGCCAAGACCTTGAGGGGTATGTACTCGGTCTTTCCAACGAGGCTCTCCATGTACGTGGTACCAAAGGTACGAAGTGGTTTGGGGATAAGTCGGTGACCTTGAGGGTTATGAACTCGGTCATCCGGACAAGTCTCCAAGACTCCAGATCTGACGGGTGGACAATCTTGGCCATTCTCTGTATAGGGAATTTCATCCTTGTGCACGGGATGGTACCTTACTCTGGTAATTGGATATGGTAGTATAGGATGCCATAACCGATAATCAGAGATGGTAGCGTATCAAGATATGTTCCCGGGACAACAAACTTATATCGTCCTTCTGTGCCCTGAGACTGGTGATAGGTCTAAGGAGTAGGGCGATAATGGCCCGCAACGTTCAGTGATGGTCTGGGTCTGTAGAGCCGGTGATCAGCTGAAGGACCCATGACACATGTCAGTCCGTGATGTCAGAGTATGATGTGGTCTGTGACCGTGTGGTCGAGTTGTCAGTATGACGTATCAGTATGGTTTGGTGTGTGACTGTGTACTCAAGATTTTGAGTGTATATTTGTGGTAACAGTTATATTAATGATTGTTGTGATATGCTGATGTGCATGGTGAGAGTCTATTCACTATGCTGTTTTCCTGCTTGTTAGTGATTGATGAGTGTCTTACCCCTTTGTTTTCTGTGTTTTCTATATTATATGATGATGAATAGCAGATGAATAAGAAGTTTAAGTACTTAAAGCCTGGGAAGCAGTGTTGCATCACGGCCAGTTTGTCCTGTTGCGTACTCTGATATTGGATTGAAAATGTGTTGTTGCTGAAGTCAGGATAAAGTGACGCCTTATCTCGGTAGGGTGTTACACTCCCACCTTCCGCCATCTCCTTCCTTTGCTCTAATCTCCCTTCTTCGTTCTCCCTTTTGCGGATCTCTGCTTCCTTGTCACTGTCTCCATTAATCACGAACCAGAACCACAGTTCTGCCACAACATCCACTATTCTTCCACCACCAGATTTGCTTGAACCGTTGTGGCCATCTCCTTCCACACGGAGGACCTCTGTTCCTAGCAGATCCAAACTGCCGAACCACCCACTGAACCCGCGATCTCACCTCCCACCTCTGCCCCTTCCCATCCTATGGGGTAGAGCGGCCCGACGAGCACAACAGCAGCCTGTGGCGGTTGGGTCTCTGTTCCCAAGTCAGCTTCTGAGAGGCATTCGTTGCAGCAGCATTTGTGGATCTGCCTCTGTGTCCCGCGTCTGAGAGGCGTTCGTGACAGCAACGGCGCGGCAGCACGCGATGTGTCGATTTTGTGGATTTTGTGATTCTACCCCTTTATTTTTTTAATATGTAAATTGTGGATTTGAACCTTCAATAATTTGCGGGTCTGTAATTTGTTTTAGTTTGATTGTTTCATGGTTGTTTCAAATTTCATTTATTCAGTTTTTTCCTCCCTTTCTTAAGTTCTATTGAGCAAACAAAATTTTACTTATTTTAATTTTAGTTGTCATCCCTTCTACAATAGACGACTCTAATATTTAAGAGACCTCACATGCCACACGGGCTTCCTCTAGCGCTGAAAAGTTTAAGAGATAACAACTAGCTTTTAAGGGACGGGGTAAGCAATGAGCGTTGGAAATGCACTTACGTGTTGAAGAAATACTTTTTTACCGTACATGGATAATTATTTGTACATAAATTATACTTCAATTCAACTGTTGCCTGAAGAAAACCATCCATGATAATCGTACATGGACAATTAATTTTACATAATTAAATTACACTCTAATTACTAGGCAACTTACATTCGATTAAAAAAAAAATACTAGGCAATTTACGAAAGATATGGCTCTTTATATTTATAATAATTAAAATCAAACATCACTTCACCATCGATTCAATTTTGACAATAGATATTTCCGTAGAGACGTCACGACGAAGTGGAGGCATTCAAATCCTCACCTTTTCGTATTATTGGCAGCAATCTCTCAATCAGTAATATCACCTGTTGAATTAATCCAATATCCTACAAGTGAAAGTACAAAAGTAACAAAAAAAAACGTGTTGAGCCCCAAAAGCTTTTAGCGCGCACAGGGTATTTTTTTCCCTGGTTTTTTGGCCCTTCACTCTCACTTGACCATGCTACTCGTAGTGCAAGGAATCCACCAACTGCAACTCTCCAAACACAAATGCAAAACAAAATTGAACTTGAAACTACAATTTTATCCAAGGGAGAAAGATGATACATAGTTGATTAAACACCAAGTGATTCAGTATCGGTGGACATGGAAGCCATTTGTACATCACCAAAGGTACTTGGATTCTCCATAATCATCTTTTTGCATTTCTATTGTGCTTTCTCTTACTAAATTTTGCTACTTAACCATTTTTGTTATATCCAGTAAAAAACCATTTTTGTTATATTGATTATTTATTTATTTTCCCTCCGCGGGCTAAAACCATTTTTGTGCGCGCTAAAAGCTTTTGGGGCTCAACACGTTTTTTTTTGTTACTTTTGTACTTTCACTTGTAGGATATTGGATTAATTCAACAGGTGATATTACTGATTGAGAGATCGCTGCCGATAATATGAAAAGGAGAGGATCTGAATGCCTCCACTTCGTCGTGACGTCTCTACGGAAATATCTATTGTCAAAATTGAATCGACGGTGAAGTGATGTTTGATTTTAATTATTATAAATATAAAGAGCCATATCTTCCGTAAATTGCCTAGTATTTTTTTTAATCGAATGTAAGTTGCCTAGTAATTAGAGTGTAATTTAATTATGTAAAATTAATTGTCCATGTACGGTTATCATGGATGGTTTTCTTCAGGCAACAATTGAATTGAAGTATAATTTATGTACAAATAATTATCCATGTGCGGTAAAAAAAGTATTTCTTCAACACATAAGTGCATTTCCAACGCTCGTTGCTTACCCCGTCCCTTAAAAGCTAGTTGTTATCTCTTAAACTTTTCAGCACTAGAGGAAGCCCATGTGGCATGTGAGGTCTCTTAAATATTAGAGACGTCCATTGTAGAAGGGATGCCAACTAAAATTAAAATAAGTAAAATTTTGCTTGCTCAATAGAACTTAAGAAAGGGAGGAAAAAAACTGAATAAATGAAATTTGAAACAACCATGAAACAATCAAACTAAAACAAATTACAGACCCGCAAATTATAGAAGGTTCAAATCCACAAATTACATATTAAATAAATAAAGGGGAAGAATCACAAAATCCACAAAATCAACACATCGCATGCCGCCGCGCCGTTGCTGTCACGAATGCCTCTCAGACGCGGGACAAAGATGCAGATCCACGAATGATGCCGCAATGAATGCCTCTCAGAAGTTGACTTGGGAACAGAGACCCAACTGCCACAGGCCGCTTTTGTGCTCGTCGGGCCGCTCTCCCCCACAGGATGGGAAGGAGTAGAGGTGGGAGGTGAGATCGCGGGTTCAGTGGGTGGTTCGGCAGTTTGGATCTGCTGGGAACAGAGGTCCTCCGTGTGGAAGGAGATCGCCACAACGGTTCAAGCAGATCTGGTGGTGGAAGAATAGTGGATGTTGTGGTAGAACTGTGGTTCTGGTTCGTGATTAATGGAGACAGTGACAAGGAAGCAGAGATCCGCAAGATGGAGAACGAAGAAGGGAGATTAGAGCAAAGGAAGGAGATGGCGGAGGGTGGAAGTGTAACACCCCGCCGAGACAGGGCGTCACTTTATCCTGACTTCAGCAACAACACATTTTCAATCCAATATCAGAGTACGCAACAGGACAAACTGGCCGTGATGCAACACTGCTTCCCAGGCTTTAAGTACTTAAACTTCTTATTCATCTACTATTCATCATCATATAATATAGAAAACACAGAAAACAAAGGGGTAAGACACTCATCAATCACTAACAAGCAGGAAAACAGCATAGTAAATAGATTGTCACCATGCACATCAGCATATCACAACAATCATTAATATAACTGTTACCACAAATATACACTCAAAATCTTGAGTACACAATCATAGACCAAACCATACTGATACGTCATACTGACAACTCGACCACACGATCACAGACCACATCATACTCTGACATCACGGACTGACACGTGTCATAGGTCTTTTAGCTGATCACCGGCTCTACAGACCCAGACCATCACTAAACGTTGCGGGCCATTATCGCCCTACTCCTTAGACCTATCACCAGTCTCAGGGCACAGAAGGATTAGATAAGTTTGTTGTCCCTGGAACACATCCTGATACGCTACCATCTCTAATTATCGGTTATTGCATCCCATACTACCATATCCAATTACCAGAGTAAGGTACCGTCCCATGCACAAGGACGAAATTCCCTATACAGAGAATGGACAAGATTGTCCACACGTCCGATGTGGAGTCTTGGAGACTCGTCCGGATGACCGAGTTCATAACCCTCAAGGTCACCGACTTATCCCCAAACCACTCCGTACCTTTGGTACCACGTACATGGAGAGCCTCGTCGGAAAGACCGAGCGCATACCCCTCAAGGTCTTTGCCGAGTACATACCCCTCAAGGCCACCGACTGATCTCATTACCATCCCGTCCATACCTCAAGTACACCAACCTCGGGTACACCGACCCAGCAATCATTACAAACAGAGTATCGACGGTAATACTTCCTACTACCGCCTAGGGATTCGCAAACCTCTAACTAGAGGGCAGTACCCTTAACTTATACATCAGACCCACATATATCATATACAGCCAGTACATAAATATCAGCTTGTTAATCAGATTATCAATCATCCTTAATCAACATAAGGATCAACCATAGTGTCGCTTAGGCGACCTACTACTGACATGTTGTCAATCAACACATCAACAATCACACAATCATAAAGCATTCATATCAATCAGCATCACATCAATCAACATCCATCCATAGATTTGAATAGATCATTCCTATGGTTGACAGACCTCTGACAATTGTCCTCAGCTATCACGGGTCACAGCTCCTCTCCTGAGGTTCTGCTGTTATCAACCCCTAGTTGGGTTAAGGTCCCCTACACATGCTAACAGTACTACTGTACTATCTATTTTCCATAATGATTAAGGCATCTTCCCCCTTACCTGGCTTAGAACACTGCTGCCGTCCGTGCCTCGTCGCTCTCGTCGCTCTTCCTCTTCCCCGAGCTCCCTTTGTACTCCAAATGACTAAATGGAGTGTCTTGCGAAAATGGGAGAGGAGAGCTCTATATATAGGCATAACTTGGCTCCATCGCGTCGCGATGGGCCTAGACACAACCTCTCATCGCGTCGCGATGAGGACACGTGGTGTGAGATCCGTGGCGCTGATCACTGACTTAGCCACCGACCTTGATCACGTCGCGACGGTTCCCTTTGTAGTCTTCGTCGCGTCGTGATGGCCTTTTTTTAGAAATATCCCATTTTTGTCCTTCTAGGGTGTTTCATACTATTTTAGGGCATTCTAGGCCTCTTATGAATTATTTTTAAGTCCAATTTAATTCTAACTAGGGTTTTTAATATCCAGCTGTTATCTAATTATCATTAATAATTGTTTTAGACTTATTTAAAACAAAATTATCGCCTACTTCAAGCAGACTTAGTGGAGCATATTTGGGAATGGTTCAGACATGAGAATAACGAAATTTAATTTTTATATAATATTATGTATTTCTTGGCTTTGTGTATTTCTTATGTTTCGTGTAATATTATGTATTTCTCATCGTTTTTAATTTTGTAATGTATTTTTTATCGTTTTTAACTTATTATGATAAAAGTTAATTAAAATAAAATTTCTAATTTTTTAATATTTAATATTTTTTATCATTTAATTTTTATAATTGTTAATTAAAATAATATTTTAATAAGTACAAATATTAAAGCATTAAAGTGTGACATGTGGGGGCCACTTAAGGAACTCACTTTAAGGAACCATCCATTAGAGTAAAATAATCAAATGTTGGTAAAAAATGATGTAGCATATGGAGACCACCTAAGGGACCCAAAATAAATTTTTAAGATACAACCTGTGACAACTACCCTTAAAATTAAATGGAGTCGCCACCTAATGTTTATTAAGGAAAAACAATAGGAAAAACCATTTTATGAAAATAGTTTGAAAAAATGGTCTTCGAAACAAATTTAGGTTCGGGAGTTGGTTACGCGTGAGGAAGGTGTTAGCACCCTTACGACGCCCGTTTACAAACGGTGCCCTTTTAATTGTTTAAAAATACTTGTTTGTCATTAAATGAATTATTCCCAAACAAATTTTTAAAAAAAATACAAGTTTATTAATCACCATATTACGAAGGTAATAAAAGGAAACTTAGTAAAAGGAAAACTCAACCATTATATAAAAATTATTCTTTATTCCTTTTTTAATATAACAGAAATAACAAATATAAGAAAAAATCTAGAAAATAAAAACTAATCATATTAATATAAAAAAAAACGTGTAGATAAAAATGGAAACTTCTCTTTTTTGCTTTTATACCCCTCATCAATCTTTTATTCATTTCTGATGATTTATGAAATAAAAAAAAGAAGTAAATTGCAAATAAATCCCTGGCTTGGGTTTGGCCCCATTGGAAGACCAAACCCTAACCCTAATCTCGTTCCAGAATCGTACAACAACAACAATAACAATCACGATAACAATGACAACAACAATTGCAGCAACAACAATAATAACAACAACAACAATAATAACAACAACAATCATATACACCTCAGTCCAGTATACAAAACCATGGCAAAAAGAACAGAGAATATGAAAACGAAGAAGAAGGGGGGAACCTGGGTTTTATGGCTTCCCAGGAAATTTATAAACAAGGGATGGAGGAAAAAGAAAACCTAGAACTAGAAAGTGTTTAAATCTTTGGTTTGGTGGCCTCACGGGTTATTTCTCTTTCTTCCTTGTATCTGCTTGTTCTGCCTCTCCTTCTCCTTGTGCTATTTTCTGGATCCGGTTCGCTCTCCCTTTCTGTTGCATGTCTCTAGCTTTTATAGCCTCATAGTCCCTGCCAAAAAATAGAATCAAATCAGCGTAATAAACAATAAAAATTAAAGAAACGAAAGGAGATAGAAACTTCCCTGATTTGTCAAATCTACACGTTCTCCTCATGCACATCTTGAATTCGGACCGAATCATGTGGATAGGATTTGATTCGATTTTGTGGGAATAGAGAAGAAAAAGGAAAGAAAATATTGTGGGTAGGTTGCGGCTGTTTGGATGATTTTAGGGTTGGGGTTTGAAAGGAGTGAGGAAAGACGAGGAGGAGCGGCTGAAGGCTTTCTAGGGTTGGGGTAGATTTTGGTGGAAGGATGAAGGAAAAAGGAAGAGGAGAAGGGGGCGAGGATTCAGGAGGGAGATGCGGCTTGAAAACTAGGGTTAGGGTGAGGATGAAGAAGAACGAGGGTGAGTGAGAGTGGTACTGCGGCTAGAAAACTAGGGTTAGGGTTGGTTGAAAAGGGGAGGCCGAGAATGATGGAGAAATTGAAGAGGATTCAGAGAGAGAAGATAGCGCTGTTGGGATCCTAGGGTTCATGTGCTCCTAGGTTTCGAGAAAGGGACGAAGGAAGTGAAGTGAGGGAAGAGAGGACGAGGAGATGGGGGCGCCGTGGCTTGGAAGCTAGGGTTGGAGAAGATGAATAAGGACGAGGGAAGAGAGCGAGGCGGACGAGAGAGAAGCGCCGTGGGGTGAAGGTTTGAGAGAGAATGAGAAAGTGCAGAATGAGGGTGAGGGAATTAGGGTTAATAGGATTAGGTTAAAAATGGGTTGGGCCGCGTGGGCCAAGGGCTGGAGGGATGAGTTGGGCTGGGTGTGCGAATGGAGAAAAAAAGGGTGCAAGCAAGCAGATGTAAGGGGGAGCGCAGGGGTGTGAAAATAAAAAAATGGGAATGCGCGTGGAATGAGGGAATGAGGTGAGGGGCTGCTGGACTAGCTAGCTTTTGACCATTACTGTTGGCACCCCACGTATTTCAATTGGCACCCCCCTTTCCTTTGAAAAATAAATTTTCTTTTTCTCTCTTTCTTTTTCTTTTCTTTTCTTTTCTTTTCTTTTATTCCTTTTTCCCTTCCCTTTTTTTATTATGAAACCAAAAACATTATTTTTATTTCTTATCACAAATTTATAAAGTTAAAATAAAATAAAAAGGCCGGACAAAATTAGGGTACTACACAACCCATCGGAGAAGCTCTAAGTTTTTCTTCAAAGATAATTATCCAAAACCTATAGGGTGTGATTGGTACACGAGAGAAATTGTGAAGAGAGAGTATGAAAAGAGAGAAAAATATGAGAAATAAGGTAGATTTAAGGTAATGATTGGAATAAGAGAAAGAGAAGAGAAAAAGAGAAGAGAGAAGTGTTGATTATTTTTGAAAAGACATCAATATCCTTAACTAAAAATTTAAATAATTTGAGATATAAGGACAAAAGAAGGGTAGAAATGTAAAAAAAGAAGAAAAAGCGATGTTCCCCCATTTTCTTCGCACTTCTGCAAAGAAGAAAAAAGTGCATGGGACCCACCATTTTTTTTCTTTCTCACCATTTTTGCTGCCAAACCAATCACATTGAAAGTGCATTTTCTCAGCGTTTTCTCGACTGATATTTTCTCTCGTTTCATTCTCGCGTATATTCCAATCAAGCGCATAATGTTCTTCTTCAGAATTTTTAAAATTGTGCCTTCAGAGTTTTCGAATTTGGGTCTTGAGAGTTGATTGGTCCAACACTACATGGTTAATAGAGGAGATTTAGCAAATTTTATTTTGGCACGTAACATAATTATCAAATATTTTGGCACAGTTATGTAAACATTGGAAAACCGTACTTAACTTCTAATACCCAATTTTTTCAACGGAACCTTGATTGTCACATATTTTCATAGGACCAGGCTAAACGTACCTTTGGTAATATCAGTAACGTGCTCGCATTTTGTGCGTAATGCAGTTCAGTTAATTGGCGTGTAAATAGCCACTTTAGCCTTTAAAAGTGTGAGGTATCGTCACTATAATTTCTGAATGTATCAAAATTATAAAAATATTCTTGAATGTGTCTTTCGTTAGTCATTTTAATCCTCGAATGCGTCTTTTGTTAGTCAGTTTGGTCCATGAAATTAATAACAGAAGACACACTCGAGAATATTTTTATAATTTCGATACATATAGGGACTATAGTGATAACATCTTACACATTCAGGAATGAAAATGACTATTTACTCCTTAATTTGCCCTTAATAGTAACATAAGAATTGACTAAGACAATTCCGATTTTACTTCCTATATTGAATTAAGATTGGTTTTTAATATAAACTTTTACCTATTTTGAGAAAGGAAAAGTATGAAATGTAAAATGTCTTAGGCTCTGTTTAGGAGTTTAGGAGGGGAGGAGAGGAGAGGGCTTGGAAAAAAAGAAGGAGTCTCCCACCTTGAATGAGGGGTTTATTTATCTTCATGATAATAAAACCCCCTAATATGAAGAACTCAAAAAATGTATTAGAAGATGGTTTTGGAGGGCTTAGAAAAATTCGTCAAATCCCTTTCATCCTTTTATATTACTCTCAAAATTAAAGATATATTAGTCATAAGTATTCTCTTTTCCTTCTCTACAAAAACACTATCTCAAATAAGGTGGAAGATTTATCTCACTTTTTCTCTCCTCTTCTCCCCCAAAAGCCCTCCATATCCCTCATTTCCTACCTCCCAAACAGAGCCTTAAGCTTCTATACTTGGAACCGAGGAACAGGCTGCCCAGTAGTGCAATATAATGCAGCTAGCGTACCCTTTGCCTCTATTCACAAAGAGAACAATTAGATAATTCGTAAAGTAGCCATGGAGACTTCCGATAAAAGGTATTATGATGTTACAATGGGATGGCGCCATTCTCTTATATATGAGAATTAATTGCCTTCCCATATATGTAATTTTATACAATGACTATTCTGATGATATAGCTAGAATAGTTTATTGTCGGTTGGATTACTACTTAAAATTAGGGGTGACAATCTCATCCATTTATCCATCATCCATCTAATCTATCTATTAGAAACAAAAAAACTAAATGGATTGGATTCAATCCATCCATTTATTTTAATGGATGATTTGTCATTCATCCACTATTTTTCTAAATCCATTGGATTACACAAAAGATGACAAATGGATGGACTGAATAATTTTTTAAATTGATTATAAAATAATAATAAAAAATATTTTAATTGCAAAAAATATTTTAATAAAAAATATTTTACTCTCTCTCTCCTCTCTCTCCTCTCATTCTCTCTCCCTCCCCTCTCTCTCCCCTCTCATTCTCTCTTGATTATGACAGACAGTCTCTATTTTAAGCGTCGTCGTTAAGTTTCTAGGGGTAGTCAATTTTCCAGAGTAAAAAGTATACTTTGGTAATGATGAATTAATTATGACACTCAATGATTATAATAATATATGTAGGTTATTTTGCGTGTCCCAATTGCCAAATAGTAACTCTTGGATAAATGGAGTTGGAGGACATAAATTGTTTTTCTTTGATTTGGTTATATCTTATTTTATGTGGTGGAGACGAATGCAACAGATACGCAACAATGGCCTTCAAAAGATGTGGATGTAGAAAATAAAATAAAATAATCAAACGATAGCTAAGTAATATCATTTCATTCATCGGAAGAGTTAGATTAAATGGGCAGTTTGGCTTTGACGCACCATGTCTGTGTGGGTGTGGGTCTGACAGAGGGGAGAGAGAGGGGAGAGAGGGAGGAGAGGGAGGGGGAGGGAGAGGAGATAGGGGGAGAGAGAGGTAAAATATTTTTAATTAAATTTTTTTTTGTGATTAAAAATATTTTTTGTAATTAAAATATTTTTTATGATTAAAAATATATTTTATGGTTAAAAATAATTTTTTGTGATTAAAAATAATTTGTATGGATGGATTGGATATCCATCCATAAAAAAGTTGTTAATAGATGGATTAGATGGTTTTTTTTACATGGATGATAGATGGATTAGATATTCTTAGTGACCTTTTAGTGAATGGTAAATGGATAAATGGATTATTTCCAGTCCATCCCTTACTATCCACTCAAAAAATTATCCAATCCATCCTTTTTGACACCCCTACTTAAAACCAATATATTAAATGGGAATAGATATTGAATTGGTAAAGATAATGATTTGTAGCTCAATAGTTCAGTTGTGGTTAAATCACGATCATACCGGTGATAATTAAGTATATAATATATTCAGTATTAATCTAATTTAAAATATTAAGAATTTGATGATCATGTTTTGTAAGTCAAAAAATCAATAATAAAAACTTATTTTTTTTAAGCAAAAATTGACATGCAAAAGCATCACTGTAGACTCAAACATCCCAACTATGTTGGCACCTTTGAGCCTACCAATCATCTACAGCACGCCAACAATTTATTAAAAATAGCAAAAAAAAAAAAACAAAGAAAGCAAAAAACAAAAAATAGCAAAAATAATAAAAACTTATGTATATTAAGTTTTACAAATTATCATTGAATCTTTATTTGACTGAAAATCATATTTATTAATTAAAAAAATTCAAAAAATTGAAAAATAAAAATTGATTTGTTCAAATCGGTTTTGATCATTGGTTTTTGTCCTTTGAACCGGTTTTGAAACCAACCAATTTTGTGTGTCAGACCAGATTGCGTACCGGTTTTGAGTCTCATCGGTAGAACTGGTTTGTCTAATTTCGTTTTAACAACTATGGTTATGACTTTTGGAATCTTATGTCCAAATGTTCCTGGAAATTAGATTTCGAACCATAGGAGGTGCGCCTTTTTTTACACATTTGAAATCTAAATTTTGGGAACTTCTGAAAATAAGATTTAGGAATGTCTGAAAACGCAGGAAATTTTTTTTGATGCTTATAAGTGCATCGAGAATGTGAGAGATGGGTGGAGACAATGGTGGCGGACATGAGAGATAATGAGGTTGGGGTTTTGGGCGGAAAATGAAGACGGAAGGTTGTGGGGAGAGTGTTCATAGAGGAGGTGCCGGTGGTGAGGGGATTACTTTGGAATTTTTTTTTAGGAGTAGGGATATTTTAATCATTTTAGGTAAGAGGAGAGGACGTGAAATTAAAATGAGGAGGTGCTTTTAACAATTGTCTAATTCAAAACATGCTCAAAAAATTCGGCAGCTCATTCAATTCCACTTCAGCCCAAGCATGGGCTATCATTAGTTAGGAGCACTTATTTTCGCTTTGGGCCTAGTCAATCACCGAACTTGTAACCTTTTTTGTGTGTCTAAACTGGACTTATATAAAGGAAATAAATTTTTTTACCAAAAAAATAGAAATAAATTTTTCGGGTGAGGCATAAAGCAAGGGCTTTACAAGACTCGCCCATGTATCAGGCCTGGCCTAAAACAGAGTAAGGATGTAGTCAAAAAAAAAAATATAAATCAGATTTTGTATTATACTACACGGTGTAGGATAATATAAAGTCTTATTTATAAGTTTTTTTGTCCGTTGCGGTGTTGCAGTGTAGCTAAACATTTTTTTTTTGGTATAATAGCTAGCTAAACTTTTAGCTAGTTGAGTTAGCTGATACGTTCAAAATTACAACACGCACAAGTTTGACCTTTTTTGTTAATTAAATAATTGTATTTGATGGAGCGATCAAAATCTACTATAAATATAAATATAAGCATATAAAGAAAAGGTAAAATTACAAAACTAAACTACTATATTTTTGCTAATATCATTTTAAAGGGGTAAATATATCAATCTAAATAAAAATAAATCAAAATAAAAATTAAACTCACATAAAAATATTTTTTTTGATAGGCAAATGTTAGTATGTTAGATTAATTTTTTTCTCCTTCATCAGGGCTTAAACCCTGGACCTTTGACTCCTTCACACCCTTAGCTCAAACCAGTTAAGCTACTCATCTCCACAAAACTCACATAAAAATATTATTTTTTCTTCTTACTTTTAACTTTTTTTCTCACTTTTCACTTTTTTTTCTCACTATTCTCTTTCTTCTCTCTCTCTCACGTCTTTCTCTTTTTCTCTTTTTCTCTTTCTCCTCTTTCTTCTTTCTATTTCAACTTCCTCTTTTTATTTCTCTTTCTACTTTAAATTTTCTCTTTCTTTTTTGTAAATGATTATTTTGTTTTTTAGTCATTATAGGGAAACATTACATGCCGTGGATGTAATTTTATCTTGTTTGAACACATATCAAATTTGCAAATATCTTTATCATTTATAAATAATTATTTTGGTTTTTATTCCTTACGGAAAAATATTACATGTTGTCGGTGTAATTTTATTATAAATGATTATTTTGCTTTCTAGTCCTACGGAGAAATATTACATGTTCTGGTGTAATTTTATAATCATTAAACACATATCAAATTTATAAATGTATTTATTATTTATAAAAAGATAGTGAACTGTCACAGCCGGTTACCAAACAACAAATTTGAATGTGTTTCTTAGTAAAAGAGAGTGTGCAAGGGACTGCAGGGGCGGCTCCTTTCAATGCAATAAGGTAGCTATGACTATCCAAAAATATAAATAAACCAAAGACTAGGTGTGTATATATATATATATTGTCATATATATTTCAATGATTGGAACTAGTGTAGTGGTAACTATAACACCATAGGGATTCAAAAACCTTGTATTTAACCCCTAGGTGCAAGGCTCGAATCCTTAGGGAGGCAAAAACACCATTAATTTGGCCAAGGCCAAAGCGGGTGGTGAAGTCCTGTGAGTTTCACCGGACACTGCTGAGGCCTATATGAAAATGGGCTGAACCGGACAATGGGACGGGGAGTCCGGTAGGCAGTGGGTCGGGTATTCTGTGGTACGGCCCAATAGTGGTGACGGCCCAGGATGTTACATAACACTGGTTTTTGTAAGTTTCAGGACCTGAAATCGAATTCCATACTAGCATTTTTTAGCTTTTGGCATGCCTATTTTAAATCCATGCACAAAAATTACCACAAAATAAGACCCCAGGTAAGATTCAAACATTATAATTAAATATTAATATATTCTTTAACAATTCGGCCTCCTCAAAAAATTATTTCTAGCTCCGCCACTACAAGGGAGAGTGTTTGAGTGAGTATCCATATATATCTTAATTTTAATAAATAATAAAAGGGAGTAGCATTGGAGGAAAGTTTTGCCACATGTTCTCTTCTCATGCAATGGCTTCTGAGACACTCTTCTCACATTTTCTATTTCTGGAAAGTTTTGCTAGGTGTCACTTTATGGTGCAATGACTTCCATTGTACTCTTCATAAAAAAAAATTAAAATTCAAAATTTTGAATTTAAAAAGAGATTAATTTAATTATGTAACACATTTCAATAATTTTCCTCATACAATATTCTCTCACCTTTTCACCGATTCAATTTTAATTATTTTTTTTTCAAAAGACACATTTGTTCGTCAATAACGTAAATACGACAGATACATTGTCCTCTTTCTCTTTCTTTGTAGTTTTATTTATTGAGAAGCCTTGGATGGTGCTCCTCTCCCCTTTAAAATTTCTTGCAGGCTATTTTGGAATTTTAGAGGGATTTCTTATTTCTTACTTCAGTGTCGTTGCAGGCTATTTTGTAAGCAATGAAGCTTATCTCATTTACTTTCGATTCATCTCTCATTCTTTCTTTCTTTTTTGTTTCAGAGACTTCACACAACAAGAAGTGATGCACTATAGTAGCTGGACAAACACCCATAGAAGGTGGCAGAACATGGCAGACACGCATCGCTGTCTTCTCAGACACACTTTCTTCTGCCTCCTCTCTCTCACGGTTTCTTTCCGACCCATTTATTCTCATTCTCTCCATTTAACCCTTCTTCCCTTTGTGTTCTTCTTTTCTTCGTTATCTCATTTGGTATTATTTTGGTTTCATATCTTCATTGTCTGTTCTCTGGATTATTAATAACCATAGTTGCATGTGTTCGGTTACCCATCGACATGCCGCTTCGAATCTTGATTTTGAATGTATTTGTTAATTTGCTAATATTTCACATCTCTGGCTCTACCATGTGCAGATGTTAAGGACAACTCCGGGCATCATGTGCAGTGCCATTAAGATCGCCAATGGTGTGGCCAAGTTCATGGAGAACGTTCGACGAGACCCGGTGCTGAGGTGTCTTCAACAGGGTTCTTTAAAGAGGAACTGGGTTCATAATATTTTTGGGCTACAATTTTTTCTAAATTATTTTGTTTAATTTTTTTATTGTTTATTTTTATTAAGCCCCAGTGATATCAAATTGATAGTAATTTTTGTTTCAATGGTTCTGATGTTCTCATTTATGTTGTTAATCGATATTGAATGAGTCTAAAGTAATATAATGGAAGGGGGAGAGTAGACTTACCAAAGTATATAAAAATAGAGAAAAGGTCGACAAAAGCTTGAAAATAAACTCATTGCATGTTTCTCTCTTTATTTTCTTTGCAGGACCCATAATGAATTTGAAGCTTAAACTAATTAATGAATTATAGTTTTATACAAACTTACTGACGAGACAAAGATGGAAGTAGATAGAGGGTGTGGTTCACAGTATGTTATAGTATACTCATAATTGAAATGATTTACTTAGTTACTATGTTCAGCGTGTTGGAGATACTCTAGAATTATTTTCTAATTGCTGCAATCTTTTATCTTCTATTTAGCTCTTGACTACTAGATGTGTTTATAATTAGGTGAGAACTCCTATACCCAGGAGTTTTATTGGGTATGAATACTCAATGACTAATTATGTGACACCACATCATTTTTAACTTTTTTTAAAGTGAAATTAAATACTTAGTTTTCATATCTATTGTTAGTGTAAGAGTATAGGAGAAATTTCCTGAAAAATTTCTATATTTATTAATAAATGTTGACTTTCTCTAAGGAGTCTTTTTACTCTTTTTTTATTTTATTTTTTATAAAAATTCTTTCTCTATTTTCGTTATTTTGATCACTGGTTAAATAATATTCTAATGTTTAGGTAAGCTATTTAATTTCATTCCTAGCTTATTCTTCTTTTCTTATTTCATTCCTAATAATAAAACTATATTTTGGTTAATTTCTTCTATTGTTTTACTTATTTCATACACGATTTCAATTTATTTTGATATTTCAATTTATTTTTTTATTTCGAGTTTGTTTTGTAGGTTTTATTTGTTTTGTTATTTATAATTTATGTTTGAATTATAGTTTTTATTTTTATTTTTATTGAGATTATTTTTGTTTATTTAACGGATAGGTATCGATACCCACCTTTCTTCCTGGGTATGGAAGAATTTACCTTATAATTATATTCTCAAGTGTAACTTTGCAACTTACATTAATATGCGACTTATAGCAATATCTTTTGTAATCCTCTTTTTTTTTTTTTGGTTTGGTTCTATAGGTTGCATTGAGTTCTCATGTAGATTGAATCATTAAGAGAAACAGTGGTGAAAGGACACTTGGAAGGCCCGCCTTACCTCTAGGAGGAATTTCAGTCACATGGAGAGTGAGGTGAATGAGTCACACTTGGAGGCAAGGCTCGGTTATGCTGAGTCATGGCAGATTGTTAGGATTTAGTAGATTTATTTGATGTAATTAGTCCTAGAATAGCTTCTAATGCACTAGCATTCACTTGTATAAATACCCAATAGTTGTAATTCTGCATTATCAATGGAAAAGTTTATTTTCATTGATCAAACTTTTGCTCATCCACACCTCACATGCCGCCGCGCCGTTGTAGCCGTGAACGCCACCGCCACGAACGCCTCTCAAATGCGGGACGTAGAGGTAGATCCATGAACGTCGCCGCAACGAATGCCTCTCAGAAGTTGACTTGAGAACAGAGACCCAACCACCGCAAGCCGCTGTTGTGCTCGTCGGGCCACTCTCCCCCACAGGAGGAGAAGGCGCAGATGTGGGAGGTGAGATCGCGGGTTCAGTGGGTGGTTTAGTAATTTGATCTGCTGGCATAGAGGTCCTCCGTGCGGAGGGAGATGGCCACAACGGTTCAAGCAGATCTGGTGGTGTAAGAATAGTGAATGTTTGCAACAATTGTGATTTCGGCTCTTGATTAGTGGAGACAGTGACGAGGAAGGGCAGAGGCAGAGGGAAGGGGACCTACGGGGTCCATGGTCTCCCCACGTTTTTTCAGATTTTTTTAGCATACCTATATTATATATAATAATATACTTTTATAAATTACTTAAATAAGCCCACTCCTTGTAAACCAAAAAAAAAAAAAAACTAAGCCCTGCCTATTGATTTATTGGTTTTTGTATTAGCATTCATTATTGGTTTATTGGTTTTTTTTTTCGGTGTGTATTTGCATCATTCCCTTAGCTTAGCTTATTGGTTTTTTCCTTTAGCTTGGTTTATTGCTTTATTGGTTTTTTCCTTTAGCTTGGTTTATTGCTTTATTGCATCTGCATTCAGTATTTTGTAGCTTGATTTATTTTTTAGCTTTTTTTCCTGTATTTCGACCCTTAGCATTTGACGTTAGCATATTTGTTCCCTTTTTTTATTCCTTTATTTTTTTTTCTCGGTTAATTAAAAACTCTAACCTTTAAATTTTTTTTTATAAACTTTATTGCTTTAGTTTCTATAACAATGTTTTTATGAAATTTATTTTTTAGGTTCATTGGTTGATTCAAAGCGATGTCTAAGAAGAATACTATTCTCTACTATTGCTGACTTATGTAAAAAAATAGTAAAGACCGACAAACCCTCTATCTGCTTCCATCTTTGTCTCGTCAGTAAGTTTGTATAAAACTATAATTCATTAATTAGTTTAAGCTTCAAATTCATTATGGGTCCTGCAAAGAAAATAAAGAGAGAAACATGCAATGAGATTATTTTCAAGCTTTTGTCGACCTTTTCTCTATTTTCATATACTCTGGTAAGTCTACTCTCCCCCTTCCATTATATTACTTTAGACTCATTCAGTATCGATTAACAACATAAATGAGAACATCAGAACCATTGAAACAAAAATTACTATCAATTTGAAATCACTGGGGCTTAATAAAAATAAACAATAAAAAAATTAAACAAAATAATTTAGAAAAAGTTGTAACCCAAAAATATTATGAACCCGGTTCCTCTTTAAAGAACCCTGTAGAAGACACCTCAGCACCGGGTCTCGCCGAACGTTCTCCATGAACTTGGCCATACCATTGGCGGTCTTAATGGCACTGCACATGATAAAAATGGATTGGACCTCTGCAGCAAAAATAAATTCAAAATCAAGATTCGAAGTTGCTTGTCGACGGGTAACCGAACACATGCAACTATGGTTTTTAATAAACCAGAGAACAAACAATGAAGATATGAAACCAAAATAATACCAAAATAATACCAAATAATTTCAAAATAGCCTGCAAGGAATTTTAAAGGGGAGAGGTTCACCATCCAAGGCTTCTCAACAAATGAAACCACAAAGAAAGAGAAAGAGGACAATGTATCTGTCGTATTTACATTATTGATGAACAAATGTGTCTTTTGAAAAAATAAAATATTTAAAATTGAATCGGTGAAAAGGTGATAGAATATTGTATGAGGAAAATTATTGAAATGTGTTACAAAATAAAATTAATCTCCTTTTAAATTCAAAATTTTGAATTTTAATTTTTTTTATGAAGAGTACAATGGAAGTCATTGCACCACACCTAGCAAAACTTTCCAGAAATAGAAGATGTGAGAAGAGTGTTTGAAAAGCCATTGCATGAGAAGAGAACATGTGGCAAAACTTTCCTCTAATGCTACTCCCTTTTGTTATATATATATATATATGTATGTATGTATGTATGTATGTATATATATATTAAGATTAAGATATATATGGACACTCACTCAAACACTCTCTCTTGTAGTGGCGGAGCTAGAAATAATTTTTTTAGGAGGCCGAATTGTTAAGGAATATATTAATATTTAATCATAATGTTTGAATCTTACCTTAGGTCTTATTTTGTTGTAATTTTTGCGCATAGATTTAAAATAGGCATGAAAACCTTGTATTTAACCCCTAGGTGCAAGGCTCGAATCCTTAGGGAGACAAAACCAATATTAATTTGGCCAAGGCCAAAGGGGGGTGGTGAAGTCCTGTGAGTTTCATCGGACACTGCTGAGGCCTATATGGCAATGGACTGGACCGAACAATGGGCTGGGGAGTCCGATAGGCAGTGGGTCGGGCATTCTGTGGTACAGCCCAATAGTGGTGACGGCCCAGAATGTTACAATAAAAGGTGCATTTTATTGTGACATCCTGGGCCGCCACCCATTTTTGGGTCGGGCACAATGTGGTACGACCCAAAAATGGGTGGCGGCCCAGGGTGTTACAGTTACCACTACACTAGTTCCAACAATTGAAATATATATGACAATATATATATATATATATATACACACACACACACACACACACACACACCTAGCCTTCGGTTTATTTTTATTTTTGGGTAGCCATAACTACCTCAATGCATTGAAAGGAGCCGCCCCTGCAGTCCCTTGCACACTCTCTTTTACCAAGCAACACATTTAAATTTGTTGTTTGGTAACCGGCCGTGACAGTTCACTATCTTTTTAACCCTTTTTATATTTTTTGCTTAAATACAATTTTGGTCCCATAACTTATTTTTGAGGTTCAATTTAGTCTTTTAACTATTTTTTGGGCCAAATAAGTCATTTAAGTTTTTAAGTTGGGCCGAGTAGGTATTTTCTAGCCTTTAAGTTTTTAGGTTGACCAAGTAGGTCCTTTAAGTTTTTAAGTTGGGCCAAATCGGTCCTACATGGTAATGACTCAGTTGGCCCTACTTAAAAACTTAAATGACCTATTTGACCCAACTTAAAAACTTAAATGACCTATTTGGCCAACTTAAAAACTTAAAGGCTGAAAAGGATCTATTTGACCCAACTTAAAAACTTAAAGGACTTATTTGGGCCAAAAAATAGTTAAAGGACCAAATTGAACCTCAAAAATAAGTTTAGGGACCAAAATGGTATTTATGACTATATCTTTTATCTTTAAATCCTCTTTAGTCTGCACATAAAATTCTCCCGCCCAAAATCCATCCACCTTTTCCATTCTACTTCTTCCATACTACACCTTCCCAATTAATGCGAGGCATTTAATGTTTACATGCCAGCCAGCTGTTTCATAATTCCATCTGCACATACCGCGTCGACCCTCCTTTCTTCTTTTCAAAAAATTTTGAATCTTTTATTCTGTCATCTGAATCAGAAGGTGAACATCGACATCTTCTTCTCTCATCTTCTCAAATAAGTAAACAACGGAGATCCAGAAAGTGAAGTCGGAGATCTGAACAAGGAGATGCAGAAAATATCTGAGAGAGATGGGATTCACTGGAGAAATTTGGTGAGAGAGATGAAGGGGAAGAAGACCCACCTGACAGTCGGGATTGGGGCCGGCGAGGAAAACGGCGGCACAACTATTGGCGGGTCACGATCCCAAGACCGCGTTTTCTCTCACAACGCCTAAATATCTCGAGCAAAGTGAACAACGCCTCTTCCCTCCTCACAGGCCACAGCCCCGGGACGCCTCTTCCTTCCTTTCCAATTTTCAGGCAAGTTTCGACCAACTTCAACTTTTTAACTTCAACCCATTTTGGGTAGATTTTCGTTAAGCTTCTCAAACCATTTTTCTGATTTTGGTGTTAACTTTTGGGATTGGGTTGCCATTTGTGGTTTGTGACTGATTTTCAACCCATTTGTTTGATTTTCGGGTTAGTTTTTGCGGTTGGGTTGTGATTTGTGGTTTGGGACAGATTTGAATCCTTAATGTTCAACCCTTTCATATAAATGATTTGGTTTCCATATTCTGCAGGCTATATATATCTTTGATGTTCACAAACTTTTTTTTTCTTCTTTTCAATGAAACCTGTAGTAAGCTAGATGGATATGCACATGTATGATTGAGCACCAAAGTCGTGAGTCTTTGCAGTGAGTGACAAGCAGAAGTAGCGACCATCGATTGAGGTAAAGAATCTTATTGTTTAAGTATCATACATGTTGCAACCTATTCTTCCTCTTTCTTTTCGGGTTATTATTATTTATTTTATGAAATATTAGAGTTTTGTATATTTCTGAGCTTTAAAAATGAGTCTGTGTAGGAGTAACAATTTTGTTACCTGGGATTCCAACTTCCAAGGCCAATGCATTCTTACATTGAGATATATATTATCATTTAATAAGTGGCTCAGTTGGGAAAAATATGTTAAAGTGGATGGACTACTTTATGTATTATTATTGCAGATCTGCTACATAATTGTTTCTTTAAAAAGAGCTATTCGATGGCTGAATCAACCTCATTGAAGCGTACTTCTTTCAGAATAGAGAGTTCTCTGTGATCAATCAAGTGTTCGTCCCTCCAATAATCTTGGAGTAGGCAAGAACAACAAGAAGCGGGTATGGAAGGGTGAAAGGATGGTGAATTGGTTAATGGGCTTGGGACATTTCTTACAAAGTTTGAATTTTGGGATTTGTTCTGTTTTAATTGTGTTTTCTTGGCTTCCTATGTGAGTTTTTTTCACTATTTCATTTTGATCGCTTTCTTCTAATTTGAAGTGCTTTGGTTGAATTTTTGTGGGTTGGTTCTGTGTTGAGTGGAGGATCCACTTGCGGAGCAGTGAGGTTGTTTTGTCTTCCACCAGGATTGTGCCTTAGGGCGTTGGTCCCATCGAGGTGAAGCAGTGAAGCGGAGCTGGACGGTGGTTACGTATGGGTTGAGTGTACGCAGGTGAATCTACTAAACTGAATTTGTCTATAATTAGTGCTTAAATTGTATATGTTAATATCCATTTAAATTTTGTTATTGGATTGAGGGGAACTATATTCTCATAAGGATTTTGAACACCATGACTTGGTGCTTCTATATGGTTTTACAAGTTCAGGTGCTCTTCGTTAAAATTGCTTTTGGTGTGGTTGGGACAGGTGTACTATAATAGTGGCCATAGATTTATTTTGAAATACTATTCTACTAATGTATCATAGAGTAGTTCTATATTAGGTCTGGATATGATAAAAGTAAAATATTTTGAATTGAAATCATCATTGTGGAAGAGCATGAATAGTTTCTTAAAGCTTTTCAACTATGATTTTGTCTGTTTCTTCCCCTTTTAGCATGATTTTTGTTTTATTTTCAGATTTTCACATGGAACACCTATGCATGGGGTTATGGTCTAGGAACTACATACATATACCAATAACATATGTGGGTGTTGCAAAACATAAAGGTATGCTATATATGATTTTATTTATCCCTCTCATTTTCTCCTTTTATTTTCTCATTGGTTTTGAGCAAGTCTGAATGAAGAATTTTATTTATCACATATGTTCTTTCAAGTCAATTAATACTGTTGATTGCCATAGCCTGTAGCAAACCACATCGTACCTTTCCTATATGAATACTTTTAACTTTGTACACTGGCTGTCATAGACTAAAATTCTCATTATATATATGCTGATATAGCTTAACATGGAATTTTGGCAAAAAAATGAAGTTTCATTATCTATAAAACCACAATTACTTTAATACCTACAACTGCTCTTGGGTGGTAAATTGAGCAATACAATTAAGTGTATTTTTGATATTCGAGCTGAAGGAAAATATAAATGAAGTGTTTTTTAGGACTTTTCATGCCATGACAATGGAACTTACCGTAAGGGACTGCAATGAAGTCAAGGGATACAAAAATGACATCAAGAATATATGTGATGATTTTGAAGATCTATACCAATGCAGTCTTGCTGCTAACTCAAGTGCAAAATATATTCTGTCTAATTCAGTTTCTTAACATGTATCATGAAATTTTTATACTCTATTGGGGGCAAACTAATATTAATTCATTCATTATTAAAGGATTTTCTATATAGATATTATTTTTCTATAATTTTTGATTCAATGATATTGAAAATAGTAATTGTTAACCATTTTCTTTTGTCATTATTTTGGTTTCCTTATAATAATAAAAATTATTATTCATTGCATTTGTGATGCACTGCAGGTAGCTTGACCAAGCTTGGTTCGCTAAAATAGAGGGTTTTGATTTTCTATGTTGTTGTGTTTGATGTTAACTGAGTCTGCTGATTTAATAAAGGTTTTTTTGTGTGTAAATTATTTTGATCAGTTTTCAAGTGTATCCTATGTGATGCTCAAAACTGGAAGTTTCTAGCTTCCATGTTCCATCCCTTAGACCACAACACTTGAAGGGAATGAGCAGCAACTTTGATGTTTCAATTTTGAATGATTCAAATTATTTTGTTTGGTTGTTTGTTTTTGTTTAGAACATGATGTGGTATCATATATTAGTGATGCTTTAAAAGAAAGAACCCAAATTTATTCTTTTTGTGCCTACCTTAGGATGAGATGGAACTTGCACATTCTATTGGTGATTTTTTGAAATGTTCCAATGTTTTCATGATTCTAATAACCTTAAAAGTCTCATTACTGATTTGTCTGACCAAGAACATGTGGATACAGAAGGCTATCAGATGAAGAATGACATCATAGGTGAGAAATGACCTCTGTTTTAGATGTTACGAAAAATATCCACCGCACAATAAGTAATTTCAGTTCTTGATGGTAGAAGAGGAGGAGGTTGAAGGAAGCAAAGAAATAGAGGAACAAGAGTCAGGTAATGGGAATAATAACCAAGTGTAGATATCATTCATCAAACAAAGATTGTATATTTGTTTCTATAAAATTTAGATTTTTTTTGAAAAATTTCATTACCTATTAATTTGAAATTTAATCATTATTTGCTAACTCATCTATTGATCTCTTTTGAGAAGTGCTCTTAGCTGCATTGGGAGAACCTGTGCGGGGAAGAGATTGGGAGGAGGTAGCAGCAGTTGTGAGCTAATGGTGCGGCTACCAAGAAAAATGTGAAATTTTAGGCGTTGACCCATAAAGAAGTCCGACATATCATTATTGATATTACATTTGTGATGCACTGCAGGTAGCTTGACCGAGCTTGGTCCGCTAAAATAGAGGGTTTTGATTTTCTATGTTGTTATGTTTGATGTTAACCGAGTCTACTGACTTAATAAAGGTTCTTTTGTGTGTAAATTATTGAGATCAGTTTCTAAGTGTATCCTATGTGATGCTCAAAACTGGAAGTTTCCAGCTTCCATGTTCCATCTCTTAGACCACAACACTTGAAGGGAATGAGCAGCAACTTTGATGTTTCAATTTTGAATGATTCAGATTATTTTGTTTGGTTCTTTGTTTTTGTTTAGAACATGATGTGGTATCATATATTAGTGATGCTTTAAAAGAAGGAACCCGAATTTATTCTTTTTGTGTTTGTGTTAGGATGAGATGGAGCTTGCACATTTTATTGGTGATTTTTTGAATATGTTCAAATGTTTTCATGATTCTCATAACCTTAAAAGTCTCATTACTGATTTGTCTGACTATGTCTATTGTAGGCATGATGCAAATACAAAAAGACACAACCACCAAATGTAGAGGGGATTAGTGGAACACTTGCCTTCATATTGGTGAGAGGTGCTTATATGTCAAGTGAAAGACAATTGGCTGCTTCTTTGGGGTATGCTTCCCCAATTCATAACACCATTAAGGACACTCACAAGTGCTTCAATGATTGTTCATCTTTTATGCTTGAGAAGATTGCCAATGGCCCTGGTGGGGTTGTTCTTGCAAACCATAACATTGAATTAGGTGTATATATATATATATATATATATATATATATATATATAGGTTATAATAAGAAAACCAAGGGATTAATCACAATTGATGGGTTTGAATCTGATTTATTTATGTATGTGAAATTAATGTTGTGTAGGAAAACTGGTTGCTGTAAAGACACATGAATTGGGGATTGGAAAGGTGAACCACAAGCTTGAATTTGCACAGCTATTAGGAATGTCAGAGGCACTTTCCTTTGGTTTGACCAATGCATGGTTTCAGCTTAGCAAGTACATGCGTTTTGGACCTGTAGAGACTATTATGCCTTACTTCCTCAGAAGGGCTGACGAGAATAGAGGGATGTTGGTTGCCTCTGGCTTTGATAGGCAACTCACGAGGTAAAACTTTGAAGAAGAGAAAATTAAACTACTCCTTTACTTTTACAACCCCTTATTCACTATGACACATTTATGTATGTGAAATTAATGTTGTGTAGGAAAACTGGCTGCTGTAAAGACACATGAATTGGGGATTGGAAAGGTGAACCACAAGCTTGAATTTGCACAACTATTAGGAATGTCAGAGGCACTTTCCTTTGGTTTGACCAATGCATGGTTTCAGCTTAGCAAGTACATGCGTTTTGGACCTGTAGAGACTGTTATGCCTTACCTCCTCAGAAGGGCTGACGAGAATAGAGGGATGTTGGCTGCCTCTGGCTTTGACAGGCAACTCACGAGGTAAAACTTTGAAGAAGAAAAAATTGAACTACTCCTTTACTTTTACAACCCCTTATTCACTATGACACATCACATGAAATGAAACATTTGGTTAATGCTGTTCTGACATTGATGTGTTTTGTTTTCTGTGTGAATAGGAAGGAGTTGGTTATGATACTAAAAGCTGCTACACTTTTAAATTAATTAATGGGGATGATGAATTAATGGGATGTAATAATGTCTTGCATGTAGGCAATAAGATTCACCATATATCTTTGTACAAATTAGAGAATCCTGTAATTTGCTTGAATTGTGCATTCACGTTCAAGTTAATGAATTTGTGAAGTTAATATGTTATAGAAGTCGAAATTTATATCAGTAGTTTATGCATTGTTATCAATGAAGTATCGATGCAAAACATATTAGTGTTAGAATGTTTTTGACATAAGATATGGGGTATGGACATACTGTTGTCCCGTGCAGCGTACGGGTAGTAGTCTAGTTTTTTTTATAATAATTGGTATGTGATTAAGCATTTCTATTGCGCGCCAAAACATTTGTAGCTTCAGCTCCGCTGCTACCTGCATCAATGCCAAAATAATTGTCAATAAATGTATGATAGTTCATACTAAGTGTAGTAAAAGACATTGGACAAGTATGAATTTTTCTCACTACTTAAATGAGTATGTTTCAACTAGTACCACTTTTTTATTTGTTCATTGATTAAAAGTCAATTTAGCTAATGTTAAAGATGAAGGGCATTTAAGGTAGACAAAATTGCAGCCATTTCTTCGTGTCAGTACTTAATGTTAAAGATGGAGAAGATGTTAAAGTCATTTCTAACCAGCATCATTTTAAGAAACAATTTGCAGCCTCAAATTGAGCAAGTCCATAATATACAAATCAAGAATAAGGTAGAAGGCTGGTTCTCAGAAAAATAGATTGAAAAAAGAATTGGTTTATGCACTAATTTTCAGAATTAAGAAAAGATAGATGGAGAGGGAAGGAAGGAACCATTCAAATCATACATTTGTATGTTGAGAGGGAAATATGTGTGAGTGGTTGATCCTAAAGTGTGGATAAAAGAGAAGAATTGAGAAACCAAAAGCAATCAAAAAAATGAACTCCTAAGGTATCCCATTCACAACTTTTAGTTTCTTTGCCAAATAGTATTTATAATCAATGTATTTTCAGTAATGAGACTCAAATACAAACAGAAATGCTTTCCGTAATACAAAATACAAAGCAAAATGATGAGATAAAACCAAATAAATTTCTTTGTCAATCCTCCAGTAACAATCAAATGTAAATAAATTGATAATTGAAAGGAGAGAATGATATAGCCACAGCCATAACACTCATTATCTTCATATTTTAAGTCTTCTCTACAGCAATCTGTAACAAAAAATACTGCAACACCATTAACAAAAAAAAAAAAAAGAGAAACAGACCACAAAACCGAAAAAGAGGGATGTGAAGGAAAAATTGAGTAGAGTTCGTAGTCCTGTGCGATGCGAACGCAGCACTATGAACTGTCGCATTCCACCGCACGCCGACGCCGTCAAGTGTACAGCAACGACGACACCTCGACGCAAAACAAACAGGAAGCGCAGGAAATGTAGAACAAAATGTCCGCATTGCAGATATCGATGTCCGCAAACAACAAAAAAAAAAAACTAAAATTAATGGAAGAATCTGCACAATCAATTGAATTTGGAGAGGGAATGAAGGGAGAATAGAAGAAGGCTTGGAAAAGAGTGAGCGGTGTTGGGTGACTACTGACTATCCGTTAAGAGAGGTGAAGCAGCGATGATTAAAAAGTTAAAAAATAAAAATAAAAAACTCAAAAGCTGGTTGCCAAGTAACGAGATCAAAAAAAGTGTGACGTGTCATCGTATAAAAAAGAGCGTGCAAGAGAGACTATTTGAGTGAGTACCGGTAGCATATCTCTCTATATATATAGACACACACGTATATAGGTACGGGTGCGGGGAGTAGTGGATACTGGAGTACCTGTATCCGCACCTATATCCACTCAGATTTTACATTTCATATTTTTCCTTTCTCAAAATAGGTAAAAGTTTATATTAAAAACCAATCTTAATTCAATATAGGAAGTAAAATCGGAATTGTCTTAGTCAATTCTTTTGTTACTATTAAGGGCAAATTAAGGAGTAAATAGCTATTTTTATTCCTGAATATGTAAGATGTTATCACTATAGTCCCTATATGTATCGAAATTATAAAAACATTCTCGAGTGTGTCTTCTGTTATTAATTTCATGGACCAAACTGACTAACGAAAGACGCATTCGAGGACTAAAATGACTAACGAAAGACACGTTCAAGAATATTATATTTTTATAATTTTGATACATTCAGAAATTATAGTGACGATACCTCACACTTTTAAGGACTAAAATGGCTATTTACACGCCAATTAAGTGAACTGCATTACGCACCAAATGCGAGCACGTTACTCATATTACCAAAAGTATGTTTTGCCTGGTCCTATGAAAATATGTGACCATCAAGGTTCCGTTGAAAAAATTGGGTATTAGAAGTTAAGTACGGTTTTCCAATGTTTACATAACTGTGCCAAAATATTTGATAATTATGTTACGTGCCAAAATAAAATTTGCTAAATCTCCTCTATTAACCACGTAGTGTTGGACCAATCAACTCTCAAGACCCAAATTCGAAAACTCTGAAGGCACAATTTTGAAAATTCTGAAGAAGAACATTATGCGCTTGATTGGAATATACGCGAGAATGAAACGAGAAAAAATATCAGCCGAGAAAATGCTGAGAAAATGCACTTTCAGTGTGATTGGTTTGGCAGCGAAAATGGTGAGAAAGAAAAAAAAATGGTGGGTCCCATGCACTTTTTTCTTCTTTGCAGAAGTGCGAAGAAAACGGGGGAACATCGCTTTTTCATCTTTTTTTACATTTCTACCCTTCTTTTGTCCTTATATCTCAAATTATTTAAATTTTTAGTTAAGGATAATGATGTCTTTTTAAAAATAATCAACACTTCTCTCTTCTCTTTTTCTCTTCTCTTTCTCTTATTCCAATCAATACCCTAAATCCACCTTATTTCTCATATTTTTCTCTCTTTTCATACTCTCTCTTCACAATTTCTCTCGTGTACCAATCACACCCTATAGGTTTTGGATATTTATCTTTGAAGAAAAACTTAGAGCTTCTCCGATGGGTTGTATCTTAAAAATTTATTTTGGGTCCCTTAGGTGGTCTCCATATGCTACATCATTTTTTACCAACATTTGATTATTTTGCTCCAATGGATGGTTCCTTAAAGTGAGTTCCTTAAGTGGCTCCCACATGTCACACTTTAATACTTTAATATTTGTATTTATTAAAATATTATTTTAATTAACAATTATAAAAATTAAATGATAAAAAATATTAAATATTAAAAAATTAGAAATTTTATTTTAATTAATTTTTATCATAATAAGTTAAAAATGATGAAAAATACATTACAAAATTAAAAACGATGAGAAATACATAATATTATATAAAAATTAAATTTCGTTATTCTCATATCTGAACCGTTCCCAAATATGCTCCACTAAGTCTGCTTGAAGTTGGCGATAATTTTGTTTTAAATAAGTCTTAAACAATTATTAATGATAATTAGATAACAGCTGGATATTAAAAACCCTAGTTAGAATTAAATTAGACTTAAAAATAATTCATAAGAGGCCTAGAATGCCCTAAAATAGTATGAAACACCTTAGAATCTCCTAGAAGGGCAAAAATGGGATATTTCTAGAAAAGTACCATCGCGACGCGACGGAAACAACAAAGGGAACCGTCGCGACGTGATCAAGGTCGGTAGCTAAGTCAGTGATCAGCGCCACGGATCTCACACCACGTGTCCTCATCGCGACGCGATGAGAGGTTGTGTCTAGGCCCATCGCCACGCGATGGAGCCAAGTTATGCCTATATATAGAGCTCTTATCTCCCATTTTCGCAAGACACTCCATTTAGTCATTTGGAGTACAAAGGGAGCTCGGGGAAGAGGAAGAGCGACGAGAGCGACGAGGCACAGACGGCAGCAGTGTTCTAAGCCAGGTAAGGGGAAGATGCCTTAATCATTATGGAAAATAGATAGTAGAGTAGTACTGTTAGCATGTGTAGGGGACCTTAACCCTACTAGGGGTTGATAACAGCAGAACCTCAGGAGAGGAGTTGTGACCTGTGATAGCTGAGGACAGTTGTCAGAGGTTTGTTAACCATAGGAATGATCTATTCAAATCTATGGATGGATGTTGATTGATGTGATGCTGATTGATATGAATGCTTTATGATTGTGTGACTGTTGATGTGTTAATTGACAACATGTCAGCAGTAGGTCGCCTGAGCGACACTATGGTTGATCCTTATGTTGATTAAGGATGATTGATAATCTGATTAACATGCTGATATTTATGTACTGGCTGTATATGATATATGTGGGTCTGATGTATGAGTTAAGGGTACCGCCCTCTAGTTAGAGGTTTGCGAATCCCTAGACGATAGTTGGAAGTATTACCGTCGATACTCTGTTTGTAATGATAGTCGGGTCGGTGTACCCGAGGTTGGTGTACTTGAGGTATGGACGGGATGGTAATGAGATCAGTCGGTGGCCTTGAGGGGTATGTACTTGGCCAAGACCTTGAAGGGAATGTACTCGGTCTTTCCGACGAGGCTCTCCATGTACGTGGTACCAAAGGTACGAAGTGGTTTGGGGATAAGTCGGTGACCTTGAGGGTTATGAACTCGGTCATCCGGACGAGTCTCCAAGACTCCACATCTGACGGGTGGACAATCTTGGTCATTCTCTGTATAGGGAATTTCGTCCTTGTGCACGGAACGGTACCTTACTCTGGTAATTGGATATGGTAGTATGGGATACCATAACCGATAATAAGAGATGGTAGCGTATCGGGATATGTTCCCGGGACAACAAACTTATCTCATCCTCCTGTGCCCTGAGACTGGTGATAGGTCTAAGGAGTAGGGCGATAATGGCCCGCAACGTTCAGTGATGGTCTGGGTCTGTAGAGCCGGTGATCAGCTGAATGACCCATGACACGTGTCAGTCCGTGATGTCAGAGTATGATGTGGTCTGTGACTGTGTGGTCGAGTTGTTAGTATGACGTATCAGTATGAGTGTATATTTGTGGTAACAGTTATATTAATGATTGTTGTGATATGCTGATGTGCATGGTGACAGTCTATTTACTATGATGTCTTCCTGCTTGTTAGTGATTGATGAGTGTCTTACCCCTTTGTTTTCTGTGTTTTCTATATTATATGATGATAAATAGCAGATGAATAAGAAGTTTAAATACTTAAAGCCTGGGAAGCAGTGTTGCATCACAGCCAGTTTGTCCTATTGCGTACTCTGATATTGGATTGAAAATGTGTTGTTGCTGAAGTCAGGATAAAGTGACGCCCTGTCTCGGCGGGGTGCCACACTCCCACCCTCCGCCATCTCCTTCCTTTGCTCTAATCTCCCTTCTTCATTCTCCCTCTTGCGGATCTTGCTTCCTTGTCACTGTCTCCATTAACCACAAACCATAACCACTGTTTTGCCACAACATCCACTATTCTTCCACCACCAGATCTGCTTGACCCGTTGCGGCCATCTCCTTCCACACGGAGGACCTCTGTTCCCAGTAGATCCAAACTGCCGAACCACCCACTGAACTCGTGATCTCACCTCCCACCTCTGCTCCTTTACATCCTGTGGGGAAGAACGGCCCGACGAGCACAACGGCGGCCTGTGGCGGTTGGGTCTCTGTTCCAAAGTCAACTTCTGAGAGGCATTCGTTACGGCAGCATTCGTGGATCTACCTCTGTGTCCCGCGTTTGAGAGGTGTTTGTGACAGCAACGGCGCGACGGCGCGCGATGTGTTGATTTTGTGGATTTTGTGATTCTTCCCCTTTATTTTTTTAATATGTAATTTGTGGATTTGAACCTTCTATAATTTGCGGGTCTGTAATTTGTTTTAGTTTGATTGTTTCATGGTTGTTTCAAATTTCATTTATTCAGTTTTTTTCCTCCCTTTCTTAAGTTCTATTGAGCAAGCAAAATTTTACTTATTTTAATTTTAGTTGTCATCCGTTCTACAATAGACGTCTCTAATAATTAAGAGACCCCACATGCCACATGGGCTTCCTCTAGCGCTGAAAAGTTTAAGAGATAAAAGCTAGCTTTTAAGGGACGGGGTAAGCAACGAGCGTTGGAAATGCACTTATGTGTTAAAGACATACTTTTTTTAACGTACATGGATAATTATTTGTACATAAATTATACTTCAATTAAATTGTTGCCTGAAGAAAACCATCCATGATAACCGTACATGGACAATTAATTTTACATAATTAAATTACACTCTAATTACTAGGCAACTTACATTCGATTAAAAAAAATACTAGGCAATTTACGGAAGATATGGCTCTTTATATTTATAATAATTAAAATCAAACATCACTTCACCATCGATTCAATTTTGACAATAGATATTTCCGTAGAGATGTCACGACGAAGTGGAGGCATTCAGATCCTCTCCTTTTCGTATTATCGGCAGCGATCTCTCAATCAGTAATATCACCTGTTGAATTAATCCAACGTCCTACAAGTGAAAGTACAAAAGTAACAACAAAAAAACGTGTTGAGCCCCAAAAGTTTTTAGCGCGCACAGGGTATTTTTTTTCCCAGGTTTTTTGGCCCTTCACTCTCACTTGACCATGCTACTCGTAGTGCAAGGAATCCACCAACTGCAACTCTCCAAACACAAACGCAAAAGAAAATCGAACTTGAAACTGAAATTTTATCCAAGGGAGAAAGATGTTACATAGTTGATTAAACACCAAGTGATTCCGTAAGGGAGAAAGACATCACCAAAGGTACTTGGATTCTCCATAATCATCTTTTTGCATTTCTATTTTGCTTTCTCTTACTAAATTTTCCTTCTTAACCATTTTTGTTATCTCCAGTAAAAAACCATTTTTGTTATATTGATTATTTATTATGATTATTTATTTATTTTCCCTCACCCTCCGCCATCACCCTCACCCTCCGCGATCTCCTTCCTTCACTCTAATCTCCCTTCATTATTCTCCCTCTTGCGGATATCCCCTTTCCTCAGGGGTGGAGCCAGAAAATTCTTACAGTGGGGTCAGCCAAGGCGAGTAAATCTATTAACTAGAGGATAAACATTTGATTTGTCGGTCTTTACTAATTTTTTACATAACTCAGCAATAGTAGACAATAGTATTCTTCTTAGACATCGTTTTGAATCAACTAATGAACCTAAAGAATAAATTTTGTAAAAACATTGTTATAGAAACTAAAGCAATAAAGTTTAGAAAAAAAAAATTAAAGGTTAGAGTTTTTAATTAACTGAGAAAAAAAAATAAAGCAATAAAAAAGGGAACAAATACACTAACGTTAAATGCTAAGGGTTGGAATACAAGAAAAAAAAGCTAAAAAAAAAAAATCAAAGGGAACGATGCAAATACACACTGAAAAAATAAACCAATAAACAAATAATGAATGCTAATACAAAAACCAATAAATCAATAGGCAGGGCTTAGTTTTTTTTTTTTTTTTTGGGATACAAGGAGTGGGCTTATTTAAGTAATTTAAAAAAATATATTATTATATATAATATAGGTATGCTAAAAAAATCTAAAAAAAACGTGAAGAGACCATGGACCCCATAGGTCCCCTTCCCTCTGCCTCTGCCCTTCCTCGTCACTGTCTCCACTAATCAAGAACCGAAATCACAGTTGTTGCAAACATCCACTATTCTTACACCACCAGATCTGCTTGAACCATTGTGGCCATCTCCCTCCACACGGAGTACCTCTGTGCCAGCAGATCAAACTGTCGAACCACCCACTGAACCTGCGATCTCACCTCCCACGTCTGCGCCTTAACATCATGTGGGGGAGAGCGGCCCGACGAGCACAACAACGGCCTGCGGTGGTTGGGTCTCTGTTCTCAAGTCAACTTCTGAGAGGCATTCGTTGCGGCGACATTCATGGATCTACCTCTATGTCCCGCATTCGAGAGGCGTTCGTGGCGGTGGCGTTTGCGGCTACAACGGCGCGGCGGCATGTGAGGTGTGGATGAGCAAAAGTTTGATCAATGAAAATAGACTATTTCATTGATAATGCAGAATTACAACTATTGGGTATTTATACAAGTGAATGCTAGTGCATTAGAAGCGATTCTAGGACTAATTACATCAAATAAATCTACTAAATCCTAACAATATGCCATGACTCAGCATAACCGAGCCATGCCTCCAAGTGTGACTCATTCACCTCACTCTCCATGTGACTGAAATTCCTCCTAGAGGTAAGGCGGGCCTTCCAAGTGTCCTTTCACCACTGTTTCTCTTAATGATTCAATTTACATGAGAACTCAATGCAACCTATAGAACCAAATTAAAAAAAAAGAGGATTACAAAAGATATTGCTATAGGTCGCATATTAATGTAAGTTGCAAAGTTACACTTGAGAATATAATTATAAGGTAAATTCTTCCATACCGAGGAAGAAAGGTGGGTATCGATACCCATCCGTTAAACAAACAAAAATTATCTCAATAAAAATAAAAATAAAAAACTATAATTCAAACATAAATTATAAATAACAAAACAAATAAAACCTACAAAACAAACTCGAAATAAAAAAATAAATTGAAATATCAAAATAAATTGAAATCGTGTATGAAATAAGTAAAACAATAGAAGAAATTAACCAAAATATAATTTTATTATTAGGAATGAAATAAGAAAAGAAGAATAAGCTAGGAATGAAATTAAATAGCTTACACAAACATTAGAATATTATTTAAGCAGTGATCCAAATAAAGAAAATAGAGAAATTTTTTTTTAAAAAAATAAAATAAAAAAAGAATAAAAAGACTCCTTAGAGAAAGTCAACATTTATTAATAAATATAAAATTTTTTCAGGGAATTTCTCCTATACTTTTACACTAACAATAGATATGAAATCTAAGTATTTAATTTCACTATAAAAAAGTTAAAAAATGATGTGGTGTCACATAATTAGTCGTTGAGTATTCATACCCAATAAAACTCTTGGGTATAGGAGTTCTCACCTAATTATAAACACATCTAGTAGTAAAGAGCTAAATAGAAGATAAAAGATTGCAGCAATTAGAAAATAATTCTAGAGTATCTCCATCACGCTGAACATAGTAACTAATTAAATCATTTCAATTGTGAGTATACTATAACATACTGTGAACCACACCCTCTATCTGCTTCCATCTTTGTCTCGTCAGTAAGTTTGTATAAAACTATAATTCATTAATTAGTTTAAGCTTCAAATTCATTATGGGTCCTGCAAAGAAAATAAAGAGAGAAACATGCAATGAGTTTATTTTCAAGCTTTTGTCGACCTTTTCTCTATTTTCATGTACTCTGGTAAGTCTACTCTCCCCTTCCATTATATTACTTTAGACTCATTCAATATCGATTAACAACATAAATGAGAACATCGAAACCATTAAAACAAAAATTACTATCAATTTGAAATCATTGGTGCTTAATAAAAATAAACAATAAAAAAATTAAACAAAATAATTTAGAAAAAGTTGTATCCCAAAAATATTATGAACCCGGTTCCTCTTTAAAGAACCCTATTGAAGACACCTCAGCACCGGGTCTCACCAAACGTTCTCCATGAACTTGGCCACACCATTGGCGGTCTTAATGGCACTGCACATGATGTCCTGAGTTGTTCTTAACATCTGCACATGGTAGAGCCGGAGATGTGAAATATTAGCAAATTAACGGGTGTTTTCAGCAAATGAACAAATACATGAGAAGAGGAGATAAAAATAAATTCAAAATCAAGATTCGAAGCTGCTTGTCGATGGGTAACCGAACACATGCAACTATGGTTATTAATAATCCAGAGAACAAACAATGAAGATATGAAACCAAAATAATACCAAATGAGATAACGAAGAAAAGAAGAACACAAAGGGAGGAAGAGTTAAATGGAGAGAATGAGAATAAATGGGTCAGAGAGAAACCGTGAGAGAGAGGAGGTAGAAGAAAGTGTGTCTGAGAAGACAGCGAAGCGTGTCTGCCATGTTCTGCAACCTTCTATGGGTGTCTGTCCAACTACTATAGTGCATCACTTCTTGTTGTGTGAAGTCTCTGAAACAAAAAAAAGAAAGAAAGAATGAGAGATAAATCGAAAGCAAATGAGAGAAGCTTCATTGCTTACAAAATAGCCTGCAACGACACTGAAGTAGTATGCCATGATTTAAAAATAAGAAATCCCTCTAAAATTTCAAAATAGCCTGCAAGGAATTTTAAAGGGGAGAGGTGCACCATCCAAGGCTTGTCAATAAATGAAACCACAAAGAGAAAGAGGACAATGTATCTGTCGTATTTACGTTATTGACGAACAAATCTGTCTTTTGAAAAAAAAATAATTAAAATTGAATCGGTGAAAAGGTGAGAGAATATTGTATGAGGAAATTTTTTGAAATGTCTTATAGAATTAAATTAATCTCTTTTTAAATTCGAAATTTTGAATTTTAATTTTTTTTTATGAAGAGTACAATGGAAGTCATTGCACCATAAAGTGACACCTAGCAAAACTTTCCAGAAATAGAAAATGTGAGAAGAGTGTCTCAGAAGCCATTGCATGAGAAGAGAACATGTGGCAAAACTTTCCTCCAATGCTACTCCCTTTTATTATATATTAAAATTAAGATATATATGGACACTCACTCAAACACTCTCCCTTGTAGTGGCGGAGCTAGAAATAATTTTTTGAGGAGGCCGAATTGTTAAAGAATATATTTATATTTAATTATAATGTTTGAATATTACCTGGGGTCTTATTTTGTTGTAATTTTTGTGCATAGATTTAAAATAGGCATGCAAAAAGCTAAAAAATGCTAGTATGGAATTCGATTTCAGGTCCTGAAACTTACAAAAACTAGTGTTATGTAACATCCTGGGCCGTCACCACTATTGGGCCGTACCACAGAATGCCCGACCCACTGCCTACCGGACTCCCCGGCCCATTGTCCGGTTCAGCCTATTTTCATATAAGCCTTAGCAGTGTCCGGTGAAACTCACAGGACTTCACCACCCCCTTTGGCCTTGACCAAATTAATGGTGTTTTTGCCTCCCTAAAGATTCGAGCCTTGCGCTTAAGGGTTAAATACAAGGTTTTTGAATCCCTAGGGTGTTACGGTTACCACTACACTAGTTCTAATAATTGAAATATATATGACAATATATATATACACACACACCTAGTCTTTGGTTTATTTTTATTTTTGGGTAGCCATAGCTACCTTATTGCATTGAAAGGAGCCGCCCCCCTGCAGTCTCTTGCACACTCTCTTTTACCAAGCAACACATTTAAATTTGTTGTTTGGTAACCGGCTGTAACAGTTCACTATCTTTTTATAAATAATAAATACATTTATAAATTTGATATGTGTTTAATGATGATAAAATTACACCAGAACATGTAATATTTCTCCGTAGGACTAGAAAGCAAAATAATTATTTATAATAAAATTACACTGACAACATGTAATATTTTTCCGTAAGGACTAAAAAGCAAAATAATTATTTATAAATGATGAAGACATTTGCAAATTTGATATGTGTTCAAACACGATAAAATTACACCCACGGCATCTAATGTTTCCATATAAGGATTAAAAAACAAAATAATCATTTACAAAGAAGAAAGAGAAAATTTAAAGTAGAAAGAGAAATAAAAAAAGGAAGTTGAAATAGAAAGAAGAAAAAGAAGAAAGAGAGAAAGAGAAAGAGAAAGACGTGACAGAGAGAGAAGAAAGAGAATAGAGAGAAAAAAAAGTGAAAAGTGAGAAAAAAAAGTTAAAAGTAAGAAGAAAAAATAATATTTTTATGTGTGTTTTGGGGAGATAAGTAGCTTAACTGGTTTGAGCTAAGGGTGTGAAGGAGTCAAAGGTCCAGGGTTCAAGACCTGGTGAAGGAGAAAAAAATTAATCTAACAACTAACATACTAATATTTGCCTATCAAAAAAAATATTTTTATGTGAGTTTAATTTTTATTTTGATTTATTTTTATTTAGATTGACATATTTACCCCTTTAAAATGATAGTTAGCAAAAATATAGTAGTCTAGTTTTATAATTTTACCTTTTCTTTATATGCTTATATTTATATTCATAGTAGATTTTGATCGCTCCATCAAATGCAATTATTTAATTAACAAAAAAGGTCAAACTTGTGCGTGTTGTAATTTTGAAAGTATCAGCTAACTCAACTAGTTAAAAGTTTAGCTAGCTATTATACCCAAAAAAAAATGTTTAGCTACACTGCAACACCGCAATGGACAAAAAAACTTATAAATAAGACTTTATATTATCCTACACCGTGTAGTATAATATAAAGTCTGATTTATAATTTTTTTTTTTTGACTACACCCTTACTCTGTTTTAGGCCAGGCCTGATACAAGGGCGAGTCTTGTAAAGCCCTTGCTTTATGCCTCACCCAAAAAATTTATTTCTATGTTTTTGGTACAAAAAATTTATTTCCTCTATATAAGTCCAGTTTAGACACACAAAAAAGGTCGCAAGTTCGGTGATTGATTAGGCCCAAAGCTGAAATAAGTGCTCCTAACTAATGATAGCCCATGCTTGGGCTGAAGTGGAATTGAATGAGCTGTCGAATTTTTTGAGCATCTTTTGAATTAGACAATTGTTAAAAGCACCTCCTCATTTTAATTTCACGTCCTCTCCTCTTACCTAAAATGATTAAAATATCCCTACTCCTAAAAAAAATTCCGAAGTAATCCCCTCACCACCAGCTCCTCCTCCATGAACATTCTCCCCACAAACTTCCACCTTTATTTTCCGCCCAAAACCCCAACCTCATTATCTCTCATGTCTGCCACCATTGTCTCCACCCATCTCTCACATTCTCGACGCACTTATAAGCATCAAAAAAAATTTCCTGCGTTTTCAGACATTCCTAAATCTTATTTTCGGAAGTTCCCAAAATTTAGATTTCAAATGTGTAAAAAAAGGCGCACCTCCTATGGTCCGAAATCTAATTTCCAGGAACATTTGGACATAAGATTCCAAAAGTCATAACCGTAGTTGTTAAAACGAAATTAGACAAACCAGTTCTACCGATAGGACTCAAAACCGGTATGCAATCTGGTCTGACACACAAAATTGGTTGGTTTCAAAACCGGTTCAAAGGACAAAAACCAATGATCGAAACCGATTTGAACAAATCAATTTTTATTTTTCAATTTTTTGAATTTTTTAACTAATAAATATGATTTTTAGTCAAATAAAGATTCAATGATAATTTGTAAAACTTAATATACATAAGTTTTTATTATTGATTTTTTGACTTACAAAACATGATCAGTTTATCAAATAAATTAGATTAATACTGAATATATTATATACTTAATTATCACCGGTATGACCGCAATTTAACCACAACTGAACTATTGAGCTACAAATCATTATCTTTACCAATTCAATATCTATTCCCATTTAATATATTGGTTTTAAGTAGGGGTGTCAAAATGGATGGATTGGATAATTTTTTGAGTGGATCCTAAGGGATAGACTGGAAACAATCTATTTATCCATTTACCATTCACTAAAAGGTCATTAAGAAAATCTAATCCATCTATCATCCATGTAAAAAAAAAATCTAATCCATCTATTAACAACTTTTTTATGGATGGATATCCAATCCATCCATAAAAATTATTTTTAATCACAAAAAATTATTTTTAACCATAAAATATATTTTTAATCATAAAAAATATTTTAATTACAAAAAATATTTTTAATCACAAAAAAAATTAATAAAAAATATTTTACCTCTCTCTCCCCCCTTTTCTCCTCTCCCTCCCCTCTCTCTCTCCCCCTCTTCCTCTCTCCCCTCCCTCTCCTCCCTCTCTCCCCTCACAGGACTCCACACCCACGCCAGTATTACCTGCAAGGCCAAAGCCAAACTGCCCATTTAATCTAACTCTTCCGATGAATGAAATGATATTACCTAGCTATCGTTTGATTATTTTATTTTATTTTCTACATACACATCTTTTGAAGGCCACTGTTGCGTGTCTGTTGCATTCGTCTCCACCACATAAAATAAGATATTACCAAATCAAAGAAAAACAATTTATGTCCTCCAACTCCATTTATCCAAGAGTTACTATTTGGCAATTGGGACACACAAAATAACCTATAAATATTATTATAATAATTGAGTGTCACAATTAATTCATCATTACCAAAGTATACTTTTTACTCTGGAAAATCGACTACCCCTAGAAACTTAACGACGATGCTTAAAATAGAGATTGTCTTTCATAATCAAGAGAGAATGAGAGGGGAGAGAGAGAGGAGAGGGGGAGAGAGAATGAGAGGTGAGAGAGGGGAGAGAGAGTAAAATATTTTTTATTAAAATATTTTTTGTAATTAAAATATATATTTTATAATCGATTTAAAAAATTATTCAGTCCATCCATTTGTCATCTCTTGTATAATCCAATGGATTTAGAAAAATAGTGGACGGATGACAAATCATCTATTAAATTAAATGGATGGATTGAATCCAATCCATTTAGTTTTTTTGTTTGTAATGGATAGATTAGATGGATGGTGGATAAATGGAATAGATTGTCATCCCTAATTTTAAGTAGTAATCCAACCGACAATAAACTATTCTAGCTATATCATCAGAATAGTCATTGTATAAAATTACATATATGGGAAGGCAATTAATTCTCATATATAGGAGAATGGCGCCATCCCATTGTAACATCATAATACCTTTTATCGGAAGTCTCCATGGCTACTTTACGAATTATCTAATTGTTCTCTTTGTGAATAGAGGCAAAGGGTACGCTAGCTGCATTATATTGCACTACTGGGCAGCCTGTTCCTCGGTTCCAAATATAGAAGCTTAAGGCTCTATTTGGGAGGTAGGAAGGGAGGGATATGGAGGGCTTTGGGGGGAGAGGAGGAGAGAAAAAGAGAGATAAATCTTCCACCTTATTTGAGATAGTGTTTTTGTAGAGAAGGAAAAGAGAATACTTATGACTAATATATCTTTAATTTTGAGAGTAATATAAAAGGATGAAAGGGATTTGAAGAATTTTTCTAAGCCCTCCAAAACCATCTTCCAATACATTTTTTTAGTTCTTCATATTAGGGGGTTTTATTATCATGAAGAAAAATAAACCCCTCATTCAAGGGGGGAGACTCCTTCTTTTTTTTCCATGCCCTCCCCTCTTCTCCCCTCCTAAACTCCCAAACATAGCCTAAGACATTTTACATTTCATACTTTTCCTTTCTCAAAATAGCTGAAAGTTTATATTAAAAACCAATCTTAATTCAATATAGGAAGTAAAATCAGAATTGTCTTAGTCAATTCTTATGTTACTATTAAGGGCAAATTAAGGAGTAAATAGTCATTTTCATTCCTGAATGTGTAAGATGTTATCACTATAGTCCCTATATGTATCGAAATTATAAAAACATTCTCAAGTGTGTCTTCTGTTATTAATTTCATGGACCAAACTAACTAACGAAAGACGCATTCGAGGACTAAAATGACTAACGAAAGACACGTTCAAGAATATTTTTATAATTTTGATACATTCAAAAATTATAGTGATGACACCTCACACTTTTAAGGACTAAAGTGGCTATTTACATGCCAATTAAGTGAACTGCATTACGCACCAAATGCGAGCACGTTACTCATATTACCAAAAGTATGTTTTGCCTGGTCCTATGAAAATATGTGACCATCAAGGTTCCGTTGAAAAAATTGGGTATTAGAAGTTAAGTACGGTTTTCCAATGTTTACATAACTGTGCCAAAATATTTGATAATTATGTTACGTGCCAAAATAAAATTTGCTAAATCTCCTCTATTAACCACGTAGTGTTGGACCAATCAACTCTCAAGACCCAAATTCGAAAACTCTGAAGGCACAATTTTGAAAATTCTGAAGAAGAACATTATGCGCTTGATTGGAATATACGCGAGAATGAAACGAGAGAAAATATCAGCCGAGAAAACGCTGAGAAAATGCACTTTGAGTGTGATTGGTTTGGCAGCGAAAATGGTGAGAAAGAAAAAAAATGGTGGGTCCCATGCACTTTTTTCTTCTTCGCAGAAGTGCGAAGAAAACGGGGGAACATCGCTTTTTCTTCTTTTTTTTACATTTCTACCCTTCTTTTGTTCTTATATCTCAAATTATTTAAATTTTTAGTTAAGGATATTGATGTCTTTTAAAAAACAATCAACCTTCTCTCTTCTCTTTTTCTCTTCTCTTTCTCTTATTCCAATCAATACCCTAAATCTACCTTATTTCTCATATTTTTCTCTCTTTTCATACTCTCTCTTCACAATTTCTCTCGTGTACCAATCACACCCTATAGGTTTTGGATAATTATCTTTGAAGAAAAACTTAGAGCTTCTCCGATGGGTTGTATCTTAAAAATTTATTTTGGGTCCCTTAGGTGGTCTCCATATGCTACATCATTTTTTACCAACATTTGATTATTTTGCTCCGATGGATGGTTCCTTAAAGTGAGTTCCTTAAGTGGCCCCCACATGTCACACTTTAATACTTTAATATTTGTACTTATTAAAATATTATTTGAATTAACTATTATAAAAATTAAATGATAAAAAATATTAAATATTAAAAAAATTAGAAAATTTATTTTAATTAATTTTTATCATAATAAGTTAAAAATGATGAAAAATACATTACAAAATTAAAAACGATGAGAAATACATAATATTACACGAAACATAAGAAATACACAAAGACAAGAAATACATAATATTATATAAAAATTAAATTTCGTTATTCTCATGTCTGAACCGTTCTCAAATATGCTCCACTAAGTCTGCTTGAAGTTGGCGATAATTTTGTTTTAAATAAGTCTTAAACAATTATTAATGATAATTAGATAACAACTGGATATTAAAAACCCTAGTTAGAATTAAATTGGACTTAAAAATAATTCATAAGATGCCTAGAATGCCCTAAAATAGTATGAAACAACCTAGAATCTCCTAGAAGGGCAAAAATGGGATATTTCTAGAAAAGGACCATCGCGACGCGACGGAGACTACAGAGGGAACTGTCGCGATGTGATCAAGGTCGGTGGCTAAGTCAGTGATCAGCGCCACGGATCTCACACCATGTGTCCTCGTCGTGACGCGATGAGAGGTTGTGTCTAGGCCCATCGCGACGCGATGGAGCCAAGTTATGCCTATATATAGAGCTCTCTTCTCCCATTTTCGCAAGACACTCCATTTAGTCACTTGGAGTACAGAGGGAGCTCGGGGAAGAGGAAGAGCGACGTGAGCGACGAGGCACGGACGGCAGCAGTGTTCTAAGCCAGGTAAGGGAAAGATGCCTTAATCATTATGGAAAATAGATAGTAGAGTAGTACTGTTAGCATGTGTAGGGGACCTTAACCCTACTAGGGGTTGATAACAACAGAACCTCAGGAGAGGAGTTGTGATCTGTGATAGCTGAGGACAGTTGTCAGAGGTTTGTCAACCATAGGAACGATCTATTCAAATCTATGGATGGATGTTGATTGATGTGATGCTGATTGATACGAATGCTTTATGATTGTGTGACTGTTGATGTGTTGATTGACAACATGTCAGTAGTAGGTCGCCTGAGCGACACTATGGTTGATCCTTATGTTGATTAAGGACGATTGATAATCTAATTAACTTGCTGATATTTATGTACTGGATGTATATGATATATGTGGGTCTGATGTATGAGTTAAGGGTACTGCCCTCTAGTTAGAAGTTTGCGAATCCCTAGACGGTAGTAGGAAGTATTACCGTCGATACTCTGTTTGTAATTATAGCCGGGTCGGTGTACCCGAGGTTGGTGTATGTAACACCCTAACTCTAATTAGGGAATTACTTACTAATTAAAGATTGAAAACTTCACCTGGAAAATTTTCTCAAATATAACAACCTTAAGATATAAATAAAACCTTGTTTAAAAGACCTGTTTGACTTGGCAAGAAATATTTCAAAGACCCAAACATGACACATATATCTATCAGAGTTTCAAAAGCGGAATAGCTTTATTATTTACATCTCTTCTTATAAAAAGACCACAAGATAAAACAAATATAACCTATACATTATTTTCTAATTGCAAAGGACTCAAGTGTACCTGAAAACAACGCCCCAACGATGAGTTTTTAAAACTCAGTAATATAGACTTAGAAGAAAAATGCTTTTACCGTTGTTTCCAGCCATACGCGTGTGCTACGTATGGAAAATCCTCCCTGACAACATATACTTAACATATAATATTACTATGGCCTAATCTTAACATCAACTTCAGTCATTCAGTCAACCTCAAACATAACTTGCTTCAAGAGCATTCATCTGCAAGGTAACATAATTCATACACATAACATACAATCACATAATTCATACAAGTTTCTGATTTTGAATGTACCCCCTTGGACCTAAACTCATTTGCAACTGAGCAATGATCCGATTTATGATGATCGACCAAAGGAGTCCCCGTCGGAATATGCTTGTAAGGATTCACAATCGACAGACCGGCCGCCTAGGTGCACCTTCGGACGAACCAATATTCCATAAACAATCAAATCAAACATAATGGGCCTCTTTGTAAGTCTTTTATCGCAACAACCGGGTTACTGGACTTTACTGTCCAGCCCAGTGGCTTACCCCACTGGTGAGCCCGCCATGCCACATCACCCATCAGTGCCTACGTAAATCAAACAATTCCAAACACGTAATTCGTAATACATGACATCAAACCTTATTCGTCATACATCATAGCATAGACATCCTCAATCTTTTAAGAAAACTCACTAGGTAGTTAAGTGTGACAAACTTAACCACACCAGTTTAAAAATTTTGATACGGCAGTCAGAGCTCGGTGACCACGGTTAGACGTCTCTTTAAACCGCGAATACCATATCCTAGCCTTTCAAATAGAAAGGACTTACCAAAATAGTTTGGGTCTCACCCACATATATGTGGCCCATGATAGCTAGCCTTTAACGGGAACCATGGTATTTCTCCAGACATAGACTATCCTAAGATTTGGATGCTATGTTATAATGTAAGCGATTCCTTCATTCTTCACAAATGGTTAGGAGAATCAAATCATAATTTCAAGACCATAGAAAAATCAAAGTCAAGCCAAGGAATAGACAAGCACATCATAACTAAGAATTCATAAGCACTCAAATTGACTGAGAAACGATATGACTCCTAGGGTCATAAGTGGCAGGTTGAATAAAGTTAGCCCACCTGAACCCCTGTTATTAAAATGTGCATAACTCAATGTGTATTTACTGGAATTGAGTGATTCTTGTGGCCACTTAAACTAGACAAAATTCTCTAAATTTTAGTCACTGGGACCACTTGAATCCATGTAGAATCAAACTCGAGAGCTCTGTTTGAATTCCGGACAGAATCGTACTTAGATTGAATATGGATAAATTGTAATTAAAATTATGTGCAAAATAGGCTCGGCCGTGCTCCTCCAATTCCCTATTTTCCTTCACAAACAGAACAAAACACGGCCAGGTCGTGCTTCCTGGCACGGCCGTGGTGTTGGTGTAAGCCCTAGAGGCCAATGTTTTTCCTTTGGACTTATATTTTGTATCATGTCATTTATTTATTATATGAGGCATTTTCAGTTATTATGTTTGTTTCAACGTAATAAAGTCCTTGAGTAAAAGTTTGTTTTCAATAGAACATCGAGTAGACGACTCGGTTGTGAGATACTAAAGAACTTACTCTAAATATCCGTAGTCGAGTATTATTATTATTAAGGACAATAATAATGCATCAAGACTATTATGTGGGTGGACTGATAACCTCATCTCACAGGTTATAGATATGAGATATCAAGTTACCACATAGGTACACGTTAGGGTAATTGTGTCTTTGGATTGACCCGCCATGAGAATACTACATAGTGTGTTATGTAAGTGTCATGAGTTATTCTCATAGTGATAGTGGTGTATGCCACCCTCAGACCTGAAACCACTATGGTCCCTACATGTGGAGTTGGGTGTTTTATTGCCGTCAAACATTGTCTGTAACAGGACAATTATAAAGTCGGTTAATCTGGCACTCAACGAGTCATGCAAAGAGACATGAGTGACCTAGATGGGATTTTCCCTCCTACATAACAGAGTAATATCTGTGGGCCCCTTGATAGAGTATGATCAGAAATGCATGGCCATGCTGAAATAAGTCTATATGAGATATTGATCTTATTTGTTGTTACTAAGTCTACTCGGACATCAAGGAATATAATATTGAACTATACAAGGGTGACACATACTATACCTTGTGTTCAATATAGATATAAGGGCAAAAGGGTAATTATACACATGATCATTATCACGAAAGGTTACGCCACAACACCGACATTCTCGTTACTTGGGTAGCAGTGATGTGTTGCTAGACACCGCCATCGCTTATAATATTAAATAGTGATTTAATATTATTGCCAACGCATGAACCTGCAGGTCACACACATGAGAACAGGCTAATGGGAGATTAAATAAATGAGTGAGACTCATTTTATTCGGTGGTGCATTCTTACGATGCACCAGCGCGAGTCAAGAAAGACGCAGAACACGATAAGTTACGGTGCGCTGAGAGCACACGGTAAGCTACGGTGCGCTAGGTCAGTCTTAAGTGAAGTCTATAATACGGAATTAAAAACCCTAGCGGTTTCAAAGATCGTGACTTGCATCGTGACTGGTTCCGTACGTCACCCTAGCAATCGTGATCGAGACCGCCTCCCATTCAAGGTCGTCGTGTGGACTACGAGAGGCGTTGTTTTACGTGCGACGCTCGTGCTCGATTCCAATTTTCGTCTGCAAACGATCTGCGCTACAAGAGGTAATTCATATAACCCTGAGTCATGACCATTCGCAAGGATCCATGGAAGGGAAAGTTTAAATTTCCGCTGCGTTTTTAATCTCTGTTGTTGCGCTATTTCCCTACACGTGGTGGCCTGTCAGTGGAAAAAAAAAATCCTGCATTTCTAACTTTGTTCCTCATTCTAAATCCTTTCCAAACCAATCCTAACACCAATGGAATAGTTTCAAGACAAAATTACATATAAATGCACCATGAATCAAAGGCACAACAAGGGACCAAACTAATAGAACTTTTAACATGTTATTTCACAAATTCAGGAATCAAACTCTTCTAGGTTCAACAGCAACATCAACAATAATCCTCACACCTAGGACAACACTCACAAGATTAAATTCATCATATGTCATTCATTGTACCTAAAATAAGTGTCTTGGAGCCCAAACTCATACAAATGGGCTAGCTCGGGTGCCGAGCCATTTCAGAATCGAATTCATACATTTCAGCAAACATAGCAATCACATAAGTAATCCGAGTGAGGCTCGATGGAGCTCACAACAGAACAAACTTCAAACATTGGTTTAGGGGGGTTGGGGGCAGCCGTCCAACCCTATTTCAGTCAAACCCCATACAAGACCATTCAGTATGACTAATAAGCTAATTATTGAACTAATAAAATTAATAATAAAACCTAGCACACTCTAAGGGAGGTTTTGGGAGAAGTCTATGTTACCTGAATAATCCCAAGTTAGGGATTTCAATTCCAAAAAAATCCCTATTTCCTCTTCTTCCATCGTTCTGAGCTCAGATGCCTCTTCTCCATCAATTAGAACCCATATGCAAGTCCTCTTCCTTGTTGTTCCAAGCCCTAACCAACATTGATGTTGTTCCTCAAGCTCCAATCTTCATCATTCAAGCTTTAATGGAGGTGAAACCTCCATCTTCCTCTCTGATTTTCGAGCTATCTCTCTCCCTCAATCTCTCGATCTCTCTCTCGCTCTCGGCCACAATGAACAGTGGCATTGCCACCTCCTTCCAACCGCCGCGGTGGTGGCCTCGCCGCCGTGAGCTGCCGTCGCGGTGGCCATCGCTACCACCTCCTCCTTCTCTTTCACGATCGCGACCCTCTCCCTCTTTCTCTCTCGATCGCACTGCCTCTTCTTCTCTCTCTCGGCTGTTCTGCTTCTTCTTCCCTCATGTGACCGGCGTGATGGTGCGCTGCTGCGAGCCCAAGGCGTGCGGCCTCCTCCCTTTCACCGTCGCACATCATCTCCTCTCCTCTTCCTTCTTCTTCCTTTCTTTTTTCTTGTTTTTTCTCTTTTCTGATTTTTGCTTCTCCTTACCTTTTGTGGCTGCTGAGAATCACGACGGGGAGGGAGTATTAGGGTTAAAGAAGGGGTGCTATGGTGGATTTAAGTGGAACATAGTGTATGGTGGGACTTAGGTCTAAAATTAATTAAAAACCTTGCAATTAAACCCTTATTTAGCCTCTTAATTAAATCCTTGGTTCCTAATAACATCTTGAGTAATTCTAATTAATTAAAGCTACTCCTAATTACTTAGTACCAAAATTTTCCTAAATCATTGGGTAAAATTACCATTTTACCCCTTAGTTCCTAATTGGTTTTAAATTACTAAATTAAGGCAATGAACCATATTTAATCCTTAGGGATTAAATCCCGTTTTCACTTAGGATTTCCTAATAATTAGGCTTGGGGAATTTGGGATGTTACATTACTCTCCACCTTTTAGGAATTTTGCCCCCAAAATTCTCCTTACTATCTAACATGATCCTCACGCAGGTTCTACTTCCTGTGCTTCCGCTGCGAACTCTAATCCTACTCTACTTCAAATAAGCAGTTTCGTTTCTTGATTATTCTAAATAGTCGAAATCTCAAAAAGAAATTAATGGCTACTATAGGTCGAATATACGGATAATTCGGTGATTTAATTAACCGATCACAAATTAAGCCTTATTCCTAATAAGAGGCTTATTAAGTCAAGACAGAGTTTGTGATTGGCCAACAGGATCACTTCACACACCGACTATTGAATCTAGTGTAGACATTAACGTCCTCGAATTTCCGGTGATTTAGCTGTGACTAATACCTTTCCTTAGGCTAGGTATCCCGCTAAGGTCACTATGCCTAGGCGGCTTAAAGTTTCTTAACAAACTAGGGCTTACCCAGCTTCAAGGTTCCCTAATTATAACTGACGTATTTACAAGTCTGGTTTTACGTCATCCCTTTATTGCTTCGGAAGTTATTAAGGTGTTCTGACACGAAAGTGCTATAGGTTCTCTAGAGGCTTCGAGGTTCCCAATCAACCTAGGATCCATCCATAATGGTTAGATCCAACAATCTTGATTAATTAACAAGTGTTGGAACCTAAACGATTACGAACACCCATCCCGAATTGATTGAAACCGCACAGCTAAGAGTTCTTACTTATCAATTCTAGATGCTATTGTAATAGACGGTCACAATAATTCAAACAGTGCAGGGTCATAGGTTCTAAGGCAACTACGTCAAGCTACCACAAGATTTAAGCTCACTATATCCAAAGTGACCTTCGCATTTCCTGCTTCAAAATCGTCTCTCTTCTCAGGTTCATAACATTCTAGGTAACTCTAGCAACTTCCTAACATAAGCCCTGGTCGCTAACACAGTATGGAGGGTTAAGACTCTCAGTACATCTGCGGGATATAGGTGAACTAAAATCAATTACACAAATGATAGGCAGCACCTAATTCAAAATCATGCAATAAGAATTTCAAAGAACACTTTTTAACTTAGATCCAAATCGAATGGTGATTTGAAACCACTTGAACATATTTAAATGGAATTCAAGATACAATCAAGTCAAGTTTCAAACATAGGAAAATGGATGAACTCGCATATAACTCACGAACAACAACAGATCCTACCACATTTAACTCCATTACATATACATATCCATATGTATTTAAACAAACATTCTAAATTTCCTTTTTAACCATTATCTTATCTTAATATTCAAGTGTGAGCATCAATCCATGTAAAGGCATACATATACATATACACATATACACATTTATCATGCTTAGAAACACAATGCATGCTTGGTTCTCGAATTGATGAGCATAAAAGGTCTATGCAAGTTGAACATTAAGGAAGCATACATTCTAACTCAAGCATCATGACAAATATCGGTGGATGCTTCTAAAACCTCCATCTTTCATGTAAGTATGTAATCTATTCATGGATGGAGTTGAAATCAATCATATGAAAAACCAAGCGAGAGAAATTAGTTCACGGCTACTAAATCATAAATCTCAAACTTATCCAAAAATTACAAAATTTAATATGGAAGATCCTAACACACATATAAATCATCTCCAAGTGGTCCCATGTGAAAATCGCAATTCGATAATTCCCAGTAATTCCAAACAGAAACAGACTTTTCATTGAAGATATCTAATCACCCAATCCTTCATCTCTTAACAATTTAACCCAACATACATTATCAAATCATCTAACAAACTCCAAATCAACTAAGCAAGGGAACTCACAACATCCTGATTATGTGTCTTTCATGTAATAGCCACTTGGGATTCCAAAATTTTATGGACATATAATGTCACGAGACTTGCAAAGACTTAGAATTAAAATGTTGAAGGTAAGGGCGTCCTCCACAATGGGAGCAAGCCAATCAAAAATTTTCACGCACAATTAGGTTAATGCAGTACTTAACAAGCAAACAATTTCCCTTCATGCAACAAGAAGGTTGAAACTTCAAGAAAAGTCAAATTCTCCCACGCGGTTATAAGACCAACACATCCAAATTGAACATAAAGGAAATGCGAATCTTAACTCAAGTCATCAATACCTCAAGTTTTAAATCTAACCAATATTCATGCTTGGACTCAAAACACAAACACAACACATAAGTCCCTCAGTCACGCAAGTAGAAGGCACTTACCAACACTTTACTGACCAAGGTATATGGATTATACCGATCAGTCTCAAACACATCGAAGCTTACTTCGTCCCTATAACAATTAATTATCATAAGTAGTAAGTGATGAGAAACTTACAACCTCACATGAAACTTATCATTTAAATTACTCACCACCAAAATTAAGTATCATATTAAACATTAGGCGGTTGCTTCTAAATTTTCCAATTCCCAAACGATCATGTAATTAATTCATGCAAGAAAGTGAAAATAGCAAAGTGGAAATCAATGCGAAAGAAATTAATTCACAATTACTAATTTATAACTTCATAATAGTTTTCTAGCTTTCAAACTTTGGGTTTTCAAAACCAACACTTTTATATTATAAGAAAAGACTTTCCAATTCTTGAATCATTATTGTTTATCAAATACCAAAATATCTAATCTATCACAAAAGTTGCGGTTTCTCCAAGAATATCCCATAATACTCTCGTAGTCCCGTAACTACTTTGATCATCAACCTCGTCATACCAAAACTTTTGTAATGATCTTCCAGTGGTAGCAGAGTTTAACGTGGCCACGAAGCTCAACTGTGGCCAGGCATGCATTCCGTGGACTTAGGCAGGCCAGAGTGGCTGAAATCTTTCACGACCTGAACTACTACTAGACGATCATTACGGAATCTGAAACTGTATTTAGGAGTAATTACATATATGAGAATGTCTCACGAAAGAGTACATGCCTCTAGTATTCCCTGCAAATCTTCATCCTCCTCATTCCTTTAATGAATCCTTGAGGTGGCCTACCTCAATAATTCACCAAAAGAACTTAGAAAACTTAGACTTACAGACATAACTGACTCTTTCCTAACCCGGATCACCTCTAGACACATACCTCACAGTCCGAGAGGGTCAAACCGCTCTGATACCATAATGTAACACCCTAATTCTAATTAGGGAATTACTTACTAATTAAAGATTGAAAACTTCACCTGGAAAATTTTCTTAAATATAACAACCTTAAGATATAAATAAAACCTTGTTTAAAAGACCTGTTTGACTTGGCAAGAAATATTTCAAAGACCCAAACATGACACATATATCTATCAGAGTTTCAAAAGCGGAATAGCTTTATTATTTACATCTCTTCTTATAAAAAGACCACAAGATAAAACAAATATAACCTATACATTATTTTCTAATTGCAAAGGACTCAACCTAGAGATAAGGACTCTGACTCGTGATCCGGTGACTCAATGTCTTGCCGAGGGCAAGACCGAACACGCTTTGTGCTCTGAACCTCCTCCATCAAGTGTACCTGAAAACAACGCCCCAACGGTGAGTTTATAAAACTCAGTAATATAGACTTAGAAGAAAAATGCTTTTACCGTTGTTTCCAGCCATACGAGTGTGCTACGTATGGAAAATCCTCCCTGACAACATATACTTAACATATAATATTACTATGGACTAATCTTAACATCAACTTCAGTCATTCAGTCAACCTCAAACATAACTTGCTTCTAGAGCATTCATCTGCAAGGTAACATAATTCACACACATAACATACAATCACATAATTCATACAAGTTTCTGATTTTGAATGTACCCCCTTGGACCTAAACTCATTTGCAACTGAGCAATGATCCGATTTATGATGATCGACCAAGGGAGTCCCCGTCGGAATACGCTTGTAAGGATTCACAACCGACAGACCAGCCGCATAGGTGTACCTTCGGATGAACCAATATTCCATAAACAATCAAATCAAACATAATGGGCCTCTTTATAAGTCTTTTATCGCAACAACCGGGTTACTAGACTTTACTGTCCAGCCCAGTGGCTTACCCCACTGGTGAGCCCGCCATGCCACATCACCCATCAGTGCCTATGCAAATCAAACAATTCCAAACACGTAATTCGTAATACATGACATCAAACCTTATTCGTCATACATCATAGCATAGGCATCCTCAATCTTTTAAGAAAACTCACTAGGTAGTTAAGTGTGACAAACTTAACCACACCAGTTTAAAAATTTTGATACGGCAGTCAGAGCTCGGTGACCACGGTTAGACGTCTCTTTAAACCGCGAATACCGTATCCTAGCCTTTCAAATAGAAAGGAATTACCAAAACAGTTTGGGTCTCACCCACATATATGTGGCCCATGATAGCTAGCCTTTAACGGGAAACATGGTATTTCTCCAGACATAGACTATCCTAAGATTTGGATGCTACGTTATAATGTAAGCGATTCCTTCATTCTTCACAAATGGTTAGGAGAATCAAATCATAATTTCAAGACCATAGAAAAATCAAAGTCAAGCCAAGGAATAGACAAACACATCATAACTAAGCATTCATAAGCACTCAAATTGACTGAGAAACGATATGACTCCTAGGGTCACAAGTGGCAGGTTGAATAAAGTTAGCCCACCTGAACCCCTGTTATTAAAATGTGCATAACTCAATGTGTATTTACTAGAATTGAGTGATTCTTGTGGCCACTTAAACTAGACAAAATTCTCTAAATTTTAGCCACTGGGACCACTTGAATCCATGTAGAATCAAACTCGAGAGCTTTGTTTAAATTCCGGACAGAATCGTACTTAGATTAAATATGGATAAATTGTAATTAAAATTATGTGCGAAATAGGCACGGTCGTGCTCCTCCAATTCCCTATTTTCCTTCACAAACAGAACAAAACACGGCCAGGTCGTGCTTCCTGGCACGGCCGTGGTGGCCTGTCAGTGAAAAAAAAAATCCTGCATTTCTAACTTTGTTCCTCATTCTAAATCCTTTCCAAACCAATCCTAACACCAATGGAATAGTTTCAAGACAAAATTACATATAAATGCACCATGAATCAAAGGCACAACAAGGGACCAAACTAATAGAACTTTTAACATGTTATTTCACAAATTCAGGAATCAAACTCTTCTAGGTTCAACAGCAACATCAACAATAATCCTCACACCTAGGACAACACTCACAAGATTAAATTCATCATATGTCATTCATTATACCTAAAATAAGTGTCTTGGAGCCCAAACTCATACAAATGGGCTAGCTCGGGTGCCGAGCCATTTCAGAATCGAATTCATACATTTCAGCAAACATAGCAATCACATAAATAATCCAAGTGAGGCTCGATGGAGCTCACAACAGAACAAACTTCAAACATTGGTTTAGGGGGGTTGGGGGCAGCCGTCTAACCCTATTTCAGTCAAACCCATACAAGACCATTCAGTATGACTAATAAGCTAATTATTGAACTAATAAAATTAATAATAAAACCTAGCACACTCTAAGGGAGGTTTTGGGAGAAGTCTATGTTACCTGAATAATCCCAAGTTAGGGATTTCAATTCCAAAAAAATCCCTATTTCCTCTTCTTCCATCGTTCTGAGCTCAGATGCCTCTTCTCCATCAATTAGAACCCATATGCAAGTCCTCTTCCTTGTTGTTCCAAGCCCTAACCTCCATTGATGTTGTTCCTCAAGCTCCAATCTTCATCATTCAAGCTTTAATGGAGGTGAAACCTCCATCTTCCTCTCTGATTTTCGAGCTATCTCTCTCCCTCAATCTCTCGATCTCTCTCTCGCTCTCGGCCACAATGAACAGTGGCGTTGCCACCTCCTTCCAACCGCCGCGGTGGTGGCCTCGCCGCCGTGAGCTGTCATTGCGGTGGCCATCGCTACCACCTCCTCCTTCTCTTTCACGATCGCGACCCTCTCTTCTTTCTCTCGATCAGTGACCGCTTCTTCTTCTCTCTCTACTGCTCGCTTCTTCTTCCTCATGTGACCGACGCGGTGGTGCGTCATGAGCCCAAGGCGTGGCCTCCTCCCTTTCACCGTCGCACATCATCTCCTCTCCTCTTCCTTCTTCTTCCTTTCTTTTTTCTTGTTTTTTCTCTTTTCTGATTTTTGCTTCTCCTTACCTTTTGTGGCTGCTGAGAATCACGATGGGGGAGGGAGTATTAGGGTTAAAGAAGGGGTGCTATGGTGGATTTAAGTGGAACATAGTGTATGGTGGGACTTAGGTCTAAAATTAATTAAAAACCTTGCAATTAAACCCTTATTTAGCCTCTTAATTAAATCCTTGGTTCCTAATAACATCTTGAGTAATTCTAATTAATTAAAGCTACTCCTAATTACTTAGTACCAAAATTCCTAAATCATTGGGTAAAATTACCATTTTACCCCTTAGTTCCTAATTGGTTTTAAATTACTAAATTAAGGCAATGAACCATATTTAATCCTTAGGGATTAAATCCCATTTTCACTTAGGATTTCCTAATAATTAGGCTTGGGGAATTTGGGATGTTACAGTGTACTTGAGGTATGGACGGGATGGTAATGAGATCAGTCGGTGGCCTTGAGGGGTATGTACTCGGCCTAGACCTTGAGGGGTATGTACTCAGTCTTTCCGACGAGGCTCTCCATGTACGTGGTACCAAAGGTACGGAGTGGTTTGGGGATAAGTCGGTGACCTTGAGGGTTATGAACTCAGTCATCCAGACGAGTCTCCAAGACTCCACATCTGACGGGTGGACAATCTTGGCCATTCTCTATATAAGGAATTTTGTCCTTATGCATGGGACGGTACCTTACTCTGGTAATTGGATACGGTAGTATGGGATGCCATAACCGATAATCAGAGATGGCAGCGTATCAGGATATGTTCCCGGGACAACAAACTTATCTCATCCTTCTATGCCCTGAGACTGGTGATAGGTCTAAGGAGTAGGGCGATAATGGCCCGCAACGTTCAGTGATGGTCTGGGTCTGTAGAGCCGGTGATCAGCAGAAGGACCCATGACACGTGTCAGTCCATGATGTCAGAGGATGATGTGGTATGTGGATCGTGGTGGTCGAGTTGTCGATGACGTATCGTATTGTTTGATGCAGGATCGTACTCAAGATTTTGAGTGTATATTTGTGGTAACAGTTATATTAATGATTGTTGTGATATGCTGATGTGCATGGTGACAGTCTATTTACTATGCTGTTTTCCTGCTTGCTGGTAATTGATGAGTGTCTTACCCCTTTGTTTTTGTGTTTTCTATATTATATGATGATGAATAGCAGATCAATAAGAAGTTTAAGTACTTAAAGCCTGGGAAGCAGTGTTGCATCACGGCTAGTTTGTCCTGTTGCGTACTCTGATATTGGATTGAAAATGTGTTGTTGCTGAAGTCAGGATAAAGTGACGCCCTATCTCGGCGGGGTGTTACACTCCCACCCTCCGCCATCTCCTTCCTTTGCTCTAATCTCCCTTCTTCGTTCTCCCTCTTGCGGATCCCACAGTTCTGCCACAACATCCACTATTCTTCCACCACCAGATCTGCTTGAACCGTTGTGGCCATTTCCTTCAACACGGAGGACCTCTGTTCCCAGCAGATCCAAACTGCTGAACCACCCAATGAACCTGCGATCTCACCTCCCACCTCTGCTCCTTCCCATCCTGTGGGGGAGAGCGGCCCGACGAGCACAACGGCGGCCTATGGCGGTTGGGTCTCTGTTCCCAAGTCAACTTCTGAGAGGCATTCGTTGCGGCAGCATTTGTGGATCTGCCTCTGTGTCCCGCGTCTGAGAGGCATTCGTGACAGCAACGGCGCGGCGACACGCGAGGTGTGGATTTTGTAATTCTTCCCCTTTATTTTTTTAATATGTAATTTGTGGATTTAAACCTTCTATAATTTGCGGGTCTGTAATTTGTTTTAGTTTGATTGTTTCATGGTTGTTTCAAATTTCATTTATTCAGTTTTTTTCCTCCCTTTCTTAAGTTCTATTGAGCAAGCAAAATTTTACTTATTTTAATTTTAGTTTTCATCCCTTCTACAATAGACGTTTCTAATATTTAAGAGACCTCACATGCCACATGGGCTTCCTCTAGCCCTAAAAAGTTTAAGAGATAACAACTAGCTTTTAAGGGACGGGGTAAGCAATGAGCGATGGAAATGCTCTTATGCGTTGAAGAAATACTTTTTTAACCATACATGGATAATTGTACTTCAATTCAATTGTTGCCTGAAGAAAACCATCCATGATAACCGTACATGGACAATTAATTAACATAATTAAATAACACTCTAATTACTAGGCGACTTACATTCGATTAAAAAAAATACTAGGCAATTTACGGAAGATATGGCTCTTTATATTTATAATAATTAAAATCAAACATCACTTCACCATCGATTCAATTTTGACAATAGAAATTTCTGTAGAGACGTCACGATGAAGTAGAGGCATTCAGATCCTCTCCTTTTCGTATTATCGGCAGTGATCTCTCAATCAGTAATATCACCTGTTGAATTAATCCAACGTCCTACAAGTGAAAGTACAAAAGTAACACACAAAAAACGTGTTGAGCCCCAAAAGTTTTCAGCGCGCACAGGGTAGTTATTTTTTTTCCAGGGTTTTTTGGCCCCCCACTCTCACTCGACCATGCTGCTCGTAGTGCAAGGAATCCACCAATTGCAACTCTCCAAACACAGACGCAAAAGAAAATTGAATTTGAAACTGAAATTTTATCCAAGGGAGAAAAATATTACACAGTTGATTAAACACCAAGTGATTCAGTATCGGTGGACATGGAAGCCATTTGTACATCACCAAAGGTACTTGGATTCTCCATAATCATCTTTTTGCATTTCCATTTTGCTTTCTGCTATTAAATTTTGCTTCTTAACCTTTTTTGTTATATCCAGTAAAAAACCATTTTTGTTATATTGATTATTTATTATGACTATTTATTTATTTTCCCTCACCCTCCGCTATCACCCTCACCCTCCGCGGTCTCCTTCCTTCACTCTAATCTCCCTTCATCGTTCTCCCTCTTGCGGATATCCCCCTTCCTCAGGGGTGGAGACAAAAAATTCTTACAATGGGGCCGGCCAAGGCGAGTAAATCCATTAACTAGAGGATAAACATTTGATTTGTCGGTCTTTACTAATTTTTTTACATAAGTCAGCAATAGTAGACAATAATATTCTTCTTAGACATTGCTTTGAATCAACCAATGAACCTAAAAAATAAATTTTGTAAAAACATTGTTATAGAAACTAAAGCAATAAAGTTTATAAAAAAAATTTAAAGGTTAGAGTTTTTAATTAACCGAGAAAAAAAATAAAGCAATAAAAAATGGGAACAAATATGCTAACGTTAAATGCTAAGGGTCGGAATAAAGGAAAAAAAAGCTAAAAAATAAATCAAGCTACAAAATACTGAATGCAGATGCAATAAAGCAATAAACCAAGCTAAAGGAAAAAACCAATAAGCCAAGCAAAGAGAACGATGCAAATACACACCGAAAAAAAAAAGACCAATAAACCAATAATGCATGCTAATACAAAAACCAATAAATCAATAGACAGGGCTTAGTTTTTTTTTTTTGGTTACAAGGAGTGGGCTTATTAAGTAATTTATAAAAGTATATTGTTATATATAATATAGGTATGCTAAAAAAAAATCTGAAAAAACGTGGGGAGACCATGGACCCCATAGGTCCCCTTCCCTCTGCCTCTGCCCTTCCTCGTCACTGTCTCCACTAATCAGGAATCGAAATCACAGTTGTTGCAAACATCCACTATTCTTACACCACCAGATCTGCTTGAACCGTTGTGGCCATCTCCCTCCACACACGGAGGACATCTGTCCCAACAGATCAAACTGCCGAACTACCCACTGAACCCGCGCGATCTCACCTCCCACGTCTGGGCCTTCTCATCCTGGGAGGGAGAACGGCCCGACGAGCACAACAGCGGCCTGCGGTGGTTAGGTCTCTGTTCTCAAGTGAACTTCTGAGAGGCATTCGTTGCGGCGACGTTCATGGATCTACCTCTACGTCCCGCATTTGAGAGGCGTTCGTGGCGGTGGTGTTCACAGCTATAACGGTGCGGCGGCATGTGAGGTGTGGATGAGCAAAAGTTTGATCAATGAAAATAGACTATTTCATTGATAATGCAGAAGTACAACTAGTGGGTATTTATACAAGTGAATGCTGGTGCATTAAAAGCTATTCTAGGACTAATTACATCAAATAAATCTACTAAATCCTAACAATTTGCCATGACTCGGCATAACAGAGCCACGCCTCCAAGTGTGACTCATTCACCTCACTCTCCATGTGACTGAAATTCCTCCTAGAGGTAAGGCAAGCCTTCTAGGTGTCCTTTCGCCACTGTTTCTCTTAATGATTCAATCTACGTGAGAACTCAATGCAACCTATAGAACCAAACCAAAAAAAAAGAGGATTACAAAAGATATTGCTATAGGTCGCATATTAATGTAAGTTGCAAAGTCACACTTGAGAATATAATTATAAACAAATCTGGTAGTCAAGAGCTAAATAGAAGATAGAAGATTGCAGCAATTAGAAAATAATTCTAGAGTATCTCCACCACGCTGAACATAGTAACTAATTAAATCATTTCAATTATGAGTATAATATAACATACTGTGAACCACACCCTCTATCTGCTTCCATCTTTGTCTCGTCAATAAGTTTGTATAAAACTATAATTCATTAATTAGTTTAAGCTTCTAATTCATTATGGTCCTGCAAAGAAAATAAGGAGAGAAACATGCAATGAGTTTATTTTCAAGCTTTAGTCGACCTTTTCTCTATTTTCATATACTCTGGTAAGTCTACTCTCCCCCTTCCATTATATTACTTTAGACTCATTCAATATCGATTAACAACATAAATGAGAACGTCAGAACCATTGAAACAAAAATTACTATCAATTTGAAATCATTGGGGCTTAATAAAAATAAACAATAAAAAAATTAAACAAAGTAATTTAGAAAAAGTTGTAGCCCAAAAATATTATGAACCCAGTTCCTCTTTAAGGTACCCTGTTGAAGACACCTCAGCACCGGGTCTCGTCATGCGTTCTCCATGAACTTGGCCACACCATTGGCGGTCTTAATGGCACTGCACATGATGTCCTGAGCAGTTCTTAACATTATCTGCCGTTAACCCGCGAAAGGCACCCTGCCTTCCATTCAATCTCGTCCGTCCAATCCATCAAAACTGTCCAGAAATCGCCACTGGCATTTCTCTCTCTCTCTCTCTATCTCTCTCTATCTATATCTCTCTCTATATTTTTCTGTTCAAAAATAGCTCTAAAGACAGACCCACCCCAAAAAACAGAACGCGACCCTAACGGCCTCCCCACCTCCGCCGCTCCCCCTCTTTCAGGCTGGCAAACACCCTCTTTCACGCCGACGAACCCCCTAGAGCCTGCTTCTACCGTGTGATTGTAGCATCCCTCCGCCGCGTCGTGTGGCACCCCCGTTCCCCCTTTCGCACTCTCCCCCTCTGTCCAGGCTAGCGGCAACCACTGTTCCTCCGCTCGCCGCGGTGGCCAATTCCTTCCCCTTCTCCTTCTCTATTTTTCCCTTTCCCCCTTTCTCTACAATGTCTGTTCTCACTCCTTTTTTTCTTCTTCTGCTTTGATGATAATAGAGCATGGCAGCACCAGAGGTGGTAGCGCAGGACCAAGGGAATAAGCCAGGGAGCATGATAATGTTCAGCCACATGCTTTTGCCTCATATTATATGTACTGATTTGTTCTCATCAAGGGTAGGCTTAACCGAAATTTCTGACAAATACTTTATATTAAATCATTTATCTATCCTGATTTAGAATTGTTGCAGTTGTAATACTTGAGTTTGTGCTAATATTGTTGAACCATCCAAGTTTTGCTGCAGCTGCAAAATATGCAGTAAAATTTCAGATTTGGTGTTGTTTTGTGCAGATTGGTTTATTAATGGGTTAGGATTAGGCAATTTGGTCATTATACTTTTGCTATAATCTGTCAGGAAAATGGTTTAGTAGATTGTTGAGCAAGAGTTATTGGTTGATAGATATAAAGACATTCAACATTATGGATGTGTCACAATTTGTGCTTGCTTTGAAATCCTAAACCAGTTTGTGCTTGCTTTGAAATCCTGAACCAATTTGTGCTTGCTTTGTACCAGTACCATTTTTGCAGCTAGGGGACTTGAACAGAGACAATTTGTAGCACAAAGACAGATTTGTTGATTTCACAACATAAAGACAAAGAGGCACGAATGTTTTTAGAAGCTTTCCATTGGCAAAGGACACAGTATAAAGACATATTTGAAGCTTTCCATTGGCAAAGGACATAGTATAAAGAATTAAAGATAGTACAAAGACACAGTTTGTCCTTGTTGATTTCACAGCATAAAGATAAATTTGAAGCTTTCCATTGGCAAACGACACAGTAGTTCAATGTTTTTAGAATTTTTGGGGCTGATAGGAAATTTGTAAAATAGTTTTAGGCTAGAATGTACATAATGAATTATAGTTCAAATGTAAAGTATTTTCTCTCCGTCACAAGTTTGTAACTCTTTTTGGACATAATGAAATAAGTTTCTTTGTTTCATTACAATTTTTCTTGTCCATTTAATTTAGAATTTATGTCTTGTTTGAGCTTGACATGTCAAATGACAAAAACAAGAAGCAAAAGAATAAACTGTCGGTACCACTGCCATAAATGACTGAGAATAACAGGTGCTAGCAATATAAAGCTCTAAATGGTATCACTGATCATAACAGTACATCAATAAAAGCTCTAAATTACATGAGCTCCAAGTCTTTCAATGTACATCAATAACAAAAAGTACATGAGCTCCAACATCAATACCAAAAAATGATCATGAGCTCCAATATTAATACCAAAAAATTACAATACCAAAAAGTATAATAATGTGATCATGAACTTCAATTCTTTCAATGTCCATCAAGGGATCAGTCAATATAATGTTGCATTGTCGGTATCATTAAGGGGTGCCTACATAATAAAACAAACTAATCAACATAATGACAAGTGTAAAAGTAATGATAACCTCTTTTTTGAAAGACAAATGAGATTACCATAAAAAATGCTGTGAAACTAAATTGATCCTCTTGTGTTTGAGGGGGCTCATAAGTTGGAGGTGCCGAATAAGATACTCCCTCTTGCGGATGACTTGTTAATTCCTCATCCTAAAATTAAAACAAGTGGTAGTAATTCTCTATGTAAAATTAAAACAAGATGATATTAACATAAAAAATGACTTGTTAAATTTAATTCTTTATACCTGAGATACTTGACCTCTAGCTGGAGCTCTTTTTCTTCTGTTGGGCTGGCGCTCAACCTAACTCTTCAACCGGTTATATCTCTTTAAGCCAGGTCGTTGCTTGAATCCCTTCGGTTGCATAACATTGTAGCTCACAAATGTTGAGTTATCACGGTTATGACTGTCATTGTTTCTGGCTTGTAAGCGAAGTTCCATTATTTGCTTACACATGACATCTACACCGTTGTCTACAATCTTATGGTATTCTACTATTCTTCACAAGGCGACACCTCGACGACCAATTTGATGAATTTAGAGACACCTTGTCTAAATCTCCGCGTGCTAGATAATTTTGGATCTCCTTCAACCTCTTTTCCCCTCAAATCTCGCACAACACCGCATTGGGCTTCTCTTGTCCACCTTCTTAAAATATAATTCTCAGGAATGGCCTTAATGTAACACCTGAGGACGAGATCGACATCGTATTAGGACGACGTATCGAGACCTCGACCAAGACCTTGTGTCGAGATCCCGTGCCAAGATCGTTTGCCGAGATCATTTGCCGAGCTGAGGAGACCACGTGCACTAGCCGAAATGAGGAGGTCGGGTGTCGAGTTGATGAAGTCGCGTACCGAGCTGAGGAGGCCGTGTTCACGAACTCGTGTTAGAACCTTGTGTGCTTGCACGAGCACCCTTGTCGACATCGTGTCGAGATGACACCTCGTATTCTTTCGAACGTTATTCAGCGCTATTATTATATTGTTTGTAATTATTATATTGTCGGCTTGACCGCTTCGCCGCGATGTTCAGACCGTTGACCGACAGAGTAGAGAGTAATTATGAGAGGAACGATTAAACGGGTAGATGATTGATGGGATTGGCATCTTATAGCTAAAGTTACGATTATACCCCTTCTCTCACCAGCTGTATTCACGATCAGTTTTCCCTCAAACACTCATTCTTTCTCTTTTCTTCTTTCTTCTTCCTTCCTTTTGCTCTGAGTTTCGTTGTTTTTCTCCAAGAACTTCCATCGACGAAACCGTGAGTTCCATCGAGATTCTGCACAAATTTTCTTCATCAATCTTGTTCATGATCATCTTCTCGACCCATATCTCGCCTGCTCGATCACCGTTGAGGTATGAAGAACAGATTTTTCTTTTCATCCGTGGCATCGCTTAGCGCTATTTCTTCTTCCATTTTTAGCCGCTTTATGCTTCCAAATCATGTCAAATTGATGGGTTTTCTTCTTCACAATATTACCTATCTTTCTAACCGACACTGGGCTTGTAAAACAAATTTTCTTCCTTTGTTTTTCTCGCATCGGCAGCGCCCGTAAACTCTTCATTTTCGGTTTGTTTCGATTTCTTGTTTTTCGCTTTGTTGCTTCGTTGTTGTTGTTGTTGCCGATCTATCCGTTGAAGCATCGATAACTTTTTCATGAACTTTTGATCGAAATCCCTAACTTTGTGTTAGAGGAAAAATATATTTCAGCTTCTTGAGTTTTATATTTTCCGGGTCAGGTTAAGTTTGGGATGAGAGCTAGATGTATTAGAAACCATAGATCGATCTAAGTTGTGTTTGTTTTAGGAAGTCGGATTCCCGAGATCGTGTGATTTCCGAATCGAGGTGTACGGGAAAGCGAATCCAAGGACGCGGAAGCAGCGGAATCCAGATCGAGAACTGTACGTGTCGAGGTCGACTGAGAAGTGTACGTGTCGAGGTCGACATGACTCGTGACGCGGTCGAAGTCGTTGTCGAGCTCGTTGAAGACAGCCGTGTCGAGATCGAGTAAGAGAAGTCGTTGTCGAGCTCATTTGAAGACAGCTGTGTCGAGGTCGTTGTCGAGCAGCATTTACTTGGAGTTCGGTAAGGGCGCTTCACATTAATACTTTCATAGTATGCTAGCGTAAGGGCAACTCTTAGACATTATTAAGACTTTATTTTTATTGTTATATTTATGTATGGACTCCTTGATTGGTGTCGAGATTGGAATGTTGTGATATGATTGAGTTTTTGCATGTATTAGATATGTGATTGAATATATGTTGTGAATGGTGTATTCTTTGTCAAGTCGCGTTTCTTCATGCAGAATGTTTTATTGCTTAAATGTCGAATTGCGTTTTCTTCATGTTAAGCATGCTCTCTTTATTTGATATGTGATCAAGTAAGTTGTGTTACTCTTTGACTTGCGGAGCTAATCATCGAGTGAGAGAGCTAGGGAGTCGTATGACGCTTTTGAGCCGACCCGCATAATCGAGGTGCTAGGTCCCTTTGTTTATGGTGGATTGGCTAGGCGTCGCATTATCGGGCTGGGGTTGGACTCGCCGATTAATGCATGGTATCGGTTTGGGGTTGGACTGCTTTACCTATTACGCCGGTTTGGGGATGGACTCGCCGACGATATTCCTAATAAGAGTTGTCGAGTCTAGAGTGAGATGGTCGAGTCACGTGTGGTGATTGAGATACATTATTGTGTTGCTTATATCCTTTATGTCGAGCTTATCTTGAATTGTTGAGAAGTTGACCCTTTCCCGTGGTGCCTTCAATCCATGACGGTTACCCAGGCGATGTCGAGGGCGCAGGGAACTCGACAGTAGATGATGCCGAGGAGGAGCTCGACGAGGACCCGAGTGACGCACTCTACTTGTCGTGGATTGTTTGTTTGTTGGATGTTTGTTTTTCCGAGGACTGCATTTCGCTTTTTCTTGTGTTCGAGGTCGTGACCAGTTTGGGCAAGTGTGTTTTGTTGTTTCAGGGTAGACTGGTGGTCTTACTTTTGAGCAGCCTGCGTGGGAGTTCATTTAAGTACCCCTGTGGTATGATTGCTCTTGAAGTCGCTATACCTTAGGTGTATTTTCTTTATACATTGCTACTCAGTATTTTGTATACATTATTATTTAGAGTGATATATATATATATGTATGTTATGCATGAATGTTTTATTAGAATTTAAGTCTTGTGTCTTAGTTGCACCATGTTTCAAAAGTCGTAATTACTCGATGTGCACGAGTTGGTTTTATAAAAAAATATCGTATTTTTAAAAGGCACAAGAGTTTTGTTTTTAAAACACATCTCATATAGGTTTATGTTGAGCTCGGTGTGTTGAGCTCGGTAACTCAAGCTCGGTATATTGAACTCTGTAGCGGTCCTAAACGGTCGTTACATTGTTGGTATCGAGCAGCTTCTGGCTCGACCGAGCTGTGCATAGGAGATTTGGACTTGTCACTGTGTCGGGTTATGTGTGTTGGGTACCTAGTTGTATTATGTTGATTGCTGTTTGATTAAGTGAAGCACTTATTGCTTGAAAAATTGTTTGAACTGTTTCTTGATTGAAGCAAAGGTGTTTTAACACATCCTTGTTCCGAGATTCTGACAGTGGTTTTGAACTTTGTGGAATCTAATGCCACCAGAGGAATACGACATCCGCAACCGAGAACGCCGACATGGAACGAGCAATTCAAGCTTATGACCGAGATGGCGGCAGCCATGGCTCAACAATCACCGTCAGAACTCAACAGTTAACGCGATGGCTCAACAGACGGCGTTAACTCGCCAGAACTTACAAAGAACAAAGAACGAGCGTAACGAAATGTCAAGCGAGAGGATCGCGCACTTCAGAAGCATGATCCACCAAGTTCTACTATGAGCCAACCGGATAAAGTCCGATCTTTGGATGCAAGAGATCGAGAAGATCTTTGAGGCACTCCACGTCTTGACAACGTGAAGGTCGACTATGCCACCTACTTCATCGCTAGGAGACGCAGAGTATTGGTGAGGGAGTGAAGCAAACGTTTATAGCAGAACATCGCGAGATGACCTGGGAACTTTTTCGTGAAAGGTTCTTGGACAAGTACTTCCCAGATACTGCACGAGCCGAGAAGGAGCAGGAATTTCTTCAACTGCAGCAAGGTCCGGAAACGGGTCGTTACACTTAACATCATTCGCTTCAAACACTTTCAGTGCATGTGAGAAAAGTATGTCAAATGTCTCAAACTTTCTACAACTACAAGATATAGAGGTTGAGGCATGATCAAATGATACTCTCCAAGATCCTTCATGGTTGACCGCGATGACATATTGATATAAAGATGGAGACTTATTTCTCTCTGATATACATAAAGCTAAGAATAGCTTAAACTCATTCTGGAACAATTCAAATACAGTGTGTGTGTGTGTGTGTGTGTATACTTTTGCCATTTGTACTAGTAATGGGGACAACTCAGATATTAGCATTGGAAGCTTATGCAGGGACTCATACTCACAAGTCAACTCATTTCCTCTCTTCTCATCAACAACTCATTCAAAATGATTGAAGAATTAGATGATATCCACATTTGGTTTCATAGAAGATTTGAAGTGAGAATTCAAGCTTTCGCTAAATTGGGTACTCAGCATGCCAAGTGTGAATGCTTTGTTCATGTAACACGAACCCCATTTTTTTTAATGGCATAAACTGATTTGATCCAGTTATTTCATGAACATTATAGTAGTTAATTAAGTCGGTCCAAGCTGTCTCAAAATCTGCTTCACTATCAAAGTCATACATGCATTTCTTGAAATCTCTTAAAAAATAACTTCCCCCATTCATCAAGTTTCCAAGGTGTTTAATTTCGTTCTGCAATAAGTTCCAGGTGCATAAACCGTGGTGAGTCTCGGGCATCACTTCAGCAAGTGCCCCGGCCATTGCCTGATCTTGGTCAGTAAAGATAGTCATCGGTTTCTTTTGGTTGTGTGCTTGTAAGAATGTCTTAAACAACCATTTAAATGATTCAACTGTCTCGTCATACAATAGTGTTGCACCAAAAATGACTGAACCCCTATAATGGTTGAAACCAGAAAACAAAGCAAGTGGCCTATTAGCACGGTTGGTACAATATATAGTATCTAATGACATAACGTCACCAAAATACCCATAGTCCAACACCATATTTGCATCACACTAAAACACATTTGTGACTTGTTCTTCTATATCCATCTGGTATGCATGAAAGAAAGACAGATTATCCAAATTGTTGCTGAAAATATTACAAAAGACATCCAGCCTCGCCGTACACCATACTTCTTTGTCTTCTTGCATTGATGTAATTTTTTACGTCCAACCGTGTATATCCAAGATTAGCTCCATGCCCTGCATGTGTGCTCATTAGTTGAAATGTTGACTTCTGTCTTAGTCCAGATTGATCAGCCAGATCAATCTCATATGCTTGGACTTCAGTTATCTTTCTATGTGATGCAAACATGTGTGTTGTCTCTGGAAGTTGTAGAGGGTAGTTATGGTCCTCTACAAATTCACGAATTTTTCCGTTCTTTAGTACAAGTGCAATCCTTGCATTGCAATTAGTTCTAGTCTCGGCTGTGTGCTTCCTAACAAAAACATCTTTATTGTCTGGCTTTTGTACCCCTTCCTTGCTACAAACAAACCTACATGATGATATAGTACCGACTTTTTTATTCCTGTTTGCGTAACGTTTTCTAACTCCAAAGCCGGCATTTGTACCATATGCGAGCCAAAATTGATAAGCTGCATCTAAATTATCAAATTTCATACCAACCCTTGGTTTCCAATCATCAATTAAGGATGTCATGTTTGATCAACTCCCCAATTGGAGAACCAGACATGTAAAAAAAAGAATTAAATAATATTTTCAATTATTCTATTTCATTTAAAAAATTAGTTACAAGCCTTTCATAATCATAAAAAAACTATAATGAATGAACTTGAGCACAAAACCAATATATCATAACATAACAAAATCAGTATATACACAGAATATGGTATATATAAATTAAGTTGTTGTATCTTCCTCAATTCGCTGCAATGGTGCAGTGGTAACATTACGTTTTGGTACCAACAAGACAGGGGTTCGATTCTGGCAAGAGGATTTTGGCATTCAATGAATTTTTTCATAAAAATAGTGCCCAATCAATGTATTTTTTTCAACAAAACAGTGGCAAAATCGCTACCAGTATGATTCGAACCGCAAACATCAGACCAAAACGAGAGGTAACGAAACCACTGCAACAACAAAGATTTCATGAAAAATTAATGACATTGTTATATATATTTCTCTTCATTATTTGGCTCTCTCAATTAAATTTTTCACGCTCTGCCACTGCTTTTCAAGTGGTTTCAGTTTGAACAAGTAAAGATTACGAGACCATGCTTCTATCAAACAGTTGTTGATCTCTATTAGCAAACATGGGAGACCAGAGAAAGTAGCAATTTTTTTTTGGCACAATGTTATGCAGTGAAAAAATAGGACCACTAACTAGCTCTGCAACAGTTAGAGCGGCGGCGACAGGGTGGCGCCAGCAACGGGAAGGCACACAACGGAGAGGTGGGGCGCTAGCAGAGGCAATGCAGTTGGGTCTCTGTTACAACTGTTGCAACGTAAAATTGTCTGAAGTTTTAAGAAAAGAGAGAAAGCAAGGGCCACGTGGCACCATCTGAATGGTCCATTTGGTCCAACGGACATGAATGAAAGGAAGGCAGAGTGTAGTTCCCGCCTCAAAGTTAGACAAACCGCTTCCGTATATCACGAGTTTAGAAATGTACAACAAAAACCTAACACCTTGTAATTTGTCTTACCTACAGACCCCTACGTACAAATAGGTTTTCCTTGCTATATCACTTGACTAACAAGTGGCACTTAAAAAATTTTGACCATGGCATTTCTTTAGCATTATATCTACGGTTCATATTAATTTCGCCTTTATGGTATCATAGGACCAGCTAAACGGCATCATTATCGAACACTTAACTAGAGTTTTGATCATAGTTGTCAAAACCGGACCGGTCGGTCTGACCGGTTGGACTGAGAACCAAACCTGTGTCCGGTTCGACTAAACCTGTTAACCGCTCAGGAAGAAAACCGAGTAGAAAACCGGAAAACATGACTAAAATCGGTATAACTGGCAAAAACCAGCGGTCCAGCGGTTCGAGAAAAAACAGTTTTTAATTTTTTTTATTGCCAAAACGATGTCGTCATCTTGGTATTTCCTAAAACTTCCATGTATCGTCCTCTGTTTTTCTTGACCTAACACCCTCTGGCGAGCTGTAAAACCTCCAGTGTACGAGAAAACAAGAATATGAGAGAGAGAGAGAGAGAGAGAAAGAGAGAGAGGGGGGAGGGGTAAGAAGAGGCCAACTTACTCGTGTGATTTGTGAAACAACAATGACAGTCATCAAATCTTAGATGCAGAGGGAGAAAGGATGTTTAGGCTTTGTTTGGTTCTAAGGAGAAATCGTGAAGAGAGAAATAGGTAAGAGAGAGTGTGAGAAGAGAGAAAAAGATGAAAAATAGAGTAGATTTGAGGTATTGATTGGTTTAAGAGAAAAAGAAGAGAAATAGAAGAGAGAGAAGTGTGTTTAATTTTAAAAGGACAAAAATATCCTTGTGCTAAAAATTGATTTATTTTTTCATTTGAATTAATTAATTAAATTTCTTAATTTAGTTTTCTTATAAAATCATTTACATTACTCTAGTTTTTGGTTTTAGTTTAATTAGTTAAATTAAACAAATTCACTCTACCAAAAAAAAAAGCTAACCCAGCTTCATTTGTAATAATAAATCTAACGAAAAGCAGGAGCACAACACGAAGCAGACAAAACAAAATATAAGGGCAGTAAAGGAAAAAGAAACATCAACTTGTTCTCTCCGCTCTTTTTTCGCATATTTGTAGAGAAACAAATTTGTGCGGGACCCACTCAATTATGTTCTCTTTTCTCAGTTTCTCATGCGTACCAAATGACAGAAGTGTAGCACTTCTTCGACCTTTCTCTCTTTCACCTCCCTTTCGTCGCTTACTCTCGCTAAACAATCAGGTCAGTAACAATAATGGAGGTAATCAGAGGAAGAGATAGAGATAAATGAAGCTTGCTGTGTTGAAGCTCGTTGTGCTATGACAAAATTTGTTGCGGCTAGGGGTTTCTATCTACGCAACTGTAACGTTATTTGGTTTTTATGGTCAAAGCCAGTAATTTCAATTGGGCCATGGACATAGTGTTAAAAGATATGGGCCGTGAACTATTTGCGTATGAAATTGGAACATCAAGTGTTATATTATTTGTCTAACGGAGCAACCTAGTAGATATGTGCATATACCTCCTTGGAATTAAAAAAATTTATAAATATTGAGAATTTAATGTAATGAGTATTATATTTTTTATTTAATTCTTGTATATTGTTTTAAAATATTATATTAAATATTTAAATATATTATTTAATGACTTCCGGTTCAACCTCGGTTCAACCCCGATCCGACCTTTGAACCTTAAACTAGTACCTACACCGGTTCAGTGTCCAGTCCGGTTTTAATAACCATGATTTTGATATAATAATCCAAAAGAAAAGCACCATGAAAAACAGACCCTTAAAAAAGTTGGTATGTAGAATTAAATTCACTTTAATTTAGATAAACTTTTTCAAACAAGTAATTATATAAAGAATTATTTAAATAATTTTATAATAGCTACATATTTTTTTAAACAATAAATTTTCGTATGATTTGAAAATAGCTTTTTTTTGAAGTGGCAATATTTTTTTTTACTAATAAAAGACATAAATTTATTAAAAAAGAGATAAAGAAAACAAAAATCACGGGGAACATAAACCAAAACACATGCAAGATAATCTGAAATCAAGTAAACCCAGAGTTGAGTTTTCTATTTAGTCTCAGATTATACTTCTTCTGAGCTTTAGACTTAACCATAGTAAAACCATCACCAACGATATTGTCATTATTCTGCTCTTCTTCTTTAGAAGTACTTGCACTCTTTTGTTTTTCCCACAAAGCAGATAGGACTTTAAAATCCTGAACAATAGCTGAAAAAGAGCTAAAATTTTTAACAATCGCTGAAGTGGTGTTAAGGAGACAGGATTGACATACAGAAGCCAATCTACAAACACTCTATAAATTTGTCATTTTTTCATAAATACTCTCTTGTTTAACCTTTCTACAAACACCTATAAATTTGTAATTTTTTCATAAATAAATATTTACTAATTTTTTTAAATACTACTTTCGGTCCCTGTTAAAAAAAATTGTATACCCTAATTATAAGAAAATAAACTCATTTCAAGGTGTATTAATTGGTAGAATTTCTTTTATATACCTATTTAATGTGAGATATATATTTATTAGAAACTCACATAATAGGTATAAAACATTTAATGTTAAGGGTATATTTAGAATACAATTTCAATTTTATTACATTAAATATTGTTTCTTGGTCTTGGTGTGACTGGAGGTAGTAAATCTTATAAACTAGTAGAAGTTAATTAACAAGTGTGATATGTTCGTTCTTTCTTTAATTTTTTGGGAAGAAAACTATTTGAGTCCTATATTGGATAGTAATATGGTCTCAATAATAATTATAAAAGGGGGCAAATTCTCACCCTAAGAGTTAGATTTTGGTATTCAGTTAGATCCAAACCCAAATTCTAAAATGGTATCAGCGTCTATCGAGATCTGTTGGGCTAATCACAGATTTTCCGCAATTTCTAAGAAAAACAAGTTATTGCACTAGGTTAAACCTTCACACACGCGTTCTATTTACTCTTTCTGTCCCTTAATATATGACCCTTTTGACTATTTCACGTATTTTAAGAAAGTGAGTTTTGTTAGTTATTAGTATTAAATTTGTACAAAATGTGTATTATTTTTCTCAAGTTACCCTTCTCATCTTCCAAGACTATTGAGAGAGAATTAATGCACATCGGAATAAGGGCAATTTTGTAAAAAAAATAATTAATGTAGCATGGCCTTTAAAAAATGGTCTTATGGGACAATAAAATTTTACTCCTTCCACCTCATATTAGTTGACATGTTTGAAATATTTCTTTGTCTCAAATTATTTGTTACTTTAGAATATCAAGAAATATTAATTACTAGTTTTTCAATAACACTCTTATTCAATTGTATTTCAACCAACCAATATTAATTAGTTCTTTTATTTAACTACTACTCTACTACTACTAATCACTTTTATTAATAAAAATATTTTAGTTAAAAAATTATTTTATTATAAAAATTAGTACTATCAATTAATTTTTTTTAAAAATGTGCATAATTTTAAATAATAATTTTAAATAACAAATAATTTAAGACGAAGGTAGTATAACTTTGTAAGAGGGCCCTTGGGAGTACCGTTTTTCCAAAGTTCACATCAATACCCGAAAGTCGAAAAGGCAGGTGATAGGCTAGGAATGGGTGATTTCTTTATGAAAAAAATCCGAGTGTAAGATACGTGTTCAACTTCTAAACAAAAGCTTTCCCAGCTTACGTATGCGCATTTAATTTACACTTTATTTGTTTCCTTCGGAAGCTAGAGAAAAGAAATTAGGAGAAGGGATCGTACAGATTCCAAACATCTTTCCATTATTTAAATGCAGCACAAAAGAGAAAAAAAATATATATATATAACTGTGGGATCCACAAAAAAATTTTCGCCCAGTAACAGGCGAGAAAACTCACGGACCGGAGAGGATTCAATGCTGTTCCGTTTCTGCCGGTGTTATTCACTTTTTAATTTTATTTTTTTTTCTGTACGAGTCTGCGCACATACTTATCTTACTAGTACTAGTACTACTATTGTTTTTTTGAGCTTTGCTGTTTAAATTCAACACAAATGATAAAATAAGCGTTTGATGGAATTCACGCGATGAGGAGTCATAGAAATACAGTCAAATTTAAAAGCAGAACACGGCAATTTTTGTATCTTTGCATTTCGCGTCAATTTTCTTCGTAATAAATAGGGTTTCCTCTTTTTTTTTTTTTTCAACTGTGTTATTTGAACACAACATGTCGACACCATATGAGCAGAGAGACAAGCCAGTTCTCGACAAGCATGTCTGTGCGAAAAAAAAAGTAAAAAGTCATATGAAATACGGTGTTTATGTTCAAAAATGTGTCAAAAAACATTTCTATTTTTTTTTCTTTGGTTCGCTTGTATTAGCATACAAGTCTAAAGATAACAATATTATTATTGTAAGAGTCTACAAATTACTAACGTCACTTGTATTGCTTTCCATATATATATATATATATATATCATTTTATGGATAAAGGTATTTATGTAATTTAATAAATATGTTTCTTTTTTCTCTCATTTTCTATTTTACTTTCACTCCTACCAAATATCTCAAAAATTATCTCATTTTTTACTCACTTTCATTTTTTCATCATTATTTCCTTCAACTTTATTTCCTTTCACCGTCCAAACAAAGTGTTAATGCTAGAAAGGTGTCAAAAATACAAAAGCCAGCTAACATATTTATTAAAATCAAGAAATAACATATTATAAAAAAAAAAATCAAGAAATAACACCAACTCTGTTCCAAGTTTGTCAAAACTTATCCATCGAAAAAAGGTTTATTTAAACAGAACTTTCAAAAATATGAGCCAGAGCCGGAGCCAGAGCAGCAGAGGTATTATCCCAATATATGGTTTGATATTATTTCCAAGATAAACACAACCTTCAACTTTGATGCCGATGGCTTCCTTTCGTATTTCAAGATGGGACAGGGAGAATTGAAAATCACTTAATTATAGTAATACATTATCCTTTTGTCTTCTTTGGATAATATATAGTACTTTTCTTCAGCCATTGGATAGTTGCATATGTTTTGGCCATCATCCATTTCGGCTTTTATTCCCACACCCATCAAACCTCTCACTACACCCATCATTTTTTTAAATACCAAAATACCCTTATCATATTTTACCTTATCTTTTTCTCACTTTCTTGATTGCCCTTATCTTTTATCTCTCAATCAACTTTTACCTTTTTATCTCTCACTTTCCTCCACTCCTCCTCTCTTCCCTCAAGAGAGTCTCGCCTCCCATTCCTCTCAAGTAATGCATCACTATACCATTTTTTTTACGGTTATTTAATAGACATATTTACAATTTAGATTGTTTACGATTTAGGATTGTTTAATAAATATATTTACTGTTGAGTCACAAATTTACGGCTTAATATGTGATATTTACGATTTAATCACATATTTACGGTTTGATTTAAAAATTATGTAACTCGTAAATATCATATTTACGGTTATATATTTTATAAATATAGAACTCGTAAATAGTTGACCCTCTTAGTCCATTCTTGCAAAATTTAGGGCATAATTTTCGTTTATTTAAAATAGGATTTTTCCCGCTTAATGGATAACAATTTGTTACCAATGGGAAAGTTTTTTTCATCTTAAATTGCAAATTAAGGTGATTCGGTTTGCACCAATCGAAACCATAAATTTTATACACAATAGAATTATATATAGAATTATATAATTCTTACTAATAGAATAAATTTTTGTTTAAGTTAAGATAGTGTGTGTGAATGGAAGAATTCCATTCAAACTATCTTAAACAATCACCGATACTGGAAAAATTTCTTTATTTTTTAGTCTATGATCTAAACGAGTCGCACATACACCCTAGTACATGTTCCTCGGCGCTGAGGGCATCCCCGAAGAGCGGGAGATTTTGTGACATTTTGGATTGGTTGTCTTGTGTTTCTAATAAGTTGTTTTATAGTTGGCATGGTGAGTCATATATATAATGAGCTGGTTTAGATCAATCCTAACCCGATGGTTATGAATTATTTAGATCTATTAGGTAAGAAGATCCATATAAGTAATAATAATAACTATAATATACAAAAGGAAACTCCAGATACCAGATATTTGATATTGTTCTCCTTGAATGAAATCTCAATTCCAGCGCATGATATACTTGTTATCATGATAGATTTGTTTTGGGATTTTTTGTTCTCATGATATATGTAACGACCCGTTTCCGGACCGCTACCGAGCTCAATATACCGAGCTCGAGTTACCGAGCTCAACACACCAAGCTCAACATAAACCTATATGAGATGTGTTTTAAAAACAAAACTCTTGTGCCTTTTTAAAAATACGATATATTTTTTTTTATAAAACCAACTCGTGCACATCAGAGTAATTACAGCTTTTCGAAACATGGTGCAACTAAGACACAAGACTTAAATTCTAATAAAACATACATGCATAACATACACATATATATATCACTCGAAATAATAATGTATACAAAATACAGAGTAGCAAATGTGTAAAGAAAATACACCTAAGGTACGACGACTTCAAAAGAGCAATCATACCCTGGGGTACTTCCGGCAGACTCCCACGCAGGGGGCTGCTCCAAAAGTAAGACCACCATGCCTACCCTCAGAGCAACAAAACAACATCGCCTAAACCGGTCACGACCTCAACACAAAAGAAAACGAAGTACAGCCTCGGAAAAACAAACATCCAACAAACAAACAATCACGACAGATAGAGGTCGCCACTTTCGGGTCCTCGCCGAGCTCCTCCCGGCATCGCTTCATCGCCGAAGTTCCTCGCGCTCGACATCGCCTGGGTAACCGGCCATGGATTGAAGGCACCACGGAAAGGGTCAACTTCTCAACAATTCAAGATAAGCTCGACATAAAAATATAAGCAAACAAAGAAAGTATAACATTCACCGACGTGACTCGACCATCTCACTCTAAACTCGACACAACTCGCAAACCCATTTTCTCTCGACTCGACAATTTTCCTGAATGCACACGCTGCATCAGATGTCGGAAAGTCCAAGAAGCCTTGGGATCCTCGCTCTCCCTAGGATACCAACTCAGTCCCATAGCGTGGCGACGCCTAGTCAATCTCCGTAAACAAAAAGGGGACCTAGCACCTCGCTTATCCGGTCACGGCTCAAAAACGCCATACGACTCACCTAGCCTGCTCACTCGATGAACAATTCGGCCAGATACGATATTCAAAGAGTTAAACACAAGATATTCAACCGCATGTCAAATAAAAGAGCAAGCTCGACATGAAGAAACGCAATTCAACATGCAATACACAATTCACGACATATATTCACCACATATTAAATACATGCAAAACTCAATCATATCACAACATTTCAAGCTCGACACAAATAAGGAAATCCATACACAATAACATAACCACGTAGCATATGAAATGCCCTTACGCTAGCATACTACGAAAGTATTAATGTGAAGCGCCCTTACTTAAGGACTTACAAAATAAAGTCTTAGAGATTTCTAGGAGTTGCCCTTACATACTATGAAAATATTAATGTGAAGCGCCCTTACCGAACTCCAAGTTAATGCTGCTCGACAACGACCTCGACACAGCTGTCTTCAAAGAGCTCGACAACGACTTCTCTTACTCGATCTCGACACGGCTGTCTTCAACGAGCTCGACAACGACTTCGACACGTACGCTTTCACCGACTCGACACGCATAGCCTCACCGACCTCAACACGCATACCCTCGATCCGATTCACGCCTGGCCCTTGGATTCGCTTCCGTATACCTTGATCTCGAAATCACTCGATCTCTGAATCGACTTCCTAAAACAAACACAATTTAGATCGATCTATGGTTTCCAATACATCTAGCCTCTCTTCCCCAAACTCAACCACAACCCGTAAAAATATAAAACTCAAGAACTGAAATATATTTTTCCTCTAACACAAAGTTAGGGATTTCGATCAAAATTTCATGAAAAAGTTATCCGATGCTTCAACAGATAGATCGACAACAACAATAACCGTAAGCAACGAACGAGAAACAAAAATCGAAACGAACCAAAAATGGAGGTTTCGGCACCGCGATTGCAGAAAAACAGAGGAAGAAATTTGTTTTACAAGCCCAATTAATCGGTTAGAAAGATAGGTAATATTGTGAAGAAGAAAACCCATCAATTTGACATGATTTGGAAGCATAAACCGCTAAAAATGGAAGAAGAAATAGCGCTAAACAAGAGTACGAAGAAGATAAAAATCTGTTCTTCATACCTCAATGGTGATGGTCGATCAGCACGAGATATGGGTCGAGAAGATGATGATGAACAAAATTGATGAAGAAAGTCAGTGCAGAATCTCGATGGAACTCACGGTTTCGTCGATGGAAGTTTTTGAAGAAAACAACGAAACACAGAGCGTAGGAAGGAAGAAGAAAGAAGAAAAGAGAAATGAGTGTTTGAGGAAAACCGATCGTGAATACAAATTGGAAGGGCATAATCGTAACTCCAGCTATAAGATGCCAATCCCATCAATCATCTACCCGTTAAATCGCTCCTCTCATAATTACCCTCTACTGCTTGGCCAACGGCAAGCCGACAATGTAATTATTACAAACAATATACTAATAGCGCTCAATAACGCTCGAAAGAATACGAGGTGTCATCTCGACACGATGTCGACAAGCGGTGCTCGTGCAAGCGCATAAGGTTCTAACACGAGTTCGTGAACGCGGCCTCCTCAAATTTCGACATGCGCCCTCATCACCAGACGCGACTTCATCAACTCGACACCCGACCTCCTCAAATTTCAGCCTAGTGCACGTGGTCTCATCACCGACAAATGATCTCGCAAACGATCTAGTCATGGGATCTCGACACAAGGTCTTGGTCGAGGTCTCGATACGCCGTTCTAATACGATGTCGATCTCGCCCTCAGGTGTTACAATCTCTCCTCTAAAAAATTTCGCCCTCGAAATTGCAAATAAGATTCTTACCTCGTAAAAGTTCAGGGTAATCGAATCTTCATCTTCCTCCAGCCTCCCAAGTCGCATCTCCCGCCTTCTCGATCCCACACAACTTTGACAAATCGATCTCTTTGTTCGCGAATCGCTTGGCTTTCCGATCAACGATCCTTGCCGGTAATGCTTCAAAGATAGGTCGCCCTTCGCTTGAATCACATCCGCTCGATGACATGAGAGGGCTCGAAACATACTTCAGAATTGTGAGACGTGGAAGACGCCATGGATGTTCGACAAGAATGGTGGCAAGGCACCGATATGCCATCGACCAATACGACGAAGAATCCGTAAGGTCCAATGAATTTAGGGTAAGTTTCTTGGATTTGATCGCCGACCAACTCCAGAGTGGGGGTGACTCTAAGAAATACATGTTCTCCTTCCTCGAACTCGAGTGGTCGACGCCGTTGGTCCGCATAACTCTTCTGCCGACTTTGAGATGTTCGTGATCCGATCTCTCGATCAAACGGATCTTCTCAGAGTCCGCTGGATCATATCTCGTCCTACGACGCTCGCCGCCCTGGTACCAACAAAGAGGCGTCCGACATTTCCGCCCATACAACGCTTCAAAAGATGCCATTCCAATACTCGCATGGAAATGCGTTATCAGGTGAACTCCACCAATGGTAAGACGTCGTCCCAACTTCCTCGGTGATCTAACGCATAAGCTCGCAACAAATCTTCAAGCGATTGGATCGTTCTCTCGGCCGACCGCACTGCGTGGATGATATGCCGAAGCTAAGCTCGAGCTCTGCTCCCATCGCCTCCTTGCAATTCCTCCAAAATGAGACGTGAACTGGATCTCGGTCCGACACGATCGAAGAGGGTATTCCATGAAGTCGCACTATCTCCGCGATGTAGATCTCTGGCCGCCTTTTCCACGTTGTATGTCGACCTCACCGGCAAGAAATGAGCAGATTTGGTCAATCGATCGACGATCACCCAAATCGAATCATTCTTCTTCTCGCCTTCGCAAACCTACAACGAAATCCATGGAAATACCGTCCCATTTCCATACCGCACGCCGATTATCAGAGCATTCCCGCAGGTCGCTGGTGCTCCACCTTCGCTCGACATCGCCAAACACGGTTACGCATTTCGGCCACTTGCTTCTTCATTCCTGACCACCAAAAATGCTTCTTCAAGTCTTGATACATCTTCGTGAACTCTGGATGAATACTAAAGTTGCTCTTATGCGCGCTTCGCCGAGAATCAACTTCCTCACCGGATACGTTAGGCACGCACACTCGGCCATTGCACCTCAAGATGTCGTCCGCCCGACCTGAAATTCGCCGCTTTCCCTTGTGCTATCAATCAATCTTCTTGCGTAAGCTCGCCATGAACTTGCCGGTCTCGGATCTCGCCCAACAATCTGTTAGAGATGGTAAGCATACCAAATCTCGCTTCCTGAAACTTCGACACTCAACTTCAAGTCTCTGAACTTCGAGCATCTCCAACTCTCGATCATCATCGCCGAGGTTAAAACGCTCTTCCTACTCAACGCATCCGCTACTACGTTAGCCTTACCGGATGGTATTCCAACGTAAAGTCGTAGTCCTTGAGAAATTACGGCCCATCTACGCCGACGCATGTTGAGTTCTTTCCGGTCGAACAGTACTTCAAGCTCTTGTGATCGCTGAAAACAAGAAGAGTGCTCCCATAAAGGTAGTGCCTCCATATCTTCACCAAGAAAAACTATCACCGCCACTCCAAGTCGTGAGTAGGTAGTTCCTCTCGTGAATCTTAAGTCGCCTTGAAGCATACGCGACCACCTTCCGATGTTGCATCAAAGACGCATCCCAATCCCTGGTGTGACGCATCACAATACACCTCGAAAGGCTCTTCCGTCGAGGCAAAATCAAGACAGCGCTGCCGCCAAAAGCTCCTTCGGCCGTTGAAAATCGGCTTCACACTCCTGGCCCAGGCAAAAGGTTGATCCTTCCTCGTCACCGTGTAAGAGGCGCGACAATCTTCGAGAAACCTTCAATGAATCTTCGGTAATATCCTCGCTAAGCCGACAAAACTCCCGATCTCAGAATCGCCTTCTACCGTTCCCATGCTAACACAGCCTTCAATCTTAGTTGGATCCACAGCTATCCCTTCTCCTGGAAATCACGTGACCAAGAAAATTCACCTCTTCAAGCCAAAATTCACACTTCGACAGTCGCATAGAGTCGCTTATCTCGTAATATCCGCAGTACTCGACATAGGTGTTCTGCGTGTTCTTCTCGGTTCCTCGAGTAAATCAATACGCCGCCGATGAACACTACAACGAATCGATCCAAAAACGAATGGAAAATCTCGCTCATGTAGTCCATAAACACACCGGGCGATTCGCCACTCCAAACGGCATCACCAAGTACTCAGAGTGACCGTGATCTAGTTCTCGGAAGTCGCTTTGGCGACATCTTCCTCCTTCACGCCGAACTGATGGTAGCCCGACTTCAAGTCTATCTTGAAAAGATCGCCGCCCACGGTTGGTCCATCAAGTCGCCAATACGCGGGTAACGGATAATCTGCTTCTTCACGGTGAACCTTGTTGAGCTCGCGATAGTCCACGCACGCCTTGATCGCCCATCCTTCTTCTTAACCAACAACACCGGAGCTCCCTACGGTGACACGCCTGGTCGTATGAATTGCTTTGACTCCAAGTGTTCGATCCGGGACTTCACTCTTTCATCTCAGTAGAGACATCCTGTATGGCGCTTTGGAAATCTGGCCTGTTTCCTCGAATCAGTCGATGGAGAACTCGACCTCGCATCGGTGGTAACCCTGGCACGCCTTCGAAAACGCCCTCAAAGTCACACACCACCGTACATTCTTCACGCCGACCGCTGGAAAACTTCCGAACTAGCTAGATACATGTATTCCTAGTTCCTTCTTTTCAAAGAAACTCCAATACGCTCGGCAGAAAGATAATCGAGACTCCAAGGTCCGGAAAATTACGCTTTACGGCACACCAAAAGGACATGGTGGTGTGACAACCAATCCATCCCGAGAATAACATCTAAGCCCTTAAGAGGCAAACAAACCAAATTGACCACAAACTTTCTACTCAATAATCACTACACAATTAAGACATGCATTGTTTGTGACTAAGGTTTTAGCAAATTGGGTTGTAACTACTAATTTAAACTGAAAGCGCCACACCAAGTTCAAATGGTTCACACAATCAAGAAATAAAGGAACGGGTTGCACCCGAATCAAAAAGAACTGATAAGGATTTACCCTCGATCTCACATTCACCTTGGATAAGATCATCACTGCTCACCTTCCTCGCCACTCATGCGTAAAACTCGCCTTTAGCCACTTGACGCTTTCCTTTGGCCTTGCCGCAAGCATCGCTTGCTCACCTTTAGGTGTAGGACAATCCTTAGCAAAATGCCCTGGCTTGCAGCTTGAAACACACCTCCTCCTTCGAGTACAGCTACTCGCGTAATGTCCCGCTTTCCACATCGGCAGCAAGTCACCTCGACACCGGTCCGACTTCCACTCCTCAGATTGGGTCATCTGGACGACATCGTCCCTCGTTGTTGTTCCCCGAGGCCTGGCCAGAAGGCCTCTTCTCGCGTTGTTTTCCTTCTGCGCGAATCTCCGCCGCACTCGGGTCTCACCGGCCCGCCCACGCCTTCTTCTTGTGGCTTCTCACTCCTTCTACCTCGACACATCGATCAATCGCCTTCGAGATTTCGATCCTCAACGACACTCATCGACTTCAATGTCGAATCTCAATCCCCGCTGGAATCTCTCACTCAACCATCTCTCGTCAACCTTTGGCCACGAAATGGATCAAATACTCGCCAACGATTCGAACTTGGCCGCATACTGACACTGCCGAGTCAGCTTTGCCGCAGCTTGAAGAAATTCTCGCTCCTTCTCGGCTGCAGGCAAGATCTGGGAAGTACTTGTCCAAGAACCTTTCACGAAAAGCTCCCAGGTCATCTCGCGATGTTCGCTTATAAACGCTTGTTTCACTCCTCTCCACCAATACTGCCTCCTAGCAGTAAGTAGGTGGCATAGTCGACCTTCACGTTGTCCCGCAATGGAGTGCCTCAAGATCTTCTCGATCTCTTGCATCCAAAGATCGCCTTTATCCGGATTTGGCTCACCGTAGAACTTCTGGTGGATCATGCTTCCTGGTCGGCCAATCCTCTCGCTTCAAAGATTTCGCTCGCTTCTGTCGCTGGCCGCAAGTTCGCTGAAGTTAACGCCGCCTGTTAAGCCATCGCGTTAGCCTCGCTGAGTTGCAGAATGATTGTTGAGCCATGGCCGCCGCCATCTCTGGCCATAGCTTGAATAGCTCGCTCCATGTCGACGTTTCTTGCATTTATCAGATTCCTACGAGGTGGCATTAGATTCCACAAAGTTCAAAACCCCGCTGTAATCTCGTAACAAGGATGTGTTAAAACACACCGCTTCAATCAAGAAACAGCTCAAACAATTTCTCAAGCAATAAGTGCTTCACTTAATCAAACAAAGAATCAACATAATACAACTAGGTACCCAACACACAACCCGACACAAAGGACTGACCCAAATTTTCCTATGCACTTTCTGGCCGAACCGAATCAAGCCTGATACTAACAAAGGTAACGACCCGCTTCCTGACCGCTACCGAAGCTCAATATACCGAGCTCGAGTTACCGAGCTCAACACACCAAGCTCAACATAAACCTATATGAGATGTGTTTTAAAAACAAAACTCTTGTGCCTTTAAAAATACGATATTTTTTTTTTTTATAAAACCAACTCGTGCACATCGTAGTAATTACAAATTTTTCAAACATGGTGCAACTAAGACACAAGACTTAAATTCTAATAAAACATACATGCATAACATACACATATATATATCACTGCAAATAATAATGAATCCAAAATACAGAGTAGCAAATGTGTAAAGAAAATACACCTAAGGTACGACGACTTCAAAAGAGCAATCATACCCTGGGGGTACTTCCGGCAGACTCCCACGCAGGGGGGTGCTCCAAAAGTAAGACCACCAGCCTACCTCAGAGCAACAAAACAACATCGCCTAAACTGGTCACGACCTCAACACAAAAGAAAACGGGCACACCTCGTAAAAACAAACATCCAACAAACAAACAATCACGACAGATAGAGGTCGCCACTGGTCCTCGCCGAGCTCCTCCTCAAGCATCGCTTCATCGCCGAAGTTCCTCGCGCCTCGACATCGCCTGGGTAACCGCCATGGATTGAAGGCACCACGGAAAGCGGTCAACTTCTCAACAATTCAAGATAAGCTCGACATAAAAATATAAGCAAACAAAGAAAGTATAACATTCACCGACGTGACTCGACCATCTCACTCTAAACTCGACACAACTCGCAAACCCATTTTCTCTCGACTGACAATTTTCCTGAATGCACACGCTGCATCAGATGTCGGAAAGTCCACCAAGCCTTGGGATCCTCGCCTCCCTAGGATACCAACTCAGGTCCCATAGCGTGGCGACGCCTAGTCAATCTCCGTGAACAAAAAGTGGACCTAGCACCTCGCTTATCCGGTCACGGCTCAAAAACGCCATACGACTCACCTAGCCTGCTCACTGATGAACAATTCACAGATACGATATTCAAAGAGTTAAACACAAGATATTCAACCGCATGTCAAATAAAAGAGCAAGCTCGACATGAAGAAACGCAATTCAACATGCAATACACAATTCACGACATATATTCAGTCACATATTAAATACATGCAAAAACTCAATCATATCACAACATTTCAAGCTCGACACAAATAAGGAAATCCATACACAATAACATAACCACGTAGCATATGAAATGCCCTTACGCTAGCATACTACGAAAGTATTAATGTGAAGCGCCCTTACTTAAGGACTTACAAAATAAAGTCTTAGAGATTTCTAGGAGTTGCCCTTACATACTATGAAAATATTAATGTGAAGCGCCCTTACCGAACTCCAAGTTAATGCTGCTCGACAACGACCTCGACACAGCTGTCTTCAAAGAGCTCGACAACGACTTCTCTTACTCGATCTCGACACGGCTGTCTTCAACGAGCTCGACAACGACTTCGACACGTACGCTTCTCCCGACCGACACGCATAGCCTCGGCCGACCTCAACACGCATACCCTCGATCCGATTCACGCTGCTGGCCCTGATTCGCTTTCAGATACCTTGATTCGAAATCACTCGATCTCTGAATCGACTTCCTAAAACAAACACAATTTAGATCGATCTATGGTTTCCAATACATCTAGCTCTCTTCCCCAAACTCAACCACAACCCGTAAAAATATAAAACTCAAGAACTGAAATATATTTTTCCTCTAACACAAAGTTAGGGATTTCGATCAAAATTTCATGAAAAAGTTATCCGATGCTTCAATGATAGATCGACAACAACAATAACCGTAAGCAACGAACGAGAAACAAAAAATCGAAACGAACCAAAAATGGAGGTTTCGGCACCGCCATTGCGTAAAAACAGAGGAAGAAATTTGTTTTACAAGCCCAATTAATCGGTTAGAAAGATAGGTAATATTGTGAAGAAGAAAACCCATCAATTTGACATGATTTGGAAGCATAAACCGCTAAAAATGGAAGAAGAAATAGCGCTAAACAAGAGTACGAAGAAGATAAAAATCGTTTCTTCATACCTCAATGGTGATGGTCGATCGACGAGATATGGGTCGAGAAGATGATGATGAACAAAATTGATGAAGAAAGCTTCAGGCAGATCTCGATGGAACTCACGGTTTGGCCGATGGAAGTTTTTGAAGAAAACAACGAAACACAGAGCGTAGGAAGGAAGAAGAAAGAAGAAAAGAGAAATGAGTGTTTGAGGGGAAAACCGATCGTGAATACACCGAAAGGCATAATCGTGAACTCCAGCTATAAGATGCCAATCCCATCAATCATCTACCCGCTAAATCGCTCCTCTCATAATTACCCTCTACTGCTTGGCCAACGCAAGCCGACAATGTAATTATTACAAACAATATACTAATAGCGCTGAATAACGCTCGAAAGAATACGAGGTGTCATCTCGACACGATGTCGACAAGGGTGCTCGTGCAAGCGCATAAGGTTCTAACACGAGTTCGTGAACGCGCCTCCTCACCGACATGCGCGCCCTCATCACCTGCAGACGCGACTTCATCAACTCGACACCCGACCTCCTCACCAAAGCAGCCTAGTGCACGTGGGTCTCATCACCGACAAATGATCTCGCAAACGATCTAGTCATGGGATCTCGACACAAGGTCTTGGTCGAGGTCTCGATACGCCAGCCCTAATACGATGTCGATCTCGCCCTCAGGTGTTACAATCTCTCCTCTAAAAAATTTCGCCTCGAAATTGCAAATAAGATTCTTACCTCGTAAAAGTTCAGTGGTAATCGAATCTTCATCTTCTCCTCCAGCCTCCCAAGTCGCATCTCCCGCCTTCGATCCCACACAACTTTGACAAGTTGATCTCTTTGTTCCGCGAATCGCTTGGCTTTCCGATCAACGATCCTTGCCGGTAATGCTTCAAAGATAGGTCGCCCTTCGCTTGAATCACATCCGGCTCGATGACATGGTAGGGTCTAAACATACTTCAGAATTGTGAGACGTGGAAGACGCCATGGATGTTCGACAAGAATGGTGGCAAGGCACCGATATGCCACCGACCAATACGACGAAGAATCCGTAAGGTCCAATGAATTTAGGGTAAGTTTCTTGGATTTGATCGCCGACCAACTCTAGTAGTGGGGGTGACTCTAAGAAATACATGTTCTCCTTCCTCGAACTCGAGTGGTCGACGCCGTTGGTCCGCATAACTCTTCTGCCGACTTTGAGATGTTCGTGATCCGATCTTCCGATCAAACGGATCTTCCTTTGAGTCCGGCCGGATCATATCTGGTCCTATTTACGCTTCGCCGCCGCCCTGGTACCAACAAAGAGGCCTCGACATTTCCGCCCATACAACGCTTCAAAAGGTGCCATTCCAATACTCGCATGGAAATCAAGTTATTGTAGGTGAACTCCACCAATGGTAAGACGCCGTCCCAACTTCCTCGGTGATCTAACGCATAAGCTCGCAACAAATCTTCAAGCGATTGGATCGCTCTCGGCCGACCGTCACCTGCGGGATGATATGCCGAGCTAAGCTCGAGCTCTGCTCCCATCGCCTCCTGCAATTCCTCCAAAATGAGACGTGAACTTCGGATCTCGGTCCGACACGATCAAAGAGGGTATTCCATGAAGTCGCACTATCTCCGCGATGTAGATCTCTGGCCGCCTTTTCCACGCTGTATGTCGACCACCGGGCAAGAATGAGCAGATTTGGTCAATCGATCGACGATCACCCAAATCGAATCATTCTTCTTCTCGCCTTCGCAAACCTACAACGAAATCCATGGAAATATCGTCCCATTTCCATACCGCACGCCGTTTATCAGAGCATTCCCGCAGTCGCTGGTGCTCCACCTTCGCTTCGACACGCCAAACACGAAGCTACGACGGCCACTTGCTTCTTCATTCCTGACCACCAAAAATGCTTCTTCAAGTCTTGATACATCTTCAGAACTCTGGATGAATACTAAAGTTGCTCTTATGCGCTTCGCCGAGAATCAACTTCCTCACCGGATACGTTAGGCACGCACACGGCCATTGCACTCAAGATGTCGCCCGCCCGACCTGAAATTCGCCGCTTTCCTTGCGCTTATCAATCAATCTTCTTGCGTAAGCTCATTATGAACTTGCCGGTCTCTGATCTCGCCCAACAATCTGTTAGAGATGGTAAGCATACCAAATCTCGCTTCCTTGAAACTTCGACACTCAACTTCAAGTCTCTAACTTCGAGCATCTCCAACTCTCGATCATCATCGCCGAGGTTAAAACGCCTTCCTACTAACGATCCGCTACTACGTTAGCCTTACCGGATGGTATTCCAACGTAAAGTCGTAGTCCTTGAGAAATTTCGCCCATCTACGCCGACGCATGTTGAGTTCTTTCTGGTCGAACAGTACTTCAAGCTTGTGATCGCGAAAACAAGAAGAGTGCTCCCATAAAGGTAGTGCCTCCATATCTTCGCCAAGAAAAACCATCACCGCCAGCTCCAAGTCGTGAGTAGGTAGTTCCTCTCGTGAATCTTAAGTCGCCTTGAAGCATACGCGACCACCTTCCGATGTTGCATCAAAGACGCATCCCAATCCCTGGTGTGACGATCACAATACACCTCGAAAGGCTCTTCCGTCGAGGCAAAATCAAGACAGCGCCGCCGCCAAAAGCTCCTTCGGCCGTTGAAAATCGGCTTCACACTCCTGGCCCAGGCAAAAGGTTGATCCTTCCTCGTCACCGTAAAGAGGCGCGACAATCTTCGAGAAACCTTCAATGAATCTTCTAATATCCTCGCTAAGCCGACAAAACTCCCGATCTCAGAATCGCCTTCTACTGCTCCCATGCTAACACCGCCTTCAATCTTAGTCGATCCACGCCTATCCCTTCTCCTGGAAATCACGTGACCAAGAAAATTCACCTCTTCAAGCCAAAATTCACACTTCGACAGGTTGGCATAGAGTCGCTTATCTCGTAATATCCGCAGTACTCGACATAGGTGTTCTGCGTGTTCTTCTCGCCTCGAGTAAATCAATATGTCGCCGATGAACACTACAACGAATCGATCCAAAAACGAATGGAAAATCCTGCTCATGTAGTCCATAAACACACCGGGCGATTCGCTACTCCAAACGGCATCACCAAGTACTCAGAGTGACCGTATCTAGTTCTGGAAGTCGCTTTGGCGACATCTTCCTCCTTCACGCTAACTGATGGTAGCCCGACTTCAAGTCTATCTTGAAAAGATCGCCGCCCACGGTTGGTCCATCAAGTCGCCAATACGCGGGTAACGGATAATCCGCTTCTTCACAGAACCTTGTTGAGCTCGCGATAGTCCACGCACGCCTCGATCGCCCATCCTTCTTCTTAACCAACAACACCGAGCTCCCTACTGTGACACGCCTGGCCGTATGAATCGCTTTGACTCCAAGTGTTCGATCCGGGACTTCACTCTTTCATCTCCAGAGACATCCCAGTATGGCGCTTTGGAAATCTGGCCCTGCTCTCGAATCAGTCGATGGAGAACTCGACCTCGCATCGGTGGTAACCCTGGCACGCCTTCGAAAACGCCCTCAAAGTCACACACCACCGGTACATTCTTCACGCCGATCCGGCTGAAAACTTCCGAACTAGCTAGATACATGTATTCCCTAGTTCCTTCTTTCAAAGAAACTCCAATACGCTCGCGTAAAGATAATCGAGACTCCAAGGTCCTGGAAAATTACGCTTTACTGGCACACCAAAAGGACATGGTGGTGTGACAACCAATCCATCCCGAGAATAACATCTAAGCCCTTAAGAGGCAAACAAACCAAATTGACCACAAACTTTCTACTCAATAATCACTACACAATTAAGACATGCAGTTGTTTCAGGACTAAGGTTTTAGCACCGGGTCAGAACTACTAATTTAAACGGTAAAGCAATACAAATAAGTTCAAATGGTTCACACAATCGTAAGAAATAAAGGAATGGGTTGCACCAATCAAAAAGAACGGATAAGGATTTACCCTCGATCTCACATTCACCTTGGATAAGATCATCACTGCTCACCTTCCTCGCCACTCATGCGTAAAACTCGCTTTTAGCCACTTGACGCTTCCTTTGGCCTTTGCCGCAAGCATCGCTTGCTCAGCCTTTAGGTGTAGGACAATCCTTAGCAAAATGCCCTGGCTTCTTGCAGCTTGAAACACACCTCCTCCTTGAGTACAGCTATCGCGTAATGTCCCGCTTTCCACATCGGTAGCAAGTCACCTCGACACCGGTCCGACTTCCACTCGCAGATTGGGTCATCTGGACGACATCGCCCCCTCGCTGTTGTTCCCCGAGGCCTGGCCAGAAGGCCTCTTCGCGGTTGTTTTCCTTTCTGCGCGAATCTCCGCCCGCACTCGGGTCTCACCGTCCGCCACAGCCTTCTTCTTGTGGCTTCTCACTCCTTCTACCTCGACACATCGATCAATCACTCGAGATTTCGATCCTCAACGACACCATCGACTTCAATGTCGAATCTCAATCCCCGCTGGAATCTCTCACTCAACCATCTCTGGTCAACTCGGCCACGAAATGGATCAAATACCTCGCCAACGATTCGAACTTGGCCGCATACTGACACCGCCGAGTTGCTTTGGCCGCAGCTTGAAGAAATTCTCGCTCCTTCTACTGCAGGCAAGATCTGGGAAGTACTTGTCCAAGAACCTTTCACTAAAAAGCTCCTGTGTCATCTCGCGATGTTCGCTATAAACGCTTGTTTACCTCTCCACCAATACTCAAGGCCTCCTAGCAAAGAAGTAGGTGGCATAGTCGACCTTCACGCTGTCCCGCAATGGAGTGCCTCAAAGATCTTCTCGATCTCTTGCATCCAAAGATCGCCTTTATCCGGATTTGGCTCACCGTAGAACTTCTGCGGATCATGCTTCCTGGTCGGCCAATCCTCTCGCTTCAAAGATTTCGCTCGCCGCTGTCGCTGGCCGCAAGTTCGCCGAAGTTAACGCCGCCTGGTTAAGCCATCGCGTTAGCTCGCTGAGTCAGCAGCACTGATTGTTGAGCCATGGTCGCCGCCATCTCTGGCCATAGCTTGAATAGCTCGCTCCATGTCGACGTTTGGCTGCAGCTATCGATTCCTACGAGGTGGCATTAGATTCCACAAAGTTCAAAACCCCGTCGTAATCTCGTAACAAGGATGTGTTAAAACACACCGCTTCAATCAAGAAACAGCTCAAACAATTTCTCAAGCAATAAGTGCTTCACTTAATCAAACAAAGAATCAACATAATACAACTAGGTACCCAACACACAACCCGACACGCTGACTACCCAAATTTTATGCACAAATTTCTACGTAACCGAATCAAGCTCGATATCAACAAAGGTAACGACTGCTTCCGACCGCTACCGAAGCTCAATATACCGAGCTCGAAGTTACCGAGCTCAACACACCAAGCTCAACATAAACCTATATGAGATGTGTTTTAAAAACAAAACTCTTGTGCCTTTAAAAATACGATATTTTTTTTTATAAAACCAACTCGTGCACATCGAGTAATTACAAATTTTTCAAACACGGTGCAACTAAGACACAAGACTTAAATTTAATAAAACATACATGCATAACATACACATATATATATCACTCAAATAATAATGTATACAAAATACAGAGTAGCAAATGTGTAAAGAAAATACACCTAAGGTACGCATTTACTTCAAAAGAGCAATCATACCTGGGGTACTTCCCAGACTCCCACGCAGGGTCGCTTCCAAAAGTAAGACCACCGCCTACCTCAGAGCAACAAAACAACATCGCCTAAACTGGTCACGACCTCAACACAAAAGAAAACGGCACGCCCTCGTAAAAACAAACATCCAACAAACAAACAATCACGACAGATAGAGGTCGCCACCGTCCTCGCCGAGCTCCTCCTAAGATCGCTTCATCGCCGAAGTTCCTCGCGCCTCGACATCGCCTGGGTAACCGCTATGGATCAAGGCACCACGGAAAGTGGTCAACTTCTCAACAATTCAAGATAAGCTCGACATAAAAATATAAGCAAACAAAGAAAGTATAACATTCACCGACGTGACTCGACCATCTCACTCTAAACTCGACACAACTCGCAAACCCATTTTCTCTCGACTGACAATTTTTCCTAATGCACACGCCGCATCAGATGTCGGAAAGTCCAGCCGGCCTCGGGATCCTCGCCTCCCTAGATACCAACTCAGTCCCATAGCGTGGCGACGCCTAGTCAATCTCCCGTAAACAAAAAGTGGGACCTAGCACCTCGCTTATCCGGTCACGGCCAAAAACGCCATACGACTCACCTAGCTCGCCACTGATGAACAATTCGCCAGATACGATATTCAAAGAGTTAAACACAAGATATTCAACCGCATGTCAAATAAAAGAGCAAGCTCGACATGAAGAAACGCAATTCAACATGCAATACACAATTCACGACATATATTCAATCACATATTAAATACATGCAAAACTCAATCATATCACAACATTTCAAGCTCGACACAAATAAGGAAATCCATACACAATAACATAACCACGTAGCATATGAAATGCCCTTACGCTAGCATACTACGAAAGTATTAATGTGAAGCGCCCTTACTTAAGGACTTACAAAATAAAGTCTTAGAGATTTCTAGGAGTTGCTCTACATACTATGAAAATATTAATGTGAAGCGCTCTACCGAACTCCAAGTTAATGCCGCCGACAACGACTTCGACACAAATTGCCTTCAAAGAGCTCGACAACGACTTCTCTTACTCGATCTCGACACTACTGCCTTCAACGAAGCTCGACAACGACTTCGACACGCACGCTTCTCGACCTCGACACGCATAGCCTCGCCGACCTCAACACGCATACCCTCGATCCGACTCACGCTCCGCCCTGATTCGCTTCCAGATACCTTGATTCGAAATCACTCGATCTCTGAATCGACTTCCTAAAACAAACACAATTTAGATCGATCTATGGTTTCCAATACATCTAGCTCTCTTCCCAAACTCAACCACAACCCGTAAAATATAAAACTCAAGAACTGAAATATATTTTTCCTCTAACACAAAGTTAGGGATTTCGATCAAAATTTCATGAAAAAGTTATCCGATGCTTCAACAGATAGATCGACAACAACAATAACCGTAAGCAACGAATGAGAAACAAAAAATCTAAACGAACCAAAAATGGAGGTTTCGGGCACACGATTGCGTAAAAACAGAGGAAGAAATTTGTTTTACAAGCCCAATTAATCGGTTAGAAAGATAGGTAATATTGTGAAGAAGAAAACCCATCAATTTGACATGATTTGGAAGCATAAAATCGCTAAAAATGGAAGAAGAAATAGCGCTAAACAAAGAGTACTAAGAAGATAAAAATCTGTTCTTCATACCTCAATGGTGATGGTCGATCGACGAGATATGGGTCGAGAAGATGATGATGAACAAAATTGATGAAGAAAGCTTCAGGCAGATCTCGATGGAACTCACGGTTTGGCTGATGGAAGTTTTTGAAGAAAACAACGAAACACAGAGCGTAGGGAAGGAAGAAGAAAGAAGAAAAGAGAAATGAGTGTTCGAGGGGAAACCGATCGTGAATACACCGAAGCGGCATAATCAGAACTCCAGCTATAAGATGCCAATCCCATCAATCATCTACCCGTTAAATCGCTCCTCTCATAATTACCTCTACTGCTTTGGCCAACGGCAGCCGACAATGTAATTATTACAAACAATATAATAATAGCGCTCAATAACGCTCAAAGAATACGAGGTGTCATCTCGACACGATGTCGACAAGCGGTGCTCGTGCAAGCGCATAAGGTTCTAACACGAGTTCGTGAACGCGCCTCCTCACCGACATGCGCCCTCATCGCCGCAGACGCGACTTCATCAACTCGACACGCCGACCTCCTCACCAACAGCCTAGTGCATCGTGGTCTCATCACCGACAAATGATCTCTGCAAACGATCTAGTCACGGGATCTCGACACAAGGTCTTGGTCGAGGTCTCGATACGCCGTTCCTAATACGATGTCGATCTCGCCCTCAGGTGTTACAATCTCTCCTCTAAAAAATTTCGCCCTCGAAATTGCAAATAAGATTCTTACCTCGTAAAAGTTCAGTGGTAATCGAATCTTCATCTTCTCCTCCACTCCCAAGTCGCATCTCCCGCCTTTCGATCCCACACAACTTTGACAAGTTGGATCTCTTTGTTCCGCGAATCGCTTGGCTTTCCGATCAACGATCCTTGCCGTAATGCTTCAAAGATAGGTCGCCCTTCGCTTGAATCACATCCGCTCGATGACATGAGTAGGGCCTAAACATACTTCAGAATTGTGAGACGTGGAAGACGCCATGGATGTTCGACAAGAATGGTGGCAAGGCAACTGATATGCCATCGACCAATACGACGAAGAATCTGGTAAGGTCCAATGAATTTAGGGTAAGTTTCGATTTGATCGCCGACCAACTCCAGAAGTGGGGTGACTCTAAGAAATACATGTTCTCCTTCCTCGAACTCGAGTGGTCGACGCCGTTGGTCCGCATAACTCTTCTCGGCCGACTTTGAGATGTTCGTGATCCGATCTCTCGATCAAACGGATCTTCTGTGAGTCCGCCGGATCATATCTGGTCCTACGACGCTTCGCCGCCGCCTGGTACCAACAAAGAGGCGCCTGACATTTCCGCCCATACAACGCTCAAAAGGTGCCATTCCAATACTCGCATGGAAACCGTTATTGTAGGTGAACTCCACCAATGGTAAGACGCCGCCCCAACTTCCTTGATCTAACGCATAAGCTCGCAACAAATCTTCAAGCGATTGATCGCTCTCTCGCCCGACCGCCACCAGGGATGATATGCCGAAGCTAAGCCTCGAGCTCTGCTCCCATCGCCCTTGCAATTCCTCCAAAAATGAGACGTGAACTTCGGATCTCTATCCGACACGATCAAGAGGGTATTCCATGAAGTCGCATTATCTCCGCGATGTAGATCTTGGCCGCCTTTTCCACGCTGTATGTCGACCACCGGCAAGAAATGAGCAGATTTGGTCAATCGATCGACGATCACCCAAATCGAATCATTCTTCTTCTCGCCTTCGCAAACCTACAACGAAATCCATGGAAATATCGTCCCATTTCCATACCGCACGCCGTTTATCAGAGCATTCCCGCAGGTCGCTGGTGCTCCACCTTCGCTTCGACACGCCAAACACGGCTACGTGACGGCCACTTGCTTCTTCATTCCGACCACCAAAATGCTTCTTCAAGTCTTGATACATCTTCGTGAACTCTGGATGAATACTAAAGTTGCTCTTATGCGCTTCGCCGAGAATCAACTTCCTCACTGATACGCTAGGCACGCACACTGGCCATTGCACCTCAAGATGTCGCCCGCCCGACCAAATTCGCCGCTTTCCCTTGCGCTTATCAATCAATCTTCTCTTGCGTAAGCTCGTCATGAACTTGCCGGGTCTCTGATCTCGCCCAACAACTGTTGTAGATGGTAAGATACCAAATCTCGCTTCCCGGTGAAACTTCGACACTCAACTTCAAGTCTCTAACTTCTCGAGCATCTCCAACTCCTCGATCATCATCGCCGAGGTTAAAACGCTTCTTCCTACTCAACGATCCGCTACTACGTTAGCCTTACCGGATGGTATTCCAACGTAAAGTCGTAGTCCTCGAGAAATTACGCCCATCTACGCCGACGCATGTTGAGTTCTTTTCCGTCGAACAGTACTTCAAGCTCTTGTGATCGCCGAAACAAAGAAGAGTGCTCCCATAAAGCGTAGTGCCTCCATATCTTCGGCCAAGAAAAACTATCCGGGCCGCCAGCTCCAAGTCGTGAGTAGGTAGTTCCTCTCGTGGAATCTTAAGTCGCCTTGAAGCATACGCGACCACCTTCCGATGTTGCATCAAAGACGCATCCCAATCCCTGGTGTGACGATCACAATACACCTCGAAAGGCTCTTCGTCGAGGCAAAATCAGACAGCGCCGCCGCCAAAAGCTCCTTCGCCGTTGAAAATCGGCTTCACACTCCTGGCCCAGGCAAAAGGTCGATCCTTCCTCGTCACCGTGTAAAGAGGCGCGACAATCTTCGAGAAACCTTCAATGAATCTTCAGTAATATCCTCGCTAAGCCGACAAAACTCCCGATCTCAGAATCGCCTTCTACTGCTCCCATGCTAACACGCCTTCAATCTTAGTCGGATCCACACTATCCCTTCTCCTGGAAATCACGTGACCAAGAAAATTCACCTCTTCAAGCCAAAATTCACACTTCGACAGGTCGCATAGAGTCGCTTATCTCGTAATATCCGCAGACTTTCGACATAGGTGTTCTGCGTGTTCTTCTCGGTTCCTCGAGTAAATCAATATGTCGCTGATGAACACTACAACGAATCGATCCAAAACGAATGGAAAATCTCGCTCATGTAGTCCATAAACACACCGGGCGATTCGCCACTCCAAACGGCATCACCAAGTACTCAGAGTGACCGTGATCTAGTCCTCAAAGTCGCTTTGGCGACATCTTCCTCCTTCACGCTAACTGATGGTAGCCCGACTTCAAGTCTATCTTGAAAAGATCGCCGCCCACGGTTGGTCCATCAAGTCGCCAATACGTGGTAACGGATAATCTGCTTCACAGAACCTTGTTGAGCTCGCGATAGTCCACGCACGCCTTGATCGCCCATCCTTCTTCTTAACCAACAACACCGGAGCTCCCCACGGTGACACGCCTGGCCGTATGAATTGCTTTGACTCCAAGTGTTCGATCCGGGACTTCACTCTTTCATCTCGGCAGAGAGACATCCCGTATGGCGCTTTGGAAATCGGCCTGCTTTCGAATCAGTCGATGGAGAACTCGACCTCGCATCGGGTGGTAACCCTGGCACGCCTTCTGAAAACGCCCTCAAAGTCACACACCACCGTACATTCTTCACGCCGACCGCTGGAAAACTTCCGAACTAGCTAGATACATGTATTCCCTAGTTCCTTCTTTCAAAGAAACTCCAACACGCTCGCGTAAAGATAATCGAGACTCCAAGGTCCGAAAATTACGCTTTACTGGCACAAATTAAAAGGACATGGTGGTGTGACAACCAATCCATCCCGAGAATAACATCTAAGCCCTTAAGAGGCAAACAAACCAAATTGACCACAAACTTTCTACTCAATAATCACTACACAATTAAGACATGCAAAGGTTTGTGACTAAGGTTTTAGCAAATTGGGTCAGAACTACTAATTTAAACGGTAAAGCAAATACAATAAGTTCAAATGGTTCACACAATCAAGAAATAAAGGAATGGGTTGCACTAATCAAAAAGAACGGATAAGGATTTACCCTCGATCTCACATTCACCTTGGATAAGATCATCACTGCTCAGCCTTCCTCGCCACTCATGCGTAAAACTCGCTTTAGCCACTTGACGCTTTCCTTGGCCTTTGCCGCAAGCATCGCTTGCTCACCTTTAGGTGTAGGACAATCCTTAGCAAAATGCCCTGGCTTCTTGCAGCTTGAAACACACCTCCTCCTTCTCGAGTACGCTTATCGCCAGAATGTCCCGCTTTCCACATCTGCAGAGCAAGTCACCTCGACACCGGTCCGACTTCCACTCTGCAGATTGGGTCATCTGACGACATCGCCCTCGTTGTTGTTCCCCGAGGCCTGGCCAGAAGGCCTCTTCTCGCGGTTGTTTTCCTTTCAGGCAAATCTCCGCCTCCGCACTGGGTCTCACCGGCCGCCCACAACTTTCTTCTTCAGGGCTTCTCACTCCTTCTACCTCGACACATCGATCAATCGCCTTCGAGATTTCGATCCTCAACGACACCATCGACTTCAATGTCGAATCTCAATCCTCGCTGAATCTCTCACTCAACCATCTCTGGTCAACTCGGCCACGAAATGGATCAAATACTCGCCAACGATTCGAACTTGGCCGCATACTGACACCGCCGAAGTTGCTTTGCCGCAGCTTGAAGAAATTCTCGCTTCCTTCTACTGCCAGGCAAGATCTGGGAAGTACTTGTCCAAGAACCTTTCACGAAAAGCTCCTGTGTCATCTCGCGATGTTCGCTATAAACGCTATTTCACCTCTCCACCAATACTCAAGGCCTCCTAGCAGAAGTAGGTGGCATAGTCGACCTTCACGCTGTCCCGCAATGGAGTGCCTCAAAGATCTTCTCGATCTCTTGCATCCAAAGATCGCCTTTATCCGGATTTGGCTCACCGTAGAGAACTTCTGGTGGATCATGCTTCCCGGTCGGCCAATCCTCTCGCCAAAGATTTCGCTCGCTTCTGTCGCTGGCCGCAAGTTCGCTGAGTTAACGCCGCCTGGTTAAGCCATCGCGTTAGCTCGCTGAGTCAGCAAGAATGATTGTTGAGCCATGGTCGCCGCCATCTCTGGCCATAGCTTGAATAGCCTGCTCCATGTCGACGCCTTGCTGCAGATATCGATTCCTACGAGGTGGCATTAGATTCCACAAAGTTCAAAACCCCGCTAATCTCAAAACAAGGATGTGTTAAAACACACCGCTTCAATCAAGAAACAGCTCAAACAATTTCTCAAGCAATAAGTGCTTCACTTAATCAAACAAAGAATCAACATAATACAACTAGGTACCCAACACACAACCCGACACTGACTACCCAAATTTTATGCACAAATTTCTGGCCAGAACCGAATCAAGCTCGATACCAACAAAGGTAACGACCGCTTCCGGACCGCTACCGAGCTCAATATACCGAGCTCGAGTTACCGAGCTCAACACACCAAGCTCAACAAAACCTATATGAGATGTGTTTTAAAAACAAAACTCTTGTGCCTTTAAAAAAATACGATATTTTTTTTTTATAAAACCAACTCGTGCACATCAGAGTAATTACAGCTTTTCGAAACATGGTGCAACTAAGACACAAGACTTAAATTCAAATAAAACATACATGCATAACATACACATATATATATCACCCGAAATAATAATGTATACAAAATACAGAGTAGCAAATGTGCAAAGAAAATACACCTAAGGTACGACGACTTCAAAAGAGTAATCATACCCTGGGGGTACTTCCGGCAGACTCCCACACAGGGTCGCCCAAAAGTAAGACCACCACTACCTCAGAGCAACAAAACAACATCGCCTAAACTGGTCACGACCTCGAACACAAAAGAAAACGGGCACACCTCGTAAAAACAAACATCCAACAAACAAACAATCACGACAGATAGAGGTCGCCACTGGTCCTCGCCGAGCTCCTCCCCAAGATCGCTTCATCGCCGAAGTTCCCTCGCGCTTCTCGACATCGCCTGGGTAACCGCCATGGATCAAGGCACCACGAAAGTGGTCAACTTCTCAACAATTCAAGATAAGCTCGACATAAAAATATAAGCAAACAAAGAAAGTATAACATTCACCGACGTGACTCGACCATCTCACTCTAAACTCGACACAACTCGCAAACCCATTTTCTCTCGACTGACAATTTTCCTGAATGCACACGCCAATCAGATGTCGGAAAGTCCAGCCAAGCCTTGGGATCCTCGCCTCCCTAGATACCAACTCAGTCCCATAGCGTGGCGACGCCTAGTCAATCTCCCAGAAACAAAAAGGGACCTAGCACCCTCGCTTATCCGGTCACGGCTCAAAAACGCCATACGACTCACCTAGCTCGCCACTGATGAACAATTCGCCGCATACGATATTCAAAGAGTTAAACACAAGATATTCAACCGCATGTCAAATAAAAGAGCAAGCTCGACATGAAGAAACGCAATTCAACATGCAATACACAATTCACGACATATATTCAGTCACATATTAAATACATGCAAAAACTCAATCATATCACAACATTTCAAGCTCGACACAAATAAGGAAATCCATACACAATAACATAACCACGTAGCATATGAAATGCCCTTACGCTAGCATACTACGAAAGTATTAATGTGAAGCGCCCTTACTTAAGGACTTACAAAATAAAGTCTTAGAGATTTCTAGGAGTTGCCCTTACATACTATGAAAATATTAATGTGAAGCGCCTTACCGAACTCCAAGTTAATGCCGCCGACAACGACTCGACATACTGCCTTCAAAGAGCTCGACAACGACTTCTCTTACTCGATCTCGACACTACTGCCTTCAACGAGCTCGACAACGACTTCGACACGACGCTTTCTCACGACTGACACGCATAGCTTCACGACCTCAACACGCATACCCTCGATCCGATCTCACGCTCAAGGCCCTGATTCGCTTCCAGATACCTTGATTCGAAATCACTCGATCTCTGAATCGACTTCCTAAAACAAACACAATTTAGATCGATCTATGGTTTCCAATACATCTAGCTCTCTCTTCCCCAAACTCAACCACAACCCAGAAAAATATAAAACTCAAGAACTGAAATATATTTTTCCTCTAACACAAAGTTAGGGATTTCAATCAAAATTTCATGAAAAAGTTATCCGATGCTTCAACAGATAGATCGACAACAACAATAACCGTAAGCAACGAACGAGAAACAAAAAATCGAAACGAACCAAAAATGGAGGTTTCGGGCACCGCCGATTGCGTAAAAACAGAGGAAGAAATTTGTTTTACAAGCCCAATTAATCGGTTAGAAAGATAGGTAATATTGTGAAGAAGAAAACCCATCAATTTGACATGATTTGGAAGCATAAACCGCTAAAAATGGAAGAAGAAATAGCGCTAAACAAGAGTACGAAGAAGATAAAAATCGTTTCTTCATACCTCAATGGTGATGGTCGATCGACGAGATATGGGTCGAGAAGATGATGATGAACAAAATTGATGAAGAAAGCCAGGCGTAATCTCGATGGAACTCACGGCTTCGCCGATGGAAGTTTTTGAAGAAAACAACGAAACACAGAGCAGAGGGAAGGAAGAAGAAAGAAGAAAAGAGAAATGAGTGTTCGAGGAAAACCGATCGTGAATACACCGGAAGCGGCATAATCAGAACTCCAGCTATAAGATGCCAATCCCATCAATCATCTACCCGTTAAATCGCTCCTCTCATAATTACCTCTACTGCTTGGCCAACGGCAGCCGACAATGTAATTATTACAAACAATATACTAATAGCGCCAATAACGCTCAAAGAATACGAGGTGTCATCTCGACACGATGTCGACAAGCGGTGCTCGTGCAAGCGCATAAGGTTCTAACACGAGTTCGTGAACGCGGCCTCCTCACCGACATGCGCCCTCATCACCAGACGCGACTTCATCAACTCGACACCCGACCTCCTCACCAAAGAGCCTAGTGCATCGTGGTCTCATCACCGACAAATGATCTCGCAGAACGATCTAGTCACGGGATCTCGACACAAGGTCTTGGTCGAGGTCTCGATACGCCGCCCTAATACGATGTCGATCTCGCCCTCAGGTGTTACAATCTCTCCTCTAAAAAATTTCGCCTCGAATTGCAAATAAGATTCTTACCTCGTAAAAGTTCAGTGGTAATCGAATCTTCATCTTCTCCTCCACCTCCCAAGTCGCATCTCCCGCCTTCTCGATCCCACACAACTTTGACAAGTCGGATCTCTTTGTTCCGCGAATCGCTTGGCTTTCCGATCAACGATCCTCGCCGGTAATGCTTCAAAGATAGGTCGCCCTTCGCTTGAATCACATCCGCTCGATGACATGAGAGGGCCTAAACATACTCCAGAATTGTGAGACGTGGAAGACGCCATGGATGTTCGACAAGAATGGTGGCAAGGCAATTCGATATGCCACCGACCAATACGACGAAGAATCTGTAAGCGTCCAATGAATTTAGGGTAAGTTTCTTGGATTTGATCGCCGACCAACTCCAAAGAGGGGGTGACTCTAAGAAATACATGTTCTCCTTCCTCGAACTCGAGTGGTCGACGCCGTTGGTCCGCATAACTCTTCGTCGACTTTGAGATGTTCGTGATCCGATCTCTCGATCAAACGGATCTTCTCAGAGTCTGCCGGATCATATCTGGTCCTACGAGCCGCTTCGCCGCCCTGGTACCAACAAAGAGGCGCTCGACATTTCCGCCCATACAGCCGCTTCAAAAGGTGCCATTCCAATACTCGCATGGAAATCGTATTGTAGGTGAACTCCACCAATGGTAAGACGCCGTCCCAACTTCCTGTGATCTAACGCATAAGCTCGCAACAAATCTTCAAGCGATTATCGATCGTTCTCGGCCCGACCGCTACCTGCGGATGATATGCCGAGCTAAGCCTCGAGCTCTGCTCCCATCGCCTCGCAATTCCCTCCAAAATGAGACGTGAACTGGATCTCTGGTCCGACACGATCAAGAGGGTATTCCATGAAGTCGCATTATCTCCGCGATGTAGATCTCTGGCCGCCTTTTCCACGCTGTATGTCGACCACCGCAAGAATGAGCAGATTTGGTCAATCGATCGACGATCACCCAAATCGAATCATTCTTCTTCTCGCCTTCGCAAACCTACAACGAAATCCATGGAAATACCGTCCCATTTCCATACCGCACGCTGTTTATCAGAGCATTCCCGCAGGTCGCTGGTGCTCCACCTTCGCCGACACGCCAAACACGGTTACGACGGCCACTTGCTTCTTCATTCCTGACCACCAAAAATGCTTCTTCAAGTCTTGATACATCTTCGTGAACTCCTGGATGAATACTAAAGTTGCTCTTATGCGCTTCGCCGAGAATCAACTTCCTCACTGATACGTTAGGCACGCACACTCGCCATTGCACCTCAAGATGTCGTCCGCCCGACCAAATTCGCCGCTTTCCTTGTGCTATCAACTGAATCTTCTCTTGCGAAGCTCGTCATGAACTTGCTGGTCTCTGATCTCGCCCAACAATCTGTTAGAGATGGTAAGCATACCAAATCTCGCTTCTGAAACTTCGACACTAACTTCAAGTCTCTAACTTCTCGAGCATCTCCAACTCCTTGATCATCATCGCCGAGGTTAAAACGCTTCTTCCTACTCAACGCATCCGCTACTACGTTAGCCTTACCGGATGGTATTCCAACGTAAAGTCGTAGTCCTTGAGAAATTGGCCCATCTACGCCGACGCATGTTGAGTTCTTTCTGGTCGAACAGTACTTCAAGCTCTTGTGATCGCCGAAAACAAGAAGAGTGCTCCCATAAAGGTAGTGCCTCCATATCTTCAAGAAAAACCATCGGGCCGCCAGCTCCAAGTCGTGAGTAGGTAGTTCCTCTCGTGAATCTTAAGTCGCCTTGAAGCATACGCGACCACCTTCCGATGTTGCATCAAAGACGCATCCCAATCCCTGGTGTGACGCATCACAATACACCTCAAAGGCTCTTCCGGTTGAGGCAAAATCAGCACAGCGCCGCCGCCAAAAGCTCCTTCGCCGTTGAAAATCGCTTCACACTCCTGGCCCAGGCAAAAGGTTGATCCTTCCTCGTCACCGTGTAAAGAGGCGCGACAATCTTCGAGAAACCTTCAATGAATCTTCGTAATATCCTCGCTAAGCCGACAAAACTCCTCGATCTCAGAATCGCCTTCTACTGTTCCCATGCTAACACGCCTTCAATCTTAGTCGGATCCACAAATATCCCTTCTCCTGGAAATCACGTGACCAAGAAAATTCACCTCTTCAAGCCAAAATTCACACTTCGACAGGTCGCATAGAGTCGCTTATCTCGTAATATTTGCAGACTCGACATAGGTGTTCTGCGTGTTCTTCTCGGTTCCTCGAGTAAATCAATACGCCGCCGATGAACACTACAACGAATCGATCCAAAAACGAATGGAAAATCCTGCTCATGTAGTCCATAAACACACCGGGCGATTCGCTACTCCAAACGGCATCACCAAGTACTCAGAGTGACCGTGATCTAGTTCTGGAAAGTCGCTTTGGCGACATCTTCCTCCTTCACGCCGAACTGATGGTAGCCCGACTTCAAGTCTATCTTGAAAAGATCGCCGCTCCACGGTTGGTCCATCAAGTCGCCAATACGTGGTAACGGATAATCTGCTTCTTCACGGTGAACCTTGTTGAGCTCGCGATAGTCCACGCACGCCTTGATCGCCCATCCTTCTTCTTAACCAACAACACCGAGCTCCCCACGGTGACACGCCTGGTCGTATGAATTGCTTTGACTCCAAGTGTTCGATCCGGGACTTCACTCTTTCATCTCGGTAGGAGACATCCTGTATGGCGCTTTGGAAATCGGCCCCGTTCTCGAATCAGTCGATGGAGAACTCGACCTCTGCATCGGTGGTAACCCTGGCACGCCTTCGAAAACGCCCTCAAAGTCACACACCACCGGTACATTCTTCACGCCGATCCGCCGGAAAACTTCCGAACTAGCTAGATACATGTATTCCCTAGTTCCTTCTTTTCAAAGAAACTCCAATACGCTCGCAGAAAGATAATCGAGACTCCAAGGTCCGAAAAATTACGCTTTACGGCACACCAAAAGGACATGGTGGTGTGACAACCAATCCATCCCGAGAATAACATCTAAGCCCTTAAGAGGCAAACAAACCAAATTGACCACAAACTTTCTACTCAATAATCACTACACAATTAAGACATGCAATGTTTGTGACTAAGGTTTTAGCAAATTGGGTCAGAACTACTAATTTAAACCAGAAAGCGCCACAAATAAGTTCAAATGGTTCACACAATCGAAGAAATAAAGGAATGGGTTGCACTAATCAAAAAGAACGGATAAGGATTTACCCTCGATCTCACATTCACCTTGGATAAGATCATCACTGCTCACCTTCTCGCCACTCATGCGTAAAACTCGCCTTTAGCCACTGACGCTTCCTTTGGCCTTTGCCGCAAGCATCGCTTGCTCACTTTAGGTGTAGGACAATCCTTAGCAAAATGCCCTGGCTTCTTGCGGTTGAAACACACCTCCTCCTTCGAGTACGATTACTCGCGTAATGTCCCGCTTTTCCACATCTGCAGTAGCAAGTCACCTCGACACCGGGTCCGACTTCCACTCCTGCAGATTGGGTCATCTGACGACATCGCCCTCGTTGTTGTTCCCCGAGGCCTGGCCGTAAGGCCTCTTCTGCGTTGTTTTCCTTTCGCGAATCTCCGCCTCGCACTGGGTCTCACCGGCCCGCCCACAACAGCCTTCTTCGTGGCTTCTCACTCCTTCTACCTCGACACATCGATCAATCAGCCTCTTGGAGATTTCGATCCTCAACGACACTCATCGACTTCAATGTCGAATCTCAATCCCCGCTGGAATCTCTCACTCAACCATCTCTCGTCAACTCGGCCACGAAATGGACTGAAATACCTCGCCAACGATTCGAACTTGGCCGCATACTGACATCGCCGAAGTTGCCTTGCCGCAGCTTGAAGAAATTCGCTCCTTCTCGGCTGCAAGATCTGGGAAGTACTTGTCCAAGAACCTTTCACTAAAAAGCTCCTGTGTCATCTCGCGATGTTCGCTATAAACGCTATTTCACCTCTCTCCACCAATACTCGCGTCTCCTAGCAAAGAAGTAGGTGGCATAGTCGACCTTCACGTTGTCCCGCAATGGAGTGCCTCGAAGATCTTCTCGATCTCTTGCATCCAAAGATCGCCTTTATCCGGATTTGGCTCACCGTAGAACTTCGTGGATCATGCTTCCTGGTCGGCCAATCCTCTCGCTTCAAAGATTTCGCTCGCTTCGCTGTCTTTGCCGCAAGTTCTGCCGAGTTAACGCCGCCGTCTGTTAAGCCATCGCGTTAGCCTCGCTGAGTTGCAAAGCTGATTGTTGAGCCATGGCTGCCGCCATCTCGGCCATAGCTTGAATAGCCTGCTCCATGTCGACGTTCTCGGTTGCAATTTATCGTATTCCTACGAGGTGGCATTAGATTCCACAAAGTTCAAAACCCCTGAATCTCGTAACAAGGATGTGTTAAAACACACCGCTTCAATCAAGAAACAAGCTCAAACAATTTCTCAAGCAATAAGTGCTTCACTTAATCAAACAAAGAATCAACATAATACAACTAGGTACCCAACACACAACCCGACACGTTGACTCACCCAAATTTCTATGCACAAATTTCTACGTAACCGAATCAAGCTCGATATCAACAAAGGTAACGACCGCTTCCTGACCGCTACCGAAGCTCAATATACCGAGCTCGAAAGTTACCGAGCTCAACACACCAAGTTCAACATAAACCTATATGAGATGTGTTTTAAAACAAAACTCTTGTGCCTTTTAAAAATACGATATTTTTTTTTTTTTTTATAAAACCAACTCGTGCACATCAGAGTAATTACAGCTTTTCGAAACATGGTGCAACTAAGACACAAGACTTAAATTCTAATAAAACATACATGCATAACATACACATATATATATCACTCGAAAAAATAATGTATACAAAATACAGAGTAGCAAATGTGTAAAGAAAATACAACTAAGGTAATGCATTTACTTCAAAAGAGCAATCATACCTGGGGTACTTCCTACAGACTCCCACGCAGGGTCGCTCCAAAAGTAAGACCACCGCCTACCCTCAGAGCAACAAAACAACATCGCCTAAACTGGTCACGACCTCAACACAAAAGAAAACGGGCACACCCTCGTAAAAACAAACATCCAACAAACAAACAATCACGACAGATAGAGGTCGCCACTCGGTCCTCGCCGAGCTCCTCCCTAAGATCGCTTCATCGCCGAAGTTCCCTCGCGCTCGACATCGCCTGGGTAACCGTCATGGATTGAAGGCACCACGGAAAGTGGTCAACTTCTCAACAATTCAAGATAAGCTCGACATAAAAATATAAGCAAACAAAGAAAGTATAACATTCACCGACGTGACTCGACTATCTCACTCTAAACTCGACACAACTCGCAAACCCATTTTCCCTCGACTCGACAATTTTCCTAATGCACACGCTGCATCAGATGTCGGAAAGTCCAGCCAAGCCTTGGGATCCTCGCCTCCCTAGGACGACTAACTCAGTCCCATAGCGTGGCGACGCCTAGTCAATCTCCCGTAAACAAAAAGGGGACCTAGCACCCTCGCTTATCCGGTCACGGCTCAAAAACGCCATACGACTCACCTAGCTCGCTTCACTGATGAACACCACAGATACGATATTCAAAGAGTTAAACACAAGATATTCAACCGCATGTCAAATAAAAGAGCAAGCTCGACATGAAGAAACGCAATTCAACATGCAATACACAATTCACGACATATATTCAGTCACATATTAAATACATGCAAAAACTCAATCATATCACAACATTTCAAGCTCGACACAAATAAGGAAATCCATACACAATAACATAACCACGTAGCATATGAAATGCCCTTACGCTAGCATACTACGAAAGTATTAATGTGAAGCGCCCTTACTTAAGGACTTATAAAATAAAGTCTTAGAGATTTCTAGGAGTTGCCCTTACATACTATGAAAATATTAATGTGAAGCGCCCTTACCGAACTCCAAGTTAATGCTGCTCGACAACGACCTCGACACAGCTGTCTTCAAAGAGCTCGACAACGACTTCTCTTACTCGATCTCGACACGGCTGTCTTCAACGAGCTCGACAACGACTTCGACACACGCTTCTCTACCGACCTCGACACGCATGATTCTCATCGACCTCAACACGCTGATCCTCGATCCGGATTCTGCTTGCCGCGTCCTTGGATTCGCTTTCCGTATACCTTGATTCGAAATCACTCGATCTCTGAATCGACTTCCTAAAACAAACACAATTTAGATCGATCTATGGTTTCCAATACATCTAGCTCTCTTCCCAAACTCAACCACAACCCAGAAAATATAAAACTCAAGAACTGAAATATATTTTTCCTCTAACACAAAGTTAGGGATTTCGATCAAAATTTCATGAAAAAGTTATCTGATGCTTCAACAGATAGATCGACAACAACAATAACCAGAAGCAACGAATGAGAAACAAAAAAATCGAAACGAACCAAAAATGGAGGTTTCTGGGCACTGCCGATTGCAGAAAAACAGAGGAAGAAATTTGTTTTACAAGCCCAATTAATCGGTTAGAAAGATAGGTAATATTGTGAAGAAGAAAACCCATCAATTTGACATGATTTGGAAGCATAAAACTGGCTAAAAATGGAAGAAGAAATAGCGCTAAACAGTAGCACGAAGAAGATAAAAATCTGTTCTTCATACCTCAATGGTGATGGTCGATCAGACGAGATATGGGTCGAGAAGATGATGATGAACAAAATTGATGAAGAAAGCTTGTGCAGAATCTCGATGGAACTCACGGTTTCGTCGATGGAAGTTTTTGAAGAAAACAACGAAACACAGAGCAGAAGGAAGGAAGAAGAAAGAAGAAAAGAGAAATGAGTGTTTGAGGGAAAACCGATCGTGAATACAGCTGGAAGGGCATAATCGTAACTCCAGCTATAAGATGCCAATCCCATCAATCATCTACCCGTTAAATCGTTCCTCTCATAATTACCCTCTACTGCTTGGCCAACGGCAAGCGACAATGTAATTATTACAAACAATATACTAATAGCGCCAATAACGCTCAAAGAATACGAGGTGTCATCTCGACACGATGTCGACAAGGCGGTGCTCGTGCAAGCGCATAAGGTTCTAACACGAGTTCGTGAACGCGGCCTCCTCACTCGACATGCGTCCTCATCGCTCCAGACGCGACTTCATCAACTCGACACCCGACCTCCTCACCAAGCAGCCTAGTGCACGTGGTCTCATCACCGACAAATGATCTCGCAAACGATCTAGTCATGGGATCTCGACACAAGGTCTTGGTCGAGGTCTCGACACGTCGCCCTAATACGATGTCGATCTCGCCCTCAGGTGTTACAATCTCTCCTCTAAAAAATTTCGTCCTCGAAATTGCAAATAAGATTCTTACCTCGTAAAAGTTCAGTGGTATCAATCTTCATCTTCTCCTCCAGCTCCCAAGTCGCATCTCCCGCCTTCGATCCCACACAACTTTGACAAGTTGGATCTCTTTGTTCAAGAACTGTTTGGCTTTCCGATCAACGATCCTTGCTGGTAATGCTTGAAAGATAGGTCGCCCTTCGCTTGAATCACATCCGCTCGATGACATGAGAGGGCTCAAACATACTTCAGAATTGTGAGACGTGGAAGACGTCATGGATGTTCGACAAGAATGGTGGCAAGGCACCGATATGCCATCGACCAATACGACGAAGAATCCGGTAAGGTCCAATGAATTTAGGGGTAAGTTTCTTGGATTTGATCGCCGACCAACTCCATGAGTGGGGTGACTCTAAGAAATACATGTTCTCCTTCCTCGAACTCGAGTGGTCGACGTCGTTGGTCCGCATAACTCTTACATCGACTTTGAGATGTTCGCATCCGATCTCCGATCAAACGGATCTTCTCGTAGTCTATTGGATCATATCTGGTCCTCTGACGATTCGCTCGCCCTGGTACCAACAAAGAGGCGTCGACATTTCCGCCCATACGCCGCTTCAAAAGGTGCCATTCCAATACTCGCATGGAAATCGTTATTGTAGGTGAACTCCACCAATGGTAAGACGTCGTCCCAACTTCCTCGGTGATCTAACGCATAAGCTCGCAACAAATCTTCAAGCGATTGGATCGTTTCTCACCGACCGCCGGGCCTGCGTGGATGATATGCCGAGCTAAGCTCGAGCTCTGCCTCCCATCGCTTCCTGCAATTCCCTCCAAAAATGAGACGTGAACTTCGGATCTCGGTCCGACACGATCGAAGAGGTATTCCATGAAGTCGTACTATCTCCGCGCGATGTAGATCTCTGGCCAGCTTTTCCACGTTGTATGTCGACCACCGGCAAGAAATGAGCAGATTTGGTCAATCGATCGACGATCACCCAAATCGAATCATTCTTCTTCGCGTCTTCGCAAACCTACAACGAAATCCATGGAAATCTTGTCCCATTTCCATACCGCACGTCAAGCGATTATCAGCATTCCCGCAGTCGTTGGTGCTCCACCTTCGCCGACACGCCAAACACGGTTACGTGACGGCCACTTGCTTCTTCATTCAGAACCACCAAAAATGCTTCTTCAAGTCTTGATACATCTTCGTAACTCTGGATGAATACTAAAGTTGCTCTTATGCGCTTCGTCGAGAATCAACTTCCTCACTTCGGATACGTTAGGCATGCACACTCGGCCATTGCACCTCAAGATGTCGTCGCTCCGACCTGAAATTCTGTCGCCTTCCCTTGTGCTATCAATGAATCTTCTCTTGCGAAGCTCGTCATGAACTTGCTGGTCTCGGATCTCGCCCAACAACTGTTAGAGATGGTAAGCATACCAAATCTCGCTTCCGGTGAAACTTCGACACTCAACTTCAAGTCTCGGAACTTCTCGAGCATCTCCAACTCCTTGATCATCATCGCCGAGGTTAAAACGCTCTTCCTACTCAAGGCATCCGCTACTACGTTAGCCTTACCGGATGGTATTCCAACGTAAAGTCGTAGTCCTTGAGAAATTGGCCCATCTACGCCGACGCATGTTGAGTTCTTTACGGTCGAACAGTACTTCAAGCTCTTGTGATCGCTGAAACAAGAAGAGTGCTCCCATAAAGGTAGTGCCTCCATATCTTCGGCCAAGAAACCATCAGCCGCCACGGCTCCAAGTCGTGAGTAGGGTAGTTCCTCTCGTGAATCTTAAGTCGTCTTGAAGCATACGCGACCACCTTCCGATGTTGCATCAAAGACGCATCCCAATCCCTGGTGTGACGCATCACAATACACCTCGAAAGGCTCTTACGGTTGAGGCAAAATCAAAGACAAAGCGCCGCCGTCAAAAGCTCCTTCAGCCGTTGAAAATCGGCTTCACACTCCTCGGCCCAGGCAAAGGTTGATCCTTCCTCGTCGCCGTAAAGAGGCGCGACAATCTTCGAGAAACCTTCAATGAATCTTCGGTAATATCCTCGCTAAGCCGACAAAACTCCCGATCTCAGAATCGCCTTCTACTGTTCCCATGCTAACACGACTTCAATCTTAGTTGGATCCACGCCTATCCCTTCTCCTGGAAATCACGTGACCAAGAAAATTCACCTCTTCAAGCCAAAATTCACACTTCGACAGGTTGGCATAGAGTTGCTTATCTCGTAATATCCGCAGACTCGACATAGGTGTTCTGCGTGTTCTTCTCGGTTCCTCGAGTAAATCAATACGTCGTCGATGAACACTACAACGAATCGATCCAAAAGCGAATGGAAAATCCTGTTCATGTAGTCCATAAACACACCGGGCGATTCGCTACTCCAAACGGCATCACCAAGTACTCGTAGTGACCGTATCTAGTTCTCAAAGCTGTTTTGGCGACATCTTCCTCCTTCACGCCGAATCGATGGTAGCCCGACTTCAAGTCTATCTTGAAAAGATCGCCGCTCCACGAAGTTGGTCCATCAAGTCGCCAATACGTGGTAACGGATAGCGGTTCTTCACGGTAACCTTGTTGAGCTCGCGATAGTCCACGCACGATCTTGATCGTCCCATCCTTCTTCTTAACCAACAACACCGGAGCTCCCCACGGTGACACGCCGGTCGTATGAATTGCTTTGACTCCAAGTGTTCGATCCGGGACTCCACCTCTTTCATCCGGGCAGGAGACATCCTGTATGGCGCTTTGGAAATCGGTCCTGTTCCTGGAATCAGGTCGATGGAGAACTCGACCTCTCGTACTGGTGGTAACCCTGGCACGTCTTCGGGAAAAACGTCCTCAAAGTCACACACCACTGGTACATTCTTCACGTCGATCTGCTGGATATGACGTGAAAGGGTAATAAATTGTTTATTGTTTGAATTCGATTAAATGATTACTTTTTTCATTGTATAATATTGATCATGACAATGCTTATATGTGTGCAGGATCGTGGTCCTCTGTTGCAGCTCAAGCAAGTGTATCTGATCGTAACTCGTAATAAAGTGGAGTATATTTAAGACTCCAAATGTCGAACCCACAAGGATTGCGCGAGTACTAACGTAATAAAGATCATATGTTATTTAAGCTATCAAGATTAGTGGTTTGAGAGTAAAACAGTTGAATTGAGAAAACTAGAACAAAACGAGATCGCAAGAACTAAAATGAGATCAAATAGGAAAAGCCTAGGGGTACCGGGTTCACCAATACTAGTTCTTAAATCTATCAACCTGCTATTACGAATGATATTTCCTTATTGAAAGTCAATCACTTACTCTAGGATTATTAACACCCAATGATCATCCAATGCTAATAGTTTTTTTTCCTAAGAACTACCCAGTTTGATCATGCAAGGTAATTAAAAGGAAGAGCATTAAGAACTAGTAAGTTTATCAATTTAATGACTGATTGAAAATAAGCAATTATCATTGATTCGACATAATTGGCGAATTCAGTTAATCCTAGAGTTCCATTAACTAATTGTGGTGCGATCACCTATAATTAACTAACTTATTAAGGACTGGCCAGATTCTATAAAACTAGGTATGCGAGGAAAAACACATTCATAAGGATAATAAGAAACTCATAATAGCGGTTAGATAAAAATCAAGAGCATCGTAAAAGATCCCCATCACCCCTAGTGACGGAATTAGCTACTCATAATATTTCTTAATATAATAGAATAACACAAATCCAAGCATAAAATCCTAAAAGACATGATTAAATAGAACTGGGACACCCTTTCGGTATGACAACGATTCTCGCACTTGTTTTTCACGTCCTCACGAGTTTCAGCAGCAAAACAGGATTGGCAAGAGGCTTAAAGGATTCAAAACTCAATAGAATATCAAGGGTTTTGTGAGAGACTATCAAAGGTTGGCAAAAGGTTAAAAGTTGGTCCAAAGTTCTTCAGAGCAGGCTAAGATTGCCTTTTTATAGGCAAGGATGCGAATTAGGTCATCTGACTTCAAATCTGGGCATTCTGGGCTTAGGTACGGCCATACTGCATTTATACACGGTCGTACCGAATCTTGTTTGCGATGTTGGCCCGTACTTGTGTACTCTACACTCCCTGACAGTAATTGTGTACAGTCGTACTGTCTTTGGTACAGCCGTACTGAACTTTTTTTTGGCGCCAGACTGTACTGATCAAGGGAGTACGCCCCTACTACTGATCATGCATATGTACGGCCTTACTGACTTACCTCTTGCCAGTTTTTGATCCGGTCTCGCATCTTTTGCTCCGAGTGTTGTCTTTATGATATTTCTACAAAATGAGGCATAAGTGATAACTTCTACACTTTAAATAGCACAAAATAACATGTTTAAGTACTAAAAATACCCCATAAAAGTAAACAATTTGGTGTGTTAACACATCCATACACTTGAGCTTTTCTTGCCCTCAAGCAAATTACTTGGTAATTATAATAGAAACTACCTATACTGAATAGGGGCAAAAACACAAGTACGACAACAAAGTGATATCATAAGAAATGCCAATAAATAGAATGCCCAACTAGAGGTGTCAGTTAACATAAGTCAACAATATGTGATTCACAAGTCACACTTCTCATCACTCTCAAAGTGTTTAAGGTATATTCATTAACGCTCAACTTTTACCAAAGAAGTAATATTACCATAGGCTTGTATATTGACCAAAACTCTACTATTAAAGTCTACTTATCATGCAAAAGAGGAATGAGAGTCTTTCATTAGTTGTAATGGGGCCAAGGTAATGATGTTAGGTTGGATAAGAGAAAAAAAGGTCATGCAAAGGGGTCGGAAACAAATCAATCAAAACAAGTAGCCTTTTTCTTTTTCACTTTTAAAGAGGAGGCAAGAATCCCCAAATTTTGATCAATAAATTTTTTTTACATTTCCTAAAGGCATTATCATAATAAACATTTCTTTTTCAATACTTTTTCTTTTCTTTTTCTTTCCTTTCCTTTCTTTATGCATCTATGAAACAAATAAACAATTTTAATAAACTAGGAGGAGAAATAGATATTGAGTCTTCCTTTTTATAAACAAATGTAAATGGTTCATAACATTATTCTTTTGATTTCTGCCACTAGTTGCTCTTAAAAAGTATTTTCCAAGGTTACCTCCACAAAATAATAATCAATAATAACGAGAAGGGGTACCAAAGAAATATAATTTTAGGCACAAAAGTGGGCAACTAGTGGTAAGATAATTTCAAGATAGAAATGACCTGAAAAATTCCTAAGAATTGCCCTTTCCTAATTCACATGGAAATAAACTTTTATTCGCTTTGTAATGGTCTCAGCACAAGTTTTAGAATGCACAATCATAGAAAAATATCACTCAAACAAAGAAAAGAGGCAAAAAGTATGATGTGGCCTCTTGTTTCAGGCTCATATCTCACTTTAAAAGCTTACACAGAGAATTGAAACCTACAGAAACTCAGTGCTAATTTTCAGCAAATTTTAATACAAGCAACCAACTTATTTCAATCACAACTTGTCAGAATTTTTTTAATAGTCCCTAAATCAGCAAAAATTAAAGTTCTCTATAATTATAAGCACGGCCAAGTAAATGTAAAATCCATTCCCACACTTATTTTCAACAGTATCCTCACTGCTTATATTTTATAAAATAAGCAAGAAAAGTATAGTAAATTAAAGGTCAAAAGTCGGTCCAAAGTTCTTCAAAGCAGACTAAGATTGCCTTTTTATAGGCAAGGATGCGAATTAGGTCATCAGGCTTCAAATCTACACATTCTGGGCTTAGGTACGACCGTACTACATTTATACACGGCCGTTCTGATCCGCTGTCACGCACGGATCAAATAATTAAAAATAGTAAATGTAGTAACAAGGTAATTCAACCTTGGTCGTCTCACAAGGATCTCTAATCTAACAATAACCAAAAACAAGAACGTACAAAGAAATAAAAAGGAGGGTTTCGATTATGAGAAATAAAATTTAAAAGATGAAAATATCAATATATAAAAACGACTAATCCACTGGTTCAGGATAATTAATACTTGGATCTATCACGGGTTTCAAAGGATTATTCTATTTCGTGATTCTATTTTTGTTTGACCATAAAATTAACCAATCAAGCGTCAATTAACTTTATAAGAATTCCTACTGTAATACAGAATTAATTAAGCATCAACTAAGTATCACAGAATCGATTAATTATGATTAAGGAACAAGCGTCAAAAAAACATAATTAATTTAACTACCGAATTCAACCGAACCTATAACTAAGCGTTATAGATCCTATTGATCTCTATTCGAAATAAACCAAAACAAGCATTCAACTTATTTCAAATAATCTCAAATCAGATAGCAAAAACGAAGTTGATATGATTAAGCATCAATACCTAAAACGAATTCGCAAACAGAAATCGAAGAGATGAAATATCAAAAGGAAAAGAAATAGAAACACAAAATCAAATTTAACATTAATAACAAACATCAAGATCCTTATAAAAACTCCCTAACCAGTGAATTAATCTAAAAGGTTTAGCCTTCCATGGAAGGTTTGGCAAAAACGAGATTAAGAATGAGAGAAGGAGAAAAGATTGCTAAAACTCAAAAACGGCAAAAGATTCAAAAGTAACTAAAAATGTTCTAATCTAAGACTCTAAAAACGTATTTATAATGTCTCCTAGGTTAACCTAAGTAATTAGAAGTTTAAGACTAAGAGAAGGGCCCATAAGAAGTTAATTAGCCCAATTACAACTAATTACATAAGTGAGTGATCCAAAACTCGCAGTACAACTCGCCAGCCTCAGTAAAATGGATTTTCGACCTTCAAAACGTCAGAACTGGACTTTGGTGCCATCATAAGAGTTGTAGCTCTACTTCTTAGCTTTCCAACGCCACAAAGATCACTGCAATCGGACAAGTATAGCTCAAGTTATAGCCTGCAGAAGGGATATGGGTCAGGATGTAACAAAAATCCGAAAATTAGCAAATAATTTCACTAAAGCCCAATTAAGACTCAAAGATGTAAAACTATGTTAAAAAGTAGTTGTTGGGAAAAACACACATTTAAAAACACTAAGTGCAATGCTATAAAAGATGCATTAAAATGCATTGATCAAATTCCCCCACACTTAAGCTTTTGCACTCCGAGCAAAACTCATGGTCAAAACAAAGATGCATTCAATGAATCCCAAGGATGCAAAGTGGCAAGCAAAATGCTCATTCAAGGTTTCAAGGAACTATGACAATCATGAATAACATCTTATTACCTTCAAAGTAGACAAGAGAACAGAATAACTAAAGAATGGATCAAAAGTGATAGAACCCTCACAAGAAATAAATTTTTCTCAAACTCTTAAGTGTCTTGGCTAGTTTTTACACTCAAAGCACATCATGAAAGCTAGAACTACCATAGGCTTGACAAGACTTTAACATCCACACTTGAAACACATGCACACAAAGATCAAAAGGTCTTTATTAAGGTTATAATTGGGCCAAGGTCAAGGTGGGATAATTGAAAGGGTAACTAGGCTATAAAATCAAAGAGGATAGATGAGCAATGGAAAACAATTGCCAAATAATCATGGGGGGCAATTCAACCAAATTTCAATCTATTTTTCCACTTTCACACTTTTCTTATTTTTCTTTTCTTTTTTTTGTTTTTTTGTTTTGTTTTTTTTGTTTTGTTTTGTTTTGTTTTGTTTTTTTTTTTTGCACTTGCCAAATTCCCAATGAAGCACAACATTAGATATTCTAACACAACCACATTTTTGAGCTCCCCCACACTTATGTAATATTCATTATCAAATTTTTTTTAAAACAAAGCTCCTTTATCCCCTAAGATTGGGTCATATCATGGTTTTTCACTTTTAGGCTTGTAATGAGCTATATAACAAGGAATGTGATAAATAGGCTCAAAGGGGTTAAACAAAGGAATAATTGCAAGGTAGGCTTATTTGGCTAGTGGCTTAATAAGAACAAAAATTGCCTAGATCATTTCAATGCATGCATGTGAACAAGAGTTTCAACAAGAGTCAAGTCAAGTTCTAGAGTAACCAATTGATGGGACCACGGCAAGTGTACCGGGTCGTTGCAAGTAATAAATTCGGTAAATAACTGGTTATCGTTCTCAAGGATCGAAGGCCCAATACCAATGTACGTTAGCGACTACTAAGTGAACACCAAAGGATTTTATATGATTGGAAATTTCAAGTGACAATGCAATAGAGGTCTTTAAAAAGTACTCAATAATAAAAGGCATTAGGGACAAGCTTCAATTGATTTCCCACTATTGCATGTTGATTTGGTATTCACAAGTTATTCCCTCTATAGCTTTGTTATCAAACTCACAATGGTACTCAAATCCTAATTCCTTAGGCAAGTGAATCTTTGTTTCCCCTATAAACCCTAATTCCTTAGGTGGATGTAGTTGAAGAACAAGCAATAAGATCAAAAGTTCACAAAGATACTACAATCCCAAGACTATTCCTAGCCTAAGAATGGCATGCATGCAATCTCAAGCATTCACACATAGAACTTCCATCCAACATATGAACCACAAATCAATCCATGGGTGATCAAATCATGAAAAGCATTAAGAACAGAGATTGAACACACAAAGCAAGAGGAAATATGTCATCAAAGTACCCCAAACCAAATACAATAATGTTCCATCAATATTCACTCATCCCTAACACAAGGGGTTTAGCTAGACATAGAGAAATAAACAAAACAGAGAGTTAAAGAGAAAGAACTAGGAGAATCCATGGAAGAATGTTGATGAATGTCTTCACTTCACACTCTCCATTGAGTTCCTCTCTTAGGTTTTGTGCTCCCAAGTCCTCTCCCAGCCTCCAAGTCGTAATCTCCTTTTGTTTTGACCTTAGATGGGTATTTATACCAGCTGGGCCTGAAAGAAAGCCCAAAACGCGCAAGAAAAATTGATAGCAACAGGCGCCCTATGCCTTGGCTTCCCGAGAGCAAGCGCCAGGCGCCCTGCTTCTGAGGCGCCCTGCGCCCTGGAACTTCTGCTTCCAACAGGCGCCCTGCGCCCTGCTTGCCTGGGCACCCTGTTCCCTGTTTCAGCTCCTTTTTTCACTTCAATTTGCTCTCATGATCTTAGGTACATGTCTCCAATCAAACCTTTTCATACCTACAAAAAGGCAAAACCACAGTAAGGACATTTTTTTCCATCAAAACAACAAAAAAGCTAACATGATTGTCAACTAGAATATCTCCACAACAAGGACTCAAACACTTAAGATTAGAGGCCAAACAAGGAATAAAGTCTAAGTTTGCATGAGAATTCCCTTCAATTAAGTGCATGAAAATGAGCATACTAGGGAACAATCAAACACTCCAAATTTAAACCTTGCTTGTCGTCAAACAAGAACTCAACAAAAAGCAACTACCCAAAATGTCAATCTTGATCTAACCATCGAAATAAACCACAATTTTTCACCGTTTTCAAATGTTATCACACAAAATGTACACCAATCACAAATAAATTCATTGGGCTTCATCATCATTAGGACCAACATGAGACCATCACAAATTGGAAATTGGAGTCACATAAGAAAGAATTCACCATTTTCAACTCAACAAGTAATGGAATGTACAATTGAAACTTTCAATGTGATTGAATGCTTTCTTTTCTACTCACAAAGATTAGGAAGAATTTTCACTCCAACTCTCAAGTGTTTGGGGTTTGTGTTTCACTCAGTCAACACTATTTGAGCCCGTCCCCCATGGATTTGATTTTCATCTCTTACTCACATGAGTACCACTTGTACAATGCTTCAATCGAAAGGTCTTTTGGGGTTGTAACTTGGCCAAAGTCGGGGTGGATGGATTAGACATTTAGGCTATCACCCTTCAAAGATAGATGAGCATCAACCAACTCTAAAAATTTTCACTACAATTCCCTTTTTTCTTCATTTTTTTTTCAAAGATGGTATTTGCCCACAAACCCATTCTTTAAGCAATTTTATCACGTAGTTATCAATCCCCCAGTACACTTTGGTCTCAAAGGGGTACTAATCCACAAATGAGCCACATTTTTTTTGAACTACAGCTCAAACCACAACCAATGGTAATGTTGTTCACTCCCCCCACTCCAAACTTAGTTCTTTGCCAACCTTAGTTAATTCATGCTCATCTACCCTCTTTGGGTGGGTACAAGTTAATAATAAGGTTAAAAGCTATTATTTTGATGGGTTAACAAGAAAAAAAGGCTTTAGGCTCAACGGGGCTTTGCAAACAAAAGTCATATTATGTTGGGTTGGCTTTTTGGCTAACTGGTTTCCAACAAAATTTACCTTTTTATATCAAAGCATTGTACAACCAATAACATGCAACAAAAATTCAATCAAAGTTAGGGGAATGTAAATTCAAATGTGTCCTCTCACAAAGAATTATTGATGGAGGCTCCACAAACACCACAGGACAAACACATATCAATCACAAAGACATTATAACAAACAAAAACAGTTGAGCAATGGTTGACTCACTCCAAAAAGTTTCTAGTCTCAAGTTGTAACTCTTCAGCAGCCCACTTAACATCACACCAAGTGATTGGTGCTCAACACAGAATTCAAATCACAAGTGGGTTCAAATCATAGTTTAGCCAGCAGTTATTTCAATTTGACATCTAAGACTTACACCCCAAAAGACTAAAAACATCACACCCCACATTTTTTTTAACATGAAAATAAAGAAACTCCAAACTTAAGCTTTGACAAACATACTAAGATGAAAGTCAAACAAACTGAATACTAAAAATGCAAGAGAAAGAGATAGAAACTCCCTCGCATGGATTGCCTCCCATGAAGCGCTTCTTTAACGTCACTAGCTTGATGCATGAAGAGGTTGATCATGGCTCCTTGAATAAAGAGAAGAAGATTGAAGCATATCCATCTTTAGGAAGATGCACACCCATGGCATTGAGTGCTTGCAAAGAAATCACCTCCCTTTTCTTCATCGGTCTTCTTTTTCTCCTTTTGATTTTATAAGGTTGGAAATTGCCATCCCTCATATGATGAGTGCACTCTTTATAGGAATGAGTAGGTTTTGCTTGTGCATTCTTTGGACTTTTGCAATTTGGGATTTGTTTCCCATCCTTCATATGCATACCACCCTTTCTTTTTCCTCCCATTGTCTCCATCTTCATCTTCCTTCTTTTTGAATTTTTGGATTCTTCCTCACTTCCTTTTCCTTGCACTGACAATGTTTCAAGGGGCACAAAAGTATATTGCTTGCTAGAGGTACCATCATACATATCATCAACTACATCCATGCGGTAGCATTGTTCTTCATCATTTGCAGGATGCGTAGCCTCAAATACGCTAAATGTTACCTTCTCATCTTGCACCCTAAGCATGAGCTGCTCTTGTTGTACATCGATAAGAGCTCTACCAGTTGCTAGAAATGGTCTTCCCAGTATTAGAGGGACCTGGGCATCTTCCTCCATGTCAAGGACAACAAAATCAGCTGGAAAAATGAATTTATCCACTTTCACTAGGACATCTTCTATAATACCATAGGGGTATTTGACTGATCGGTCCGTTAACTGGAGTGACATCCTTGTAGGTTTAACATCATCTGTCCCCAATTTTTTCAACATAGACAGTGGCATGAGATTGATGCTTGCCCCCAGGTCACATAGTGCCTTCCCAATAGACATATTCCCTATAGTGCAGGGAATTGTGAAACTACCAGGATCTTTCAGCTTTGGAGGAAGCTTTCTTTGTAGGATTGCACTGCACTTTTCAGTCAAAGCAATCTTTTCATCTTTCAATTTCCTCTTCTTTGAGAGAATCTCTTTCATGAACTTGGCATAAGTAAGCATTTGCTCAAGAGCTTCGGCAAAGGGAATGTTGATTTGCAATTTCTTGAATACATCTAGAAATTTGCCAAATTTTTTCGCATCCTTCTCCTCACTCACCTTTGAGGATATGGCAATTTGATGATTGGCTTTAGATAGACCATTTTTCCTTGCACAGTAGGTGGATTAGGTGCTTTATTTGAGTCCTTCTCATCTTTCTCCTTAGGCTCACTTGACTTCTCCACTTCTTTCCTGGGTATGGGCTCAATCACCTTTCCACTCCGGGTAGTGACGGCACTAACATTCTCATGTCCCTTGGGATTTGGGACTGTGTTGCTTGGTAGAGAACCCAGAGGTCTTTCTGTTATTTGTCTAGCCAACTGACTAACTTGAGTTTCAAAGTTCCATATGGAGGCCTCTTGATTTTTGAAAGCAGTCCTTGTTTCGGTCATGAAAGCTGAAGTTTGCCCAGCTAGTTTTTCAATAGCAATTTCCCAACCGGCTTTCTGCTCAAGGGCTTGTGGTTGAGATGAAGAACTTCCTTACAGTCCATGTGAAGCTTGAGCGCCTTGATCCTTCCAAGAAAAATTCGGGTGATTTCTCCAACCCGGATTATAAGTATTCGAATAAGGATTGTTGTGTTGCCTTTGAGAATTGTTGACAAAGTTGACTTGTTCTGAATCTTTGCTAATCTCCACAGGGGCAACACAATCAATGCTAGCATGTTCTCCTCCACAAAAACCACATTTGGGGTTTACAGAACCAACTGAATTTACCTTCATCCCTCCAATTTGCTTGGTTATAGAGGCTAATTGTTGACTCATAGCCTTCTTTTGGGCTAGAATAGCATCCAATGCACCCACTTCGAGTATTCCTCCTTTCCTTTGTTGCCTATCAAAGGGTGCATTCATGGTGTTTTCCGCCATAGCTTCCATAATCTCAAGGTTTTTAGCTGGAGTTTTTAAATCAAAAGAGCCTCCACATGCAGCATCAATCATCACCTTAGTGTTCGGAATGAGCCCATTATAGAATGTTTGAGCTTGAAAATGTTGAGGGCACTTTCTAAGAAATTCATTAAACCTCTCCCAAGCATCATAGAGTGTCTCCCCCTCCTTTTGGACAAAGGCAGTGATTTCACTTCTCAGCTTGGCAGATCTAGAAGTTGGGAAGAACTTGCTCACAAACTTGTTGGCCAAATCATCCCATGTGGTGATACTCCCTTCAGGTAGAGAACTAAGCCAACTTCTAGCTCTATCCTTCAAGGAGAAGGTAAAGAACCTCAAGTAAATAGCATCATCAGTAACGCTATCAATTTGCATTGTATCACACAACTGGACAAACACTTCCAAGTGTTGATTCGGATCTTCATGAGGCAAACCGACAAACTGATTCTGTTGAATAAATTGTAGGAGGCCCGAGGAATAGTGATACTATCCCCTTCAACACGGGGCCTGACAATGCTCCCATAATACCCCCTGGGAATGGCCTTGGAGTAATCTCGGAGAGTTCTCCTTTCATTGTTCGCGTCACCCATCACCTCTCTGGTGTTTCAACAATGGGTTCCGGAATTATTTGTTGTGCCTCTCTTTGTCTTAGCCTTGCTTCTCTTCTTCTAGCCTTTGCTTCTTTTCGGTTACGTCGGGCTGTTCTTTCTATCTCTGGGTCAAACAATAGCTCTTGAGGATCTACTGTTCCACGCATACATTGAAAAGCAAGCACCTCAAACAAGTGTCAAAGCAACTGAGAAATAAAAAATGTTAAGAAAAATATGAAAAAGAAGTAATTAAACTAACACTAAAATAGAAATTAAAACGGGTTCGAAATAGAAGTCGCCTTCAAAATTGCTGGTAATGGTAAAATCGATCCCCGGCAACGGCGCCAAAAACTTGATGGGACCACGGCAAGTGTACCGGGTCGTTGCAAGTAATAAATTCGGTAAATAACCGGTTATCGTTCTCAAGGATCGAAGGCCCAATACCAATGTACGTTAGTGACTACTAAGTGAACACCAAAGGATTTTATATGATTGGAAAGTTCAAGTGACAATGTAATAGAGGTCTTTGAAAAAGTACTCAATAATAAAAGGCATTAGGGACAAGCTTCAATTGATTTCCCACTATTGCATGTTGATTTGGTATTCACAAGTTATTCCCTCTATAGCTTTGTTATCAAACTCACAATGGTACTCAAATCCTAATTCCTTAGGCAAGTGAATCTTTGTTTCCCCTATAAACCCTAATTCCTTAGGTGGATGTAGTTGAAGAACAAGCATTAAGATCAAGAGTTCACAAAGATACTACAATCCCAAGACTATTCCTAGCCTAAGAATGGCATGCATGCAATCTCAAGCATTCACACATAGAACTTCCATTCAACATATGAACCACAAATCAATCCATGGGTGATCAAATCATGAAAAGCATTAAGAACAGAGATTGAACACACAAAGCAAGAGGAAATATGTCATCAAAGTACCCCAAACCAAATACAATAATGTTCCATCAATATTCACTCATCCCTAACACAAGGGGTTTAGCTAGACATAGAGAAATAAACAAAACAGAGAGTTAAAGAGAAAGAACTAGAAGAATCCATGGAAGAATGTTAATGAATGTCTTCACTTCACACTCTCCATTGAGTTCCACCCTTAGGTTTTGTGCTCCCAAGTCCTCTCCCAGCCTCCAAGTCGTAATCTCCTTTTGTTCTGACCTTAGATGGGTATTTATACCAACTGGGCCTGAAAGAAAGCCTAAAATGTGCAAGAAAAATTGACAGCAGCAGGCGCCCTGCGCCCTGGCTTCCCGAGAGCAGGCGCCAGGCTCCCTACTTCTGAAGCGCCCTGCGCCCTGGAACTTCTGCTTCCAGCAGGCGCCCTGTGCCCTGCCCTGTTTCAGCTCCTTTTTCCACTTCAATTTGCTCTCATGATCTTAGGTACATGGCTCCAATCAAACCTTTTCATACCTACAAAAAGGCAAGACCACAGTAAGGACATTTTTTGCATCAAAACAACAAAAGAGCTAACATGATTGTCAACTAGAATATCTCCACAACAAGGACTCAAACACCCAAGATTAGATGCCAAACAAGGAAAAAAATCTAAGTTTGCATAAGAATTCCCTTCAATTAAGTGCATGAAAATGAGCATACTAGGGAACAATCACCAACAATCATGAGTGAAATCACACAAGAAAGAAAGAGAATGACAAAGTGTATTCCATCCATTATAAGGCCCAAATTTCCCTAAGGACAATGATCTATCACAAATGATACACAATTTAGTATTCAAATCCAACTTATCATACTAAGAATGCAAGGAAGTCATCCATATCATGCCACAAGATCTATAGTAAATCACTCTCAACTCATATAAACTAAGAAATCCAATGAAAATGCATACAAAAATATTTTTTATTTTTTTTGATAACAAAAACTCAAGACAAAAACAAAAACAAAACTACTATGCTAAAAGATCTTCCCCCACACTTAAATCACACATTGTCTTCAATATAAGCAGCAAGTATAAAATAAGAGTAAGGAGTAAGGAAAGAAAACTTCCTCTTCAAGGTGGCTTTTTCAAGTGGAGCTATTCTACAGTCTCCTCTTCAAGTGCGGGGCTCTCATGGCAAAGCTTAAGGCAGAGTCCATTGACTTTGAAGACTTTATTAGTAGCTTCACTTTTTATTCCCTTTGCATCATAAGGAAAAGTGCTAGTAGCAACAAAAGGGCCAATCCACTTGGATCGAAGCTTACCGGCCATGATTTTAAGGCGAGAGTTGAACACATGGAAGTGTTTAGTCTTCTTCTTCTTCACAACATCCAGAATCAAGGGATTAAGTCTTCTTTGTGGCTACTCAATGGAGGGAAGTATTCTGCTGGATGGAGTTACATCATAATGGGTATCTTCAACTAAGTCAACAAGTACTTCTATTTGAAAAAGAGAATGATCTTCCACGGGATGCTTCATAGCAGCATTAAAAATGTTAAATTTAACTATGCTTCCCCCAAATTCCATGGAAAGGGTTCCAGCATGGACAACAATCTTGGTTCCTACTGTTCTTAGGAATGGCCTGCCTAGGATGATAGGTGCCCTGCTAGATTGTGTCTCTCCCTCCATGTCCAGAATGTAAAAATCTGCTGGAAAAATCAACTCATTAACCTTAATAAGCACGTCCTCTACAAGTCCACCAGGGTGATCATTGCTCCTGTTTGCCAACTGAATCACTACACATGTATTCTGCAAAGGTCCAAGAGCCAGAGAGTTAAAGATAGATGTAGGCAACACATTAATGGAAGCTCCTAAATCCAGCATGGCATTTTCGAATTTACTCTCGCCTATGGTACATGGAATAGTAAAAATTCCTGGATCCTTGCACTTTTGGGGCATCATGGGTTGTATAAGTGCAGAAAAATTGCGACTCATGTTGACCTTTTCATTTCCCTTCAGCCTCCTCCTCCTTTTGTGTGTGCACAACACTTTAAGGAACTTAGCATATTTTAGAATCTGCTTAATCGCTTCAAGCAGAGGAATATTCACTTCAACCTTCCTAAATGTGTCCAAAATTTCCTTGTCTTTATCTACCTCATCCATCTTCTTAGTTATCACAGCCCTTTAAGGAAAGGGAAGTGGTATAGGCTGTGCATCGTCATCTTCATCAAGAGGAGAGGTAGGTGCAGAAATTGGCTTATCATTTTTCTACTACTGCCACTTGCATTTTCTACTAGAGGAGGTTCTGGAGTGTCAACAGCTTTTTCAGATCTGAGAGTGATGGCACTGACATTTGCACTAACATTTGGATTCACTACTGGTTGAGCAGGCAAATTGCCCGACCCCTGAGACTGCATCTGATTGATGGAAGTTGCTAGCTGTCCAATTTTTGCCTCCAAATTCTGAATGGTTGAATCTGTTCGCTGCTGGAATTGGAGATTCTGGACTTCCATCTGTTTAACAAGGTCCTCTAATGAAGGTTCAGATTTTGCAGCTGCTGTGTTGTTCTGCTGGGCTGCCTGCGGGGTATTTGTATTGTCAGCTTCCTGCAATGTAGGCCATGCATCTGTAGGGTGCTCTGCAGAAGTGAAGATACCACAAACTCTTGCTGCCTGAGTTTTAATTACTGCTAACTTCTTCAACAATGAAACAAGTTCATCAAGCTTCCAAGTTTTTATGATCAGTAGCTTGTATCTCGCTGACTCCCCTTGTTAGCACCACTGAATTGCTTCTGGTAGTGAACTGCTGAGAATTAATGGACATGTTCTCAATCAGGCTTCTTGCATCTGCTGGGGTTTTATCCACAAGTGCTCCTCCACTAGCAGCATCCATGATGTTTCGGTCCATAGGCAGCAAGCCTTCATAAAAATACTGGATGAGTAAATTGCTCGTAATCGATGGTGAGGGCAGCTTGCACACAACTTTTTGAATCTCTCCCAGTATTCATGCAAAGATTCATTCGTAATCTGCCTGATGCCACATATTTCCTTTCTGATCGAAGCAGCTCTAGAGGCAGGGAAGAATTTCTCCAAAAACAACTTCTTCAATTCATTCCAGCTTGTCACAGAACTTGGTTGAAGGTAGTACAACCAGTCTTTAGTGGTATCTTGCAAGGAGAATGGGAAAGCTCTCAGCATGATGTAGTCTTCTGGAACACCTTGAGGTTTTATGGTAGAGCAAACAATATGAAACTCCTTAAGATGTCTATGAGGATCTTCACTTGCAAGACCATGAAACTTAGGAAGCAAGTGTATCAGACCAGATTTAAGCTCAAAGGGTACTTCAACATCTGGGTATTCAATGCACAAAGTATTATATGTAGCATCAAGTGCAGCAAGTTCCCTTAATGTTTGTAACACCCTAACTCTAATTAGGGGATTACTTACTAATTAAAGATTGAAAACTTCACCTGGAAAATTTTCTCAAATATAACAACCTTAAGATATAAATAAACCTTGTTTAAAAGACCTGTTTGACTTGGAAAGAGATATTTCAAAGACCCAAATATGACACATATATCTATCAGAGTTTCAAAAGTGGAATAATTTTATCATTTACATCTCTTTTTATAAAATGACCACAAGATAAAACAAATATAACCTATACATTATTTTCTAATTGCAAAGGACTCATCCTAGAGATAAGGACTCTGACTCGTGATCTGGTGACTCAATGTCTTGCCAAGGGCGAGACCGAACACGCTTCGTGCACTAAACCTCCTCCATCAAGTGTACCTGAAAACAACGCCCCAACGGTGAGTTTATAAAACTCAGTAACATAGACTTAGAAGAAAAATGCTTTTACCGTTGTTTCCAGCCATACGCGTGTGCTACGTATGGAAAATCCTCCCTGACAACATATACTTAACATATACTAAAACTATGGCCTAATCTTAACATCATCTTCATTCATTCAGTCAAACTCAAACATAACTTGCTTCAAGAGCATTCATTTGCAAGGTAACATAATTCATACACATAACATACAATCACATAATTCAAATCAAACATAATGGGCCTCTTTGTAAGTCTTTTATCGCAACACCCGGGTTACTGGACTTTACTGTCCAGCCCAGTGGCTTACCCCACTGGTGAGCCCGCAATGCCACATCACGTAATTCGTAATACATGATACCAAACCTTATTCGTCATACATCATAGCATAGGCATCCTCAATCTTTTAAGAAAACTCACTAGGTAGTTAAGCGTGAGAAACTTAACCGCACCAGTTTAAAAATTTTGATACGGCAGTTAGAGCTCGGTGACCACGGTTAGACGTCTCTTTAAACCGCGAATACCGTATCCTAGCCTTTCAAATAGAAAGGACTTACTAAAACAGTTTGGGTCTCACCCACATATATGTGGCCCATTATAGCTAGCCTTTAACGGGAAACATGGTATTTCTCCAGACATAGACTATCCTAAGATTTGGATGCTATGTTATAATGTAAGCGATTCCTTCATCCTTCACAAATGGCTAGGAGAATCAAATCATAATTTCAAGACCATAGAAAAATCAAAGTCAAGCCAAGGAATAGACAAGCACATCATAACTAAGCATTCATAAGCACTCAAATTGACTGAGAAACGATATGACTCCTAGGGTCACAAGTGGCAGGTTGAATAAAATTAGCCCACCTGAACCCCTGTTTTTCCTTGCAAAACAGCAAACTCAGAGCCTAAATTTAAGGGAATTTTATCTATTTTCCAAAAAAGGTAAATATCACTCTGAGATGAGTTTTGTGCAAGGAGTTATGAACCAAACAATCACTATAGGTCCATACGGGCCAGAGAATACAAGCAGTGACTTGTAGCTAAAATTTCTCCTTCAATTCTAAACCAAAAGCAACACAGCCAGTGTCTAAATTGAAGGGTTTGAGTCTAGTTTCTAATGAAACCAACCTCATTTTGTAACACCCCAAATTTCTAAGCTAAGTTGAGAGCAAGTTATGAGAAGAATTGTGTGATTGTATTAAAGCTTAAATTGATTTTTAAGTGAGTGAATATGATTACACAAGGTTTTGATAAGAAAGTTAATGGGTTTGAGTTGAGGAATAAGTTGGATTTAATCTTAAGATGGTTAAAGGTGTTGATTTGTAGCTATGGAAGTTAATTTGAGAAGAAGGTCTCAAGGTTTGGTGCTCGAACTGAGTTTTCCTGGTTTTTCTGCAGTGTGAATCGATTCACCTAGCCTGGGAATCGATTCACAGCATTAAAACTCCATTGGCATCAAATTCTAGCAGTGGGAATCGATTCACAGAAGTCAGGAATCGATTCACATAAAACAGCTTCTTTGGGACTCATGGCGAGAATCGATTCACTCATTAAATCTGCGATTCAGGCTCTTTTTGCCTTTGTGGGAATCGATTCACACTATCTTTGTGAATCGATTCACAATTTGCAATTGTTTAAGCGCGATTCAGCGAAGCGAGCAGAAGAAGAGAAAAAGGAAAAGAAGAAAGGGAAAGGAGAAAAGGAAGAGGAGAGCTAGGGTTTCACCTTTGGGAAAGATTGAAGATATTCATGTTGGATTTCTTCAATCACTTGCCTAAATGGAGAGTTTGAGTTGAGATCTGAGGTATTTGGAAGATTTGGGTTTGAACCTAGAGGAGAGAAGAAGAAGCACGAGATTTGGAGAAGAATAAGGGGAGAAGATCAAGCTCCAGCAAGGATGGCTAGAGTTCTTGGATGGAGAAGGAAGATTGAAGGTTGAAGATCAAGATTTGAGGAGTATTTGGAGAAGCCCTAAGTTGAGCAAAGAGGGAAAAGCTTGAAGAGAGCAAAGCGAGTCCAAGTTGACCTTCTGGCTCAATGTCTTGAAGAATAGAGTGAGTTCTTCAACCCTTAGGTGATGGGCACCCATAAGTCCACATATAGGAATTTCCCTTCGCTTTAGTAGCATATGAACCTTAGGTTCAAGTTAGGTCTTATATACCTATAAGAGATTGAGTTATGATTGTTATGATTGTGATGATTGTTATGATTGTTATGAAATTATATGGGGTTTGACTGAAATAGGGTTGGATGCTGTCCCCAACCCCCCTAATTATGATGTGATGCTTGAATCCTTGAATGCTCCAAATGCTTGATGTTGTCTCTCTTGAGAACTCCATAGAGTATCAAGGGATTAGTTGATGTATGTGTTGTCCATTAATTTGGCAAATTGTGAGGCTTGTCTAAGAGCCACAAGCTTAAGTCTTAGAGGTCAAGGAAGGACCCTAGGAAAAGGATGTGATAGAATGAACGTATGTATTAGTATACATGATTGGGAGTCATTAGATAAAAAGGGGTACTATTAGTGTAAGTTTGATTCATTGAAATGATTGTCGTTTCTTTGAATAGTTAAGTAATGATGATGAATGTATTTCTATGAATATACATGCAAGCATAAGCATAATCATAAGCATATGCATAAGCTAAAGTCCATGGCAAGACTCCTCTATTTATAGGAGTAAGATCGGTTTGGTTAGCCAAGAGGGACACCCTTGGAGGGTTATGACGTCTAACCACCATTCCAAAAGTGTGTAATTGGGGTCTAGCGACCTAAGCCTACGACACTACCCAATAACACAAAATGCATTACATGCAAAGCATCATATTATACATCTCTTATGAATGGTATAATGTGTGAAGTGAAGTTAAGTTTATGAATGTTAATGAATTCCTTGTATGTATTTTATATATATGTATTAGGAATTAGCTTAGTTAGTTGTATGGAATTTTGGATAGCACACCATAGTAAACAGTATTATATAATCTTGAGCATTGTGATTAGATCACTCAAAGGATAAGCAAGCTAGATTGATTGGGATTTGTAGTATAGAGCATAAGGCAAAGCCCAATAGCATAAGAGAAAGCAAAGATGTGTTAAGCACAAAGTAAGTAAGTAAGAATAATACATTCTTAGTTAATAAGGTTGCAATTTGTATTGTATTAAGGTTAGTTGAGCTAAACAAAGTTTAAAGAATGGATATTTGTAGGATCGATGTAGGTTGCTATACGTTGATGTGTTTAGTTTAATCACAAGTTGATAAGAGGCATATTGGTCCTAGGATTACCCTATTTGATTATATGCTAAGTTTTTAACTCAAGCTAGCGCCTTCTAAAGCGTCTTAGCTTAGGGATATCGAGATGTTGTAAGTCAAGTCCTTATGGTACATAGGGAGAGTATGTCTAGGTTTGAAATGCCTAAGTTAGTCTTCTCAGCCTAGAATGTTCCGAGGAGAGAATGGTGAGGAGTAAGTGAAGGGCTCACTTTGAGATTTTTATAATCTCACCCTTTTCCTTTGTTGTTTTCAGGATAAGCAGTCTTGAAGGCGATGAGTCAAAGCTTCAAGTTCAGGACTCATAGGCTAGTTTGATATTGCAGTGGGAATTCTTATTCCAAGTTATGTGTAAATTGTAATCTATTTATTAGATTAGTGAATTGAGTTTAATTTATGACTTGGATTACTGTAATCAAGTCTGTAAGTTATTAGTAACTCCTGTGCTTTAATGTAATTTGTCGTACTTTCAATTATGTTGAGGTGCAGGTGTTACACATTTCAATGTGACTTCTGTGGAAGACACAGTGAACCAAAAATGGAACATACTTCATTACGGGTTGCGGGACAGCACCTTGCCCTTTCAAATTCCAAACAGTTAACACAACCAAATTAACACTATTCTATCATCAATCGACCATAAATACATTACAAACATTAATTTAGATAATGCATCCCGAAATTCCAGAATTAAGTAACATTTAGCACAGTTTTATAGCAATTTTCTAAACACCAACACATTCAACTTATATTTCAGCATGCATTACATGTTCATCGTCAAATTATCAAGTGAAATTTTAGCACAACCACAAACAAGCATCAGCCAACGTCCAGAGCATACAAGAAGCAGAACCAAAACATCTATTTACAATCAATAGTTTGAGATTTATGGTCACCCAAGTAAGAAAAAGGCAAGAACTCACAAGATTAAATTCATCATATGTCATTCATTGCACCGAAAATAAGTGTCTTGGAGCCCAAACTCATACAAATAGGCTAGCTCGGGTGTCGAGCCATTTTCGAATCTAATTCATACATTTTAGCAAACATAGCAATCACATAAATAATCCGAGTGAGGCTCGATGGAGCTCACAACAGAACAAACATCAAACATTGGTTTAGGGGGGTTGGGGGCAGCCGTCCAACCCTATTTCAGTCAAACCCCATACAAGACCATTCAGTATGACTAATAAGCTAATTATTGAACTAATAAAATTAATAATAAAATCTAGCACACTCTAAGGGAGGTTTTGGGGGAAGTCTATGTTACCTGAGCAACCCCAAGTTAGGGATTTCAATTCCAAAAATCCTCTTTCTCCTTCTTCCTTCACTTTGAGTTCAGAATCATCATCCTCAACACTTAGAAGCCACATGCAAGCCTCTTTTCTTCTTGCCCAAAAACCCAAACCACCATTAAAGCTTGAACCAAGCTTCCAATCTTCACCTTCTTCTTCATTCTGAATCATTTGAGTCATGGATGCTTGCTTTACTTCCATTTTCGAGCTCCCTTCTTCTTCCCTCTCTCTGTCTCTCTCGACTTCTCTCTCTCCTGCCTCTCGGTCCTCTCTCTCACTCACGGCTTCTTCTCCTTCAGGTGGCCAATCGCGCCACCCCCACCAGGGCCGCCATGCCCTTCATTCCCTTCCTTCTTCTCTCGATCGTGACCGCTTCTCTTCTTCTTCTATCTCGGTCGCGTTAGCTCGCTTTCAGTGAAGGGTGGTGTGGCACCACCAGGCCCTCGTCGTCGCCGCCCAGGCTGCCACGGCCTCCACCTTTTTCTCCTCCCTTCACCGTCGCCCCTCATCTTCTTCCTTCCCTCTCTTCTCTTCTTTCTTTTCTTTCCCTTTTCTGATTTTTGCTTCATTTCTTCTTTCTTCTGCTTTGTGGCTGCGGCTACTTGAGTGAAGGAGGGAGTATTAGGGTTATGAGAGGGTACTAAGGTGGGTTTAAGTGGAACATAGTGTATGGTGGGACTTAGGTCTAAAATTAATTAAAAATCTTGCAAACAAGCCCTTAATAAACCTCTTAATCTAACCTTTGGTTTCTAATAACATCTTGAGTAATTTTAATCAATTAAAACTACTCCTAATTAATTAGTCTCATAATTCCTAAATCATTGGGTACAATTACTATTTTACCCCTTTGGTTCCAAATTGGTTTTAAATTACAAAATTAAGGCTATGAACTATTTTTAATCATCGGGATTAAACCCCTTTCTCACTTAGGATTCCTAATAATTAGGCTTAGGGAATTTGGGATGTTACAATGTTCTAGCAGCCATGGTATAAACAATAAAATCAGAATCAAAGAGAGTATGACTAAATATACTATAACTATCACTATCACTATCGCTATCACTATCACTATCACCTATATGATCACTACCTATGTTATTGCTAGTCATGCATCATGAACTAACAAATCAAAAAATACCAACAATATCCTAATCGCTAAAACAAAAAAGAAATTGACAAAACCTATCAAATAAAATCCAAAAAATATATAAATACCACGAAAAATCTTTAAAAATCAAATAAATCTAACACAATTTTTTTCGGATTTTTTTAAGATTACGAAAAATTGAAAAAAAAATTAAAAGCGGTCTAAACGATGGAATTTCGGATTTTGAGCCCGGAATCCCTATATCAGTCACTGATATCTGAAATGGGAGTAATGATCCTTGATTTTTTTTGGATTTTCTGGCCAAATTTCGGAGCAATCCGAGCAAGTTGACCGAAAACCGATTTTTCTTCTAACTCAATGCCAAATCCAATGTCAAAACCTGAAACACAACCAAAACACAAAATCAAATGTTAGAGACGTTAGTAGGGTCCTTGAATTTGCAATTATTGATCAGCGATCCCCCACAATGGTGCCAATTTGATCCGCATTCGCGCACGGATAAAATAATTAAAAATAGTAAATGTAGTAACAAGGTAATTCAACCTTGGTCGTCTCACAAGGATCTCTAATCTAACAATAACCAAAAACAAGAACGTATGAAGAAATAAAAAGGGGGTTTCGATTATGAGAAATAGAATTTAAAAGATGAAAATATCAATGTATAAAAACGACTAATCCACTGGTTCAGGATAATTAATACTTGGATCTATCACGGGTTTCAAAGGATTATTCTATTTCGTGATTCTATTCTTGTTTAACCATAAAATTAACCAATCGAGCATCAATTAACTTTATAAGAATTCCTACTGTAATACAGAATTAATTAAGCATCAACTAAGCATCACAGAATCGATTAATCATGATTAAGGAACAAGCCACAAAAACATAATTAATTTAACTACCGAATTCAATCGAACCTATAACTAAGCGTTATAGATCCTATTGATCTCTATTCGAAATAAACCAAAACAAGCATTAAACTTATTTCAAATAATCTCAAATCAGATAGCAAAAACAAAGTTGATATGATTAAGCATCAATACCTAAAACGAATTCGCAAACATAAATCGAAGAGATGAAAGATCAAAAGCAAAAGAAATAGAAACACAAAATTGAATTTAACATTAATAACAAACCTCAAGATCCTTATAAAAACTCCCTAACCAGTGAATTAATCTAAAAGGTTTAGCCTTCCATGGAAGGTTTGGCCAAAAACGAGATTAAGAAGGAGAGAAGGAGAAAAGATTGTTAAAACTCAAAAACGGCAAAAGATTCAAAAGTAATTAAAAATGTTCTAACCTAAGACTCTAAAAACGTATTTATAACGTCACCTAGGTTAACCTAAGTAATCAGATGTTTGAGACCAAGAGAAGGGCCCATAAGAGGTTAATTAGCCCAATAACAACTAATTACATAAGTTAGTGATCCAAAACTCGCAGTACAACTCGCCAGCCTCAGTAAAATGGATTTTCGACCTTCAAAACGTCAGAACTGGACTTTGGTGCCATCATAAGAGTTGTAGCTCTGCTTCTTAGCTTTCCAACGCCACAAAGATCACTGCAATCGGACAAGTATAGCTCAAGTTATGACCTGCAGAAGGAACATGGGTCAGGATGTAACAAAAATCCAAAAATTAGCAAATAATTTCACTAAAGCCCAATTAAGACCCAAAGATGTAAAACTATGTTAAAAAGTAGTTGTTGGGCAAAACACACATTTAAAAACACCAAGTGCAATGCTATAAAAGATGCATTAAAATGCATTGATCACGTACCGAACTTTGTTTGTGATGTTGGCCTGTACTTGTGCACTATGCACTCCCTGACAGCAATTGTGTACGGCCGTACTGCCTTTGGTACGGCCGTACTGAACTTTTTCTTCGGTGTCAGGCTGTACTGATAAGGGGGTACAACCCTACTGCTGATTCTGCATAGGTACGACCGTACTGACTGGGTGTCAGGCCGTATCTCTTGTTCAGAAACACCAAAAATCTTCAAAACTTGCTAGTTTTTTAAAATGATCTTGCATATTTTGCTCCGAGTGTTGTCTTTATGATATTTCTGTAAAATCGGGCAGAAGTGAGCACTTTTATACTTTAAATAGCACAAAATAACATGTTTAAGTACTAAAAATGCCCAATAAAAGTAGACAATTTGATGTGTTAACATTCTCTGAAGGTGGCTGCACATGTGATAAGTCTACATCACATGTAGATTTATAGTGCTTAATTGGATATTTGTGTTATGATTGAAGAGAATTCAAAGCGATCATTTTCTTAAATTATATGATTTAATGTATTCACTTGATCCCGTTCTAATGTTTGTGCATTAGTGTTTTTTATGATTTTTTTTATCTCTAAGTGCACAGGAATGAGAGCATAGCCAAACAGTTGACTTGGAAGCACGTCAGGAAGCTGTGTTTCTTGACAAAGAAGATTCCAAAAGCTATATCTTGAGCCACACTGATCCGAATGAGATGATCTTGGTCTTGTTGGAAAGATAGAAGAATTATTTACAACTTTGATGACGAAATCGAGACCTAAATCAATCTCTAAGTTGGGATAATTTGTGCTACACGTTGATAAGGTGATGTTGCCTCAGCCTGACACCTGTTCGATGTTTTAATCATATCTGGAGTTTTAGGTATCCAAATGAGATGAAACCGATGCCATTGGAAATCTAAGACCCATAGCTTTAACTTTAATGAAGACACCTTGAGCTAATTCAGAATTTACAGAGGTGAAACATGCAACACAACATGGAAGAACGGGTGCAGGAGGGCACCTTGCTATCAACGCCATGATCGCGTGCTCGCAAAGCGCACTTGAAGTGCTCCTGGAGCGCAAAATTTGATGTCGTTCTATTTGTTTGTGCGTGGGGCGCACTTGGAGCGTACTGGTCGTGCTGAAACATTTAAATATCACGATTTTCACGATTTTGAGGCATTCTTTATCATATCTAAGACCTAAAAACGCTGGGAGGCTTGTTAAGGAGTGCTAGGGTTTCATTCTCCACCATCTCCAAAGAGGATTCAAGCCTAGGAACAAGGAATTGAGTCATCAATGGAGTGGTTCTCTATCGCTATTTCTATTTTCTGGTTTGCTACTTTGTTCTCTATGAGTAGCTAAACTCCTTTAGGCTAGGGTTAGATGAATTTTGTGGAAACTCTTATGTAGTTTGATTTACTTATATCAAAGCAAGTTTATTTCATTTATATTTGAGCCTTCATCTCTATTCTTAATGCTTTTGGTAATTAATCACTATCAAATTGATTTTGGGTTCGTCTCACAATTAGGAAATTGGGGTTTTGAACTTGATAATGGGATTGTTGGCCATATTCATAATGATTATAGGAATATGACTTTGTGAATATGTGTTCTTATGAATCATTATTCTTATTACTTAACCTAGCTTTAAATCACCTAAGGGATTAGGGGTTTTAGTTAGAGTAAAGGGTTTATGTGGCAAGGAATTGTCCTTAAACTAATTTTGTTGATTTGAACTTCAATTTTACATGGAATAACTTGTGTTGATTGTAGATTAAATACATAAGAGTGAAAACAGAAGGATTCAACCCCTAGTCGCTTTTATTCATTCGAATTCTATTACTTTTTATTATTTTCAGTTGTTGCAAATATCATCAATTTCAAATACAAAGGATTGGTTCCTGTTCAAAATTGTTACAAAGTTTGTTAAGTTAAATAATTAATCACAATCCCTGTGGATTCGATCTTTTTATTACTTGACGACGAAATCGTACACTTGCGATTTAGCCTAACAACATGGCAAAAAATTGGATAAATGGCTTAGAAAAATAAAGTCGATACCTCCATATGTAGTGGATATGATAAGGCGGTCTGGGCTGTCAGCTTTGTTGAATTGCAGCTTTACAATGATAGACAATGCACTAGTGTCTGCATTTGCTGAACGATGACACTGGTGCATGTCTTTTCTTGCGGTGCTTGTCTTTGATGAAGGCTGGGTGTGCGTGCTATTGTGGACAAAATAGATTGCATCCACATGCTCAAATATGATGGGTTGCGTTTAACATCGTATCCATCCATTTTCGCAGCCTTACCCTTTTTCGATGCACCCTTAGTCTTCACCTTTTCAAGAGGTGGACACATTGAAGTTGTGTTTGGAAACACAAGTTCACGTACATTATAAGAAAACGCGGCATTACCGACAGCTAAAAGCCGTCGGTAATGCACAAAAGCCGTCAGTAACGTAGATTTACCGACGGCCAAAAGCCCGTCGGTAAAATGGTGGTCGCAAACGATTACCGACATGTTTTTTGTAGTATTCCGTCAGTGAAAGGTCGTCGGTAATTGGAGACTGTGACTATCGATGGGTAAGGCCGTCGGTATTTTTTTTTTGATGAATTAATTAATTAATTATTTATTTATTTAGTTATTTAATGATTGAAATTATGTATTTAGTTATTTAATGATTGAAATTATGTATTTATTTATTATTTAGTTATTTAATTATTAATTTATTTCATATTAAGAAATGTGATAACGTACACTAAAAAGCAAAATAGAAAAGAAACGTAATATAAATTAAAAATATCCACAGAATATCCAAATATAAAAAATAAAATAAAAGTCAAAACATCACTAATAAGTCTGATAGTCCTGATCATGCACGAGATGCTCTAAACTATCCGTGTCATCGACATCATCAGTACCATGAGGCGGCGGAGGCGAAGGAGGTGGCTGATGATGAGGCTGAAGCTGCTAGTGAGCTAATATCTCGTACATCTGTTCCTGTCGCTCTAGTACCTTAGCCAAAATTGCTTCGTCCGACGGTTCTCCTCCTCGAAAGCGGCCAGTCTCCGCTTCACCTCGGCTAACTCCTGCTCATCCATAATAGAGTGACGATTGCCACTACTACTCGATGATGATCCGATGTTGAGGCGGCTAATCCCTTTCTTGTAGTTGCTGGCAAGGTCTCCAGCACCGTATAGGCGACCCTTCTTCTTGCCGCCAACAACATTTGCCCAAACCTTGAGCTGTACAGATGGATCCTCAGGACTCTGAGACGGGGAACATGATGATGTCTGTGGTCTAATCTGAGACATCCTCGCCTCAAACACCTTCTGTCATGCATAAACAAATAAGTCAATTTTTTTTTGTAAGAAAACAATATAAACATTGTTAAAAAAATATTCATTATATTTTATAATTACTTGGGTCCTCCTCGACCAATCATCAACGAAATCACTAGTACTTTTCCTAATATGAGTTGCAAGATGGAGCTCGTGCAACTGTACCTCTCTACCTAACCTCTTCGACTGTAATTAATTAATAAAAAACATAAATAATAATAATAATAATAATATAACACATACAAGTCGAGCTGCGTGCTGTGCCTGACTAATGGAACCTCCGGTGTGCAAGCTCCACCCTTCTCAGAGGCTCTATTCTTCCTGGCCTTCACGTGGATCAAGTTGAAGTCAGGGGAGTTCCAGTACTCTACCAGCCTCTGCCAGATATGATCCCCTATCCAGTGGGGCTGTCTCCTGAGGCGGGCATCTCTAAGCTTATCATAGAGGCGGTGGGAGGCCTTCATATGAAAGTTCTTCTCGATTCGCTCCCCATCCTCAGTCCTCCAAGCACATCTCTTCTGTATCAATATAAGACATTATTAAACATAATTGAAATTTATGAAATAAAAAAATAATATGCTATAAAATAAAAATTGCAACTTACTCCGAAAGATGTATACATATGATCTTGTTCCTTCTCAACCATCGTCCCCCAGGTGGGCCAAAACGCCGAATAATTCTCCTCAATTGTTGCTGTGATAGCTTTCGCAACTGGCTTTAAGGGAAGCAACCTGAACAATAAAAACATGTCGAACAAATATATATATATATATATATACATGTAAATTATTAATAACTCGACAAAAAAATGTAAACACTTACCCTTTACCAGCCGGGCTGATAATAACTCGACTATCATGCAGCATCTGAAGATCCTCAACCTCTTGCTCAACCTTGGTCTAATCGGGCAAATATCTCGTACTATAGTCATCCTCGGACTGATGAGCATCGGGCATCATCTCACGCACAACATGAGAACTAGAAGTGCCATGTGTCTGCTGAAACCCCGGGTTGGGGATCATGTAAATGACAGGCAAAGGGGGTGTCGGTGCAGAAGGTGCTGGAGGCTGTGTAGGTGTCGAACGTGCTGGAGGCTGTGTAGGCGTAGATATAGACGAACGTTGTGTAGATGACAATGTCGAAAAACCAGTAGGGTCACGCCTAATAAAGTTCAGCCTTCGACAACTGGGGGGTCGATAGCGATTGCCTTCCTCTTCCCTTTACCACTAGTGGGTAGTCTAGGGGGTCGGATCCTGATCCTGATGCCATATATGTCTATAGAGTAATTCAACAGTAACAGTCATGAAATATTATATTTAAACATAACAATATTAAAAATGAATTCCATAAAAATAAACAACAAGTTATGAAAATAGCTGACAAATTAAAATATATTGTTAGACAATTCCCTAATTGTAAAAAGTTAAACAATTTCATTCTGCCCATTCTGCCCACTCAACTTCGGCATCATCTTTAGATCTTGATGGTTCTGCCACTTCTTCATTTAATTCCTCATCTCCATCTACTTCTTCATATGTGGTTGGATTGTCATGTAGTCGAGATCAAACTGAATACAGGTGATACATGACCTCATTTGGGCTCTTAATCCTTCTACAATCGCAATTAAGGCACGGACATCGAATCCCTTCATTAGTTATGAAATCTTTATGTGTCATTGCGGCTTTGACAAAGTTATCAACCCCAACGCAAAAAGATTGTTTCAAACCCATTCTCCCTGGATACAACCTATCGTACATCCAACTACGACTCAAAGGAAAAAATTCGATCTTCTGCATGTTAAAAAAATGTAGATATATTTAAACATGACACTTTCAGCAGCACGACGTTCTTAGAACAACTCTCTTTCTTTAAATGGTATGACCCTATCCCATTTGAGGAAAAGCTTTTTTAGAACTCATATAATAGTCTTTCCTTAATTCTCATCTTTTATACTTGACAAAATTTTAGTAGTATTTCCCATTGGTCTCTGAGTATACTAAATGATCGCAGTTATGAATACCGCTATCAAGTATGTACCCAGAGAACAAAAGGAAATGAATCGAACCCAAATTTCATCAAATATAAAGATACGAGAATTAAACAACAACTATTATTCGAGTAAAAAAAAAGTTTTTTCTCAAACTATCCGACTTGGACAATTCAAATTTCAATATACAATGAACTAGTACCCTGGAAGAGTACATGCACTCAATAATATATTGAACCTCAAACGGAAAGCTAAAGCTTTTCTCCGATATTAATAATTACTCTAAAAAAATTCAGTAATCTAAGACATATTTAATAACCTTTAATATCGGTTTTCACCGATATTAATAATATCTAATATATTTAACACCGATTTTTCTCTGATATTAATAATTTTTAATATATTTAATATATCTAACATATTTAATATATCTAATAATAACACATTTCAAATACAACTTATTAAATATACAGTCTCTAATCATACAATCTCTAATCATACAAAATTCAGTCTTAAATATACAAATTTACATAAAAGTCACAAATCATACAGTCTCTAATTATATTTAGTATTTACAATCCCTAATCATACAGTCTCTAATTATAATTACAGTCCCAAATATACAAAATTACATAATAGTCACAAATCATGCAGTCTCTAATCATAATTAAAATCTCTAATCATACAAAATTTTAACTAAACTACGATGTCTAATACGGTGTCTAATCATATAAAATTTCAATTAAACTATGGTTCCTAATCATACAAAATTACTCGCACGACAAAAACTCATAACGAACCAACCTCGATCGCAGAGTAGTGGTAGAGGCACGGGCGATGGTGGCAGCTGTGGTAGCGCAGCGGAGTGGTGGAGGTGGCGGTCTCAGAGACCAGCTTAACAACGATTACTCAAGTAGTCTCTAGCAACTAACAAGTCAATTTCATAAAGCATTTTTTAGAACTAAATCTTTCAAACACAATCTAAGATTCTTAAATAAAAGAGATCAACTTAGCTAAATCCATATGAGAGATCAAAAAATTTGAAGCCAGCAATTCACAATAAATCACGTAGGCAAGTTGTTTTGCCTTGAAATTTCCAGAATTATTGCAATAATTAAGCATCATACAATCCAGATTTATTTGACATATCAGATCTTAACCAAATGCCATGAAGATTTATATGTAACATGTCAATATCCAATTAACATTCCCATATTTTTATTTTTCCAAAACCATTTTGGATTCAAGCAAGAAAATAAACACTGTGACTGTTTTTCCAGCAAAACAGCATAATTTTTTTTATCTATTTTAATTATTTCACACATCAAATGAGCTACATTTATCACAAAATTCTACTACATGCTAAGCACACATGATGAAATCAAACACAAAAAGCTTCATATAAAAATCCATTCAAGAGAATTTTCCATAAATCCAAACAGTATTAGAACCTATGAAGATGTCTAGAAAACATGTATGATACAATTGAACAAAACCACTAGCATCTCCTGGAAACCCAAAATCATTTTCGTCCTTACCATAAAAACCCAAAAACAGTGGAGGAGAAAATAGGGGTACATGGTGCACCGGTGGGGGCGTCGGGCTTGGGAAGAACGAGTGGTGGTGCGGACAGTAGAGCGGTGGCACGGCGTGCGAGGGGCGATGTGGTGAGGTGGTGGTGGCGGACGGGGTGGTGGAGGACGGAGGCAGGTGTGGCAGTAGTGCTAAGAAAAGAGAATAGAGCAGAGAAAATTGGGAATAGAGGAGAAGGGAGCGTCTTCTGGTTGTAAATGGAGGTTACCGACGGCCTCAACCCATCGGTAAACTCAATGGTCTGACGTGGCCTTACTGACGACCACTACTTCAACTACCGACGTCCCATTTCCATCGGTATTTGAAAACGCAACAGGAATCTAAAATGCGGCAAAGTTATCGACAGATTATGGCTATCAGAAAAGTCAGTTTACAAGACCGTCGGTAAAGTTACACCGACGACGAGTTAGAGTTACCAACGGGTGAGGCCGTCAAAAAAGGCGATATTTTTTGCGACGGGTTATGGCTATCGGTAATAGGTCATCGATATGCCTAGTTTTTCTTGTAGTGGTAACTTGTGATACAACTCCTTTTGCCAACAACGTTAAGTGTCCAAAATCTCCTTAATGATGCATCCCACTCCATCGCAAGTTGCTCCTCTGACATTTTGTCTATCTATTGTTACTCTCATTGATCACCAAAATGTAAACTCCTCCAATGGCCATGAACTGCCTCCAATGGAATTGGAGCACCCATCATACTATAGTGCGCCAACTCACAGGCACAGGGTAACCCTTGTATGGTTCTGATGTGCAACCACAAGAAGATTTGTCAACACCTACACTGTTCACTATGATGTACTCATCAACAATCTGTTGCAATGCACTCCTCGATACAAACCCTGCTATCTTGTAGCAACTTCTTCAATGCCCAATGTTGACTCTCAACCCTGTTAACAAACAAACATAAAGAACCACATCATATGCAATGCCGTAATACATTTTAGTCAAAGCAAAATATTATGTTTTATTCACAGTAAATTTAAATATTAGTTTGAGCATATCTATTTGTTGTTGTATTTCCTAAGTGCTTTATTCGGTTGGTCCATGCCGCAACAAACTTTAAAAATAGGAAATTCTGAACATACACTGTCAAAAACCCTCAAGCGCTGCTCATACTCAACCTTATTAGCAGAATGAACAACTTCTTGCATTTCGCATAGATATTTTTGCCTATGTGAAATTGATAAATAAAATTAAATGAAGTTAGGAAAAAAAGTGCAACGACATTCATCAAAGCAACACCAACAATTCAACACCAATTGGTCAAGTGGTGATGGGAAGGTGCTTTCCATTACCTTTATCCCATTGGGTGTGGGTTTGAACTTCCCATGAGGCAAAAATATTTCTTAAGGGGGAATAAAGTCATGTGAGTAGCATGCTCAGCATTTCGGTGGGCCAAAGGCTGCACCAAGTAGCTGGAGTGTTACACTACTGGTAGGTTATTGGAAGCTGAGTTTCCCAATTTATATTGGTCTCCTTGTGCAACACATTGCATCAATTTGACGTTGTCAGACATTGGAAAATTAGAGGAAGTAAGTGAGGTCGTGTCACATGCCTCAAAAATTATCAAATACATATATAACCATTGTGCTACATTGTATTTGATGAGAAAGCATACAGGTGGGAAAGAAATATTGTGTCCTGCTCCAACCCGTTTTGCCACTAATTTCATTGCACTATAGAGTATTTTGGCTCAAAAAGATGCACTAAGAGCCATGGCAACATGTAAGCAATGGACAAGTTCAACTTACGCCAAAGAAGCCAAAGCAAAAAGCTTTGTGGAACTAGTCTTAGACGCTGGGTTTTGGAAGAAATGTGTTGATGTTGTGAAACTTACTAAGCCATTCGTACGTGTTTTGCGTATTGTTGATAGTGAAGATAAACTTGCCATGGGTTTTATTTACCAAGCTATTTATAAAGCTAGAAAGGAGATGGTGAGGAGGTTTAGTTGAAATAAGAAGGTGGTGGAACCTTACTTGACGATCTTAGATAAACGTTGGGGTTCATAGCTTCATAAAGATCTTCATGCTACTGGTTATTGATTAAATCCAGCTTGTCGATTTAATACTGAAGAATTTGGAAAACATGAATCCACAACATCCAACCTTTTGGATGTCATTGAAAAGTATTCTCATGGAGATCTTGATTTGCAATCAAAATTGACAAGTGAGATGAGGATATACAAAGATTCTGAGTTTAATTTTGGAAGGACAGCTGCCAAGAATGACCGCCAAAGAGTGATGCCAGGTAAAATTATTGATTGACAACCTTCATTATTTTTTTATCTTTAATCTTTATTTCATTATATAAATATATGATTATATGCAATGTTCTAGATCAATGGTGGGAAATTTATGGATGTGGTGCACCAGATTTGAAAATGTTGGCTATCCGTGTCTTAAGCCAAACTTGTAGTGCCACGGGTTGTGAACGAAATTGGAGTCTTTTTTAGCACATTCATTCGAAAAAAAAAAGAAATAGGTTGGAGCATCAAAAACTCAATGATCTTGTCTATGTTTGTTACAACTTGAGGTTGCAGCAAATGTATTGTTATGTTTATTTTTCATTGCCTATTCAACTTTGTGTATATAGAAATATATGTGCTTAGATGTTCTGATGTTGATACATGAGCAAACTAGATTTAGGAATCGGTTGAGGCATCAAAATTATGATCCTATCAATGTTGAAACACTTCATGATCATTCTAATTGGGTATTGGAGGAGTCACCACCATTCTTAACTGTTGAGGAGTTGGAGGCATTACATAGTGACCTTGCAAATATGGCTATCCGACCATCTTCAAATGATATTGGTATGTTTTTATTATATTGCGATTATAACTTTATTGTTTCACATTTGTTATCCCTATACGTTAAATGCTAACATATACGTATAATGTTATTGTCATAGATCAATTGAATTTGGATGAGGATGAGGATGAAGAAGGTGATGCACAAGTTGAGGCCACGAACAATGAGAACTAAAATGAAAGCAATGTTGGAGAAGCTTCTAATTTCTTTGATGAAGAGGGAGGATTGCCCGAGTTTGAAGAGACAAATTTGCCTTCTTGGACATGATTGAATTCTGAATTATTGTAGTTGTTTTGTTATTTGTGAGACCTTTGTTGTTTAATTGTGCTTAGAAATTATTTGTGTGCTTTCATTATGTTATGGATTTTGATTTGTGAGAGTGAAACCATTGTTGTTTAATAGTTGTTAGTTTAATTAGATGCTTATAAGTTATGGTTGTGGATTTGAACTTTTGAATTTGAAGAATGAGTTGATGAATTATGTTAATATTGTGTTGTGAAATTTTTTTTTGGTGATTTTTAAGGTAATGTATGGTTTTTTTATAGTTTTTTGAAGTATAAAATTTATATATGTCCTGAATTTTTTGTATTTTTTAATGGTGACTGGGTCATGCGGTTCAACTAGTGACTCACTGGTCCGACCAGTGACCCACTGACCCAGTACCCTAATCGAGTCGATGACCGGTCCGAGTTTAATAATACTGATTCATTTCCCTCATGTATTGCCGCATTGATTTTGAATAAAATGTCTTAAGTTTGTTGAAAAAAAAAATTCAACAGTTTTTTTTAGGCCAAAAATTTCGACACTTAATTTTGTTATATTATAACTTTCCACATGCAGTCCTTACTCTTAAGCGTTTACAAGAATATTTAATTAGTTCGTCAACCCTGACCGCCGATCCTCAAATTTACTTCGTGCGTTGCTCTCTCACGGAGGTTCGTACCAGTCAGCAGAAGGAATTAAATTCTTTTCTCCCTTTAAAATTATACTCTCTCTCCTAACTATCGAAAAAAGTTCCAGGAAGTACTTTTGTTTTATTAGGACGACAACTCATTTTAATATAGCAAATTTCTTCTTACCTTTTTCTATAAACTACTATCTCCGCTATTTTTTATTTGTCTTTTAAAGTTATTTTATACCAATTAAAAAAATTAATAAATTTTATTGTTTTTATAAAGTTATTATTATTTTTTCATAATATTTTTGATTGTTTATTAACAATCATACTTATTTTTCTCTCTATAATAAATAATTGAGAATATAATTGAAAAATAAGTAATTAATCTAACCTTAAACTATTAAAATGACAAATAAAAAAAATATTTTTTAAAACCGACAAATAAAAAGAAACGGAGGGAGTAGTAGAGTGTTTCATTTTCCTTACGTAGTTTAAAGTTTTACTTTTCAGACATTGGGCGCTTGTAACCAATGATTTAAAAACCGGACGGTGTGACCGGTCTGACCGTCACCCTATAATATTAGTAGCCATTTCAACCTCAATTGAACTGCAGTCTGGTTGAACCGTCTAGAAGCGGATTGAACTGCCAAAAAAATTGGGTTGTACCGTTTGAACTTATTTTATTTATTTATTTATTTCTCAAAATTAGTACTTATTTATTTATTAGTCACTCATTTTAAATAATAATTCAACTGAATGAATTAATTAAATCATATTCGATCTCCCATCGGATTTTTAAAATATTGATTAAAGAGAGTCGTAATATACAAAGTGACTGCAGTTTTGTTTTCTGTCTTATTCTTGTGGACCCCATTTCTTTTTTGATCCAATTGTGGACCCCATTTCTGATCGATACAAACAAAAATGTCCACGACTTTATCAGATATACTCACAGTACTTCGTCGACAAGCTTCTCATATATTATTAAGAGTAAGTATTACTTTTCACCCTTAACTTTATTTTAATTTTTATTTTGATCTCTTAATTATTATATTTTTTATTTTAGTCTTTTAAATTACAAAAATACGACACTTTTGTCTATTCTATCTGTAATCATTTTATTTTGCGTGTATAGGTCATTGAAACTGTTTTTTTACTCCATTATTTTTTATAATATTATTTCATTAATAAGAACTCTAATAAGAGCATGATTTTGACTTTATTGTTTAAAAAAATTACAGACGGAAGGGACGAATTTCACATAACTTTCGTAACTTAAGGGACCAAAACGAAAACTAAAATAAAGTTAAGGGATGTAAATGAGAAAAAAATAGTTAAGGGACTAAAGTGTCGTAATTTTGTAACTTAAGAGACCAAAATGAAAAATATAATAGTTAAAAGACCAAAACGAAAACTAAAATAAAGTTAAGGTACCAAAAGTGCTATTTAACTTATTATTAATGAATGGGGTACCAAAAAAGGAGTATTTATTTTGGTTTTTCACGAGTTTCATCAGGTTGAGGTAATCCGATTGGAGACACTGTGAGACACCTCTTTTAGAGCATCAGCAGTGACAGTGAACTAACGCTGTGTTGCTTAAATTAAAAAAAAAGCATAAAGCATTTAAAAAAGTCAACAGATCATTTTCTCTTTCATAGAAAATGTGCTTTTCTGATGGCTAGGTCTCTCCTCTCTACTGCTGTGGGTCTATCTCTCTCTCTCTCTCATTTAGTTTATGTTCTCTATATAGTTGTCGTAAACAAAAATAGCACGTTGGAGAGAGAGATGTGGCTACCAACATGAATGATCCGTACGCGACGTGGATAATAAGAAACGCACAGAAATTTTAAGCCACCCGTATTGAAGATGATCTTAGTAAAGTTTCAAATAATGTCTTAAAAACCGAATACTGGTCAAACCTTTGGGTGATGTTTAATTGGTTAATTTATTCAGCGATGCTATTCATCGCGAAGTTTTTCTTCGTGAAATATCACGACGTGTCTTTTTTTAAACAGTAAATACTTAAATTCATCCAAATAAAAATTATAGAGATTAATTTAGTTCTTGGAAAATAAAATATACCAATTTGGTATTTAAAAATATCAAATGTGGGTCAAATTAATTTCTAATAGGGACTAAAATATTCTTAAAAATTATCTTAAAATGACTAATTTGATAAGTATTTGAAGTTTTTAAGGACTATATTAGTAGTATTTTTATTTTTCAAGAACTAAATTGGTCTCCGTAATTTTTGTTGGGGATAAATTTGAATATTTACTCTTTTTTTAAAGAACCGAAACCGTTTCTCTTTATAATTTTGTGGAAAAAGAATGGTCAAAGTGTTGAATAGCCGATAAAAATCACTCGTGATGCTCTCGTGAATTGAACGCTACGGAGATTAAGCATTTCCCTAATTTATTTGATTGACTAATAAACAAAGAGTACCACTATTTCTTAAGAAATGAAAGCCATACGAGAGGAATTCCACCGATCAGGGCCCACCATAAGCATACGTGAGCGTTTACAATATGAAAAGAAAATCGCTTTAGATTTAGCCACGGATTTAGTCGCCAATTCACTACTAAAAAAATCGAAATAGTGATGAAAATTTAGAGACGGAAAAAAGTAAAATCTGTCTCAAATTCCGTCTCTAAGTATTAGCGATGCCAAATTTAGAGATTAATTTCATTTTTTTCGTCTATAATTTCCGTCGTTATTTCAACTTTTTCTAGTGGTGAATTCGTGCAACGATTCCTCGTAACATTTAGCAAAAAATATTAAATTTGTGGAGAAAAGTAAAGAAAAAAATAGTTCAAACAGTTTGACCCGGTACAATTAACGGTTCAAAACGATTTAACTGTAGTTTAACTCAGTTCTTAACAGTTCAATCAGATTGTGTTTCAAATGAAATTGAACCAACTACCGAACTTACCGGTTCAACCGGTTAAACCTATCGGTTTAGTTTGATTTTTAAAACATTAATTTCAAACAATAGTAAGCCACAACGTGAGAGACTAATTGCTTCCTCTCCCCTCAAATCCCGTTTGGTGTAAGCAGTATGAATATAGCTGTATTTTAAAAGATAAACATAGGCTAAATTATAAAATTGGTCCTCTATGTTTATTTTAGGTTTCAATTTGGTCCTCTATGTTTTATTTGTTTCGTTTTGGTCTCTTACGTTTTAAAAGTTACAACAGGTTGGTCTTTTCCGTCACTAAAAGCCAATTGTCCGTAGCTAAAAGCCAAATTCTAGCTACGGACAATTGATTTTTAGTGACAAAAAGGAACAAATTGAAAACTAAAATAAAACGTAGAGGACCAAAACGAAACAAATAAAACGTAGAGGACCAAATTAAAACCTAAAATAAACTTAGAGGACCAATTTTATAATTTTGGCATAAACATATTATCAATTGCCAGTTATATTATTTAAGCGCCCATATATAATCATACTTTTTATTTAACCCCTTATATTTAGAAATCATATTGGATCTCTACCAATATGTTTTAACTCTATTTTACTATTCACAAAATTAGAGCAAAAAAGTTAACCTTATATCTCCCTTTTTTTATTCTTCTCACGAATCTTTCTCACAACACACATATATATATATCACGTGTGGGTGCAGTAGCGACTCCTCTCATGAGGTATTCATCGCTACCCAAAAAATAAAAATAAATTATATATCTCGAAAATTGATATATACACGTAAATTGTCACATATGATTTAACTGTATACACTAATTCTCTCATTTTTTGCAAGTGCTAAAACTTTATTACCATTTTTTAGCTTTTACATATCTAATTTTAAGATCTGTGTGCAAAAATTATAATAATAAAAAATCAATTAAGATTCAAATCATGTGCTTATGTATAAAATAAGCGGACGAAGCCACTGTGCCATCATCACTTATTTTAACAATACTAAATATTAATAAATATATTTAGCGAAATGCCTAACATATCACGTTATTATATAAGAACACTTTCAGTTAGCCACTACCATAACGCAGAACCCATGCAATTTACCTTATCTTGCTGAAATTCTCTCTCTCGATCACTTCCTTTCTTCGCCATGGAGTTGCACAAGCCAGCACACGTGGTTCTACTTTCAAGCCCAGGCCTGGGGCATCTCATCCCAGTGATCGAGCTTGGAAAACGCTTCGTCCTCCACCACAACTTTAAAGCCACAATCCTCGCCATCACTTCCCAAACCTCAGAAGCAGAAGCTCAAATCCTAAAATCAGCCACCACGCCTTCCCTCTGCAACATCATCCAAATCCCATCACCAGACATCTCCACCCTCCTCCCCGCCAACGCCGCCGTCTTCACCCGTCTCTGCATGATTATGCGCGAGGCCGTACCTTCCATCCGATCCGCCCTCTCCAACATCCCCCACCGCCCTTCCGCCCTCATCGTCGACATATTCGGAACAGAGGCTTTTCCCTTGGCCCAAGAACTCAACATCCCAAAGTTCGTCTACGTGGCTTCACACGCTTGGCTCCTTTCCCTGCTACTGTATACCCCCGTGTTGGACCAGCAAGTTGAAGGACAGTACGTGGACCAGAAAGAGCCGTTAAAAATCCCTGGTTGCAATCCGGTTCGACCCGAGGACGTGGTTGACCCCATGCTGGACCGAAACGACTTGCAGTATAAAGAGTATCTAATCATGGGGATCAACATCCCAAAAAGCGACGCCGTTTTGGTTAACACGTGGGAGGAACTTCAGCGCAAAGACCTTGAAGCACTAAGGGGTGGGGATGCGGAATTATCGGGTGTTTTGAAAGTTCCCGTATTTGCAGTTGGACCCCTGGTGAGGCAACCCGAGTCAGCAACGATTCATGCTACCGAGTTAGTGCTGAAGTGGCTTGATAAACAGCCGAGGGAGTCTGTGGTCTACGTTTCGTTCGGGAGCGGTGGAACGATGTCGTATGAGCAGATGAGGGAAATAGCGTTGGGTTTGGAGTTGAGTGGACAGAGATTTGTTTGGGTGGTGCGCGCGCCCACGGGAGAAGCTGCGGACGCGGCGTTTTTCACAACGGGGTGTAGTAACGGGTTTGGTGATGAGATGGGGAAGTACTTGCCAGAGGGGTTTGTGGAGAGGATTCAGAAAGTGGGCCTGTTGGTCCCGCAGTGGGCCCCACAAGTAACCGTTTTAAGGCACCCTTCTATTGGGGGGTTTATTACGCACTGTGGGTGGGGTTCGGTGCTTGAGAGCATTACTAGCGGTGTGCCTATGATTGCTTGGCCGTTATACTCGGAGCAGAGGATGAATGCAACCATGCTGGCAGAGGAGATGGGCGTGGCGGTAAAGCCCGCGGTGTTGCCGGCGAAGAAGGTGGTTGGGAGGGAGGAGATTGCTAGCATGGTGAGAGAGGTTATTGTGGTGGGCCAAAACGGGAGGTGCAACCGCGTGAGGGAGAGAGTGAGAGAGATCAAGCTCAGTGGAGAGAGAGCTTTGTTTCAGGGTGGTTCGTCCTACGCTGCGTTGTCTCAAGTGGCAGAAATAATTGACAAAAAGGATTTTATTAGGATCTCAAAGATGGATACGGGGGAAAGAGAGAGATGAGAGGGGGGAAAAAAAAAGAAAGAAAGAGAAAACTAGAGATTATGGGTTATCTAATTGGGGGGGGGGGGGGGGGGGATTAAGAAGCATAAAATGTGTGTGAAAATTAGAACTGTTTTAGTATCCGCCTAACCATCAGATAAGAATAAGCCCGTGGTTGGCCATTCAGATGGGAGCCGAAATATCATTTGGGTACTGTTTACTATTTATTGAAAACATGTTTTAATAATGAATTGATTGATGTTTGTGCCTTATCACTTGTGATGGCAATTAGCAAGTAATCCAATCGGCCTTATTTATAAGTAAAAAAAGTCTTTTCATATTTATTAAAAAATGAATGTATCTGGTCCAAAATTTGGACCAGACACATACATTTTTTAATGAATATGGAAATATTTTTTTTGCTTATAAATAAGGCCAGAGTAATACTACATCTTCTCTGCCATCCATCACATGGATTTTTGTATGCACTCAGAAATGTGCATTATTGGGGCAATTTAACTCAGTGGGGTATTTTGACCCCAAAATCGAGTACTATCTCCGTTTTAAATTATAAGTCTCTTTTGCGAAAAAAATTTGTCCCAAAATATAATCTTTTTTAATTTACAAGATACATTAATTAAGATACATTAATTAATTCTTTACAAAAATACATTTAGATAGTCTTGGAAAGATGAGAAGCTAAAGTGAAGTATTAAAGATTTTGTCTCATTAATTGGAGGGTAGTATGGGAAAACTAACACACTTCTAGACAAATTAAATGGTTTTCTTAATCTCCGTGTTTTGGTCAAAATGTGCTTATAATTTGAGACGTAGGTAGTATTTGGTGTAACTCAGAATTTATTTACGTGTCTGGTGTTATTTTTTTTAATGAGTCGTGCTTGCCAACCACAACTTATGTATTTTTTTTTAATGTGAGTCTTGAATGTCATTCACCAATTTTTTTTTCTTCAAATAAGTCGTGAACCATATTCACGACATATATTTTTAAATTTTTTTTTAAATTTTTTTACATAAGTCGTGAATAACAATCACGACATACCTTTTTTTATTTTGATTTTTTGTTTTTTTATATAAATCATGTGAATTGTAACGACCCGTTTCCGGACCGCTACCGAGCTCAACTAAACCTGTATGCGATGCGTTTTAAAACGGTACTCTTGTGCCTTTTAAAAAATTACGGTATATTTTTTTTTCCAGCTAGTGCACATCAGAGTAATTACAACTTTTCGAAACATGGTGCAACTAAGACACAAGACTTAAATTCTAATAAAACATACATGCATAATATACATATATACCACTCGAAATGATAATGTATACAAAATACAGAGTAGTAAATGTACAAAGAAATACACCTAAGGTATGACGACTTCAAGAGAGCAATCATACGGGGGTACTTTCCGGCAGACTCCCACGCAGGGGCTACTCCAAAGTAAACCGCTGATCTACCATGTAATAACAAAACATAACCGCCCAACCGGTCACAACCACTATACACAAAAACATAGACAAAGCAAATCACGACAAGTAGAGGTCGTCGCCGGATCCTCGTCGAGATCCTCCTCGCCATCATCCGCCGCCGAAGTTCCTCGCCCTCGACCTCGCCTGGGTAACCATCATGGATTGAAGGCACCACGGGAAAGTGGTCAACTTCTCAACAAATCAAGATAATCCAGGCATAAAGAAATAAGTAAACAACAAAGTATAACATTCACCAAACGTGACTCAACCATCTCACTCTAGACTCGACTCAACTTGCTATCCATTTCCTCTCGACTCGATACTTTTTCCGGAATGCACACGCCGATCAGTATCTTTGGAAAGTCCAGTAAAGCCTTGGGATCTTCGCTCTCCCTAGGACGATAACTCAGGTCCCATAGCGTGGCAACGCTTAGAAGTCCCCATAAGCGGAAAAAAGGGACCTAGCACCCTCTCCGCTTATCCGGTCGCAACTTCAAACGCTAACGACTCGCTAAGCTCTCTCACTCAATGAACAATTAAGCATACGATATTCAAAGAGTTATACGCAAGATATTCAACCGCATGTCAAATAAAAAGAGCAGGCTCAACATGAAGAAACGCAATTCAACAGCAATACACAATTCGTGGCATATATTCAATCATATCACAACACTTCAAGCTCGACACAAATCAAGGAATCCATACATAGGAATATAACAATAAAAATCCTAGAATGTCTAGAAGTGCCCTTACCGAACTCCAAGCTACGCGTCTACGCTGTCCTCAATCGAGCTCGACAACGACCTCGACACGTACCGTCCTCAATCTGGATCCCACTGCTCCCACGTCCTCGGGTTCGCTCTCCCGTACACCTCGATTCGGAAATCACACGATCTCGGGAATCAGACTTCCTAATACAAGCACAACTTAGTTCCATCTATGGTTTCTAATAGCACTTAGCTCTCATTATCCCAATCTTAACCACAACTCAAGTAAATATTAAAACTCAAGAACTTAAACAAATACAACAAGAATTCAAGCATTACAAATTAACTCCTTTTCTCTAAAATTTTATTAAAAACTTCTTTCATACATCACCAGACAAAACCATTTTTCCTCTAACACAAAGTTAGGGTTTTCGATCAAAAGTTCATGAAAAAGGTTATATGATGCTACAACAAATAAATCAACAACAAACAACAAGAAGAAGCAACATACAACAACCTAGAACAAGAAATCAAAGCAAGCCAAGTGGTTAGGGTTTTGGGCGCTACTCATCAGAGAAAACAGAGGAAACAATTTGTTTTTCAAGCTCAAATAAATGGTTAGAAAGGTAGGTAATGCCATGAAGAAGAAAACCTATCGATATGACATGATTTGGAAGCATAGAAACTAGCTAAAATGGAGGGAAGAAGTGGCGCTAAACAGTAGCATGAAGGAAGAGAAAATTCTGTTTTTCATACCTCAAATGATGGTCGAGATGGTGATATATGTCGAGAAGACGATAAGAAACAAGGTTGATGAAGAAAGTTTGTGCAAAGACTCAATAAAATCCAAGGTTCTTCGATGGAAGTTTGGAGAGGAAGAGGAAACTTAGAGAAGAAGAAAGAAGAAAAGAGAAAGTGAGGGTTGTGAGGGGCTGATCGTGATATACAGCTGGTAAAGAAACCATTTAAATGAATTTTTTCTTTTTAAAAAACAAACACAAATAATTGACGTGTAACTACTGTTATGAGATGCTAATCCCATCAATCATTCTACCCATCTAATCTCTCCTCTCTCATGATTACCCTCTAATCTATAGGTTAAAGATCTAAAAACACAGCGACGAGAACTGCAAACCGATAATATAAATTTATAAATATTATAAACAATATAATCATTAACGCTAAATAACGTTCGTAAAATACGAGTGTTACAGTCTCGGCACGAGGTCGACCAGGGTGCTTGTGCAAGCGCACAAGGCTCTATCACGAGCTCGTGCACTCGGTCTCCTCAGCTCGGTACGCGACCTCAGCAGCTAATGCACGCGATCTCCTCAGCTCAGCAGCTAGTGCACGCGGTCTCCTCAGCTCGGCAGTTAGTGCACGCGGTCTCCTCAGCTCGGTACACGATCTCCTCATCAGGTGTTACATGAATGAAGCCCAAATTTCATCGTAAACCCTAATTTAAGTCAAACCCTAATAGCAATTACATGCATAAAGATTTTCATTAAGATAAAGATATATTACATTAAGAAAAAACATCCATTATTTTGAAAGACAATAAACTAATGGTGGGATGAAGTGCCACAATGAGGTCTTCTTCTTTGACGTTGTGGTAAAACCCTTCGAGGTTGTTCCACTTGTTCCTGGCCACCTCTTTTTCTACGTTGTCTGTGTGGTTGCTGGTTCAAATCAATATTATCATCGTCATTGTCATTATCATTGTTGTTAGCATCATCGCCAACATTCATGTCCCTTAATTCATCAGGTAAGGTGGGACGATAGTACGCAGACGGTGGTGTAGAATAATTTGTAGCAAACTCTAATGAAGTGGATGCAAAAATATTAGATGAGTCGGGCTGCTGGAAAGAAGATCTGGGTACATACTCTTCGAATACTCGTAGTCGTGGCGTCGATGAGTAATTTGGCGCATATCCCAGGAAGTCTTCGGGTTGCGGTGTAGGTGAGAAATGAGGCACATATCCCGAGAAATCTTGGGGCTGTGGTGGTGGTGGGGCATGGGGCACATATCCTGAGAAATCTTGTGGTTCTGGTGGAGGTGGCTCGTGTTGTTCCACTCGTGGAGGAGACTCAGTTGGGAATGCAAAATGCTGAGTTGGGGGAGCTTCCTCGTAATGCATTGTGTAAGCTGATGGATAGATCTCGTTATGAAAATTCAACATATCATGGACGACCCTATCAAAGGCGTTTATGAGCTGGTCCTTATTAGCTCTTGTGCTGGGTGAGCGAATAAGTCTCTTAAGGTAATGAAATATTGTATACTGCAAAAAAAAGTTAATATTATATTATCATAAAAGTAATATATGATCAAGATAATAATAATAATAATAATAATAATAATAATAATAATGATAATAATAATAATAAACTCACCGAACGACCAGCAAAACAACCATCGCGAGAAATATATCTCTGAGTATGACGTATATACCACTGCATATACTCGGAGTTTTCCGGTAAAAGACCGGTGTAAGGATGCCCATGGATTAATCGATTATTTCGATTGTTCCACATGGCAATCCATATACGATGACGGTGCAACTAGTCAACATTTGTTTTGCCTCTCATATCAACTTTATGCACTTCGTCAAGATTAAGAGGGTCATCTGGAATAGGCTGATTAAATCCAAACTATCGCATAACACTGTCAGCTGGATGCCACTCCATAATGGCAAAACATATCAAGGGCACCACAGAACGTGCAACCACGGAGACCGGCAAAACGTCATCAGTAAACAACCGCGTTATTTTTGCATCGATGTAAGACATCCATTTAAACTGCAAAATAATGATAATAATCATGATACTGCCGCACAACTGTTATTACGATGTTTAAATTATGTACAAAATCATACGAAATATTAATAATACAGACCTCATCGATTCTTAATGGGTCAAACATGCCTCGAATAACGTGAGCTGTATGGCCAGGCGTGTTGGTTATGACCATTGGACCATCCCACCTGGTAGATTAAAAAATGATACAAGTTAGTCACGAAATTTATAAAGAATTTATAAACTTTTAAATCACAGCACAAAAATTAATAAACATACCTACGCGTAAGAGGAAATCCATTTCCTTCTTGTGCCTCTTCGTCAGATAGACGATTTATTTGCGGTGCAACAGAGGGAATCCGACGCCATGCCCAAGATTGGAGTAGTAACAAACACCCACCAACCTCAACCTGGTCGGGATTAGTTGCCCGGTCCAAAGCTCGAAACAAACTTGCAAGAACAACTGAGCCCCGACTATAATGGTGTGTGCCCAATAGATCTTCCAGCAACAATAAGTACATCAAGTGAACTCGTGTGCCAGATGTGTCTGGTATAAGGAGACCTCTAATCATCCTCATGATATATTCTCTGGCATGTTGGGCAACCACATCGTCATTTGCATGATCAGGCAGATCTGTGAACTGTGACTCCAACTAAGTTAAGCTAACACTACCTCCCTTGACAAAGGTTGGGAATGGGCTAGCCCTCATTAAATTTGTAGAAATAGTGTCCCACTTGGCAGAGGTGGTGCCAGTGACAACGATACCATCAATGGGAAAATCGAGTTGCATGTGAATGTCTTTTAGTGTTATGGTTGCTTCTCCATGCGGAAAATGAAAAGTGTGTGTTTCCATTCTCCATCGCTCAACCAGTGCCATAATTAGGTGAGCATTGATATGAATTTGTCCGATCGACATAACACGACCGAAAGTAGTCCGTTGTATCAACTTTACTACGCGTTGATCTTCTGGTGGACCCCATACAAGGTGATGCCTTGGTCGAATCGGTCTATCTTCTTGAGACCATATTATTGAAGAAACATGGTTATTCTGAAATCTTAATAGTGATTCATCAAACGGGCCTGGTCCTACTTGATCCATATCTGTTGAATAAGTTAAGGTGGAAAAAAAGTAAGTAGATGGCGTGGGCATATAAATATGAGTAAGTAGATGACATGGACTTATAAATATGAGTAAGTAGATCCATTTGTCTTGGTCATATTTGTAGTCTGTTTTAGATGCACGTGTGTGTTAAAATGCAACCCATGAGCTGTAATGCAACCCGTGAATTCATCCAAAGTCTTGTCTTGGTCGCATTATTGTCTTACCATTCAACATTCTTTTCATGCAAGATTCTTTTCATTCAAGATTCTTAAAATTATGTGTTGAAAAAAAAAGTGACTTAAAGTGAACAAATGTAGCAGCACATGGTGTCATTCTTTGTTGCCATTCAAGATTCTTATTATTTTTTTTTAATGTCGGCTTGCATTATTCACATTAAAGCTAAGAAACAAAACAAAGGTATTGAAAAGAAAGGTCACAAGGTATTGAAAAGAAAGGTCCCTGAGGAACAATATATATATACACACTTACGATTTAATTTTGTAATCCAGCCTATGTAAATATTTTCGTGGTTTCTTATATTTATTTTAGGTTTCGATTTGGCCATTTATGTATTAAAAATTTTAGATTAGTCCCGTATATTAATTTTTGGTTTCGAAGTGGTCCCTTGTGTTACAAATATTATACTAATATGGTTTTTTTTATAAAAAAAAGTACCGTATTTCTTTACTCATCTCTGCATGCCTATGTGATTTTCCTGCATGCCCTATATGATGGATTTGTCAAGATTCTACAATTATGAGATTCCATGACTTTAGTAGTCTCTTCTTCACAATTTGATGTCCCTCACCTGTGAACATGAACACGTGAAAAACCAAATGCTATATAACACTCTTAGTAGTATAACACTTTCACTTTCAATCGTTGCAGACTTGCATTATACACATCTACAAAGGTAGTATTTTTTTTTAAAGTAAATTAAATTATTAGTTATATACATACGAAATTAAATTTTTAGTTATATATATATATATGACTAATTATTTCATTTTAATTTGTCTGTAGATGTCTAATATTCTCATGTCGTCTACAATTTTCAATGATCTAATTATTAGAGACAACGTGACTGATTTTAGTGAAGATGAAGACTTGAAGATATTCAATGAAGGTTGTACAGGTTTTACTGACGATGTTGGACCGTCCAATATAGGATTACATGTTACACTGTCTCCATTTTTTTACTAATATTTACAGTCAGGAAATCGAAGATCCAGTGGGATGTGTGGATTACAGACAAAGAGGCAGCAATGTATGGTTTGACAATAATCTTGCCATGGGAATGACATTTGAATCAAAGCAAGAAACAGTCAATGCCATTAAACAATACCATATTAAAAATTCGTTTAACTATCTTGTAGAAGAATCACGCCCATATAGGTACGTTGCTAAGTGTGTAATGTTTGGTGATGGAAGCCAGTGGCAAATTAGAGCATCGTATAACATGAGGTGCGGTAAATGGCAGATAAAGAAAATTGATGGCATCCATACTTGTACAACCTCAGCGATCTCACAAGATCACACTAAATTAGACTCAAACGTTATTACTGATAGTGTTCTTGGTTTAGTAAATGCAGATCCTGGTATACCAGTCAAAGCCCTTATTGAAGAGGTACGTAATCAATTTCACTACACAGTAACTTACCGAAAGGGTGGATGGAAAAATAGAAAACCATGGCAAAGGTATTTGGTGACTGGGAGGAATCATACACTGTGTTGCCTAGATGGATGAACGCTGTCCAGAATTCTATACCAAGGACTATTGTCAAATACAAGTTGGCCCCTTATATTGTCGATGGTGTAGAAGACCCTGAGAGTATGGTACTTAAACGCGTGTTCTGGGCATTTAAGCCATGCATTGAAGGGTTTCCATACTGCAAACCAATTGTTCAAGTGGATAGAAAGTGGTACACTGTTGGTTGCTGTCACACAAGATGGAAATCGTAACATCCTTATGCAATTGTTGAAGGAGAGACAAAATAAGCTTGGTCATGGTTCTTATAATTTGTGCATGTTTGTCACACCACAACCAAATTTATGCATAATATCAGACAGAGGAAAAGGTTTACTGGCAGCTTTGAAATCCGAACAAGTTTGGTGGGTTGGGCTGAACGTACAATCAGCTTATTATAGTCGGCATATTGCAAGCAACTTCAATAAAAAATTTCAAAAATTCAAACCTAAAACAATATGTCATCAATATGGGTAAGGAGTTAAATGTTTAAGTTGTCATTATTTTTTTCACTTAATCTTGCCAATTAATTTACTTATCATTCTCATATTTTTGAAGGATATGAGATGCAACAGCCACAATTTGAGGCAAAACTTCTTGCCATGAGATCAAAGTTCAGACAAGCTGCTGAGTGGCTAGATAATATCCCAAAAGAGAAATGGACTCCGTCTTATGATGGAGGAAAAATATGTGGGCATATGACTACCAATCTTGCAGAGTGCTTGAATTCAGTTTTAAAAGGAGCTCGAGCATTGCCCACCACATCCCTGGTAGAGGCTACATTTTATAGGCTGACTTCATTATTTGTGGATGAAGGGGTGAAAGCACTTAACATGATGAATGCAGGACATATTTACTGTGAGGAGCTATCCATAGCGTTGCTTTTAAATAGGCGCCTAGCAAGCTCTCACCGTGTTCAAAGTTATACCAGGCGTCATTAGAGTTCAAGGTAGAAGAGATGACAAATCCACATGTCGGCCGACGTGCAATGATATGCAGGGTTAATTTAAACAACTGGTGGTGTGATTGTGGAGAATTTTAAGCATTGAGGTATCCTTGTTCACATGTTATTGCGTCGTGTGCCTATTGCAATGTGGATTGTCAGGTTTATATTGACCCAATATATAGACTGGAGAATATCTTCAAGGTTTATCAACATGAGTTCCATCCTCTTGGAGATGAAGAATATTGGCCACCATATACAGGTTCTATGTTGAAGCCTAATCCTTTCATGCGAAGAGATACCATGGGGAGACCAAGGACATCTTGGATACATAATGAGATGGATGCAAAGGTTCCGAATCAGAAAAAAAATGTGGTTATTGTCGCACTGAGGGACATAATAGAAGTAATTGTCCTTATAAAGAGACAAATGCTTAAGCAATGAATTTTAATATCTTAAGCAATGAATTTTAATATCATGGATGTAATATTTATCTTTATTTTTAATGCATGTGTAATATCTATCTTTGTTTTTAATGCATTTGTAATATTTATCCCTACATATTAGGGTTTTGCTATTAAAAAAATTAGGGTTTAACCTTGTTTCACACATCACTTTTCTATATAATTAGTGCTTTGTTATTAAAAAAATAGGGTTTTAGGGTTTCGCATGATTTATATAAAAAAAATAAAAAAAGGTATGTCATGATTGCTATTCACGACTTATGTAAAAAAATAAAAAAAATTAAAAAATATATGTTGTGACTATGGTTCACGACTTATTAAAAAAAGTAAATCATGAATGACATTCACGACTCACATTAAAAAGAAAAAAGAAAAAACATAAGTCGTGGTTGGCAATCACGACTCATTAAAAAAAAAGTAAGTTGAGACGGAGTTACACCAAATACGTAATTTTGGGGTCATAATACTCCAGTGAGGTAAATTTCCCGCATTATTGTTGTAGTACAGGGTCACGTGAATATTATATAATATAAAAAAAATTAGATTATCAAGATATTTTATCGATAATTGGTTTCTTATAAAATTACTGTCAGTTACAATGAATTCTTTAATGTTTTTTTTCCCTTCAGGGATGTGATCTTCATTGCATGGGGAAAGCTCTGGTCATACAAAACATGACAACTGCTGGAAAATATAACAACAAAACTCAACAAGAGCACTGAAATCTATATACGACACTAACATTCAAAAAAGGCAACGTACTAAGTAGAATACTAAAACACAAGAACCAAATTGGAGACAAGTAATTGGATTATCCTAAAGGATCTGACGGTTTTGCTGGTGCCCGAAGGGACCGCTTGAGTACTGGCCAAATGACGTTCCTCTCAGCTTGAGCACTCGATCGCTTGGAAGGATCTCTAGCACATTACTGGTTATCCATTGTTCCCATGTTCCCACCACTCCCCATCGAAACAAATTATTTATCACAACCTTTAAATGAGAGCACCCCTCAAGTGTATTTTCAGTATCTCGTTGTTTCATTTGTCCACTTCTTGGCCTCTGGGGAATTTGGCTACCTATTCTTCGATTTGTACTAGGAAGGGAGAGAACAAGAGCCAAAAGGCTCACATATTGGCAAAACTTGTTGTGTATTTCTTTAAGCTCGAGATCTTTGATGCAGTTGTGAACAACCTGAGAAACTTTAACAAGACCAAAATGTTCCAGCACCGACAATAGGGTTTTCTAAGCTATCAAGCTCTTATGGTGCATTTCATCAAACACTAACCGTGCTTCGTCAAAAGGTCATTTATTTCCATGCAACTTCAATAGGGTCATACTCAGAACAACATTTGTATCAATAAGTCCTTCTTCAAAAGACTGAACACCCAAAAATATCTTCAAAATTCACAATGAAGTAAACATGTGTGTGTATATATGGTGAGCATATAACCACACACCTTCGATTGGTTGGTCATTTTACAGATCTTGTTCTTGTGTCCCCATCAACAGTAAGCAGGGAGGCTTATGGTGAAAGACACGTGTGATCTGCGAGGCCAAGCATCGAGCATTTTGCATGAGTGAACCACTATGTTGGGAAAGAAATAGGTTTGAGAAGGGAGAGGTGGCCATAGGCAAGGATGTGGATACTGGTGGAGTACGGGGGCGAAGTTGTGGTGATAGAGAGATTTGGGTTTGTCCATTGGAAAAAGCTTAATGTGAAGTGGGGTTTGCTTTTTAGGATGAAGGTGGTCTTTGGAAACTCAACCGGTTTAATGGCATTGAAGCACACTAACGAGGATCATTTCCATCTGGGTTTGAAACGTACACCTCTGTCCGGTGGCCCTAGTGAAGGAAGGGAAATGATCCAATCTACCGGTGGTGGAGGCTTAAGGAAGCCATACGAGAAAGGGGAAAACGTGGTGGTGGTAGCTACCCCACTACGATGGCGAACAGGTAGAAAAAGTCGCCCCATTTATGGCTCTAAACCCCATTAGATGGGGAGGAAAACCTCCACTTTAGAAGGAGAAGCATGAGCAGCCTGGTGGAAGAAAACCATGGCAGATTCAACGTTCAATGCTTACTGGGATGTGTTATTCTTTGTAAATCTTTAGTGTTATAACATCAAATTAGTGATTTGGGTGGACTAATAAAGTAGAAATTGCCCACCACCAAATAAATTTTATTTTGTATTCTTGTAAGAAACATTTAAAATAGGTTTAATTAAATTTTTGGATCATATAATTTGACGTTTTAAATGCATAAATTAACTCCTCAAACTTTTCATATAGATGAAATTTGATCCAATTGCCAGTACTTAATTTGTCAAATTTTTAACATCTAAGCTGGTGTGGATAGAATTTTGTAACATGATGAAAATCCATTCCAAGTGGAAAACTAATCCAATCATTAACACTTCATCCAACTACTAACAGATTGAGTCGATATAGATGATATTTTGTGATGTATATGACAATAAATGTTGTGGCTTGTCATGTCGTACACTACACTAGATTGTGGATGTAATAACACAAAATTGATAGCATTTACTATGTAATGCGCTATATAAAAACTGACGAAGATCAACTATAGCACATCATAAAGAAAGTGTTAAGTATTTGTTCGCTTATAGATATTGCTTTCCCAACAATGCGATATATAAAATAAAATAAAAATTACCAACTTATTTCATATCAAAATTAAATGAATGGATAACACATTATTATTAACGTGATATAAATGTTTATAGATAATTAATAATGATTCTTACTTTATGCGCTATCTAAACTTTGATTCTGATACCACAAAATACTTTACAAATTAAAACAAGACCTTCCCTCCAAGCACTTCATTGTATGCTCCCTTCAAGCACTTATTCCTTCAAACCACTGTACGCTGCTCTGTGTTCGCTTCTCCATTCACCTTTGTGGTCGCTTCTCATTTGCCACTGTGCCTTCTCTGTGCTCAATTCCATGTTTTCTACTGTTCATCAATGTACTCTATTATTCTTTGATGTTAGGGTTTTTCTTTATTCCCCCGACTCTATTCTTATTCTTCGTCGTTACAGTTAGGGTTATCTTTAATTTTTTAAGGTTAGGGTTAACTTTGGTTATAGAACAAAATAGTTATATTTGGTTCTCAAAGGTTAAGGGTAACTTTGATTCATGAAGGAAATTAACGGTATGTTATCTTTGGTTCTCGAATGTTTATGGGTAAAATGCTAAGTATGGAAACAACTGATTAAAACCTTTTTCAGTATTCCTTTATTGTATATTTGGACTAGTATGATCTCTCGCCTTTATCATGTCATGCTGAATTTCATGTGATGGAAAAGCAATGCAATATTCCTTGCTCGATGCTGACCTCTGTAGCATCTAATGGAAATGAAATCGATTTAGCACTATTTTGGCAGAAAGGCATCATTAGATTATGCTAGTGAAATTTTATTTTCAATTGGAGAACAGTGAATAGCTGTGAAATGACTTATGCATTATTATTTTCTTCATTCAATGGTTTTTTATGTGTATGTTGTAGGAATGACATCTCTTACTAATGATCGTACTGATTATCATGGATTCATGGTTTTTTATCAATGATTATCCTCTTCATGCTGGCAGGGATAATAAGTTAAGGTGTAGGTTGAATCTTACGAAGGATGTCATCCTGCTTGAAGTAGAGGAGAAAGGTACAGTCTCCGTTTTTTATGTAAAAAGTACAGTCATCCCCATCACTCTAATTGAGGTTGCTTATGATGAAGGGTCGATGTTCCTTGGAAATGACGACCATAAAGTCTTCCTTATCTTTTCTCCGAACTTCCATTCGGCTGCCCAGGGTTTTACTGGTTCGTGGTTTTCTCTGGGTTGGTAGGTGGCTTTGTTGGGTCATTCAGTGATGTCAACTGTGACCTGATGGCCTTATGTCAATGGCATGAGTGTTCATAACTTCGTATCGACGAGTATGGGCTTGGATTTGTTGGGAAAAGCAAATTGCACCATATCATAAAGGTTTATCAAGAATTCAATTAAAAGCAATACATTATTTTTTGGGTTTTCAAGATTAAAGAAAATTAAGAAGTCAATTCAAGAAAGTGATTGATTCAATTAACTAAGATGTTAGGGTGAAGTTTCATTCAATTTTTATTTGGAAAGATTCGAATCGGGAGTTAATGTAAATTGGTTTGCTATTCCGTGTACCGAATCCACTAGAACAACCAAATCCTAATTCTTTAGGTAAATGAATCTTTATACCCAATTAAAAATCCTAATTCCTTATGTGATTTAAAAAGAGAACAAACATTTAGATAAAAAACCCTAACAAGATAGAGAGCATTTAATGACTATCTCTGACCTAAAGAATTGCAATATTCGCAACCTCAGAGCACATTCATATACCAAACGTCCATTCTATATATAAATCAAGGTTCAATCTAAGGTTGATCAAGGATTAGAAAGTATGAAGAATAGAGATGATCAATACAGAAACAAAAGAAACCAATTATTATATCAATATAGTCAGTCAAGAATCTACCAGATCGATTGAAAACCTCTCAATCCCAACAAAGAGAGCTTAGTTCAACATAGCAATGACAAAAACAAAAACAAAAAGTGAAGGAAAGAAAAGGGTGAAGAAATCCATGCACAAAAAAAGATAATCAAGCTTCTTCTCTTTGTTCCCCATCAATGTCCTCTGCTAGAGTTTCCAATCCTCTCCTGAATATTGCACAAAAGTCCAAAAAATAGAATAAAAACGTAGCAGCGAATTGTGTCGCGTGCATTAGCCTGTCACAATTCAAAATCATGAGCTCTTTGGCAGCCTGTCAGAAGCAACATTCTCCACATACTACAACATTTTCAGTGGCTATGGCCTATGGGTGAAAAGTGTTGCCTATGTACATCTTTTGGACTTTTTGGTTTCATGGCAGCTCGAGGAGCTCGTCCAATAGTCCAATGGAAATATTGACTCTTTCGTTAGGTCACATTCCTCGCAGTTTTAGGTCTCAATCTTCTCTCTATGTCTTGTAATCAAAATATCACGACTGAGGACAATGAAGTGCAGCTTAATTGATAAGACGTTTCACCTACACCTAAAGAGACGTGAGTTCAAGTCATATAGGAGAGAATTGATGAACCACTATTGATCCCCTTTTAAAAATAAAAAAAAAAGAAAAAAAAAATAACAAATGAGACCCAAAACACTAAGAATTTTTGCGAAACTCCATCAAATTTGTTACATATCAAAATATCAATTTACAGGCAAAACATTGTTAAAAGTCGGATATATACTATTGATTAAATCCACTCAAAAAACATAAGAAACACAGATAATTCACAGGGATTATCGATATATGTATCTTGAAAAAAAAAGTTATGAGAAAGTTTTTTAAAGGTTGTTATGAGAAAGTTTTTTGGTGACATGTGATTTTTATATTGAAAGGGCCTGGGAATTGAAGACATATAATGGTGATAAGTGATTTGGTCTCCTAGACATACATATGCAAAACATGATATATTTTAAAAAAAATTCACTGCTTGTTATTTTGCTTTTGTGCTTTGTGCGTGGATGTGTTTCTCGCGACAATTCAAAAATCCACAATGAGACATATGGCAAGAACCTTCATGTTTTATCTTTATATATAGCTTTATGTCGGTGAAAACTTTTTGTCAAAAAAAATGTTGGTGAAAACTTCGATAGAAATAGTAAGCCTAAGCTGTAAACATATATAAGAAAAATAAGGACAAGGAATTCCCGATCGAAAGGAACTATTCAATTCCCGATTCTAATTTGGAAACATGTAATCGTGGACGTAGTCGAGGATTAATTAAAGCACGGAAGGAATGTATAGAGGCATCGAGAAGGATCAATCAATATTGTTAAGTGAAAGTGACCCGGTTTTGGTACAATTAACAAGGAAAGATTTTGTCGCGCAATAGTAGCTTTTGCAGCGCCTGGCTCAGATTCATTACTAGGATTCACCGCCAAAAGCTACTAATTTTCTAAATATACAAAAGATCATTTTGTTTGCATATGGACAGCTAGCAATTATAAGAAAACAAATAGCCTATGGTCAATTTACTAGTTATAAATAGGCAGTTAGTGACCAAAGCATGCATTAACATTTAACACACACTTGAGTATCTTCCTGTGAAGTGAGCTCACTAATATGGCGAAGAGATTGATAGCTGTGTTATTTGTCTTCCTAGCTATGGGTTCGAGTTGGAATATGGACACTAATGAATCAGCAGTGCCTGCAGTTTACTTATTTGGGGACTCAACTTTTGATGTTGGTACCAATAGTTTCTTGCCTAATTCATCATCAAGGGCAGATATGCAATTTTATGGGATTGATTCTGCTTTCCAAAAGCCAACTGGGAGGTTTAGCAATGGCTATAACGCTGCAGATCGCATCGGTACTATTGATCCCAAAATCGAATTGTCAGTCGTCAATTTTTTCACACATTCACGTAGCAGTCAGACGATCTGAACCGTCTAATTTTAATCGGACTCTCATGGTGCACATCTTAAAATTGAATTTTGTATCTAATTTACTCAACATGAAATGAGCACGATTGGACGGTCCAGATCGTTTGACTGATCGCGTAAATGTGTGAAAATTTTGACTGCAGATAATCCAAAATTTCCGTTTTATGATCATCACTTTATAATTGAAGCACACAATTTAATACTAAGTTATCTAAATGGATGCTTATATATGCCAATTTAGGCATTATCGTGTGTGCTGAATGCTAATACTGTTATTAATTAATGTTTGTTTTGTTATATCAGTGAACTTACTAGGATACAGCGAGAGCCCACCACCATTTCTCTATCTTGTCCAAAATTATACAGAAAATTTCAACACGGAAATCCTCAAAGGTGTTAATTTTGCTTCAGGAGGATCAGGGCTTTTGAGCAATACAGGAAAACGCTTTGTAAGTTCTGTCTCCAACATTAGTCCTTATGGTTCATAAACAATAAAGAATATTTATTTTAGACAGAGACATTCGTTATGAAGATTTGCTCCCGTCAATTCTTTAATTATTTCTGAAAGAGTTTAATAAGGATATACCATTAGTGTAAAATATTTTTAACTAACATTCAATGAGAGTTCAGCATATTGTCACATCACCCCACTTTATAACTGCATTTTAAGAATAATTGCACAATGATAAAAAAAGCAACCTCTCATGTAATACCCAATATTTTGTGGAATCAAATAGAAGTTATCTCACGTTGCAAGACTCAATGTTTTTCAACTTTATAGACCGGGAAATGTTAAAGACCACTTCCCATTTTAATTTTAGTATCTCCCCTCCCGCTTAAAATAAATAAAATACCCATATCTCCTAAAAAAAACCTAATTTATTCCCTTTCTCTTTTCCACCAACATCTCCACCATTTCCTACTCCACCGCTCCCTTCCCCTCCCAACATTCCTCACCACCACCTCAAGTGCCCCTTCCAACAACACCCCCACCATCTCCAATTTCTGTCGCCACCATCTTCTCCCACCCCCAACAATCCCGGCAAAGTTGCGAGCCCTTTTTTTGTGTTTTCAAGCTATCGGGAAACAAGATTCCAAATTTTTCTAGAAACAATATTCTGAAATAAGAAAAAATGGAAAAAAAAAAGCAGCACCTCCCCAAGAAGTTGATAACAATTTGTACATCCGAAAACATCAGTGAACAAGATGCCAGAAGAAGAAGAAGAACATGGAAAAAAAATTAGTTCCCAAAAAAGCTGATAACAGTTTGCACGTCTGGGAACAAGATTCTAGAAACAACATTTTGAACAACCGAAAAACGCAGACAAAAATTAGGTATCGAGTGTGACGGGAAGGTCGGAGGTGGAGGAGAGGACGATGACAGAAATGAGAGATGGTAGGGGTGGTGTTGGGGGCACATAAAGGTAAGAGGTTGGAGGGAGGGGGTCATGGGGTTGGACGTGGTGATGATGGTGGTGGGGAAGGGGCAGGGATGGCAATGGGTACCCTTTGGGTAGAGTACTATAGTACCCATCCCTATACCCGCGCTTGAAAAAATTACCCGTACCCGCATTGGTAGCAACTTTAGTATCTGTGCCCATACCCTAACTACACTCGTTACCCGCATTTTAACTATTTAAAAATAATAAATAACAAAAAGAAGATTATAACTCAATTTAAAAACAATCAAAATATTTTTCAAATCTACTCGTAAAATACATGTCCATCTACTTTGCTGGATCTGCAGAGTCAAATTTGTTACAGGATTGGGCCCTAAGGGGGTGGATGGATGGATTTGGCCTTTTTTATTCCCTGCTTTTTTTTTTTGGGCTGAAACATGGCTTTGTTTCATTTATGGTTGTATGTCTGCTCACACAATGCAGATCTTGTAATGCGTCTAAACTTGAGCATATCTTTTGCTTAATTAAGTTGATATTCTTTTTTTTTATATGAGTTGATATCCCTTATTAATTTTTATTGAATTCATTTAGCTTACAAAAAACAATAGTGACAAGAACACCAAAAATTAATCAGAAATGAACATCAATTCGTCCTAAATTTTCCAATTTGAAATTGCTGTATTTGCAATTTTCTGGCGATCCAACTAAATTAGTACTGAAGTTAAAAGGACTATATGTGTTATTTTCCGGCAAACCAAACTAAAATAACTATTGTGTTAAAACAGAATAGGGTTATATCGATGGCAGAGCAGATCCAACAATTCGAAACGGTTCACGGCAATATCTCACAAAATCTAAACGACACTGCTGAGGCTAGAATTCATCAATCTCTCTTCCTTCTAAGTGTAGGAAGCAACGACATATTTGAGTTCTTTGATAATTTGAGCAAATCCAATTCCGAAAATACCACGCTGGAGGTGTCAGATTTCATGACCAACCTTATGAGTCAGTACCAAGCGCATCTCCAGGTTTGTTTCCTCACACTTCCTTTCTTACTAATAAATACTAGGCACGAGTGCGAAAAAATTAACAGAAAATAATTTTTTTATATTCTATGTTTTTATACTGTCACGTGTGTAACGTGGATAACCGAACTTAATTTAATTAATTTTCTTAAATATGTAAAAAACACTCATTATTTGCCTTAGAATTTGCCTTCTTCCTAATGAAAATATGTAAGGAACACTCATTATTTATTTTCCTTCTGCAATTTCCTACATCACAGAATCTACTCAACCTTGGAGCCAGAAAATTTGGCATATTAAGTGTTCCTCCTCTGGGTTGCGTGCCAATTCTACGTGCCAACACAAGTGATGGTCGGTGTGTGAACGAACTTAACACTATTGCTCAACTCTTCTACGAAGCGTTGAGTGCTCTACTGCAAAATTTGAAGTCAGAGTTCCCAGACATGAAGTACTCCCTTGGAAATATATTTGATATCACCTATAGCATGATAGATAATCCTCCATTTCGTAAGCTTTAACTGATATCCAAGAAATATGATAGTTTAACTTTGAATTACCACATTACAAGTACATTAATTTTTTATTGACTTGTTAAATAATTTTTAATTAGTCCCTAAACATTTAAATAATTTAATTAAGCTCCTGAACTATCTGCTTTAATAAAGATTTGGTTACAAATTATTTAAAAATTTAGAGACCTAATTACAAATTATTAATAATTTCAAGAATCAAACTATAATTTTTTTAGTTTAAACATCTATTTAAAAATTTCCAAATAGTTGAAACGATTATGTCATTGTGATATAAGATGTACTAAGAATTATATTTTTATTTTTGCTAAATTTTTTTTTTTTTTTTTGTGAAGCTTTGAAAGATGTGAAATCAGCTTGCTGTGGAAATCAAACGCTCCACGACGGAGTTCCCTGTAGCCCTGATGCACAGGTATGCGAAAATAGAAGCCTATTCTTGTTCTGGGACCAGTACCATCCCACGGAGTTTGTATGTACGCTAGCTGCTCTTAGTCTCTATAGTGGTGGAAGTCGATATGTAGCACCAACGAATTTCAGTCTGCTGTTTCAACCTTTGTGAGTCAGACTTGTTAGGGATGCTTCATTTACTTTGGTTTTCTTCACCAATTGGATTATTATCCTAAGCTCGGTATCAATAAAATGTAACATTGAAGAATAAGAAAGCAATAGCTTTACTCGTAAAGTTCATTTATACAGTGAATTCTTGTTATTAAAGTCGCTTGGATATTATTATATCAATACTACTAGACCTGTTCTTTATGTTTTGCAGACATTTCTCGTTATTTGATGGGCCATGGGGGCTTTTGCTTAGGTGCTTGTCATCACTTTTGTTCCGGGATTGGAGTTTAAGGGTTGCTTTTAGCACCCCTTTTTCTCCAAGAACACCGACTCTCTCCCCTTTTTGAAATACCCCTGTTCCTTTCTCTCTTCCCATCCCCACCCATGCAACCCAAAACCGGACCGCCTTCCCCCACCCTCCTCTTGCAACACCCTCCCACTACAGCCCCCTCGCCTGTCCATTTCCCCCTCCCCCACATCCTTTGCAACCCACCCCTCCCCATTGTCTCTTTTACTGTTTTGTGTTTTCGGCATCATCATCTCGTTTTTTTTTCCTTTAAAAAATTCCACCTTTATAGAAATTTGTTTCTAAAACAATTTTTTTTTGTCTTCACAAAAAAATTGCTTCCAAAAACAAGTTTTCGGTGTGCAAGAAAACTAAAAATAAAAACATAGGGAGGGGGTTAGGGGGGACGCCGTCGTGGGGATGGGGTCGCATGAGGGAGGGGTTGCTGATGGTGGTGGGGAGGGGTGTTGCAGGGAGTGGGGGGAAGGGGTTTCGCGGGTGGAGGGGGATGAGGAGAGAGAAAAGAGTAGAAGTATTTTGGAAAGGGAAGTGGCTCACTACCAGATATTTTCGTGACCAAATCAATAAACATTGAAGACTAAGATCACCCACAGCGTGAGAAACTATCTTGCGTGAGCAAACTAACACACCTGCGCCACTTCTTTGTTCTCTCTCTGTCTCTCTCCTCGTGGGCCCGTGTGTTTATTTAGTTGTCGTAAACTAGAGAAATGATTTGACCAAAATTTTAGTGAACGGTGCACTATAATTTCAATGCCACCTAAGCTGAATGATGACACGCTGAAAAATTTAGTTGACGCTGCATTAAAGATGCCCTAAGAGCAACTTTAACGCACAAATCTTGCGATGCGTTGCTTTATTTTCGTGCAAATATTTTCATGGGTTCGTCCAATTATAACAACACACATGGATAGGAGCGTTGCCTTATTTTTGGTTCCCGGAACTCTGCAGGTGAACTCTGAGCAAAATTAAAGTAACATTGCTTTATTTTTGGTCCAAGTGGCAGCCACATCAGAAATAAGAAACACATCAAAATTTAAAGAGACAGCGCTAAAGCTGCTCTAAGAAAGCAAGTTGTAGTTTTCCTATGGAAAGCCCTATTTTAAAGCGGAACCATTATTTAATGTTTGTGATTTTTTTCCTGCAATCTTATCACAGATTTATGGTTTTGTATAGGACAGACTCTGTATTAGGGGAATTCTGTAGCCACACAGTCAGTTACTTGCAGCCGTTAGATGAAGATTGAATGGCTCATATTTAAACCCCAACAAATCTGCTTTACAACATAGCTCAGAATACAAGCTATTCGATCTTCGTCAAACGATCGAGATATTTGACTACGTGAATTCATGGAGGTAGAGAGTCCATTTTCACTACTACCTTTTTTGTATAAGATGAGTTTCCCCTGCGCGTAATTGCAGAGACTAATTCCTCAATTGGGGTAGGACCATATGGGTGGAAAAACTCTCCCTCAAGAGTTTTAACATTCTTAAAGTTTGGATTCAAACTCGAAAATTGAAAAAGAACCATAGTATCTCATCCAAGTACTATTATGTTCCGCCGCCACCTTTCTGATGTTATATTTGGTCAAATCTAGTGTTAGAATGTATTCGTAAATAAAATTAATCCTATTGATGCAATTAACCTTTTGTAGACGACCCATATTAGAAATAATGAGATTGGGGGTAATATAAGGTGTACCATTGCAGAGCGGCTATGGAGGTAAGGCTGAGGTTTTTTTTTTTTTTTTTTAAAAGGCAAAATATATTTATATATACGATAACAATCCAAGGAGTATAAGGAATATTCTAACCCCATACAAGGAACACTGTAGACTTACAAGATACACCCCCAAGTGGAGCATACATCACCCATAAAATCTAGCTCCAAACTAACAAACGCCCTCACATCCGCCTCCCCAAGGGCCACTACAAAAAATGCGCTAATTTGCGGTGGTTTTTTTTTCCAATTTGAGGGGGTTTTCGACCTCCGCTAAATGATTTGCGAGGGTTTTGAAAACCGCCCTAGTTACGTTCGCCATAATCTATTTGCGGAAGTTTTTAGAAACCGCTGGTACCGCGGCTTATATTGCGGCGATTTTATTGCGGAGGTTGATAACTTCCGCAATCTATTACCCTGATACACTTTATGTAGTTATTTTGTGGGGGGTTTTTAACCTCCTCTAATTACCAGTCATGGGTTCTAAAACTCCCCTTTTATATTTTCATTTGTAATCAAGTTTTTGAGTTGATTAGTGATTTTATTACAAATTATATCTATATTATATATCTTGCTATTTGAATAATTTTGTTACAAATTATATCTATTTTCTAATACTTTGTTCCAACAAAAAGAAATAATTTGTTGCAATTGTAAAACATAAAATAAATTTTATAATAGTACTCAAAAAATCCATTCAAAATATAACCATAATTGCACTCCAAATATAATCCATAGTATATTGTACTCCAAATATTTGTCGTTCAGACATCAAATGTGATAATACACCAAAAAAATAATACTAAAGGAACTTAAAAGAAGTCTTATATATATAGAACTCCATAATTAAACATCTTCAAATGTTGCTAGCACCAGACGATTCTCTTACATCCAAAGGTGAATTAGGCTCGCTTGCAACATCTGTTGGCTGAAATCACAGAAAGAACCACAAAACGAAATCATTCAAAGAAAGAACAAAAAAAGCTAAATCAAATCCCCACAGTAATCACATCAAAACCAAAAACAGCCATATAATAATAATAACAGCCACATACTGCCATAAATATTAGAGCAGTAAGTATTGAAGCTCATGACAGATATGCTCTTTATATCAATTCTTGGTATATAGAAAAATATTGACCATAAGATTCATAAAAGTACTTACATTTGATGAACCAAAGAAGCCAAGTAATTTTTAAGGGATCCTTCCGTCTTTCATTATCATGTAAGCTTTAAGTGCTCCCATGGTGCTTTGAACTTGGGATTGCAAGTCGGTGTACCTCTCCTGCCAAAAGTTAGAAGATGGTGCAGCAACATCGGATGAAGAAAGACTCAAATCCGAAAGTTGGAGTCTAGTATTCCTAAATGTATTAGTAGGAGCTGCTCCCATACCCATGGATCGCACTCTTCCAGAGTGTTCAGGCCCCAACACTCTACCAACTACATCATTAGGAGAAACCTCAGATTCATCATTACTGCTTTGAGTCAAACCCACTTCAATTTGTTCCTATGAGCATACAAGGTTGTCAAGTTTAAAATTACTATAGTTAAATTCAAAGAATGAAACCTAAAAACAATATTTTTCAAGTTAAACTTACCATTATAGCCTTTGCTGCATCATTTACAACTGATCCATCCTTTTTTATGTGTTTCAATATACAATTGTCCACGACTAGGTTGTTTTCCGGTTTTCAAAAACTATAACAGAAAAAAATGTTACAATATGACGAAACTAAAAATGTTGCAAAATCGCAAACTAAATAGTAAAATCTATCGAGTTTATATAACTACCATCTCACGCCATTTTCAAGAGAGAGGTTTAGAACCACTGGTATGAGGAATCAATTGCTTGCTTCGTATTTGTTTATTTTTTTGACAAATCTCCTATGAAAAAACAAATAGAAATTCATGTATTAATCAAATAATTGACTACAACAATAAATCAATTAAAGGAATCATAATTGCACCTACCAATGTTTGTGGTTTTAGATGATAGTTAACAAATTGTATCCATTGATCTTTTTCTATAACGGTTGGCACATTACTTGTGATCTCATCTCTGGTTTTGGTTGGATCATAAAACTCACACCATAATTTTTGTCTACTTGCAGCCCACTTCTTCCCAATGCTAATGGGGCTGATTCGTCTATATTGGTGGCTTGTTGCCTATAATGACCAAATGCATCATTGACCATTGTTTCCATCAGATTTTCAGAATGAAATACCTCTTGCACAGGATCTTCATTTCTAGAAGACTGTGGTACTTGTCTCTCACCATGAAGATTCCATATGACATAGTTTTTGGGGAATGGTTTGTACTCTAGGTGATCCTTAACTATATCTCTAGTTTTCCATTTCGTAAACCCGCATAAGGGACATGGACATCGTATCGTTTCTCCAACAGCCCTCTCCTTATCAAAAGCAAAATCTAAGAATTTATCTAAGCCAATTAAGTATTCATCACTATTCTGTGGCTTACCAATCCATGACTTATCCATAGTCAAGATACCTAAACAAGTTAGCAATGAGAGTTCATAAAACTAAACATCATAATATTCCAACACTTTTATATATTATAAAAGAAAATACAAGCTCATATTAATACTTTTATCAATAGAATTAGAGAGGACAATAATTTGTTGTTTAAGTAAATAATTAATACATAAAAAGGGCATAATCATTTATAAAATTATCATGGATATACCTGTTATCCCGTCCTTAACTTTAGAATTGATTAAAATGCGGGTAGAAGCTTAAGGATTTATGTCCTAAAGGCAAGCACCTGTCAAAAGGGAAAAAAATAATAGGACGATCAACTGTCACAAGTGCACATTAATGTGCTAAATCAATTGAACATGGACAGACTACAAGTGCGCATTCACCTTAGACCAAGACCAAAAATCCCTTCACGGTACTCAACTCAATAAACCAGTTCAAAATCCAAGTGACATCCTTTCGCATTAAAATTACAAATTTTACAGTAAAAATAACAAGTACAGACGTATCATAAGAATCAAGGGAATTAAGCATAAGACTTCAAGATAATGGGCATATATGGAGATAATTGAAAAAGGTAATTGGACAGGGGATAAATATGGATTTCTATTAAAAACATATAGAAACAATTGACAGTCCAATGGATTTGCTCTTAAAATTGCTAAAAAGGCAGCAACATAGAAAGATTTCGAAATTCAATTTCAATCAATATGTCCAAGTTTTCAACACTTTTCATGATAACAGGTCCCTTTCATGGAATTGAAGGGAAAAGAACAACTTCATAGACATTTCTTATTCCAAAGACATGACACAAATAATTTAGTTTCTTATTTCAGTGTAATATTAGGTACTAGGTTTCTTATACCCATCATCAAAATTGTTGCCTTGAAGGTGAAGGAGACACAAATTTAAAAAAAAAACTACAAAAGGGGAAGATGGGTGCCACACCAGAAAAGAGCACACGCTCCTCTTGAGAACAAATAAAAGTGAGAACAAACAAAAGATTTTGAGAGTTAGAACAAGATGGAACCTGAGAGTTAAAGCCCTGAGAGTTAAAGCTTGGGAGACAAATCTAACAACTTTACACAAAAATTGTCTTGTTAAAGCACACTAGCAGTAAGCCAAAAAAATCCACAAAAATAGAACACCATGAAACAACTTTACACAAAAGAGTAGGTGACAGCATAACATTATATGAAACTAAGCATGTATCCAATGTATTATTGTCAATTTTATTAATAAAGATTTTGGCACACAAAATCAAGTTCGGCATATTGCTCAATATACAAATAAAAATATGTCAGCTTAAAAGCAATCTCACAAAGCGACATCCTCTACTGCAAATAAAGGCGCAACACTTAAGATATACGTGCGACACATCGCAACACCTGCACCAAACAATAACAGCAGCTACCAATAATCTAAGCCTACCAACGGCTTCTCGAAATATTGCCTTAATGCCACCTAAACAAGGAGACAAATCCACAGCCTAAAAAAATATGACCGGGGCAAAACACAAAGCACCAGATAAATAATTTTATGCTTCTAAAATCATCATTTTCCCCGGTCTATGTTGCCCCTGTACTTTTGTTTCCCTGTGTTATCTATTGGGAATGCTCATTAATAAAATCTTTTTGGCCTACCAAAAAAAAAACAAAGCGACATTCTCAACCTCACAAGAGGTAACGATTAATGGAGTGACATTCTCAACCTCACAAAGCAAATAAATCAATTCGAAGAGCTTACCACTCTGTTGACTGAGATGTACACTTAGCCGCAGATCGGCTAAACTTCACAACAGTGATTCCCTTTTCTTCAAGCGATTACACCGAGGAAGGAACTCTGTTCCTCAGCTATGGGTCCCTTAACTCACTCCAGAAAGGGTTAAGTTGGTGAACTAAGATAAAAATAAGAACGCAAAGGTAAACATAAAGATAGAATAAAAGCTTGAGCGAAAATAAGTTGTTTGATTGATTGAGTGTGTCTAAAATTATGTACAACTTGGGTATTTATAGTAACAACTGAGAACTACCCCTATTTGCCACATTCAGTTGGATAACAATGATAAATTCTTAGTTGGCAGTTATTTGGCTGAGCCGTGCCACGTTCCACTAACCATGATTCTAAAATCTAGGCGCACTACCACGTCATGGCCACATCTCCCCTTTCAACGGTCTTCTCAACGTAGACCTTATCTCAGGTTCCTTCGCTCAGCTCCTAAAATTGTGGAGAAAAATCTTGACTGCGTTTTACCTTGGATTTAAATTAAATCAAAATTATTTCCACGTCACTCGGCTCATGGAGCAAGAATCTGATCCAATGTGTGACTCCACGCTAACCCAATGGGCCTAATATCTTCCTTGCAACCCAATAAGCCCAAGGCCCATATCTAGCTTCCAGTTTTCTGCTTGTGACTCTATCGGTGTAATTTGACTGTCTGTGACTCGGTGACAATCAACACTACAAAATTTTCGTCATTCAGAAGCGGCCAAAGCAGTCGGTAATTTTAAACCGTCGATGTCGAATTCACCAAGCTGACCTACAGCTTGACCTCGAGGTCGTCGGTGTGCCTCCTCCTTGGTAAAATTTACTGAAGCGGCCAAAAGCGTCGGTAATTCCGACGACAATAGTCGAGAAAGTAATCACATGGCCCAGTCGAGAAAGTCGTAATTCTGAAGCGGCTAAGCCCACTTGTAAACTACAAATTAAAATAAAAAATAGATCAAGAGATTCTTGTGGCTTAGCGTCGATAACTACCCAAACAACTAAGCCATTGTAATCTAGAAATTAAAACAAAAAAAAACTCAGCCTTTTTTCAGTTTTTACCAGAAGATTGATTAATTTTTCCTCTCTAATGTAGCATATCACATGATTTTTGTCTGACAAACCAAACAAATTAAACTTGCTTTTACAATCCATTATTGACAAATGGGAATTAAACTTGCATAATAAGAATTTTAAATATATTCTAAAGTCTAAATCCAGCACAAAGCACATCTGACCAGAGGACACATTAACATCAATTAAAAAACTGAATGTTGAAAGCACTATTTGAAAATTGCCACAAGGAAGGAGTAGAGTATTTGGAATTTGCAGATTGAATAGAACATTTCTCCATTAAGCCATATACTAATTAAACCTCTAGTTTTGCCGTTAAAATTAGACCACAAAAAATAAGTCATTGCCTTTTGTAACCTGTGCATAAACAAAAATACACAATTCAAGTGCCTGAAATGAAATAAGGTCAATCATTTTTTTTTTTGAGAGTTAAGGCTTCACCTTTTTGGGGAAATTAGAGGCAAATGCAATACAGATAGTGTATGTAAATATGTTATTAATACGAAAATCAGAATACTGCAGACAAACAAATCCCTCCTTGTGATCATGCTACACTATAATTCATTTGCAGAGATGGCAATAAAGATCAAACAATGTATGAGGCCTTGACGTCTAATGTGAAATTGCAGAAAACTGATTCTAACCCATCAAGAAACCAGCTAATCAACCTTAAAAAATGCCACATTAAATTACCTCCTTGAGACAATCCAGGATTTAGGCGCTTCAGAGCTGGAGCAAGCCAAGTGTAAATTAATCAGTAAAGCGTGGTGTTTGGAGTGATGGAATCATCCCAAAGCTCTTGCATCGTGGTGGGGCAAGTTAAGTGCCCTAAGTTGAACCATTTGAGAATGTTGGACCTCTCATAGGTTTGTCCCGTGCACAGAGTCACAGGGTCTTGCATTGGTTCCAGAGAGATTGGACAAATGAACACGCTTGGGACTTCACATAACTCAAGCTCTTCAATCATTTTTCCCAGATCCAACTTCTCACACACCCCACTCCCCACAACGCCACCGTCAACCCCACCCAAAACACCGTCTTTCACGGCCGTGTCCAGATCTAGAATCTGGCCGTCGCCACCACCCTCAAACCCCGCAATCATGTCCCTTTTAGAAGACTGAAACATCGGCATTTTTGAAACCCCCTTTTTAGACCTACTCAAGCGATGGAAAAAAAAACCCAAACACCACAGAATCACTGCAATGAAAAGCACTCTTCAAGGGACATCACGCTACACCCTGCGCCAAAGGGAAAGAAGGTGAATCAAAAATAAAGAGGAATATATTATAACTAACTCCCGAGGCAATCATCAGATTAACGAGATTATTTCATCTCATCATCATAGCACCTTCTCCCTCGTTTTTTATTTCATTTCAACAATCGCATAGGGAATGTATACGGTGTAAACAAAATCGGAGAAGTAAACATCGGGAAGAAGCTTACCTCGCCGGAAAACGTGGTCCGCGGAGCCGGCGTTCGTGATTAAAAGGGATGTGCGCAAAACGGTTCTGTGGAAGCTTGCCGGCGCTTTCAGCCTCTCCCTCCCTTCGAATGAACCTCCCTGCTGCACCACCCGGCGTAAGCCTGAGACCAATACCGAAAGTGAGGGAGAAGAAGGGGGTGGGTGAATGTTGTGGCAGCTGGGAAGAAAGAGGATTAGGGTTTTAGGGAATTTTAGGATTAATTTTTTTTAAAGGAAAATATATTTTGGATATATTTAAAAAATAAAAAATTTGATAAATCACTTGTCATTAGGGGTGTTCATGGATTGGTTATTAGTGTAACCAAAACCAAATCCAATTAAAACCAAATATTAGGTTGGGTTTTCAAATCCAAATTTTTAAAACCGGTTCTCAAATATGGTTATGGATATAAAACCGGTTATTCATCAGGTTATGAAAGCAGGATTCTGTTTGTTAGGTTATGGCAGTTTACATTTAAAAAACCAGGTTCTGAGCAGGTTATGGATCTAAATCAGTTATAAAGCGGTTTTTCTATATAAATTGGTTTTAAATCATAAAACCGGTTTCTTGTACTAAAATTGGATTTTACAAATAAAAACAAATTTATAAATAAAAAACAAAATTCAACCTCACAGTGAAGAATCATGCACCATAAACCACGGGAAAAATATATTAAAAAGAATAAAATCAATTGGATTTGAACATCAATTTAATTGAATCTAACTTGAGCCCATGTCATGCTCGTGAATGCCTTCGATCGGGGTCCCGATTCTATAATCACATCTTGGATCGCGCCCTTTGTGAAGACTCCCAAGTATCCGAGTCTCTTGGTGGAAACCGCAGTCCTTTCACTCTGGTACTTTTAGTCTTGAACTTGGTCAACATCTTCCTTCCAATCACAACCACTTCCCTCTGAGCGATCCAATCAAAATCATCCACAGTTTCCATTTCCAATCATTCAACAATAAGCTTGTATTTGAATCACATGCCAAACACACCCAAAAAAAAATAACACAGAGATAGATAAGCGAAAAATTTATTTTGCATCAGTGGAACCTCGGAAAGTAATATGAAAAAGTGAAGTGACCCCCGAAATATCTGGACTTGAGCAAACTTGCAAGAAAATTCCTCCAGTCTAATCTTGAATCATCAGGAAAAAGTGATTCAAAGCAAAATCACGAGTTGAATAAACTTGCGATGGAATTCCTTGAAATTCGATTCCTTGGCGCTCTATCAATCTCGTGGATACATTGATGAGGTTTGGGGCATATTCAAAGAGGTGAAGCAGTGGAATGCTCTATATGTATGGAATCACCAGGATGATCCTGTGTTTACACCATGTGCACATAGATTTTGTAGAGAATGCCTCTTCATTCTTTGGGGAGCTCAAGGGTGGTAAGTGTCAGATATGTCATCAATCACTCATGAAAAAAAAAAATCATCACCCGAAATTACGCAATAAAGGGTCGAGATGCCAAACCAGTTGGATATGGACATCCAATTTAATAACTGGACAAATAACCTCAACCATTTTTGGAAAAAATAAAATGTCCGGTTAAATATTTTTGAACAAATATCGGGTTTTTAAAATTTGGTTATGGATATGAATAAGGTTAAGCCATGTAACTGGTTATTTTGTTCACCCCTACTTGTCATGTTATGTGACAAGATTAATACGGATTTCTGTTTGCCAAATAGCAAAATTTGATAAATCAATATGTTAACTATCTGAAGCGGCTAAGCCCCGATCTTGCTAAATGCATAATATAGTAAAAAAATCATGACATATATATTTTATGTTACTGACGGCTAAGCCGTCGGTAATTCTGAGCCGACCAATAAGCCCTGTAATTACCAGCTGACTAGCTCGATGCGTAATAAAATCGTGAGGCATATATTTTATATTCTTGACGGCTAGCCGTCGGTATGATGAGGCGACTAATAAGCCCTCTGTAATTACTGCAAGCGGCTAAGCCGTCGGTAAAAAATCGTGAGGCATATATTTTATATTCTTGGCGGCTAGCGAAATCTGTATTCTGACGGCCCGTAAGCCTGCTGTAATTACCGGCGGCTAAGCCGCGTCGATAACGTAACAAAAATAATTTAAATGCTTGATTTTTTCCTGCGCATTCTTGACGGCAGCGTCGGTAATTAAAATAATGCAAGCGAATTAAAGGCCGTCGATAAAATTAAAATTCCGTCGATATCTGTGATTTTCTTGTAGTGCAATCGGCTACTTGATGAATTCGGCTGCTGCTAGCTTCGGCCAGCTCTTAGGAGTATTTTGGGTGTAAACACACTCCAGTGCTGCAATCCTTGGTCAAAAGGTCTAAGAGCAACAACAAATCAAAGCTATTCAACAAAAGTGTAATCGAATCATGACAGAGATTGAGAGAGATCGAGCGATAGGTGGACACTTTCATTTACCTTTGGCTTTCTTGTCAATGTCAGAGAGAATGAAGCACGAACAACGATCGATAGGTTTCAGTCATGTGCGATAGGTTGAAAGTGAAAAAAGGGTTTTTTGGGGGGGAGGGGGGAGAGGAAAAGGGTTTGAGGAATGCTGAGACTGAAAAAAAGGAGAAATTTTGGGAATCGCAAGGGAAACTAAATATTCAATTAGAGGGGGTTTTCAACCCCCTTAAATTAAATGAATTTTTTTACGCATTGAAGGCCGAAGTGCCACTTTTAACATTAATTTGGAGAGGTTTAGGAAACCTCCGCAAAAAAAACCCCGCAATTCAGCGTGTTTTTTGTTGTGGGCTGAGGTTGTATATTGCCCTGGTAAACATAGCTGAAAATGCAAGATAGTGGCGCACAAATTGTTTGAATGCACATGGTATGGGTGTTGTAGTTTATGTGGTGACAAATTATGATGCTATTGTAAGACATGTAAGACTCATATGTATTGTAATTGGCTTGGCTCACCTTGTGCCATGCCAGTTTGTTATCATCTGGAATAAAATCTTTTTGCCTTTTTAAAAAAAAAAGATTGGAAATTTAAAGGAACTAGGCCATTTAAATGTTATAGATGATAATACCGATGCCGTGAAAACAAAACAAAACATTGACTAGAAAACAACCAAGCTTCATGATGAAAAGCAATATGCCATGCATATGCTCCACCTCCAACTAAAACCGGCTGGCAGCCACGTCATAATTCTCATGAGAAAAGAAAAATTAATATAATTAATTCAACAACTAATATACACATATTATATTATAATCTAAGTCTTAATTTTAAATTAATTACTCACTTTTTTTTAATTTTTTTAAAAATAAATTCCTCACCTTAAAAAAAAAAGAAATCCGAGATTGTACCACAAAATTTTGGCATTAAGCCTGTGTCGCAGCTGAATTAACTTTTGCATGATTAATGTGTAATTCTTCACCAAATAAATAAACAAACTGCGATTCATCATGTTGACAATTATTTTAAGAAATATTCGGAATATGAATAAACAAACAAATTCTGCTGACCTGTTCTTGTTGATTATTACAAGGGCAGTCAATGGTCGGCCATGTCCATGTCTTTGTTTCTATAATCCTATAATATTTTTTATCCGGACAATGCTGCTACCAAATCGAACCTTGCATTTTTTGTTATTTTTGAGGTGTTAAAATTCATATAAATACAAGGATTTTTGCATTTGGGTGTCAGAGATTATAGAAACTGAAGTCTTGTGTGAGATTCTCACACAATTGAAGGCAAAGAGATGGCATTGTTTGCTATTAATATTGTTTCATTCTTTTTCTTTCTTCTCTTCTCTCTGGCCATGCTTGACATGCACGTAGCTAATGAGGTAAAAGCTGCCCCAACATTATTCATATTTGGAGACTCAACATTTGATGTTGGAACCAATAATTTTCTCAACTCTAAAGCGAAGGCCAACGTCCCCTTTTATGGGATTGATTTTCATCATTCAATTCCCACAGGAAGGTTCAGTAATGGCTTCAACACTGCTGACCAAATTGGTAAATACATTTGAACAATGAATTTTTTATATAAGATATTGTGTTTGAATTGTACGTACATTTATATGATTTTATTGATTTCCTTGCATTTGTTTTTTTATTCTGTGGAAATTAGCTAGACAATTTGGTTATCAGAAGAGTCCACCACCATTTCTGGTTTTGGAGAAATCTCAATACAGTTTCAAGCAGAACATTCTGCAGGGTGTAAATTTTGCGTCTGCGGGATCTGGAATTCTTAGACATACAGGACACAACCAATGGGTAATTAGTATTTTGTAGTAACACTCTTTACTCTTCCCGTGTAATAAAATATAATCTACAATTGACTAGGCTTGTTAAAAGGTTTCTGTCAAAAAAAAGGCTTGTTAAAAGGTGAAAATTTGATTATAAAAAAGGGTGGATGACAGGTAGGGATGAGAATAGAGCAGTTGTCTGGGCTATATGACTTAGTCTATATTAGACTCCGGTTAGGAAAGATATTTTTTTTTTGGATATAGACAATTTTTCAAAGCCTATTTAACTAAAAAGGTTAAAATTCGAACCGCCCAAAAAATCTTTTAAGCCTAACAGTTAGTCTATTTAAGTAAATATAAATAATAATTTTTATTATCATCGCTATTATATTAGATTTAATACATTTTGTTAAATCATTTACTTGTCGACAATAATTTAAGCATATTGGCCTACCTAAATTTTTGACATATCTAAAGGCCTTTGTTTCAAAATAGAATTTAAATAGGCTATAATATAATGTCAGACTCTCTAAAAGGTCAGATTAGACCTTAAAAAATATTTATATTATACAAATAAATCAGAATCAGACTTTATAGAACTTAACTTGTCCTATATATTTTCACTCATATGTCTCATGTTTTTTAGTAGTGGGGGTTATAATTATAATTTTTTATAGTTTTTTTTATAAATATAATTTATTCTCATTTGCCTATTATAGCCCGTTAGTCTATTTAGAATAACTTAGATGACTTATTTAAAGACGTTAATTCTAAGTAGGCTACCAGGCTTTCAAAAAGACTAGGCTAGGCTTTAAAAAGCCTATATATAACTCGTAACTAGGGATGATAATTGGACCCAAACCCGCTATGTACTCGCAAAAAATACCCACAATGGGCAGGGTAAAAACCCGTTTTATGGGTATGGGCTCGGGCCTGACAATTATTCGCAAATCTGAGTGGGCAAATGTGTGGGTACGGGCACACTAGTGCCCACCCCGCCTATATATATAATTTTTAATTAGGTTCCGCTTTTTTTTTGCTGGGAAAAGTGTTCATTTTATTAATTTGTTATTTACGAATTTTATGTAAAAGTGTCCATTTTTATTCGTAATTAAATATATAAGTTTATAGATCTATTGTTTTGGATGCTCATTGCGCGATATTTACTTATATTTTATGTTTTGGATGTTTTTATTTAGTTAAATACCTTCATTTGTAATGTATTATTAGCATATTTAAAAGATTTTTGGATCGTTTTTCAATTGTTATAATATTTTTTGTTATTTATTGTTTTTCCATAATTAAAATACTAGTAACGGGCGCAGGTATGGGTACTTAGATACCCAGAGAGTACGGGTATGGGTACTGAAGTTGCCGCCCACGCGGGTACGAGTCTGGGTACGGGCATTTTTTTTCAAACGTGGGTATGGGGACGGACACTATAGCACCCTATCCAGAGGGTGCCCATTGCCCTTTCTACTCGTAACAAGCCAGACTTAGGCCTTAAATTTTTTGAATAGATCAGGTTTGGATATTGCAAAGTCCGACGAGGTTCATGTAATATCAATCATTGATTTATTAATTAACCGTTAATATTTTTTATTATTTTCTTATTTTAGATTCTAAAGAGAGTTTACTCACTTTTTTACGGCAATTGAGTTCACTTAATTTAGAGGAGTCGTATTCTTTTTTTATATATACTAGTACTAGTACTATTATGTACCTTTAATTAAACAATTATTTAAAGACGGAAATCTTGTCTTTGCAGGGAGAAGTAGTTTTCCTTGAAAAGCAAGTGCAACAATTTGCATTGGTCCGTGGAAAGATCACTGAGATATTGGGGCCATCAAAAGCTGCCAGTTTTGTTTCAAAGGCTTTGTTTCTCATTAGCATTGGTGGCAACGACCTCTTTGACTTCGCACGTAATGACAGTGATATTCATTTGGGAAAGGAGGGATATATAGCCGTTCTACAGATCAGCTATTACTCTCAAATAAGGGTAATAATTTTTATAAATTTTGCACAGCATAAATATCAGTTCGATTGTTATAAGGCAAAATATAATTAAACATATTTGTAAAAATTGTTTATCATAATTATTAAATTCAAAAGAAATAATACACGAAAGATATTGTTCATTTATTGGCATTAATATTTGCGAAATGCAGAAACTATATGAGTTAGGGGCTCGGAAGTTTGGCATCCTCAGCGTTCCAACCATAGGGTGTTGTCCTGCGGTAAGCTCAGCAAATAGAGGGAACTGTGTGAAGCCACTGAATGATTTTGCTGTCGCGTTCTACGCTGCAACTCGGACTCTTATGCAAAGGTTGAGTTCGGAGCTAGAGGAGTTTGAGTACTCACTCGGCGACACTTTTGCAATGACCACGACTTTGTTAAAAAGCCCATCGGTATTTGGTAAGCACCCTGACGACTACCTCTGTCCCATGACAAGTGTCGGTTTAAAAAAAAATTCTCAAAATAAGCGGGTTTTATCTATTTAATGTAATATTAATTATTGTTTTCTATTTTTACCCCCAAAATAAGATTGTATGTATCATTTCCAAGTAATTATACTCCTTCCACTTCATATTGTAAGAAATAAAACCCTAATTCACACAAATAAAGAAAAAACTTGGAAATAAGCTAATTTTAATTAATACACACAAAGAATTAATTTTTTTTCAAAAAACACCTCTTCTATGAAATGAGTGAAATGATGACTTGTAATTAATTGCACTACTATAAGTAATGATATAATTTGAAAATTGATGTATGTTTCTTATATTTTACACAAAAAAATGGACCCATTTGTTTCTTATAATATGGACCGTAGGGAGTACTTCATTATGTATTTATGACAATTGTTAGTATCCAATATACTTTTGTAAAATTGTTATCATTTTTATTCATTTATAATTTTTTCTTAATCTGTGTGAAAAAACTTAGGACGACACTTATTATGGGATCGAGGAGTAATAACAGTATGAGTGATGTTATTTGGCCCGAATGAGACAATACGAAGGAGGCACGAAAAAAATTTGATCAGTCAGTTCCTTTATAACCAACCATACATGGTTGGTTGAAAATGAAAAAAAAAAAAAGATTAATTACGTGCAGCAGCATCCCATGTAGCAATTATTCGGGCTATCCAGCATTTTCCAAACAGTATACCTAACATGTATATGGTTTTACTTTCCAATCAAATGACTTATATCATTCAATTTTTAGGTAATTATTTACTTAATGGAATTAATCTAAGGAATTTTAATAATTGTACTTGTACACTAGGGATGATCTGTCTGAGAGGAATGAAAATAACATGTATAACAATAAAATCATGAGAGAATTGGAAATTTATTTTGTAAAACTGTATAACTTATGTATTAATTTATTTTGTAAAACAGTATAACTTATGTATTAATTAAATATTTTTTAAATTAATTGAGACCAACATGTTGTAGGGTTAAAGGATACAAAGTCAGCATGTTGCGGAATTGGAAAGTATAATGGAGAGGGTCCATGCATTAAAGCTTTGAACGCTAATCTTTGTGCAAATCGTGATGATCACTTGTTTTGGGATTGGTTTCATCCCACAGAGAGAGCTTCGGAGTTGGCAGCTGAGACGCTATTTGCGGGAGGGACTGAGTTTGTGTTTCCAAAGAATTTCAGTCAGTTAGTTTGTTGATTCGAATCTGATTTCTAGGGGGATAGTATCCAATTACTTGAAACTAAAATAAAATAAAACTAGGCATTTCTCAATGCTTTTCATATGCCCTTATGTTGAGAATAATTATCATGCATAAAATGATATGCAGAGTGATGGGACAAACTGCACATTTGTGTTGGTGTAATGTAGTAAGATTTACCTTATGTAATTGGCATCCCGTGTTTACGCACTTGGGGACTAGATCTCGATGTAGGTATGCATTGACACTTATTTAGCACACAGTTCTGTGGGCGATATATGGGACCTACAGAATGCATGCATATTCTCTGGAAATGTGCCGGATGTGGCGGTTCTGATTGACCCACTACAACATTTTTGCTTTTTGGCAACAGTTGAAAAGTGTAGGCAAAACTCTAAAAAATGTTGCCTAAACGTATAGGCAACAGTTTTCGGGAGTAGTCTGTATGAGCGTTACCTATTGTTTAGGCAACATTTTTTCATACCTTTTGGCCACACTTCAAAAAACTGTTGCCTGTTGTTACGAATAGGCAACAGTTATCACGCCAACCTAATGCAACAGTCAGAAAATGTTGCTGAACTTAACTACAGGTCACAACTGTTCCCTAAACTATAAAACGCAACATTTTAACACTGTAACTATCGCTTATAGACAACATTTTTTAACTGTTTGCACATAGTATTGGGTACAGTTTTAACATGTAAGCATAACCCTATTTCGAGTTAGTTGATAACTGTAGCCTAAACGACTAAAGACAACATTTTACAACTGCAATCTTAATTTTATTTTAATTTCAAAAAATTTAAAATAACGCTATCAAATTAAAAAAACTATTTTGCCTTAATATTATATTCCACAAGTTTACAAATAAAATCATAAATTGATTCCATATTCAATTCGCATCCAAATTTAAATTTTCAAAGATGATTCATAAATAATAAATGGATCAAGTGTCACATAATATATGTTCTGTAATAGTAGTTAAACAACAAATTAGTTTAAACGTCAATCCAAATCATAAACAAAATAACATCATAGTTTGACCAGATCTAACATTTTGAAGCATGAGGCTAACAAAAAAACACAACCAAAACAAATATCTAGTGAGAACTGAAATCCATATGCGTGGAACTCCTCCATAAAATCTTGCATCTGCTCGCTGTTAACTAAAATCCAAATCGTCATCTTGGAACTCCTTCACAAAATCTTGCATCTCCTCGTCATTTGCATCTTGTCCAATGAGATCATTCTACACAAAAGAATGAAAAATAAGACCAAAACTTTTGAATAATGTAAAAACGATAAATTTGTAAGTTATGTATAATAGTTACCTTCTTAAAATTTGGAACATGTGTTGATGTGGAAGAATGCATATGTGGCTGTCCAATCACTTTTTGGACACTATTTGCATCACCAGGAGATAATTCTAACAAATTTTCTAATGATTCCATACTATCTCCAGGCCGACAATGTTGGAATAAGGCTTTCATAGCATATTTTAACCTACCCACCATATCTTCCATAGTCTGCACTTTTTCATTTAGTGAAGTGACCTCTTCATTATGTGCTTGTTTTAAAGCAGTAATTTTTTCTTTTTGCTTTAAAGAAGTTTTTGTGACATTTCTCCCATAACAACGCACCATTCCAGGATGTTCCTTCCCAAGCACAACTTGCAAGGCTTCTACATTACTTTCCTCATCCTCAATCAATTCTTGAAGTTGAGTCTAGCACAAAAAGTGAAATTAAATGTTATACACGTGCAATAAAATGATCCTACAAATATTCCCTAAAACACAGATGTATATTCAGATCCAACATTTGTGGAAGCTTTCTTGATGGCACACAGCAAATATTCCCTTAAAATCAGGCACACAGGAAATAATGAAAAAGATTATCCATGATAATTTAAGCTATAGGGAAGTGCTAACTGGAACCAAAATAGGCCCATTATATAAGCAGGGTCTCACTGTTGGAACTTGGAAATAAGAGACTGACTAACATGATCTAGAGAATCACGTTCCCCTTATCATAATACATGGATCCTTCTTGTGTGTGGCTTATTTGTTCTGACTCACATACATTGTTGTTTCCAAATTTCACAGGCAATCATAAATCTTCCTTGCATGTTTTGAATATAGGAATTGAATTCTTTAGAATTATTTCTTATTTTCATTTTTCTGGGGTTAAAAATTAATTTACCTATAAAAGAACAGTACAGAGCAGTAGGATCAGCAATTGTCTGAAAACCATAAGATATGAGACAAAATGTTAAGAGTGGGAGGACAAATCCACTGCCCGCCAAATATCCTAAATAACTTAGCAGAAATCAGCCTAGCAGCCTCACAAATCCATATTAAGTGTTGTTCTCGAAGGGGAAAAAAGAACCTTCACGTTAGAGAGAGTTTGAACTTTCAAAATGAAGCTGCAAGGACAGTATTAAGTGCATTGTGTAACTTTTATAAATTATCAATTCTTTTTGCCAGTTTGCTCTGTTGAAGGAAGGCTGGATACCATTTATTTTCATAATCATAAGGAATATTTGTGTCCATTTATATCGCACTATTCTCCATATCCAGTTGCACGTTTTTTGATCAAGAAATAAATGGGGAGAGCACTTGGTTGCTGTTTGGTTTTCTTATGCTTTTTGATTCATTTGACAGATGCTGCAGACTGGAACATACTAAATCAAAAGACACACAATGGACTCAAGAAGTACCAAGCATGAAATTTGCGATCTGTTTGGTTTTCATTTGCGATCTGTTTTTCCAGTATCAAATCACGTTGCTAAAAGACTCAAGAAGTACCAAGCATGAAATTTTGAGTGAAACAATTTCAACTAGTTCTACTTCTACTGTAAATGTAAATAAAACACAGTTAGGTCAATTCACAGCTTACTTACAATTGTATTTTCAGTTTCCGTATCCAATTGTTTTCCTTTATTCCCTTCCGAGTTTCAATAAAAATTTACTGCTTGGGTGGGCTCACTCTCTTCTTTTGCACGCTACATAAAACAAAAGCATTAATTATAATGAGTATCACACAATGACAACACCACCATTGAGCCAAAATTTCCAAGATTCCAAGCGCACAACTACTAATTACATACATGTCATTAGCTAGCAAAGCACAAAAGAGTATTACCAATTTTTCACGTATTATAGCAAAGTTTGTTGGTCCCATTCGATGCCTCCACTTTTGTTGAGCTCTACTTCTAGTGTTTCTTTCAGCGATTGACTGCACATAATTAAAGAGAATATAACAATGAGTTATTATATATTTATCATACATGCACTAAAACCAATTATAAATCTTACTTGTATAGTTTCCAAACTCCAATATTCACAAAGCTTCCTAAAATGAGATTACGGAATATTTGGAGGACGATGTTTGAGCCTCTCACCATGTTGGAATACTTCAAAAATTATCCTTCTTTACTTGGTGTTTATATCGTCTCCAAGAATCTCTAACAAAGAGTCTCAACCCAATCACGTGCTTCTTTCAAGAAATAAACTTTCTCTACAAAATTATAAACAAGAAATCAACCGCATCAACATATTGTAAACAAATAGACATGCATATTCTTTTTAAAATACATACATTAGTGTATCTCCATAAACCCTCTATATTACGATCCGCATCTCTTTCCAACTTGTGTAAATCAAAGGACAAAATATTGCTTTCCTAGCCAAGGTTCCCAAAAAGAGGCTTAAGTTGGACACCGCTTTATTAGTAGGCCCAATAGGTTGACCATCCTCATTAAATGTCACTTCTTCTCGCTCTTCCTTAGTTCTTGCATGAATCATTTTGCACAAAGTCATCCCTCGAGTTCTTTTCTTGGTTGTTCCTATGTTTAGTACACAAATCATCAACATAATAAATTAAGATATAATTTTAACATTATTATACACATAACTTATGTAATCATTAACATGAAACAAGAAATTAATTACCTTCTCCCACTTATTTGTTTGTGTTTGTCACTTCCTTTTCTTGATTGATATCTCTCTCAGCTTGTGCAAAACATTCCATATCTTCTGGTTGACTCAAGTCTCTATTTCTTCCGGATGTTGTTTGGTTTTGATTCACTTTAAGGGGCCGTTTGGAGCTAAGGTGGCAGCCGTTTTGGGTCTTTTCTCCTTCCAAGGACTTAGTTGCAGCCTTTTCTTTTGAATGTTGAAGTTGAATGAAGTCATCAATTGACATTGATGGGCATGTTGGCACCCTCTTTACCTTTTTTGAGCATTGAGTTTTGGACATCATTGTCTCCAGAGAAAGCTTATGCTTGTCTTGTTGTTTTGACTTCGTTGAATGGATGGGGATTTCACTTGCAGCAATGTTCCTTTTCAAGTTGCTATCTACCTTGTCTACACCTCTATTATTCCCATGTAGTCTCTCATGCAATATATCCACTGTAGCTTTCTCACGTGTTCGTTTCTTTGATGTTCCTATTTGAGAACCATTAAAAAAAATATGAAAATCAAACAATTGTTTATAAAAGCATACAAAAAATTGTACACACTTTTCTATAAATTATCATGAAACAAGAATATGGTATACCTTCTATAACTTCTTTGTTTATCACTTGCTGCTGTTGATTGGTATATATATTCCCCAACATGTGCCAAACCTTTCATAGCTTCACGATTCACTTTGAGCCTTTCTTTTTTCTTTGCGTCAATGTTTTTGTTCAAGTTGTCAGCTACCTCTTGAACTTTTTCTCTGTTATTGCCCTGTAGTCTCTCATCCAACCTATCAGTTGTAATTTTCCCACGAGTTCTTTTCTTTGATGGGCCTAATTTCAAAGGAGAGTCATCTAAATTAAAGAATATAAAAATTAGAAAAACATCTACAAAGAATACAAAAACAGAATTTGCACATGCTTTTTTGCAATCATTTTCATGAAATAAGATAAGAAAATGATTTTACCTTCTACAACTTCTACAACCTCTTGAACTTTTTGTCCAGAATTCCCTTGTAGCCTTTCATGTAATTTATCAATTTTCTCCTTCTTAATTTGCAAAAATTTCTTTGCCAACTCATTGCTTGATCTAAATTGTTTTTGATGGAAAGAAAAATCAGAACTTCCTTTTGCCGGACTTAGACCAATCTTTCCAGGATTAGATCCACCATCTCTTGCATTTCTTGCTCTTTCCATTTGGCTAGTGAATATGAAATACAAAGAAAGAAACTCAAATATTACACAAGTATATAATACAATCAACAAAAAATGAGACAATCAGTAATGCACTGTCAATAAGAAAAATGAGACACCACTTGATGCACTCTTAAGTATTGTGTAAAAATCTGCCCATAAAGTGAGTTTAATATATTTTAAATGGAACGAAATGCAGTCTTATAGTATATTACCTGATTATTATATACAACAATGTCTACTAAACATGCTACTCCATAAAGTCTCATGCACTATCTTCAAAACTAGAATCATCAGTGGTTTCATCTTCACTTTCAAAGCTTGCTTCATCATCACTTTCATTTTCTTTTTGTTGAACATGAAGTTCAGATATAGGCATTTCAAATATATCATCAGTACATCTTTCCTAACCAAATCAACTTCACAATCATCTTTCGAGATATCAAGGTTTGTTGAACTCTCATATCCATGGTCATCTAAAATGGAACTTTCTCCCATATCAAATGAGTCCCTTGGAAGTGCCTTCAAAACATAGTGTCTATTTTTGTTAAAAGGATCTTCAATAAAGAAGCATTGGTGCACTTGAGATGCTAGCACAAATGGATCATTCTAGTAGCACTTTTTATTAAAGTAAACGCATGGCAACCCATATTTATCTTCTTCAGCTACAAACCAGTCACATTTAAATAATACATATTTAAAATGACCATAATAATCTAACTCTATAATATCCTTTATTGTCCCATAGTAGGTCATACTAATTTTTTCAGGATTTTCATCCTTTGCACTTCTAAAGCTTTGAGTTAATGCCTCTAATGTCACACCACTATTTTGAGTTTTCAGCCTTGCTTCACGTTTTCTTGTATGAAACCTGTACCCATTAATAACATAACCAGAATACTTTTTGGAAACATCATTTGGTCCCCTAGATAACACCTTTAACCAATCAGATATTTCCTCATTCATGACACGTGCTTCAAACCATTGAATGAAATCTTCTCTCTGACTTTTAGCTTTGCTCCGCTTTCTTCTTTTCCGAGGATTATAACCATCAACCTCATGCTCTCTACAAAATAATTAACTAAATTTTCAATGTACAAGAAAAAAAATCATTATAAAAATTAAATGTTGTAGTAAGTTGATGATGGTACCTAATGTATTCTTGCACTTCATCACAATTGAATAAGATATACCCATGGGCTTGGTTTTGGGACTTTTGATCAAGAGAAATTAGTTTCACTCCCCCAATAGGATGACCTATGTTAGGATTCTCATCACTATTTCGTGTCATTCTATTCATCCTTGTATCTACACCACTGGACAAATATCTTGAACAAAATGTCAGAGATTCTTTAACCAAGTATGCTTCAGCGATAGAACCCTCTGGGCGACTCTTATTACGGACAAAAGATTTTAATTCACCCAAATATCTTTCCATATAACCTCATTAGCAAGGTGAATTGGTAAGTGAACCATTATATCAAAGAAACTTGGAGGGAAGATCCGCTCCAATTGGCAAAGAGTTTCTGCAATCTCTACTTCCAAGTGATCTAAACTTTTCAGGTCGATAACCTTTTGGCATAAACACCGAAAGAAGGAACAAAGCCGGATCAAAGGAATGGCAACCTGATTAGGGGTTATCCCTCTTATTGCTACTTGCAATAAGTAATGTAGCATAATATGAGCATCATGACTCTTGTACCCAAAAAATTTTCCTTCAGCAACATGCACACATCGAGAAATATTAGAAGCAAGGCCATCGGGAAGTTTTACACTCTTTAAAACACCACAAAAAATAGATTTCTCATGCTTGGTTAGGGAGAAACATGCCTTTGGGATTTGGATTTTCTTACCATCACTAGTTGCCTTCAAATGGAGATTCTTTCTAATCCCCATATCTTGTAGGTCCAAGCGAGCATTTGCATGATCCTTTTTCTTCCCTTCAATCTCTAAGAAAGTCCCAATTATATTATCACATACGTTCTTCTCTATGTGCATTACATCAAAGTTATGACGTAAAGTATTATCCTTCCAATACGGTAATTGCCAAAAGATAGACTTTTTCTTCCATGGACCAGCCGATTTTTCTTATCCTTCTTCCCCAATGCATCAGGGATGTCTTGTAAGTCTTCTAAAATTCTTGTTGCATCTAACAAGGTGGGTGCAGACCTATATTCCGTCTTTCCATTAAAAGAAGCCTTATTTGATCTCCACACATGATCCGAATCCCAAAAGACTCGATGACCCATATAACACATCTTCCGACTATGTTTTAAGTAAGTAGAAGAAGTTCCATAATGACAAGCGGGGCAAGCAAACTTCCCTTTAGTGCTCCAACCAGATAACATGGAATATGCAGGGTAGTCACTAACGATCCACAAAAGAGTCTGCGCAAGATCTGAAATGATTGATTTTTGGAAATATCATACGCTTTCTCCCCCGACATCCCACAATAGCTTTAGCTCCTCAATAAGTGGCTGCAGATACACATCAATTGCATTTCCGGGTGATCGTGGTCCAGGAATTAGTAACGACATCATACAATTTTCTGCCTTCATGCATAAATTTGGCGGATAATTGTATATTGTTAATACCACCGGCCATGTGCTATTTGAAAGGCTCATAGTCCTGAATGGATTAAACCCATCACTAGCCAAACCAAGTCTGATATTACGAGTGTCAAGAGCAAAATTTGGATGCTTTGCATCGAAGTCTTTCCATGCTTGGCCATCGTGAGGATGCCTTAACCTACCATCCCTCAACGCTCTTACGCATGCCACCTTAATAAATCGGTGTCTTTGAACACATAAAGAGTCTTTTCAATCTTGGAATTAAAGGAAAATGTCTCAGCACTTTAGCGGGAACCTTGTGAGCTTTTTTAGATTCTTCAAGATCACATTCAACTTCAAGATATTCAATCCACCTTGAAGCTCCACACAGATGACAAGAATCGCCCTCGCCGCTCTTTCCAAAATACCATGCAATCCTTGGGACATGCATCAATCTTCTTATAGTCTAAGCCCAAGTCCCTTATCATTGACTTTGTTTTATTGAAAGAGATAGGGATGTTCAAGTCTGGCATAGCCTCTTTCAATAACTCTAGGAGAGCGATGAATGATGCATTGCTCCATCCATAGAGACATTTCAACAAATAAATTCGAATAGTGAGCGATAAGGTGGAAAAATTTTTACATCCTGGATACAACTCTTGATTAGCATCCTCAACTAGTTTAAAAATTTCTTTACGTCCTCATTTAGGCCTTCATGTACTCCACTTGCTTCACCACATCTTTAAATGTCTCGAACAATAAGCCATCAATATTATCGTATGAGACATCACCATCAATATCGTCAGTAAGACCCATAAAACGTTCACCTTCACCAAGGGAAATGCACTTGTTGTATCCATTTACAAATCCTTTGTTTACTAAATGATTAAACACCACATCTTTTTTTTCCCAACCATCATTTACCTTGATCGGCACAAGGGCACAATATCTCGTCTCCTATAATCTCTCCTTTGGTGAAAGCAATATACAAAAAGTAATTAACACCTTTCTTATAATCTTCACCGTATCGAGGCAAGTCTACCCAATCCTTCTTTATCATGTTTGGATTCTTGAATCAAAATCAATTATTTCTATAAGGGAATAAGTTTAAGAGAATATAAAACTAAGAAATTAATGATAAAGTAATTAAGCATTGCTTTAAGAAACCTTTGTACAGACTCCAAGTTTTAGATATCAAGCACCGCTTTTAGAAATCTTTATGCAAAAATGGAAGATAACACAATGCAATCAACAACCTCACACACATGCTCAAGACAAGATGATGAACCAGAGATTAAAATAAGCTCAAATTCAACCACACCTCTATATTATGCCACTGATGATATTTCCTCAAAGAAGATAAAGCCTTCCCAAGAATAAACCTGAAACAAAAAGATATTAAGCCCTTTGGTAAATAGAGACATAACAAAGACAGCAATCACATTTAAAAGAGGGATCAAAAGAAAACATTGTGTAAGTCCATGATGACATTATCCAAAAACTCTACCACCAACACATGAGTACCACAGCTCCCTGCACCTAGTTATAAAGCAAAAAGACATTGCAATCTGTGAAACATACAGCTTTAGCAAAGGCATATTATCTCGGCCGCTCTTCCTAAACCAATGATGCAACATGCATCTATCCATTCATCGATGAAGGTCATTCAAATAAAGGATTCAAGTCACCACCACATTTCAGGCCAAAATTGAATAGTTTGCTATACTCCTTCGGCAGAACTACTTATTTTTGCTTTACAAAACTGAAATGGTGAAAACCATGTTGAGACTACAAGGGCAATGTGTAGCAAGAAATATACTATCTATGTCTGAGCATCATTATTTAGAAGCAGACTTCCCCTAAATGATTTCACGAGCAAGAGCAAAGCAAAAAGATCAGAAATGCAGATTAGATAAATCTGCAAAGAAGGGTCACCTTGTAGACAGAACCCAGTTGGTGATACAAATTGGGTTTTGTCAAATTCGATCTAAGAGAATCGGATCTTTGGAGCATCAATCAGAAACTGAACCACAATATCTAATCCAGCAAAGAAAGCAAGCAAGCACCTTTTTTTGTATTTTTGTTTTTAATTTTAATTTTTTTCCTGGGATCAGAGAAGAAATTGCGAGAGGAAGCAGAACAGCTCAATGAAAGCATTTAGAGAATGAAGACAAATCCATTTAGAGAATGAAGACAAATCTTCATCCATTGGACAAATAAAATACCTTTAACAGGAGCGAGGAGAAGGGGATGAAGCTGTGCGATGGTGAGGCCTGGTTCTCCTCTTCGGTCAAAGAAGCAGCGACGGTGAGATGGTCGCGGCGGTGGGTGAGTGTCCGGTGGTTCATGTATAAGCGACGGTGAGAGCCAATCGAGTGGTGAGAGCTAACGAGTGTCGGCGAAGGTCTCTGTGAAAAGGGCTCGAGTGCCGGCTGAGAGGGAAGGTCGAGTGGCCAAGGGTCGATGGGCTGTAGGGTTTCAGTATCCAACACTGTTAGTTTAAGTTTTTTTTCTTTTAATTCAAGCAAAAAAAAAGTTTTTAAAAAATTTATTAAAAACATTAGTTTTTGGTCATTTGGAGGGAAGAACTAAAAATTGCCGCCAGAAATTTTCTATTAACTCAAAGGCAACAGGCATACAAATGTAGGCTTTTATTATAGATAGTGTAACAATTCAGAACTGTTCCCAGATATAGTTCGGGGAACAATTACTAACTGTTGCAAATAAATTTACATGACAACAGGTCAAAACTGTTCTTATTTTAATTTTAAGCAACACTTATTCAGTGTTGCAAAAGGGGTGTTGCGTAAAACATCATTTTTTTGGCAACAGTCATAAAATGTTGTCTGACCTATGTTTAGGCAACATTTTACACCTGTTGGCAAAAAATGTGTTGCCAGAAGCATAAAATGTTGTAGTGACCGCATCCGATCACTATCCTGGAGGTGGTTTCTTGCGAGGGCGAAATTTACTCCGTGTATGTATTACGAATGGTTTGTTGACCCCTTAGCGTGTATTGAACGATTGTAGCTTTGGTTAGTTGTTCTGTTTGTTCGCTTTTGTTGCAGTTGGCCTTGGCCTTCTGGTCAACTTCGTTGTCTGGATGTACCTTAATTAATATATATTTTGCCATTCAAAAAAAAAAATGGCATCCAGTGCTTAATTTTTAGTATAATTTATTTTTTTCTATTTTTATAATTTTGCAAATGAAAAAAATAATGACATTGTAGTATCTTGTTTGTGCGATTTTTTTTTTGAATGACAAAACATTTATATATATTAGGAGGTACAAGGAGTACTTCAACCCAATAGAGTTTTTTTTTTTTGAATGACAAACATATCTATTAATATATATAAGGGATAAGGAGAGTACTAGAGGTACTCCACCCAACCCAATAGAGCCATACAAAATACCTGTGGGACTCAACTCCCCAACCAAAGAAGAACAGAAAACAACCCAAAGAAGTTAGTGCCTGAGAATACACCCAAGAGGGTTTACATACCACTCATAATGCATACATGGCTGGGATTTCCCACGTGACAGAAACCAACGTCATGATAGAGACCTAATACGATCAACAACATGCTCAACGTCAGGCACTATCCCTATAAAGATGTACCCATTCCGGAGATCCCAGATGACTTAAAGGACAGTATGCCAAATCAGTGGCAGACCCTGTGTACACCTACCAATAGAGCAAAAGAAGGAGAAGAGAGTGAAGAGGTCAGACGGCAGCACAAAATTGCACCCCAACCAATTCACAATGTCGTACCACACCCTGCTCGAGAAAGCACATCTAACAAAAATATGAAGAGCAGGCTCCTGCTGGCATCCACGCAGAATACATACCACACCTGAGTGGTCAGGGATAACCCCTCTCTTGAGCAAGTTTGTCCGAGTCAGTAATCTATCCAGAAGCAACTGCCAGGAGAAGGCAATGGCCTTGGATGGAGCAAAACTCTTCCAAATCTTGCCCAACACCTGGACTCCGTGGTCCGAAAGACGATCAATCTGAGATGAGTACTGAGAAAGGAGACCATATGCAGAGGAGACAGAGAACAAACCACTTGGATGCTTGGTCCAAATCCACCGGTCCAGCACCGCAGGCAGGGGCAAGGGTGCAAGAACTGACCTGAGATCCGTCCACAAGTCGTCTTCCCACACAAAGAATCGACGCCTCCAAGGAATACCCCAGACCCATAGCCCATCCACCCACCTACCATAGTCAGCCATATACGCCTGTGGATCCGCTGCAATGGACATTAGCCTAGGGAATCTGTGGGACAGTGGAAGGTCCCCATCACCCAGCCAAATATCATGCCAAAACGAGGTAGTACTCCCATCTCCAACCACCCTCCTAATGCACCCAAAAAACCAATATGCACCTGAGTCTATGTCAAACCCCACCCGGGATATATCCTTCCACCACACCGATCCAAGGGGAGTAGATGGTTCCCAAAAGTAAGAGGGACATATCACATCACCACCATACTTTGCTACCAACACCTTACTCTATAATGACTCCCCTTCCACCAGCAGTCTCCACCGCCATTTAACTAACAACGAGATATTAACCCTCTGAAGGTCCCTAACACCTAGGCCACCCCCCGCCTTAGGTTTACACACATCAGACCACCTCACCCACGGTATCTTCTGAACCCCAGACGTCCCTCCCCACAAGAACTCCCTCTGAATCCTGACCACCTACTTCCAAACCTTCACCGGCATCCTCATATAAGACAGGAAGTAGATCGGGATACTGGCAAGCACCGAGTTCAGAAGAACAATCCTACCTCCAAGACTCACACTCCTATGTCTCCACCCTAGAAGCCTATTCCGCAGCACCTCCAGCATAGGATCCCAAGTGGATGCATGCCGAGGATTTTCCCCAACCGGAAGACTGAGATACTTGAAAGGTAGTACCCCGGTTTTACAGTTAAGGAAATCAGCAGCCATAGAAAGAAACTGGTCAGCCACATTAACCCCCACCAAACTACTCTTAGCGAAGTTAACCTTAAGGCCTGAAGAAAGCTCAAAGCATCTGAGGATTGTCTTCATCGCCCATAGGTTATCAACGCTAGCCTCACCTATAAAGAGTGTATCATCTGCATACTGTAAGTGAGAGACGATAAGGTCAGAATCCCCCAAAGTGAATCCAGAAAAGAGTCGGTGTGAGACCGCCTGCCGCATGAGGCCTCCCAAACCCTCAACCATCAAAAGGAAGAGAAAAGGGGCTAGAGGATCCCCTTGTTTCAATCCCCTCTTAATGTTAACCTTACCAGTTGGGCTCCCATTAACCAAAACCAACAGGCTCCCGGAAAAGACACATGCCCGGATCCATGCCCTTCATCTAGCATCAAACCCAAAGCGCTGCAACATATAATCTAGGAATCCCCAGTTGACCGAATCATATGTCTTCTCAAAGTCCATCTTAAAGACCAAGCATTCTTTCCCCCTTTTCCTATCATAATCCACCACCTCATTGAAGGCCACCACCCCATCCTTCCTCCCTTTAATAAAAGCAGATTGGGTAGGGGAAATAAGAGTATCCATTACGTTACCCAGACGCGACGCCAAAACCTTAGCCACCAACTTATACAAGCAACCCAGAAGAGAGATAGGCCGATACTCATCTAAGGAGAGCGGGCATTGTACCTTAGGAATGAGAGTTAAGAAGTAGGAGGAGAAGCTTCTCGGTAATTTGGCATTTGAGTAGAATTCCTCAAACAAAATACCCACCTCAGCTCTCAACAGATACCAAAAGGATTTAACAAAAGCAAAATTAAATCCGTCAGGCCTAGGACTCTTATTCCCATCACCAGCTGCCACCACCCCTTCAATCTCCTCGAGTGAAAAAGGAGTCGTGAGGATACTCGACTGCTTAGCTGAAATGGCCGGGAAGACTATCCCGTCCAGCCGCGGACGATCCCACTCCTCCTCGAAAAAATGGCTGGAGACGTAAGGTGTCACCTCCGCCCTAATACCTGCAACACCCTCAATCCAACCATCAACACCCCTAATAGCTGTAATCTTATTTCTGGCACCCCGTGCTTTCTGGCAAGCATGGAAATATCTAGAATTAGCATCCCCTTCCTTCAACTTCCTTACCCGCGACCTCTGGAAAGAGAGACTATCCTTACTCTTCAGGAGGAGCCAAAGGTGAGAGAACGAAGACTTCCTACATGCCGCCTCCACTGTGGAGAGGCCCACTCCTTCATTCATAAGGTCAAGTTCTCTGATCTTCTCCACCAACACTTGAATCTTTTTATCCACCTCCCCATATGTATCATTGTTCCACTGTTTGAGGGCTCCCTTCAAGGTTTTAAGCTTCTCTTTAAGTACAAATCCCATCCACCCAGAACTCTCTCCCATGGATGCCACAAACGTTTAAGGTTTCTAATCTCGTGCTGTAGAAAGAAAAAAAATCAAAACACAAATTCAGGATCAAACAATCTATGATCCTATTGGAACCGGAAACACAATGAAACAAACCAAAAAATATAAAGGGGAAAAAAACACCTCTGGAAGAAACTGAGATGGTACCACCGGGGTTTGACTTAGATTGCAATGACCAATAAGCACTCGACTCCCCGGTTCTTCCTCTTGTGGCCACCGCCTGTTTTGTCTTCGTCAAAGCCGCCCTTGCGCTTGTCAGGGACGAGAAGGAGAATGCCAGCTAGAAGGACGAGAAGGAGAGTGATTCGAACGGCGGCGAGAAGAAGAAATGCGAGCACAGAGATAGAGTTACTTAGAAGAAGAAATGAGAGGTAATTGAGACTCAGAAGAAGAAGAACGTAATTTGAAACAAAAACAAAAGACATTTTACACCGGTTACTCAGAAAACCGGTGTAAAAAGTATGTTTTTAACACCAGTTAAAGTTACCATAGGTGTAAAAAGCAACATTCTTTTTAAAAAACAACCTTTTTACATCGGTTGTTCATATAATTGGTATAAAAAGTTACATGATAATTGCCAAAGTGGAGCGTTAATTTTAAAATTGACAACGTGTCACTTTTTATACCGGTTATATGAACAACCGATGTGAAATACCCAATTATTTTTCGTTTCGTGTACTAGTTGGTTGAATTATGCAAAACATTAATAATATAGTGCCAAAATTATAGCAGTTAGACACATTCGTTATAGTTTGGGCATTTTTTCCCCAGACTTTTAGTTGTGTTTCATGCCATGCCATCTATGAAATTGTATGTTTCTTGTAATTGATACTCTCGTGTCATTTGTAACCTTAGGTGGCGGTTCATGGATGAAACCACTACAATTTTGTATATTGTTGTACTAGTTAATGAACATAACCACTATCTATGTGACACGGAGTTATGGTATATTCTTTATGTTTTAAGTGACAATAAGTTCCCAGGGGGCACAATATAAGTCCCAAATGGCAAATTAGGTTTTCAAATATTTCCAATTTTCTCTATTCAATTCAGATTTTACTCTTGTTCTCTCTGATTACTCTGTCGCTCTCTCTGCTGCTTTATTCTTGCTCTCACTCTTGCTCTTTCTTCTTCTCTTTCACCCTTTCTGTTTCTTCTTATCTCTCACTCTTGCTTTATATGAACCCTTGTGATGTCGCCTTTTGCATTTTCATTTTGAAGCTCTAACTATTGCAATGTGTCATTTGCATCTTTGCTGTCGTTCGTAATGTGTCCTAATTGGGTTCACCGTTTAGGTTTGTCTTTCTGTTAAGTTCTTCTTTTCCCTCAAACCCTAACGTAGTTTTTATTGTATTTTTGTGAAACCGTAATTTTTTTTTTCATTATTTGTTAGGGTTTGATAATATGAAAATAAAATATGATACTTCTATAATTTTCAGAATGTGTTCCCGCCAGACCATCTTTGAAAAGGGGATGTTGAAAGAGACCTTTGAATTTGAATTATACATCAAAAAGTATCTTGATATAAAGATCAATTACTCGTTTGGCCTTAGATAGGAATTTTGTGTATTGCTACGTACAAAGGCTAAAAAAGAGACAAAAATGTCCTTTGTATTTTTTAATTTACTTTTTTTTTAAAAATATTTTTCCTTAGCACATCAATTGTATTTCTATTAGTTTGTATGTATATATGTCATGCGATTGTATAATTTAGGTTTCAACAACTTATTATAATATAGTTATGCAAATAAGTGATTGCAGAAATATTTATTTGTACACGTAGATGGCGTAACTATTGACATAATATGTTGTGTTGAGAGTTTCAATAACTCCAGAAGTAATTTTTATTAAACTTCATATGAGACCATTAATTTCTTTCCAAGGGAGGCAAATGACTGAAATCATCTAATGAAAATGTTGACTAGCAACGTTTTACCAAGGCTAACCAGTGTCGGAAGAAGGAAAAATCTCATTGGAAGACATGAATATCAACCAAAGAAAAGTCCTTGATTCACCTTGGTGTATGATAATCCTGCAAATTATCTATTTCTCATATGCTTCTTGAAGGGATTTTGTCAATTAAATTGGGCATTAAGCATTGTTTATCTAAATTCAGAGTTGTTTTCAACATTTTAGTCTAGATAAGTTAGTTTGAAGAATTTTCTAGACTTTGAGCTACAAATATCAGCATTGTGACATTAGTTGTTGGTATTTTATTGTAGATCTTACAAGAGATAATGAGGGAGCTCATTTGATAAAAATATATTGGTGAACAAATGTAAGTTTCCAATATAGTTTTTAGAAGAATTCTAAGACCATATCTAGAGACACACTCATCCAAATGAGACGATTTTTATTTTTTTGGGAAGATAGAAGTATTACCTACAACTTTGAAGGAGAAGTTGAGACCTCAATAAATCTCTAAGTTGGTAGAATTTATGCTACAAGGCGGCAATGTAAGGTTGATCCTGACAGATTGACCTTTACATGCTGTTGTGACTAAATCTGGAGTTATAGGTATCAAAATGAGATGGATCTGGTTTCGAATGAAAGCTAAAATCTATAGTTTCAACTTTCATTAAGATACCTTAAACTAGTTTAGACTGTAAGAGGTTGAAAAATGTGTAACAACAAGAAACAACTGGAGTAGGAGGGCGCAGGGCACCCATAAGGGCGTCAGATGCATCTTGGGCAATGAATTTTTGGCAATTTATTGGTGAAAGGCACCTCAAAGATGAGCGCCCTGCACTCAACCCTATCTAGACTAGGCGCAAGGCGCTGCAACGCAACTATCCTTTGTATTTTGTAAGGTGCGATGCACTTTGTATGTAGGCCCAAGATCCCTTTCCTAGGCCGAAATGTCTTTAAGTACCTATTCTAACTCCAAAGGGGGTCTGATGGCTGATTGGGGACATTTTTTGGGCTCTCTCAACCCTAAATTCGCCTCTTCTTCCTATCCATTGAAGAATCAAACCTTGGGAAAGATCTTGGAGCTTCAATGGATCATCCACAACCTCTCCATCCATAAAGTTCTATTTTTTTTACTTGTTCATGCAATTTTAGTTTCCTCTAGGGTTAGGGAAAATGAACATGAGTTTGATTCTTATATAATCTAATTCCTATTTCTTAATACTAGTTCTATTTATGTTAATTGAGCAATTTCTTTTGTGTTTAATTCTTTTCATTGGTTGGCCATATTTGAAATGATTCTAAGTGTTACTTCACAATTGGAAAATTAATTGTTATGCTAGATATGAAGTTGATTGCCATATTTGTAACTTCATGCTTGTGTGTTCATTTGAATTCGTGCACTTAATGCTTGATTAAATTAGGAAGGCATATGGAATTAGGGTTCTTGGTTTAACCTAAAGGTTTTTTTGCTCAAGGAGTTGAGATTAATTTATGTGAGTGAATTCGAACTTCATTTACATGATTTTGGCTTAGATTGGGATTAGGTTTAGTTGTATGAGAAAAGGAAGATGAAGAAGATTCTAAACCTAACCTCTTTTATCCACGTAGTTTTAACACGCACACTAAGTATTTGATATTTTGCCAATATGAGAAAAACCCAAAAAATATTGTTCATTGCTTTCTTTAACTTTATTGCTAAACAAATCAAACTTTTTTACCATTCAAATAGTAATCGAATTCGTGAGTTAATATTTGACACACAATCTTTGAGAACGTTGTTGTAACACCCTAATTATCTAATGCTTATATTATTATAAGACGATAAGATTTCAAAATGTTTGGTAAAGTAAGTCGGGTTTTCTTTTCAAAACAAATTCTTTTGATGAGTAATTAAAAATCTTTCTTCCGATAGAATAACTAAGTTTATAAATCAGTTCATAAATAACATGACATGTACGAGAATCATTTTTGCGGTAAATTCAAAGTTACTAAACTTCATTTACTACCAATTTGGAAACCGTGTTTCATAAGACATTGTCCCTTCCGTGATGGCTAAGATAACTCGTTCGGGCATCTAAAACACGCAAACACAACCTTTTCCAAAAACTAAGCTTTTAAAGGAAATTATATTTTAAAGTAAACATTCGCAAATCACCATAAAATATTACACTTTGGTCCAAAATACCTTTTTAATAATCAATGCAAAGAATTCCTTAATACAAAGACAGGTTACAAAATTATAACTTTATTTACAAATATTCTTTCTAAATATTCAAATTTAACCCAAGAGGCATCTTCAGTTCTCCAAGCCAATTAACTGAAAAAAGTAAATAGAAAGGAATGAGATAAAAATCTCAGCGAGTGTTTCCCGACACACACGCACCCGACAATTAATAGGCAAGACATGCAAAAGAGACAAGTGTCATGCAACAGGCATAACAAGGCTATATAACAACTTGAGTCATTTAACACGTAATACAAATCACATTAAATCAACAGCAACCAATGTTTCATTCATACAAGTACAAGGTCAGATCCATTTCAAAAGCAAATATCTCAAGCACGAAACTAAGTCAATCTTAACAATGAAGGCTAATTGGTCAACGGTCCTACATTGGCAACCAGCTAATGCGAACCTAACATCTACTCCGTCGAAATCTTCAGGATCCTTTTCCACTCTGGGTGAGCGGATGAGAGTGCTCCCAACATCCATAGATACATACTGAGTCTAGTCAGGGTGATCCAGTATATAAATGGGACGCCCCAGCAATGCCCTGCCTTTACGTAAGACCCCATACTGGAAACTACCTCCAAGGCCGAGCAGAGCTCCTCATGGCTGTCTCCGAACTGTTCCCAATGAAATCGTTTGCTCACCACCCACAAGACACTACATAAATGATGCATGGCAACCAGCCTATGTGTCAATCCAATCTAGTGATTAAACCGTAATCACAACCAATTACATTGGCAACCGGCTTATGTGTCAATCTTGAGGTACCACTACGTCAGTACCTCGACGAGGTTCCCTCTAATCCAAAACCAATCCAAACAAACAATCCAAATGGGAAAACTAAGTGGGACTAAGCTAGAAAACAACATATCATTTCCTCATAGTTTCTGCATAATTCAAATACAACAATTGTTGTAGCCCAGTGTTGCAGCATCCAGTCCAACAAGCAATCCATCAAAGGTTTGAGCATAGCATCATCACATCATAAATAATATATATTTGAACATACACCAATCACAAGGTTATCAATTATCACTACAACAAGTTTTGGCAATAAACATCGCTTAAAGGCGCTGAAAATTAAGCCGCTACTGATTGTATTTCATAAAAACAGCGTTTATGAAGCGCTGCTAAAAACGGACAATAAACAGCGCTTCAATAAGGAAGCACTGTTTATTGTATAGACAATAAACAGCGCTTCAATAAGAAAGCGTTGTTTATTGTGAACAATAAGCAGCGCTTCCTTGTTGAAGCGCTGTCTTTTTATACAATAAGCAGCGCTTCCTTAATTGAAGCGCTGTTTATTCTCCTTTTTTTATTTAATTCTCTCACATTTACATTATATCTGTTGCATAATATTGTGATAACACAAAATGCAACCAAAATTGTCATCAACACCCAATTGTATCAACATCAAAATTTAACATTATAATGTAATTTTTTCATAGATTCCTACAGATCCTTACATTAACATAAATAAATTACAATATATTTCTCAGTCAAATTCACAATTATACAGACTAGATCACTAAAATATTGCACATGTCATGCTACAAATACTACATAAATACTAATATCTTCTTATTCTTCTTCTGTCACTGCAGATAAACATGCAGACAAGATCAAAATTCTAACAAAATTTTGGCAGAGTTTTCCTTAAAATATGGACATTCCAAAATATATAAAATACCTGTAACAATATAAGATACCATACCAGCCAGCCAACATAAAATATATAAAATATTAGCCAACATAAAAAGGAATTTTATTCCTAAATTCATGTGAACCTATTCCAATTCAAGTATGCTAAACTCAAAAAAAACCAAATTTAACAAAAACTCACCTAAACATTAAATATTAATCTTCTTCTATCTGCTTATAAATGATAAAATTCGTAGTAAAATATCGACACCACTCTTCTTTGAGTTCGGTATGATCAGTGTATGTGTCGAATTGACAATCAGGATAGTACTGCGAAATGAAAATTAAATGAAGTTAGAATTGAACATAAGCATTCAAATGGTATGTGTAAAAGAAAAAAAATTATATAAACTTTGAAATTATTACATACATACCTCTGTTGGAATTTCTGTTTGGTTATGAACGACAATATCCTTGAGAAACTTCAAAACATATCGGCCACAATCATCAGAGTTCGGTTGGCGAGGACACTATAAAACAAAAAATATGAAATTAATTGTTTTTATTTTGGTAATTTGAATAATTGCATAAAAAATTTGATATAAATACCTTTATCGGTATCCATTTAGGTGGAGTAAATTTAGAAAACCGAGACTTGTTTCTTCGATAAAGTAGGATCGCTCTAAGTGCAAAATCAAACAAAATCATTCAATATCTAGAACCACACTCATAATAATTTTTACCTACCAAAAAATACTATTCCAATACATTCATAACCACTTCTCTTAACATCAACACATAGACTATATCAAATTTCTAACAAAATTTTGGCAGAGTCTCCCCTAAAATATGGACATTCCAAAATTTATAAAACACATGTAACAACAGAAAATATCATACCAGCCAGCACAAGATGTCACGTAGGCCAAACATAAACAAATAAACACTTCAATATTACAAGTACCTTAAACGTTTAAGAAAATGCATACATATATATATATCTATGATTTATACACACTTACTGAGACTTGTTTCTTCGATAAAGTAGGATTGCCCTAAGTGCAAAATGAAACAAAATCATTCAATATCTAATTTTACACTCATAATAATTTCTACCTACGAAGAAATACCATTCCAATACATTCATAACCACTGCTCTTAACATCAACACATAGACTATATCAAATTTCTAACAAAATTTTGGCAGAATCTCCCCTAAAATATGGACATTCCAAAATTTATAAAACACCTGTAACAAAAGAAAATATCATACCAGCCAGCACAAGATGTCACGTAGGCCAAACATAAGCAAATAAACACTTCAATATTACAAGTACCTTAAACGTTTAAGAAAATGCATACATATACATATACATATATATATATATATATATATATATGATTTATACACACTTACTGATTGTACTTCTCTTTCATTGTTTTGCGCATGTTGATATGTATACGCATTGGATCAAGATAGTACACAACGTTTTGATTCAAGTTAATCGCTAACAATAACCAATGATTCGTACAAAAATGTTGGAGAAAAAAATATAAGAAAGTAAACGCATTTCAATAAATTTAGTAACATTGATTAAATTAAATGACTTACACTACGTTGCAAGGTGACAAAAACAGAGTCTCAAAGTTAGGATTTGCTAATGTCAAGCGGTGAATCATATACTCAGACATGTCAGCATTCCATGATCCCATATGTGTCCGTTGTGGGCACAAAAATACAAACCTTTGAGTTTGTTCTTGTGGGATCAATATCTCTTGATACAAGTACCTTAAATTAAAACATGCATACAAATTAATTCATTAACAATAACATAAATATTTAGTTGAAAAAATAAAAAAACATTGGATACTTTAAAATTTAATGAAGTACCTGAGATATACACTAATAACAGTTTCACTTAACCATAGGTTGTCATTAAGAATTTCTTGAAGTGCACCATCAACACCAGCTCTTAGGTCGTGCTCATAACCCAAAATTGATTCATCCATTGGTACTTTAATGGTATCTGCCGCCTCCATCTTTGTTGCCACATGGACTCTAAGATAAATTGTAAAATCTGTAGCAGGAGCTGTAGGAGGCTGAGATACCATGACCTTCTTCACTGGAGATGTGAATGACCCATTTGTTGGCTGCTTGCCAACACTCTTGCTAGCTATAGGCAGCTTGCCCTTGCCTTTGTCCTTGGCTTTGGATGTTGGGGATACCTACATATTTTGCATTCCAATATATTGATTAGTTAGTGAGTGATCACCTAATTTAATAAATATATGCAGTATATGATAGTGAAGCATATACTTTAACATATACGTACCATATCACTTGTAACTACGAGGTGGTTTGGCCATGCCACATAGGTTCCTATTGCCTATTCCACTGTCATCACATCTGTCGCCTCCAATGGTACAGGCAATAGTGCATCTCCCTCAAGTGCAACGTCAACTCTAACCTTTACATGATTAGGAAGTAAGGGTAGGTTGTGTAGTAACACACCTGGTTCATTATACAACATTCCCTTACCAACCATTCGTTGCGTTGGGCTTGTCAAATATAGACTGCACTCATAAATGCCCTAAACCAATGATAAACGAAATATTAATATGTTAAATCTTTGAATACTTAGGTGACAAAGTATAAAAAGAAATGTAACGATTATTACCTCGGGACTCACAATAGTGCAACTATCTCTAACACTCTTTGGGCTAGGGATAGGTGACTGATGCTTGTTCCTCTCCACTTCATCTTTATCCTTCTTGCTATCTTCCAATTCCTGAACTTTTTGGTATAGCTGAGTTACCATTCTCCTCAATTCTTCTGTTTCACTAGCATCAGCATGGCGTCTTACGCGCTTTTGTGATCCAAAGATAGCGCCCTGGGAGACACCAAATCCCATGCCTCTTACCCGACCAGGATACTCCTTGGTGGGTATGGCTTGGGAAAGGATGTCTTGACCAGACAAATCTGACATAGACATTGACAGTTCATTTTGCGAGACACAAATATTATTAAATATTATTAAATAATATCATTGTCATAAATTTAAACGTTAATTAATGTTATCATACTTACAATTTTGTCAGCCACTTCTCTGGTGGGAAGATGTTCAATCTCACCCTTCTTGTTTCGCCGGGCTTCTATCCACAAACAAGATCGATCAATGGATTGAGAAGTTGCATCTTCTCCTGACTCCAACAGCTGTACATATGAACAAACAAATTGAGAGAAACTAAGAAAGAAATTGTACATACCAAGAGATGCGTTAAAACAAGTTATAATTAAAGATATTGTACATACCATTTCTTCCTCAATGCGGGGATACCCTTTAACCCCTCCTCTGTAAGGGTATGGAGGATTTGACGCTCTTTACCGATTTTCATTGCTTTTTCTATACATAAAAACATAAGAATATATTAATGCATGGTTTAACGTCATATATAAAAGTTATAAATATTATTGTACATACTATATATTCTTCATCTTCTGTGCGTCTTCTTACAAAAGCGCTCCAATCATCCTGTTCTATGAACGATGCATATTTTGCTGGAGGCTGATGTCTGATGTTCCCGTGTTGGTCTCTCAACCACTTGTTCGCTAACGCAGTTCGGAAATTCCGGTGTGATCTTCCAGCTAACCTAAGTGTAATATCCTTTCGGGTCTCATCAACATCAAAATGCTTCTGCAAAAACATTATAAACAAAATGGTAGACTATAAGTATGTTTAGATAAATTAAAAAACAATACAACTAACCAATGTTAATTAATCCCATTTTCATATACCTATATATCAGTCCATATCTCATCTTTTAGCTCCTTCAAAAGTGGATCCTTATCCTTCCAATTATCGCGGCTAATTGGGATCGTCTTCCGCACTGTGGCCCCAATGAATTGAATAAAGTCATTAACATTTTTACCAATTGGTTGACCCCTAGCATTCCATATAACCTATAAAAAATAGTATTAGTGTACAAATTTAGATACTCAACTAAAAAAAAAATTAGATTAATCGATAAGTATCTTACCACACGTTTTGCAACTCCTTTACTCCTCTCGCGGATGAGTTTCTTCTTAAAAGTCGGTCCACGGGACGCCGTCCCCTTTTGGGGGGCCTCGGGAGCACTATCATCACCTTCAGATGCCATTTACCTGAAAAAAAATTATACACATAAGTTATTAATAAAAATTAATAGAGAAATCAATGTATACACATTTAATTGATCAATAAATTAATAAAAATTAAATAGCATTCACTACATACATGTACATTTAAGCAACTCTTTTCCTTTTTCTCATTTTATTGAGATTTGCGCATCCCTTATGAAATAATGGATTGATCCAAAGCCCTTCATTATGATCATTTCTAATATACACATCATCCTCTATAGGTGTACTTGTCCCAAACAATGATTGTGATGTCCCGAAGAAAGGGTCATCCTCAATGTCAGCATATTCATGTGCTTCATCATCAATCTCATTAACAATTTTTTTGTTATTCAATAGAACAATGGACCAATTCATATCAGTTGGATCAGTGACATAGAAAACTTGTTGATCTTGCGATGCTAAAATAAAGGGCTCATCCTTATACCCAACTTATTAAAATTCACCCGCATGAACCCCAACTCATCCATTTGTACACCGTCGTTATTCTCAACCCACTTGCATTGGAACACAGGCACTCGAAACATCCTGTAATCCAACTCCCATATGCGTTCAATGACCCTGAAGTATGACATATTCGCATATATGGGGTTTCTGTCTTTAGCACTTGATATATGCATAGCTTCAGCTACAAGAGTCACCCGCCTATTTTGTATTCTCCTCCGATCATCATGTTCTTTTGTATAAAAAGTGTACCCGTTCATCAGATAACCGGTGTAAGAACTAACATGTATATCTGGACCTTTAGCTAACCATCTCAATCTTTCTGAAACCGAGCTAGGATTTGCAATAAACTTTGCAAAAATGTATTCTTTCAACCATTTTATAAAACACCGATTGTGTTATGTTGTTAACCAATTTTGACTCTTATTTGGGTACAAGCTCTTGAGTATGTCCTTGTGTTTTACAACATATGACTCAACTTCATCGGTGTTGCGTAAAACATATAAGTGTGCTTGTTCCCATTCTTTCCTTGATATAGTCAATATTTCAAGTCCAGTAATCCCCTCCCCTGCACTTCTTCCTGTGTGACGAGACCGCGGCAGCCCTATAGAATGTTCAATATCAGATAGATACTCGGTACAGAATTCAACAGCTTCTTCGACTATATACCGTTCAACAATACAACCCTCTGGTCGTGATCGGTTTTTCACATACCCTTTTAATATCTTCATGTAACGCTCAAACGGGTACATCCATCTCATGTAAGCTGGCCCACACAATTGTGTCTCCCTAACCAGATGAACTGTCAGATGAATCATTATGTCAAAGAATGAAGGCGGGAAATACATCTCAAGCTCACACAAAGTCAGAATAATTTCTTTTTGCAAGGCTGGCAACTTTCCAGGGTCAATCACTCTACTACAAATTGCCTTAAAGAAGAAACAAAGTTTACTTAAGGTATTCCGCACTTTGTCAGGCAAAATAGATCGTATAGCTATGGGTAGCAAATTCTCCATAAGAACATGACAATCATGAGACTTTAGACCCTTTAACTTGAGATCTTTCATCGATACGAGGTTCTTAATGTTTGAAGAGTACCCTCGCGCAACCTTACCTCCATCAAGAAACTTACAAAAATCTCTTTTCTCTTTTCTAGATAGAATATGAGCGGCCGGAGGTAGATATGTCTGACGCTTTCCCTTTCTTTACGGTCCCAATTCTCGCCTCAATCCCATACTAACCAAGTCCACCTTGCATTGATGCCATCTTTAGTCTTCTCGGGCACATTAAGTAAGGTACCACTGAGACTATCAAAAATATTTTTTTCAACATGCATCACATCAATGAAATGTCTTACGTATAATGATTTCCAATATGGCAACTCAAAGAAAATCGACATTTTCTTCCACCCTCGTGTGGCAAGGTCTCCTGCAAAAGGTTTACCGAATTTAATATTCAAATCTTTTACTTTTTCTAACAGTTGTGTACCCGTCAGAGGCAAAGGAGCTCTATGTTCTTCTGTATTCCCATTGAATGCCTTTCTCCATGACCGATAATGATGATTTGGATGCAAAAATCTGCGATGCCCAAGAAAGACATTCTTCCTACCGTTCCAACCGAATCCAATCTGTACTATCTTCACATATAGGGCATGCACACTGACCTTTGGTACTATATCCCGACAGATTACCATATGCTGGAAAATCATTAATTGTGCCGAAAATCATAGCCCTCAAGGTGACACTTTCTTCTCTATACCTATCATACACCACCACACCTGTCTCCCACATTTGCTTCAAATCTTCAATTAAAGGAGCCAAATATACATCGATATCATTTCCTAGTTGTTTCGGCCCAGAAATTAACAAAGACAACATCATATATTTTCGCTTCATGCATAGCCATGGAGGTAGGTTATAAATCACCAAAATCACAGGCCATGTACTGTGAGAGCTACTTTGAACACCATGTGGGTTAAAGTAGACAATGCAAGTCGTAAGTTTCTTGGTTCATTCCCAAAATCAGGATAATCAATATCAATTTTTTTCCATTGAGGAGAATCTGTCGGGTGCCGTATCTTGCCATCTTGAATCCTTTCATCCTCATACCATGTTAGGTTTTTTGCATCTTCTGAACTACGGTACATACGCCTGAATCTGGGAATTATGGGAAAATACCACAATACCTTCTCTGGAGCCGAATTTTCCTTCTTATACCGTGAAGCTTCACATTTTGGACACGACTTTAACGATGCATATTCATTACGAAATAAAATGCAATCGTTACGACAAGCATGTATTTTCTCATAGCTCATGCCAATAGAGCGTAACATTTGGTTAGCCTCATATGTCCTACTAGGAAGCACATTATCATTAGGCAACATATCTTTCAACAGTGTGAGTAAGTCCGTAAAACTCTTATCAGTCCATCCATTGGCCGACTTCAAGTTAAACAACTTTAACATTGCCGACAATCTTGTGAATTTAGTACAACCCTCATATAACGGCTTCTCCGCATCACTCATCAACTTCTCAAACATTTGAGGACAATCACGAAGATCTTCTTCAACCGCATTTGCCATATCTTCAAAACGGTCACCATCATATGTATTTGTAGCGGTGTCCTCTGACGCATATCTCCCACTATTCCCCATATTAGAAGATTCACCTCTTGTCTCACCGTGCTTTGTCTAATGTATAAGTTTGATCAATCCCATTGCTCACTAAATGCCATTCCAATTCCCGAACACTAATTTTGTTTGTATAACAACAACTTAAACAAGGACATATGATTCTACTATGGTCTGTTGTATGCCCAACTACAAACCCAATAAAATCTTTCACTCCATCTTTATATTCCTTCGACAAACGATTGGCAGACATCCACTTTCGATTCATATTTTACCTATGGATTGAGAGGTAAAACAACAGAAAAAGCCCATTTAAATAAAGCAAGACTAAAACTATCACTGCTCTTAAAATCAACACACAGACTAGATCAAAATTCTAACAAAATTTTGGCAGAGTCTCCCCTAAAATATGGACATTCTAAAATATATACAATACCTGTAACATTCCAAAATTCATTGTTCAAAAAAAAAAACCAAAAGCAGGTTCCACAACTGCTAACCACGACAAAGTTGGATCACAATTAGAACTTACAGCAATATTAATTTCTAAACCCAAAATTAAAGGCATTCAAATATCTAGAACCACAAACATCAAAATTAAATGAAATTTACTTCAGTTTTACTCTTCCATTCTTTTTTATTTGTTCTTTTACTTTTCCATAATCTATGTTATTCACATAACTTTTGAAAAAAAACTTTTCTCCTGCATGCAAGTGTACATTTTCGAAACTGGGATGGTCATTTTTCCATTGATTCCCATCTGATATGCATATATATTTACAAACTGTACATTTTAACAAACTGATTCCAAGCATCTTTAACACTTCTAATTTATCTCTTCTATACTCAATCTTCCTTGTTTCTAGCCAACACTTGCATTCTTTGCCACGGTAACCAAACACCATTGACAGCAATGGGACAACAGTGGCGAACAAAATCAAACAAAATCGAACAGAGACCAAAAACTAACGAACCACCAACAGAAACCAATGTGGAATCGAGATAGAAAATGGAGACAGTGGCGATACCTGGAAATGGACGCAAACAGGAGTTGGGAGATGGAGGCGAGGGGGAGGACGGAGGCCGAGCGCTGCCGGCTGCTTTTGGAGGACGACGAGGTCCGATTTCAGGTGAGGGGAAGAAGCACACGATCTCGTTGAGGAAGAAGCACGCCGGGACTTGGGAGATGGAGGCGAGGGGGACGGCGGAGGCCGAGCGGATGAGCTTGCGAGATAGAGAGAGTTGCGAGACAGAGAGAGAATAGTGCTTCCGCGAAATGAGAGAGGAGGGAAATGTATTTAATAAATTGACCAAAAACAGCGCTTAATTCAAAAGTGCTGATTATTGTTTCACAAAAACAGCGCTTAAGTCTAAAAGCGCTGATTATTGTATCACCAAAAACAGCGCTTACTACTATAAAGCGCTGTTTATTGTTCATATGACCAAAAACAGCGCTTGATGTTTGAAGCACTGATTATTGTGCCAGTTCATTTTTTAGTATTTAAAGATAAAACAGCGCTTAAAGGACTAAGCGCTGATTATTGTGAGAACTAAACAGTAGCGCTTATTGTTGTAAGCGCTGTTTATTGTTTAGGTATGACATAAAGTAGCGTTTTTTATTTTAAGTGCTGCTTAAAGTAGCGCCATCTTTTGTAGAGTTTGTTGTAGTCTATATTCACACGTAAATTCAGTCTGATACCATCAAGAATACACATACTCATATTGTTCATCTTGTTTCATTGCTCCTACAATGAACATGCACCCAGACTCACATAACAACATATAATCACAATCACACCATTGCTCATACAATGGTAACAACACAAAACACGTAAGGACATGTTCGAGGTCATAGAGTACCCCAAACAAAGGAAACACTCACCTTTGTCGACTCAACAATTATATGCGTCGTTCCACGCCTCCAAATCATTCCAGCAGCAGCATCACAGTTCCCGTTCAATGTTCCCGATTCCCCATCCTCGTCAGTGGTCACAACAAAGACGTCGTCGGCGTCGAATCATCACAGGCAATAACAAACAAGCATAAAACAAATAAAAGAAATCAATTAAAATACATTTCAAAGCCAATTAAACAATCAAATATTCTCGAAGGCAGATTGCTCACCCAAAACGCACGGGGAGGACAATGGTCAATTTTTTGAAGTGTCACGGTTCGCAATTCTGACAGGACGGGGTGGAATAATTCTTTTTGATGAGTCTAACGCAAGTCTCCGTTCGTCAATACGATCACCAGAGTGGCCAAAAATGAGACTGAAGTAGCGGCTCCGGGCAAAACAGGCACTTCGTCAACTTTGACGTAACGAGAAAAGGACTAGTACTTCCCGAAGTTTTCGGCGCGAGGAATCCGAACACGACGTCCATTTTTCCAGCCGGTGGCCGTGGTGGCCGGAATATGCGAAATATTGTCCGCCCAAGCGAAAAATACGACGAGGTTTCAGCCTCGAATCGTCGAAATAAGGCCATAAATGGATTCAGTGGGTGATTTTGTATACGAATATGAATTTTTTTGAATTTTTGTAGCTTAATGAGAGAGGAATCGAAGAGAGAGAAAATAAGACGAAGGAGAACACGACGGCGAATGCGGTCTGGGCGTACGAAGGTTTCCTGGTCTGCACATAAAAAGCAAAGATGATGAATAGTACTCCCTCCGTTTTCGTTTACAAGCAAAATGTCACCTTTTACATTCTTTGAAAAATGTCTGTATCTGGTCCAAATTTTGAACCAGATACATACATTTTTCAATGAATGTAAAATGTGACTTTTTGCTTATAAAAGAAAACGGAAGGAGTACCCTTTTTTTTAATTTAAAACGCAGGGGGTGTATAAAGGATTTGAGGTGCAAGTAACAACTAGAAGGGGACTGCAATTAGAAGGAAGGTGGGGTGTATGCGGCAAAACTTAAAAAAAATACATATTTATATATTTTTAACCCTTATAACCCCACAAATACATTCTATTACTTCTTATAGCCAAAATAAAATACCAAAAATAATAATATTTCAAATACTAATATTTTATAAAAATAAATAAATAAATAATATCTTCCTAATATTTTCTAAAATTACAAATAAATACCAAATCAACATTTTTCAATAATTCAAACACACCTAAGGGATCAAAATCACTAAATTTACAAATCATAGCAATCAATGCAATAAACACATTTAAAAAATATACAATGTATGAAAAATACGGGGTGTTACAGTTGTCTAGTACTTAACCAATTTTATTTCTCGCAATGATCTAGTACATTTTTCGTGGTCCCATCGATGTCTTCATATTTGATCCTTGTTTGTTCCAAATATTGTCTACACTGTAATGTCTCAGGAGGCTTTCGGTGATTGTCTCGACAAACCGACATGAGTTTTTTCAGTGTGCTTTGTGGCCAATAACACACTTTTATAGAAAACTTCCAAGGAGGCCACTCAACCTATAATTATTCCAAGTTATGGGCACCCAAAAAGAACTTGCATCTTTTTTTGTAGGTAATGCTAATCAATTTCTTTAAGCTATCATCAAATGTACAATCACATACCTATACAGTCTCTGGATCCCTCTCATTTTAATATGTATTTGGTTCATTCACATATTCCTCTTAACTCAAAGTTTATCCTACATCCCAAAAATATCCAACCTAAACCACATTACAATCGAATAAAGACATGTTGGTGTGTGTAAACTTGCATTGCATGTACTCACTTAGAATTTCTTCAAGCTTATGCTAGAAAGATTGCATGCAATGTGATTTAAGTGTAAACATCACCCTCTGTATACTTGAGTGTAAACACTCTAAACTTTGTGAGGAGTACAGGGATATAGTTAATCACATTTGATGAAGATCTCAAGTCCTTGTTGCTTTGTATCTTCTCCTTTTGGGAAACAAGAAAGCAAATTAGTAAATGACTTGTTTGCGTTTTAATTTTTACGTTTTGATGAAGCATTCAGGTGTGACCTCATGATTTTCACTCCAACCTTTGTTGTGATTTATTGCTAAGTTTGGGATTGTGATTAATTATTGCATATGAAGATTTATTGTACTAAATTGATCTAAATTGTTAAAATAAGTGTTAGAATAAGACATATTTAAGATAGATCTTGTACATTTTTAGGTTATATATTTTTTACACAATATTTTACACGCTCTTTATATTTTTACCTAGTTTTCTCTATTTTTGGGTAGATTTTAGGAGTAGTAGGAAAAATACCATCGCTCAGCAATGATAACCCATCGCTTAGAGATGAGATTTAGCGGGTGAAGAAAATAGACCATCGCTTAGCGATGGTGACATGATCGCCCAACGATGGAACTCGTCGCTCAAAAGTGGGTCTCCAAGCAAAGGGCCAAACGAACATGAATTTTTTTGCAATGAGAGCTTCTTTTCATCGTGCGACAAAGCCTCACTATATTATAAATTTTTTCCAAGTGATGGGTGCTCACCTAGAAAAACGTTTGAAGTCTGCATCACCTATAAATACGTCCCATTTTAAGTTTAGTGATCTTTTTTGGTTACCTAAAGGTACTTTCTTTAAGCATCCAACATGTTATATACCATTTCTTATCTTTCCATTACCAAGATTCAAGTAGTTGGCTCCTCATATTGAAGATCCAATGTTTCGATCTTATTTGTTTTCATTTCTTTACGCTTTTTGTTTTACTGTAGCCATGATTGGCTAAGTTTATTATAAATTAGCCTAGGACGAACTATGTTTAAGGATTTATGTAATATCTACTCTTGAATTGCTATCAATGTCATTTGGCAAATGTCTTTATGCTTTTTTAAGTATGATCACCGTGGAAACTACTGAAATGGTTGAGTGTCATAGCAAAAACGTGCCATAAGACTAGGTTTGCATTAAATGCCATCTAGATGCAGTTGCTAAGGAATTGAGACCATTTTGTGTGTTGGTTAAGCGAAAGGGTTATTCGTCGAGGAATTGGGTTTAATCTACATTAGCGAACTCGAGGGGCTATTGAGTAGGGAAAATTGTTTAGGCAGGAAAGGGTGGTATATTGCAGGATAGAGCATACGGATTTTTCTGCCTTTTTGCGGTTAACATCATATTTTTTGCAAGCTTATTATCCACCATTTTTACTTTTGCCACATTGTATTCTCTTTCCAAAATTGTTTTTCTCTACGTCATGACACAACGCAACATAAGAACAATATTATCTCAACTCAATTTTAGTATATAATTGCAATTGATAGATAGTGGCAATCAGTTCTCATTAGGAACGATAACTAATTTCACTATTTACTACTTGTAGGATATTGGTATACTTATCGGGTGTCCAACATTGTTGGTCTAAAATCCCTCTTGATATGTGATTTTAATAACAACAAATCTTATGAACTAAATCTTAAGTCTTATGAATGGTGATCTACTGATGTTTGCACTTGAGTATGTTTAAAAGAACAACATGAAGTTACTCATACCATCAAGTGTATATAATCTACTCAAAAATTGAAGAATCAGAGTAGCATCAGAAGATTACAACGGTGGTATTACAAGCTTTATTGAGACATCATTAGTTTACTACTAAGTTACAAGTTATCTGCACGAGAAGGTTCACAAGAAAAGAGAGAAGACTCATAAATGAGAAGAGAAAGTTCTTGACAAGAGAAAACTCTTGAGATTGCTGATGGATCTTCTAAGTAGTGCAACTACTAAGCATGAGATATTCTCACTGCCCAAATATGCATTTGCGAGATAGTATCAAGTCATGACTACCTCAAAAGCATTTAAGATATCAACTCTCTCAAATACAAATCAAGTGTCATATAAGCATAAGAAGACTCGTGACAGAAAAGAGAAGTTCGCACCAATAGCAGGATTCCAATCAAGAGAATGTTCATCAGATTTCTAAGGAAGTTCATCAGAAGGTTCGAGAAAAAAATTCGCAAAAAGGCTCAACTGAGAAGAGAAGATTCTACCTTAAGTTCCCAAGCAGTTGAGAAAGTTGAAGATATTTTCTCAACAGAAGAAGAATGACTACTCAGGATGAGTAAGTGAAAATAACTGAAACAAGTCCATATTCGTTTAGCGATCACATGAAATAGAAGGTTGAAGACAATACGATGAAGTACATACCAAGTGATTGCCTTTGCTTCAGTTTTGAGAAAGTTCAGCAGAAGGAAGTTCATCCTGCCCGTCACAAAGTTTGCATTTGAGAAAGTTCAGCAGAAGGAAGTTCATTTCGGTCTGTTGCAGATTGACAATAGAATCTGCGTAATAGTGCACGTGACTGACACATTGAAATCTGCGCTACATCGTACCACCTGACACAAAAGCAGAACTATCTGTAGAAGAGAGAGAGAAAGCTCCCCAACGGTCACCAAACTTTCTCAACGGTCATAAATGAAGGAAAAGTATAAAAGGGAACTCAGAAGGTCATTTGAAGTGTGAGAGTGGGTTTACACCGAGCTTCAACAGACTTGCATCATCCCCATCTTTCTCCACCCTGCCTCAAACTTTCTCTCACGAGAGGAAGTTTTGAGGAAGTTTACTGCAGAAGCATGTTCACCTTATTCCTTCAAAGCACATCCACTTCATAAGTGTTCTTCAGCTGAAATGCATCAAAATCAAAGAGGAAGAGAGATAAACACAAGCCTTATCAAGATTAACCTTTCCTCTCCTTTATTCCCTTCTTTAACACTCTTAAGTATTTGTACTTTATATCTTGGGATTATCCTCAAAAGTGTGTTTAGCTTGTTCTATCGTTTCATATTCACTTAGCAAAGTGTAACTAAGCTATAAAATCCCACAAACCAAAAACCTTGTAAAAATACCTTGCTCCATTCTTCCAAGCTACCTAGTGGGTGAGTGTTAGTGAGAAGCTTCAAGGGAAATACTTGTTAAACTTAGGAAGAGTTTCTCAAGTGACTTCAGCAGGTAGAGCTGTAGAAAACTGCCATGTAGAGCCTGAAGAGGCTTGAAGAAAGAATACTAGCTTCTGTGAAGGAAGGCAATATGGAGAAACTGTTAAAAAGAATACTGCAACTTGTATTGTTCCGTGGAAATACTCACCGTGGGTGAGGAGTGGGCGTAGCCTAAGTTGGGTGAACAACTATAAATATGATGTGCAATATTCTCCTCCCTTATCTCTACATAATCTACTTTCTGTTCATACTACACCTTTCTCTAATAAATAATTAACTGACTGATGCTTAAAACAGAACCTTCTCACATTTATTCAGACTGCACAGTACTCGCTCTCACATGCCATTTTCTCAATAAGAGAAAGTTCAATAAAACTATATTGTGTTCATATAACTTGTGTTCTGTTTTAAAGTTCATGTCTATCTTTAGAAGCTTTTGTTTATACTGTGTGTATCATTAGAAGCTTCTGTTGTTGAACACTTTGTCCTTAACTTGCGAACTTACTCATGAATGTGTTTTGCGCTGATTATCAATCTTTCTCTGAAATATCTTTAGATAATCTGATTAGCTTTCAACTCTCTCTAAATGATCATGTTTAAATGATTGATGATCGTTACAAATATTTCAAAACATTTTATTCATAACACATCATAAAATTCATTCTGAATAGAACTTAATCTGCAGAAGGAAGTTCAAAGCATAGAACCTACTCAGTGATCTGAGAAAGTTCACTGCCTGGAACCTTCTTAAGTAGAGCGTATTCACCAAAACTGTTTTCTGACAACATGAGTATATTAACTAGAGGAGGTTCACTCAACATATCACTGCATGACTCATTTTACATTGAACCTACTCTTCTAAGAGGACATTCATTAAAGATATCTTCTGAAACATGCACATCTATGAGAATGTTCATTAAAATTGTTTTACGCTAACTGTCTCATCTCCAAGTATCAACTTGAGAGGATGTTCTCAAAGTTTCAGGGTAGAAATTTTAAAAGGGTTACAATTCAACCCCCCTTCTTGTAACTCTCTATGTCACCTTCAAACATAACTCAATTAAAAAAAAAATTCTTAGAAAAAGTGCTACTGTACGTACTCTTATGATAGCGCTTCTGAATTAATGTCCTAGGTTACACAAAAACATTAAGGTAATTCATGATGTATTAGAGGTACTGCAATAGGTGGCACACACTAAGGGCAATAATTTTACTTCCTATAATAGGTTTTTGAAACTAGATGTATTTTCTTGAATTTGCAAGAAGTTTGTTTGTTTCAGTTCTCGATCTCACTCTTGATAACCTAGTCACTCTAAATTGGCATATTGTTAGCTTTTTATAATTTTATTCAAACACTTGCTTTTGGGTTTTTATTCTTAAGGCTAGGAATTGATCCAGGGGGAGAAACAATTTATCAATTTATCTTGTGTACTTGGTGTTGCTATGCATTGGGAGGAAAGGGCTAGAGACATTTGTTGACACTCCAATTTGTTTAAATTATTGGGGCATTTTGAGCATAAAATATTATGATTTTGCGTCTTTTTAGATAAGATATGCTCACTATTTCCTCATTTATGCAGAAAAGTAAAAAAGGCAACATGGGAAGCAAAAGATTGAATTTTGGGAAGATTCTGGCAAGATTTGGGCATATTTTGGTGATTATGGACATTAAGTACGGTCGCATCTAAAGTCATACAGCTGTAACTATCTGCGCACACCAGTAGGGGCATACCTCATGGTCAGTACAGTCTGGCGTTGAAGAAAAAGTCCAGTACGACCGTACTCAAAGCAGTCAGGCTGCACCCAGTGTAGAAATACGAGCCAACGCCGAGAACATAAGGAGGTACTACCGTGTATAAAGACGGTACGATCGTACCCAAGCCCAGAACGCTCAGATTTGAAGCCAGTTGACCTAATCCGCACCAGAGCCTATAAATAGGCATTCCCAACCCTGTTTGGGGAAGCTGGAGGCTGAGGGTCTTTTGACCACTTTAGCTTTTGCCTCTTGTCTCTTGCCTCTCATATTTTCTTTTCTGTTATGATTTCTTGTTTGGATTTATGTTATTCAAGCGTATTGAGAAATATTATGAGTAGCTAACTCCATCACTAGGGGTGATGGGGGATCTTTTACTATTTCTTTGATATTTGTTTAATTGTTATTATGAGCTTTCTTATTATCTTATTGAATGTGTTGTTCTTAGCATGCTTAATCCCATAGGATCTGGCCAATCCTTAATAAATTAGTTAATTGGAGGCTATCGTACCACAATTAGTTAATGAAACTCTAGGAATAACTGAATTCGCTAATTATGTCAGATCAAGGATAATTGCTTATTTCCAATCAGTCATTGAATTGATAAACTCACTATCTCTTAATGCTCTTTCTTTTAATTACCTTGCATGATCAAACGGGGTAGTTCTTAGGAAGAAGATTGTTAGCATTGCATGATCATTGGGTGTTAATAATATTAGAGTGGGTGGTTGGCATTCGAATAGGAATCATAGCTCATAATAGTTGGTTAATAAATTTAATGACTACGTATGCTCTTTCTTGCGTATTTGCTTTATTGTTTTATTGTCTCGTTCTCATAAACACTGCCTTCGTTCATCTAAATAATAAAGGATCTCTATTAATTTAGTACTCGCGCATTCTTTGTGGGTTCGACATCCGAAGTCTTAAATATACTCAACTTTATTACGAGTTACGATCAGGTGCACTTGCCAGAACCGCAACAACATTCTTTCACTCTAGGCTTCTATTTCTGACTTTGAGGACATGATCAGGTTCAACAATGCTTGAGATGCTTATTTTATCTTTAGCAACTTTGACAAGTTTATTTTAGCCGATGATAATTTTTGCATTTGCTGGTGTTTTACAGAGCGTCAGAAAACATAGTTGTTATTCTTCCTTCACTTTGTGATGTCAAAGAAGCGTTATTAAAAGCTAATTCCTGGTTAAGGAATTCAAAACCATATTTAGTCTCTTCTACTTGTGCGTTAAATTCTGTGTTGAAAGTTGAGGGCTTGCATGTTCATGTTTTGTCCTGTTTGTTTCAGTTTTTCCTTAGCTGAAAATATTTACACCGTAAATATGACAATTTGATTCTCTTCTTTTAGTTGTTGGTTTCTCAATCAAAGCATCTTAAAGTTTCTTTGGAAGAAAGAAGGATGCTTGAATTAGTTTTGAACAATTGCAAAATATGGGAGTGTGAAGTATGTTCTCTACTTGATGATGCTCAGTGCCTATTTGAATTGGATGACATTGTCCACGAAATAAGTAGTGCTTTGATGTTCGAAGTGGAAGATTTGACTTTTTACACCGGTTTTTAGGAATAACCAAGGTAAAATGTCTTCTCTAAAAAAAATAGGGATTGATTATTTACACCGAATATTTAACCCATATAAAAAGGTCAGTTTTTACTCCGATTAAATATTCGGTGTAAAAAGTCGCAACATATACAACACTGGGACTATCTACACCAGTACCATAACCGGTGTAAAATGTCTATTTTAACTGATATAAAACTCCTAATCTATGCCAGTGACTTCTCCACCAAATAAATAAATAAAGTGCCAAACATAAATTTGACAATGACTATTCATGGGTCGAACTCACACACCAATTCTCTGCTCATTTCACTACTTCTAGGGTGCAGCCGAAGTCGACAGCAGCACTGGCTACTATTCAACAACAAAAAGACGAATCCCTCAGAGAATACATCGAGCGCTTCAATAAGGAAGCGGTCTTTGTGAAGAAATGCTTTGACGAGATGAAGCTATACTTACTCAGACAAGGCTTGGTCGAGGACAGTCTGTTCAGTATCAATGTTGGAGTCGAAAAGCCGAAAACCCTAAACGACTTCCTTAAGCGAGTGGAAAAATATATCAACTATGAAGAAAAACTAATGGCGTCAAAGGTCAAGAAGAAAGCACAAGACAAGGCTGGTGGTCAGCTCGAGGACAAGCCGCGCAAAGAAAAGGAAAACCGAGCCCCATCGGGGAAGTATGATGAGTACACCCCACTGAACACTACGCGAACGCGCATTCTAAATGAGTGTGCGACCGTTGAGTTCCAAAATGCGGGAATACGCTTCCCAAAACCACTTAAAGAGAGACCTGGCACAGACAAGTCGAAGTATTGTCGTTTTCACAAAAGTGCGGGGCACAATACTGATGACTGTATTTCTCTGAAGGATGTGATTGAGCAACTGATCCATAAGGGAAAATTGTCGAAAAATACAAGTTTGAAACCAATATCTGGAGAAAGAAGGTCGAGATCCCGTTCACCTCGACCTAAGAAACATCAATCCTCGACAGCTGCCATAGCACAGCTCGACGAGGGAGGCCCTGAGTAGGTTGAGAGCAAAGAAAGACCTCGACCGGCCCCGGTTGCCTTGGTCATTTCCGGGGGATTCACTGACAAGGGAGGTGCTAGCATCAACTCTGCCAAGAGAAAGATGTACGAGGCTATGATGATTTCCACCATCCTTCCCCCCTTCAGCAGGCATAAGGGTAGACCACCCCTTGCTTTTTATGACGAGGATCTGGTGAACGGGAAGCCGAATTATCTGATTCCCTTGTTAGTCAAAGCTTGCATGACTAACTTTGATGTTAGAAGAATCTTGATCGACCAAGGGAGCTCAACAGGCATCATTTTCCACGAACTGTTCAAGACCTTGAAACTACCAGAGAAGGACCTTGTTCCATACTCGGGGTCCAATCTGACTGACTTCAACGGTTCTAAGACCAAGCCTATGGGCTACGTGGAATTAATGGTGACTTTTGTGGAGGAACCAATAGCTAAGACTGTGAAAGTCTAATTCATAGTACTTCCATGCAAGTCTGTCTACAACTGCATAATTGGGCGTTCCACTTTGGGGGAGCTCGGAGCGGTAACCTCGACCGTCCACTTGAAAATGCATTTCCATAGTGATGATGACAAGGTCGTCACTATCACGATAGATCTTGAAGCTGCTTGGAGATGCTACCTCCTATCTCTAAGATCGACGAGTCAGGAGAACAGAAACAACCTCCATCTGTAAAGCAGAGTAAGGCAAAAACTGCTTCGGAGGTCAACCTCACGGACTTCGACACCAGGATTGAGCCCGAGGAGGAAATTAAAGACGAAGATCCCCTAGCTCGAGAGCTCCAACAGAAAATCAAAAGGCCCGTTCCTGACGACGAATTCATTCAAGTTCAGCTAAGGGAAGATCCGAAGAAAACTGTAAAGCTGGGCGCTGACCTCCTCGAGCAGGTCAAGTTGTAGCTGACAGAGTGCCTGAAGTCCAATGCAAACCTCTTTGCTTGGACCGCTGCTGACATTCCAGGCATCTTTCCCGACATCGCCTGCCACCAACTCGCCCTGGAGCCTACGGCCTGTTGGGTGGCCCAGAGGCGTCGCAAACAAGCTCCCGAGAAGGCTGAAGCCGCTGCCAAAGCTGTTGATGATTTCTTTAAGCAGAATTCATTAGGGAAGTTAAATACACTACATGGTTTTCTAATGTTGTACTTGTCAAAAAATCTAATGGAAAGTGACGCATGTGTGTTGACTACATTGATCTCAATAGGGCGTGCCCCAAAGACACCTATTCTCTTCCCAATATCGACAAACTCGTCGATAATTCCTCCGGATTCCAATTACTATCTTTTATGGATGCATACTCTGGTTACAACCAGATTCCAATGCACCCCGTCAATCAAGAAAAAACGGCTTTTATGACCGACAAAGGTAATTACTGCTACAAAGTAATGCCTTTTGGCCTCAAAAACGCTGGAGCAACCTACCAGCGCATGATGAAAAAGGTTTTTGTAAACCAGATTGGGAAGATGCTGGAGGTATACATAGCCGACATGATCGTGAAAATGCCTAAAGAGGTCGACCACGTCGTCGACCTAAAAGAAGTTTTCAACGAAGTCCGACGCCACGATATGCGGCTCAACCCCAAAAAATGCACTTTCGGAGTACGAGCAGGCAAATTCCTCCGTTTCTACTTAACCGAGAGAGGAATTGAAGCAAATCCAGACAACTGTCGCGCAGTCACGGAGATGCAATGACCATCGTCGAGGAAGATCATCCAGCAACTTCTTGTAATGCTCGCCTCATTGACGAGATTCATATCAAAATCAACTTAACATGCCTTACCTTTCTTTCGTTTGCTTAAAAAGGGGATCCAGTTTGAATGGTCCTCAAAGTGCGAAGAAGCTTTGTCGCAGCTGAAACGCATATTGTCTCAACCACCAGTATTAACAAAACCATCCTTAGGGGAGGCCCTCTATCTTTACTTGGCAGTTGAAAATGAGGCTCTCACTGCTGTCCTCATTCGCAAAACCGTTGAAGGGATAAAGCCCGTTTACTTTGTGAGTAAAGCGCTTCAAAGTCCCGAGTTGAGGTACCAGAAGATCGAGAAAGTCGCGCTAGCGCTGGTGGTCGCATGATTAAACGAATCTTACATAGGCCTGACCTGGCAGGACGTATGATTAAATGGTCGATTGAGTTATCCAAATTCGGGATTTCGTACGAATCACAACAAGCCTTCAAAGCTCAGTGCCTGGCTAACTTCATTGCTGAAATGACCCCGGGGGCCGTTGAACCTTGTTCCAAGTGGACAGTTCACGTCGACGAATCATCTAATACAAAGGACAGTGGCATTGGATTGCTGCTTGAGAACGAGGACGGGCTGATCGTCGTGTTTTCCTTGGGATTTTCATTCCAAACTTCCAATAACCAAGCAGAATATGAAGCATGTTTAGCAGGACTAATGCTAGCTCGAGATTTCGGAGAAGTCGAGGTTAAGCTCAGAACCGATTCTCAGTTAGTGGTTTCCCAGATCAAAGGGGAATACCAGGCCAAAGACCCCCTCCTACAGAAATACCTTGAACTGGTGAAAGAAAAGATGAACAACTTTATGGCAGTCAAGATCACCCACGTGCCAAGGGAATAGAACACCCAGGCGGACATCCTGTCCAAACTCGCTAGCACGCGTACCTCGGGGAACAACAGATCCATAATTCAAGAAACACTGGCCAAGCCCAGCATAATTTCTATAGTCGACACCACCAACGTCGACCTGGCAGAGATCTCTCCCAAATTCAGCTTTGGAGCATCCTATCCAAGCGTGAACGACATGGTCGATCTAGGAGACAATTGGACGACACCAATTTGGAAGTTCATTCAACTTGGAAAACTCCCGGAAGAGGAGAAAGAGGCTACCAAGATCCGAAATAAGGCATGTTCTTATTCCATTATCGAGGGTACTATGTACCGAAGAGGGTTCTCAACTCCTCTGTTGAAATGTCTCGACAGCGTAGAAGCCCTGTACGCGTTGGCCGAAGTACATGAAGGGATATGTAGGCAACACCTCGGAGGTCACTCCCATGCAAAGAAAATCCTGCGAGCAGGATATTATTGGCCAACAATGGAAACAGACACGAGGTCATTTGTCAAAAAGTGCAACAAGTGCCAGAAACAGGATGATCTCCACTTAGCTTCTCCAACTGAGCTGACCTCGCTCTCTGCCCCATGGCTCTTTGCGTGGTGGGGTATCGACATCCTCGGACCATTCCCAATGGGTCCAGGACAGTTGAAGTATCTAGCCGTGGCCGTGGACTACTTCACCATGAAGTGATAAGTTGTCACAAGAAAGGGGAGGTTTGAATTGTGACAATTTAAAATTCCTGCATTTGAATAATTCTGAACGTGCTCTCAAGACAGTTCTTGGAGTTAAGTAAGTTAGTGACTCTGCAGATGAACTTACTCAATTAATAGTATAACAGATACAGAATGTTGAGCATTTGACTGATATTGAACAAAAGCATATAAAATGATTTCAACATTAGATATATGATGACAGTTCAGTGTACTAAGCATACATAGTTGCTAAATTTTAGTTGTGATTGTGTGTGAAGTGGCACAAGTGAATATATGATTGCAAGCATGTAAAGGACACAAGATGTATAGTGGTTCACCCTAAACCTTAGGCTACATCCACTCCTTACTCCCAGTGAGTATTTCCACTATTTCCCAAATAGTTACAATTCTTGTGACCAACCCTTGGTCTTACAAAGTGTTCTTTCTCCCAGCCTCTTCAAGCTGTTTTACACACACCGAAACTTACTTCAGTTCCTGTACTTTTCTTCTTAACAGAATTCCTCACCAACACTCACCTACCGTAGGTAGTTTAGGAGGAATCAGCTAAGATACAACTGATACACGGTTATGGTGTTTGGGGGATATTGGGGCTTGATTACACAGAAGGAATATAATCTAAGACAAGGTGTATACAAGCAATGAAGTGCACATAAGAGACCCCATCATATTTTGGCAGATTGCACTTGAGTGAGTTGAGAGGAAGTTCAACTTGTGAATTTGAATTTGATTTAGCTATGCTTTTTGGCTCTCTCACTATCTTTCGATATCCAAGAGCTGATTTTATAGGCGTGATGTCCTTCTAGCCGTTTGAAGGCGCTTGAATCCATTGGGGGAGAGATGCGGCATCTTGATGAGTACTTCTGCAGGTGACAGACTGCTTTCTGCAGTATGTCAGTCACGCAAAATCATTTTCTATCAGCGTTCAGATCTTCTTTAATCAGAACTTCCTTTCAAGTGGTTAGTGAGGTAGCTGACTCATGTATTTTCGTGATTGTCCTTTACTTCACGCTTTGGTGTGCTGATAGATGCAATAAACTGTTGTATTGAATTTGTCCCTGTGTAGTTGTGCAGAGAGTGAGAGTAAGTTCGAACCTACTCACTCTGAGTAGGTTGCAAGCACAAGGTTCTTGATTACTGAAGCTTTCCATTCTAAGGCTTGATGTCCAATGCCAATTCACTGTTAATGATTCACTACTTGGTTTAACAGCTTCCTTCTCAAGAATGATGTCCAATGTTGTTTATTTTAGATTTTCATGGTTATTGACTTTTGTCTTCTTTGCTGAAACTTACTCAATGGAGAATATTAGAATCTTAAGCATGTCAATAAACTTAATCACTTTGCTCAGGGTTTGTTAATCATCAAAACCAAATTATGAGAGTTTGTTTCAACAATCTCCCCCTTTTTGATGATGACAAACTCTTGATGAAGTATTAAGTTTGGTTGACTTTTATTAATCCAGATTTTACACTTAATGCAGTAACAAATCAGTAATAAATAATCAGAGTAGCACAAAGTGAAGCAACTGGTGTTTTCCCTTAAATTGATAAGTGTTTAATTACAACATTCTCAGTACTTCAGCAGATTTCAAAAAAATCGACAAACAAATGACCATAATCAACCATCTTCCTAGCATGTCTAAACTTGGACTAAATTAAACACCACTAAATTTCATCTTCATTTCTCCCCCTTTTGGCATCAGCAAAAAGAGAGGACCACCCAGAGGCACGATCTATTCAGGAGAGGACAACCCAGAACTGGAATCAGAACTGGAAGATTCTGCAGGTTTAGGAATGTTAGGGAAACGAGTAGGGAATTCAAATAGGGGAGGATTGAGCCCAGGGGCCATGTTCCTGGAAGTCCAGTCACTCCTAGCCCAGTTCCTTTCATGTTCTCTTCTCTGATCCTGCTGGAGATAGGTAAGGTCAAGCAGGATTTTCTTTAGCTCTAGTGAGTTCCTCTTCGTTCTCTTAGCATTTCTCTTGCTTCTTCTTGCAACTTTCTGGATCTCTTCCTCCATTTTGTCCATCCATTCTTGTGGGATATTTTGCCTTTGTTCTTCAGTAGGACCACTAGGTAGATTTGGAGGGGATAATGGTTGATACTGAGCCTCAATGTTCTTGAGTAGGGATCCTAAAGAACTGAGGTTGGTGGATGTCTCAGGAAAGCTTAAGAGAGGAGGGTTTGAAATAAATGAATCACGAGGTATGGATGAATCATAAATAGGTGCAGGGGATAAAAAAGAATATAGATGAGCAGTGCTAGAAGTTGCTTCTTTTTGTGGGGAGGTGAACAGATTTTTCAGAAAATCTTGTTGCACCTTTTGGCTTAGTTCAGGAGTAGGTTCATAAGTGGGTTGCAGAAGAGGTGTGGACTCAAGTAGTTGAGTTAGAGCAATGGAGGCAATTTCTTCATCTGCTTTGCTCTTTGTTGGGGAGGGAGAAGGTAGAGGTTGTCAGTCTTTGGGTAAGAAGCCTCAGGAGAAGAATGAGTGGGTTCTACCTGAGTTTCTTCAATAAGTACTTCGTGAGTAAGTTCCTCTGGAGTAAGTTGCTCCCCTCGAGCAAAGAACTTCTCCTTTCTCCATATGAGCAGGTTCCTCTTGTTTTTCTTGCTTCCCCTCAGTGTGTTCCATCTCAGTTTCCTGCTCCCCCTGTGCAGTAGCTTCTTTTTCAGCACCTTGCTCCCCCTGAGCAAGTTCACCCATATTTTGCTCAACTTGCTCAACTTGCTTTTGAGCAAGTTCCTTTTCAGCAGCCTCTGGAGCCCTAAACTCCAGCTTTTTCTTGGTTGTATCCTTCTTTCCAGAGATCTTTTCTGGACCTTTGGCCTTCTTTTCTTTCCTTCTTTCTTCCTTTTCTTCTTCTACATCAGCTTCCTTTTTTTATGCTTTTCTTTTCTTTGATGGGGTTGGTTCAACCTCTTGATCACCTATTTCTCCAGGGGTTGCTTTTATCCCCATTTGATTCAGATTCTTGCTGAAGAATGTGGTGCATTTCCTAGTGTAGGCTTTACCAGATAGAGGGATCTTGAAGTGCATGAATATTTTTGTTAGCACCATTCCATAAGGAAGTGAGGACGTTTTTCTGAGGCTAGTGGCAGCATACTTCATGTAGCTTAGTATGATGAAAGGTAGGTTTAAAGGCTTTCTCTTGACTAAATGATAAACAATCATTAAATCTAGGTCAGTAAGTTTTTCAAAGCTACCTGCCCTAGGAATTAGAGTGTGAGAAGCCATGTTCTGAAAAATTCGTTCCAGCCCCTTCAGATTTGTGGCAATGTCCTTGTTTTTTGGTATTTTGAGAGCTAACTCAAGCACTTCCTCCCTGGTGGTGTTGGCCTTTTCATACCACTCATCTTCAAACAGTTTAATTCCACTATCTGGAATTTGTAGAGCTTGAGCAATAACTCCTGTTGTTAGATGAATGTCTATTCCTTTCACTTTGCTTGTGATGGAAGGTTCCTTTCCATCCACCTTTGCATTTGCATAGAAGGACCTTACTAAACCTTCATAGGTTCTTTCTTCTATTTGAACAAACTCTGACCATTTAGGTTTGTTTAGAAAAGTGTAGAGATTCCACCCAGCCTTTTTTAAATTGTCTAGCTGGAAAACTCTTCCAGTGACAACTGTTCTCTTCTCCCATTCTTCATCTAGTTGTTCTTGTTCTTCAATGGCCCTTTTTCCCTTTTTCTTTTCAGAGGGTCCTTCTTTCTTTCGCTAGGTTTCCTTCTTTTTGATTTATCCTTGGATTTTCTTTTACTTTCTTCAGGGATTCGGCTAGTGTATCCTCTGTACTGGGAGGGGTGTCAGGTAGAGTGCCCTCTGAATCATCATTGTGAATATGGATAACATTTTCATCTTGAGTTCTGGTTGATGAAGATGTTCCCACACCAGCAGCAATTCTGTTTGATCTCCTACGGGGGGGTAGAGGAAATGGGAGGCGAAGCCGACGAGGTTACAGTTACTGGAGGAGGTCGAGAGTAAGCAAAGAGAAAAGAGGTGGGAAAGACATAGGGAATAATGGCACGAGAGGAGTTCTCTGGAACCTTTCTCACAGCATGGATTTTTGAGCGTGAAGAAAGAAGTAGAAAGAGAAAGTAGTGATTGTACCTCATTAATGAGGTGTGTTGGGGTAATAAATCATGATTGAAAACGTGCTTAGTAGCCGTTACAAAATTGTGGCTTGAGAACATGTCATTAGCTGACAGTTTTGCAGACCCACTAACTTAATATTTAAATATATTTTACTTAAAAAGATAATTGAGTAAGTTAACTAACTAATACAAATGCGAGTAAGTTCATAAAATGTGAGCAAGTTCATTTAGCAGTGCAGAACATATTCATGACAAATAAGCTTTAAATAACTCATGGAGATTTGATGATGCCCAACTTACTCTTTATGAAATTGAAACTTTCTTCTTGAAGAGGTTTAGTAAAAATGTCAAGAGTCGATTCTTTGATTCCACAAAAATCAGTTCAACTTCTTTATTTTGAACGTAATCACGAATGAAATGATGCTTTATGTCAATGTGCTTAGTTCTAGAGTGCTGAATAGGATTCTTTGTTAGATTAATAGCACTTGTGTTATCACAGTAAATGGGAATACACTCATACCTGAGAGAGTAGTCCTCTAATTGATTTTTAATCCAGAGAATTTGTTGGCAGCATGCTGAAGCTGATACATACTTAGCTTCTGTGGTTGACAGGGCAATGGTATTTTGTTTCTTACATGACCATGAGACCATTGCTTCTCCAAGAAATTGACATGAGCCACTAGTACTTTTTCTTTCCACTTTATCTCCAGCATAATCAGCATCACAATAACCTATTAAATCAAAATGAGAGTTTTTTCTGCACCACAGACCAAGGTTAGTTGTTCCAACAAGGTATCTGAGTATCCTCTTAATGTACCAATCGAATGAGACTCTTTCGTGCCGACCGAATCGCACACAAACCTACAAAGAAATACAATGTCAGGTCTACTAGCAGTGAGATATAGTAGGGATCCTATTATACCTCTGTATTCTTTTTCAGAAACAGCCTTGCCTTTTTCATCTTTGTCAAGGCTAGTAGAGGGATGCATGGGGGTAGCCATGACTTTGGCTTCATTCATTTTATATTTTTTCAGAAGATCTTTTACATACTTTTCTTGAAAAATAAATATGCCATTTTCAAGTTGCTTGATTTGGAGCCCTAGAAAGAAACTTAACTCACCCATCATGCTCATTTCAAACTCACTTTTCATAAGATTTGCAAAGTCATCACACAAATTTTCTTTGGTTGCCCCAAAAATTATGTCATCAACATAGATTTGAACTATGAGTAGGTTCTCTTTGTGATTTTTTATGAATAGAGTTGTATCAACCTTTCCTCTAGAGAAACCATTTTTTATAAGGAAAGCACTCAATCTATCATACCAAGCTCTAGGAGCTTGTTTGAGTCCATATAAGGCTTTTCTTAATTTAAAAGCATGATTTGGTTTCTTAGGGTCAACAAATCCGGGTGGTTGGTGAACATATATTTCTTTATTTAGAAAACCATTCAAAAAAGCACTTTTAACATCCATTTGAAATAATTTCAGGTTTTTATGAGCAGCATAGGCAAGTAAGATTCTTATAGCTTCTAATCTAGCAACTGGAGCAAAGGTTTCATCATAGTCAATACCTTCTTGTTGGTTGTAGCCCTGAGCTACCAATCTAGCTTTGTTTCTTGTTACCTTACCTTCCTCATTGAGTTTGTTTATAAAGACCCACTTAGTTCCAATTACGGACTGGTGAGTAGGTTGCTTGACCAGTGTCCATACTTGATTCTTGTCAAACTGGGCAAGTTCCTCTTTCATAGCTTCAACCCAGGAAGGATCAGATATGGCTTCATCTATGGACTTAGGCTCAATTTCTGAGATCAATGTCATATTTGATGATTCATGTCTGAATGATCTTCTTGTCCTCACAGGTTCTGAGATTTCTCCAATTATTTGCTCTTGAGGATGATGGGTAACTATTCTCTAGCTTCTAGGTAAGTTGACAGTTTGAGTAGGTTGTTGAGATGAGCTATTCTGTACTTGAGTAAGGTCAGGAGCTTCTTCAGAATCAGCATTCTGCTTTAGAATTTTACTGTGAACCTGAGAACTGGATCTTTCTGTAGTGTCCTCAACATCATCTGCTCTTATCTTAGACAATTGATTAAACTCATTGAACTTAACATGCATGCTTTCTTCCACAATCTGAGATCTTAAGTTATATACTCTATAAGCTTTTGAGGAAGTTGAATATCCAAGGAAAATACCTCTATCAGATCTAGAATCGAATTTTCCCAAATTTTCTTTGTGGTTCAAAATAAAACATTCACAGCCAAAAATGTGAAAGTAGGCAATAGTTGGTTTCCTACCTTTCCATAGCTCATAGGGAGTTTTATTCAAGATTTTTCTTATGGAGACTCGATTTATAATGTAGCATGCTGTGTTAATTGCTTCAGCCCAAAAATACTTTTCAATTTTTGAGTCATTAAGCATAGTTCTGCCCATTTCTTGTAAGGTTCTATTTTTCCTTTCAACTACCCCATTTTGTTGAGGAGTCTTAGGACAAGAGAGGTTGTGAGTAATTCCATTTTCATCAAAAAAGGTTTTAAAAGATATATTTTCAAACTCACCTCCATGGTCACTTCTTACAGAAATAATATTGCAACTTTTCTCATTTTGAACCTTTTTGCAAAATATTTTGAAAGCTTCAAAGGAGTGATCTTTGTTTTTCAAAAATAAAACCCAAGTGTATCTTGAATAATCATCCACAATCACAAAACCATACCTTTTTCCAGCAAGACTTGCAACTCTTGTTGGACCAAATAAATCAACATGCAGTAGTTCAAGAGGTCTTTGTGTAGAGACTATGTTTTTGGAGTGAAAGCTAGATTTGGCATGTTTTCCTTGAACACAAGCTTCACAGATTCTGTCCTTTTCAAATTTGATTTTTGGAATACCATTAACTAACTCAAGCTTGGACAGTTTTAAAATGGTGTTCATGTTTGTGTGGCCTACTCTTCTATGTCATATCCATTTATCATTCTCAAAGGAAACAAAACATGTTTCTTCTAAAAGATCCTCTAAACAGATATTGTACAAATTTCTGGTTCTAACACCAGTGAAGAGTATGTTCCCTGAGCAAGTTTCCTTGATAATGCATGAATCAGATTTAAACAATACTTCATAGCCATTATCAGTCAACTGACTCACACTTAAAAGATTGTGCTTAAGACCAAAAACATATTGAACATTCTTTATTTGAGCAGAATTTTTCTTACCCACTGTGCCTATACCTTTAATCCAACCTTTTTCATTATTTCCAAAGGTGACACAGCTCCCATTCTTTCTCTCCAATGAGAGAAAGTTACTCTTGTCTCCTATCATGTGTCTGCTGCAGCCACTGTCGAAGAACCACAGCCTTTTCTTTGTCACCCATAGGCAGTCCTACATCAGAGATAAACAATGATTTAGGTACCCATATTTCTTTAGGTCCTTGATGGTTAGTATTCTTCCTAGAGGAAGATATCTTTCTTTTCAAGCATTCAAAAATCTCATGTCCAGGATTTTTGCAGTAATTGCATTTCTTGATCTGTTTTGAAACAAGTACATTTTCATAAATTGGTTTTTGCATGGGGATATATCCAAGTCCAGCTCTTTCAAATCTGTTCCCATGAGATCCTATGATCTTTTCAAAAGTTTCTGTGTTATGCAGAAATTTAGTCAAATCAGTAGTTAATTCATCTACTCTTTTTCTAAGTTCCTCATTTTCTTTTTGACATTCAACATTAAAGACCTTCTGTACCAGAGGAGCCTTTTCATTCAAATTTTTGAATTTGTCAGAAAGTTTGAAATGGGACTGTCTCAGACAGTGAATGGTTTTGAGAAGGCTTTCATTCTGAGTAAGAAGTTCTTCATTGTGTTTCTTAATGTCACAAAGTTGATTTTTGAAGGTAGAACATCTTTGTGATAAAATGTTTGAATCATTTAACAGATTATCAAAGGCAATTTGTAGATCTCTACAAGAACTACAACTTGTGGGCTCAGAGTAAGTTACCTCTTCTTCCTCATTCTCAGAGTTTTCAATGATTCCTTCTTCCTCATCCTCAGAATTTTCCATGAGAGCAAAATTTGCTTGATCTTCTTCTTGATCTGAGGAAGTTCCATCTGAGTAATCCCATGTTGCCATCATAGCCTTTTTCTTTGGAGAGAATTTTTTGATTGACTTTTTCAGTTGGGGGCAATCAGCTTTGAAGTGTCCAGGCTTGTTGCATTCAAAGCAGACTGGTTGAGACTTGCTTCCTTCTCCCTTCTGAAATTCTCTTTTGGCTTGAGGAAACTTTCTTCCTTTTCTGTTTCTAAGAATCCTCTGAATTCTCCTTGAAATGAGAGCAAGTTCATCTTCACCTTCAGAGTTGTCATTTCTACTTTCATCACTGTACTCATCATCTTCTTCTGCATTTTTGAGAGCTGCAGAATTTGATGATTGTGATGAGCTCTTTCCAGATTTGTGAGTGGATTTTAGTGCAATCATCTTGCCTATCTTAGGCTGAACTTCCTCCATGATCTCTTGTTCATGAACTTTCAATGACCCAAGTAACTCATCCATTCTTAAAGTGGATAGATCTTTGGCTTCTTGGATTGCTGTTACCTTTGGTCTCTATAACTTAGGCAGGCTTCTTAACACTTTTCTAACATTTTCTTGATTAGTAAACACTTTACCAAGAGATTTCAAGTCATTTGTAATTATTGTAAATCTACTAATCATTTCTTCAATAGATTCATTTTCAGCCATTTTAAATAATTCATATTGATGAACAAGAATATTTATCTTGGCCTCTTTTACCTGATCAAGACTCTTCATAAGGCCAAAGTGTATCCCACATTTCTTTTGCAGTTTCACATCCAACAATTTTATCATACTCACTCCGGCCAAGAGAACAAGTAATATAGTATTTTGCTTTTGAGTTTAGGAGTACCTTGTGTTTTTCATCAGTAGTCCAGGATTCCTTTGGTTTTGGTGCTATCCTTCCATCATCATAGGTTGTTTGTGGAATGAAAGGACCATTTTCCACAATGTCCCATATGTCAGTGTCTTGAGATTCCAGAAACAACCTCATTTGACCTTTCCAATAGTAGTAGTAGTTCCCATCAAAAGCAGGAGGTCTGTTTGAAGATGCTCCTTCAGGTAGGAACATGATGCTGTTGGGATTCACTATCACTTCTTCCAGGATCTTTCCTCCTACACGGTTAAGTGTGCTCAGCCCCTTGAGGTGAGCTCTGGTACCAATTGAAGTGATAAGTTGTCACAAGAAAGGGGGGTTTGAATTGTGACAATTTAAAATTCCTGCATTTGAATAATTCTGAACGTGCTCTCAATACAGTTCTTGGAGTTAAGTAAGTTAGTGACTCTGCAGATGAACTTACTCAATTAACAGTATAACAGATACAGAATGTTGAGCATTTGACTGATATTGAACATAAGCATATAAAGTGATCTCAACATTAGATATATGATGACAGTTCAGTATACTAAGCATGCATAGTTGCTGAATTTTAGTTGTGATTGTGTGTGAAGTGGCACAAGTGAATATATGATTGCAAGCATGTAAAGGACACAAGATGTATAGTGGTTCACCCTAAACCTTGGGCTACATCCACTCCTCACTCCCAGTGAGTATTTCCACTATTTCCCAAATAGTTACAATTCTTGTGACCAACCCTTGGTCTTACAAAGTGTTCTTTCTCCCAGCCTCTTCAAGTCGCTTTTACACACACCTAACTTACTTCGCCTCGTGACTTTTCTTCTTAATGTAATTCCTCACCAACACTCACCTACCCTAGGTAGTTTAGTAGGAATCAGCTAAGATACAACTGATACATGGTTATGGTGTTTGGGGGATATTTGGGCTTGATTACACAGAAGGAATATAATCTAAGACAAGGTGTATACAAGCAATGAAGTGCACATAAGAGACCCCGTCATATTTTGGCAGATTGCACTTGAGTGAGTTGAGAGGAAGTTCAACTTGTGAATTTGAATTTGATTCAGCTATGCTTTTTGGCTCTCTCACTATCTTTCGATATCTAAGACCTGATTTTATAGGCGTGATGTCCTTCTAGCCGTTGCAGAGCCGTTTAAAGGCGTTTGCATCCATTGGGGGAGAGATGTGGCAGCTTGATAAGTACTTCTGCAGGTGACAGATTGCTTTCTGCAGTATGTCAGTCATGCAAAATCCTTTTCTATCAGCGTTCAGATCTTCTTTAATCAGAACTTCCTTTCAAGTGGTTGGTGAGGTAGCTGACTCATGTATTTTCGTGATTGTCTTTTACTTCACGCTTTGGTGTGCTGATAGATTCAATAAATTGTTGCATTGAATCTGTCCCTGTGTAGTTCTGCAAAGAGTGAGAGTAAGTTCGAACTTACTCACTCTGAGTAGGTTGCAAGCACAAGGTTCTTGATTACTGAAGCTTTCCATTCTAAGGCTTGATGTCCAATGCCAATTCACTGTTAATGATTCACTACTTGGTTTAACAGCTTCCTTCTCAAGAATGATGTCCAATGCTGTTTATCTTAGATTTTCATGGTTATTGACTTTTGTCTTCTTTGCTGAAACTTACTCAATGGAGAATATTAGAATCTTAAGCATGTCAATAAACTTAATCACTTTGCTCAGGGTTTGTTAATCATCAAAACCAAATTATGAGAGTTTGTTTCAACACACCAAATGGGTAGAGACAGAAGCACTAGCGAAAATAACAGTAAAGAACTTGATCAAGTTCTTTAAGAGGTATATCCTAACCAGGTTCGGAGTTCCAGAGGTCGTTGTGACCGACAACCAAACGCAGTTCGCAAATCATGGCTTCCGAAAGACCCTAGAAGATCTTCAAATCAAGCAACATTTCATATCGGTAGAACACCCTCAAACAAACGGTCAAGCTGAGGCCGCAAACAGGGTTATTCTCCGAGGTCTCAAACAAAGGTTAGATGATGCAAAGGGAAACTGGGCAGAAGAACTTCCCTGAGTACTTTGGGTATATCGAATAACTCCGCACTCGACAACGGGAGAATCTCCGTTTCGTCTCACTTATGGGACCGAAGCTATCATTCCCGTTGAGTTTGGCGAGTTAAGCTGGATGACTTCGCATCCCCCACATACAGTTAACAATTTCCAATACCTACGAGAGGAGCTCGACCTCCTCGATGAATGTAGAGAGCTCGCAGCACTGAACGAAATCGCAGTGAAACAAAGAATCGCAGCAAGATACAACCAAACATCGTGCCCAGGGAGTTCACGCAAGGCGATCTCGTCCTTCGAAGAGCCGACGTCGGTTTAAAGAATGCCTCACAAAGGAAGCTCGCACCCAATTAGAAAGGCCCTTACCGTGTCATCACAAAGACCAATACTGGCGCCTACAACCTCGAGACATTGCAGGGTAAGCCAATTCAGCGAACTTGGAATGCAGCCAAATTTAAAAAATACTATAGCTGAAACACAAGTGTAATTGAAACACCAGTGTAATCAAAACACAGGTGTAATTGAAACACGAGCGTCAAAGCAATAAAGAGCACATTCAAAGTCTTCACTTTGCATTCGTGCAGGAGTTGTTGGAACTCCCCCAGTCAAAAGACCTCGACGAAGAGTCGAACTCAACGGGCAACGATGTCGCTTTCTGTCTAGCCAACAGATCGACGACCATAGCCCATTCGTCCACCTCAAACAAAGGAATAAAAACCTTGGCAGAATGGTAGAAGGAGGACCCCGTGGCTGGGTAAACCCTCCTGAGTGACGACATCACGAGCAAACAACAAAGCAAAAGAAACAAAGGTAAACATTTTTTGCCAAAGTTAAAACTGCTTAAAACTTTTATTACATCGACATAACATTGTCCCAAGTACAAAAGCTAACAAAACGGAAAAAAAAAACATTAAGGGTTTTGAGGAGGAGCCACTTCACCGGACGAATTCGGCACACTGAGAAGGGCCTCCTTTGTTGAGGCATCAACAATCGAATTCCCCTCAATAATCCCATCCGAGGTCATCCAGGCAAAGTTGAGAGCGACACCTGGATTCAGTAATTGGACTTGGGCGATGGCGTTAGCAAATAACTTATCCCCGACCTTCAGAAACAGCTCGTCCATCTCCTCCTTCTTGGCCTTCATGACCTTGTTCTCATCAGAGAGCTCTTGAGTTTCTCTGGAGAGCTGTTGAATCTCAGTATTCAACCCTTCCACTTTACGATCATGTTCGAGAGCCTCCAACTTCAAACTTTGTTCAGATTTCTCCAGAACCTTCACCCTCAGTAGGACCTTCTCGTGCTCCTCGACAAACTTCTTCTTCTCCACCGAAAGATCCTCGAGATCCTTCGATAGCTTTAACACTACACCCTTGGCCTTAGTAGTCCTTCCTGACAGACTCAAGCTGTGCTCGGAGGTCGACCTCGAGCCCCTCCAATGACTTGATCTTCTTTTCCAAGTCAAACTTGCCTTCACGGAGGCTAGCAAGCTCGACCTCTAAGTGTCAGTTTTTCTCAAAGACCCAGTTGGTAAGCAGCAGGTCGCGTAGCTTCCAGGTCATGTCCTCAAAAAACAAATTCTCCTTAGCACTTTTGGAGAGTTCGTTAAAGTAAGCTTTGTCAGATGGAGGCATCATTCCCCTGACCTGGTCCGAATTCACAACCTCACTGCGAGACCAAACTGCAGGAACCTCAGTAGAAGGAATCGTCTCTTTCCCTTTACTCGCCTAGCCGCAATCTTCAATGTTAGTGAAGGGGTCGAGGTCTTTGGTGGAGGAGGCTTCTTCAACTTCTTGGCAAGAGGTTCCTCAATACCCTTAGCAGGAGCCCACTTCGACGATGAAGATATTTCTTTAACCACATTCGCCACTTCAGTAGGAGCCTTACCCTGATCTCGGACTGGGATAACCTCGGCGCTGACGAGAACAGGAGACACCCCAAAAGTTGGAGTAAGAACATGGGCAGAACCGCTAAAACCCTCTCCAACCATCGGAGAAGGAGTCTTCTCGGCCACCCCTTGCTTCTTCTTCTTCAAGTGTGCAATATATGTCGAGCTCGCTATTGAAGCTACAAAAGCAAAGAAACGAGTTAGAAGGATAAGAAAGAAACTATTAGAAACTAGATTTCTACCAAATTACCTAAGCAATCATTTGTTGCAGCTTGATCTTTGCACTGTAGAAGCCGACGAATGTCGACATATCTCTTCTCGGAGACCTCCTCTCCCTTCTTGTTAACGACTTGTCGAGGTTCGAATTTCTCCACGAATTCACGAATCCGTTTCAAACTGAACTGTTCGTTGTCATTGAGTTCGGAGGGTTTGTAAGTAAAATCACTCTTGTGCTGAGAAAAGTGCTTGTTACTCCAGCACAGAGGAAATTTTTCTGCCAAACATTCACCATATCCCTCTCATTGTCGGGCTCTTCCCCGAAGACGCAGACATTCTCTTTAGCAACATCACCGACGGCTTCAATCGCGAAATACTTGGACTTGAAGCCGCAATGGGAGTCCGAGAACAATTCGAAAACTTTGTCGTTTTGTTTTAAAGAGACCCACCCTTGTCACTCTAATGGGTTCTCGTTGGTCCACAAGGGGGAGAATATAGCAAAAAAGACCTCAACTAAGGTTTGAAGTTTTAAATATGGACACAATAACTAAAAACCCCCAATAAACGCCCAAGCCTTGGGGTGTAGTTGTGAAGGAGCTAGTTTCAGGTGGCGCAGAACTGCTATCTCAAAATCAGAGAAAGGCAACCTAAAACCCACGTCCTTAAACAGAACCTCGTACATAAAAAATAGCACATCATCTAAATAGGAGCAGATCCGAGCATCTATGTGAGGTCGGCATACCTTTCAGTTCTCGAAGTTCCAAACTCCGTTCCGACATCTAAAGAACTCAACATATGCTAAAAGCCCTCTTTCGACGAATAAAGAGAGCGAGTACAGAGTGCGTCTTCCGCGACCCACTCAAAGTCTTCAGCGTTTGGGGGCATATGATAGTCGTCTCTTTGAAGAACTTTTTTTCCCATCTCCGACCTGGTGAAAGCACCGCCAGGAAAATGAGGTCGAAACCTATCAGTACTCACTATCCACTCTCCTACCTCCCTCTGATCAAAGACACGCCCAAAAGTGCATTCCAAAGCTTTTAAAACTCTCTCCACCTTTAGGGGATCCACCGGGGACACTTTCTTACCCTCATAATCTTTTCCAAAAAGCCCCAGGGGAGGGTAGACTACTGGAGAAGAGCTTTCTTCCCCAGTGATCGACAGAGCGAAACTGCCGTTCGGCGATGAGCAACCACTATCGGCACTATCGCTCCGCCCCTCCGGAGGACCACTAGGAAAAGAGGAAGTGGAAAACTCAGGTAGCGAAGAAGATGAGGAAGACAAGCAAACTATTTCTCCAGAAACTCCTAATTCGCTACCCATTTCAAAACAATGAAAGGAAAAGCTGAGAAGGGGAAAGGAGAGTTACCTATAAACGATGAAGTTTGTAGAGAAATTGGGGAAACAGAAACACGAGAAAAACCTGAACGGTTGGGAACGAACCACCAGAGAACAGATAAACGAAATAGTAGGTGCACGAAGAGTCACCAGAGCAGAGGAAGAAGAAGGCGAGGCAGAAAGTCTCTCAAGTTTTGCAAGACAAAGCGAAAAAGAGAATGAAAAGGGGGAATGAGTATTTATAAACCCCATGTCTGAACCAAGCGATGCGAACTTTCTTCTCCCCTCACCGCGCGATCATTGACACATCGCACCTATTAACCTAGGGGGCACAGAGCAATCATGACTCGCCTCGGAACAACACGACGCTCCAAATTCCAAATGCGGCTGAAGCGACAGTTTGAATTTCAAGATTAAATGCTCGTGCCTAAAGGGTTGAAGGCATCTCAGTTACCCTCTTTCCAAGTCGAACTGGCAAATTCCGACATACACTTTAACAACTCGACACCTCATCACCCAAGCTGCCGACTTAGGGGACAACTGTTCTGGACTGGGCCAAGGCCCAATCCAGTCAAGCACTCGGCGAAGGCCCACTTTCGCATACGGTTAGCTCGATCACCCCAAGGCAGAGAACGACGTGGCAGATCCAACGGTCCACCAATCTCCTCGCCAGCTCATTACAGCCAGGCAACGATCGAACGATAGACCGGATCTCACGCGAGCGGTTATTCCATGATAACTTTTTCCGAACAATATATAAGGGATCTCCTTCACGATCCAGGTACACTTTCATTCATATTTCACTTACCTCTTACTCTTACCTAAACTAACTTAGGCATCGGAGTCTCTGTAGGTACAACTACCCCCGCGCTGTCGTCGACCACCGTGAGTTCCACCGCAGCGCTTCTTCTCCGGCATCCTCTGAGTTCTACTTCAAAACAATTTGTAATATGAATAAACAAACAAGGCATTAATGTATTCTTAGGATTCTGCTCTGATCGGTTCTTGCTGATTATTACAAGGGAGTCAATGGTCGGCCATGTCCATGTCTTTTGTTTCTATATTCCTATATTTTTTTAAAAAAAATTGTCAGAATGCTACAAAACAAATCTTGCACTTTTATTTGGTTATTTCTGAGGTTTAATGTTTACTAGTATATAAACACATGGATTTTGTCATTTTGTATTAGAGATGTTCTGTCCAGAATTTGGGGCGAGTTATGGTCTCCACCGGAACAAGAGATTAGAAACTGAACTCGTATGAGAATTCTCACGCAAGGTTACACGCCATATAAATGACATCCTTTGACGGCGCCAATAAATGTTCTATTGTTGCCAATAATTATGCATCAGTCTTTTTCTTTCTTCTCTTCTCTCTGGCCATGCTTGATATGCACGTAGCTCATGATGGGGTTAAGGCTTTGCCAACGTTATTCATATTTGGAGACTCAACTTTTGATGTTGGAACCAACAATTTTCTCAGCTCCAAAACGAAGGCCAACTTCCCTTATCATGGGATTGATTTTTCTCATTCAGTTCCCACCGGAAGATTCAGCAATGGTCTCAACACTGCTGACCAAATTGGTAAATACATTTCATGAACAATGATTTTCATATAAAATATTGCATGGAATTTAATGTTTATATATATATATATATATATATATATTTTTTTTTTTTTGGTTTCGAAAACCCTCTAATTAGCCCTTTGGTTGGTCCCACCAGAGTATCTTTATAGCTAAGGTTTTTTGGCCTATTATATGACTAATTTCTTATTCGATTGATCGAAAAAGGTTTTATCTTTTGGTTTTCAACTTCTCGATAAGGGTGACTCCATAAGGATTCAACACGGATTCCCCATGTTCTTCTCCTTATGAGGGGCAAGTTGCTTCCACTCGATTCACACCTATTATTATTTATATGATTTTTTAGTCGGCAATGAAAAATTAAATTTACGAAATTGTGCACAGAGGTTCCTCGGGAAACATTCACTTAGCTCCCTTTAATTACTCTAACCCTTATACAAGATTTCGCTTATATGTTTTTATTGATTTCCTTGCATTGATTTTCTTTTGTGAAAACTAGCGAGACAATTCGGTTATCGGAGAAGTCCGCCACCATTTTTGGATTTGGAGAAACTTCAACACAGTTTCAAGCAGAACATTCTGCTGGGTGTAAATTTTGCATCAGGGGGATCTGGAATTCTAAGATATACAGGTTACAAACAATCGGTAATTTCCTTCCTTATAATATTATAATATATACAGTTTGACTTAATTTTATTTTTATTTCTCTATTAATATTATCAACATATATTTGGTCTTCCAATAATTTTGTTCTAAATTGATTAGTCCCCTCATTTTTTTTAATTGCTTCAACCTAATCCTTCTGTCAATCTCTGGATCTTAATTAATTAAACTCTCATATTCTAATTATCTTTGCAGGGAGAAGTGGTTTCCCTCGAAAAGCAGGTGCAACAATTTGCATTGGTCCGTGGAAACATCACTGAGATATTGGGGCCAGAAAAAGCTGCTAATTTTGTTTCGGGGACTTTGTTTCTCATTAGCGTTGGTAGCAACGACCTCTTCGATTATGCACGTAATGAAAGTGGAGTATTTCATTTGGGCAAGGAAGAAAATTTGGCTGTTCTACAACTAAACTATTACTCTCATATAAGGGTATGTACGTAATTTTCCAACTTTGCACCACAATATTATAAATTTGAAGGAAGTTATATCGTCGATGAAAATTATGAATATAATTTTAAATTCATTCAAATTTTATTATATATATGTACATATCGTAATTTTAAATATTAATTTTATAATTAATAATTATATATATTTTTCTTTAAAGTGAATTTTTCATCTTAAATGAATCAAGTCTCATAATTAATTTAAAATCAATCTACATACTTGACCACAAATGAGAGGCATACAGTGGTTATAATAAAAATGAAAAGACTTAAATATATTTTTCGTATCCGCATATATATAGAATTTTATTTTTCGTTCCTGCAAAAAAATTGTTTTTCGTCCCTATAATTTCCTTAACTTTGTTTTTTGTCCCTGTAAAACTTTTTTGTTTTTCGTCCCTATAATATATATATATATATGGAATTAGTCCTTATATAGTCTATATTTCATGGACTAAAATCAAAATGTTCTCGAATCTCAGGGACTAAAACGAAATAACATGAATCAAAAGCAAAAAAATTTACATTGTAGTGATGAAAAACAACAAAAAAATAATTTACAGGGACAAAAAAAAATAAAAAAAGCCTCTCACAAAAAACATATAATTAAGTCACAAAAGAAAATATGTGATTTACTCTATAAAACACGGATTTACATATAAAAGATATATTTTTTTTGACAGACTATAAAAGATATTGTTGGTTTACAAAAAGAAAGTATATATATATATCTGAAAGACATTTTTCATTATTGGGATTATAGTATTTGCAAACTGCAGAAACTGTACGAGTTAGGGGCTCGGAAATTTGGCATCCTAAGCGTTCCACCCATAGGGTGCTGTCCTGCTGTAGCCTCTGCTAATGGAGGAAATTGCGTGAAACCACTTAACGATTTTGCTGTCGCGTTCTACACAGCAACTCAGACTCTTCTACAAAAGTTGAGTTCGGAGTTGGAAGAGTTCGAGTACTCACTTGGCAACACATATGCAATGTTCACCACCTTGTTAAAAGACCCACTGGCTTTTGGTAAGCAACACATATATAATAGTTTAATAATATGTTTCAATATTTTTTGTTGTCATTAATATATCCAGTTTTTCGTTTAGGTCTCTAAAATCTTTTTTGTTTTGAACTTTTTTGTCAATTTTTTTTTATTTAATTTATATGCACTGTTGGTGTAAAGATTTTTTTACACTGTCATGACCAACCATAAATTGCCATATTATTAAAACTTTTTACTTTAATCATAACTCAAAAGTCACACACATGTTGGTTTGTGATTGATTGACAGTGTGAATTTTCTTACGGTACATCAAAATTACCCAGTTTTGTATTTATTTTGGCCCTCGTTAGTTTGTTTTAGTTCTTCTAATACATATTCTGTTTTCATCTTAGTCTATGTAATATTTTTTTTTTTTCATCTTAGGTCTACTGTCATATAGGGACTAATTGAATATAAATCAAATGTTATAATGGTAAAACAAAAATATGTGTTATTATATAAACTAAAACAAAAAAACGAGGACTAAAATAAAATAAAATTGTTTACAAGGACCATTTCAAAATAAAAAAATTGAGGGACCAAAACAAAAAATCAGGTTTAACGAGGACCAAAAACACATTAAAACATTAAGGGCATGTTTGATGGTTAGGATAAGGGAGAGAAGATATGGTAAGCTATCATATCATGTTTTAATGTAGCGTTTGATGAGCCAACAAGATAAGATAAGTCAATTCTGTCACTCTATCATTTCTTGTTTCTCTAGTGTAATTTTTATCCTCGGGTGAGGGCTCAGTTAGAAATCAACAAAATATGATAAGAATTTTTTTTTCCTCGTTTACCCTTCAAAACATAATTTAAAATCTAATAAAACATTAAAATATCTAAAAGAAAAAACTAAAAAATGAAAAAGAATTAATATTATAATATAAATAAATATATGTAAATTTCAATTTTATAAAAATAAAATAATATTTAAAATAACAATAAAAATAAAATAAAATTTTAAAAAAAATAATTAATTTTAAAAATATGTGCAATTTGCCATAGGGGTAATTGTTTCTTTTTATACTATTTTTTTAAAATTAAAAAAATATAAAATCTAATAAATTTTAAAATATTTAAAATAAAAACTAAAAATTAATAATAAACACTATAAAATTAATAAATTTAAGTTAAAAATATTGAAACTAATTTTAAAATATTATATGTAATTTTTTCACAAGGCTAATTTTGTCATTACATGTGATATAAAAAATTAGAAACTACGAATAAAAAATATAATAAAATATAAAAACAAAAAATTCATATTAAATATTATCAAATTAATAAAAAATATTATAAATTAATTTTAGAAAAACTATATATCTTTGTCACATGGATAATTTTGTCATTTAACATAATTCATATCCTATCATACTACTATTTGGTAAATTTCAAACACATGATATGATAATATAATTTTATCTATTTTTTTTATGAAATAATGTTATCTAGTTTGTTATCAGGTGCACGTCACATGATAAGATAAGAACGTATCATGTCTCTATCTTATCATATCCTAATCTAACTCTCTTATCCTATCATTTTGTATCCTATTTTGACCATCAAACGGGCTCTAATAGTATTATACAACATTTATAACCATCATCGACATAATATATATCTATTTTCAATCAATCTTTGAAAGACCTGTATTCCTATCATTATCTACCTAAATGAATTAGTCTAAATAATTTTAATGATTGTACACTGAACGACTACTTTGTTTGGGAGGATTGAAATATAACAAATAAATTTACAAGATATCTCAGGAATGGAAAAAAAAAGTGCGTGAAAGCATTTTTAGATTCTAATATAACTTTTAGATATCAAAGATGTGAAAAAGGCAACCTAATCCATCTGAAGAAGGGTCTATTGGATCATGAGGAATCAACTACAACAATTCTCCCTCCATGCGATCACTTGTTTCCATAATCAGCATTAACACATGTGCTTCATATGTTAGCATCACTTGAGAACATTCTCTCAATCTCCTAGAATCAGGTGTAACATATTCAGGCAATCATATGGTGTGACAGATCCTCGCCTCCTAATCATCAGCAATTATCATTGATTGTTGTCCCCTCCTTGTATCCCTATATATTTGTATCATATTTCTCAATGTAATCAACAAGGTATTACAATTCTATATGGTATCAGCCGCTCCTGCTTAACAGCATTTTCGATCCAAAACCTCTCATTATGCCTTCCACAACCCACACCATCGAAATTCCTGGTTCAAAATCAGTCACAGTTTTGAAGACTCAAAATGGAATCAAACTCACCAGCACCAATTTCCCTGCATGGAGAGTGCAACTCAATGCCCTCCTAGTAGGTTATGATCTCCTCAGCTTTGTAGATGGCACAAGCACTTGCCCTGCTGCAAATCATGCAAATCATGCATATTGGAAAAGACAGGATCAATTGATCCTCCATGCGATCATTTCCTCAATTGACCCAAGTGTCATCATCATGCTAGGCAATGTGAAAACATCCAAGCAAGCCTGGGATGTGCTGAATAAAATGTTTGCTATCAAAATGAGAGCCCGCATCATGAAACTTATGGGGAGACTCACTCGCAGCAACAAAGGTACTAAATCCATGACAGAATACCTTCATGAAATCAAGTCTCTCTCTGATGAACTAGCTATCATCACCACTCCTCTAGATGATGTTGATTTAGTCATTCACACATTGAATGGCCTTGGCACTGAGTACAAAGAAGTTACTGCTGCCTTGCGTGCCCGGGACAATGCAATTAGCTTTGAAGAGTTACATGACCTTCTCACCGATTATGAGAACTATCTTCATAGAGATACTCCAACACAAGAACCACAAATTATTGCTACAACAAATGCTGCTCAAAAAGGAAGGCATCCATTCAACAAAAGAGGATATCAACATGGCAACAGCTCTACCTATCTAGCCCATGCTGATCCCAGCAATCCTGTGGCCTCATTCAAAAAGGTGATTTACCAATTCTGTGAGAAACCTGGACACACAGCCAAGGTGTGCTACAAATTGCATGGCTACCCTCATAGGCGCCCAAATGGTCCCTCAGCTCATCATGCTCGTGCTGCCTACCCCAAATCTCCTTCAGATTAGATCATGGACTCCGGAGCAACACACCACATCACTAATACACTAGACAATCTGCACCTGGGCAACCCATATCATGGCACTGATCAACTACTAGTTGGGGATGGATCCAGTCTTCCAATCACACACACAAGTAACACAACTCTTACCACTACCACTCAACCACTACAACTTCACAAAGTGCTTCATGTTCCGAACATTTCCCAAAATCTCTTATTAGTTTCATCTTTGTGCAAAACTAACCATATATTTGTTGAATTCTTTTCTGATCATTTTTTGGTGCATTATTTGAAGACAAGGGTCCCTCTTCTCAAAGGACAGCATAAAGATGGCCTCTATCACATGCCCAACCCATCCTCCACACCCACAGTCTTTATCATCCACCTTCCATGGCATCACATATTGGGGCATCCATCAAATCGCATTATGAGACATCTCAGCTCCCTTCATCAAATAAAGAGCACACCTCCTCCATGCATTCCATGTAATAATGTCAAGAGTCACAAGATCCCATTCACTACATCAAGTGTCACAAGCACTAAGCCTCTTGAACTTATTTACACAGATGTTTGGGACTCAGCTCCCACTAGATCATTAGATGGTTTTTCATATGATTTAGTTCTTGTTGATCACTTTTCTAAGTATGTTTGGCTGTACCCTTTGAAAAATAAATCTAATGTCTCTATTTTAATTCCAAAGTTCAAAGCTGTTGTTGAGAAATTATTCAATTTACCTATTATTTCTCTTTACTCCGATAATGGGGGTGAATTCATTAAGCTATCCTCATTGTTCCATGTAGGTGGCTCAGTGGTTGAGCAAAGGGACATGAAGGAGTTGCAAGTATGAGGTGCAGGGCTCAGATCCTTGCCACTAACAAAATCCCCCTCCCCTCTAACAAACTAACCACTAACATTTGCCTATCACATTTCACCACACCACCACACACCGAAGTTAAATGCAACAGCCGAACGTCGCCATAGTTGAAACAGGAAGGGCTCTCCTTCATACAGCTAAACTACCACCTAAATATTGGTCATATGCATTCCGCACTGCCACTTACCTTATGAATAGTCTACCAACCCCCATCCTCAACATGCGATCCCCATTTCAGGTACTTCTTTTGGTTGCTTATGCTTTCCCTGATTACGACCCTATATATCAAACAAACTCCAACCACGATCCCAACCTTGCATTTTCATTGGCTATACTAAGTCCCAATATGCATATCAATGCCTTGAACCTTTAACCAAAAGAATTTACACGTCAAGACATGTCAAATTCTATAACCACATCTTCCCGTACACATCCCTCATCACTCAACCGAAACCACCACCATCACTACCATCTCCAAATATAAAACCACCTCGCCACATCCTACCAATTACACCACCCCTGCAGCTCTCCCCACAACCATCACCAACCACCAATTCTTCCCAAGAAGAGGGCATAATGTGTTCAGCTTCTTCACCAAGTAACGATCTCACATCCTCCATCTCCATTTCCAATGATTTATCAACCACTAACCCATGTACTGCTCCCAACAATGGTGGCCAAAATTCGCAAGCGTACGGTTTTTTCGTCAAGTAATAAAAAAATATCAAACCACAGGGACTGGCTACGCTAAATAAATTAATTTGGCGTTACTTAATTTAAATTAAACAGAGAGAAAATATTTGATTAAAGGATGTTGTTGGAAAGTAGTGACAGAAAATAAATAAAAGATGATAAAAAGATATTTTTGTGGTTTTTTTATAAATAAAAGTTTCCTAGGACCTGGGTTACCACAATAATGCTCTGCGAATTCAAATTAATAAATCTAACATTGATATTGAAATCATTTGAAGGCAAGTTAACTAGAAATACTAAAATTCCACTGTCGTGGTACGAAAGTGTGCTAAGTTGAATTCAATCCCTACTTTCATGGTAATCTCATTCAACAAAACCCATTGAGCTCTTTGAAAACTAGTTTTATCCTCGAAGGTTTAAAAACTACTTTTGTGATTTTAATCCTAAGTTCAGCTATTATTAATCCAATAACTAATTTATCCTTTCAGTTCATCCCTAGTTATCTAACACATGCAAATAAGTGATCAGTAAATTTACAAGAAATAATAACGATAATAACCAAATCAATTCATTCAAATCAACGATAGAGAGTATCAACTATTCATCTCAGAAACATTAAAGGGCAGAGCCCAAAAATCCTAGAAATAAATAAACTACTCAAACATAATTATAAAAGACATAATAATAATAATAATAATAATAATAATAATAATAATAATAATAATAATAATAACAAGTAGAAAAAATATGGGGGGAGAAGAGAAAAACGGAGGAAAATTCACTCCGGGGGATCCTTTTAAACGTTGCCGAGCTTCTCCCTTTATAGACGAATTTCTGCAATATGCACGGCCTGGTTAAGGACATGCACGGCCGTGCATGACTTTCCAGCTGTTTTCCACGCGTTTTCTAACGATTCCAGCTGTTTCTGCCGACGTCAGTCACCATGCACGGCCATGCTTATGGTATGCATGGTCGTGCATCACCTTTTTAGCTGTCACACGCGTTTCTGCTTTTCTGGCGGCTGCCGACATATGCACAGCCTGCTTTTGGCCATGCTTCTTTGTCCCTAGGCCGTGCATATCATGCTGGGCCTATTGCAGGCCCAGTTTTCAAGCCCAAAATTGCGATTTTCAACCATATTGCTTATTCTTCCATTTCTGCACAAAGTAAAATAAAAGAGAGTGAATTTTATATGATAATAATCAATAATTATTCCTAATCACACTCAAATATCCTAATAAAATAATGCAATATTGGCATTTATCAAATACCCCCACACTTGAACTTTGTTTGTCCTTAAGCAAATAAAGACTCAATTAACATAAAAACAAATGAGTTGACATAAATATCAATGGACCAAAATTTTTGTATGCCCCACTTACACCACTACCGTAAATATTCAATTCAATTAAGTTTTCCTAAAATCAAAACAATCAACTAGAAAGATACACTCAAAGGTAGCAGAGAGAGGATCATACAAGCATGCAATCATCGACCAAAGTTTTGAAATAATGAAAACTTAGCACTTTTCATCAAAAAATATTGGGTCTCAAAATCTCACAAAGGCAAATAAGTCACTCAATCACTCAAGTGTCTAGGTTTGTGTTTTCTCTCAAGTTTTTCACTTATCAAGCACACACTGCATGAGTTTGATCTTCATTTCAATCATATAATCACATAGTCACATGCATGCAAGAGTCAAAATGACTTGTCAAGATTGTAATGGGGCCAAGGTGAAAGGTAGGTAAGAAGAAGGATAAACAAGGCTACGTACCATTTGGAAATAAGAAAGCAATTGTGAAATACAATTTATCTTCTTTCACATCTTAGAACTTTTGGAAAAGAAAGAGAAACATTTTTTTTCTCTCTCGTTTTTTTTTTAACTTCGATCCCAAACATGCCGCAAAATGTTCCCCTACACTTGAACTTTGGTAGCTTTTGGCAATCAATTATGAACCAATGCTTACTTAATCCTTTCGGGTAGGTAATGATTTTTGTTTTATGGCATTTAAAGTAGGCAAACAAAGAATAGGCTTAAGGCTCAAGAGAGCTAGCAATGGAAAATTTAGCATTAGGAAGGCTTTTTAGCCAAAACTAGTTATTTCAAAAAAATGCCTTAATCATACTCATGCAACATGCAACCATGGAAAATTGATAAGATTTAAGCAAACCTAAGAGCATGCAACTTAATAGTGATTCTCACAAGAATAAATCATGTTGAAGGCTCAAAACAACTCACTAGGACACATGTTTAGATACCCATTCCATTATTAATTGTGCCAAGAATTCCAACACCCAAAACTTATCTTGAATCATGCATGTAAGTTATGAAACTTCTAACTCTAAGTGCAATCTTACATAGCTTCATGTTCATCAAAAAGGAATAAACATGCATGATGGTTTTAGTGGCATGATATTTTTCATTTTAGACTTAACATAATTAATCCATAATATCAACATCAACTCAATGACACAAAAATAAAAGCATACAAGCATTGGTTGTAACCAAATTATTCAAAGCAGGAAATAAATAAATAGAAAGGTTTAGAAACCACCCGGATCCCATAGCTTGTGGTAGAAAGACCAAGGTGTGCTCCCAACATAAGACCTTCCTCCCGGATCCCATAGCTTATGGAAGAAGGGCCAAGTGATAATGTACATATAAGAGCTTCCTCCCGGATCCCATGGCTTAAAGCATGGCGATCGTAGGAGAAAAGGATTTGATAAATATGTTGGTCTCTTCTACCGGCAATTGATAAGCTCTTCTTTTGATCTCTTTAAGCATAAATTCTATATGAAGTATAAGAGGCTTACCCTCTGGAGCTGACTTTGATGCATCCATATACGCATCCAAACCATCATAGTTAACTGAATCAACAATATCATGTTCACCGCTAAGCATCAGAGGAAATCCTTCATCTACTTCACCATCAGTCAAGTCTATCCCCGTGAACACATTCTCTTCAAAAAGTGTTCCATGAAGCTCTTCTACTAGAATTTTGAAATATTTCATAGCTTGCACTTCTAACTTCTGCATTATTTCACTTATTTGCATAGCTTTTTTTTATAGAATGCTTACCTGCTTGCATTTCTAAACGATGAAGTTGAGCACTCATTTCTGAATTTTGATGCTCTATGCTTTGGATCACGAGTTGTGCATCCATCTCCCAAAGAGATTCCAACACATCAGGATTCAGATTTATGTCAAGTGGTGGTGATAATAGCAAAGATAACAGATAAGATTCTCATTCCTCCTTGGAATATATCTTTGCTTGCTCATTCACGATGCAATCAAACATGATATAGTCAATTTGGTCCTGAAGACTAGGATTTTCATCATTATAGTCCATAGACGCACCACCTAGTAAGGACAAAACTCAAAAGAAAGGAAATCAAAGTAACAAAATAAACAGAAAATAAAGAAAATAAAAATTTATCTAAAATATGAATAGAGCTATTCAATAAAAATCAAATAACAATAAATTAAAATAAATAACGTAAGACGCAGTCCCCGGCAACAGTGCCAAAAACTTGGTGGGCAAAATCCGCAAGCGTACGGTTTTGTCATCAAGTAATAAAAAAATATCAAACCACAGGGACTGGCTACGCTAAATAAATTAATTTGGCGTTACTTAATTTAAATTAAACAGTGAGAAAATGTTTGATTAAAGGATGTTGGAAAGTAGTGACAGAAAATAAATAAAAGATGATAAAAAGATATTTTTGTTGTTTTTTTATAAATAAAAGTTTCCTAGGACCTGGGTTACCACAATAATGCTCTGCGAATTCAAATTAATAAATCTAACATTGATATTGAAATCATTTGAAGGCAAGTTAACCAGAAATACTAAACGTCCACTGTCGTGGTACGAAAGCGTGCTAAGTTGAATTCAATCCCTACTTCGTGGTAATCTCATTCAACAGAACCCATTGAGCTCTTTGAAAACTTGTTTTATCTTCGAAGGTTTAAAAACTACTTTCATGATTTTAATTCTAAGTTCAGCTATTATTAATCCAATAACCAAGTTCTCCTTTCAGTTCATCCCTGGTTATCTAACACATGCAAATAAGTGATCAGCAAATTTACAAGCAATAATAACGATAATAACCAAATCAATTCATTCAAATCAACGATAGAGAGTATCAACTATTCATCTTAGAAACATTAAAGGGCAGAGCCCAAAAATCCTAGAAATAAATAAACTACTCAAACATAATTATAAAAGACATAATAATAATAATAATAATAATAATAACAAGTAGAACAAACATGGAGGAAGAAGAGAAAAACGGAGGAAAATTCACTCCAGGGGATTCTTTTAAACGTTGATGAGCTTCTCCTTTTATAGACGAATTTCTGCAATATGCACAGCCTGGTTAAGGACTTGCATAGCCGTGCATGGCTTTCCAGCTGTTTTCCACGCGTTTTCTGACGATTCCAGCTGTTTCTGCCGACTTCAGTCAACATGCACGACCATGCTTATGGTATGCACGACCGTGCATCACCTTTTTAGTTGTCACACGCGTTTCTGCTTTTCTAGCTGCTGCTGACATATGCACGACCTGCTTTTGGCCATGCTTCGTTGTCCCTAGGCCGTGCATAACATGTTGGGCCTATTCCAGGCCCAATTTTGAAGCCCAAAATTACGATTTTCAACCATATTGCTTATTTTTCCATTTCTACACAAAGTAGAATAAAAGAGAGTGAATTTTATATGATAATAATCAATAATTATTCCTAATCACACTCAAATATCCTCATAAATTAATGCAGTATTGGCATTTATCAAACAACACCACAAATAATCATCTCATGGTCACCCGCTCAAAAAACAATATTCACAAGTCCAAACAGGCCCTATCAGCAACTAACCATCCATTGCAGAAAAATCATGAGCCTTCCAATGTCAGGGAAGCCATGAAGCATGCTCACTGGAGGAAAGCTGTTGATGGGAATTTGATGCCCTCATTCGAAATGGCACGTGGTCTCTAGTTCCACCCCCAAAAGGAGTCAACATAGTGGGATGTAAATGGCTATTTAGGATAAAAAGACATGTTGATGGCACCATTGCTCGCCACAAAGCTCGCTTAGTTGCAAAAGGCTTTACACAATGTTCTGGATTGGATTTCAAGGAGACCTTTGCCCCAATGGTTCGGCCACAAACAATAAAAATAGTTCTCACCATTGCTCTAGTAAATAGATGGCCCATGCACCAATTGGATGTTAATAATGCCTTCCTCCAAGGCACACTTCAGGAGCAAGTTTTTATGGCTCAACCTCCTGGCCTCAAAGATGCCCAACATCCCCATCATGTGTGCAAACTTCATAAGGCCCTGTCAGCACCATAGCCTACTTCCTGGTATATGTTGATGACCTCTTGCTCACTGGGAACAACAATCCATTCATGCTCAAGTTCATTGACTCCCTCTCAAGGCGGTTCTCACTCAAAAACCTGGGCTCTCCACATTATTTATTGGGTGTTGAACTCATTCCCACTTCCTCTGGCATGATGTTATCCCAACACAAATACATCTGGGATCTCCTTGAGAAGTTTGAAATGGAGGGTGCGAAATCTTCACCAACACCTCTCTCTCAAACAGCCACTCTCACTCTCCATGATGGGACAGCTGCCACTGATGCAACTCAATTTAGAAGCATCCTTGGTGCCTTGCAATACTTCAATCTCACGCGACCTGATCTCTCCTTTGCAATAAATAAACTCTCGCAGTTCATGCATAAACCAACATCCATGCACCTGCAGTACTTTAAAAGACTGCTTCGCTACCTGAAGTCCACTATCAACTTTGGTATCATGCTGCGCAAACCCACAGACTTAAACTTGGTCGCATACACCGATGCTGATTGGGGAGGCAATGTTGATGACCGCACCTCAACCTCAACTTACCTAATATTTCTTGGTGGCAATCCAATATCTTGGTTCTCAAAGATGCAACGCACCGTAGCTAGATCATCCACTGAGGCTGAATATCGTGCGGTTGCCACATGTGCCAATGAAATTATGTGGCTATACAAACTACTTCATGAACTCAAGGTACCAATGAAGAAACCACCACATATTTCCTATAACAATGTAGGAGCAACTTACTTGTGTGCCAACCCAGTTCTACACTCTAGAATCAAGCACATATCCATGGACTATCACTTTGTACAAGAGCAGGTGCAAGAAGGCCAACTACATGTGTCCCATGTCTCAACCAAAGACCAACTGACAGATTTGCTAACCAAGCCCTTAGGTACGACAAGATTTCAGGATCTCAGAGACAAAATGCAAGTTGTAGATGGCAACTACATCTTGAGGGGGCGTATTGGATCATGAGGAATCAGCTACAACAACTCTCCCTCTATGCGATCACTTGTTTCCATAATCAGCTTTAACACGTGTTTCATATGTTAGCATCACTTGAGAACATTCTCTCAATCTTCTATCAATCTCCTAGAATCAGGTGTAACATATTCAGGCAATCATATGCCATTAGTGTGATAGATCCTTGCCTCCTAATCATCAGCAATTATCATTGATTGATGTCCCCTCCTTGTATCCCTATATATTTGTATCATATTACCCAATGTAATCAACAAGGTATTACAATTCTATAGGGTCAACCCTTTACAAATCTATTTTCTCAGTTATAAACTTTCATATCAAGACTCTCTTACAACGTGGGTCTTAAAAAAATAAATTTACAAGATCGAGAAGAGTTATTTTAGTTTTCTGTATATATAACATATACGCTAATCCTTGAATAAAGAAAAACAATGAAATTATGTATGATTATTTAAATAATTTAACTAATCCTAGCCAATGTTGTAGGGTTTAATGATACAAAGTCAGCGTGTTGCGGAATTGGAAAGTTCAATGGAGGGGGTCCGTGCATGAAAGTCTTGAACACCAATCTTTGTGTGAATCATGATAATCACTTGTTTTTGCATAAGTTCAATGGAGAGGATCCATGTATGAAAGTCAATCTTTGTGTGAATCGTGATGATCACTTGTTTTGGGATTGGTTTCATCCGACTGAGAGAGCTTCAGAGTTGGCAACTAAGATGTTATTTGCGGGAGGGACTGAGTTTGTGTTTCCAAAAAATTTCAGTCAGTTTCTTCATTCGTGACTAATGTCTAAGGATAATATCCAATTATTTGAAAATTAAATTGAAGTAAATTAGACATCTATCTATGCTTGCCATAAGTCTTGATGTTGAAAATAATTGTTATTAGGATTTTGAGTCTAACCCATTTTTACAAATCTGGCTTGTAAGGTGAGGGGTGCCCTTTTGCTTATAAATTCTTGAGAAAATACTTCTAGTCTATGTGAGACTTATGTTTTTCTCGATAATTATTATGCATATAATGATATGAAGGGGAGTGAGAATTGTCATATTTGTGTGAGCATAATAAGATTTGCTATTTGTGATTTATCGCAACATTAATTAACATTTAGTATATTTTTAAATAGATTTAATTACTCTGTAGGTTCCTGAATTATTTGAGAATATTTAAATAGGTCCTATACTAAAAAAATTGTAATTAAGTCCATGAACTTTTCAACATTTTCTAATTGAGTCCCTACATGTTAAAACATTTTAAATAACTTGTAATTATGTCCATGAACTTTTAAACAAGTTGTAATTAGGTCCCTGAACTTTTAAATAATTTGTAATTAGGTCCCTACATTGAGGGACTCGATTACAAATTATTTAAAAATTCAGGGACCTAATTACAAATTATTTGAAAGTCCAGAGACCCGAATAAAATATAGGGACCTAATTATAATTTATTAAAAATTTTATGGACCCAAATACAAATTTTTTAGTTTAAAGATCTATTTATAAATTTCCAAATAGTTTAGAAATCTAAAGAGTAATTAAACCTTTTAAATATTACAATATTGCAAAAAAATGACATTGCGTTATTTGCTAATGAAAAGTTAAATTGATCACTTTCTTGTGCAATGAATGAGTACTATCTTTTTTTTTACGATGAAAAAATTATTTCATTTTATTCAAAATAAGCTTTGCAATACAAGTTGGACTGTGGTCAAAGAGATGATGAGTAACATACAATTTTGACGTTCTAGCCAACAAATGAATAACAAAACTGTCACATATCAAGGATTAGTGTAAAACTGTCACTTCGTGCAGCGTTCGTGTTAATTTTTTTTTTGGCTAAATTATAAAATTGATCTTCTAAGTTTATTTTAGGTTTTAATTTGGTCCTCTACATTTTATTTGTTTCGTTTTAGTCCTCTACGTTTTATTTTAGTTTTCAATTTGGTCCTTTCCGTCACTAAAAGTCAATTGTCCGTAGCTAGAATTTGGCTTTTAGCTACGGACAATTGGCTTTTAGTGACGGAAAGGACCAACCTGTTGTAACTTTTAAAACGTAAGGGACCAAAACGAAACAAATAAAACATAGAGGACCAAATTAAAACCTAAAATAAACATAGAAGACCAATTTTATAATTTTTTTGTACTAAATAGTATTTTCCGTTTCATATATTCTATGCGTTCACTGTTCAATACACGACAAATAAGTAAGGAAAATCTTATTTTAATAATTTTTCCTTACTTACATTTACTTAAAATATATAAAACAACTGTCAATGAGCAAAAATCTAGATAAATAAACTTAAAAACAAATCAAATAAAATCCATTCTAACTACATACCAAAATCAAATAAATTAATTCATAAATTATTCAAAACAACTGCCAATGAGCAAAAATCTAGATAAATAAACTTAAAAACAAATCAAATAAAATTCATTCTAACTACAGACCAAAATCAAATAAATTAATTCATAAATTATTCAAATAAATTCCAGTTATAAATTTCTAATTAAAATATTTTATTTATGAATTAAATTAATATTTCATAAATTTGTGGCTCAAAATTTGCTCTTTAATATTATTAGTTAAAAACAAGGGTATGTGAAATTAGATAAAAAAAATCCAAATAAAAAGTAGGAATGTATGCTATAAGTACAAGAGTGATCTTCTTTCTTCTATTAAAACTGAAGACAGTGTTGTGATCTTACCACCATTTACATACCGAAAAATAAACACAAAAATACAGTATTCACAACTCTTTTATTTTAGGCTTAAATATTATTTTCGTTCTTGTAAATAGAGGTTTTTGTTTTTCGTCCTTGTAAAAATATTTTTTTGTTTTTCATCCCTGCAATTTTCTTAACCTTGTTTTTGGTCTCTACAAAAAATTATTTTTGCTTTTCGTCCCTGTAATATATATATTATTTTGAAAATTAATCCTTATATTCTCCATATTGGTGTCTAATTTCAGGGACTAAAACCAAACATAAAAAATATTACGAGGACTAAAACAAAACAATAAGGATCAAAAGTAAAAATTCTTATAATACAGGGATGAAAAACAAAAAAATAATAATTTACAGGGACAAAAAAAAATCCCTATAATTATTGGGACGAAAAACATATTTAAGCTTTTATTTAATTTCATTACAATATTGCTAGTTCTTGCTTTTGAAGCTTGTGAATCCCAGAACTGTAGCAATCCACTACGAACGATTACTGTTAGTCAATCAGGCAACGCAGATTTCAAAACAATTCAAAGCGCCATTGACTTTGTTCCTGAGGGAAACTCTCAATGGATTCACATCCAAATTTCCTCTGGTGTTTACAAGTAAGATATTTTCTTTCACCGTATCGTTTTTTTTTTTTCAAGCACTGTGACATGTAATGACATCACAATAAGACAAGTGAAACCAAATTATGTTGGCACCACGACTTCTATCAATTATATTTATAGCACGCCAAAATTTTATTAAAAAAAGATAACAAAAGAAAATTTTATTTCCCTGTTTCATAAATGCTAACGGCATATTGTTTTGGCACACTTTGTATTATTAATTAGTCTTTTTATTATAAAAAAAAAATCAATACACCCTTTAAAAAAGTACTACTAGTATACACAATAATAGGCTAATAACAAAAAATGTGTTGAAATTTGTGTTGATGTATTGTTAAAAATTTTCATTTTCTTGTATGAGATTGACCTAATAAGTGTATAATGTGTTCCGAGCAAGGAACGTAGAACTGGCCGGAGTCGCTGAGGTCGTCGTGTACAGTGGAGGCAACGATGGAGAACGGAGGTGGGTACCTGGAAAAGGCACTCTGACGCTCAAGTTAGTTACTCTCTCAGATGAGGTAAGTATGATGTAATGAATGCGTACCTTCTTTTCTGTAGGTCCCCCTCTTATATGACCCGTTCGGAGTCTGGGGCACGTGGAGGGTGATGAAGCCACAAAGTCGCGTGTGATGTTCTCTGTTCCATTGATCTGATCGACGGTCTTAAGTCGGTGGCGTAAGGATTACGTGGATCGGGAGCCATTGATGGAATCGACGGCATAGATCGACTTGATTTGATCGGGCGAGATAGCAAAGTAGAAATGGGCCGCTGAGGGCTATTATCATCGGGGTGGGCTTGGCCCAGTCCGGAATAGTTGCCCCCCAAGTCGATGTCCAAATAGTTGAGGATTTCGACTTAAGAAGCTATTTGCGTGGATTGTCATCAACTCCGGACTCCGATGTCGAATATCATTCGTTGATGATAATCTATCAGGACTTCAGAATATGGATCCGTGTTGTCGAGAAATGACTTCGGAATTATCACTATCGTACATGGACAAGCGTCGTTGGCTGGTGACGGTTTCTAGGGTGTTCTATGTCAGAAACCCTAATCGACGTGTCACTTCAATCGTTTCAAATTTGAAAAGGCGGCTTTGATTCGCGCGCGACGGCGTGTCAATTCTCTACCCGAGGCGACGCTTAGGTTAGTGTGCCATTTAATGTGGGTGATCATTGTTCTGGTTCTATAAATACGAAGAGAAAGCTTCCCTTTGACACTTTGGTTGTTCCCCTTCTCCTTTGTGCGTTCTTGCCTTTGTGGAAAACTTCAAATTTCTTCTCCTTCCCTGTTAGCATGTCTGTGTTCGTGGTCCTTCGATTTTAACACTCAAGGTATGTTCTTTCCTTCACCATCTTGTTTAGTTTCTATTTGTTTCTGGGTATGGCCGTCGAGGATGTTGGCCAAGGTTATCTTTTCTCGCAGCGACCCATTGTTCACCAGAATAGTCATGTTATATAGCCTCATTTTCGTTTTGGGTTTTCCGGCGAGGTTGAAGAGTTTTCTGGTGAGGGATGAGTTTTTCGGTGAAGTTTTTGAGTTTTTCGGTGAGGTCCATTTCAGTGAAAATTTTCTGGGTTTTCTCTGGGTTTACTGTTGGCTTTGGGGGTTTAGTATTTAAATGATCCTTTCTTTGGACAAGTCGGAGATAGGCAAAGACAAAGACCTCCAAAGTAAAAGGGAATATCACCTACCTCCTAATGCCAGTAAATATTCGTGGGTGGCCGAAGACGCTTTCTACGCGCGGTCGATTTATAGCAACGAGGCGACCCTCGCTGCGTTCTTACCATACCTAGATGTCGGTAAGGGCCAAGGAGTGTTGGATGACTGGGAAGTGATTTCGCTTGGTGCCAACGATCGGATTTGTGCGTGCCTGGCTGAAGGAGAAGACTTCTTTCTTTCGATGCATAAGGTGTACTTCACCGAACTAGGTGTTCGGCTTCCCTTTTCGAAGTTTGAGATCGGTGTGTTCAACCACTTAAGGGTGGCTCCATCCCATCTTCACCCGAATGCATGGGCGTTCATAAGGAGTTTCGAGCTCATGTGTTCGCATCTTACTATTTTGCCCTTGGTGAGTGTGTTATTTCACATGTTCAGCCCTCTACATTCGTCCGACAAAAGCAGCTCTCCACAGGGCTGGTTGCTGCTGAAGCCAAAGTTCAGGCTCATCAAGGTGTATAGTGATTCCATTCGACGTTTCAAACGGGAATATTTCTATTAGAGCCCTCGGAGCGAGGAAGCAAGGATGTGTTTAGTTAGGAATGAAGGAGGTCATACCGAGGAACTCTTCCGACCTTACTAGTGCCAGGATCACTTCCTTGTCGAACGCAAGAAGTTCGGGTTTCCTGAAAGTGTCTTGAATGTTCAAGACATGGAATGTGTAACTCGACTAAAAGAGTACGTCGGGGGTTTTGACGCCAAAGTGAGGGAGACTCCACTAGGTTTGAAAAGCACCCCTTGCTACGTGAATAGTCGGATGCTGTTGAGTGGCTCTTTTGTAGACGAAGCAAAAGAGTGTGTAGGTAACTAAGAACATCACATCCTTGTTTCCCTATTAATTCATGATTTCTGACTTTGCTTTTGGTTTCAGGTGTAATGGTGCACGTTGCCGCTCTGAACGAGTTCCTCAATAGGAAAAGGAAGAAGATCGGATCAGGCCCTGCCTCCTCAGCTGACCCATTGGGTAGCTCTTCGGTGGGATCTCCTCAAATTGTGATGGCTTCTTCTTTGCCAGCTTCCCATCAGCCTCCTTCTCTGATCTCTGCCCAAGTCTAGTCACCGGATGTCGAGGAGGTTCCCGGGCCAATAACTCAGGGTGAAAGTGGAAAAGAAGTTTTAACTGAGTCGGCGGCCCTGAAAAGGGAAAGTGGGAAGAGGTTAAGTGCTCAGGAACTGGTTGTTAGTAGTGGCGATTTCTCAGGGAGCTATGGTCCTGCTATGTGGACGCATCCTCATGTCTTTTCCTCGAAAGAGCTTCCCCAATATACCTCCACTGAAGACAAGGTTTATTTGTCCAGTATCTCAAGTGTTGCTCGACAAGACTCCGTGCTTGAGTGTGCTAGCTGGATGGTGTTGGAACATAAACGATTGAGAAGTTTAGACCCTCATTAATTTTGATGATAACAAAGTATTTGTAAGTGATCAATTTATCTTCTAATAAGTCTTGAAGAGTGCAGGAATTGAAATCATTTACGATTTATAACTCACTCAAGCAAGAAGAAGTATTTCACAAGAAATTGAATACATTCCATGTGTGTCTGCATCCGTTCACTCTCGCGTCTTGTTTGTAGCGAGCGTCCGGTAGTGTTATCTCATGACACGTGGTTACTCAATTGCAGCGAGCGTCCATTGTATTTTCTGAGCAAGCATTTGGTCTTTTAAATGAAGCACGTGATGGTCACGTTTATGCTCTTTTACCTCAGCTTTCCTGGAACAGAATTCGAATTTGATTTTGTACGCTCAATTCTATATACGAGGAATCAAAGGTGACACCTTTAGAAAAAGACAAATTCGTACAAGGCAATTGTGTGAAAAGCAGATAGTACAATAACGGAAATATGTACTATTCTGATATTCTCTAGAAAGGAAAAAAAGGACAGAATTTCAAATTACCTCACCCATTGATTTGGAGCTGAAATATCTGCAACGGTAATATCCTCAAGGTATTCTATAAATATCTCAAGCCTCTCATTGAAGAAGGTGGCTAAAAACTACATTCTGAAAGAGCTATTACTCAAGTGAGCAATCAAGCTTCGTGTCAAGTTTCTGGAAACCAAGAACTGAACTTCAGCGTCTTATATTCTTTCTTTTAGGAAGTTATTGTTTTGAGCTCAATCTTTTCATTCTCTCTATGAGTGTTATTTGATTGTATTCAAAAGAAAATACTTTGTGAGAGTTGTATTGCCTAGTTACAGGCTTAGTTCCTCAAAGGCTCGAACGTACTGAGTCGTTTTGAGAAGTTAAGAGTATTGTCAAGTTCGTGACAGAAGAATACTCTTAAGGAAATTTGTAATCAGTTGATTATAGTGAAAATCCTTCAAGAACGAAGGGACTAGACATAGCTACCAGTTTGGTGGTGAACTAGTATAAATCTCTGTGTCTCTTGCTTTACTGCTTTAAATTTACTTTTATCTTGCAAAGAAAGATAAGTTTTCATAAACTTATTTCCAGCATCCGGTCTTACTTCAGCTTTCGATACCAAACAATTTTCAAAGAAAAGAGTTTTTAACTTAAAGTTTGCAAAAAGTTTTCAACACAATTCAACCCTCATTCTTGTGTTCACGTTCAGTTGGTACCAGAACTCGACCTCTTGGTTGAGCACTTAACAGTGTTAAAAGAAAAGCTCATATACTGTGAACATGTCTGCAGAAGGTGGTCATATGAATCGTCCTCCTCTATTTACTAGAGAAAATTTTGATTACTGGAAAGATAAGATAAAAACTTTCTTTGAGACACAACAACTTGAGTTGTGAGATATAGTTGAAAGTGGATACCTTATTCCCATTAATGCTGCTGGAGTTGCTATAGCTAGAGAAAATTGGAATGATGAGAAGAAAAAGAGATATCAGCTCAATCAAAAAGCTAGATTCATTCTTATAAGTGTTATGTCAGAAAAAGAATATGATAAATGTGATAAATTTGATACTGCCAAAGAAATTTGGGATTCTCTTGTTTTGTCTTATGAGGGCTCTGCCCAAATAAGAGAAACTAAAGCTAGCATGTTGGTTCGCCAATATGAGTTGTTTAAAATGCAAGATGGTGAAAACATTGAATCTATGTTTGGAAGGTTCCAAACACTTGTTCATGAGTTACAAGCCCTTGGAAAAAGCTACACCACTCCTGACCATGTGAGAAAGATCTTGAGAAGTTTGACCAAGCAGTGGAAACCCAAAGTCACTGCTATACAAGAAGTAAAAGATTTAAATGTCTTATGGCTTGAAGATCTTTTGAGTTCTCTAAAAGCTCATGAACTTGAGCTGAATGAGGAAGAACTTGTGAAGAAAAGCAAGTCTATTACTTTGAAAGTCAACAATCACAAAGCTAGTTCTTCTAAAGCCCTTCAGGCTGAAGAAGAATCAGAAGATGAAGCTTCAGAAGGAGATGATGATGGAACAGATGGTGAGCTCGCGTTCATATCTAGAAAGATCCAAATAATGTGGAAGAAAAAAAACTGAAGAAAGATGTCAAGGATAAAAAGGAAAGCAAAGACAAAAGTCAAGTCATTTGCTATGAATGTAAAAAGCCAGGACACTTTAAGTCAGAATGTCCTAATCTTAAGGAAAAGCCCACAAGAAGTTCTTTCAAGGGAAAGAAGAAAAGTCTTATGCTACATGGGAAGACCTGGACCTATCATCCTCTGAGGATGATAATGAAGAAGAAGTCAATCTTGCCCTCATGGCAAACACTGACTTAGACTCCGAAGAAGAAGTTGAAGAGGTAATAATATATGATTCTTATTCTAAACTTCAACTTGCATTTGATGATCTTCTTAAGGACTCTGCCACTCTCTCCATTGAGTATAAAGCTTTGAAAAAGAAAATTTCAAAATTATCACAAGAATTTCAAGTTTTGAATAATGAAAACTCAAAGCTCAATGAAGAGAACCAGAAGCTAAAAATTGAAAATCAGCGTCTGGTGGATAGTCAGCGTCTGGTGACATGTCAGCAACCAGAAGCTGAGAGCTCTCAAACTAAAAGCTCTGAAGCTAAAGGCAATCCTAAGTGTAAATCAAATGATTATGAATATGCCTTTCAAAAGTTTCCTGCAGAGAGTCTAACTCGAAGCAAGCAAGCTTCAATGATTTGGGGTATCAGTAAAATGACAACTCAAGGTCTTGGTTACATATCAGATGAACCCTCTTAAGAAAATGAAACCTCAGTATCTGATAAACCCAATGATCATAGTGAATGTTTGCATTGTGCTTACTGCAACAAACCTGGTCATGTACTGCTTTTAAGATTAAAAAGGACAAGTATCCTTCAAGAACTCAAGAAAGGACCCAAAAAGATATAGGTACCTAAAGATAAAATAGTCTATGTTGCAGGCATGCTTAGCAACAAGGTCAACACACCTATCTTGGTACTTAGATAGTGGATGCTCGTGTCACATGACAGGAGAAAACCATATGTTCCAAGAGTTATGACCTAGAAAAGAAGGATTTGTTGGTTTCAGGGGAAACCAAAAAGGTAAAATAGTTGGAATTGGTCGCATTGGTAAAGGCTCTCTTCCCTCTATTGATAATGTACTTTATGTTGAAGGACTAAAGCATAACTTATTGAGCATAAGTCAATTATGTGACAATGGTTGTGATGTCATTTTTACAGAAACTGGATGTTCAGTAAAAAGCAAAAAAGACGGCTCTATTTTCTTTACTGCAAAGAGGAAACAAAACATTTACAAAATTGATCTTTCTGAACTTGCAAAACAAGATGTCAAATGTCTCATGTCTGTTGAAGATGAGGAATGGACTTGGCATAAAAGATTGGGTCATGCCAGTTTGAGATTAATCTCAAAATTAAACAAGCACAGTCTTGTTAAAGGCTTACCAAATCTTAAATTCCAATCTGATACTCTTTGTGAGGCATGTCAAAGAGGAAAACAAGTTAAAACTTCTTTTCATTCAAAAAAATGTTGTTTCAACCTCTAGACCACTTGAGCTTTTGTATCTTGATCTTTTTGGTCCAACTAGGACAACCTCTTTAACTTGAAAGAAATATGAGTTAGTCATTGTTGATGATTTACTAAATGGACATGGGTTAGATTCCTTGCCCACAAGGATGAGTCATTTAAGGTGTTCATTGTTTTCTGCAAATCAGTTCAAAATGAAAAAGGAATTTGTATTTCTTCTATTAGAAGTGATCATGGGGGAGAATTTGAAAATGAAAGCTTTTAAAAATTTTGTAACGAAAATGGCATCTCCCACAATTTCTCCTCTCCCAGAACACCACAACAAAATGGTGTTATAGAAAGGAAAAATAGGTCTCTCCAAGAAATGGCCAGGACCATGATCAATGAAACTGATATTGCAAAACATTTTTGGGCAAAAGCAGTAAATATAGCTTGTTATATTTAAAACAGAGTCTTTATTAGACAAATTTTGAAGAAGACTCCATAAGAACTGTGGAAAGGTAGAAAACCAAACATTTCTTATTTTCATCCCTTTGGTTGCACATGTTATATTTTGAATACTAAGGATCAGCTTAGTAAGTTTGATTCCAAAGCTGACAAAGGTATCTTTTTGGGATACTCTAAAAGATCTAAAGCTTTTAGAATATACAACAAAGAAACTTTGATAGTGGAAGAATCCATTCACGTCAAGTTTGATGATAAGAAGCCTGACACTACCATGTCAGAACTAGATGAGCTGTTTTTAGGTTTAGATATTGGTGGTACACCAAACAGTGAACTTGCATCTTCAGCGTCCGGTGGTGACAACCAGACACAGGATTCTACTCAAGCAGAAGCTGAAGCCAGAAGGAGTTGGAGATACAAAACTAATCATCCCAAGGAACAAATTATAGAAGAACCTGGAGACAGAGTGAGAACAAGATCCTCTTTCAAAGAGCTTACAGATCTTGCACTTCTCTCTGAAGTGGAACCTAAGACGATTGATCAAGCACTGGAAGATGAATGTTGGATTCTGGCAATGCAGGAAGAGTTGAATCAGTTCCAAAGAAATGATGTTTGGAAGTTAGTCACTATACCAGAAGATAAACAAGCTATTGGTACTAAATGGGTATTTAGAAACAAGCTTGATGAAGATGGTAAGGTAGTGAGAAACAAAGCTAGATTAGTTGCTCAAGGTTACTCACAGGAAGAAGATTTAGATTTCACTGATACCTTTGCACCTGTTGCAAGGTTAGAAGCTATTCGCATTTTATTTTCATTTGTTGCACACCATGAGATAATTATTTATCAAATGGATGTGAAAAGTGCTTTCTTGAATGGTTTTATAACCGAGGAAGTCTATGTGAAACAAACTACTGGATTTGAAGACATTGAATTTCTTGAACATGTTTTTAGGCTTAAAAAGGCTCTATATGGTCCTAAGCAAGCTCCTAGAACTTGGTATGATAGACTAAGTTCCTTTTTAATGGAAAATGGTTTTACCAGAGGAAAAGTAGACACTACTCTATTTAGAAAAATATCAAACAAGCATTTTATACTTATTCAATCTTACGTTGATGATATCATTTTTGGTGCTACTAATGAAAGCCTTTGCAAAGAATTCTCTAAGTTAATGCAGGCTGAATTTGAAATGAGCATGATGGGAGAATTGAAGTTCTTCCTTGGAGTTCAGGAACGAAGGGGCTAGATGTAGCTACCAATTTGGTGGTGAATAAGTATAAATCTCTGTGTCTCTTGCTTTACTACTTTACATTTACTTTTATCTTGCAAAGAAAGACAAGTTTTCATAAACTTATTTCCAGCGTCCGGTCTTACTTCAGCTTCCAATACCAAACAGTTTTCAAAGAAAAGAGTTTTTAACTTAAAGTTTGCAAAAAGTTTTCAACACAATTCAACCCCCTTCTTGTGTTCAGGTTCAGATGGTTCGAGGTTTCAACCTCCTGGTCCACACTGCTGAAAGTAATGCCACCCTTGAGAAGGAAAATGCGGACATGGAGACTGCAGCTGCAAAACTAAAGTCTCGTGCTGAAGACTTGGCTAAAAGAGAGGTGAAGATGACCGATCTCGAAAATACCCTCCTAGATTTGAGTGACAAGCTGGAGAATGCGAAGAAGAAAATTTTCGAAATGACTCAGAAATTTTCCAGCCTTGTGGAAGAAAGAGATAGGCTTCTTTCGGAGAAGAAAACTTTGGAGGTTGAGAAGGAGGCATTCCAGAAAGAGAGGGAAAGATTTCCAAAGGAGTTAGAGGATGCTAACACCTCTCTTTCCACTATGACTGCTGATCGAGACAACTGGATGAAGATTGCTTCCGAAATCGGGGATCAGCAATTCGAGAATGCCCAAGACCAACTTCATCTTCTCTATCCGGGCTTCGACTTTGACTCGTCTCGATTGTTTAGCCATGGCATAGTCCAAGATCTTCGAATCATTGACCCAAAAGACATGGGGATCCTTTTCGATGTGTCTCCTACATCGGGACCGAATGTCGAAGATGCATGAAGGACTGGAATGCCAGTTGTAACTTGTAATTTTGAACTACTTTATTTTTGGACCTCTTCGGAGGCTTATTTGTAATCAACAGTTTGCATTTTTAATTCATGTCGAGTTTTCTTGCAATGTTTATCGCAGTTACTCGTCGTATGTGTTTTTGGTGCTCAAGCCGACACGGTTTCTAGGAGGGTCTAACCCGGCCAAGGGTAGTCCTCCTCTGCCCCGATTTCGAAGGAGTAATTCCTTACGTCGGGTGAACGCTATTTCGGCGTGACCTATCCTTGAAAGACTGGCTAGGTTGATCAGGTGGTCTACCGCGTGTTCCTCGGACGCCGCTTTCGAGGTTCTCCGGAGTACTATGCAACTTCCGAATACCTTCAAAATGGGTGTTGGGAGTTGAGTTTTCGGCGTCGCTTGCCGTTCAGCAAGTGGTTGGGGTCTGCGATAAGCGACTCCCGTTTGGTATTTCGGCAATGGTCGGCATAAAAGCATGACCCTGCTGCTTTCCCCTAATACAACATAAGAAATATTAGAAGTGTAACTTGCATTGAATATTGATGTCAAATTACAATTTGAAGTAAAAACTGTAAATGATTTAACCGAACTTCGACATAGGATAGTTCAAATGCAACGGCGACATAAACAAATAAAATGTGGCGGAGTACTATCAGCAGTTAATCCTGGTCATAGTAACCGGACTCAATTGTAGTACTTCCGAATCTTTATTGCATTTCAAGTTCGGGCGATAGCCCTTCCTTGGAGATTTTTCGGGCAATATGCTCCCGTCTCGGTCTTTGCAGTGACTCGGTGGGGCCCTTCCCAATTCAGAGCCAGCTTCCCCTGCGTGGCGTTCTTCAAACCAACATCTGCTCTTCGAAGAACAAGGTCTCCGACAGCAAAATCTCGTGGAACTACACGTTGGTTGTATCTCGCGGCTATGCGTTGATTAACGTTGGCTTCATTTAGGGCTGCAATCCCTCGATTTTCCTCCAAGAGGTCCAATTCTTCTAGGAGATATTGGTAATTCAACCTCGGTTAAGGTGGGTGTAAGGTTCTCCAGCTCAACTCGCCGACCTCGACTGGAATTACCGTTTCCTACCCATAAGTTAGGCGGAAGGGTGTTTCTCCTGTCGACGAATGCGGAGTTGTCCTGTAAGCCCATAGAACCTGAGGTAGTTTGTTGACCCATCTGCCCTTTGCCTCGTCTAGGCGTCATCGGAGACCGAGCAGGACTACACTATTTGCTGCTTCTGCTTGCCCGTTTGTCTGTGGATGTTCGACCGAAGTGAAGTGGTGCTTCACATTGAGGTCGGCTAGAGTTTTCCTGAATTGCTGATCAATGAACTGTGTGCCTTTATCGGTCACAACAACCTCTGAAATCCCGAACCTGGTTAAGATTTGGGAGTTAAAGAACTTGATCAGGTTTCTTGCCGTTATCTTTGCAAGAGGTTGGGCTTCTACCCACTTCATGAAGTAATCGACAGCCACCGCTAAGAACTTGATCTGCTCTAGAGCTTGGGGAAATGGGCCCAGAATTTCAATTCCCCACCATACGAACGGCCATGGTGATGACAAGGTAGTCAGTTCGGCTGGAGGTGCGACATGGACATCAGCATGCCTCTGGCACTTGTCACATTTTTTTACGTATTCTTTTGCGTCAACTTCCATAGTCGGCCAATAGTATCCATCTCTCAATGCTTTCTTAGCTAAAGCCCTTCCCCCTAAGTGCTGCCCACATATACCTTCATGGATTTCGGCTAACACATACTTGGCTTCCAACGTGTCGAGACACTTCAGCAGGGGCATGGAAAAGCCTCTTCGGTACAACTTCTCTTTGACAACGAAAAATGAGCACGCTCTCCTGTGGAGCTTGGATGATTCTCTCGGATTTTCTGGTACCTCCCTCAAATGGAGGAACTTCAAGATCGGCGTCATCCAAGAGTCTCTGAAGTCTATGTTGTTTGAAATTGAGAGGCTGTGCACATACGTCGCAATGGCAACCTTTGGTGTTTCGAGTAGAGTTTCCGAAAAGTGCTTGGCTATAGACTCTTAGACACTGGGAGTAGTCAGCATCTCCTGGATTACCGATCGGTGTGAGGTTGGCATCTTCGTGCTCGCGAGCTTAGAAAGGATGTCGGCCCGTGCGTTCTGTTCCCTCGGCACGTGTATGAGCTCAGCTTGTACAAATCGGCTCATTAGCATTCTGACCTGGGCAAGGTATTTCTATAGCAACAAATCCTTAGCCTGGTAATTGCCATTAACTTGCAAGACGACAAGTTGCGAGTCGGAATGGACAACAACACGTGCTGCACCAAGTTCATAGGCAAAGGTGAGTCCGGCAAGGCACGCCTCATATTCGGTCTGGTTGTTTGAGGTCGGAAATGTGAATGCCAGTGAGTATTCAATGACTAAACCATCCTCATTTTCAAGGTTTTAACCAGCCCTGCTTCCCTTTGGGTTAGAAGACCCATCAACGAAGACTGACCATTTACCTACTGGTGATAATGATGACTTCGGAGTGAGCTCTGCCACGAAGTCTGCAAGCGATTGTGCTTTAACTGACTTTCTCGGTTCGTAACTGACGTCGAACTCGAAAAGCTCGACGGACCACTTGATCATGCGACCAACGAGATCAGGTCAGTACAGTATTTGCTTGATCGGCTGGTAGGTTCTGACCACGATGTGGTGAGAGAGGAAGTATTGGCGAAGTCTTCATGCCGAAACAATGAGAGCTAGAGCCACATTCTCGACTCACTGATACCACAGTTCGGTCCTTGGAGGGCTTTACTGATGAACTATACTGGTTTTTGCCCGGTGATGTCTTCCCTTACCAGAACGGTGCTCAAGGCCTCTTTGATCACAGATAAATAAAGATATAATGTCTCTCCTTCCTGGGTCTACTCAAGACTGGTGGAATGGATAGGATTTCTTTCAACCGAGCAAAAGTTTCTTGGCATTCAGGGGTCCACTAGAAAGGGACCTCCTTCTTAAGCAGATTGAAGAAAAGGAGTGCTCGTTGTGCCGAGGTAGATATGAACCTAGTTAGCGTTGCCATCATCCTAGTCAGTCGTTGTATCTCTTTCTTTGAGGTCGGTTCCTTCATCTCGGTGATTGCTCGGCTCTTGTCCGAATTAGCCTCAATTCCTCTTTCGGTCAAATAAAACCAGAGGAACTTCCCTGCCCTTACACCGAAGGTACATTTGTCTGGGTTCAAGCGCATGTTGTGTTTGCGGAGTTCAGAGAAGACTTCGGTGAGGTCGACAATGTGGTTTGTGTCATGGGCATTTGTAACGATCATGTCATCCATATAGACCTCGAGCACCGTCCCGATCTGTTTCTGAAAGACCTTGTTCATCATTCCCTATTACGTGGCACCTGCGTTCTGCAAGCCGAAGCGCATGACTTTGTAGCAATAATTCGCGCCTTCAGTCATGAAAGTTGTTTTCCCTTGGTTGGGCTCATACATTGGTATCTGATTGTCTCCCGAATAGGCATCCATGAAGGACAGGAATCGAAAACCAGATGAGTTGTCGACAAGCTTGTCGATGTTGGGTAGTGGGTATGCGTCTTTTGGGCATGCCTTGTTGAGGTCAGTATAGTCGACGCACATCCTCCACTTCCCGTTCGACTTTTTGACTAGTACCACGTTCAATAACCAGGTCATGTACTTTGCTTCTTTCACAAAATTAGCCTTAATTAAGTCTGATACAGCTTTTTCGGCAGCTTGGACTTTCTCGGGTGATTGTCGGCGTCGCCTCTGTGCGACCCTTCTAGCCGACAGGTTCATGCCAGCTTGTGGCACGCCATGCCGGTTGATATTCCGGGCATTTCATCGGCAATCCAGGCGAAGAGGTCAACATTATCCTGGAGAAACTTGATCAAGTTTGCTCTCATCTCTTTAGGTAGATCATCCCTTACTTTCGTCGTTCGCGAGGGATCCTTCCCGATCTGGACGTGGGAGGATTCACCATCGGGAACTGGTCTTTCGATTTTCTTCGCGAGTTCCTTAGCCAACGGTTCGCCGATGTCCTTGATGTTGAGTTTGACATCCTCGGCTCCGAAATAGGGGCCAACATCTTTTAGCATTACACCATGTCCAGACGAATGTTTCGTGGTTGTCGAGACCTTTCCTACCCGATCAACTCGTGTCCTTTTGAGACTTATCTCGGAGCATCTCCTTGCTACCTCTAGGTCCCCGTTCAGAGTGATAACTTCGCTGCTGGCGATGTGGAATCTCATCTTCAGGTGGATTGTCGATGTCACTGCTCCTAGAGCGGCCAGAGTGGCTCTGCCGATAATACAATTGTAGTCATAGTCGCATAGGAGGACTAAGAAATGTACCTTCACAGTTTTCGACTTCGGGTAAGCAGCAAAGGTCACCATGAACTCGACGTAACCCATCAGTGTGGTCTTGGCTCTGTTGAAGCCTTGTAAGTCCATTCCTTCATAGGGTATGAGGAGGTCCTTCGAAAGCTTCAGCATGTCAAACAACCCCTTGTACATGATGTCGACAGAGCTTCCCTGGTCAACGAGAATCCTCCTGGCATCTACATTTGCCATCGTTGCACGGACTAATAGAGGGATATCCTTGTTGGGCTCTCCTCCTATCAAATCTTCGTCATAAAAGGCCAGTGGGGGTCTATTCGACTTTGGACGATTGACAGGAGGGTAACTGGAGTCAACCGCGATTACTACGATGTCCTTGAATTTTCTTTTCTCCATCTTGATGGATGGGCTACCCGGTTTGTTAGGTCCCCCTATAATGACCATGGCGATCTGGGTAGTCTGGGTTTGGTCTTCCTCGTCATCAACCCTACGCCTGGTGTCTCGACTTGTGGACGCATCATGAATGTGAGGTGCAGGAGACCTCGACCTCCTCCTCCCCGGTTTCTCACGGGCATACTTCTGTAGCTTCCCACGTCTTATCAGCTGCTCAACGACATCCTTTAACTGGAAACAATCTTCAGTATTATGACCGTTGCTGCGATGCCATCGACAGTACTTTATTTTATCTGTATCTGGTCTTTGCTTTATCCGGTTCGGGAGTTTGATACCGGCTTCCTTGAACTCTGTGTTTAGACACTCTTCGAGGATGCGGGCCTGCTAGGTGTTTAGTGGTGTGTATTCAGTATACTTGATTACCGAACTCTTGGACTCTTTCTCCTTTTTGGGTTTGGACTCCTTGTGGGTTGATACCTTCCCTTGTGCCATATCCCCCTGATCGGTCAGCATGCACTGTTCTTCATAACCGATGAACCTTTCAGCGCGACGCAAGAGGTCGTTATAATCGCGCGGGCGATTGATTCCGATGTGGATATGGAATAAACTTTTCTTGATCAACCCTACTGGAGTAGGTACATCTTCATATCTTCACAGACTTCCCTAGCCAGCATGGCCTCTTTGGTGAACCTCTCAATGTATTTCCTTAGGGACTCGTTTTCCCTTGTTGAATAGCAGCGAGGGTCGCTTCCGACCTGGGCTAAGGGCGAGAAGTGGTGAAATAGCATGTGAACCTCCTGCTGAGTTCGCCCCATGATTTGATGGAGTTTGGTTTCAGCCTCTGAAACCAAGCTAAAGCTATCTTCGACAAAGTCAAGGGGAATAGTTTGCATTTAACCGGTCCCTTAGTGCTTCGATATCTCATGATGGTATCGAAGCGGCCGATGTGCTCGTGGGATCCCTGGTTCCATCGTACAGCTCGAATGTCGGTGGTTTCTCAAGCGAGTGAGGAATTGGAAATAGTGTGATTTCTTTGATGAACGGTCCGGCTTAGAAGAGGTCGTCATCGTCATCGTACCTTCTCACGCGGCGAGGTGAGGTGCTTTCATTGGAAGCCGACGACGTGTACGGTGATCGACGTGATGGAGATCTCCTCTGAGAGTATGGTTAGGTGTTACGCCTTCTTGTTGGTTACCGTTCTGTGGTTCTGCCAGCGCGTGACGATCGGTGGTGCGTCTCCCTCCTAGGGGGAGATCGTTCACCTGACCGTCTACGATGCGGCGACCCAGCGATGCGGTGTCCACCAGCGGTGGATCGGTGGAATTCTCCAAATCTGGGATTCTCACGATGCCTTTCGGTTCTGGACTCCCCAGATCTGGATGGCGATCGAGATCTACGACGAGATCCTGGTTGCGTAACGGCGCGAGAAGAGATCTCGGCTTGTTGAGTCTCCATCCTCGCGATTCTGTGGTTTTGATCTTCGATCATCTGAGTTTGCTTCTGGATGATCGAGAGGACGTTCTCCAGAAGAGACGGTTGAGCATCAATAGGTGGTTGAGCTACCCCGGCGACTGGCGGAGCTTCGCCGTGCAGAAGCGGTGACATCGGAACTTCTTCCACCGTCATAGGAAGCAGGATTGGTTCCGGTGTGACGGAAACCAACTGTCCGTCTACCTGAGGCGACAGAGGGCGAGATTCGGGGTTGTGCCTCGTAGACCGGCGAACTGGTTGCGAAGGGCCATCCATCGGGTGATCGGAGATCTGTTTAGTAGGAAATAGCTCCCACTGTGGTCGTCAATGTTCCGAGCAAAGAACGTAGAACTGGCCGGAGTCGCTGAGGTCGCCGTGTACGGTGAAGGTGAAGACAGAGAACGGAGGTGGGTACTTGCAAAAAAGCACTCTGACGCCTAAGTCAGTTACTCTCTCAGATGAGGTAAGTATGATGTAATGAATGCATATCTTTTTTTCTGTGGATCCCCCCTCTTATATGACTCGTTCGGAGTCTGGGGCACGTGGAGGGCGATGAAGCCACAACGTCACGTGTGATGTTCTCTACTCCGTTGATCTGATCGACGGTCTTAAGTCGGTGGCGTAAGGATTACGCGGATCGGGAGCCGTTGATGGAATCGACGACATAGATTGACTTGATTTGATCGGGCGAGATAGCAAGATAGAAATGGGCCGCTGAGGACTATTATCGCCGGGGTGGGCTTGGCCCAGTCCGAAACATAATGTGAAATGTTTGTTATTTGCTTTTATTCAATAGCCTAATAAATAAGCATTATGATTCCAATCAAAATATATAAATAAGCATTATGTGTTTCGTGCAATTCAGAGAGCAAGTCGAAATTCCGATGAACAAACCGTGCATTTATCTTGAAGGAGCTGGTAGCAACTCAACGAGTATCGAATGGGGTTCACATCTTAATGCTACTTTTGATTTGCAAGCAAATAACACAGCTGCAAAGGGCATTACTTTCGTGGTAATTGAACAAGTCCACATAGATTTGTGTCAAAAATCTATTTCTTTGTGGCATAATATATATATATATATAGAATAATCATTTTTTGTATTCTATATATTCTTAGAATACACGCAACAACCCAGTAATATTAGAGGACAATACAATCACACAAGCTGTGGCAGCTCGGATCCATGCAGATAAATGTGCTTTCTTCAATTGTGCTTTTTATGGGGTGCAGACACTCTATATGATAATTCTGGCCGCCATTACTACCATAATTGCTGCATTCAAGGTGGAGTTGATTTCATATTTGGGGATGGTCAATAAATCTTTGAGGTAAAATAAAATAAAATTCATTGCATATACCTTTGATAAATTTATTTAGTGTTATAAGTAGTTTTCTATGCAATTTATTTTTTTGTTACATTTTTATATTGTTTTTATCTATTTTCTTTTCTCGTGTATCTTTGGTTAAATCTATTACTTTCTCTATTTTCTTCTTACTTTTCTCTTCTCCTCTGGGGTGTATACATCATGAATTTGGATTTGCTCCAGTAGTAAATACATGCATTTGTCAGAGTTAAGCATCTTAGGCTATTGGATCGAGATGGGACGGTTCACGTTTAGACTTTGGTAAATTGTATGCAAAATTCAAGCTCGCAATGTAAATTGTCCGATCTCGGTCCAACTCTTCAAGATGCTTAATTGTCATTGATGTTGATTTTATTACCGCTGAAAATCCGGGACCACACATCATAATGAATAAGAGATAGTACATTAGTATCATTTTTGTATACAACACAAGTAGTAATTTGGTTGTGAATATGTAGGCAAGCACATTAAATTTTTCAATGGGGAAATCTGGTCCAAAAATTAATGGGGTTTTTACCGCACAAAGAAGGGCGTCACCAAATGATACCAGTGGGTTTGTGATTAAAAATTGTACAATAACCGGGACACGAGGAAAGGCTGAAATTGGAAGAGCTTTGGATGCTTATGCCAGAGTTCTCATAGCCAATTCATACCTAACAGATGTGGTTATACCCAACGGTTGGAGTGCTCGGAACTATACTGGTCATGAGTAAGATATGTAAATTTCATATTGAAAGTTATTTTATTTTATATGTTTTTTACTCATGAGTGCAAAAAAAAAAAAAAGTAGAAATCAACCCCTTGATAGCTATTATCTTTTGTATTAGCATGGTTAGTTGAGTGGCCACTTAACACTAACCTATATTTTTTAACTGCGGAGGAACTATCACGTTTGTGGAGGGGGGAAAGAGAGGACCAGGAGTAAATAAATCCATGCGTGTGAAATGGATGAAGCACTTGAGTGGACCTGCACTTGATCGATTCTTGAATATCTCTTTCATTGATCAAGAAGGGTGGATTGCCAAATTGCCAATATGAAGATCTAGATTTGAATGAGTGATGTATTTGACTGAATAAGCATGTTGGTTCTTAGCTTTTGATACTTCAAATAAGGATACTATCTATTATTTATTTGAAATATTTCTTGTATTCATGGAAAGGCAAATTATTAAAGATTAGTTCCCCGTTATAAATTATTGTTTACAATTATAATTTAGACAATTAAGTGAAAAAAATTATGGGAAATTTTTATGTAAGTTAAAATATTTTTAAAAAAAACATAAAAGTATAGCAAAAATACCCAATTTAAACCGAAATATTCCCTCTGAGGCTCTGACAATCAATAAAATGTAATGTTTTTAAAACCTGATTGGAGATTGAATCGGTAAAAACACCAGTTCACGGTTTAATGGTTTAATCATAGTTGAATCATGGTCGAACTGGTGATATTATTTATTTACACACACACATATAATATTAAGTAATAATTTGATATAAAATACTAAGAAACTAAAACAAAAATTAACATAAAATGTTCACATTATGCGTTTTGTAAGATAATAAATCAATAATAAAAAGAAAAATAATAAAAACTCATGTATATAGATTTTTATAACTTATTATTGAACCTTTTTTTCGCTAGATAATATATTTTTTAATTAAAAAATAAAAAATTACAAAAAATAAGAATTGAAAAATGATCGATTCGACCAATTTTTGGGTTAAACGAATCAGACAAGTGACCGATTCCCGATCACTTTTTGGAACAAAAATAAAAATTACAAAAATCTTAAAATGTATTATTCAATGAATTATGGAACAACTTTTTGTCTTACACGTGATAGCATCTAGAAGTAAAAAAAATAAAAAATAAAAAATAAAAGAAACCTAACTTTTACTTCTATTCTTGATATCCTCTTCCTTAAACCCCATTCTCTTTCTCGTTCATTTTCCCCCATCCTTTTTTCTCTTTTTTCTCTCAAAATAACTTGTGTTATGCATCATTACTCACTAATCGACATACAAAACAAAAAGTTCTAGTGTAACTCAACTACTTGTATTATATTGTTTTACTTGTCATATCCCCTAAGGTACCTACAACTTTCAAGAAATAGCTTTCTCCTTTATCTTATGAGATTTGACTCCTCTAAAGTGAGCAATTCACTTTAGAGTGTAAAGTAATGTCAACCATTAATGAAAAAATTAATAGTTAATATTACATTTACACGCATAACAAATTAATCCTTGATTTTTTTCATTAGTGACTAAGATTACTCACTTTACACTGTACTCACTATAGAGGAGTCAAATCCTATCTTATGAGTGTTATTGAGGTAACCATCTAGAGCATAAACTTGAGGCAGGAATTGTGGAAAATCATTGTCTGCCTGCCGAAGAACTCCTTTCTTGCTACTAACCTGTCATGGAAAGCCTTTATCTTTTCCTACATGCTAGAGTTCTTATTAAGCCTCCAACCAAATCTTTTATTAGTAAGCACCACGGTAGGCACTCGACATGGCTTGCTAAATAAATGCAAAATACAAAAAGAGAACAGAGGAACTTGAAGGTATATGTCCAATAGCAATAGATGAGGATATGCCAAAGGGGAAAAAAGAAAGGAATACTGTTCCTTACATGTAATCTGTGTCAAAATTCCCTTCACCGTTCTTCTAACAATCAATGCTTTCTATGGTCTATTCATATAATCATATTATTTCATCTGACAATATAATTACAGCTAACAATACCTGTTTTTGAAAATACAGAGATAAACAGACCCCAAAGGGGGTAAAACACTGAAACAGGGAATGACACAAACAAAAAAAACCCCTTTGCCCATCACTAGAATGTCATTTATTCAACTGTGTTTTCAAGATTCGTGTCTTCCTGATCTGTCTGAGAAGTAGAGCCTTCGTTCACCTCATCAGCATTGATGGCTTCAGATTCTTTGGCATCAGGTGTTTCTCCATTTTCCATTTTTGGCAGTTCACCATTCTCAGCTATGCCGCTGGCTTCTCCATTATTTATTGGTTTTGGGAGTTCTCTTGCAGAAGAAGCCTCTAACAGGCGGCTGATTCCATCGTACACGTTCTTTGCATCCATAATAAGAGTTGCTCCACCAGGATAGCAACGCCCAAAACATGTTGCACAATGAGGATAAGCAACCTATAAATTGAATTTGAAATTCAGTAACTAATATATAGAAAGCCACATGGATTGTACTAGTGGTGAGGAGCTTGAGTTCCAACGCCACCATTTTATCAAAAAAATGTAATCCGTATTTAGAGTAATTTATTGACAAATGCAGATCACTTCAAATTAGAAGCAGTAATAAAGTTATAAGAGTTATAAAATACCTCAACAAATGCCCGACAGAGTGAGAGGAAAAGTCCAGATTCATTAGCCCTAAGCACCCGTGCTGTATTGTACAGCAACAATGAATCAGAAACAGCCTGTAAGCCCTTAATCAATTCTTGGGCAAGGACATGTTTTAGACTTACTGGGGCACACGGACGTAGCTCATTCATTGCTGCAGATACACCTGCAGCCACCAAAGAGATATCAATCCAAATGGATAAAGAATTTAAAATGGAGGAAGGACATGCAGCATACATTAAAGCATCATTGCACCACATGATTAACAACACTACAACATGACCCATCAACCATGAAAGTTTTGCTTATGCATGGGTAAGTAAAGGAAGTATCTAGGGAGAGTACTATTTTTATATGAAAGCGAGGAGAGTAAATCTAGGTCATACATGATTCAACCATGTAGGGATAGTCAAAACTAAAATTAATTAATGGTGATAAGACCATTTAAAAAGGTTACATGGCTATATTTTAACCTTGACAATTCATGGTTAGATCTAATGATCAAAACTTATTTCTCTCACTCATAGAAATGACCCTCTCACTTGATACATCTGCACATACATACAACCAAGAAATCAAGTTAATCACTTTGGCTTTGAAGCTTCATTTGGAGAGGCCTAAAACCATTGATGTTCAATAAATGACTTCAATGAAATTGGGGGAAGGAAGGGATTCGAACATGCATGAGGCCTAAACGACGTCATTGCCCGCAAGATAGAAGTGGAGCAGTAAGTTGACGAGATCCGAGTAGTGATCGGATTTGACGAGTTAAGTGTGGATTTTGAGAGAAAATATCAGTTGCAGGGGATGGCTGGAAAAATGGGGAGAAAAAAAAGGCAGATAATTTCATAATGTTGATGATGAAAACAGAACTCTCGTCCTACAGAATTGGCATTTGAGTAACGCAATAGAAATGCAAGGGATAGTCTCATGTGCCTTATTAATTTTAATAAATTAGAACAATTAGATTTAAATAGGAGCAATTGATAATAATGAGTGTTGTTATTATATATTACTATAACAACCCTAGTGTAAGACATCGACTAGACTTACCATTTATAAAAACAGCAAGAGGTGGATGCTCCATCAAACAAGAGGGCGGAGTTACATCCTCCTGACTTTCTTCACCAACAGTATTTGCACGAAAGCCAACTGCTGGCAGAGGAACCCACCGATGTGAATCCAAGACCAACTGAGAACAAATCAATTTTGTAATCACAACATGAAAGAAGGCCACTTGCAGAGGGAAAAATATTTAAAAAAAAAAAAAGGTCCCCAAATGTTGACTTCTTTGTATAAACGAATGTGATCAATATGCATAAAATCGATTTCAAGTAACTAGTATGTAAAACATTTCAACTTTGCTGCATTTACCTGAAAGTTCTCTACTGCGGTACTCATATTTTTGGAGAATAAGTTGAGAACTGTCCTGTAAAGAAACCATCCTATATATTACAAAATGGTTCGAGTGTGATTTAGCCTAATAGATCATAAAAAGGAACTTGTATTACTCTTCAAAAAGTGGTGGGAGTAAGCCTCGAAAATCCAATCCAACCCAACCAAGTCCCATAGCACAGTACTGTAAGAAATAGTAAGAAAAAGAAAAATGTTAACGTGATTTCTTGCAACATAACTCTCTCTCTCTCTCTCTCTCTCTACACACATTTTCACAGGACTTGCAGGCAGGCCAATCTTAGGTTTTATTTTCATTTTGTACCTACATTCCCCAGGGAGGGGTTTGCTAGAAATTTATTGTGCATCAAAATTTATATAATTCCTATTTCTATATCCCCTGTCTTAAGTTTATACAAAAATCATGATTCCTTCCATTTTCAAGATATCTGGAGTATGGTGGAAGAAGCTCACCATACACTGATCCAAAATATTTGATAGTGATCCACCTTCAGTTATCTTTGGAAGCATAACTTTCAGAGTTTGCAGTTGTGAGGTAATTTGGTGCATTGCCCAACTAAAAAGTAGTCCACCATCATAATTCTCCTCACTTCCAGATGTGTCATCAGCAAATATTGCTCGATATTGATTGACAACATCAAAAAGATGCATTCTGTGACAGTTAATCATCCCTTTTAAGTACTCATACGGATTTGCCTGATCCAGATCCTCAAGAATACCAGTAAGCCATGCCTCTCGACATCTTAAGAACTGACAATAAATAATCGTCAGTCAAATAGAAGGGAGAAAAAGGGGACACAGCAAGGAGCTGCAACCAAACTGAAAATTTCAAGGTAAAAAGCAAGTAACAAGGGCAAAGGAAAATTGTACAGAAAATCCTCACCAGCAAACGCATTCCATACTCACTAAACACTCCTATTCGCCGCAAATATCCAATGATGCGCAAGCATTCAGGCAACTGGCAACGGAAGACACATTACTAAGAAACTATATATCGAAACATTTTTTTAGATCAAATGGCATTTGTTCATATATTAAATATAATCACTACATGAACCTGAATATTTGAGCGAAGTTTCTGAAGAAGCTGAGAAAGAAGTGATTGGGTAGTCAGTCTAACTTCTGCAGCCAATGCTTGAATAATGGGTAACCTTGGAAGGGAGGGTGGTATTTAGTAAAAAGGTAGAAAAAAACTATAAGAAGCCTTTCCTCAGAAAACTGGGAGGAAAATTAAATCTAAAGCCAAATTACTTGTTAAACAGCATGGAAGAAGCAAAAAAAAACTTACTTTGGATGCATGGTTGAAAGTTTACCAACAAATGCTTCCAAATCTAGTGCTTCATCATAATTTCCATTCCGTACACACCTGCAAAAACACAGGAATTTACAAGGCTTCTTAGAACTTGCAAAGGATATGTTTGATACACATGACACGTGAGATCATTAATAAATGGAAATTCAACCAGGGTAACTAAATAATTTATCATTTTATCATACGTGTCCATAAGTTGAGGAATTTCTAGCAAGTCAAGCAAAGTACTGTGATTGGCTAGCATTGTTTGGTTCATCTTCCTCTTCTCCAGAATCTGTTCTGCAGATTCTATGAATTCAGTGCATCCAGATGTCAACTTTGGGATTTCATTTATCTGTGACAAAGGAGACAAATGCCCTAATCACACACACAAAATAAGTTCAATATGACGAAGAGAAGAAAATTATAAAGAAATTACACATCGTTTGGCAGTGAAGAAAATGGGGTGAGAAAAAAAGGTAAGAAAATAAAGTATATCTTTGTATTATTTAGATTGGTGAAAAAGGAAAGAAATGTTGAGTTCTCTCTCCGATTGTTTAGTTGGATTGAATAAGATGCTTGTGGGTGGGTAAACAAAGTTGAGCATCATTTCAAGCTCTGAGAAGTATCTAATGGGAGAAGATTGCAAACTGTAATGACTGCTATGGAGGGCTGAGAGCTTTCGTGGTTCAAGTGGTGGAAACTTTGTTCACAAAATCCATCTTGGGCAGACTTTCACAATGCGGCGATTAGGAGGTTCCAACCTTCGATGGTGTAGAATCAATATGAATCGTTGTTGAGTCTTAAACAGATGGCTCCAGTCAAAGATTACTAAGAGTAATTTGAGGTTTGATCTCTGCACAGGTCCTTGAGCTGCATAGATCCAGAATACCTTGAGGGATTTCCTTGAATGGGTTGAAAGAAATCTCGGTAGTAGAACTGAAATTGCACCAGGTAGAATCTTTACCAGAGATGACAGATTATGTCCAAATAATAGATTAAAAAGAATTGAGTGTTAAACAAGGGTTGGTTTTGACGGGTAAAGGAGGAAAAGCATATAGAAGCTATCGACCGTCTAAAATAGCAACATATGAATTTGGCTCTAGGTTAATTATGTTGATTAACCAGCAAGGAGAAGGTTCAATAATGGACTCTGCAACCAGCAGGCCCAATGGAAACTTCTAGAAGTCAAGCAGGCAGGGGGTTGAAGATACTTTCAGATGCAGAAATGCAAGAGGAGAACAAGAAAGGGCTGTTTCTTAGGTATGATGACAAATACTGTTAGGATAAAGAATAAGAGGAGGTTAAAGTAGTTGGGATTAGTTAGGTTGGTTAGTTAGTTAGAAAGGATTATAAATAGGGAAAATTGCGACAGAGGGAGTCATTCTGTACATTTCGTAGCTGCTGCGAAGGGAGAAATTTGTGGAGGAGAAACACTTGAGGAGAATCCTATTCACTATTTTTTGTTCATTTTTAAATAATACACTTCTATTCTTTTGATTCTTTCTAACTCTCTTTCATTACAATTTCTCTGGGTTCCTAACAAATTGGTTCGAGCCGGATCTCTTGTCGAGGAAGAAATTATGAAGAAAGGGACCAGCAATTGGGGGCTACACTACAGCTTCCTTCTTGGGGTTCCAACTATTCTGAGATCAAGAAGAGTCTTAACTCTTGGGACTCCAGCAACTCTGAGATCATGAAGAAGCTTGACAGAGTTGAAGAGATAAAGCAAACATTGCATAAGTTGTTGAAGAGACAAGGAATCGATATCGATATCAGCGAAGAAGAGGCAGAAGCACATTAGTTGGCATCACAATCAAGCATGCAGCAGACAGAAGACATGGATGGAGGGTGTTCAAAATATGACAACACATCTCATTCTTGAGATACATGAGGTCAAGGTTAGGGTACTTCTTCAACCAGAGAGCAGTTAACAAGTACCTTCTCTCTCCTCAACCAGAACCTCAGAGAGAGCAGAAGGAATGGGTAATATGGAAGTGAGTGTGAAGCAGAGAAGAAAGAAGCAAGTGGCAGCGCATGATGTGTGGGTTTGGGACACTTTGGTCGACCCACCACCTTCGCCAAAGCTGTCAAACACCAGACCCACTTGCGGCAGCTAGTGGGTCATTTTCAGAATCACTATGGGTTGTCACAATAGGGAGGCGTCTCTCTCGAGGCACTCTGAGCAACAAAATCCTGTCCCCACCAGCGAAACTACCAAATCAGAATTTTCAGATGGCAGTCCTAGAAATCCAAGTTAGAGGGGGTCCAACATGCACCCATCACCACCAAATCTGCCAGACGCCAACCCACATATGGCGACCGGTGGTTCATTCATTACTGACGAAACCACCATGGGCGGGTACAACAGAGGTATGCTGCACTGTCGTAGATGATTTGGGTCCGGAGAAGGAGAGAGATGAAGAGGTAGTATTGGTATTCCACAAAATGAGTCTCATTATCGACCTAGTGGATCAGGCCTAAAGTGGTATTAAATTATTAATATCTGCGTTCATGACCCAAAGAAGATGGGGCATCGCAAATCTGCCAATTGAAGTAATCCTTGAACTAATGGGCCAAGCCCCATATCATAGGCAAAGTGACTGCAATTCTAAAATAGAAGATGGCCCCTATTTCTTCCTCAATCAGATTATACATTGGTCATTCTATTTCAGCAAATTCTACAGAGGTATTTTGGCAGAATATGAGCAAACAGGGGCACTAGTAATGAGGACAATGACAAAGAATAAAGATAAGTTAAAGTAGTTGAGATCAGTTATGTTAGTTAGTTAGTTAGTTAGTCCGAAGGTATTATAAACAGGGAAATCAGGATAGACCAATAGAGGGAGTCATTATATACATATGATAGTTGTTGAAAAAGGAGAAATCCTTTGTGGAGGGAAATCCTAGGGGAGAATTCTCTTCTCTTCTTTTGATCCCTTCAATCTTTCTTTCATTACAATTTCTCGGGGTTCCTAACAAATATAGCCCAGATCATGTATCATGTATCATGTATGCAAGAATAAACCATTTCAATTAATGTTGAATTTTTTATGGATAAATGTTCACAGGAAGGAGATGATGATGGGTTGCAAGGGGAGCAAAGGCAAGATAGGTGTAAGGCTCTGCAATGTCAATGTACAGTATTGTGGGATTAACATCTAAAAGATCCCTTAAATTATGGGGACGATTAGAGGGAACAAAGGTTGTAGTTCTTCTCTATTGAATACAAATCCTATTATTTTCTATCTGACGTGTACTTTCTGGTCCAGTTCTACTTAAAAAAACCATATGCTTTACACTTGGTAGAAGCCAACTGCCTAATCTTATTCAAAATCAGTTATTCAATGAAATGTACCTAAAAACTATGTGTATGATGCTCCAACCAAATGCACAAAATAGTAGCATAGATTGCACATTTGCCATAAAAATTTAGCCTCTTTGTTTCCATGATAACCACTAGAGCCACCACTGCCAGCATCACCAAAATGGCAGACCAATGTATTCCACAAAGAGATAGAAGAATGACTTCTGTCAGTCTTAATATTTAACTTGAACAAAATTATCAGGCAGTTCCAGAACTTGGGTTTTGATAATTGATATGGCCAAACACCCAATTGATCCATGAAATCTTAATGATCTTCACCTAATGGTATGATACTTTGATTGTTCCTGTAGTTCTCACTTGTAATTCTAAGAACTTGAGATATTCTATGAACTAAAATCCAAAGGAATCAACTGCACAATATTGCACACAGCCACATGTATGTAGATTACTTGCAGCATCGGCAAAAGATGTATCTATAATTTCCTCCCTGTAATTAAAAAATCAGCTACCTCACAGGCAGCCTTATGATATATTCAATTTTTTGTCTTCAGAAAAAAAAGTACAGTGCTTGAACTACTCCATATCACAATTATAATCTCAATTCGCCTAAAAACAATTCATAAAATAAGTTCAATCTAAACCAATTCCAGACTCAATACACCAGAAGCATTACGATATTTGCAATAATAAGTAAATCCACTACATTCAGGTTTGAATTTCACTTGCTTCCAATATATATGAACTTCAACATGAGATTTGCAAAACCACACACACACACACACACACACAAAGGCACAAACATTAAGCAAACACGCTGAGAAAACTGAAATACGAGAAAAGGAAGAATACCATAGATTCAAGATGGTTGTCAATAGAGGAGACTTCCTGGCGAATAGCAAGCAAGGCGTCAGCGGCGGCAATGAAAGAGCGGTAATTACTGACGGCAACCTCTTGCATTTGCCGGCGGATCCGCTCGGCGTCTACACGGAGCAGTTCGGGTTCCTTGTGAAGGCGATCGAGGGTGAAGGAGAGCAGTTCAGAGACATAGGGTTGCTGCGATTCGGAGGCCAAAGGAAGTGGAAGAGGAACCGCCTTCTCTGCTCGTCCAACTGCACCTGCCCCTTCCCACTCCATTCTCTTCCTCTTCCTCTTCCTCTTCTTCTTCTTCTTCTTCGTTTGCTGTTGCTATTGCAGATCGCAATGCTTCCACTTCTGGGACTGGGACTCCGATCTGGATCCGTTCAAACCACTACTGTGCGTACACAGGCTCTCTGCTATTGCCACGTAAGCATACGAAAAAAAGGTACTCACCAAGGCACGCTCTTCCTGGTTTGAGTTTCTATCCGGAATGAAATGAAAGTGTTGAATTGCAATTCGCATTTACCTACCTACTAGCTAGTTTGTTTTGTTGCCCAGAATTCGTTATTTATCTTTATTTTTTTTCCATTTTTTCGGAAAAATTTTCCCAAAAAAAAAAAACCATTATTCTTATGATTTAAATTAAATTAAACAAATATTTAGTGATTAAATTTAGGACAATGACGAAACTTTGATCAAATTTATTTATATGCCTAGATATTTTTTAGAATTTAAATTTTTATGCATAGTCATTATAAAAATGTTTTACACATGCACCTAATGACGTGTTATCATATCATTTAATGAGTATGACAAGTCGTGTGTTTTGTTTATAGAAATAAAGTCATGGCATTTCACTATAGGCATAGAATCAAAACTATGGCAATTAGCCCAATTAATGGCCGCCTTCGCAAAGGGAATGAGTAATCATATTTGCTCGTCGCCTAGAAAATTCCACCGAAAAGTTTAAACCATTAACAAGGAGTCCATGCAACAATTAATAATAGACCCTATCTCAAAGACATCCTCTATAGGGTTCTCTATGGCATCAAATACAACTTGAGAATCAAGCTCAGAAATAACATTTTGATTAGAAGGATCATGTACCCAACAAAGCGCATAGAGTAAACCCATTGCATCACCCTCGCGAACAGATAAAATGAGGTTGAACCAAGCTGTGAGTGCCTTAACAAAATGACCAGCATCATAACGCAAGCAACACCCTATACATGTGGTACATGATATCTTGCGTCCACTACAAGAATGTTTGGCATTTTCTAGGGCTAGGCAAAAAACTGTAGGAAATGACAAAATTTTTTAGGGCCCACCAAAGGCCACGTAACTGTAGGTTCCTCGCTGGTAGGAAACGATTTCTGAGAGCTAAATTTGAAAAACCCTAGGAAATTTTCGAGAGTCTCAAAGCTCCAAGTAATTTCCTAGGGCTCAGACCCCTCGGAAATTTCCTTGGGCCTTACTCCTAGGTAACAGATTGTCATTACCGAGGGCTTGCACCCTAGGTAATTGCAACAAAATTAATAAAAAAAATTAATTTATTCAGAAACAAGTTTTAATTAATTTAATTTAATTAATAAAAAAAATCAATTTAATTATTTTATAAAATAAGGTTTTTACTGGTTGCAATTATTATTATAAGTTGCAATTTTTTCACAGAAACAAAATTTAATTATTATTTTTTTTAGGCAAATTATTATTGTTTTTATAAATTTAATTTTATTAAATTACAGTAATTATATTTAAAATAAATTACATAATCAAAATTTGCAAAAAAAAATAACAAATTACAGAATTGAAATTTAAAATTTAAAATACAAAAAAAACAAAAAATTACAAAAAATTATAAACAAAAAATTACAAAAAATACAACAAAAAATACCAAAAAAAAATCAAAAAAATAAAAGAAGGAAAGGTGGGGATAAAAATAACCTGGGTTTTAGCTATCCCAGAATAAAATATAGAAACGAAAGTGAGAAGACAAAAAAAACCTAGGACTAAGAAGTGCTTAATTTGGGTCTTTTTCGTCACCTCACAGGATTCCTTACTTGCGGCCTCTTTTGCTCTTGTTCTCTTCTCCTTTGCTCTTGTTCTCCTCTGTGCTTACCCCCTTTCTTCGTGGCTTTGAGAGGCTTTTATAGCCTCTTAAAATCTGCAACCAAAATGGAAACTGATCAGAGAAAAAAAAAGAAAAAATAAAGAAATGAGACGAAAAAATAAAGAACAAAATACTCCCTGATCAAATCTTTACGTTTTTTCCCCTTTTTTCAAACGAATCTTTAGAGATCTCTAGTCACAAGGCTTGCATCTGGACCGTGTTATAAGAAAAGGGAGGATCTTGTTTGGTTTTAGGTGGGATTTAGTTTGAGATTATGGGAAAAAGGGAAAGATTTGATTGATTTAGGGAGGAAATCTCCGAGATCCGTTTTTGAAAAAGGAAAGGGATGAAGAAGAAAGGCAAAGGAAGGGGAGGCCGCGGTTGGGAATTTTCTTTTAGGTTTAGGGTTGATAGAGGAAGAATAGAAGGAGAGAAAAGGGAGCTACGACTGATCTTCTTTATTTTAGGGTTAGGGTTGGCTTTGGAGGAAGGGAGAGACCGAAGTAGAGAAAGAGTAAAGAGAAAGAGAGAAGGAGGGAGACTATGGTGAGGGAGTGGCCGAGTGGGAGAATGGGAGAGGGAATAGCGTTTCTTTTAGTTTTTAGGGTTGTGAAGTTGGGTCTGGGCCAGATCAGTGTGGGTAGTGCGATGGGCTCAGTGTGGGTAGTTTTTAGGGGGCGTGTGAAGGAAAAAGGAGGGTGTGTAACGCCCTGACTCTTGTCAGAGTGTTACTTACTAACTTAACAGAGATATGGATTAATACGTGATAAATTTTTTTGCTTTTAACAATAATCAGAGGAATGTAAAACCTTTGAATAATAAACAATGAAAGGTAAGTCCTTTTGAAATACAAAACTCTGGCTAAATAAAATATTTGAACACATAAGACATTGTAAAACAAATTTGAAATTAAAAGACCTTTATCATAAAACTCCGATCAAATTTAAGACAGTACAAAGACTCAAAAAATATGACTCCAATATGGACTACAAAGCATCAATTAAACTATACTAAATTCATACAATACACATTTCATAACTCTTGACTCGTGATCCAGTGTCATTAATCTAGATCTCGCGTGGTGGCAAGACCAAGCATAGATTCATGCTCTAACTTCTTCGATATGCTTGTACCTAAAAACAACGCCCCAACAATGGTAAGTTTTAAACTCAGTAACATAGACATAACTTAAAAACATTTACCGTTGTTTTCAGTCATACATGGTGTGCTACGTATGGAAAACTCCTCCCAAACAAGCATAAACATAATCATTCAAAACTAATGTTGATCATAATACAAATAAAATACCCATTCATATCCAACATTAGTCATACATAAGCAAACCTTAATTCTTTAGGGTTTAGAACACCAAGATTCAAGTATTCTTAGCCCTAAAAGTATTTAGAAGTGAAAAACACACAAAACTGCACAAACTGACGCGCTTGGAGTGTGCTTAGGCACGCTCCACGCGCATTTGCTTTTGTCTTGGCGAGCTCCGCGCTCTTTTGGCCCCTTTCATTTCTGTTTTGGAGCGCGTGACGCGCGCACACCTGCAGAATTCCGCAGAAGCAGAATTTTCTGCTTCCAACTTCATCCAATCTCAAATCCTCCTCATTCCAAACCAATTCCAACTAAATTAGAGCTAAGAAAATCAAGAATTCTAGCATGACAAATGGAGAACAATTCAATTAACAATTTGCATCTCAAGAAATCACATGATTTGCACTTCATCCCAATTGGAACTCTGTGGAGTTCACAATAGCAACCCATTACGTGGATGTATGTGGGGGTTGGGGACAGCAATCCAACCCTCCTCCAATACACAACATCCATAAACATCAATTACTTGTAGTTCCTCAAAATCACAACTACAAACAACTTTAAACATAATTGAATATAGAGATTTTTAGGACAATTTAGAGAACATGCTCATAACCAAATTCCATATTCATACAAAACTCAACATTGAGCATTAAAATTCCAACCAAAACAAATAGGGAAATAGAACCCTAGCACACCCTAAATTAGGAGTTTTGAGAGGGGGATCTATGTTACCTTAGGGCTTCCTCAAGATTGATGATGAAAACCCCCAATTTATAACCCTTGAGCTCAACACCAAGCTTGAATCCTTGTTCTACTCCATGGGAGCTTTGAACCCAAGCCTAGCTCCAAATCTTTCTATTTCTTTTTCTTCAATCAACCAAAAATTGAAGTTTGGATCCTCGTCCTTCTTCCATTCCCCTTTCCTTCTTCCTCTTCTCTCCCTATTCGAGCTCTCTCTCTCTCGCAGTCTCTCTCTCTCTTCTCTCTGGCTCCAAGGTCGTTGCGGCCCCCTCCTTCTTCCTTCTCATCTGCCTGACCTCTCTCTCTTTCTCCCCTGCCTCTTATTTCTTCTTCTTCTCTCTTCTTCTTCCTTTCTTTCTTTTTTTCTTTGTTTTTCCTTCTGTTGCGATGACATCCCCCTTTTATTCTTTTTTTTAACACAACTTACTACTCACACCTCCTATTTTAAATAGTACACCCCATTCTTTAGTAGTTCACACAAACATAAGTGCATAAGGGTTGGGTCTATTCATTTGGGTCTTCTAAAATTAGCCCCTTTAATACTAAATTAATCAATATTAATTTAGCTTAATCCTTGGAAAAGTTACTATTTTACCCCTAAGTTCAAACTTTGCTTTAAAATAGTAGATTAAAGGTCATTAACCTCATTAATCCTTAGGGATTAAATCCCTTTTTTCACTTAGTGTCTTTAATTACTAAGTTTTACAAAGTTGGGGTGTTACATTACTCCCCTCCTTTTTTTTGGAATTTTGTCCCCAAAATTTGCCCTACCTTCTTATCTTATCCTTCAATAGAATTGGTTCTCAACGCTTCCGCTGCGAACTCCAGTTCTACGCTTCTCCAACTAGGTAAACTCCTATCCCTAATTTAGGTCTATCTAAGGTCACCTCTATTCTTCCTAAGGATAGTACGCCTATTATTAACTGTACTTAGCAAGGAAAGGAATATGTTTGCTTCAAGCATAGAATTCATAATTTGTTAATGCATACAATTAAACACCAGATTAATATTGAGAAAAAATGTAGCATTCATATCATCTAACCCACTCCTCGTATTCCTCTAAAGTCCATTTACTACTTGAACTAGGAATACAAGTTATGAGTGCATTACTTGTGTCTATATATTCCTTTAAGGTTCATTTGTTTATTGAACCAAGAATCATACGCCGCCGGATTCAGTAGAATGGATAGACATCTGACCCCGGACCGATGGAACATAGCTTTACAATTCGGGTAGATTAACCCTTAGTTCAATTAATCAACCCCGAATCGATAAAGCATGAGCATATAGCTCTATAATATGCTCAGTTACCCTCTAGTATAACCGACATGAGCGTCCCCACTTTTGAGCACGTATTTCTTTGGTCACTGGTTAATTAGGCCAGGTCGTCATGTCTTTTCTGCCAAATACATATCATGTAGAGGCTTTCCTTCGGTGAGGAAATGTTTGTGTAGTTAACATCTACATCACGTGACACACATTTTCTTTCGTTTAAGACATCGTAAATTTACTCAAAGGTTCCCCAAGAGTGTAACAGACAGGGTTTCTTCAACTACAGACCTCCCACTGCCACGTTAGTCATAGGACGCATTTTATTGTAACACCCTGGGTTGCAATTCCCAAGCGTATTACTCATAGGACTTTTTCCCCCAAAGATGGAACACCATTGTAACGGACAGGGTTCCTTCAACTAGAGGTCTCTCATTGCCACGTTACTCATAGGGCTTACTTCCCCTAAAGGGGTAACATCATTGTAAGATTGTCACTTTGAGTAAACCATCACATACATTGAAAAAATTTCATTTACAACATTCATTCATGTGTTATAAATGGAAATTTTCCCTTAAGTACCTTTTCCTTAAACTTATGGAATTGGTAATTATCTTTTATCACATTATACTTGGTCTTATATATAGACTTAGTCTAAGCAATTAGAAATTCTAAAGTTAATTAACTCTTGCAAGGTATCCGTTGGTTAGACTGATCTGATTCACACTAATCAGTTACAAGCTCAGCCTCAACCGAGTAATAAGTCTTATTCGGTTGGAAACGCAATTTTTAAATGGCTAGATGGAATCACATCAAACACAATTCAACGAATTACTCGCAATAATTAATAACCTTAGGTTTTCCACTGATTAAGCCACACCTGTACATTATGCTCTTTGTTGGAATTTCCTACTCATTCTCTTCAACTTGATAGATTAATTCCCCTATTTGGTTCAATTGGAATTAAGCCGGGAATCCATGCAGCCATGACTGATATCAACATGGACCGATGTGTCTATCGTCGGGTCTAATAACCAAAGGACCAACAAGCATCAAGAAAATAAATTTTTAAAATTCTTGGGAAAAATTTATCTCACTTATCTTAAATTACCTTTATGCTCATACTAAGTCATTAGAAATCCAGAAAGGAACTAATCTCTACAAAGGAGTTAATTAGCCGCAGAATTTGGTGATTTCATTAACCGATCACAGACTAGATCTCATTCCAAACAAGGTTCTTATTTGGCCAAGACAAAGTTTGTAATTGGTCAAGCAAAATCACTTCATGTACCGGTCAATTGAATCGCGTGCAAACATTAATAACTTTGGATTCCCATTGATTTAGCTTTGTGTAAAACTCGTATAGTTCAAAGACTATAGTCTAATCCTCTTCCTTAGGCTAGTTATTCCACTAAGGTCACTATACCTAGAAGACTTAGGGTTTTTCTGCCTCACTAGGGCTTGATCCTCTTCGTGGATTTCTACTATAACTTAGGCATTGGAGTGAGTGGCCTATCTTCATTTTACTTTTTATCCTTACCACTAACTACTTAGAACACTATGGCTCACTTAGGGCTTATCATAGGATTCCAATCAATCTAGGATCCATCCATAATAGGTTAGGCTAAACAACTTGATGATTTAACAAGTATTAGAAACCTAATTGAACGTGAACACAAGAAGGGGGGTTGAATTGTGTTAAAAACTTTTCGCAAACTATGCGTAAAAACTTCAAAATAAGTTATTTAAAACTGTTTTGTATATCGGATGAAGAGAATTAAACAGGACCAAATGCAGAAATTTAAACAGTTTATAAAAACTTGTTTTACTGATCAAGGTAAAGATAAATAATGTAAAGCAGTAAAGGATGAGACTCAGAGATTTATACTAGTTCACCACCAACTGGTAGCTACGTCTAGTCCCTTCGTTCCTGAAGGATTTTCCACTATAATCAACTGATTACAATTTCCTCAAGAGTATTCTTCTGTCACAAACTTGACAATACTCTCAACTTCTCAAAACGACTCAGTACAGTCGAGCCTTTGAGGAACAGAGCCTTAACTAGGCCAAATACAGTTTTACAAAAGAGATTATGATTTTGATAACAATCGAAATAACTCTCACAGAGAGGATGAAAAGATTAAACTCAAAATGTAATAGCTTTCTAAAAGAAAGTATAAGACGCTGAGTTCAGTTCAATGTAGACCAGAAACTTGGCACGAAGCTTGATTGCACACTTGAGTAATATTGCTTTCAGAATGAAGTTTCTTCACAGTTTCTCTCACTCTTCTTCAATGAATACCTTGGGGTATTTATAGGAGTCTTCAAGGGTATTACCGTTGCAGTAAAAATATCTCCTTGCTATTGAGTGAGGTAATTTGAAATGTAGTCCTTTTCATCCTTTCCAGAGAATATCAGAATAGTACACATTACCGTTTTCATATTATCTGTAATTTGTAATTGCCTTGTACGATTTTTGCCTTATGCTAAAGGTGTCACCTTTGCTTCCTCGTACATCAAAATGAGCGCACAAAATCAAATTCGAATTCCGTTCCAGAATAGTTTGAGGCTGAGAGCAAAAACGTGATCACCACGTGCTTCATTAAAGAGATCAGATGCTCGCTCAGAACAAAAGACGAACGCTCGTAGCAATTGAGTGTTCCACGTGTCAAGAAGTCACTGCTTTGGACGCCATTAACAAGATCTTTGAAGTGGGTTAGGATCCGACACTAGTGGATTGTATTCAATTCTTTTGTATATTTCTTCTTCTTTCTTGAGTGATTTGTACATATATAAATGAAGCTTTTGATACCTGTACACTCAAAGATATGTTAGAAGATAAATTGTTCTCTTGAGAAATTTTTTGTTATCATCAAAATTAATGAGGGTCTAAACTTCTCAATCGTTTAGGTTCTAACAATCTCCCCCTTTTTGATGATGACAAATATCTAAGGTTGATGAACAATTTAATTTCAAAATAACATTAAAAGGTCTCCCCCTGATTTTAACACTTTTGATGTATAAGACAATTCTAGTATTAAGGCGATTGTTGATAAACAAATTTATTTAAGTGATCACAAAAATACATAGACGAATCAGAGCATATTTTTAACAAGGTGAGATCGGATGCTGATTTTCATTTTATCAAAAAGATTTTCATATTACCAACTTTATTGATCATTGTTGGATTATTGGGTCAATGAATATCAATGCAGTTAATAGATATTAGAGCAATGAATAACCATACAAATGCTATGTATGAAATGATATGCATGATAAATTCAGTTTTAGTGTATTCATCGGATGGTGAATTTGTTAATCAGACTTAATCAGACTCTTCTCACGTGTTCATCAGACCTTTCTTTTACTCCCCCTTTTGTCATCAGACAAAAAGAGTGTAAAGCACATCATAGTCAAAAAGATGGCTTAGAAAAATTTGAATGTATATAAACAAATAATGTATAGTCAAATAATCAGAAAAACACTGAATATATAAAAAAAATAAGAGAGTACCCAAAAAAAAATTATATCACATAAAAAAAGAAAAAAAATTAAGGGTTTGGTGGTGGAGGAGGGATGTTAAGACGTTCATATAGAAGTTTCAGTGCATTCTCCAGCTGAGTGACTTTCAGATTAGTAGCCTTCATTTCTTCAAACTCTGCTTTAGGAATGGTGACCATTTCAAATGCAGGAGTAGAAGTAGAAGGTCCAGCTTCTGATGCAAGTTTCATCTTCTGATGCTCTGCTAGCACCCAGTTGGAAAGCTTCAGTCTCAAGTCCTTCTTTTGTTGAGCCTTTTGAAAGAATGCATCATTTGGTATAAACCATTTGATGAGACTTCCAAGTTTCCTCCGCAGATCTCGATCGAATTCTTCTTCTTTTCTCCACCTCTTACGGATACAAAGAAATCCATGAAGACCGCTTTCCTATGCGTACACGTCGGCGAAGTGAAATTCTCAAACTTGTTCCAGCCTTCTTCTCCCCATATCCTTACGATGAATTCACTCAATGCTTCGAAGCAAAAGAGATTCCTTCATTTTACGCCAGGTACAATCCTCTCAGATTTTCCTGTCATCTTCCTGTAAGGACCAGGGGACGAGGCATGGTAACAAGGCTTTGTCTTTCCATGTCTTTGACCATTGACTCAAGTGAATCCAATGTCAAAGTGCTTTGTCACCGCAGCCCATTGGACATAAGTCTTCATGCGATCGTGTGGTCCGACATCGAGCATCCGAACATATCATCGAAGTAAACTATTCCCAGATTGATGTCAGTAATTCTGCTTATTGTGCCAACTGTTGGAATAGTGGCCTTCTCGGCATTGCAGCAGTTTGAGGAGCCAGTTCTCCATTCATCTTCCTTCAGAGAATTCAGGTAAAACCTTCTGGCATGATCCTCAGAGATCTTGGCAATCAGAAGCTTAGAGAATTCCTTAAGGTTGTACTTTTTGGGAGCCTTCTCATACCACTACAACAAAAACAGGATTTAGTGGCAGTTGCTTAGCGGCGGTTAAAGACCGCCGCGAGTCTCTGGCGGTTTTATTGCGACTGCTGGCGGTTTAGACCGCCCCCATAATTTTTGTAAATTTTTTACCCTTCTCCCATATTTGCAAATTACTGAAGCTAATTAAATTAAATGCTAGTGGCGGTGGTAACCGCCCTTAACTTTGTTGGATTTTTTATCTGCCTCCTTGTTTTTCGCTCGTTTTATCTGGCGGGTTTATTTTTCGCTCGTTTTTATTCTCGCTCCGAAAACTAATGAATTTTTAAGTTTCCCTATTTCTCTTCCCTCACCAGCTTATCTCTGAGATTGTGGCCGCTCCCCTCTTCCCGTCGAACACTTGGTGCAACTCGTTGAAACGCTTCATCTTACCGAGAATGTCAAGAATCTCGTTGTAGACATGAGAACTGGGTGCATACTCGTTTGATTTGGAGGCCCAGTTGAAGAAGACGAACACGTGTCTCCAATCGGAACGGTGTCATTGCAGCACGTCGAGAACGAGGTCGTCGTTTGGGTGAATCCCGCACAGGTCGAGAGCTCACTCCACTTGCTCGGTGGGTTTGTCCCTTCGGAACTTGAGAAGGTTCTGGATGAACGAAGCTGGTGGTGCATCAGGATGTGAATGTAGGAACCGAGTCGTTTCAACGATTCCGAGGAAACGAAGAGGGGACTGTGATGGGGTTAAGGTTTTAGGATTTGGGTTCGGTGAGCTCCTCTTCCCTTCAGGTATGAGATTCTCTTCTTTTATCCTTCCTATTTTCTTTCTCCTGTCCCCAATTGCTTCATTCTTTGAAATCCCCTTCCGCCGTCGACCCTCGAAATCCCCCACGCCCTGAAATCGCCGTCGCGAAAAATGGACACTTCGGCGTTGCTGCCTTTCATCGTTTCAAAGCAGAAGGAGTTTCTCAAGAGCAAAACGGCATCGAAGCCTCGGGTTACGGATGGGAGATGGTCCTGGGGTTCATCGTGTCATTTGCTTTCTTCCCAATCATCACTCTGCACTCAAACGAATCAAAGGGACCATCCATCTACTTGCTGATGCTTCAACTTTCTTTTCTGTTCATTGTGTTCCGGGATTGTTGTTTGGATGGACCAATGATATCCGTGTTTTGATATGCGATACTTGGCACGTTTTTAAAACTCTTTTATGTTCCTAAATGCTGATCTTTTGGTCTGTTGAAATCTTATGACTTGCGGTCGAATTCGATGTTGTGCTCTATGCTATCAATATTTGCTGCTGGTTACATTGTGAAAAAAAAAAAACAAAGCCAAATTGTATTACAGACCATACCTTCCTTTTTTGGTACATTTAGGTTCCAACCTAGATATGAGTGATTGGTACATTTTCATATATATAGCAATCTGGTTTCGCTTCTATGTACAACTATCGGGTTAATTTACTAATTAGAGAGTTGGACATTGGATTTAGGATTGAGAAATGGGATTTGGTTGGGGCTATGATGATGGGAACTATGCATTGTTGTTGTTGTGAATATTTTGATGCTACTATGCAAAATGTTGAGTCGATGCTCTATCAGGAAGTTGAAAATCTATTGAAGTCTTGAACTATTTTTAATTTTAAGATGCATATGCTTGCATATTGTAATTCCGCTGAGCATGGGAAATTTGGGTAATTTAGTTTATCAAATTAATTTTGGAAGCTCTTCTTAATGTGTCTTTTTGGCATGGTTTTCCAACAGGAGGAATAAGAATTAGTAATTTAGTATAATGACAGATTTTTAGTGAATTTTTCTCAAAGAATTTAATGTTACTTGATGTTGTGGTTTTCTTTGATCAATTCTATTTTATGGGCTGTGGTTTTTCTTCCTTATTGAGTTTTGGTTGTGGGTGGTAACGAGGGAGCATCCATCAACGTAGTTTTCTTGTTGGATTCTGCTTTTTTTTTTGCATTATATCAATGTAAAACTTAGAAGGGAAAATTTTAGAGATGAATGTAACAAGTTACAATAAGGATAAGTATTGGATAGGCGTGATGTATCAAGTAGTTTAGTTGTGGGTCAATAGGATTATGGTTTCAAAATAAACTTCCAGGATCTACTACATCATTTTATGGCCAAAACAAAGTTTCTAATGTATCAAAAAATATCATAATCAATATAGTGAAATAGATGATGATATATTAGCAATTGCTTAATAGGTTCCAAAAAACCTAGTAAGAGAAGGCATTGTACTTTTATTTTTTTTTTCTTTAGCACAATAAATGTTCATATATTCTATATAAAGCTATTCATATAAAACTATAACTCCTGGGTGCTCTTTCCTTTATTGTTCAGGTGTTCTCAGGTTTTTGGTTTCACATAGAGAAGACTGAAGCTGTTTGTATTGGCTAGGTGCTCTCTCTATAAGGTTTTTTTTTCCTATCACTCTTTCTCATTCCCCAATGCGTGTATTTTTTTTTTACAATGGCTGTCCCCATTTTCTGGTTTGGGATTTTTTTGTCTTTGATAAAACAAGCATTCTTAGCTTAAATGTAAGGGGAAAAATGGCTTTTAGAGCCTGTCTTTCTAATAAAATCTTATTTCTGATTTGTTTATAATTTAATGAAAGAACAAATGTTGGTTTGTGTAATACAATTTTTGGATGATGCTGTTTATCGATTTTGATACTAACATGTGCCTTATCTTTGTTATATCAATTTTCTATGGCTAGAATTTTTAATTTATGTGCTTCTGCCACTAAAAGGTTTCATAGACTGAAATAGTTTTGGATTTACACCCTTTATGATTTTATCCACTTTGCTAAATGATCATATATTGCACTCTTTATGAATGTGGGCTGAATTAGAACAAATATTAAGGAGGTTTGTTGTGATTTATAACTTTAGAATTAATTGCTAATTTGCTACCGGCCATTCTAATAATGATTGAATGTTTTTAATATGATAATGACACCTTCGATTGTGTAGTTGCTTTTATTTAGAAGAAATATGTCTAATTATTTTTAATAAATATATTTCAATGAAAATATAAAACTTTAAATGCAGAAAGTATAAGCAAATTTCTTACACTTATTATTTTTCTGTGCTGTTGTTTTTCTTATTTATTTGACTAATCCCCCAATTTAGTCCTTAAATTTACACCCTTTCTCCTATTTTCCCATGCTTATAATCAGATATGGATAAATCTTGGATTAAAATGCCATGCAATACACTCGAGTATAAGGCAGGATTGATAGGCTTTTTAAAATTTGCCTTTCGACATAGCTCTAGTGCGGGTAGAATATTATGTCCATGTAGCAAATGTGGCTTTACGAAGCGGAAGACTCCAGCAAAAGTGTATGACCACTTGTTATTGACACCATTTCCTCAAGGATACACTTTTTGGTGTCGTCATGGGGAGACATTGTTGGGAGAACCTGCTGTTTGCCCTTCCGTAATTCAAGAGAATCCTGTAAATGAAGATTATGCTTCAAGGACTATAAATGAAGATCTGATGCAAGATATGATAAATGATGCATTTGGATTCTCTAGAATGTGTGCCAATGAAGTTCCACTTCCCATCATCAACCGAACATAGAGATGGAAGTGAAGGAGGTATGCCAGAATCACATCATGGAGCGACTGGGGGTGCTAAAGAGTTTTATGATTTGCTCAAAGACGGAGAACAACCATTGTATGATGGATGTACAAAGTACTCAAAATTGTCTTTTTTGGTGAAATTATATCACATTAAGTGTTTATGCCAAGTTAGTGACAAAGCAATGTCAATGATTATTGAGTTGTTGCAAGATGCCTTTGAACATGCAAAAATTCCTGCATCCAGCTACGAGGCAAAGAAAGTCATTAACAAGCTTGGTCTTAATTACACCAAGATACATTCGTGTCCTAATGATTGCATGTTATATTGGGGGGAAAATGAAGATTTAGAGGAATGCAAAGTATGTAAGATATCTCGATGGAGGGAAAGAGGTAAAGAAAAGTCGAGTGTTCAAGGTTCGACTCCCACCAAGCCAAGAAAGAAATTGCCAAAGAAAAATTTTGCGATACTTTCCATTGATCCCAAGACTGAAGAGGTTGTTCATGTCTTCAAAGACAGCCAAGAGTATGGTTTGGCATTCTGAGGAGAACAACAATGATGGGATGATGAGGCATCCTAGAGACTCTGAGGCTTGGAAGGATTTTGATTTGACACATCCTGATTTTGCTTCTGACCCTCGAAACATACGACTGGCTTTAGCAAGTGACGGCTTCAACCCTTTTGGAAATTTGAGTACCAATTATAGCATTTGGCCAGTAGTTCTCATTCCATACAATATTCCTCCATGGACGTGCATGAAGCCATCAAACTTTATTCTTTCAAGCTTGATTCCTGGAAAGCGAATGCCAGGTAATGATATAGACATTTACATGCAACCTCTTATTACGGAGTTGAAGGAGTTGTGGGAAAAAGGTGCTGAGACATATGATGCTTCAAGAAACGAAGTGTTCATGATGCGTGCATGTCTTTTATGGACCATTAGTGACTTTCCTGGCCTTGGGATGCTTTTAGGATGGAACACTTATACTGGGCTAGCTTGTCCTACTTGTAATTTCGACACAAATCCTCTTCGTCTTCCATTTAGTAAAAAATGGTGTTTTATGGGCCATCGCCGCTTTTTGTCTAGAGGACACAGGTTTCGGTTGAATCGAGTTCGCTTTAATGGGAACACAGAGGATAGGGATCCACCAAGAAACTTATCTGGCTCTGAAATTCTTAAACAAGTAGAGAATATTGAAGTCACATTTGGCAAACAACCACAATCGAGGGATAGCCGAAAGAGAGCTCGCAGGATCAACACTAACGGGCATCAAACTCAACAATGGAAGAAGAAAAACATATTTTTTCAACTTCCATATTGGGAGTTTAACTTGTTGCGACACAATCTAGATGTAATGCATATTGAAAAGAATGTGTGTGACAATGTGATTTATACATTGATAAATGACAAAGACAAAAGAAAAGATCATGTGGAGGCTCGAAAAGACTTACAGGCAATGGGTATAAGAAAAGAACTTTGGCCCCCAGATGATGGAAAAAAGTTCCCAGCAGCTTTGTTTACATTGGCAAAGGAAGAGATAGATGTTATGTTAAATACCTTGAAGGATATTTACATTCAGATGGTTACTCAAGCAACATCTCTAGATGTGTTGATCTGATTCAACGCATAAGATCTTTGGTTTGAAAAGTCATGATTCTCACATTATTATGGAGCGATTGCTACCCTTGTCAATCGTAAATGTCTTTGCTGTTCGAGTTGCTACAATTATCGTCGATTTATGCAATTTTTTCAAGCTATTATGTGCCAAAGTGTTGAACCCTAGCGAGCTAGACAAGCTTAATGAGCAAATTGTTCTCACTTTGTGTCATTTGGAAATGTTATTTCCTCCATCATTCTTCACAGTTATGGTTCACCTCATGGTGCATCTAGTTGATGAAGCCAAACTCGGGGGGCCAGTGCATTATCGATGGATGTATCCCATAAAAAGGTACGACCAATCTTTAATTGTGAGACATTCAATGCATTATCACTCATCATATTGGCTTGAAGATTTTGATGTGTAATAATTTTCAAACATCATAGGTTCTTGGGGAAACTAAAGTCCTTTGTGCGTAATAAAGCACATCCCGAGGGCTCGATAGCCGAAGGATGGGTCTCCAAAGAGATACTTACTTTCTGTTCAAGGTACTTGGAGAATGAAATTGAGACAAGACTCAATCGAGGAGGTCGTGTTGATGATGATCCCTCTGAGTCGTCGTCGCCTCTGTTTCCCAATATAGGAAAACCAATTGGAGGTTCATCATATTTTAATTTGACACCCATAAAGTTGCTTTAAGCACATCGACATGTGTTGGTTAATTGCAATGAAGCACAACCCTTTGTTGAGTAAGTCACTTGAAACTTGCACATTTTATATTCTTGACTTCCATCAGAATTCTTATACTCATGATTGGTATAGGGAATTTAAAATTATAACAAAAAGGAAGTTAAGGAGTCGAACACGATCATCAAATGAGATAGAGAAGGAAGTTCATCGTGGCATTGTCGAATGGTTTAAACGACGTGTAAGTAGAAGAGATAACTTTTACTGCCAATATGTTATTATGCATTATTACTAAAACAATTTATTCTTTTTGATAGATTATGAATGATAGTATCGATACACACTCCGGTGATATTCATGTCCTTGCACGAGGACCACTACAGCAAGCTAGAAGGTTTACTGCATATAATGTGAATGGATATAAATTTCGAACCTTGCAACGTGAGCAAGGGATGAAAACTCAAAATAGTGGTGTATTTAGTACCATTGGAACTAAAAGCTATGCAAGAGCAAGTGACAACAGGCCGATAGATGGTTTAGTGTCATACTATGGGAAATTGGTTGATATTATTGAGTAAACTACTATGTGAGATTTGTAGTGACCTTGTTTAAATGTCAATGGGCTAACACTACAAATTATAGATGCATTAAAAAAGATGCATTGGGTTTCACCTCAATCAACTTTTCTCATTTGATTCATATGGGTGCACGAGAAGATGATGAACCATACATTCAAGCTTCTGAAGTTCAGTTGGTGTACTACGTGGAGGATAAGATGGATGAAGGATGGTGTATCCCAGTACACCTAAAACCGAGAGATTTGTTTTATATGGGTGAGGATGATGCAGAGACAAGTTATGAGAGTGAGCCTCATCATCAAGAGTTTCCCTTGCTTTGGCCAGATGATAACAATGAATCTCGATTATTTAGGCGGTGTACATGTAGAATTTGAATAAGTTCGATAATGGTATTTAGAAAGATGTTGAGTGGTGTTCTTTGTTACCTATAATATAGTATTTTTTTTTATTTTGATCAGTACTTGGCTAATTTTTGATTTCACAAGTAATGCTTTGCCAAATTTTAAATGACAAAACTAGTGGTATTTTTATGCTTTAAATTTAAATAAAATCTGTTATTAAGTGATTAAGTGCTTTAAGTTATAATGGAATTCTGTTATTACCCAAATGGCTTGTTACCTATATATTCTTGCGGACATTTGAGAATCTGTTTCATGTAACTTGGAAACAAAATTTTAAGACTTGCAAGTTTATAATTTGTTTCATGTTATTTATAGACATTTGCTCTAATTTGTCTCAATTTTAGTCCACTTGATCTGACATGGAGACACATCAAGGACCTTGTCATTCAACCGATGATGGACATGTTGTGCTTGATCAGCTTGATGAACTACAGGCTGAGTCCTTAGTTGATGTTGAAGGTACTTCTAATGGTGGAGAAAAAAGACAATTTTGGAAGGTCCAAGTGAGAAGTAAGTCACACTTAATTATTGCTTTCTTTTTCGTTTATGTATTGGTTGATTTATTTGATATTAACTAGTTCACACTTTCTTTTTGCAGACAGTGAAGGACATGATAGAGAACGCCCCATGAGGGTCAGAGATGTTAACTCGCTTCCAACTGGAGAGAGGGTACTGATTCCTTTTGATGGAAGCCAGCCGAGTGGCACAGACGCTGATGGGCTCTTAGGAGGTTTCTTAGGTCGATTAGCGCAAGATCACAATATCTTTCCAATTAGCTTTAAGAGGTGGCCTGAGGTGCCTGAGAAAAACTATAAGGAAGTTGCCTGGAATATTATCATTAAGGTATAATACAATGACATCATTCTTGCTATTTACATATGATACTTTATTTTTATTATAATATATAATATATTGATGTAACACCAATAATTGAATGAAGAACAAGTTTTGTTGGGAGCCAATACATGAAGATGCGGCAAAGCATTATATGATGAAAGATATAGGGAAAAATGGAAGGAAAGCAGATTGAGACTGTTTAACACTTACTATGATGAGACAAAAAGTCGAGAAGAAAATATCGAAATCCCCAAAGTCAATTCTAGCAACCGAGTGGGCTGCTTTTATAGATTGCTGATTAGAAGGAAAAACTAAGGTACTATGCTTATTCATTATTTAAATGGTTTAACCATCATAATAGAACTAATTTGTTTTTTTTGGAGTACGTTTGCAGCAAATGTGTCAAAAGAATGCCCAAAATAGGACCAAACTCACAATTAATCATCTTTGGAGGTTCTAAAAAGCTCAAGAGAAGGAGATTAGAGATCGTATGTATTTAGAAACATGTTCATTATAGCAAACTGTCTTTGTTGTAACTTGTAATTATTATTATTATTCATACCTAACATTTAAACATATGATATTCATGAGCAGATGAATAAAACCGGCAAGCAGTGAGTAGGGAAATTTATATATCCAAACTCACAAAAGAATTGATGGAACATTCATTAATGATGAAGCTCGAGCTATTTGTGTAAGTAATTAGTTTCTTGTATAAATTTTAGAGAAGATTTCTTACGTAAGTAATTGGTTGACACCCTCTCACTTTAATCATGTAGGAGAAGATTTATGAGATTGAAAGTCAAGAAAATACTCTGTAGAAATCTCACCTAATGACTCTCTTGGCCAAGTGTTTGGTAAAGAACATTCAGGTCGGGTTCGAGGTGTGGGTGATGGTGTTTCTCAGTCTCAAGTGTTTGGCTCCCTATCAACGATTCTCTACTTCGTCTAGTTCTTTTAGTGCATTGAACATAACCGTGTCATACAACTAGAAAATCAAGTTCGAAATTGACAAAAGAATCGAAGCAAAAGATGAAAAAATGAGCAGAATAGAGAAGTTGCTTGCTCAACTCCTTGCAAATTCATCGGTGCATGTACCTTGATCTTGATATTAGCCTTGATAATATTGTAAGTAATTTTATCATTACATAATCTATTATAACTCCTTAATGTTTTTTGTTGTAATAGTAAGTCATTCTTCGACTCCTATTTTTGCAGCAAACTCCTGGTGGTCCGTCTTCACATTCGGATATTTGAATTACATGGCATAAGAAAGTATGAGGTGTCCTCGTTAGAATTCGCAGCTCTGTTTTTATAAATTATAAATAGATGTTTTGTGTATATGTCCCATCAACACTAGCATCCTTTAGTTTCAGTTGTTTATGTGGGATGTATTTATCCCTCTTGTATTAGATTGATTCCTTGAACTGTTTATGAAATTATATGGATAAGTTTTTCATCTACGCTTTAGTGCTTAAGTAGGCTTTCTTTGTGGTCTGTCTTAGCTTTCTTAAATTGTTTAGTTTGGCAAAAGTGGCAGTTTTCCTTGCAACTCAACTAAAGTGGGATATATTTGGGATTATGTTATGATTTGTTGGCTAAAATTGGGTATGTTTCTTTATAGAGACTGCATAATTTGTTTTCTGTTAGGCATCTGCTTATGCTCAATCTGGTTGGGCATTGAGAATATAACATAACCAAACATGGATATGGTCTTGATTAAATAGACTGCTTTTGTTTTGCTGCTTTCACAGTTCCAATTTTATTGTTATTTTTATCAGTCATAACTATATTTAGAGAAATAAGTATATTACTTGATGTATCTGCTTTATGATTCTAAACAAAGTTTCTAATATTCCTTGTGAGAAAGCAGCATGTTGGCGCCTCTAGCCACTTACAAGAGAAAGTGAGACGAGATGGTCAGGAGAGATGAGCAAGAGATACTCCTTTAAAGGGTCCCCTCTCAATGGCTTTGGTGCTATTTTGGGTTGTGGGATAGATTTCATTTCTGGTTCTTTCAATTTCAATTCATGTTACTTAGTCTGGAGTGGCTATAAGTTGATGTGGAAATGGTTTTTCATTGGAGTATCAAAGTTAATGTCTTTGGTGCTTTCAAAGTTGCTGTTTTATTGAAAGAGGAGGTTTTTGGGTAGTGTTTGCAAGCAGTCCTCTTATGCTTCGTTTGATGGTAGAGGTGGCGTTGAGATCTATTTTAATATTTTGCTGTTATTGCAATTTTGGTTGCAGCTTGATTATTTTTGGAGTTGTTTGTTGTTATTTGGATTGGAAATTATGCTTCAATCACAAGCTATGATAATGAGTTTTCATCTTTTCTCATCTGTTCATAGTAATCTAACATGGGGTGCTAATTCTTGCTTATTATAGTTAATCTGGTATCTATTTGTTGATGGGGATTGTTGTTGTCTTGGTTGTCAAGGATTGTCGTATTGTTCTTAGCTTGAAGTTTGCAGCCATTTTGCTTTGGTTTTCAGAGGTGGCCTAACTATGGTGTTTAGTTTTCTTGTCCTCTTTTATTTTGGTATGTTCTGCTATATTATACAATCAGAGTATAAGGTTGCAATATTCAAGATTGGTGGCTAAAGGGATGTTGCATCTGTGATTATTGTGTAATTTTAATGGTGTATCATCAGATACAAACCTTTTGATTTATCATGCATCATTTGAAGAATAGAGGTATATATTTGGGATTATGTTATGATTTGTTGGCTAAAATTAGGTATGTTTCTTTATAGAGACTGCATAATTTGTGTTTCTCTATATGGTTTGGTATAACCTGGTGTAGTGGGCATATATTGTGTGAAACTCTCTATGTCATGGACTATAATGAACTTGAACTTCTATTTTCTATTTCAATATTGCATTCTTCATAGTATTTGCCCCTATTAACAATTCTTTTGTTGCGGTGATTGTGTCAATTTGAAGGCTTTTGAGGTTCACATTGGGTTCTTTGGAGAAAAGAGAAGTTCTGCTTTTCCATCATGTATTTTGTTAGTCCTTTGCATCAATCAATATCTGATCCTGTAGGTTTAGGTACATCGTAAATGGAGGTTTTGTTTTGATGATACGTTATGTAGAAAACTTGTTTTAACTCCTTTCCATTTGACTCTCTTTTTTGGGGGTGGAGGCACTTCAATTAGTAGATTATATACCTTTAGGTCTTGCAGGATTTAACAGTGGCAAGTGGTACTTTATGTTTTTTTGTTATCATTGATATGTTTTCTTCAATTATCTATCTTGTATAAACTTTTATTGCTGCTGAAATTTAGTAGTTGGACAACTTTTATCCCTTTGTTTTTCTATATGACAAGGAAACATGTTGAAACAAACATGTGCAAGGAGCTCTTTTTTTCTTTTCTTTACTTATTAGCCAATAAAATAAGGTTTTTTTAATATATAAGGAGGGTTATTGTGGCTTTGATCAAGAGAGCTGGCAAAATAGTGGCGAAAGAACCAATAAAACTTTTGAAAAGTCATTAGTATGTAATAAACTACTAATTAGGCAAGCTGTAAATGAAATACAAAAAAAAAAAAACACGGGTCTAACTTAGTGGCGGTTTTACCCGCCACAAAAACTTTAGTCACCAGGAACAACGAACCCAAGCGCAGAATACTGTGGCCGTTAAAACCGACGCGAAGCAAAGACTTAAAGGCGGTTACAACCGCCACAGACAATTTAGGCGCCAAACATAACAGAAATGGAGGATGGGTTGTGTGGCGGTTGGAACCGACGCCAAGCAAAGCCTTAACGGCGGTTACAACCGCCACAAACAATTTACGCGCCAAACAAAACAAAAATGGAGGATGGGTTTTGTGGCGGTTGGAACCGACGCCAAGCAAAGACTTAAAGGCGGTTGCAACCGCCACAAAGAATTTAGGCGTCTAACATACAGGAACGGAGGATGGGTTGTGTGGCGGTTGAAACCGACGCCAAGCTATCACTTAAAGGCGGTTGGAACCGCCACTAAAGTTACTGGCGGTTGTACCGGCGGTTGCTGAAAACGACGCTGTATGGACTTGTGGCGCCAATTTTAGTGGCCTTTGATGAACCGCCAGTGAATTTTATTGTGGCGGTTGAAACCGCCACTAAACGAAACCTTTGACCGCCACTATTCTCAAAGTATGGTGTAGTGTACTCCGTGAGCCCGATCTTGCTGAATGGCTGCTTGCCAAGAGCAGGTTCTTTCCTTTTCCCAGGGATAGACCAAGGTAGCCACCTTTGTCTGTCTGGTACAATCTTCACTGTTACAGACGAAGGATCCCTGAACTGTCTGATTACTTCAATCTTCTTCATCTCAAGACAGTGTGCCATGAAGGCAGCTTCTTCATCTGTGATCCACCTTCCGTATTCTTCCAATGTGAGCGGTTCAGTTTGTGGTAGGGATCTAGGAAGGTCAACAGAGAAGGGAATTGCTCTGCTACCAGATGCTGGTCTCAATCTTCCTTTAAATGACATCTGAAAGTGGTCTTCTCCATCCTTGAAGGTAGCACTCATCGGAGAGGCAATCTCGATCTGGCGACTCAGAGGTGAAGGTTTTCAAATGCCATGTGGAGGGACGATTGTAGATGCTATAATATATCTCATACTTAACAAATCATGGTTTGTTAATACATGAGACATTCTTCCTTCCACCAGCGTCTGTAGGTTTATGGGTAATGGTGAGTAAGGTGGGAGTGGTTTTGGTGATTTTATAGGTTTTAGGTGTGTAGGGTTTGAAGGGATTAACGGGAGGTACTTTGAATAATAGATTAAAGGGATGAGAGTGAAGTTTGGAAATATATGTGGTAAGTGAAGTATTTGAGGAATTTTGTGGTAGGTCAAGGTTGAGTGTAGAGGATGATGGTTGGGTAGGTTTAGGGAGGGTAGAGGTTTGTCGGAGGCTCATTCTGGTTTTCTTGGTTTGTGGTTGTGTTTGTGGTTGTGAAACAGACAATGGGGGTGCAGGAATAACATCATGAGCATCAAAGACAGATACTGATTCATCAGCAGTAAAATCAAGTGCCTTTGGGTTAACCTCTGAAGACTTAACCAGCCTTCTTTTCGATCCTCTCGTGACAACAACAGCAAGAGGAGGAGGAGGGATTTGCTTCCCTTGACCGGACGCTGAAGCATCCTTTTCAGCTGCTAGTCTAAACTGTTTCTCCAAGACCTTTCTGATGGGAATTCTATCCTCATCTTCTGGTTCTTCAACAGTAGGTGCAGGAGCCACCTTCTGTTTTGTTCTTCTTGTCTCCCTTGAAGGAGACTCAGCAGGTCTTTTCACACCAGTCATTGAGCTTCTGGTGGTTTTCTTTTTAGCTTCTCCTTCCTGTTGCTCTATTTTCACTTTCTTGATCATAGAGCCAGTAATTAGCTGCATCCTAACCAAACTGTTGACTCCAAAAACTTCTAGACGAACAACAGCACCAACACCAAAGTATTTTTCTCTTTCCTCTATGTTGATGGAGTCAGTCAGCTTCCTTACAACGCCGTCTTTGATCATCATAATGGAGAGAAGAACTCCATAAGGGATTATCTTGACGATATTCTTCTTATCGACACTCCTCCTTGAGAAGACAAGGGCATTTATCAGATTGTTGATAATCAACCTTGGCAGATTGATTTTCTTCCCATCCATGTAGTTCCTCATAATGAACTTTTGCTCGTAGTTCACTATGTCGCTTGAGCCAGCCTTCAGAATCACGCTCTTGGCGATGATTTTGTGCAGTACTCGGTAGTGGCTTTTCAAGTCTTTGGCCGTGGGAGTGATGTTCTTCTTCTTCAGTTCACGGTAGTTCTCAAACAGGGCTTCGTTGATGTTTTCAAGTCCTCTGTAAGCATCAGCCCAGTTTGAATGGTAACTGATTCCTTCACACGGACACTTGATCGTCTGAGCAATAGAGTTGATGGTGAAGCGTAGTTTGAAGCCTCTGATGTGTCCTTCTATGACTCCCCCCGGAAGTAAGCACGCATTCCCCCAGAACTCCTTAATAGCGTAGCTCAGTACGTCAACTGGTTCCCAGGGGGAGTAGGTTTTCCAGCCAGATTTCAAGACCTTCTTCAAAATCAAAACCGTACAGCTTGAAGTTCTCAAAATCAATCCGGTTCTCATTCAGAAGTTTTGCCTCAGAGAAGACGTCGAAGGCAGCAGTGTATTGTCCAACCTTTCTGTCGGCCATTGTGGCAGTTGAAGAGAAGGTGATGGAGGTTTTAGGGTTCGAAAACACACAGAGAGAGAGAGAGAGGGACAGAGAGAAAGAGAACGGTTTTACAGAAAACCCAGAGTGAAGTGATGGAGCGAAAAATGTGGAGTAGTGGGAAAGTTGATAGAAAATGGTACAGTCCTTTTTCAAAAAATTGCTTCGTATTTCCACATAAAAATTAAATCAAAAAGAAAATAAAATAAAGATTCGTCTTTTCATTAAATGCAGACGCCAAAAGAAAAAGTAAGATCAAGAAAAAGATTTTATCGAAAGACATAAATAATTATGACTCAGTAGATGTGATGAGACGCTTAAGTCCTTAACACGTGTGACACGTGTGGGAGTGCGCGGACGCACGCAACCGATTTACCAGACGATGAGTTATGATGCATATGACAAATAAGATGCTTATTCATATACATGCTTATGTCATACCAGATGCTGAGATTTTGTATATTATCTGAAGTTGAGATTAATCATTCTTCTATAAGATGAAAATTTAAATTTCTTCTTATAAAATTAAATCTATCTTCAGCAAGGGGTTTTGTAAATATGTCAGCCCACTGATGATCAGTGTCTACAAATTTTATTTCTAGAATACCCTTCTGAACATAGTCTCTTATGAAGTGATGTTTAATCTCAATGTGCTTGGCTTGTGAATGCAATATGGGATTGTTAGTAAGACAGATTGCAGAAGTATTGTCACAAAAGATAGGAATATTACTCTCTTTTATCAGATAGTCTTCAAGTTGATATTTCATCCACAGAAGTTGAGAGCTGCAACTTGCTGCTGAAATATACTCAGCTTCTGCTGTTGAGAGTGCAATCGTGCTTTGCCTTTTGCTTAACCAAGATACAAGATTTGCTCCAAGGAATTGGCAACTTCCACTTGTGCTTTTTCTTTCAATTCGGTCTCCAGCAAAGTCAGCATCACAGAAACCTACTAACTTGTAATCTTTTGATTTCTTATAAAGCAAACCAAGATTAGTAGATCCTTGCAAATATCTAAAGATTCTTTTAACAAAGACTCAAGTGTGATTCTCTAGGATCCGATTGAAACCTAGCACACGCATTGCACGAACATAATATCAGTCTTGAAGCTGTAAGATAAAGTAGAGATCTAATCATACCTCTGTACATCTTACGATCTTCCTTTTTACCAGTTTCATGTTTCCCTAGAATACATGGGGGATGCATAGGAGTACACCGAGGTTTGCAGTCCACCATTTTGAATTTCTTTAGCAATTCCTTGATATATTTGCTTTGATGTATATATATACCATCATTGCATTGTTTGATTTGAATTCCAAGGAAAAACTTGAGTTCACCCATCATGCTCATCTCGAATTCAAATTTGCATTAGCTTAGAAAATTCTTTGCAAAGGCTTTCATTAGTAGCTCCAAAAATAATGTCATCAACATATATTTGAACAATTATAAAGTGCTTGTTTGATGTTTTTCTAAAAGAGTAGTGTCTACTAGACCTCTGTAAATCCATTTTTCATCAAAAATGTACTCAGTCTTTCATACCAAGCTCTGGGAGCTTGCTTAAGACCATAAAGGGCCTTTTTGAGTTTGAAGACATGTTCGAAATTCAATGTCTTGAATCCAGGAGGTTGTTTTACAAAGACTTCCTCAGTTATAAAACCATTCAAGAAAGCACTTTTCACATCCATTTGATAAAGAATTATATCATGATGTGCAAAGAAAAGAAAGCAAAATGCGTATAGCTTCTAACCTTGCAACAGTGCAAATGTTTACGTAAAATCAATACCTTCTTCCTATGAGTACCCTTGAGCAACTAATCTTGCCTTGTTTCTCACAACCTTTCCATCTTCATCAAGCTTGTTTCTAAATACCCATTTAGTGCCAATAGCTTGCTTATCTTCTGGTAAGGTAACCAGCTTCCATACATCGTTTCTTTGGAACTGATTCAACTCTTCTTGCATGGCCAGAATCCAGCCTTCATCTTTCAATGCTTGATCAATCGTTTTAGGTTCCATTTCTGAGAGTAGTGCCATATCTGCATGCTCTTTAAAAGAGGATATGGTTCTTACTTTATCTCCAGGTTTTCCTATGATTTGATCTTTAGGATGATTGGCTTTGTGGTTCCAGCTCTTTCTGAATTCAGCTTCTGAAGATTCTTGTGTCTGGTCACCACCGGACGATAAAGATGTAGGTTCACTATTTGTAGTATTACCTGTTGGTGTAAGCCCTAGTGGCCAATCTATTTTAAATAGATTATTATTTGTATCATGACTTTAGCCATATATTTAATATATGTAAAGGTGTCATTTATTATGTTATTAGTATATAGCATAATAAAGTCCTTAGAATAGACAGTTTGTTTAATGGAACATTAAGTGTGACTTGATCGTGAGACCTCATTGAACATATAGAACGTTATTCTTAAAGTATCTGTAGTCGAAGTATTATTGTTAATTAGGACGACAATAATACATAGAGACTATTGTGTGAGTAGACTGATGACCATATCTCACGGGTCATGGATATGTGATATTAAGTCGGCACACAGGTATAAATATTAGGTGTAATATTTATACCGGATTGACCCACTATGAGGATGCTTCATAATAGTTATGTAAGTGTCATAGGCGCTCCTCATGGCGACCATAGTGAAGTTGTCCTTCGACTTGAAGTCACTACAATTCCTATATGAGGAGTTGTAGGCTTTAATACTATCAAACATCATCTGTGACAGGATGATCATAAAGGTAGTACTTGGACCTGCAATGAATCATGTTGAGGGGTGTGAGTGATGTAGACAGGATTCGTCCCTCCTACATAACAGGAGTAGTGTCTTAGGCTTCTCGATATAGTAGGACGTGAAAAATATGCGTTGCCACGCCGAGATGGGCCAATATGGGATATTGGGCTCATTTCGTGACTACACGTCCACTTGGAGATCGAGGAACATAAGATTGGACTTAACGAGGATGGCGCATTTATGCCTCGTGTTCAATCAAGACATATCGACGAAGGGACATTGGCTTCATAGTGATTATGGTTGCAATAAGGTTAAAATCGAATCACCGATTTTCTCATGGGCTAGGTAACAATGATGCATTGCTAGATGCCAATCACTGTCCATGATATTTAATATTATAGTTAATATTTGATATTAATATAATATTTAATATTATTGCCAGCTTAGTGGGAACCTATAGGGTCACACACAAAGAGCAAACTAATCGGAGCAGTTAATTAATTAAATAAGATTTAATTAATTAACGGTTGATTTAATTAAATATAATTTAATTAAATTAACGAGGATTGGGCCCATAGTGTACGAGCCCAATAGGGTTAGGGTAAAGGAGAGGAAGGTTAACAACTTAAGTTAAGTTTAGTGCCTCCCTCACCAACTACTCAAGAAAGTTGCGCCCTTGTGCCGTCAGCTAGCACCGACGCTCCTTCTCTGACGCTGTTTGCTCGTGTGGACTTAGTAGAGGTGCTGCCATTTCGCAGCGCTGGTGATCAAAGCACGCTACAAGAGGTAAACACAATAACCCTTATTTGTGATTCTCAGCAATGACATGATCCATGGGAACGGGTTTTTCTGCTCAAGAGGATTTTTCAACCATGAAAATTAAAATTGTTCCTCTTGAAAACCCAACAGTGGTATCAGAGCTTATATGTTTGATTGGTGGAATCCATGATTGTTTGCTTTGTTTGATTTAGCACTATTACGCGTTTACAATCGTTTTTATCAGTGCGGTTTTGATTTCCGTGTCTGCGATGTTTATTTACGCACCTTGTCTGCGCATCACGAATTCATATGGCCGCATCATGAGTTTTTCATTGGTCAAATCCTTTACAAGTTGTGCTGCTATTTGTTTTCGTTGGTTCAGAGCTTTTGATCTGTGCAGTTTTTTTTTTGCACCGTCTTTTGCACTGTGTTTGCTTGTTTTCTTCCATCGCATTTTGCTTTTGAGAATGCAGTGGTTTTAGCGCACATTAAAAATCAAGAATTGCCTGATTGGTTTTTTTTTTTTACGTAATTGATTTGGAAACATTGATATCATTTCCATTCACAGTGAATTGTGAATTCATTAATTTTTTTTTTGAAAAAAAAATAAATTGGGATGGTATCATTGGTCTGATGCTTTTTAATTAGGTCCATTTCCTTTTTAATTCATGGATCTGTGTGATCATCGCATTTGGTATTCTATTGGATAGAAAACCATATGCCTATGTGATTGGTCAATGCATTTAAGAATGCAGGAGCTGTGCGTTTCTTTTATTTGGAAATTACTAAAATGCATTTTCGGTTTTTACTTCACGACATGAATGGCTGTGCGGCGTTTTTTTGTGTGTGTAGCCTGGGGTTTCCTTTGGTTTAGCGCAACATTCAATTGGTTTTGGAAACCATGCATTTGTGATTTTTTATTAAAAAAGGTGAACCCAATGTTCAACTGGTGTGCTACTGTTTGCTTTTATTTGGCCAATCGTGCAATTGGGCATTTTGATACTTTGATGCTTAATTTTTTTTTAATAATAATAATGATAAAAGGTTTATTATTATTATTTGTTATTAAATATTTTAAGCTCATGGTTTATGATTATGGCCCTAGATTATGGTGTTAATTTATTTTGGTAAATACGACTTGCGTGTCGTAATTTATTTAAATGTATATTTAAATACGACCTGCGTGTCGTATCATTTATTTATTTATTTAAATAATATAATTTCTTCAAGAGTTGGAGAAAGGGAACACCATATGCGGATGCTAGTGAGAGCTTTGGAAGCATGCTCGTGGGTCCAAGCATTGTAATAATTTAGTTATTTAAATTCTCGCATATTAGGAGGCCATAATCATAAAACCAAATCTCGTATGTTTGTGTATGTGATACATGAAATGTGTGAGATGTATGTTTTTTGCGTTGTATATTTGTGTATGAGATGCATGTAATTTATATGGCGTGTGATATGTGATTTAAATTGTTGATTTAAATACGTGCTAGCATGTATGTTATTGTATGCTTATATGTTTTGTTGAAATATATGTTGCATAAATGTCATGTATGCTGAGAGATTCGCCTTGTATGCTAATACAATGCCAGTAGATCGCTTAAAATAAAAATTCCCTCAATCTAAATATTTAGTCTAAATGCCTTCCGATGTGTGGCACTCGCCAAGGCCTTGATCGAATGAGTGTGGGTCATGCCAAAGCTGAGCACCTCGTTTTATCTCGATGAGGCGCGATTGGTGAAATAGCCGCTTGCCAACCATTGGGTTTGACTTAACTGAGTGAATTCAATAGGATTGAAATGTCTCAGAGGCAAGAGTTGGGCATCAATTTATATGATAAACTGGGATAAAGAGTTATTCACCCAACTGATCCAAGAGTTGCATGGGGATGTAATTGGAAAGGAGTTTCCTACCTAAATAACTGAGTTCTGGGTGATCAACCAAAGCTGACTCAGGATGAAGTGAAATATGGATCTTGATCTCACTAGAAAATCTTCCAACGGGATTTTTCGAATCAATGCTGATGGTCATTGATTTGAGTAAAATAGTGGGAGCATATTTAATAAAGTCCTATTAAATATGTTTTGTTCATGATACTGAAATTCTGTATATTTCTGTAATTGATATCACCATGGCATTAAACACTGTTAGTTATTACTGCGATTTATCCTTTGGAAGGACAAGGTATCCATAAATGAATTTCTGGAACGGTACATGAATTTGAGGATAGTCCTCAAGTACGAGAAAAGTTGTATGTTCTCAAGTAAAAGATTCCTGAGCAACCTACTCCTACTAGGATCGAAAAGGATGCTTATGAGAAGCATTAAGTCGATGCCTTGGATGTAGGATACTTCATGCTTGCAATCATGGAGGCGTATGATATGATTATTCATCTCATGATGCTCTACCAAGAGCAAGCAAGTCATGAAAGGTTTGAGGCTTCCTATTCCTTTTACAGCTGCAAGTTAGTAGTGGGAAACTCAGTGGGTCCTCATGTGCTTCATACTATTGAGTACAATGAGAACCAAGAAAAGCTGGGATTTCCTTGTTGTCAAGAGTTGGCCACTGACTTAATTATGCAAGAGTTGTTGGATAGTTAGAGTCGAAAAGAATAGGCCATGTTGATGGTCATGGAAAGGAAAGGCCTGATGTTTGCTGTCAAGGAGTAACACATGGGCAAGAACAAGTTCAAGCCCAGTACTTCTACCTTGAAGCTGACATACAAAAATTTGATGAGGAGGGCACTCGCTTCCAATATGGTTGGACCGAATATTGGAAGGAGAATTGCCACATGAACTAGAAAGAGTATAAATTGAAGAAAGGAAGTTGGACTTCCTCTTCGGGTATTTTGTCATAGAGGACAACGGGCTTGCCTTGGAACTAAATAAGTGTTATTAAATTCCAACTATTGATTGAAACATTGCTTCCATTTCTTGAGTGGACAAGAAAGGATTTTATGTTGTAATAAAAGGACAATTGTTGTTCCATTTATTCAGCTGATGTTCTCAATGTTGGAGATCTTGAAAGACACGTACCACGTGTCGTTATCTCAAGTTTCCCATCTATGACATAAATACGAATAATGTCAAATCAAGTGATTTGATTTTTATATACCAAGGCATTAATGTTTAGGCTAAATAAGTAAGAAACGTAATTCTAAGTTCCATTAAGATGGATTCTCGGACTCATTCGATTGTGAATCATTTGAGGTCTATAGTTCTTGCTTATTGGAAAAGACTACTAAGCTCTAATCACTAATCGTGATGAAAGGACTAGTAATCTTTTGGCGTGATACATGAGATGTATATGGCCCACTAAACTAGTTCGCAAAAGATAGGTTTCCGGACTTCATTGGGTTTACTGTTGACTACAGTAACTAAGGATTTGTGTATCTTATGAAACATAAATCAGGAACCTTTGAAGAGCTCAAAGAGTCCAAGGATGAAGTGCAGAAACACATTGGCAATAGTATTAAGACCATACGATTGGATCATGATGGTAAATACTAAAGCCAAGAGTTTGATGACTATCTAAATCGTACCTTGTCAGACGTGGTCCGATCAATGATGAGTCAATCAAAACTTTGTGACTCTTTCTGGAGTATGCTTTATATACAACTGTTTCTCGCCCTTAACTATATTCCATCGGAGGCAATAAAAGGGCTCCATATGAGATATGGAAGGGCTTGAATGCCAAGTGTGACATTTATGAAGATTTGGCTTATCAAGATTATTTGATAAACTTGAACCCAAAATGAATAAATGTACTTTGTGGAGTATCCTTAGGAAACTAAGGGATATTGTTTCTACAATGTCTCCAAGGACAAAGAGTTTGTCGCAGAAGCTGGAATATTCCTTAAAGGAGTTTATCTCCAAAGGAACCAGTGGGAGAAATGTAGAGCTTTGCTTGCCTACAATGGAACATGAATCGGTTCCACAAGTGTTATGGATGCGCCACCGATTCAAGTTACACAAGATCTATGTAGATATGACAGGTCACATCACCAACCTGAGAGACATGGACTTCTCCTGACTCAAGAAGGTGATGTGTTTCTCATGGATCAAAATGAGCCTGTGACCTATTTAGATGCCATAGTTGGCCCAGATTCTGAGAGGTGGCTTGGAGCCATAGAATCTAAGATGGAATCCATGTGAACCAATAAGGTTAGACCTTGATGGAGTCACCCCAATGGGTAAAACCTATAGGGTGCAAGACGGTTTTTAATAGAAGACTGACATGGATGGTATTGTGAATACCTTTAAGGCGTAATTTGTTGTGAAAGGTTTCATGCAAATCCATAGTATAGACTGTGGTGAGACATTTTCCCAATCATGATGCTTAGATCCATTAAGACTTTACTTGTTGAGGATCCATTTATGGATTTGAGCAAGCTTCTAGAATCTAGAATCTTTGTTTTGATTAGACTGTTGGATAGTGAGATATATCATGAACGAAGATGAGCTTGTGTACATACAAAGGTTAGTGGGAGTATTATTGATTTCTAGTCCTATATGTGGATAACATACTGCTCATCAGAAACGATTTTCCTACAATGCTTTAAAGCATAGTTGGGAAATATTTATCGATGAAGGACTTATGCGAGAATTCTTAAGTGTTAAGAATCGGGATCTATAGAGATATATTGCTGGCATTACTTGGCCTAAAGTCGAAATACATGTATGCATTGATATGTACTAGACAAGATGTCTTGTATGCATTGAGCATGATAAATATGTACCAATCTGATCCCAGTGAAGGTCACTGGACTGTAGTCAAGAATATCCTTGAGTACCTAAGAAAGACTAAGGATTTATTCTTGACAGATGATGGTAAGGAAGATATCATTGTAAGTAGTTACATTGATGCTACTTCCAAACCAATAAAAGCAATTCAGGGTCGCAGTCTGGATTTGTGTTTTGCCTATATGGTGGCACTGTGAGCTGGAAGTGTTCCAAGTCAGGGACAAAGTTTATTTCTCTTACAGAGGCTGAGTATATAGCCGCCTCTAATATGATTAGAAGGTGTTTGGATCAAGAAGTTCTTTTGAACTTGGCGTAGTTCGAAGCTATGTGAACTCCATTGATCTCATTGTGATGATGATGGAATAATCATGTAAGTCAAGGAAACTTGATCTCACCAGTGATCCGGACATATACTTAGTTGCTTCCATCTCATTCGATAAATGATACAAGAGATGTGAAGATATGCAGAATGATAACACGAAACAATCCACTAAAGGGGTCTCATACTCAATAGTAGCTTGACACTCACACTAGTTCGATGGGTGTTGAACTGATGCTCGATTGGCACTAGTGCTAGTGGGAGATTGTTGGTGTAAGCCCTAGTGGCCAATCTATTTTAAATAGATTATTATTTGTATCATGACTTTAGCCATATATTTAATATATGTAAAGGTGTCATTTATTATGTTATTAGTATATAGCATAATAAAGTCCTTAGAATAGACAGTTTGTTTAATGGAACATTAAGTGTGACTTGATCGTGAGACCTCATTGAACATATAGAACGTTATTCTTAAAGTATCCGTAGTCAAAGTATTATTGTTAATTAGGACGACAATAATACATAGAGACTATTGTGTGAGTAGACTGATGACCATATCTCACGGGTCATGGATATGTGATATTAAGTCGGTACACAGGTATAAATATTAGGTGTAATATTTATACCGGATTGACCCACTATGAGGATGCTTCATAATAGTTATGTAAGTGTCATAGGCGCTTCTCATGGCGACCATAGTGAAGTTGTCCTTCGACTTGAAGTCACTACAATTCCTATATGAGGAGTTGTAGGCTTTAATACTATCAAACATCATCTGTGACAGGATGATCATAAAGGTAGTACTTGGACCTGCAATGAATCATGTTGAGGGGTGTGAGTGATGTAGATAGGATTCGTCCCTCCTACATAACAGGAGTAGTGTCTTAAGCCTCTCGATATAGTAGGACGTGAAAAATATGCGTGGCCACGCCGAGATGGGCCAATATGGGATATTGGGCTCATTTCGTGATTACACGTCCACTTGGAGATCGAGGAACATAAGATTGGACTTAACGAGGATGGCGCATTTATGCCTCGTGTTCAATCAAGACATATCGACGAAGGGACATTGGCTTCATAGTGATTATGGTTGCAATAAGGTTAAAATCGAATCACCGATTTTCTCATGGGCTGGGTAACAGTGATGCATTGCTAGATGCCAATCACTGTCCATGATATTTAATATTATAGTTAATATTTGATATTAATATAATATTTAATATTATTGCCAGCTCAGTGGGAACCTATAGGGTCACACACAAAGAGCAAACTAATCGGAGCAGTTAATTAATTAAATAGGATTTAATTAATTAACGGTTGATTTAATTAAATATAATTTAATTAAATTAACGAGGATTGGGCCCGTAGTGTACGAGCCCAATAGGGTTAGGGTAAAGGAGAGGAAGGTTAACAACTTAAGTTAAGTTTAGTGCCTCCCTCACCAACTACTCAAGAAAGTTGCGCCCTTGTGCCGTCAGCTAGCACCGACGCTCCTTCTCTGACGCTGTTTGCTCGTGTGGACTTAGTAGAGGTGCTGCCATTTCGCAGCGCTGATGATCAAAGCACGCTACAAGAGGTAAACACAATAACCCTTATTTGTGATTCTCAGCAATGACATGATCCATGGGAACGGGTTTTTCCGCTCAAGAGGATTTTTCAACCATGAAAATTAAAATTGTTCCTCTTGAAAACCCAACATTACCTATATTTAATTCTGAAAATAATTCATCTAGCTCTGACATGGCTGTGTCAGGCTTCTTGTCATCAAATTTGAAATGAATGGATTCTTCCACTGTCATAGTTTCTTTATTGTATATTCTAAAAGCTTTAGATCTTTCAGAATATCCCAAAAAGATTCCTTTGTCAGTTTTTGAATCAAACTTACCAAGCTGATCCTTAGTATTTAAAATGTAACATATGCAACCAAATGAATGAAAATATGATATGTTTGGTTTCCTTCCTTTCCACAGTTCATATGGAGTCTTCTTCAAAATAGGTCTAATAGAAATTCTATTTTGAATGTAACAAGCTGTGTTTACTGCTTCTGCACAAAAATGTTTTGCAATATTAGCCTCATTGATCATGGTCCTGGCCATTTCTTGGGGGGCCTATTTTTCCTTTCTACAACACCATTTTGTTGAGGTGTTCTAGGAGAGGAGAAATTGTGGGAGATGCCGTTATCATCGCAAAATTTTTGAAAGCTTTCATTTTCAAATTCTCCCCCATGATCACTTCTAATAGAAGATATGCAAATTCCTTTTTCATTTTGATCTGTTTTGCAGAATACAGTAAATACCTTGTATGACTCATCTTTGTGAGCAAGGAATGTAACCCATGTCCATCTAGTGAAATCTTCAACAATGACTAACCCATATTTCTTCCCAGTTAAAGAGGCTGTCCTTGTTGGACCAAAAAGATCAAGATGCAAAAGCTCAAGTGGTCTAGAGGTTGAAACAACATTTTTTGAATGAAAAGAAGTTTTAACTTGTTTTCCTCTTTGACATGCCTCACAGAGAGCATCAGATTGATACTTGAGATTTGGTAAGCCTCTGACAAGACTGTGCTTGTTTAATTTTGAGATTAATCTTAAATTGGCATGACCCAATCTCTTGTGCCAAATCCATTGTTCTTCATTAACAGACATGAGACACTTGACATCTTGTTTTGCAAGTTCAGAGAGATATGCTTTTCTCCATTGTTCTTGGAACATATGCTTTTCTCCCGTCATGTGACGCGAGCATCCACTGTCTAAGTACCAAGATAGGTGTGTTGACTTTGTTTCTAAGCATGTCTGCAACATAGACTATTTTATCTTTAGGTACCCATATCTTTTTGGGTCCTTTCTTGTTAGTTCTTGAAGGAGGCTTATCCTTCACAGTTTTAAAAACAGTACATGCAATTTTCAAATGACCAGGTTTATTGCAGTAAGTACAATGCAAGGATTTACTATGATTATTGGATTTATCGATCTTGAATCATTTTCTAAAAGAGGTTCATCTGATATATAACCAAGACCATGAGTTGTCGTTTTACTGACACCCCAAATCATTGAAGCTTGCTTGCTACGAGTTACACTCTCTACAAGAAACTTTTGAAAAGCATACTCATAATCATTTGATTTGCATTTAGGATTGGCTGTAACTTTAGAGCTTTCAGCTTGAGAGCTCTCAGCTTCTGGTTGCTTGTTAGCGATCAGACGCTGATTATCCATCAGATGCTGATTTTCAGTTTTCAGCTTCTGATTTTCTTTGTTGAGTACAGATTTTTCTTTGTTTAAAGCTTGAAAATCTTGTGATAGTTTTGAAAATTTCTTTTTCAAATTCTTATACTCAACAGAGAGAGTGGCAGAGTCCTTAAGAAGATCATCAATTGCAAGTTGAAGTTCAGAGTAGGAATCATATACTATTACCTCTTCAACTTCTTCTTCTGAATCAAGGTCAGTGTCTGCCATAAGAGCGAGATTTGCTTCTGCTTCATTATCTTCCTCAGATGAGGATGAATCTAGATCTTCCCATGTAGCCATGAGGCTCTTCTTCTTTTTCTTGAAAGAACTTCTTGTGGACTTCTCCTTAAGATTAGGACATTCGGATTTGAAATGTCCAGGCTTTTTACATTCATAGCAAATGACTTGAGCCTTGTCCTTGCTCTCTTTCTTGTCCTTAGTATCTTTCTTCTGAAACTTCCTTCTGAAGTTTCTTTTCTTCCACATTCTTTGTATCTTTCTGGATATAAACGCGAGCTCATCTTCTGATGTGTCAGCATCTCCTTCTGAAGCTTCATCTTCTGATTCTTCTTCTTCAGCCTGAAGGGCTTTGGAAGAACTGACTTTATGTTGAGAGACTTTTAAGGCAATAGACTTGCCCTTTTTGACCGGTTCTTCTTCATTTAGCTCAAGTTCATGAGCTCTCAACGAACTCATAAGATCTTCAAGTCGTAAGACATTTAGATCTTTTGCTTCCTGAATAGCAGTGACCTTGGGTCTCCACTGCTTAGTCAAACTTCTTAAGATATTTCTAATATGGTCAGGTGTAGTGTAACTTTTTCCAAGGGCCTGTAACCCATGAACAAGTGTTTGAAATCTTCCAAACATGGTTTCAATGTTTTCACCATCTTCCATTTTGAATAACTCATATTGGTGAACCAACATGCTAGCTTTGGTTTCTCTTACTTGGGCAGAGCCTTCGTAAGATAAAACAAGTGAGTCCCAGATTTCTTTGGCAGTATCAAATTTGCCACATTTATCATATTCTTTTTCTGTCATAGCACAGATAAGAATGAATCTAGCCTTTTGATTGATTTGGTATCTCTTTTTCTGTTCATCATTCCAATCTTCTCTGGCTATCGCAACACCACGAGGATTAGTGGGAGGAATGTAACCACTTTGAACTATATCCCACAACTCAAGTTGTTGTGTCTCAAAGAAAGCTTTTATCTTATCTTTCCAGTAATCAAATTTTTCTCCATCGAATAGAGGAGGACGATTCATATGACCACCTTCAGTAGACATGTTCACAGTATAGGATCTTTTCTCTTAACACTGTTAAGTGCACAACCAAGAGGCCGAGCTCTGGTACCAATTGAACGTGAACACAAGAAGGGGGGTTGAATTGTGTTAAAAATTTTTCGCAAACTATGCATAAAAACTTCAAAATAAGTTGTTCAAAACTGTTTTGTATATCGGATGCAGAGAATTAAACAGGACCGGATGCAGAAATTTAAACAGTTTATAAAAACTTGTTTTACTGATCAAGGTAAAGATAAATAATGTAAAGCAGTAAAGGATGAGACTCAGAGATTTATACTAGTTCACCACCAACTAGTAGCTACGTCTAGTCCCTTCGTTCCTGAAGGATTTTCCACTATAATCAGCTGATTACAATTTCCTCAAGAGTATTCTTCTGTCACAAACTTGACAATACTCTCAACTTCTCAAAACGACTCAAGACAAATGAGCCTTTGAGGAACAGAGCCTTAACTAGGCCAAATACAGTTTTACAAAAGAGATTATGATTTTGATAACAATCGAAATAACTCTCACAGAGAGGATGAAAAGATTAAGCTCAAAACAGAATAGCTTTCTAAAAGAAAGTATAAGACGCTGAGTTCAGTTCAATGTAGACCAGAAACTTGGCACGAAGCTTGATTGCACACTTGAGTAATATTGCTTTCAGAATGAAGTTTCTTCACAGTTTCTCTCACTCTTCTTCAATGAATACCTTGGGGTATTTATAGGAGTCTTCAAGGGTATTACCGTTGCAGTAAAAATATCTCCTTGCTATTGAGTGAGGTAATTTGAAATGTAGTCATTTTCATCATTTCCAGAGAATATCAGAATAGTACACATTACCGTTTTCATACTATCTGCAATTTGCAATTGCCTTGTATGATTTTTGTCTTTTGCTAAAGGTGTCACCTTTGCTTCCTCGTACATCAAAATGAGCGCACAAAATCAAATTCGAATTCCATTCCAGAACAGTCTGAGGCTGAGAGCAAAAACGTGATCACCACGTGCTTCATTAAAGAGATCAGACGCTCGCTCAGAACAAAGGACGGATGCTCGTAGCAATTGAGTGTTCCACGTGTCAAGAAGTCACACTGCTGGACGCTTGCTGTTAACAAGATGTTGAAGTGGGTTCGGATGCTGACACTAGTGGATTGTATTCAATTCTTTTGTATATTTCTTCTTCTTTCTTGAGTGATTTGTACATATATAAAAGAAGCTTTTGATACCTGTACACTCAAAGATATATTAGAGGATAAATTATTCTCTTAAGAAATATTTTGTTATCATCAAAATTAATGAGGGTCTAAACTTCTCAATCGTTTAGGTTCCAACACTAATCAATTATAAATGCCCATCCTAATTGATTAAAATCACACCATTAAGAACCCTTACTTATCAATCCTAATTGTCATTGAACTGAATAGTCACAACAAAAGAATTGATAAAGATTGCTAAACCATCTTCGACTCAAACAACACATGATAACATATTCTAGGAAACCACACAACAAAACATAATAGGATCATAGAGTCTAAGAAAACATGGAAATGTCCAAGTTCATCATTTTACTAAACATCTCATACACGAGGTATGACACTGACCATTTCGTGATCATAACCCCTAGTTCGACTCTCAAATATAGGTAAGTAATACAAAGGTACTCAGTCACGCATATTTGCTAGCCGAAACATACATCACTTCAAAATTCCCTCTGTGGAGGAAACAATGAAGGAACTCCAAAACATATGTCGGTGTGGGGGTGAGGACAGCAATTCACCCTTTTTCCAACCAAAAAGACCCGACATTTCCAATAATCAAACATGATAACAAAGTATTCAAACATACAACTATTTATCAAAATCCTACTAAACATAAACAACACATAAAGCTAAACCCAACAAGAGATCGACAAGGATCTAACATGCACATTCATCATTCAATCATCAATTTTCATTTAATCATTTAACATTACATCACATAGGCAAATTATGATACAAATTGAATTGAAATCATACCTTAACAGACAATCTTTTCGAAGACAGATAGGAAAATACAAGAGTATCTTCTTAGGTATCATTCATCATCCATTTCATTCATCACTGGGCTCAATCAACAAATAACACATTAGGGCTAACATCGTATTGGTTATAAGTTGCGAAGAAACCCGGAAGTCCCCATTCTGAGGAATGGTATGGATTACCATTTTCTTTTCTCAGTGGATACATATATGTATACACCCATACATAAAAGTATATACATATATTAAGGAATCTCGCAAAACGAGGGAGTACTACACTAACTCCTGTTCGTCTTCATTCTCCTCATTCTTTAGACAAATCCTTGAGGTGGCCTGCCTCAATAATTCGTAAATAGAATTTAGAAAGTTCAGACTTATAGTCAAAACTGACACTTCCTAACCAGATCACTTCTAGACACACATAACTCAAAGTCCGATGTGATCGAACTGCTCTAATACCATAATATAACATACCGAATCTTGTCAGAGTGTTACTTACTAACTTAACAGAGATCTGGATTAATACGTAATAAAATTTTTTGCTTTTAACAATAATCAGAGGAACGTAAAACCTTTGAATAATAAACAATGAAAGGTAAGTCCTTTTGAAATACAAAACTCTAGCTAAATAAAATATTTGAACACATAAGACATTGTAAAACAAATTTGAAATTAAAAGACCTTTATCATAAAACTACGATCAAATTTAAGACAGTACAAAGACTCAAAAAAATAAAACTCCAATCTGGACTACAAAGCATCAATTAAACTATACTAAATTCATAAAATACACATTTCATAACTCTTGACTCGTGATCTGGTGTCATTAATCTAGATCTCGCGTGGTGGCAAGACCGAGCATAGATGCATGCTCTAACTTCTTCGATATGTGTGTACCTAAAAACAACACCCCAACAATGATGAGTTTCAAACTCAGTAATATAGGCATAACTTAAAAATATTTACCGTTGTTTTCAGTCTTACGTGGTGTGCTACTTATGGAAAACTCCTCCCAAACAAGCATAAACATAATAATTCAAAACTAATCTTGATCATAATACAAATAAAATACCCATTCATATCCAACATTTGTCATACATACCCAAACCTTAATTCTTTAGGGTTTAGAACACCAAGATTCCAGTATTCTTAACCCTAAAAGTATTTAGAAGTGAAAAATACACAAAACTGCACAAACTGACGCACTTGGGCGAGCTCCACGCGCATTTGCTTCTGTCTTGGCGCGCTCCGCGCACATTTGCCCCTTCGTTTCTGTTTTGGAGTTTGTGACGTGCGCTAAGGCACGCTCCGCGCGCACACCTGCAAAATTCCGTATAAGTAGAATTTTCTGCTTCCAACTTCTTCCAATCTCGAATCCTCCTCATTCCAAACCAATTCTAACTAAATTAGAGCTAAGAAAATCAACAATTCTAGCATGACAAATGGAGAAAAATTCAATTAACAATTTGCATCTCAAGAAATCACATGATTTGCACCTCATATCCCAATTGGAACTCTACGGAGTTCACAATGCAACCTATTACGCGGATGTATATTGGGGTTAGGGACTACAATTCAACCCTCCTCCAATACACAACATTCATAACATCAATTACTTGTAGTTCCTCAAAATCACAACTACAAACAACTTTAGACATAATTGAATATAGAGATTTAGGACAATTTAGAGAACATGCTCATAATCAAATTCCATATTCATACAAAACTCAACATTGAGCATTAAAATTCCAACCAAAACAAAGAAGGAAATAGAACCCTAGCACACCCTAAATTAGGAGTTTTGAGAGGGGGATCCATGTTACCTTAGGGCTTCCTCAAGATTGATGATGAAAACCCCCAATTTGTAACCCTTGAGCTCAACACCAAGCTTGAATCCTTGATTCTACTCCATGGGAGCTTTGAACCCAAGCCCTAGCTCCAAATATTTCTATTTCTTTTTATTCAATCAACCAAAAGTTGAAGTTTGGATCCTCCTCCTCCTTCCATTCCCCTTTCCTTCATCCTCTTTTCTCCCTGTTCGGGCCCTCTCTCTTTTTCTCACTCGTGGTCTCTCTCTCTTTTCTCTCCGGTGTTCCACCGCACCACCGTCTCCAGCTAGGGCCGCTGCGGCCCCCTCCTTCTTCCTTCTCCTCCGCGTGACCTCTCTCTCTTTCTCCCCTGCCTCTTCTTTCTTCTTCTCCTCTCTTCTTCTTCCTTTCTTTCTTTTTCCTTCTGCTGCGATGACAGCCCCCTTTTATTCTTTTTTTTTAACACAACTTACTGCTCACGCCCCCCATTTTAAATAATACACCCCCTTCTTTATTAATTCACACAAACACAAGTGCATAAAGGTTGGGTCTATTCATTTGGCTCTTCTAAAATTAGCCCCTTTAATACTAAATTAATCAATATTAATCCAGCTTAATCCTTAAAAAAATTACTATTTTACCCCTAAATTTTAACTTTACATTAAAACACTAGATTAAAGGTTATTGACCTCATTAATCCTTAGGGATTAAATCTCCTTTTTCACTTAGTGTCTTTAATTACTAAGTTTTAGAAAGTTGGGGTGTTACTGGGTGCAGCGGAGAAGAGGAGGGAAACAGGGCTTGGCGAGCGCAAATAATAAAAAGGGGATGCGCTGGACTGGGTTGGGCTACTAGTCTACCAGCGAGCTGCTATTTGCACCCCCTACGTTGCTATTTGGATCCCTTTTTCTACTTTTCTATTTTTCTATTTTTTTTTTCGTTTTCACTTTTTTTTAATTTTTCTTCACTTTTAGTTTTACCTTCTTTTTCTACTTTGAAACCAAAAATATTATTATTCTTTTTATTTATTTATTACCATTTATTTATATATTGTTACTACGTATTTAAGCAAAATAAATTTAAAAAAGAGGCCGGACAAAATTAGGGTATGACATTTATGAAATTAAAATAAAATTAAGGCTACATTACATAACCGTTTATTGATTTAAACACAACATAACACATACATTACATAACCATTTCTTGATTATAACCTAACATAACAAAACATTACGACAAACACATTAGGTTAAACACTCATCACATAAATCAAACATAAACAGGCATTACACCCTTAAGGTTGACTCAGGTCAGTGATGTCATCATCATTGTCATCATGATTCGTAGTTAGGGGTCGACCAGGTGGAGACCTCACTGTGCAAACACATAACTCGATCGGATCAGGTAAGCCACGATGCATACGTAGGCGACATGACATCATAACACATACACCTTCATCGTCAACTACTTCCTTGCTATCGTATATAAGATGTCCATAAACACTAATCTTGGGAACATGATAGATTACCTGATCCGCCATTCGTCCAAGAGATGTTAGCCTGAGTTTGTCATGAATCTTTTGTTTTAACTCTTCAAATGTCAGGTTGTGTGGAAGCCTAAGTGGTTTTCGTGGTGAACGTGATGATTCGACAAATCTTACACCATTAGGACCATTTATAATTGAACAGTTGGGGTATAGAATCGAGAGGCTTGTGCCCGGGCAAGGGACAAACTCATCCTGGTCTTCGTCCCATGGAGGATGAACTGCGAATTCGCGTGCCATTGCCATTGCTCTGAAAGTGATAAATTAAATGTGTAATGTACGAGATCAACGACCCAGATCTTGTGGAGGGTGGTTGTCGGAGGTGGTGGTGGAGGGGGAAGGTGGTGTTGGTGGAGGGTGGCGGTGGTTGGGTGGAGGGTGGAGGTGGAGGAAGAAAAAAGAGAGAGACGGAGGGGGAAGAGAGAGGGAGGGAGGTCGAGTTAGGGGTGATGAGGGAGCGGCTAGGATGGAGATTCAGGGAATATATAGTGAGTTTTTAGGGTTTAGGGTGGGGTTTTAGACTAAAAAGGTAAGTGGGCTGCGTAGAGGTTTTTAGGTGATAAAAAAGGGTGCGCATAATAAAAAGTAGTGTGTTGTGCTAGCAGATTGCTAGTGGCACCCACAATTTGCGTTTTGCACCCCCTGTCTTGTTTTATTATTTTTTTATTTCTTAATTTGATTAATAATTAATTTCTAATTGACATAAATATTTTTTTTTTATTTAATAACTTTTTTAATTATATGTAATAAAGTGTAATAATATAAAATATAATAGAATAAAATAGTTTAAGTATTTTCATATTATCATAATATTCATAATAATATACTTATTTATAGTATTTTGAAAGTGACTTTTTGTTACAAATTGGGTGACAATTTCTCTTATAATAGAAGAATAAAATAGTTAAAGTATTTTCTAATAATATATAATATAATATAACAAAGTGACCATATCTAAACTAATAATAATAAGCGACAATTTGTGTCGACAACTTCATTAGACATAATCGTTCTTTTATCTTTACATTCAAATTTTTTTTATTTTAATTATATCTAAACTAATATTATAATAATAATAATAATAATAATAATAATAATAATAATAATTAAATTCATGACAAACGGGTTTTTGCATATAGTTATTAAATAGAAGAGTTAAAAACATAACAGTGAGAATGAACATATCCGGTGAAAATGAAAACACATAGTCTAAACACCATCTGCACCATCGGCGTAATAATCATCGCGGGGACTTGAAATCAGGCTAGTAAAATCACCGGCTATATCATCTGCAGGTGTGGTGCCCTGACCTGGCTGTGGCACCTACTAGGGCATGACGACCGGCTGTGGCCGGTAGGGTTACTATGTCATAGGTGGTGGTGGCACTGGCTACTGCTATGAGTCTGGGACTGATGACTAAAGGCCGTAAGGGAGTGCCGCTGTCTGTGGCTGCTGGCGGGGCAGCCCCCATAGTAATATTGCTGACCAGGCGGTGGCAGTGGCAAAAAAAATCCATGTTGATGTGATGGCCCACCCTATTGCTGCGAATCGACGGGCCATGCTGCTACCCGGTAGAACTGCAAAATTGGCGATGGCGACGGTCCCCCTAGTGCTGTAAATCGACGGGCCACGCTGCTGCCCAGTAGAACTGTAGAATTGGCGATGGCGATGGCCTCCACTGCTATTGCTATTGCATCATCTTCATCATATGTCTCATCTGCTATCTGGGTAATCTGCTACTCCATCACTTGTCGTTGTTGCTTAATCAACTGGCTCACCTGCTGCTCCATCTGCGTCTTTAAGTCCTGATTATGTTTCATAACCACCTCCGCCTTACGATTTGCTTCATACACTTTTCTCTGCCACTCCGCATCGTGAAAGCGACCAGTACTAGCGACAGAAGAAGAAAGGCTCATTAATATCAAGGTAAGAAATCCCTCTCCTGTAACATGAATAGAAGGACCCAGCGCCGTACACCCGACCTTCTTCTTGCCTCCAGTCGTATCCACCCATGTAGTAAGCTCAACATGACCCAGTTCCTCAGGGTTAGACCGGGTGTTTGAGCCGCTGGCTACCTGCTGAGCATGATACCGATCCATCGCCAACTGAAATTCCTCCTGATATATATGCATTATTAGAAACAAATAAGTCGATATTGACAATCATATAAACATGAGAATTAACAAAGTTATATGTTTTCAAAATTACCTGAACTTTCCTCGACTGCTGATCAATAAATCGTTCCTCATCACTGTCACTATCCCTCCGAACATGCATATGGTGATGCAGCTCGTGCAACTGCACACGTCGCCCATGCCTCTTCTCCTATTTGAAAGTAACACAACATAAACATATAACCGAGGGCTTACAGCCAAATTAATATTAATTAATTAAGTTTAAAATAACAATATATACACACACACACACCCACACACACACACCCCCCCCAAGCAAGACAGGATCTGTGCAGTGTTGACGAAAGCTCCTGTGTGCAGACTTCCACCCTTTGTTGAGGCCCTGTTAGTCTTGCCACGCCGAGATACTTTCTTCCAACATTCATCTGACCAACGCTGCAACATATGATCCCAAATGTTGGGTCCAATATACCAGGGCTTCTCTCCCTTCTCACGGATGTCCCTAAGCATATTAGACATCTGGCATGCGGCTCTGTGGTGGAAGTTTTTTCTGACCAACTCATCGTGCTCTGGCAGCCAAGCACATTTACTCTGTATCACAACAATATATGCATGAAATTATAGATTGCAACTTATTATAATTCAGTTATTTAATTATCCACTAAAACAACATGAGTGATTGTGGTCTAATTCAAACATCATTTGACTATCAGCGTTATTTTTTCTAATTTCTCCCCACGTTATCCAGGGTCTATTAAAGTTTTTCCCGATAACATGAGTGATTGCGTGGGAAGATTCTATAGAGTGCAGAAACCTGAACAATAAAAATTGTTAAACAATAAAACAAAATATTGATGAATTAAATTCAAATAAGTAATTAAACTTAACTAATACACAAAATTAATCAGTACTTACACGTTACTAGCAGGTTTAATAACAACGCATCCATCGGGAAACCATGTCACCTCTTCATCCACTTCACCCTGTACTGGCTGCGTGGATATGTCATCATCACCACTATCAATATCGTCATCAATATTCAAATCTTGTGAGGGAGAATGAGTATCGTCAATGTCATCAGGGCAGTGCGAAGCATGCCTCGCATAACTACTCCTGTGCTCATATGTGGATGGAATATACGGCTAGTCCTGAGTGGATGGAACATATGGGATGTGCTCATATGTGGATGTGATATATCGGTTTTCCTGCATGGGTGGAACAGATGCACCAATAACAGTTAAATATGAATTATTCGGTATATATCAATCAAACAACTAACACATTAGCCAACAATTAAATATAACAAGTCCAATATTTGGTACGAATTTAATTAACATGCCACAACAATTAATACAGTACTAGATATATGATAAAAATAAAAGTAATGCAAACATAAATGCTAATAAATGTCACTTATTCGTTACACAGGATGGATCATTCGTCCCATTCTTCATCCAAATTTTCTTTGGATTCAATCCCATCATGAGTGTGAAGTTGTTCGTTATCCACGTCCACCATATCTTCTCCATCGACTTCTTCACCAATGTTTAGCTGTCCATCACATAGGCGGTCGATGCCTTCAACTTGAATCACATCATTTACATTGAACATTTCATCCACTTAATAAAGCACATCTTCATCTGGATCGTCTACTTCATTGTGACACCTTGGTTTCGTCTTAATTACGACACACCAGCCTTGTTTGTTCGTTCGTGTGGATGGATAAGGGACATAATACACCTGTCTCACATCGCGTGCCATCACGAACGAATCAAACCTTGGATATCTTCCGTGCATCCTAATATCCACCGTATTAGTCTTTGGATTCATTTGTGTGCCTCTGTCAGACGGATCGAACCACGTACAATAAAATAGCACCATTTTTTTAATGTAGTCTAAAATGGGGTAATCTACTTCGTATATGTGTTCAATCACGCCGTAGAAGTCATCTTCACCTCCATTAGTGTCACCTTTGATGTAAACTCCACTATTTATAGTTTGTTTGACCTCTGTCCATGACCGTGTCTGAAACTTGTGCCCGTTCACAAAGAAAGTGTGCCATTCATTAACACATATATGAGGACCATCAGATAAGTTCCTCAGGTGTTGGATTAGAGGAGTTGGTGCAGCACGATACACCTATAATTGCAAAAATCCAGTCCATGGCTAATTCACAGACAATAATATTAGTGCGTAAATCTAATAGTATATAAGTCACATGTACCTGTTTCCTAAACCATTCTGGAAAATTTGCATGTATATGACCAGAATGTTGTTGTTGACCAAATCCATCGGATAACAAGAATACCCTGACCAAATTGGATAACAGATTAGCATGGTATGATGTATGGATAACAAATGGATGTACATGGTACGTACTCTAGATAGGATTTGACTTCAGTGCAATTTATCAGTATATGAACATGTGCTGATCTATACTCTTGATCTGTGAACCAGTGTTGAGTTTCTCTCCCAGCATGACAATCGGGAACACAGAAGACTGATAATGCTAATGGATGTCTTGATTCTTCAGTAACCACTTCATTCCTTCTGTGTCGTGGGGTCAACACTGATTTACTAAAATAATAGGAAGAAAATTGGGTTGTTTCACGGTGTAGGTAAGACGCACTTATTGATCCTTCAACCCTAGCCTTGTTTTTCACCGATCGTTTTGAATCTCCCATGGACCTATACTGAAAGGTTAACAAAATCAGTATATTTGTAAAACATGGATAGTTGTATTTGAAATCTAGGATACTGTTATTTATATACCTTTCAAATGGATACATCTATCTATATTGAACAGGTCCACCAAGTCTAGCTTCGTATGCAAGATGCACAAGGAGATGCTCCATGGAATCAAAGAAATCAGGGGGAAAATCCTCTCCAACTTACATAGAATCAATGGAATGTCTTGCTCCTTCTTAAAGAGATCATCCTCCTTCAATGATGCAGAACACATATTCTTAAAAAACTTGCTCAATTCAGTTAGTGGGTTCAAAACATGTACTGGAAACTTACTGAAGGCAATAGGAAGCAAACACTCCATGAATACATGACAATCATGGCTCTTCATTCGTGTTATTTTCCCATTGTCGACATTGGCACACCATGTTAAATTGGAAGAATAACCGTCTGGCATCTTGAGTTCTGTTATCCATTGATAAACTGATTTTGCATCTTCAGGGGATAATGTGTAATTGGCCACCGGTTTTAAAGTCTTTCTGGTAGCAAGGTCATGCACCAACCACAAGTCATTTCTCCTTCAGTAAATTTCTAAGCCCATCTGCGCCTTCTCGTTGTCTTTAGTTTTGCCCTTCACATTCTTCACAGTGTAACATATGTTATCAAAAAAAATTCTTCTCAATGTGCATAACGTCGAGATTGTGTCTCAATAAATTATCTTTCCGATAAGGGAGATCTCAAAAAATACTTCTTTTTGTCCAATTATGCCACCATCCATAACCTTCCGGTCGGCGAATCTCACCGTCAATCAATTCTACTTTTGGCAGATTTTGATCTCTTGTCCATACCTCTTCCGATGGTAACCTGTGCAGCAGGTCTTCATTTTCAACTATCCCTTTTACGAAGGCATTTCTCTGCTTCCTAAATGGATGATCGCTTGGTAAGAACCTGCGGTGCGAGTCAAACCAAGACGACTCCCCCCGTGCTCCAAGGTAAATGCCTTCGTGTCCTCCATGCAAATCGGACACGCCAATTTACCATGAGTCACCCATCCAGATAACATGTCATAAGCAGGGAAGTCATTAATGGTCCACATTAAGGCTGCTATCATCATAAAATTTTGCTTTCGCGCAATATCATACGTCAAAACACCAGCCTATAACCTCTTCGAATCATCGATCAAAGGCCATAAATAGATATCAATACCGGTCGTTGGTGAATTTGGGCCCGAAATGACACAAGCTAAGAACATGTAAGACTTAGACATGCATATATCAGGAGGAAGATTGTATGGGGTGACAATAACTGGCCAGTAAGAAAATGGTCTAGTTGATGACTGGATATACGATGTAAACCCATCAGAGCATAACCCAAGCCGGACATTGCGTGGATCCATGGCGAAATCAAGATGTACCCGATCAAAGTGATTTCATGCCTCACCATCACACGTGTTGCGCAACTGACCCAAAGTTATTCTATTTTCATAGTGCCACGTCATTTTACTTATAGTTTGCATCGATGCAAACATTCTTTGCAGCCTTGACATGATGGGCAGATAAAACATTGCCTTCCTCGGAACTGACTTACTCCTTCTCGTCCCAGTTTTGCGCTGGCAATATCTTGGCTCATGGCAAAATCTATATTCCGTAAACACAGCGTCATTTGTGCCAAATTCGTTGTCGTAATACAACATGCAACCTTTGACACAACAATCGATCCTCTTAACACCTAATCCCAGCTTCGACACTAACATTTTAGCATCATAATAACTCTGTGGTAAACCATCTTTAACAGGTGTTGTGTCCAACATCATTCTGGTCATAGCATCCATGCACTGTTCTAAAGCGTTATAGGTTGACCTGATACCTAAAAGCCTCACACACATTGATAATTTAGAGTCTTGAGACCCTTTGTACAATGGCTTATTTGTCTCTATCAAAAGATTATAAAATCTTTGTGCTGCCTCATTCGAAAGTTCTTCCATGTCTTTGTGTTGCTGCTCCTCGAACGACTCATTCACGCAGAGAGCATCAGAATTCATCCCCTACATCACATCAAATTGCTCATAACGTTGATATCTCATATCCGGTGGGCCACTACTCGAAGCACCTGAGCAATTTTCTTCAACCGGCCGTAAATTGATATTGGGAACAACTTCGCCATGACTAGTCCAAATCCAATAATTAGGCATGAACCCGTACTTATACAAGTCATGTTTGACCTCACTTGGAGTCTTAACGGGTACATGCACTCGCATTTCTCGCATGGACATCTCATCCTACCTTCAATTCAGGAACTTTCCTGATGCCTTGCGTGGTGAACAAAGGCTTTAACCCTTTTTACAAAATCTTCTTTCAAACCCCTTCTTCTAGGAAACAACCTATCATACATCTAACTACGATCCATTTTCTGTATATTACAAAGACACAAATCGATATAAGTAAACACGATATATCGGCCTTACATACAACTACTCCCTTTCTTTAAATGGTATAAACCCATCCCATTCAAGAAAAAACTTTTTCAAAACTCGTAAAATAGTTACTTCTTATTTTCTCATTTACCTATATAGTTGACAAAATTTTGGTAGCATGTCCTTTTGGTCTCTGGGTACACGAAATGATCACGATGAATACCGCAATCAAATATGCACACAGAGAACAAAAGAAAATGCATCGAACCGAAATCTTATCAAATATAAGTAATGAGAAATTAACAAAAAAACCATTATACAAGTAAAGAAAAAGTTTTTTCTCAAATTGTCCTGCTAATATATATATATATATATATATATATATATATATATTGAACCTCAAATGAGAATTAATACTAAGGTTTCTCTCCGATATTTAAATTAAAAGCACAAATAATAAAATAAAGCTAATCAATTGTGGTCTCCGACGGGCTCTCCCGTCGGTATACTAAGCCAATATACAATACAAACAATTATAACAATAAAAAATATTGTTATAATTAAGTAATCTAATATTATAACTTAATATACGTTTTCCCCAACATATAATTTGTAATTATCCTAATATATAGCAATTAACAATTATCATAACAAAAATCTAACTTATTAAACTATTAAACACATATATAAAACTATGTTAATATATAATTCCATTAAAAAAATCTCTATTACAAATAATTATTAACATATATTATAACAAAATCAACATATTTTAATTATTACAACTAATCTACATTTTTCATAACATGTATTTTTCATAATCATAGTATAATAATAATATTTAAAATTAAATTTAATATAATAAACCTTAAAAGTAACATATATTCATTAAAAATATATATAATAAACAATATTTATGTAATCCAAAAATAATAAAATTTATTTCAGAAAAATACAACTATATAATAAAAATACAACATATATTAACATATTACTAAAAATATAATAATATATTGATAACAAAAAATTCAGAATATAAAATATAAAGAAAAAAATATTAGAGTATGTCAAAAATATTATATATATATATATATATATTAAAATACAAAAATAATTTTAAAACATAATATATATATATAAGAAAATATTTTTCTATTATATATATATATGTGTGTGTGTGTGTGTGTGTAAATATATATTTATATAATTAAAAAATCAAAAAATATAGAGTAACTAATCTGATAAAAAAATTTAATTACCATTAACCTGTGAGTGAGTGGTTCCGCTGGTGGTGAAACTGCCAAGGTGACTCCGGATTTGTTACAAAAAAATTTGGTGAATCAGTGAATTTTTTTTAAAGACATAGAGAACTGAAAGATATAGAGACAGAAAAAAAAACTTACTATAACAATAACTTAGTAACAATAGAGAAAAGTGGGAGAGGAAATGGATATAAGGAAGAAGAGGTAGAAACTAGGAGAAGAAAAGATGAAGAAGAAGAGAAGAGAAGAGAGGTAGAAGAGTTTAAGAGTGGCCGCAACGGTTATAAAAAAAGTATGTGTAAATATATTAAAAAAATAACTGTTGACCAAACACGAGGGCTCAGCCTCTTGGTTTTTTGCAAATTTTTTTGGGCCGATTGTTTCCGAGGGGTCTGACCCTAGGAACAACCCAATTTTTTTAAAAAAAAAACACACAGCTCACCGTCTTTTTGAGGGTTTTTTTTAAAAGCCCTAAGAATTTCTGGTATGGGTTTTTTCCTACTACTTTGGCCCTGGATAATTTCCTGGGGTCATAGGCCCAAGGTATTTTTAGTAGGAAATGTCAAACATTCTTGTAGTGATCAACGTTACATTTAAGCATTCCATGAGGAGGTGTCTTCCATCTCTCAACAGCCATGGCTCGGTCCGTATGAAGGGACACGAATCTCCACTTCTCTTGCTAATCTCCAATCCGCCATAATAGTCTGTGCCCTTTGAATAACATGCGACTTCGTTTCTGTTGACAAGTGACTCCAAACACAAGAGGGGGTGAATTGTGTGTGAACGGTGCTTTCAAAAACTTTTGGAGAAATAAGTGCTAATTATGAGTTGCGGAAATATTAATGTGAAATAGATAAATCACTTGAAGAATAAATTGCAAACGAGTTAAAAATAAAGTAAATAGTAAGATATAAATAACAATAAAATAAAATACAGAAATTTAATTGATTGAAAAGTAGAGAGATAAGGAGTAAAAAAACACACAACAAATTATCCAGGTTCGGCCACCTAACACCCCTGTGGCCTACGTCCTGTCTCCAAAGCAAACCACTATGGGATTTTCACTAAGACACTAGCTTTTAAATCAGGTTCAGCTAGAAACCTTTACAACTCTAAACCAGAGCAATACGTTCAAGAGATATCACCTCTCTATGAACACCTTGGGATTCCTACCCAAAAATAAATGATTTTCACAAATAAAATGAGACGAGAAAGATACACTCAATAGTGCAGATATAACAAATTGAAGCTCAAATAATACAACTCAAATTATGTAGAATAAAAAGACTCTCAGAAAATTGTGCTCAAATAAGTGTGAGTGATGAAAAATATTTGACAGAGTTTTTGGCACAAAAATTAGGCACTGCGTTGTTGTATTTTTACAAAGCTCACGAGCTGTGTTTATATAGGCAATGGAGGAGCGTCATATTAAAAAAGATTTGTCCGTTGAAGATTTGCCCGTTGCGTTTTGATTATTAAAAGGATTTGTTGTTGCAGCATTTAAAAGGAAAATCGCTCGCTATGCTCAATCCGGAATTTGATTTTCATAGTTTGAAAACACGGAGTCAGCTCGGACGCGACCATAGCTCGAAGACGCGACCTCATTTCGGCACTTGACAAGAGCTCGACGCGCGACCTCCTCACGGCCAAGACGTGACCTCACCAAGACGCGACAAGAGCTCGGCAAGCGACCTCAGTTCGGCACGCGACTTCCTCAGCTCGGCATATGACCTCAGCACACGATCTCAGCTCGACACGCGACCTCAGCTCGGCACGCGACAAGAGCTCGACACGCGACCTCCTCAGCTCGACACGGAACCTCAGCTCGTCATTTATGAATATCATAAAATCACTTTTAGAATAAAATTCATTTTGTGTGTGTGTGATTTAATTTTAATTGAGAGCTTTTTATTACTACTTACAAATAGTCTTAATAAAAATAAATAAATACCCAAAAACCAAAGACTTGAGAAACTATCATTCTTGATACGCGTCTTGGTATTCTTTTCCACTTTTTGCACGGTTGACTATTTGCAAAGCTCCCTTTTGTCAATCATCAAAACCATCCTGTCAAGGCATGTATTCACAGACTCCCCCTTTTTGATGATGACAAACATCTCATGGAGGGAATTTAGTAAAATATAATCATGATATAGCAATGAGATATAAGCATTGTTTTTCAATAAAAGATATCAGAGTTTAAGCACAATATTTAGAAAAACTCCCTCACAATAGGCAATACTTAAAAGATCACTCCCCTGAATCATGCATTCATGTAACTCTCCCCTTGGCAACATCAAAAAGCGGGAAAGACAAATAAAGCAAGGCATATATTCAGGATTAAACAAGCATATTTTGATAGTTACGTGATACCAAGCTTGGTGTGTGACAGATGAGCTGGTTGGACATGATTAGCTAGTTGCATAAGATAAATGCGTCACCCACTCATTATTCCGTACTTAAAGAAAATGGAAGGGGAAAAGACCTGCATAAACTCGTTAGCACACTCAAACGCCCAAGTTAGAATTTATTCAAAAAGAAAATGCAATCACAAAAATACTCAATGCATGATTGGTCTAAAATTCCCAATTCAGTTCTAATAAAAAAGAAAGTTTCCTTAGGCAAAGGTTTAGTAAAAATATCTGCAAGTTGTCTAGATGTTTCCACAAACTCAATCATGCAATCACCTTTTTGAACATGATCTCTAATAAAATGGTGCCTAATCTCTATGTGTTTAGTCCGAGAGTGATAAACCGGATTTTTAGTGAGGTTTATGGCACTAGTATTGTCACACTTTATTGGAACAGTTTTCAAATTAATCCCATAATCATTCAACTGTTGTTTCATCCAAATAATCTGTGCGCAACCAACTACCGCCGCAACATATTCCGCTTCGAAGGGACAAAGCCACACCGGCTTGTTTCTTACTATGCCATGACACCAAAGCATTCCCAAGTAAGTGACATGTCCCACTAGTGCTTTTTCGGTCCAATTTACAACCCGCAAAATCGTAATCCGAGTACCCAATCAAAGTGCATTCGACACCTTTGGGGTACCATAAACCCGTGTTTGTGTGCCAATGAGGTATCTCATAATGCGCTTTACACAGAGAGATGTGATTCCTTAGGACTAGCTTGAAAACGTGCACACATACAAACACTAAACATAATATCAGGACGACTAGCAGTGAGATAGAGAAGAGATCCTATCATACCTCTATACTTACTTACTTCGACCGACTTACCACCTTCATCTTTGTCAAGATAGCATGAAGTGCTCATTGGAGTTGAGATTTCTTTTGCATCGGTCATTCCAAATTTCTTGAGTAAATCCTTGCAATATTTGGATTGATTGATGAATATTCCTTCCTTTGTTTGTTTGATTTGAAGTCCAAGGAAGTAATTTAGCTCTCCCATCATTGACATTTCAAATTCACTTTGCATGATATCAGAAAATTCCTTAAACAAGGATTCATTAGTAGCACCAAATATTATATCATCGACATAAATTTGAACAAGTAAAATGTCATGCTTCTTATGTTTGATGAAAAGAGTAGTATCAACTTTTCCTCTTTCAAAACCTTTTTCAAGTAAATATTTGCTCAACCTCTCGTACCAAGCTCTCGGAGCTTGTTTTAAACCATATAAAGCCTTTTTCAATTTGAAAACATGATTTGGAAATTCAAAATTTTCAAAATCGGGAGGTTGATCAACATATACTTCTTCTTGAATAAAGCCATTAAGAAATGCACTTTTAACATCCATTTGAAAAAGTTTGAAATCCATGATGCATGCAAATGCGAGAAGCATGCGAATAGCTTCTAATCTAGCCACGGGGCATAGGTTTCATCGAAATCTATGCCCTCTTGTTGGTTATAGCCTTTTGCAACAAGTCTAGCTTTATTTCTAACAATGATACCGTTTTCATCAAGCTTGTTGCGAAAGACCCATTTGGTCCCAATGACTATATGATCTTTAGGTTTAGGAACTAGTTCCCAAACATTGTTTCTTTCAAATTGATTTAATTCCTCTTGCATAGCAAGGGTCCAATGTTCATCAATAATGGCTTCATTGATGTCCTTTGGTTCAACTTGAGAAACAAAAGCCATGAAAAGCCATGCATGATTAAGAGAGTTTCGAGTTGTTACCCCTTTAGAGATATCGCCAATTATATTGTCAAGTGGATGATGTTTTGAGACTCTCCATTCTTTTGGTAAATTTGAATGAGGGATTCCTTAGAATATTGTGGCAAAGGATTTTCATCTTCATCTTTGGACTCGTTTGAATCTTCTAAGTGACTATTTCCCAATATTTACGCAAGATCATCAACACTATCTTCTACCAAAGATTTTGGGTTAGACTCATCAAAGGTAACATGCATGTATTCTTCAATAGTCAAAGTTCTCTTATTATAAATTCGAAAAGCTTTACTAGAAATAGAATATCCAAGAAATATACCTTCATCCGCTTTGGCATCAAATTTTCCAAGGTTATTCTTACCATTGTTTAGGACAAAACACTTGCATCCAAAAACGTGAAGGTGGGAAATGTTGGGCTTCCTTCCTTTGTAGAGTTCATACGGTGTTTGTTTAAGGATCGGCCTTATAAGAACTCGATTCATCACATAGCAAGCGGTGCTCACGGCGCCCAAAAGTACTTAGGAAGGTTAGTCTCATTGAGCATCGCCCTCGCTAGCTCTTCAAGAGACCGATTTTTCCTTTCAACCACTCCATTTTGTTGCGGTGTCCTTGGAGCAGAAAAGTTGTGATCGATGCCATTTTCTGTGCAAAATGCTTCAAATGCTTCATTCTCAAATTCCCCACCATGAGGAAGCAATGTTAAGTCCCTTCTCATTTTGTATAACCTTTGCAAGTTTTCGAAAAGCATTAAAAGCATCATTTTTGTGAGAAATAAATAAAGTCCATGTATAGCGAGAATAGTCATCCACAATAACAAGAGCATAGTAATTGCCACCAAAGCTCATGGTTCTAGAAGGGCCAAATAAATCCATATGTAAAAGTTATAAAGGCCGGTTTGTAGAAACAATATTTTTAGATTTGAAAGATGCCTTTACTTGTTTTCCTTTTTGACATGCATCGCAAAGTTTATCTTTTTCAAAGCGGAGCTTTGGTAAGCCAATTACTAAGTCCTTTCGAACCAATTTATTAAGATGATCCATGTGAATATGAGCCATTCTTCTATGCCATAGCCAAGATTCATCCTCTTTACTAATAAGACAACATGCATCATTTGAAGGTATTTTATCTAAATCAAGCATATAGATATTTCCAATTCTAGGTCCAATAACAATAACATTTTCATTTATAGAATCCATGACCATGCATTTTGAAGAATCGAAAACCACTTTGTTTCCTTTATCACAAAGTTGACTAATGCTTAGCAAATTATGCTTCAAACCATCCACATACAAAACATTTTCAATAGTGGGATTAGGGCTCTTACCAATAGAACCAATCCCAAGAATTTTACCTTTGTTGTTGTCACCATACCGGACATAACCACTATTCTTAGGTACCAATGAGGAGAACTTGCTTTTGTCTCTGTCATGTGCTTTGAACAGCCGCTATCAAGATACCAATTTAAGTCCTTGGCTTTCAAGCACACCTACAACAACAGTTAATTTTTAATCTTTGGTACCCAAACTAAGTCAGTCCAGATGAGTTAGTTTTTGGCAAAGTACCCTTTTGAATCCATATCTTTTTGCCAACCACATTCTTGTTTTTCCTAATATTGCAAATGGAAGCAGTGTGACCTTTTCTACCACAGTGAAAACATTTAATTAAAGGACTACTTGAGGGTTTGTTGTGATTGAAGAGTTTAAAAGATTTTTCATGAATTTTTGGATGATAACCTAAACCAGCTTTTCTAAAAGTACCTTTTTGGTTTCCTAAAATAATGTTTAGATTATCTCTTCCCATTGTAAATTTTGCAAAAGTGTTATTTAAATCCTCAACCTTATTTTTCAAAACACTACACTCATTGCTTTTTAAAACTTCATCTTTTTTATTTTCACAAGATATGGGAGGAGAAGTTTCAATCACATCAAGTTGTTTTTCTTTAAGAATCACTATCTCTTTGTTTTAAATTTCAATTTTTGATTCAAGAGAAGAGATGGTTTTCTTAGAAGAAAGAACAATTTTTCTAAGTTTAATCGTTTCATTATTTAATTCTTCACAAGCAATAAGCAGCTCATCATAAGTTAAAGGAGATTCGAGTTCAAGAGCATTTACCTCATCCTCCTCGTGTTTTGCCATGAGACATAAGTTGGCCTCGGTAGTACCTTCATGGGTCAATAGAAGGGTGTCCCACATTTCTTTAGCAGCCTTGCAATTTGAGACCCTATAGAACTCATCGTAGCTTAAAGCGAAGTGATGATGTTCTTAGCTTTCAAATTGTATTGGACATTTTTCTTATCATCTTAGGTCCAAAGTGATCTTGGTTTGTCTACCACGCATCATTAATTGATTGAGTGGGGACAAATGGACCATTTTCCACAAAGATCCCAAATATCAAGATCAACACCCTCAAGAAAGATTTGCATTCTATCCTTCCAATAACCATATCCCTCACCATTGAAAAATGGGGGTCTGTTCATGGAAGTTCCCTCATTATTGTTTGAAGTCATTCTCTTGAGACGGTTAAGTCCTTTATACAAGAGTCTAGCTCTGATGCCACTTGTTGACAAGTGACTCCAAACACAAGAGGGGGGTGAATTGTGTGTGAACGGTGCTTTCAAAAACTTTTGGAGAAATAAGTGCTAATTATGAGTTGCGGAAATATTAATGTGAAATAGATAAATCACTTGAAGAATAAATTGCAAACGAGTTAAAAATAAAGTAAATAGTAAGATATAAATAACAATAAAATAAAGTACAGAAATTTAATTGACTGAAAAGTAGAGATATAAGGAGTAAAAAAGCACACAACAAATTATCCAGGTTCGGCCACCTAACACCCCTGTGGCCTACGTCCTGTCCCCAAAGCAAACCCCTATGGGATTTTCACTCAGACACTAGCTTTTAAATCAGGTTCAGCTAGAAACCTTTACAACTCAAAACCAGAGCCATACGCTCAAGAGATATCACCTCTCTATGAACACCTTGGGATTCCTACCCAAAAATAAATGATTTTCACAAATAAAATGAGACGAGAAAGATACACTCAATAGTGCGGATATAACAAATTGAAGCTCAAATAATACAACTCAAATTATGTAGAATAAAAAGACTCTCGAGAAAATTGTGCTCAAATAAGTGTGAGTGATGAAAAATATTTGATGAGTTTTTGGCACAAAAATTAGGCAACTGCGTTGTTGTATTTTTACAAAGCTCACGAGCTGTGTTTATATAGGCAATGGAGGAGCGTCATATTAAAAAGATTTGTCCGTTGAAGATTTGCCCGCTATGCTTTGATTATTAAAAGGATTTGTTGTTGCGCATTTAAAAGGAAAATCGCCTGCTATGCTCAATCCGAATTTGATTTTCATAGTTTGAAAACACGAGTCACCAAGACGCGACCATAGCTCAAGACGCGACCTCACCAAGACTTGACAAGAGCTCGGCACGCGACCTCCTCACAGCTCGGCACGTGACCTCAGCTCGGCACGCGACAAGAGCTCGGCAAGCGACCTCAGTTCGGCACGCGACTTCCTCAGCTCGGCATATGACCTCAGCACACGATCTCAGCTCGACACGCGACCTCAGCTCGGCACGCGACAAGAGCTCGACACGCGACCTCCTCAGCTCGACACGGAACCTCAGCTCGTCATTTATGAATATCATAAAATCACTTTTAGAATAAAATTCATTTTGTGTGTGTGTGATTTAATTTTAATTGAGAGCTTTTTACTACTACTTACAAATAGTCTTAATAAAAATAAATAAATACCCAAAAACCAAAGACTTGAGAAACTATCATTCTTGATACGCGTCTTGGTATTCTTTTCCACTTTTTGCACGGTTGACTATTTGCAAAGCTCCCTTTTGTCAATCATCAAAACCATCCTGTCAAGGCATGTATTCACAGTTTCTTTCTTATTCTACCATGTGCAATTGTTTCTACTAGAACAAAGACTCCAATAAGCATGGCCAAATCTAAAACATTGCTCTCATCCAGCTTTGAGCATATAGCAAAAAAGCATTCCTTCTCACCATCGACATTACCCTGGCAGCTCTAAGTGATCCTCCACAAGCCCACATCCTCCCAAATCTCCTTACTCCTTGGGTAGGTAAACAGAAAATGCCAATATGTCTCCATGACTAGATCACACCCAAGACAACTCGTGGAGCATCTCACACCCTTCTAACTCAACCGATATCTAGTTGGTAAGCACTTCCTAGGGATTCTCCATAACAAATTTTGAACTTTAGGTGGCACATGCAATGTCCAAATTACACGTCAATCCTCATCATCTCCAAACCGATCCACCTCCATCAATTTATTTAAACAAAGTTGATACCCCATCCTCACCGTGTAAGTACTACTCATGTGTACCCCCATATGAGGCGGTCATCCATAAATTCACTAGTAGCAGTCGCACTTGGAGGATGGTCGCAGTGGTTTTTGGGTAGAACAACTCTAGAAGCAACTCCACATTCCACTCTCTCAATTTCAATGTCATCAAATTGTTACTAGTCAGATTACTAACAATTGGAAAAACTGGCTGAAAATTTGTTGTTTATTCCATATCTGTAAAGTTGTATATATACAGAGTATACAATCTTATTCTAGGAAAGTCAACTATACAATCAATCTGAAAAATAAAACATGATTCTAATCATTAATTGCTAGTTAAATCAGGAAACATAATATTTTATAGCTAGTTGTCACGTTAACTCTCCCCCTCAAGTTGGTGTATAGATATCACGCATGCCCAACTTGGATAATACTGAATGGAAAAGACTGCTAGAAACGGCATGAGTCATCATATCGTCTAGCTGATCAGCACTTTTAATGTAAGAAACCTTTATCTTGCCGGCGTTCAGGTTATCCTTGATGTAGTTCCTGTCAAGTTCGACATGCTTAGTCCGATCATATTGTACTGGATTATTTGCAATCTCAATAGCTGCCATATTATCACAAAAGAGTGTCATAGGTTTCTCCGGATTGAACCCAAGTTCAATTAGGAGAATATTCAGCCATGTAAGCTCTGTAGTCGCATGATGAAGAGCACGATATTCAACTTCTGCGCTGGACAATGATACTACGTTCTGTTTCTTACTTCTCCAAGTCACCAAATTTCCCCAAATAAATGACAAAATAACCTGATGTAGACTTTTTGTCCAATTTAGACCTAGCAAAATCTGAATCTGTGTAACCAACAATGTCCAAATGGCCATGTTTTGAGAACATTATACCTTTGCATGGTGAGGACTTAAGATAGGCCAAGATACGATTCACTGCACCCATATGTCGCTCACTAGGATTGTGCATGAACTGACTGACAACACCGACCGCATATGATATATCGGGTCTTGTGAGAGATAGATAGATCAACTTTCCAACCAATCTCTGATATCTCTCTTTTTTTTTGGAATTTAATCAGGATAGATACTCATGCCATGATTCACCTCAATGGGCGTATCCACCGGTTGACAAGCCGAGTTACTCGTTTCAGCCAAGAGATCTAATGTATACTTCCGTTGTGAGAGGAAAAGTTCGTGCTTAGACCGAGATACTTCAATGCCAAGGAAGTATTTCAAAGCTCCTAAGTCCTTCATTTCGAATTCCTTGGCCAAATAGTCTTGAAGCTCCCCTATCTCACGTAGGTTACTACCCGTGACAATCATATCATCAACATAAACAATAAGAAGGGTAATATCAGTACCAACTCTCTTGTAAAATAGAGTGTGATCTGCCATAGCTTGCTTGAACCCATACTTCTTCATAGAATGGCTAAATCTCCCAAACCATGCTCTTGGTGATTGCTTCAATCCGTAGAGCCTTCTTTAGCTTGCATACCTTACCTCCTTTTGGTGTAAACCCTGGAGGAGGATCCATATACACCTCTTCCAAGAGATCACCATGTAGAAAGGCAATCTTCACATCAAACTGCCTCGATGGCCAGTCTAGATTAACTGTAAGAGAGAGTATGACTCTAACAGTGTTCATTTTGGCCACATGAGCAAAGGTTTCTTGATAGTCAATTCCATAAGTCTGAGTGTATCCCTTAGCAACCAATCTGGCCTTGTACTTGTCAACTGTACCATCTGGATTGTGCTTTACTGAGAAAGCCTACTTACAACCAACCGTCTTCTTGTCTTTAGGTAGCTCGACCATCTCCCAAGTAAAGTTCTTCTGAAGAGCCTTCATTTTGTCTACCATAGCAGATTTCCACTTAGGATTTTCAAGGGCTTCTTGAAAATGACTAGGAATAGGCACAAATGATAACTGAAGGGCAAAAGAAAAATGGGTCTTTGACAGACGATGGTATGAGACAAAATCAGAAATGGGATAGACACAGTTTGATGTTGAGTTTGAAAAACCAAACCTTTCAAGTGAAAAACCAAACCTATCGGGTGCTCTACGGTCACGAGGAGGATATCTCCTACCTTGGTCTCTAACCTGTGATTCTAAGATAGAAGGTACAGGAGACAAGATAGGCAAAGAAGAATGTACCTCAAGATTAGTCTTAGAAGAGTCATCCGATGGCATGGTAGTATCATTGAAAGGGGTATTAGGAGGAGCATCTTTTTTCGCCTTGTATAACCCTGCTTGAAAAAACTATATGGCCTCTCCCGTTTTCCACTAGGCTCGGGCTCAGCAGCTATAAGTTCTGGAGAATTTATGGACTTCTCCAAACCATCAATTGGTTCCTCCTCAAGTTCCCCTTGACCATCAACTATGTCATGTACAACTGGTTCCTCCTCACCATCAACTATGTCCTTTACGGGCTCCCCTTGACCACAAATTGTGTCCTTCATGGGCTTCCCTTACCCACCTGAGATCCAAAATCTCTTTTCATCTAGCCATAATTTGTCTTCCTCCTTACTATCAATTTCCCCTTGAAGAGGAGTTAAAGACACATCCCTAGAGAAATAAGATTCATGTTCATAGAATTGGGCATCCATGGTAACATAGTATTTAATGATGGAAGGATGGTAGCATTTATATCCCTTTTGAGAGTTCGAATAACCAAGAAAGACACATTTTAGAGCACGGGGATCAAGCTTGTCCCTTTGGTGTGAGTGAACATGAATATAACAGACACAACCAAAAACTCGAGGACAAATATTTAAGGCAGAAGGAATTGAGTGAAACTGAGATAACATTCGGAAAGGTATTTGATACCCAATGGCATGTGCAGGCATTCGGTTTATAAGAAAAATAGTGGTCATGACAGCATCAACCCAAAAACGTTTGGGAACAAGCATAGTAAAGCATAAAGCCCAAGCCACCTCAAGAATGTGGCGGTTTTTACGCTCTGCTATATCGTTCTGTTGTGGTGTGTAAGTACATGTTGTCTGGTGGAGAATTCCATTTTTTTCAAAAAACTTAGCAAGAGACTGATTTATAAACTCATGACCATTGCCAGAATGAAACACTTTAACCTATGTGTTGAATTGAATGATTACCATCTTTGAAAATTGGGGAATAACGTCCAAAACCTCATGTTTAGATTTTAGCAAATATACCCACTCCGGATGGAGGAGTATCTGTGACAGCAACCTGCGCAGATTATTTCTTATTTTTCTTTTTAGCTTGCTTCAGTTTGTACCACTCCGGATAGCCATGCTTCTTCCAGCAAACATCCTCAGTATGCCTTGTGCTGTTACTGTTGCGGCTCAGGCAAGTGCACCAGATAGTAACTCGTAATAAAGTGGAGTATTTTTAAGACTCCGAATGTCGAACCCACAGAGAATGCGCGAGTACTAAATTAATAGAGATCTTTATTTTTTAGATAAACGAAAGTAATGGTTTTGAGAGCAAGACAATTGAATTGTAAATAACGAGATCAAAGTAATAATGCAAGAACTAAAGAGAGATCAATTAGAAAAAGCCTAAGGGAACCGGGTTCACTAATACTAGATCCTGAATCTATTACCTTGTTATTATGAATTGTGTTTCCTTATCAAAAGCCAACCACTCACTCTAAATTACTAAGGGCTACCTAGCTTGCAATAGCCTTTCCCCTAACTAATTACTCTGTTTAGTCCTAGAAGATAATTAAAGGAAAGAGCATTAAGAACATGCAAGTTTGTTAATCTAATAACTGATTGAAAACAAGCAATAACCTATCCAGTGTATAAAGCGAGTTCTGTGATCCTAGAGTTTCACTAATTAATTATGATCATGTTACCACAATTAACTAATTTTATAAAGGACTGGCCAGATCCAATGGAATTAAGCATACTAAGATCAACACATTCATAAAGATAATAAGGAATTCAAAATAACAATTAAATAGATATCAAAAACATTGTAAAAGATCTCCCATCACCCCTAGTGATGGAGTTATCTACACATATTGTTTCTCAACAAAATATAAAATAACATAAATCCAAACATGCAATCCTAAAAGAAAAGAAAATAAGACAAGAGACAAGAGGCAAAGTTTAAAGCAAAACACCCCCACTCAGAGAGAATGAATTCTCTCCTAGAGAGTGAGTTAGTTCTCAAAAGGGGGTGAGAATGCCTATTTATAGGCTTTAGTGCGAATATAGGTCAACTGGCTTCAAATCTGTGCGTTCTGTGCTTGGGTACGATCGTACTGCATTTATACACGGCCGTACCGGGCTTGAGTTGCGACGCGTCTGCATTTCTACAATCGGATACTGATCGCAATTGTGTACGGCCAGATCGACTTTGGTCCGCCAGTCGACTTTTTCTTTGGCGCCAGTCGCATCGACCAAGGGGTTACGCCTATCGCCGCTTCTCGAATAGGTACTACCAGATCAATTTATGTCAGGTCGTACCGCTTGTCCAGAAACACCAAAATATGCTCAAATCTTGCCAAAATCTTCCCAAAATTACATCTTTTGCTTCCCAAGTTGCCTTTTATACTTTTCCGAAAAAATGAGGAAATAGTGAGCATATTTTATCTAATAAGAAATAAAATCATAATGTTTTATACTCAAAAATACCCCAAAATAATAGACAAAATGGAGTGTTACTCATCCCCACACTTAAGCTTTGCTTGTCCTCAAGCAAACTACTTGGATAATTATAAGAAAAATTGAATTTACTGATTAGGGGCATAAACAAGATACGAGACAACAAAGTAATATCATAAGAAGTACTACGCAATAGAATGCCCAATTAGAGATACAAGTTCAACAAGTTCACCAAGTTTGTGATTTATAAGTCACTCTTCTCACCACTCTCAAAGTGTTTAAAGGTGTAGTCATTAACACTCAAATTTTTCCAAAGAAGTGACATTACCATAGGCTTGTACATTGACCAAAACTCTACTATTAAAAATCCACTTATCATGCAAAAGAGGAAAAAGGGTCTTTCATGGGTTGTAATGGGGCCAAGGTAATAATGTTTAGGTGGGATAAAAAGGAAAAAAAAAAAGGTCATGCAAAGGGTCAGAAACAAATCAATCAAACAAGTAACCTTTTTCTTTTTTAACTATAAAGAGCAGGCAGGAATCCCTCTAATATTCATCATTTTTTCTTCTTGAAGGCAGTAGCACATTTTTTTCTATTCTTTTTCTTTTTTTCTTTCCTTTCCTCCTTTTATACTTTTATGCAACAAATAAACAATTTAATAACTTTAGGAGGGGAAAGTATTTGCTAGGCCTTCCTTTTTTTTATAAACTTTCCTGAGGGATTTGTAACTTTGTTCTTTTGATTTTTGTTTGCCACTAATTGCTCTAATAAAAGTATTTTTCAGGGTTATCTCAAATAAAAAATAATAATCAATAACAATGAAAGGGTACCAAAGAAATATAATAATAAGCACACAAATGGGCAACTAGTGGTAAAGTATTTGAAACAAAATTGAAGTCGGCCTGAAAAATTCCTAAAATTGCCCTTACCAGATTCACATGAAAGTAAATTTTTATTCACTTTGCAATGATCTCAGCATAAGTTCTAGAATGTACAACATGAGAAAATATCACTCAAACAATGAAAAGAGGTAAAAATATGAAGTGACCTCTTAATTAAGCTCAAATCTCATATTTAGTGGTTTACACAGATAAGTTGAAACTCATAAAACTTCAATGCTAATTATCAGCAAATTCTAAAACTAGCAACAATCTCATTTCAATTACAAGTTGTCAGAATTTTTTATTTATTTTAAAATAGCCCCTAAATCAAAAAAATATCAATTTTTTCACAATTTAATAATTATAAGCATAGCTAAGTAATTGTAATTATAGTTCCCTCCCCACACTTATTTTTAGCAGTGCCCTCACTGCTAACAATTATAAAATAAGCAATAAAAATTTATCTAGTTAAAATAAGTGCTAAAAATAATTTAAGGTGAAAAGGTACTCCCCTTTGATAATTTCACGAGCAAATTGTAGGAGTGATTCAATTAATGTTGTTGCCTTACCAATGCCTCTACACAAACTGTAAATCACAAATAACTATTAAAAATATAAAAATAAATAGAAAGAAATTAAATAACATAAAATTAAATAACACAAGTTGCCTCCTGTAAAGCGCTTGTTTAACGTCATGAGCCAGACGGTTTGCTTAAAAGTGGTCAACCAGACGGCTCTCTAAGTGGTCAACCAGGCGGCTCTCTAAGAGTGAATTTTGCATTCATTGCCCTTTCTCCACTTTTTGACCATGTGGTTTAAGTTGTTCTTTCTTTTGCCAAGTGGTGGATTAATTTTAAAATATTGTGGAATTTTTGTTTCTTCACCACCCACCAATATGCTAGGATCCCGCAAGTTAGTAATTTCTTCTAAAGGGTCTTGTACTCTTAAATCATCAAGGTCACTAAAAGCAAATAAATCATTAGTAGAATAGGAAAGAGTAAAAGAAGATGGGTTTTTAGTAGAACAATAAAAAACTAAAGGAGAGAGATTAGAGTTTAAAACTTTTAAAACATCCTCTTCCTTACCACACTTCAATATTACCTTTCCCTTTTGTACCTCAATGACATTATCGCCAATGGCTAAGGTAATTTTTTCCCAATTTGGGACTTTCTCTTTTTGCTCAAAATTAAGAATCATGGGGTCTTCCTTGTTTTTTACATAAGTGCTCCCTTCAGTAGGAGTTTTAATTCTTTCTGGGAATGACTGTTCTTCATGCTTAGACTCGGACTTAGGCTCTTTAATCAACTCTTCAATATTCTCAAGAATGACGACTTCATCTTCCTCCTTAAGATTATGCTCAATTTGATTAGGCAAAATGTCTTGTTCATTCTGAATCATCAATGTTATTGGAGCAGAATCTTGATTTTCCACAGATTCAATAGGAATTTCAAAAACATCAAATTTGTCACCTGGTTTTTTTCCCAAATTTAGCCAAAATCTCCTCCATGGTTAGTTCTTCAATTGATTCTTCATCACTCTTATGGGCGATGACTTCATATTCTTCCATGGTTAATTCTATTTGATTCTATCTTCTATAAGAGTCATATGTTGAACGTCTTACCATTCGTGTCCTACAACACCACAATACTCACAAAAAGGGAAAGAACCCAGCAGTTGTCTGCATGTCTTACAGAATAACTACAATACTCACAAAAAGTGAAAGGACTCATGAGAATTTTAAAAAAAAAATAATAATAGGGTAAGTTAGAACAATATATAAACAAAATATCAAATTAAAATAAAAGAGAATCAAACAAAATATGGAAAGTTGGAATAAAATAGAAGTAAAGTATAATAAAATCAAAACAAAATAAAATAAGATAATATTATCCTAATCCAATCCTTATCAAATCTTTTCTTGAATTCAAATTCAAAATCTATCTATATCTAATCTCAGATTCAAAATAAGACAGAAAAAAGAAAGATCAGGATAAATATAAAAAAGAAAAATCTTTTTGGATTTTTGATATCAAATTTAAACAAAACAGGATAGAATAAGATAAAACAAAATAAGATAAGATCTAAACAAATGGATAAAGAGATAAAATAAAACAACCAAACAGAATTTAAAATATAGATAAAGAGATAAAATAATTTATTTTAATTTTTTTTGTATTTTTGAATGCAAATCTAGATCCAAATCTACAAGTAAACAAAGAAGCAAAAATTTTAAAAATAAACAAAAATCTTTATCTACTATATTTTTTTTCTTTTTGAGAAAAATAATATAATAATAATAATAATAACTATAGCAACGAGTAGTAGAATCAAAATTAACAAAAATAATAAGAATAATAATAATGATAATAATCAAGTAGTAAATTTTTTTAAGGATAATAACTACTAATAATAACGAATAACAATAATAACAATACTAATAACAATAACGATAATAATAATAATAATAAATGTCTAAATTAACAAGGACCTCGTTGGTTTAATATCGCTAAAATATTTCCCGGCAACGGCGCCAAAAGCTTATTGCAGCTCAGGCAAGTGCACCTAATCGTAACTCATAATAAAGTGGAGTATTTTTAAGACTCCGAATGTCGAACCCACAGAGAATGTGCGAGTACTAAATTAATAGAGATCCTTATTATTTAGACAAACGAAAGGAATGGTTTTGAGAGCAAGACAATTGAATTGTAAATAACGAGATCAAAGTAATAACGCAAGAACTAAAGAAAGATCAATTAGGAAAAGCCTAGGGAAACTAGATTCGCTAATACTAGATCCTAAATCTATTACCTTGTTATTATGAATTGTATTTCCTTATCGAAAGACAACTACTCACTCTAAATTACTAAGGGCTACCTAGCTTGCAATAGCCTTTCCTCTAACTAATTACTCTATTTGGTCCTAGAAGGTAATTAAAGGAAAGAGCATTAAGAACATGCAAGTTTGTTAATCTAATAACTGATTAGAAACAAGCAATAACCTATCCGGTGTATAAAGCGAGTTCTGTGATCCTAGAGTTCCATTAATTAATTATGATCTTGTTAGCACAATTAACTAATTTTATAAAGGACTGACTAGATTTTATGGAATTAAGCATACTAAGATCAACACATTCATAAGGATAATAAGAAATTCAAAATAGCAATTAAATAGATATCAAAAACATTGTAAAAGATCACCCATCACCCCTAGTGATGGAGTTAGCTACACATATTGTTTCTCAACAAAATATAAAATAACATAAATCCAAACATGCAATCCTAAAAGAAAAGAAAATAAGACAAGAGACAAGAGGCAAAGTCTAAAGCAAAAGATAAGAAGCAAAGTCTAACGCAAAAGACCCCCACTCAGAGATAATGAATTCTCTCTTAGAGAGTGAGTTAGTTCTCAAAAGGGGGTGAAAATGCCTATTTATAAGCTTTAGTATGGATTTAGGTCAACTGGTTTCAAATCTGTGCGTTCTGGGCTTGGGTGCGGCCGTACTGCATTTATACACGGCCGTACCGGGCTTGAGTTGTGACGCCGCCCGCAGACCGATGCGGCCTGATTGCAATTGTGTCTTGTCAGATCGACATTGGTCCTACTGCATTTGACTTTTTCTTCTGGGCTAGTCAGATCGACCAAGGGGTACGCCTCATCGCTACTCGAATAGGTACGACCGTACTAAATATATGTCAGGCCGTACCGCTTGTCCAGAAATGCCAAAATATGCTCAAATCTTGCCAGAATCTTCCCAAAATTGCATCTTTTGCTTCCCAAGTTGCCTTTTATACTTTTCTGCAAAAATGAGAAAATAGTGAGCATATTTTATCTAATAAGGAATAAAATCATAATGTTTTATATTCAAAATACCCAAAAATAATAGACAAAATAGAGTGTTAACGGTTACAATGATTGCAGAAACGAGATAAGGAGTTAGAAAAACGGGTAGAAGTTGCTGCCAGCGAGTTATTCTTGTGGACAGCTAGGGCCGATGCTTCTGATCGATCTTCTGTTCCCATGGTGAGTTGTCTCTGCTCCTCACGAGGAACTTGTGAATAGGCTTCTTCCAGACTTGGTAAAGGAGAGGCAACCAAGATTCAGCTACTAACATGATCCAAGTTGTGATCAAGACCAGCTAGGAATATATAGACTCGATCCTCAGCAGTACGTTTCCTCAGTTTTTAAATATCCCTTGATCACAACATATCGTTGGGTCTACGATAATCAAGTTCCAGAAATATGGAATTCAGCTCATTGTAATATTCTGAAAATGGGCGACCTCCTTGACGTGATTGGAATGACTTCTTCATTAGTTCACAGACTTGAGAAGAATCCGAGACATCAAGATAGCTCCTCTTGACAGCATCCCAGACTTTTTTAGCCGTCCCACATTGGACGAAATGTGTCATCAGTTTGTCGGTCATGGAATTTATGAGCCAAGACTTGACGAGCGCATTTTCGGCCTCCCATTCATCATAGTTTGGATCACTCTCTATTGGTGTAGCCTTCTTTCCATTGATGTATCCCTTTTTTCTTCTTCCAGCAATGTGCATCTCCATGACTTGAGACCAAAAACAATAATTAGCCCCATCCAATTTGACAGAAATCGTTGGGAAGGAAGTTTTGTGAACGGTCACCGTCAACGGAGTCGTGGCTGGCGTCTTGCTGTCAGAAGCATCCTCCATAGTTTTTAGAGTCTTTGTTTTGTCCATGGCTGAAAAAACTGAGAAGAAATATAAAGGAGAGGAGAAGAGGAAGGTGGCTAGGGTTTAGCAAAGCTAGAACGCAACAAAATTTCTTTCCAAAGCTCTGATACCAAATTAGAAAAACTGGCTGAAAATTTGTTGTTTATTCCATATCTCTAAAGTTGTATATATACAGAGTATACGATCTTATTCTAGGAAAGTCAACTATACAATCAATCTGAAAAATAAAACATGATTCTAATAATTAATTGCTTGTTAAATCAGGAAACATAATATTTGATAGCTAGCTGTCACGTTAACTCTAACATCCACCTTCTAGGACAAAAAGGGAAGTGGCATCCCTCAACCAAGGATCATCTTACACCTTCACCCCATGGCCTGCTCCTAACCGCCACCTACACCCTTTTTTCAACAACAAACGTGACTACCAAATGCTCTGACAAGTCTTGTGGTTTTAAACTCATTAAATGAGGTGACAACGTATTATTGGATGACTATGTAAAATATTTTTACACTAATTGTTCATAGAAATTGTTCCGGACTGGGCCGAGGCCCAATCCGTCGACCCACCTTCCCTCGATGCCACGTCGTCCGCATGCCTCTCCGACTTCCCTCAACGTGGCCGACCCAACGGCTATGTGCATTAAAGGAATTTAATGCCGACTTCCGGGTTTCACGGGACGGTTACACATCGACAGTAACCGTCCTCAACTCATATTAAAAGAAGACCGCCCGAATCTGGCCGAGGTAATGATTTTTCTACCGCCTCTTTACTCACCTCGACACACACTGACTTGAGCGTCGGAGTGTTTGCAGGTACACCACCCGACGCGCCGTCGTCATCCGTCGCGAGCACAACCGCACTACTTCCCTCCGGTCATCCTCTGAAGTTCTGTTCAGAACAGAAATTAAATTTATTTTTTTAATACTAACCAATCGACGACTTTTATCGTGCAAGAGCCGGATGTGTCATTCACAATACAACCAGTACTATACCCATGCATTCGCATGGGTCGCGCTTTGTTTTTTACGATTAATGTTTAAATATGGGGGTTGATGATAGTAAATTAATTTTTGATGCAGCGTATTAAAAACGAACAAAATTTAGAGTATTGGAGTTCAAATATGAGATGTATTGTATGTGAAAGAAATATGAAATGTGAATCAAATATTGATATTTATGTAATTGTATGATTTGTGTATCGTATATGGCTAAGATGAAACAAAGGTGGTTAGGGTTATTTTGATATTTCAGTAGTAATACATAATCCTATTAGATGATCATATATCAGTCCAAGCCCACAAAACATATCAAAACCTTGCCAAAAAGTAATTTAGATTAGATGATCGTATATCAAAACCTTGCGAAGCATATCAAAAGTACATACATTAGATGATCAGTCCAAGCCATGAAACCGTAAGCTCCTAAGCAGTGGGAGGATCCTGGGCTCTGACCGCGTGCCTGTTGAAGAATGAGCCGGCGACTCATAGGCAGTGGCTTGGTTAAGGGAAACCACCGGAGCCGTAGCGAAAGCGAGTCTTCATATGGCTATTGTCACTGCTTATGGACCCGAACCTGGGTGATCTATCCATGACCAAGATGAAGCTTAGGTGAAACTAAGTGGAGGTCCGAACCGACTGATGTTGAAAAATCAGCGGATGAGTTGTGGTTAGCGGGTCCCCATCAGTCAAATAAAACAGATTATTTCTATAGGAACAACCAATCAAAAGATTTCATTATATATCTTCTAAAATCGTTCTCTTTCATCTGGTATTTCGTAGAGATAAACGATAAGTGGATATAGTAATAGGTTTAAATAGGAAGCAACATAAAATAAACCAAATTTGATACCCGAATATTCTCTTTGATAACCCGCTACTAATTCTTCTTCCGCTTCTGATATATGTCAAAAGAACATATCCATATTGTTTTTGAATTTCTTTATTGAATTTTAATAAGTCCACTTGTTGTTTTTTTGTAAAGAATTAATCGTGTTTTTTCATTTTCATATGAATCATATTCTGAATCATATTCGATTGAATCTTTATTTTGAGCCACACGATGTTCATTGATTCTATTTCTCCAGTTTTGTGGTACTAATCTCGACCATCTGCTCTCAGCAAAGAATTTCATGAAGTCAGTGGTCTCCCTACTGCACTGGCGACATAGCTAAAACCAGAGGCTGACCAAAGAGATACAGGAATGGGCATTTTAGAATAACCCTTACTGTGGATATAAGTAACTTTAGTGCATGTAAGGCTTGGAAGAAGAAATTGAAATACGAAAGTTAATTTTCAAAGGTACATCCAAGTCCAAGCCCAACATATCTAGTTGAAGGCCAACAAAACAGAACTATTATCTAGTTCTGGATATATACATTGCCAATAGAAGTCTAAACCTTGCCAAAAGTACTTAAGAAAGCTATAAAACAAACAACCATGTGCTACTACATTAAGGAGTAATTTTAGTAACTTTGACAATGATACTGTCAGCAAATATTTTCCTAACAAATAGGTGAAAGTTGCATTGTCATTTATACCAAATAATGTAGCAGAATAGAAAGCAAGAATGAACATTCTTGATAAGAAATGTTATCACCTTGTCATTTCTTGATCCTAGCATGTGTTAGTATAATAATAATTGGTCCAGAATAAGATCTTTGGTTATAATAAGTCAAAAATTTCATGGCGCAGTCTTCCCAAAGAGTACAACTAATGACGTCGCCACTACATTTTCATGAAGTCAAAAAAAAATATTAAATTAGCAGCATCATTAACAAATAGGAATTGAAACTATTGAAATAGATGGACCTCCTTGAGATTATTACCTCAGATCTTTAATGGTGAAAACAGTCCTCTTTGGATTTGTATTAGGTTGTAAAGAAACTACTTCATCTACGGCTCCAATGACATCTATACGAACATAACAAATACGTCATTATTAAGATGTACTGAAGTCAAATTAGAGTAAGAAAAGAAATATGTATTGAATCTAATGCTCTGCAATTTACCTACTAACAAATCAGTTCGGAAACTGCCAGCAATTATATCACTGAAATTCTTAAATAGATATTAAAAGGAGGAATATCAGGAAGCTCATTTTCTTTAAGGGTTGTACCATTTGTGAAAAAGAGTCTGTAGGGATATTCGCATGCCTTATATTGAAGATCATTGCGCACTACATTAAAATTGTGCTTCACATAAGTACTATGCTCTTTCAACTTTGCACTCCATTCCATGAACTCCTCCTTTCTAATAGTCACTTGTATCTTATCACCCTTGGTCATTAAAAGATAAACAATTAGTACATGATTAAAAAGACAACATAAATCAATGAAAGTAAGACAAACTTGACATAACCAATTGAAATCCGTAAAACAGTAACATTTGGGAACAGAAACCGATTGAAATAGAGAGAAAAAAAACAAATTTGTTCAAAAAATCCGTAAATATGTACCTGAAACTTATATTGTGTTCAACCCAAGGGTGGTACCAGCTACTTACCTGTCAAAAAAACAAACACATCCAGTCATGCAGAAGAAACCATTGTGTTGAAGAAAAAGAAGAAAAGAAAAGAATGGAAAAAAAAGATGGAGAAGAAACTGAGACAGATTTTATGGGATGGATTTTGAAATGGAGAAAGAGAAGTTGAGAAGCAGAAAAGTTGGAAAAGCATTAGAAACTCGAATGCAGAAGTAGTGAGAGGTGGAAGAAGTGGTGATTTCTGGGTTAGTGAGAAGTTGTTTGCTTCTCTCAATAGAGAAAGAGCACATCAGAAAGTTTCTGATAGCAAGAGTGTCAGCAAGTGAAATGGCCAATTTTTGGACTTTTCTGACGAAAAAATTTTGTAGGGTAAAGTTCCCATTTTAAGCCCAAAATATAAGTAAATTCTAACTAATCTCACCTTATTTAATGTTATCATTTTAAAATACCCTTCATTTAAGGTTATCATCCTATAGAAAATTAAATGAAAAAATGGTAGTTTGGAGAATGCAATCAGTTTTTTTATTACACTAAAAAAATTAAATGAACTTAACTATCTTCTTTAACCAGTGTGAAATTAAGTATTTTTTCTTATATTCGAGTCCGAGTGAGTATTGATTATGTATCTCTTGTTATTGTGTATCACTTGTTAGAGGACAAGAGACAGCATGGCCTCATGGAAGGAGAAGCCCAGGACTAGATGCTTAATATTGTTCCCTCCCCCTCTTGTGTTATTTTTTGCCTAATTTGTAGATTTCCAATGATACTTCCGCATCTTTAATAGGAGAATAGATAGATTAGGATTTATGTAGTGTTTGGTTAGAGGGGAATGGAGGGGAGGGGAGGAGTTATTTTAAATTTTGTATGTTTGGTTCAATTTTTTAGAGGGGAGGAAAGGGAAGGGGAGCAAAATCTCTCCTAACTCAATTTTAGCTCTTCTCCAATATTGGGCTTTTTTGGAGGGGAAGGGAGAGGAAGGGAAGGGAGCAAAATTCCTCCTAACTCAATTTTAGCTCCCTTCCAATATTGGAGGTTTTTTTAGAGGAGAGAGGAAGAGAGATTAAATCATTTAAAATAAAATAACTTAAATATCTTTATATATATAATATAATATAAAAGACTATAAGAATATATAAGTAAATTAATCTCTCTCCTCCATTAAAATTCCTCTCCTTCCCTATTGAACCAAGCAAGTAAAGGCTTCCATCCCCTCTCCTCTCTCAACTAAACACAAAATCAAATTAAATATCTCCCCTCCCTTCTCTTTCCCTCCCCTTCTTTCCATTAAAATCGCTCTAATTTCCTTGTTTGAACCAAACAAACTCTAATGGGAGTAATCATTTTATTATTATTATTAGTCTTCGTATACTGTAATCCAAAATTTTCGTAGATGATAACGATAAGATAATTGTTTGATATAAGAACATGAACATGTGCGTCTAACAGTGTGTGGGTGGCCAAAAAAAAAAGGTCTGTGTGGGTGATGGGGTCGGGGGAGATGATTTTGTCGAATACAGCAAAAATATGGTTTAGTTACATTGTCTTTTTTTTTTTTTAAGTCATTATTGTAACTTTTTTTTTTTAATTTTAAATTCACAAAAAAGACTTTTCCAGTCAACCGTTTCCAGCAAAAGTTTCCTACTCCCCTTCACAGAACCTAGGATGGAAACTTTACCAACACGATCTCAAAACCAATCCAGTCTTCCCTGTACTTTCCATTTTGTTTGCTTCTCACCTTCTTGTAAATTCATACGTATTTTCTTCAGTCGTCACACTTGAACACTTCAGACAACCCTTTCAATAAAAAGGCCAATAGATTAGAGACCAAGCTCATATCTCTGTTCAACACAAGTCTTTTGAGCTTTGAAGCCATGGATGAGAAAGTAGATTGGTCTGAACTCCCCACTGAGCTATGGCCAAAGATCGGAAAATCTCTTGAGAATCAAATAGACGTTCTCAGATTCCGCAGTGTCTGTGAGTCCTTCCGTTCTTCCATCCCTCCCTCTCTTCCAAATTCTCCTTCTTTTCCTTTACAAATACCTCACCCCATTTACAACTCCATAGAAACCCACCTCAGCCAAGCCACCATCTATCGTATTGAACCAAGTGATGGAAGCTTCATCTCCAATTTAGCACCTTTGGCACCTTCTTCAAAAGGGTGGTTGATTAAAGTGGGAGAATCAAAGAATCGTCCTTTGAGTTTGATGAGTCCAATCTCTAACCGCAAAATTCCATACCCTGTTGGCTCTTCTATGATGCAGTGGAATTTGTTGGATTATAGAGTCATTGAGCTATGCAAATCATATACAATTCAAAACGCTGGTCGTTTCTCTACTTCTGTGAGCAAAGTTGTGTTCTTTCCTAACTCTCCTTGGATTGCTGTTGAGGATTGTGTGGCTTGTTGTATCTTTCAAGAGGGTAAATTAGGGTTCATGAAATATGGGGATGAGAGATGGACGCTTGTGGATGACAAGAATTTCTACTATGATGATGTAATTGTGTTTAAGGGTCAGTTTTATGTTACTGATAGATGGGGAACCATTTCATGGGTTGATGTAACTTCTTTGAAATTGATACAATTTTCACCTCCTTTGTGTGGTTTTGGGAACAAGAAGCATTTGGTGGAGTCATGTGGGAGTCTTTATGTTGTTGATAGGTACTATGAAAGTGAACCAAGGAGAAGGAACTATGTTGGACGCGTTGATCGAGATGCTGTTGTGGAATGTTTCAAGGTTTATAAGTTGGATGAAGAGTGGGGAACATGGGTTGATGTGAAGAACTTGGGTGATAGAGTTTTCATTTTGGGTAATAGTTGTAGTTTCTCTGTTTCAGCTAAAGAATTAACTGGATATCAAGGGAACTGCATCTACTTCAGGGATGTCTTTGATGTTCGTATGTACAACTTGAACTATCATAAAATTCTTACCATTGACTTTGATCCTTGCATTGACAAGACTCTGTGGAATCATCCAATTTGGCTGAGAAATTAGAAGACATAACATAACTAGTGAGCAATTGAGTTTCAAAGGTACACTTCGGTTTCTCCACCCATCTCTCCGTAATATGGTTTGATGGTTTCCATCTTGTCATTTGAGCATAACTTGGTTCTTAATTAGGTGATATTTACTGAGCTTTCCATTTATTTATGAGTCTTTGAGATGTAACAATAATGAGTTCAGTCAATCAAAGCATAGAAAATACTTGGGAGGTTAATTTGGTCACTTTCTTGATGTGTTTTTTCATTGCAGTGGTTAGGAGAGTCTATATGAAGAACGCCTCACCCTGAAGAAGTGCAGAATGCAGACACTCTTCTAAATGGCATGAAAATGAAGAATTGAGCTAGATTTGGAGAAAATGGTTTTGCTTGCTGATTAATTATTGGTTCATTTGCTAAATGATCAGTATCACATGTTGGTTGAGATGAAAAGCTCGACCCTCTGGATCACGTATGTTCTGATTGTTCTCCATGATCAGCCCATTTCACTTTGTAACAAGGCAAGAATCAAGAACATATTAGTGATTGATGGTGTAATTATGCAGCTTAATAGGAACATAACTTTCTCCTAGAATTGTTATTTTTTGTTTTTTTTTTGGGGGGTGGGGTTGGTGTTGTAAAGATAATGGTCCATTAGTAGGATCACATTTAATTCGGTAGTCTATTTTGAAAATGTAGCATCATTATCTACTGTAATAATTAACGTGTCATGGTGAAAAGCGCAGATGATTTCAGATTAGTTTCTTCTAATTCTAATGCAGTGTATCTCATGTTCAGTTTTATTATTTCCCAACCGCAATCCAGAGTGTTCTGTTTGCTTTATTGTTGAAGAGTAATTGTTTAAACGATGTTTCTTTTACTTCTTTCATCCAATTGCTCCGTTGTTCATTAAGTCAATGTTTAATCATGATTTCAAACAAAACCGATGTATCTTACCATCGAAGTTAAACATAGAAGAAGTTAACTAAAAAGCAAATCAACATAGTTTAATGAGAGAGATTTCATAGAACACACGAGAACAGCAAAATGGTAATAGAACAAAGGAAACTAAAGATTCAAATCTTCTGTTATTGCAAATAATGTATATATTTACATTAGGATTTTGGAGAATTAATATGCTCCTGCATTACCTTGGCAGATTCATGAGCAAAGTGTTTTTGCCTAAGCATCACATATGGGTACCCAACAAATGATAAAATGTGGGCAGGCTTTGAAAAAGAAAGTATTTCATACCAAACTTGATTGTTCTCATCAATCTCAATTGAAAAGCGTTCTTCTCCTGCCTGTTGCCAAAAAAGATAACAAATTTAAACTGATCAGGGTTTTTTGTATTTTAATAGCTTTCGTTTGCTAAAATCTCAAATACAAGATACCAATCAAAAGTAAGACCAACTCTCAGAAATCATTTCCACAAAGATTAACATATTAATACCACTTCTGTTTCTCCATATTTGAGTAGTTTTGCATGCTAAATTACTAAAAGAAACTCCTAAATGCATGGTAAAATCAAACATGAGAAAACTAATAGATCGCAAGAAACAATGGTTATTAACAAGTGAGAAATATGATGGACTTTGCTTTGCTTCCTCTTACAGAACACCAGCAATAAAAGATTAGTATAGTGAAGACTGCAGAATGAAACATGCTACACGAGACCTTATTAGTAATTGTACAAGTTATACCATAACTCAAGTGACTCCAAAATTTGTTGTCAAGAATTTCTGAGAACGAATGGAAAGCAACTTCCTTAAACCCTTACAAGTAAAGAGTGTCAAAAGCATGTTCATAAGCAAAAACAGTGATTGTTATGTAGATAGCCCTATTAGAAAATTGTTAACTTGAAGACCACAAAGAACTTTGTGATTCTGATATTATAAAATAAGCATCACATTCCACAAGGATGATCTTGATGAATGAAAATTCATTCCATCGAAGTTTTTCAATCCAAAAGAAGTCTGGAAAAGGGTTATAATTTAGCAGAGATATTTATAATTACTTATCATTCCTAATTTCAAGTATACAGAAAAAGAGCATGGATAAACACTATATATTCATTAAAGATGCTAAACAAGGAATCTTTCTCCACCTATTGAATTTGTTAAGGAGTTGATTCAGGTCTCAGAAATCAACCAAAAAAAAAAAAATACATTTATATACTATAACTTTTAAATTCATAGAACAATGCTATATGAACAACATAGATTTTTTTTTTTTTTTTCGGGTGGGCGGGCGCAACAACTATGCAAACTGTGCTGAACTATTAGATTGCATGTGGATTTGAGTAAAAAAATTCTCAATGCGACTCTGTAAAGATTATAAATAAGTCTAACAGTATTTTCAAAAAAAATAAATAAACCTAATGATATTTGATATCGGTAAGATTTTTGTACCTTTAAGTGTTCTTTAAATGAATTTAATTTTGATGAAGTGACAAGCGAAATAAGTTTTATACTTGATTTGTTACCACATTATTTTGTGTTTGATATCTCATGTAGTTGTTGACAACTTGACATATTCAACAACAACAAAAGCTTTTTCCCACAAGACATAATAGTGTTCTATCATGAATTATGTTCAAAGATAAACCATTTAAATCTAAATAATGTCTAATGATTTGGCCTATAGTTTTAAGTTTCCTTCTACCTTTAACTACTAGACTAGACTACCCTCCATTTGATCTACTCTCCTAAGACTTCTACAAATCTTCTCCATACATTTCCAAAACTACCTAAGGCAAAAGTCTATCATCTTTTCCACAATAGATGCCACCTCAATTTTGTCTGATAATTCATTCTTAATTCTATCTTATCATGTTCGTCCACTCATTCCACATAGTTGTTGACATAGCTCATGAAATGAGATGTCAATATAAGATTGGATGACACTACGAAAAAATTTCACATTGATACTGCATAAAAAATCAAACTTTTTATATATCATTACTCATAGGATTATGCAAACTCCGGAACACCAAATGTACATTGGCTTCTATAAGACTACAAATGTATTGACTGAAGTCAAGGTATCATATACAAAAATCAAATCACAAGACACCTTCAAATTTTCAACTAGTTGCAAAATAACAAGAGGAAGAGTAAAAGAAAATCAGCAAGATGAGAGAAAAAGCAGTAACCAGTAAGTGACCATGAAGAGTTCCACTTCCAAAACCAAAAGAGGCCCTGCGGTTTTTGGTAGTGCTAGTTTCATTTACATACACAACCTGGAGTGGCAGCATGAGCCATGGGAAGAACTCCCTGACACAAACACAAAACTTGGCTCCTTGTTGAACCGGTGTTTTTGGATCAACAAATGCCCAATTCAATCCAAAATGCCTGCAAAGAATTTTCCAATTAAAACCTATCCGAATACACAAACATTAAGCCTATGTTTGGGAGGGTGGAGAGAAAATAGAGGGGAAAGAAAATTTTTAGTAAAGTGTGAAAAAGATGCATTGATAAATGTGACAGACCAATAATAATATAACACATCATCAATTTTACACTTTAACCAATAAATTTTCTTTTCTCTCATTTTCTTTCCTCTCATTTTCTTACATATCAAACATACCGTAAAAGAAGGGGAAAATAAATTCTCTGAAATGAGTTTGTTTTCAAAGTGGGAAAATAAGGGTAGTACATCAACCTTCAAAATTTAATAGTATAAGATAAAATCACAATACACTTCAAATTAAATCAATTCCGAATACACATTTATTTGCTCTAAGGCTTGTCCTTAAAAGAAGAAGTACCATGATGTATAAATATACCTCCAACTTCGGAGAGCACTCTTGCCCTTTTCAAAAGTCTCAATACCAGAACCAACCAGAACTCGCGCGTTATTGAGCAAAAAACCATCTTTAGAGAACCCCTTATCTGCTTGAAGTGAAGACAAGGATTTAGCAGTAGCTCCTTTATATTTATCATCATAGTTGAAATTACGCGACCTGATAAGCATGGGAAAAGTTACGAGTCATAGAAAATAACGCACTTAGAAGCGGATTCCAAAACTTCGAATTTCTTCCCAAAATGATAAACTAAGTGCTATTTACTTGTTGATGCAAGCCTTTTGGTCTTGGGTAGAGGGACGACCCCAGCTTAAGAAAACCATCTCCCTTAAGCATTTTCACAAACACGTCACGGATTAACCATAACACGAAGCAAAGCAATGTTAGAACAAAATATAAAAGTAAAACAAGAAAAAGAAGATAAGGCTTTTGCAAATGGGAAATGGTAATTATGCTGTGAATACAGTGATAGAAGAGATTGGAGAGATACCAGGTTTTGCGTTTGGCAGTGACGATAATGTGTGACTGTGAGGGGTCTCCCTAACATGGTCGTGATCTAAAAGGGTGCAAACGTGGACCTTTTGGATAATTGCACACGTGTCATATACAGAAGCAAAAAATAAAATAAAAAAGAGCAAGCCACAGAGATGCTTCGGTCCTCCGTCAGTGAAGAACCACGGGGCCTCTTGACTCATCGTGTGCTATCTATCAATCACAGCAAAGAAGTCCCACATCGCTAACTAAGAAATAACAAGCACTCTTAATTCTTATAAAAGGCGAGCTAAACATCATCAGAAGGCATCTTTGCGCTTGGGGCAATGACGCAGCTAGTGAGGTTCTAACCGAGGCGCGTCTATTGCTGGTTGAAAACTATTTCCAAACCCCCTCTTAGGCCTGGGTTTGGCCCTGGCCTATGAGAATTTCTGGAAGGGCTCCCTTCAGGGTAAAGCCCTACTATACGAGTTAGAAAATTTTTCAGTTTAGTGAATTGAAAGTGGAAACAAAGTTTATTTTTGTATTGATTCAGTTGTATCATTTGTTTATTAAAATTAAAATAGAAATTCTAGTTCTTTGTCCTAGAAAACTATATTCTATTCGTAGTTTCTGTAATCTTGGTATGGATTCGGAGATTTGTTGTTTATGTTATTCAGGGGATGAGAATAAAACGCTGATTTTCTATAAAAAGTCTCATCACATTTTGGGAAAAATGATGAAATTATTGTTGTGAGTGCAAACCCTCTAACTTTTATCATTAGACATATCACATACGATTCCACCATTCTGTTATTTTTATGCTATAGTTTGACGGGTGTCAGCTTGCAAAAAGTCTTTGATGGCCGCTATTGGCTTTAGTTGTAGTAAGCATTCCTTCTACTAACTTCATCCTTAGGCAATTCTCATTCTCGTTGGAGTTGAAAACAAGCATCCTAGTCTGGCTGAATGTCAGAATCAAGTTTGTTCTTCCGCGTCTTTTTTTTTTTTTGATAGGCAAATGTTAATTGTTAGTAATTGTTAGAAATGTTAGTTTCCTGGGTTTGAACCCGGGACCTCCTGCTTATACTCCTTCAGCGTCCCTTAGCTCACCAACTGAGCTACCTACTTGGGACTGTTCTTCCGCGTCTTTATAAGGTTGTCACCGGTTGAAAAGTCAAGAACTCGTGTGTTCAAGGTTTTACTGACAGTAATTAATCTTGGTTTTGCCCAAGAATATTTGGTTACCTTTCAAACATACAATAGCGTAATTATGTTACCACTCCAATTCGAGCTGGAGGCCACTCCTAGAAAAGGGGACGAAGAAGGGAATCAACAACAAAAATGGTGGATCAAATTGACCCAATTTTTTCTCTGATTTTATTATTCAATACTATTGTAATATAAAGACAAATTTATACTCCTATTTCTGAGGATCTACTGCGAAGTGCATAAGATCAATACATTCAAAGAAAATCCTGTAATAAACTAGAACGGTACAAAAATATCTAATTAGCTAAATGAATGAGTCACACCCTTTTAGAAGCAACGACGCTCATGCTTACTGCAGGTTCAAAATGTAGTCACCCATCCATAATGGGCCTTTCCTATTTCATTTTGGCCTCCTGGGCTCAATATCTCTATTTTCACTTGGCCCAGCCTCATTCACAACACTTGAAACATCACGTGGGGAACTCACCCTCGTATCATTGCCCGATCCTTCGAAGACAACCTTGTCCCCTAGGTTGTAGTTAGGGTAAGCCATCTCAAACTGAATCTGGTCCTCCCAAGTAGCCTCTTGCTATGGCAGTCCTTCCCACTGAACCAAAAGCTGGTAACGGTCACCGCGAGCCGTGCGCAGGACGCGATGGTCCAAGATCTGGGTCGGCTGTAGTTCGACATGCGTCCCTATGACCGATGGATCTAGATCCGGTACCTGAGACGGGGGCTCGCCGAAATACGATTTAAGCTTGGAAACATGGAAAACCGGATGGATCTTGGTGTTGGCTGGCAAGGCGAGTTCATAAGCGACGACGCGGATGGCCTTTGTGACTTAGAAGGGGCAAAAAAATCGCTTCATCAATTTTGGGCAACCATGGCCGCGAACCGTTGTTTGTCGATACGGTTGGAGACGCAACCAGACCCAGCCTCCTACCTGGAAGGTTCGATCAGTATGGTGGTTGTTGGCTAGCGAGCGCATCCGGAGCTGAGCGAGGGCGAGATTGTCCTTGAGTAGTTGCAACATCTGTCGTCGTGTCTATAGGGACTCAACCAAGGATGCCACAGTGGTGGACCTTGCAACATAAGAGCGGAGAGTCGGAGGAAGCCGGCCATACAAGGCTTCAAATAGGGACATTATGATGGAGGATTGGTACGAAGTGTGGTACCAGTATTCAACCAAAGGTAAGAATCAAGCCCACAAGTGTGGAGTGTCGCTCACAAAGCAACGAAGGAAGGATTGAAATATCCGATTGAGGACCTCGATTTTTCCATCTGATTCCAGATGGTAGGCACTACTGAAGGCCAAGATGGTGCCCTGCAGGCGAAAGAGCTCTCGCCAGAACTTGTTAACGAAGATGCGATCTCGATCGCTGACGATGGAACGAGGCATGCCATGCAACATGTACACTTCAGAAAGGAAAATGGAGGCTAGAGAAGCCGCGGAGTAGTGCGATGGTAGGGCAATAAAATGGCTGGACTTAGTTAACCTATCCACAATGACCCAAATGGCAGTCTTGCCCAAGGAAGAGGGAAGGTGAGTTACAAAGTCCATGCTAATGTCTTCCCACACTTGGTTTGGTATGGGCAAGGGTTGTAGTAGGCCATTAGGTCTCTGCGTAGAATACTTATTCTGCTGACATATGGTGCAGGAACGCAGAAAGTCTTTAACATCCTTGGCCATGTGAGGCCAGAAAAAGGAGGCAGCCAAGCGGGTTAAGGTCCCTTTAATGCCAGAGTGACCCCCAGCTAGGGTGGAGTGATACTCACGGAGCAATTGCTGGCGCAGGTTAGTTTCTGCTGGAATGAAGAGGCGATCCTTAAAGCACAACAGGCTTTGGCGAACAACAAAATCAGCAGAATGGGGTCCCAGTTGTTGAAATTTAGCCATAAGGGTTTGGCCAACGGAGTTGGTGGCATAGAACTCCTGGAGTTGACTGATAAGAAGCGGCTGACAGAGAGACACCGAGGAGAAGGAAGCGGCAGCCTCCTCATGAATTCGAGATAAAGAATTAGCCACACCATTTGACTTCCTAGGTGTGTAATGTATTTCATAATCAAAACCCAGAACTTTTGTGAGCCATTTCTGTTGAGTCGGGGTTTGGATTGTTTGTATCAACAACCCTTTGAGGCTCTTTTGGTGTGTATAAATACAGAAGTGGTGCCCCAACAGATAATGTCGCCATTTCTTGACAGCAGCAGTGATGGCGTACATTTCTCGCTCATAGGCTGAAGCAACTTGCATCCTTGGGCACAGTTTCTTGCTGAAAAAAGCCAAGGGATGGGACTGTTGCAACAACACAGCCCCTGTAGCAAGCCTTGAAGCGTCAGTAGTGACGTCAAAGGAAAAGCCAAAATCCGGGATGCCCAAAATTGGTAATGAAGTCATAGCCTGTTTCAATTTTATAAAGGCGAGTTGAGCAACTTCTGTCCAGATAAAATTGTGTTTTTTGAGGAGTTCGGTCATGGGGCAGCAATGTTAGCATAGTCTTGAACAAACTTCATGTAGTAGCCCGTGAGTCCTAAGAAACCCCGTAGGGAGGTAATTGTGCTAGGAATAGGCCATTCTTGTATTGCTGACAGCTTGTCCGGGTCCGCAGCTACACCTTGTTGGGAGATAATGTGTCCTAAGTAGGAAACCCGTATCACCCCAAATTGACACTTAGAGAACTTGGCAAACAATTTGTGAGTAGACAGGAGCTGGAGGACAGCTTGTAGATGGCCCAAATGAGATGCCCAATCCTTACTGTAAATTAAAATATCATCAAAAAACCAAAACACATTTACGAAGTAAGGGCTTGAATACCTCATTCATAGTGGCTTGCAAAGTAGATGGGGCGTTGGATAGGCCAAAAGGCATAACCAAGAACTCAAAGTGGCCATCAATAGTGCGAAAAGTTGTTTTGAAGGTGTCCTCCGGAGCCACAAGAATTTGGTGGTATCCCGAACGTAGGTCCAATTTAGAAAAATAGGTGGACCCATGTAGCTCATCGAGTAATTCATCCATCGTGGGAATCAGAAATCTGTCCTTCACAGTAATGGTGTTGAAGGCACGGTAATCAACGAAAAAGCGCCATGAGCCATCTTTCTTGCGCACAAGAAGTACTGGAGAAGAGAAAGGGCTGGTACTAGGCCAGATAATACCATCTCTCAGCATGTCCTGAATCATTTTTGTCATGATTTCCCGTTAGTAAAAAGGGTAACGATAGGGCTTTACATTGATTGGGGTAGTGTTTGGGGTTAGTGGATGTGGTGGTCTTGACTCCTATGAGGGGGCAAGCCTTGTGGGATGCTAAAAACAGCAGTAAACTGTTGTAATAGGGAGGCTAAGGAGGGGTCTAGATTGCAAGTGTCTAGGGTATTGGGAGAAGGGTTGGTTACAGGGTGGGGAGGAATTTCAATGGTGGCCAAGGTCACTGTATGGGCAGATTCAATGGAGTCCGTGAATAGGAAGCGGTTAAATTTGGCAAGGGTGGCTGGGGTGGGGGAAACGTCATTAGACCCAATGATGGTAATTAGTGCATTATTGTAGACAAACTGCAACGAAGGCACTGTGTAATCTGAGAGAAATGGCCCCAATGATTGTAACCACTGCACTCCTAGGACTAGATCAGCCCCATGTATAGGAAGGATATAAAATGGAACCAAAAACACCTAAGCAGCCAAAACCAAAGGAACATCTGCACAACTGCCATTACATTGAATTGTAGCTCCATTTCCCATAGTGACAAATAAAGGTGTAATTGCCACAATAGGAAGGGACAAAAACTTTGCCACCCTGGGTTGCATAATGTTGTGGGTACTCCCTGAATCAATTAGGATAGTGACCGTCAATTCCTTAATGGTGCCTTCCACACGCAATGTGCGTGGTGTAGGAGGGCCACACGCATCAACCTGAGAAAGTTGGAAATGCTCAGAAATGGGTGGGTCAGCCACTTCAATGGGGGTAAAGATCGCCCTTTATACCCGGGTCAGGGGGTCCGAGGCTGCTGGCGGAGATTCCCCATGCATAGGATCATCCGAACAAAATAGTAAGAAAAGTTTCATTTGACACTTGTGACCGGACTAAATTTCTCATCACAATTATATCATAAGCCTTTGGTGCGACGGTCATATTATTCCTGAGTAAATAGCCGTTTAATGGGTAGAGGCGAAGAGTTGGGTGGGGGATGTTTGGTGGCTAAGGAAGGTGTGGGTAGGACAGGGGCAGTAGCGTTGGTAGGTTTAGGAAATCGGGAAAACATGGGTTTAGCCGAAGCCAGTTTGGACTCAAATAATTTGGCCAGGCCGACGGCATGGGAAAGGGAATGCGGTTTCATAGTAAACAATTCATGCTGAAGTTCAGGTTCCAACCCAGAAATAAAACAATTAAGTAGTAACTCAGTAGGCATATCTATCACCCTATTAGAGAGGGTCTCAAACTTCTGTTGATATTCCACAATAGAACCCTGCTGTTGAAGTTTGAACAAAGCAACCTGATGGTTATCCAAAGTGGAAGGCCCAAATCGCAATTCCAAAGCTCTAGTAAATGCTTCCCAAGTGGAAATTTGATTGTTAGCTGCCATCCATTTATACCAGCTAAGGGCATCGCCCTGCATGAAGAAAGGGACATAAGGCATACGCATAGCTGGAGCAATCTAGTGTAGATCGAAAAATTGATCGGCCTGGAAAATCCAGTCCAGGGGATTAGACCCATAAAAAAAAGAGTTTGATCTTGGGAGTCTTGGGCGAGGTGTGCGAAGGCCCTGGTGAATGGCCCAGACCAGAGAGTACTTGTAGCTGATCACGAACCATAAAAGGTAATTGCCCAGTGAGGAAATTCTGAAAAATTTCCTGTTGTCTAGCAGCATTTTCCATCTGAGTTTGCATCTGTAACTGCAATTCTTTCATTTGAGTAGCAATTTCCTCAATGTTTTTTCCTTCTGGTTTTTCAGGTTTGGGTGGCATGGTAAGAAGAAATGAAAGCACCAATATTACCACTCCAATTCAAGCTGGAGGCCACTCATAGTAAAGGGGATGAAGAAGGGAATCAACAACAAAAATGGTGGATCAAATTGACTCGATTTTCTTCTCTCATTTTATTATTCAATACTGTTGTAATATAAAGACAAATTTCTACTCCTATTTCTGAGGATCTATTGCCAATTGGCATAAGATCAATACATTCAAAGAAAATCCCGTAACAAACTAGAATGGTACAAAAATATCTAATTTGCTAAATGAATGAGTCACACCCTTCTAGAAGCAACGACGCTCATGCTTACTGTAGGTTCAAAATGTAGTCACTCATCCATAATGAGCCTTTCCTATTTCGTTTTGGCCTCCTGGGCTCAATATCTCTATTTTCACTTGGCCCAACCTCATTCACAACACTTGAAACATCACGTGGGGAACTCACCCTCGTATCAGATTAATATTTCTCTATTTTGTAAGGATTTACAGACATAGCTGAAGGTTATGTTGCTTGGACCTCAAATGGACTTCCAACAGGAAAGTGAAGTGTTGAACTAAATGCATTTGGCATTAGCAATTAGCCTAATGCTACTTTATTGAACTCATATCTCAATGGCAATGTTATTAAAACCGGACCAGATCGGACGGTCCGACCGATCCGGCCGGGACCCGGCAGTCTTAACGGTTCGGTCAGCCTAATGAACCCGGTGGTCTGAAGAAACTGGAATAAAACCGGTTGGCCCGCCTCAAACTGGTAGGAACCAGAATAACCAGGGAACCGAGCCCGGTTTCACATAACCGACCGGCCCAAAAAAATACAAACTCAGAAGATGAACTGAAGAAGACGAAGGTGATGGGGATGACTGTAACACGAAACAAAACTATGGAAATCAAAAGGCTCGCAGAGGAGGACTTGGATCTGGTCTCCGATCGTGTAACCGGCGCTTGTGGCGGTCGGAAAGCTAGAGAGAAATGACAGTTTTTAGAGAGAGAAAGGTGATTCTCACAAACTAACTATGGTTGATGTAAGTAGGAGAATAAAAATGTTAAAATGAGAGGGAAAGAGATAAGGAGTAGCTGTTGGAAGAAGGATGACTTTGAGTGTGGCGTTGGAAGAAAATGAAAGACGGTGGAGATTGATGGAGAAGGGTTGGCTGTCATGGAGGTAGCTGGTGGGTAGAGAAGACCAGAATATTCAGAAAATAAAAGAGGAGAGGGTGTGAAGACCGGAGCCACGTGACTCCCTGCCTTTTCTTTTATTTTTGGTACTCGCTCCCATCCTTTTTCTTTTTTCTGTTTTGGTAATCGCTCCCTTCCTTTTCAAATGCCATGTTTTTTTTTTGTCTGAAGTGCATATCTGAGGAAACCAATAGTATATTTTTTTATTGCTACTAATAGTATATTTTTATGTATTTGTTATGAATATTTTTATATATTTATAAATTATGACTTGAATTACCTATGAATTTTATTTTATTTTATTTATTTATTTATCATTCGGTTCAACTGACGGTTTAACCGGATGAACCAATTGAACCATGACCCAGAGATCTCGCCGGTTCGATCTTTGGTCCGGTTTTTAAAACATTGCTCAATGGATTCAATATTCTCTTAATATAAATAAATTTAATATCAAACAGAGTCACTTGTGTTTCAAGACAACCAACCATTGAGATGTTTTACTTATATTGTCACTAAATTTTGTTAGTAATTACACTATTAAATATTTTAATAAAAAAATAGGGGATTACTAATTAGTACAAAAGTTGTCGTAGGACCTAAGAGCAACTCTAACGGCAATTCCGACAACTTTCAGAAATTTGAGAACTCAACTTTTGACCAGTTTGCTGTTGGAGGAGACGGTTTGTCCGCAATGTTTTCGAACGGATTCGCTGCTAAGCAATTGTTCGAAACTTTTTATATGATTCATTTATTATCATTTAACTCACTTTGAGATAAAATTGGGATAAATTGTGGGACCTATTTTGAGTTCTTAAGAGTTAACTATTAGAGTAAAAAAAAGTGGGTTGTTTAAAAATGATGTGGCATGATTGAGACCATTTAAGCAACTCATTTTGGGTTCACCATTGGAAAAGCTCTAATTAACACATCGATATGGACTAACCAAAAAGATAATTTTCTAAAATAAATTTGAATGAAATCTACTTTAACACCAATTAGCTTTAAAATGAAATCTAATTTGGTATCAGAGCCAGAGTCCATCTCCGTCGTTGTTATCATGTTGGGGGCAATCCTTTTGCGCATCACCTGTTCTGGCAAGCATTTGTGGAGGAGAGGTGATCGAAGTCCCACATTGTCTGTCTCAAATTTTGGGATACGGTTTATATACCATTGGGTTACTCAACTTAATACCAATTAATTTTAGGATGGACTCTAACTTATCCCATGTCTAACATTGAAAATGCAAATAAAAAATAATTAAAAATACAAATAAAAACTAATAATCCTCTGCCGACGTAGAAAAGTATACATGAAATTGCAGAAAGAAGCTAAAGAATATATGATTGAGAAAAGAAATAAAAAATGGCGATATTTTTTACATGTTTTTTTTTTCAAAAGTAACGATATTTGAATACCACTTTTGGTGATACCCCGTAGGAACACCGTATATCTATACGATATGGACATGTACTGAACCGTACGGACATCCGTACATAATTTTTTTATTTTTATTTTTATTTTTTTCAGATTTTTGTAAGTGGTTACTTGTGATTCGTATAAGTAGTTACTGATCACTAATCGGTTAATATAGATACATATTTTTAGCTAGTTACTTGTGATTTATGTAAGTGGTTAATGCAGTCCACTATCTGGTTAATGAGTACAGTTTGACAAATTAACATCACAGTAGTATATTAACCAGTTAGTGAACTGCGTTAACCACTTACATGAACTGCATTAACAGTTAAAAAAATTTGTGTCTGTATTAACCATTTATATGAACTGCATTAACCACTTACATAAACTGCGTTAACTACTTACAAAAATCTACAAAAAAAAAAATCCTTACGGACATCCGTATGGTTCCGTACATGTCCGTGTATGTCCATACCATACGGACATACGGTGTCCTATAAGTGTTCTAAAAATAGGTGTTCAAATATCATTTTTGTTTTTTTAATCAGGGTGATCCCTCATTATCTCATAGGAATGAACTCTTTGACTAATTTGCGAATCCACCGGAAGGTAAGTAGTCCTAGGGATTGAACTTAAGTACAAGTCGATCGTGTCACTTCAATCGCAGCACATTAACCAATTGCGTTAACCTAGTGGTTTTACCCCAATAGTTAATAGAACCTTGAAGTCATTTATAAGATTAAGAGCTAAAATCATTTTTTCTTTTGAGGAATCGAAAGAAAACATAGGATCACTCGATCCGGGAGAGAGAAGAATGTGCGATAGCAAAAGCAAAGCATATTTTATTCCTGGGAGTTGGTTGAGCAGTCACACACACAGAGGAAATGCTTGGAAATCACACTGGACTGGTCAGAAAGGAAAATCATCCCGCCACGTTTGTTTGTTTCTAGAAACTCTGACATTAATTTCAGAACAAACAAACATGTCGCCCACAAACTCTCCCCTTTTCTTTACGCCACTTACTCCCAAAGCGTTGAGAGCTACACTCACTCTACATTCAATTTAAATCAATCACATCACATCACATGTATTCCATTCCACAACCAAAGACAAAGAAACAAGCCAACTACAATGGGCGTATCCCACAAATGGTTGAGAATCGTTCGCAGAAAATTCCTAAGATCCTCCAACAAAGACACAACTCTCCCTCGCAATCAAAGCGAAGAAGCCATACTTGGAATTGAAGCAACCACTACCTCCACCACCACCATATTCACAAAGGAAGATTTTGCCGCAATTAAGATCCAAGCTTATTTCAGGGGTCATCTCGTATGTAATTTCAATCTGTGGCAAGCAATATCCATTATTAGTTTAGTTTTTGAATACAGAAAGAATGTTTCTTATCTCGTGTCAACTTAATTGACTTTGATATTACTAGTATTATGGAACAGGCAAGACAAGCATATCGTGCTTTGAAAAGCCTTGTGAAGCTACAAGCATTGGTTCGTGGAGTGTGCGTGAGGAAACAATCGCGTATTGCAATGCAGTGTATGCACGCGCTTGTCCGCTTACAAGTCAGGGTTCGTGCAAGACAGTTACTCGGTAGTTTGGATGATAATTTATAAATGTAAAAGAAATTGTAAGAGAAAGAAACCTCAGAAAATCAATGTACATAGTGTGAAGTTTTTATTTATTTGATTTGATTGATAAGCATTTACATGAATAATTGATCTGATCCCTCTTTGTAATCTCCCCCTTTTTGTAGACTTCATAATTAAATGTAAATTCATTTTAATCATGATCACTGATCAGGTAAGGAGAAAACATGTAGTAGAGGCCATGACAGAACAGGGTATGGAAGGAATAGTTGTAGAGAGCAGGGCATGCCGCATGCATTGGGTACTTTGCAGAGCAGGGCTCCTCTCTTGCTCTGTCTTTCTCCCTTTTTGGATAGCTTTTTTTTTTTTTTTTCCTATCTTTGGCATTCGTCTCGGTTGGCCCCAATCTAGCTATTGTTTTTTGGTTAAGTTATACTTTTTTTCCTTGTCTTTATTTAATTATTTTAGGTTTTGATTTGGTCTATTATGCATTAAAAGTTTCGAATTAGTCCTGTAAAAAAGTTATATCAACGTGGTTCTTCTTGTTTTTTTTTTTTAAAAAACATGCCCCATATTATAAAATTATACCAATGTGGTATCTTTTTTGTATCATAATGACTCCTTATTTTGCAAAAAATGGATCATATTAATATAATTTTTATAACATAAGGGACTACTTAAAAAAGGAAAAAAAAACCAAAAGGGATCACGTTGATATACTTTTACACATAATTTAGTCTATTTTTTAATTTGGACAACTTCTATTTGAATTAATTGGGCTTTAGTTGGCCCAACTTAAAAGTTATCTTTTAGTTGGAAGATGAATATCAAAACAAAAATTAAAAAGGAGATATTTTAGAATAAAAGGAGGGAGCTCTGTTTAGGGTTTCGGATTGGAGAAGTCTTTAGTTGCGTTAGTTCTCTAGTTTCGTGATTGTACTTGCTCTTAGTTGTACTTCCACTTATTTGAAGGGGAGATCGGTGCCGCTCGCGTATGGTAAGGTTATAGTCCTTGAGTTGGCTTCCGCTGGATGTTTGTATTGGGCCCAGTCTTGTTGGGCTTTTAGTTTGTTCTGGAATGAATTCTCATCTGACCAAAAAAAAAAAGAATAAAAGCAGGAGTGTAAACAATTTGAGTCGACTGGAGCACGTTAAACTTGATCTTGACTTGTGAAAAAAATTAGTTGTTTAAGCTTGACTCATTTGTTTAAACGAGCCTAACTAAAAGCTTGAGCATGACTTGTTAAAAAATAAAAAATAAAAGCTTGAGTTTGCTTTGTTTAATTCATTTATAACTCTATTATTTTCGGATTTATGAAAAAAATTCTTACATTATTTTTTAAGTTTACCATTATAGTTAATAAAGATTTTAATATTATGTTATAATAAACAAATAGCAATATGTGCTTAATTTGTGCTATTTGAAATTAAAAAATTCTAGACTTACATTTTCATAATCTAGTAAATAAAAAATTTACAACTTTTTAACTACTACAAAAAAAAAACTTCAAAATTAATTTTAACACTGAATAAAATTCTACATATTTCCATAATATAAATAACAAAGGCTAGTAAATCCAGATTGAAAAGAGCAAAATCCAGCAGGTTTCTCACACTTAATTCAGAATCGCGGGGCATATGTCACACTTTCTTTAAGTTAAGGAATGAAATATAGATGTCTTACGAACGAATGGGGGAGAGCGAAACATTGAAAAACAAAGAGGCAAAATGTTGTTCGAATTGGGTGGGAGATGATACGATCATCGGAGCCGTCGGTACTGAAACGGGAGTCACCGTGGTAGAAGTGGTGATGACGCTACAATCGGGGATGGAAAATCCGATTGACAAGTCACGAAGATGCCACAACCAGCTATGAAGGTTCTAGTTGATAAGTCGGGGATAAACGCCTCGGCAAACCGATAAGCTCTAAGAATGGTTCCGAGAACAATAGAGAAACCACTCTCTAATTTTTACTCAAATCTAATTCACCTTTTTTTATTTCATAAAATGAATTACAATTTATAGAATGCTAGTCCCAGTTGACTCAATAGAACCTAATATTCAAATATCCCCTAATACTAATTTTCAGATTTGAAATAACACTACGAGAATAAGACGATTTACCTGCGGATCTTTACCGACGGAATAAACAATATAAAATAATTACCGACGGAAAATTCTGTCGGAAACGACTTTAAGACAATACCAACGGAATTTTCCGTCGAAAACATTAGGCGGAAAATTCGAATTTTGAATTTCAAAATTACCTACGAAAATATCTGTCGGTAAAAATTTTACTTTAATACCGATGGACAATTCCGTCGGTAAATTATAATCCTTGGCACTTACGTATGGATTTTTCCGTCGGTAAATTAACTACGAAATATTACCTACGGAAACATCCGTAGGTAACACCCAACAGTCAACTGACCGTTGTAATTACCTACGAAATATTCCGTAGGTAATTTACCGACGGAAAAATCCGTAGGTAAGATTATATATCTGAACGATTTTCATTTTCTCCCCTTCACTTCCCCTCTGCTACTCTCTGCCCCCCTCTTCCTCACTCCTTCCCTTCTCTTCAGCAACTTTCTCCTCCTTCCTCCCTTGTAGTGTATCAGTCCGTTGCATTTTCTCCTCCCTACACTAGTTCACTGTCACAGTAAGTCTCCCTCCCTCACCGTCTTGTCTCTCTCATTTCTCTGTGTGTTGTTCACTAACACGAAAAACATTTTTTTTTGGAAGTTCTTTGCCGAACCTGTCAAGTAAGTGCCGCCGGCAGACTCTACTCGACACCAGGTTAGTAATAAATATTTTTTTATTTTGTAATTATTTTTAATTTATTAATGATATGTTTAGTATAATTTTATATGTTAATTTGGTTTAGAGAAAATGCATGTTAGGATAATATTTATGACATATGTAGAATATTATTTTTATGAATATTATACTTTTGTATATGCTTTTGTATTATATATATTTTTTAAAAATAAATTTTGTTAGGAACAGGAAAATTGTGTATTAGAATAGTTTTGTATTTGTTTTTAAGTGTTGTTATGTTTTCTCACAAAAAAAAAATGATGTTGTGGTAAGGGAGCTGTTGTAAGGCCGATGTGTTGTTGAAATTATCGTGTATACAATTTTCAATGTGTGTCTTGTAATATGCAGAAAATGGATCGTAGTTGGATGTATGATAGGACTCATACTGGAAGAAGGGGTCTAAAACGAGCTTTTTTAAAAAGGGTTGATCAGTTTATTCGTGTTGCAAAACGTCAACTAGTGTTCGCAATGAAGGGGGGATTAGATGTTCGTGCGAGATATGAACGAGGCAAAAACACAAGAAAGGGGGGTTTGAATTAGGTTTTAAAAACTTTTTGCAAATATAAGTGTTTATGAAAAACTTCTTCTAAACAACTTTTTAATAAAACAGTGCAGTAAGTAAAGAGTCGAGAGAAGAGAGTAACACAGTGATTTATACTAGTTCACTATCACCTGATAGCTACGTCTAGTTCCTTCACACACTTGAAGGATTTTTCCACTATAATCAACCTGATTACACTTGAGATTATAATACTGCCAAACTGGCTATACTCACAATTTCTTAGAACGACTTAGTACAGTCAAGCCTCTAAGGAATACAGCCACTACTGGGCTTAATACAAGTTCAAAGGAGTTTTGAAACAATACACAAATAACTCTCACAGAGAGGATTTACAATGAAGAACTTTAGCACAAATAATAACTTTCAAACAGAAAGGATAAAACAGTTAAGAGCTTTGTTCAATGTGATCCCAGAGACTTGGAAGATTTCTTCGTTGCTCACTGTCTCAGAAAATAGTGATTTTTAAATTTTATAAGATTATAGGCGCTCACTGTATGATCACTTCGTACTTTGTTGCGTTCATTTTCGTGTCAATCGTTAACCTACTTCAGTGACTGAAGTAAGGTATATATATCTAGGGTTGAGAATAGTGCCGTTGTTACACAACGTCTCTTTTTACCCTAGGTCAAAACCTCAGATCCTGTTTTTGTGACTTTTGCAGGTCACGTCGCTTTCCAGACTGTATAAAGCATTCTGGGCACTGCACACAAAATTAGAATCTTTGTCTCTTATGGGCTTTTTGAATATGAGACACTTCGAGAGCAAGTTTCCTTGATGATTAAATTCGTTGACATTCATTTGACCTTTGATACCTCGTACATTAAAACGCTTAATCAATGAGGTCTCTTAAATACTTGAAGTAGCCTCAAATATTCTTGATCTGTTTCTAACAGAGCTATACATTTACGAGTTAAATCTTGTACTGTGAGTGAGCTTGAAACAGAGTTGAGTACTTCAGCGTAGAATTCAATGGGCTTTCACAACAGAGTCTTGTGGTCATGCACGAAGGCTTCTATAGGTAGATTAACCACGGTCTGTTGAATGTGTTGACCAATGGCCAGAGCTAGTTTTCAGAGCTTGGTTCACCAATAGAGTTGACTGTTCAACAGAGTTGACTAAGTCAAAAGCTAGTCTTAGGAGTCACCAGAGCGTTGACTGAACAAACGGAGTTGATCAACTTCAGAGCAAGGCTTCACAAGGTGACGTCAGCATAAAAATAGAGGATCACTCCCAGACTTAGTCATGTTAACTTCAAGATTTCACCAAGTCTTCTGAGATAACGACTTCTAATAAATAGTGATTTCTGCATACTAGCAAACACATTAGAGATTAAATTGTTCTCTTAATCATTTGGTATCATCAAAACATTTAAGGGTTATTGTTTCTGAATCCACTTGATTCCAACAATCTCCCCCTTTTTGATGATGACAAATACATATATTGATGAACAATTTGCTTTTAGAAAAATATTTGTTTAAGTTAATTTCAGAGGCTCCTCCTGAATTAAACACATGTAAATATTTTCTAAGTGTAAATATCAGACCATATTCAATACAGTATCAAAGCATACATAGATAAATAGCACTTATAGAGCATCAAATACCTTCCACGTTAATATATCAAAGTTAATGATGCAGGAAATACAATGCATGGTGACACTTGGTTGATACATCAGTTTCATCAATTACTCTATATCTCTATATTCTTCTCCCCCTTTTATCATCAGACAAAAAGAGTAAGACAGAAATAAAGAACATCACAGTCAAAACATTATAAGGACGATAAAGTTAAACCAGACAGAAAGTGCCAAAACAGTTTCATTAAACTAAAAGTATCAGCGTACAGAAGAAAATACTGAGAACATAAGAACATAAGGGGCTAAAAAAAAAGCCTAAGGTTTTCTATGGCTTGTCCATCTTGGCCAAAATCTCTTGCAATAGAGTAGCCAGCATATCATGCCTTCTGTCAGACTCTTCAAAGTGTCTTTCAGTGGCTTCCATAAACCTTGAAAATTTATTGCTATTATCAACAAGCCTCTCATAGACTGCCTGAGGAATCACAACTGAATGGCTTGCAGAGGCAGAGGCAGACCCATAAGTGGATTGTTGAACCACAAGTGCAGTAGCAGCAGGAGGTGGAGTGACAGGTTCTGATTCAGGCTCAGGTGCAGGAGTAGGAGGGGCTGCAGGAGCAGGTTCAGGTTCCCAAACTACAGGAGTGATTTCCTGTTGAGGTACTTGTTGTTTCCATTGAATAGTCGTAAGCCACCTTCTGTTCCTTTCAAGCTGATCCTTTTGAGGTACTTGCTCACTTTGCCAATTTGCAAGTCTGTTCTCTTCCGCCAAGACAGAGTTGACTTCATCAATTCTTGCAGCTTCCATAATTTTGCAATCCTCATCATCACGGTATATTTGAGCTTTAAGGCACTCAAAATTAGCAATCAGGTGAGGATACCTTTCAGGCACTACAGTTGCTTCCCTATGATCTGGTGGGGGTTCACACCCAATCTGAATAACTGGTCCAGGGGTGCTTGCAGAAGCAGAGTTAGAGGATCAATGATGGCAACATCAGAAGCAAAAATAGAATCCAACCCAATACCTTGAATTGCCTCAGAGGCAATCATAGCAGTGACTGCTACCTCATCTATGTCCATAGATATTGCAGTAGTAACAGGTTCTGCCAATAGAGGTGAGTGTGGTGGTGTAAAAGATTGAGGCAGAAAAGGTACAAGTATTGGGAGTCTGAAGGAGGGATCAGATACAGGTTGCAACATTGAAAGGGGTTGTGCCTCAATGGCCAAAACAGACTCAGGTTCAGAACAGAAAGGTTCCTGGAAATATGGTTCAGGTTCTATTTCTGGTTCAAGTGTGGGTTCGGTTTGGAGGGGTAGGTTAAGATCAGGTTGAACAGAGGGAGGTGAGGCAGGTCTAGGTGGTGAGGAAGGTTGAGGTAAAGGTATTTTGGAGGGTTATGAATGGGGTTGAGGTACAGAAGTGGAGGTATTAGGTAGCTTAAACACAAGTGGTTCAATGTACGGAAATTGAACTCGGGGTTGTGGTCTCTGTCTAGGTCTCAAAGGTTCATGACTTTCTTCACTGTCATTTGAAGAAGAGTCAGAGGTATCAGAGAGTCCAGGAGGTGTGGGTAATTTAGATGGTTTCTTAGGTTGTGCAGGTTTGGGCTGTGAAGGTTTTGGTGAAGGAATTGGTTTAGGGACAGGTTTGGATTTTGGTGAAGCAATTGGTTTAGGGACAGGTTTGGAAGATTGGGGAAACAGTTTAAGCAACTATGGAGTAAGTGGAGGTATCTGGTTAGGAGGTATAGGGTTTGACAGAACAGGTTCTAAGACAGTAGAACCAGTGGGAGCAGAACCAGTTTGGTAAGTAGCATCATACAAGTCACAAACTTTATTCAGTACCTTGGTTCTCTTTGCTGCTGGGAGGTTAGTAATCTTGATGATTCTTTTCGGTTTACGGCAGTGCGAGTAATGGAGGTTACGGGCAACAGAGGGGCGATTCTGGCAGCAGCTTCTCTCTGTAGCCTTTCCTCTTTGAGTTTCTGATGGAAAATGTAGCACTCTTCCTGATTTTTGGCTATCATTTCATCAAGAACATTCTTCTTCTCCTCTACCTCTTCAGACATATCAAAGTCCATGAAGGCAGGTCTTTTTGGATGTACACACTGAGATGGTTCTGAAGCAATGTGAATTCCAGTGCTTCGAGTGACTCTCCTGGTAGGTACAGTACTTCCAGTATCAACCACTTTCTTCTTTCCTTTTCTTACTGCTTTCCTTCCATCTTCTTCTTCCCATAAAATTTCAGCAACTACTTCTGTTGAAAGAAGTTTCATCCTTCTCAGATTTTCACTTGAGAATGTGGGTACCACCATTGTCTTCAGGGCAAGTCCAGCTTCCTCAGTGTTAAGCCCTTGAATCTGCCTAATCAGGCCTTGATTTTCCATAATCGCAGAAAGTAACCTTCCATAGGGAATATTTGCATTCTTTCCTTTTCTGGAGTATATCAAATCTCGTCTCAGGTGGTCAAAAATGAGATTCAGAAGATTGATCTTAGCCTTTAGTTCATAATACCACATTATGAACTTGTGGGTACTGCTAACAGTATCCACAGACCTGCACAGGTACCAAGCGGTGCATGATAATCTGAAGAGCACCTGAACCGATTCTTCATATCCACGGCCTTGGTTCCACAGAGTTCTCAAAGATTGTGTCATTGACAACGCTCCACCACCAACATCTTTTTCCAACCTTCACAAGAATAGCTCCCTTATTAGGGCATTTAGTGATATCAGCAATTAAATCCTGGGTTACCAAGATGCGCCTTCCTTGAACATAACTGTGGATGGTTCTGTCTTTACTCCATGCATACATCCAGAATTCTTTGACTAGGTTTTCATATACCAGGTAGTTGTCCATGAGAAAGAAGTCCATTATTCCCATTTCAACAAAATCATCTCTAAAAGCGTACCCTTCATGAGCTACATCTCCAAAGTTCACTTGGTGTTCCACCAGCACCTTCAGCTCATTTGGTTGTAAGTTCTGTAGAGTAACTTGAGGTTCCTCCTCAGGACCTTGAACTTGTTGTTGTTGTTGTGCGGCCATTGTAAAAGCAGAGAGAGTTGCAGAGCAAATAGAAGAGAAATGGACTTAGGGTTCAGAAATCGTGTAGGCTTCTCTTAGAGATAGTGTGGGTAGTGGGTGAAGTGAGTGAGTGAGTGGGTATTAACCGTGTTTGAGAAGGCAAACCGCCTTTACCAGTTACCAAAATAAATGAATTAAAAGTTGTCATTTTAAAAATGAAGCGTGCCACACTCAGAATTAAAGAGGCACAGTAAAACTGTCCTCGTGCAGTAAAAGCAATAATGACTCAGTAAGAGTAAAACTATCCACTAACGCAACAACCAGTCTCAGAGAGACACGTGTACACAAAGATTTCTAGAGGCAACTTTGTGTTAAAGAGCAACAGATTCATGAAAATGAATAGTTAACAAAAAAAATATAATAACGAATAGCAATTAATAAACTAATAAACAGAGCTAACATGCAACCAGAGTCAATATGTGAACAGAGTCAACACACAAGCAGAGTCAACATGTATCCCATCAGAGGTGCGTGTGTGACAGCAAAGCACGTGTGCCAAGACAGAGTCATATAGTCAACCAGAGTCAACTATATTCAGATTAAACACTCATTCCTTTATAAGATGAAAGTTTAAATTCTTTCTTATAAAGTTGAATCTATCTTCAGTAAGAGGTTTTGTAAATATATCTGCCCATTGATGTTCAGTATCAATAAATTTGATTTCAAGTATCCCTTTCTGAACATAGTCTCTAATGAAATGATGCTTAATTTCAATATGTTTAGCTCGTGAATGCAAAATAGGATTTTTAGTTAAACATATAGCAGAAGTATTATCACAGTATATAGGAATGTTACACTCTTTAATCTGGTAGTCCTCAAGTTGATACTTCATCCATAGTAGTTGTGAGCTACTGCTTGCAACAGATATATACTCAGCTTCTGCAGTTGATAGTGCAATTGTGCTTTGCCTTTTGCTGGACAAGACATAAGGTTTGCTCCAAGAAATTGGCAGCCACCACTTGTGCTCTTTCTTTCAATTCTATCTCCAGCAAAGTCAGCGTCATAGAAACCTACTAGCTTGTAATTTTTCGAGTTCTTATAAAGCAAAGCAAGGTTAGTAGTTCCTTTGAGATACCTAAAGATCTCTTAACAGTAGTTAAGTGAGATTCACTAGGATCATATTGGAATCTTGTACATACGCAGACACTAAACATAATATCAGGCCTTGAGGCAGTTAGATAAAGGAGTGAGCCAATCATACCTCTATATACCTTTTGATCTACCTTTTACTCGATTCATCTTTGCCGATAGCATATGTTGGATGCATTGGTGTGCTCATAGGTTTGGTTTCCTCAAGCTTGAACTTCTTTAGGAGTTCTCTCACATATTTAGTTTGATGGATATAGTTTCCATCTTGACATTGCTTGATTTAAATACCAAGGAAGAATTTTAATTCTCCCATCATACTCATTTCAAACTCATTCTGCATAAGCTTAGAAAATTCCTCACACAGAAATTCATTAGTAGCACCAAAGATAATATCATCTACATATATTTGAACTATAATGAAATGCTTCTTAGATGATTTTCTAAAGAGGGTAGTATCCACCTGTCCTCTTTCAAAACCATTTGACATTAAAAAGGAACTCAATCTGTCGTACCAAGCTCTTGGAGCTTGTTTAAGACCATAAAGAGCCTTTTTAAGTTTGAAGACATGCTCTGGATAAAAAATATCTTCAAATCCAGGTGGTTGTTTCACAAATGCTTCCTCACTTACAAAACCATTTAAAAATGCACTTTTCACATCCATTTGATATAAAGTAATGCCATGATGTGCAGTAAATGATAATAATATTCTTATAGCTTCAAGTCTAGCTACTGGAGCAAAGGTTTCAGTATAGTCAATACATTCCTCTTGTGAATACCCTTGAGCAACAAGCCTTGCCTTGTTTCTTACCACTTTGCCATCCTCATCAAGTTTGTTTTTGAAGACCCACTTGGTTCCAATGGCTTGCTTATCCTCTGGAAGAGGCACGAGCTTCCAAACATCATTCCTCTGAAATTAATTGAGCTCTTCTTGCATAGCCAGTATCCATCCATCGTCTGTTAGTGCTTCATCAACTGTTTTGGGTTCTATTTCTGACAGCAAAGTAAAGTCAGAGTGTTCTCTGAGAGATGATCTTATTCTAACTCTATCACTTGGTTCGCCAATAATCTGATCCTTTGGGTGATGAGGTTTAAACTTCCAGTCTGTTATTGGTTCTTCTTTGGTCTTATCACCAGACACAGAATCAGAGTCAGCACCTGTGACACCTTCATCTGTTTCTTCGCTAATCTGTAGATCTGAAAGGACTTCATCTAGCTCTAACGTTTCATTGTCAGGCTTGTTGTCATCAAATCTCACATACACAGACTCATCGACAATTAATGTTTCTTTGTTGGATACTTTGTAAGCTTTAGAGTGTTCAGAGTATCCTAAAAAGCTAGCTTTGTGCGATTTTGAATCAAATTTTCCAAGACTGTCCTTTGTATTAAGAATAAAGCAGTCACATCCAAATTGGTGAAAGTATGAAATGTTGGGTTTTCTTCCTCTCCACAATTCATAAGGAGTCTTATTCAAGATAGGTCTGATATAGATTCTATTTTGAATATAACATGCAGTGTTTACTGCTTCTGCCCAAAAGTGCTTTGCAATGTTAGTTTCGTGAATCATGGTTCTGGCCATTTTTTGTAAAAATCTATTTTTCCTTTCTACAACACCATTTTGTTGTGGTGTTCGAGGAGATGAAAAATTATGAGAGATGCCATGCTCTTCACAGAAGTCTTGAAAAGATTCATTTTCAAATTCTCCACCATGATCACTTCTAATAGTTGTAATACAAAAACCTTTTTCATTTTGCACTTGTTTGCAGAACACAAAAAATATTGCAAATGACTCATCCTTGTGAACTAAGAATTTTACCCATGTCCATCTAGTATAGTCATCAACAATAACAAGACCATATTTCTTTCCAGACAAAGATGCTATCCTAGTTGGTCCAAATAAATCTAAATGCAAAAGCTCAAGTGGCCTTGAGGTGGAAACAATGTTTTTGGATTCAAAAGAAGATTTTATTTGTTTCCCCTTTTGATATGCTTCACAAAGAATATCAGATTGATACCTAAGATTTGGTAGCCCTCTAACAAGTTCTTTCTTGTTAAGCTTTGAGATTAACCTCAAGTTGGCATGACCCAATCTTTTGTGCCAAATCCATTGCTCTTCATCTACTGACAAAAGGCATTTTACATTTTGATTTGCCAACTCAGAAAGTTTTATTTTATAAATGTTGTTCTTTCTCTTTGCCTTAAAGAAAATAGATCAATCCCTTTTGCTTTTGACTGTATAGGCATTATCACTAAAGCCAACATCATAACCACTATCTTATAATTGACTTACACTTAGTAGGTTATGCTTCAGGCCATCAACCAATAAGAAATTATCAATAGAAGGTAGGAGTTTCTCACCAATTTTTCCACTTCCAATGATTTTACCTTTTTGGTTTCCTCCGAAACCTACTGTTCCACTTTCTTTAAGTTGGAGTTCTTGAAACATATGCCTTTCTCCCATCATGTGACGTGAGCATCCACTGTCCAAGTGCCAGGACTGGTGTTGTAACTATGTTGCTAAGCAGATCTGCAACATATATAATTTTGTCCTTAGGTACCCAAATCTTTTTGGGTCCTCTTTTGTTAGATCTAGAAGGAAACTTGTCCTTCTTATTTTTCAATTCATAACAAGTACTTCTAATGTGTCCTTTCTTATTGCAAAAGGTACAAAGCAGACAGTCACTATAATTATTGGTATCTTTGGTTTTCAAATTTGTGTTTTGAAAAGTGGGTTCCTCTGGTTTGTAACCAAGACCCTTTTTGCCATTTTGGCTTACACCCCAAATCATAGATGCTTGTTTGCTTCGCGTAACACATTCAACAAGGAATTTTTGAAATCCCTCTTCATATTTTGAAGAGTTGCATTCAACCTTTTCCTCAGTCTTAGAGCTGTCATTCACCAAGCGGTGATTTTCAGCTTTGAGCTTCCCATTCTCCTCATTGAGTATTTGAAATTCTTTTAAAAGTTTTGAGAATTTCTTTTTCAAAGCTTTATACTCAGTGTTGAGTTTGGAAGACTCATCTAATAGTTCATCAAAAGCTATTTCAATATCAGAAGATGGATTAGAATCTACCTCTTCATCTTCTTCTTCACTGTCTGACCCTATGGTAGCCATTAGAACCGTATTTGCGTGTTCCTCATCATCATCAGATGAAGATGAATCAGAATCATCTCATGTTGCCATGAGACCTTTCTTCTTCTTGCTGTTAAAACCAGCTTTCCTTAGTTTCTCAAGCTATGGACATTCAGACTTGAAAAGTCCTGGCTTTTTGCACTCGTAGCAAGTAACTTGGCTCTTGTCCTTGTAGTCCTTCTTATCCCTTGAGTCTTGCTTTTCCCTTGAGTCCTTTTTGTGGAACTGCTTTCTGAACCTTCCTTTGTTTTTCCACATGCGTTGAATTTTCCTTGATATTAAGGAAATTTCTTCGTCTGTGTCTCCATCGCTCTCATCAAACGATGCTTCGTCTATTTCAAGTTCAACTTGTAGAGCTTTGAAGGAAGATGCTTTGTTTGTAGATTTCAAAGCAATAGACTTTGATTTCTTGGGAGGTTCTTCTTCATCTAGCTGAAGCTCATGAGCTCTCAACGAACTCAGAAGATCTTCAAGTCACAAGACATTCAGGTCCTTTGCTTCCTGAATTCCAGTGACCTTAGGTCTCCACTTCTTTGGCAGACTTCCTAAGATTTTCTTAACATGATCAGCAGTGGTATAACTTTTCTTAAGAACCTTTAAACCATGAACTAGTGTTTGGAATTTTCCAAGCATAGTTTCAATGTTTTCACCCTCTTCCATCTTGAAGAGTTCATATTGTCTCACCAAGATATTAGCTTTGATTTCTTGCACTTGGGAAGTACCCTCATAAGCCAAGGCTAATGAGTCCCAAATTTCCTTGGCGGTATCATTTTTTCCGCATTTCTCGTATTCCTTCTTAGAGATAGCACAGATAAGAAAATATCTTGCTTTCTGATGTAGTTGATAAGCTTTCTTATGCTCTTCTGTCCATTTATCCCTAGGAATGGGATTTTCTTTGGAATCAACTGGTTCGGTGTGTTGTTTTTGAACCATATCCCAGAGTTCGAGTTGTTGAGACTCGAAGAAGGATTTAACTTTATCTTTCCAGTAGTCAAAGTTTGTTCCAGTGAACAAAGGATGACGGTTAACGTGACCACCGACTTCGTTGCTTGCCATGAATAGAGAATAAGATCTTTTCCTCTTACACTGTTAAGTGCTCAACCAAGAGGCCGAGCTCTGGTACCAATTGAACGTGGCAAAAACACAAGAAATGGGGGTTTGAATTGGGTTTTAAAAACTTTTTGCATATATAAGTGTTTATGAAAAACTTCTTCTAAACAACTTTTTAATAAAACAGTGCAGTAAGTAAAGAGTCGAGAGAAGAGAGTAACACAGTGATTTATACTAGTTCACTATCACCTGATAGCTACGTTTAGTCCCTTCACACACTTGAAGGATTTTTCCACTATAATCAACCTGATTACACTTGAGAGTATAATACTGTCAAACTGGCTATACTCACAACTTCTTAGAACGACTTAGTACAGTCAAGCCTCTAAGGAATACAGCCACTACTGGGCTTAATACAAGTCCAAAGAAGTTTTGAAACAATACACAAATAACTCTCACAGAGAGGATTTACAATGAAGAACTTTAGCACAAATAATAACTTTCAAACAGAAAGGATAAAACAGTTAAGAGCTTTGTTCAATGTGATCCCAGAGACTTGGAAGATTTCTTCGTTGCTCACTGTCTCAGAAAATAGTGATTTTTTAGTTTGATAAGATTATAGGCGCTCACTGTATGATCACTTCGTACTTTGTTGCGTTCACTTTCTTTTCAATCGTTAACCTACTTCAGTGACTGAAGTAAGGTATATATAGCTAGGGTTGAGAATAGTGTCGTTGTTACACAACGTCTCTTTTTACCCTAGGTCAAAACCTCAGATCCTGTTTTTGTGGCTTTTGCAGGTCACTTCGCTTTCCAGACTGTATAAAGCATTCTGGGCACTGCACACAAAATCAAAATCTTTGTCTTTTATGGGCTTTTTGAATATGAGACACTTCGAGAGCAAGTTTCCTTGATGATTAAATTCGTTGACATTCTTTTGACCTTTGATACCTTGTACATTAAAACGCTTAATCAATGAGGTCTCTTAAATACTTGAAGTAGCCTCAAATATTCTTCAGTCTGTTTCCTAACAGAGTTATACTGTTCACCAGAGTTAAGTATTGTACTGCAGAGTGAGCTTGAAACAGAGTTGAGTTCTTCAGCGTAGAATTCAATGGGCTTTCACAACAGAGTCTTGTGGTCATGCACGAAGGCTTCTATAGGTAGATTAACCAAGGTCTGTTGAATGTGTTGACCAATGGCCAGAGCTAGTCTTTGGAGCTTGGTTCACCAACAGAGTTGACTGTTCAACAGAGTTGACTAAGTCAAAATCTAGTCTTAGGAGTCACCAGAGCGTTGACTGAACAAACGGAGTTGACCAACTTCAGAGCAAGGCTTCACAAGGTGACATCATCATAAAAATAGAGGATCACTCCCGGACTTAGTCATGTTAACTTCAAGATTTCACCAAGTCTTTTGAGATAACGACTTCTAATGAATAGTGATTTCTGCATACTAGCAATCACATTAGAGAATAAATTGTTCTCTTAATCATTTGGTATCATCAAAACAATTAAGGGTTATTGTTTCTAAATCCACTTGATTCCAACAAGATATGCAAGTGTCAAGCGGTTAAGATAGAAGATGAAGTCATACTTGACTTGTATCATTATGGGTTCAAGCCTGATTATTGGATCTGGACTAGTCATGGGGAAGTTGATCCCACTGTTAATTTACGGGTTGAAGATAATTGCACAGGTGCTTCAAGTAGTGGCCCACCGGATATGAGATATTAATATTATGAGCAGTTTGATGTGATGCAGGGGATGATTTCTGATGCTCTCAAGGTGAATGTGTTGTTCGAGGAGCAGCAACATGATGAAACAGAGGAACTTTCGAATGAGGAAGCACAACGCTTTTATAATCTTTTGACAAAGACATATAAGTCATTGTATGAGGGGTCTGAAGACTCTAAATTATCAATGTGTGTAAGGCTTTTAGGCCTCAAGTCAACCTTTAACATTGCCGAGCAGTGCATGGATTATATGGCCAAAATGATGATGGACGCAACACCTGTTAAGGTTGGTTTGCCACAAAGTTATTATGAAGCTAAAAGGTTAGTGTCGAAGTTGGGATTAGGTGTTAAGAGGATCGATTGTTGTGTGAGAGGTTGCATGTTGTACTACGACAATGAATTTAGCACAAATGACAGTGCGTTGACTAAATGTAAATTTTGTCAAGAGCCAAGGTATCATATATGCAAAACTGGGACAAGTAGGAGTAAGCCAGTTCCAAGGAAGGCAATGTTTTATTTGCCTATTATATCAAGGCTGCAAAGAATGTTTGCATCGATGCAGACTGTAGGTAAAATGACGTGGCACTATGACAATAGAAGAACTTCAGGTGAGTTGCGCCATCCGTCTGATGGTGAGACATGGAAGCACTTTGATCGGGTACATCCTGATTTTACCATGGATCCACGCAATGTCCAACTTGGGTTATGCTCTGATGGATTTACACCGTATATTCAGACGGCGACTAAACCATATTCTTGCTGGCCAGTTATTGTCACCCCATACAATCTTCCTCCTGATATATGCTTGTCTAAACCCTACATGTTCTTAGCTTGTGTAATTCCGAGCCCAGATTCACCGACAACTGGTATTGATATATATTTGCAACCTTTGATTGATGATTTGAAGAGGCTGTGGACTGGTGTTATTACTTATGATATTGCTCGAAAGAAAAACTTTATGATGAGAGCAGCCTTGATGTGGACCATTAATGACTTTCCAACTTATGGCATGTTATCTGGGTGGGAGACTCATGGTAAATTGGCATGTCTGATATGCATGGAGGACACGAAGGCATTTACCTTGCACCATGGGGGGATGGCTTCTTGGTTTGACTCGCACCGTAGGTTCTTACCAAGCGATCATCCATTTCGAACGAATAAGAATGCCTTCATCAAGGGGGTAGTTGAAAATGAAGACCCACCACGCAGGTTGACATCAGAAGAGGTATGGAGAAGAGTTAAGGGTCTGCCAAAAGTAAAAGTTATAAATGGTGTTACTGAACGACCGAAGGCTTATGGAGAGTGACATAATTGGACAAAAAAAGTATTTTTTGGGATCTCGAGTATTAGAAAGATAATTTATTGAGACACAATCTCGATATTATGCACATTGAGAAGAATTTTTTTGACAACATAATTAAGACTGTGATGAATGTGAAGGGAAAAACCAGGGACAACAAAAAAGCTAGGAGGGACTTAGCTATTTACTACAGACGAAAAGACTTATTGTTGGTGGATCAGACTAATGAAAAGACCTTACAACCCAAAGCCAATTACACTTCTTCGCTCGCTGCCGCTGCTTCCTCTGCTTCGTTGCTCGCTTCTCAGTTCTGCTCCACTGCTCACTGCTCGCTGCCGCTGCTTCCTCTGCTTCGCTGCTCGCTTCTCAGTTCTGCTCCGCTGCTCGCCGCTCGCTGCTTCCTCGCTGCTCGCTGATCTCTGCACGCGACCTGCGTCTCCACTCAAACTGTCTGCCCGTCACTGGTGAGTGTATCTGAATGCTCAATTAAACGTTGCCCTTTTAATTTCTGTTTTGGTGGTGTAATGTGGAGTAATGGAATGTTTGAAAGAACTTCTGATTTTGTTTGGTTTAAGCTATCGCTGGTGATTTCCCCAACCCCCCCTTTTTTGTAATAATTTGATTTTTCTTTTCTCTATGTGTGTATTTTTGTTTTGGGATTTTTCTTTGAGGTACTTAATAAGTTAATTTGTGAATTGGATTTGGGCATGTTTAATATCTTTCATCTGTTTGAGTAAATGTTAAAAAAATGGGTTGTGGTGGTGTGGGGGTTAAATGCAAGCTTGCTTAAATCTGTAGTCACTTATTGGTATTGAATGCAAGCTTTGTTGATTTCATTTCCAAATCCTGAAGAGTTGTAACAAACCTGAGCCCCTCGAGAACCATCTCAAGCTTAGTGTAATTTGCAATCTCAAGTTTTTTAAGACTAGGCATGGCTCCTTTATCCAACTTCCACTCTTCAAGATTAGGCAAATCACTCACAAGCAAAGACCTTAGCTGAGGGAAACCTTTGCTAGAACACACTAATTGCTTTCCCAAGAATGAATCAAGTTGTAACTCAAGTAACCTTAAATTAGGAAGCTTCTTTAATGTTGTCATTGGATCCACAAGAAGTCCTGAACCTTGCAATTTTAGCTTGGCAAGCTTGGAAGAAATTTGATTTGGTTCTGGAAAATTCATTATAGGCCCCTCTATGTGCAACTTGTAAAGATTAGGACGTCCTATAACAACTTGGACAATTGGAAAATTCATTTTTCAGTACCATTGCCACACGATTCTCGGAGATATAAATGTCTCAATCTGTCCATGTTTCCTATCACATTTGGTATTCGTACAGTTGAATTTCCTGTGAGAAGATCAAGGGTATGCAAACACTTCAAATTCCCTATTGATGTTGGTAACTCATCAATTTTCGTGTTTCTTAGACTCAGAAACCTTAGGTGGATCAAGTAACCAATTTCTTTTGGTAACTTCCCTATCTGACCTTGTATTCCTTCCAAGTCTAAGACTCAAAGTAACTTGCATTTTTTGAAAACTGACTTCATCAAACCCCATTCACTTAGCCTAGCTGTTTTTTCATGGTAGCAAAGGAGAGATCTTAAATGGTGGTGGCTTTTCAAGTGTTTAGGGAAGAATCTATCAACATCTTGATCCAAATTACCAAGCTCTCACCATAAACTTAATTCTAGTGCTTACTTTGGTTTTCTCATTTATCATCCTCTCGTTGTAATTACTTTATTTTTTGGTCTTTGATTAATCCGAATTGATCTCAATAGACTCTCCTCTCATCCACTTATGCACTTCTTATTGGACTTTAAATTTCATAACTAAACTGAATCTGGATTTGTGAGTTAAATCAGATTCAAAACCGATATATAGACCCAAAATTGTAGGTTTGCATGGACAATATTATTTGTGAGCAAGGCTTCAACTAAAATTATAGCGAATGATTTTTTTTTTGAGTGGTTTATCCTCTCCTTGGAAGATGAGTACAAGGAGAGGTCTGATGTTTGTGTCTTTTATTTTATCCTCACCTTGGAAGATATAAGATTTAAGATTTAAGAACTATTAAGGAGAGGTCTTTTATTTTATCCTATCCGTCGTTTAATTGAACATCGAATATGAAAAGCTTTTACCTGCTTGCTTACTAATCAGTTCATGTGTTTCCTTTAGTCTTATACTAGAGTCATCCGCCCATTTTGGTTGAATAAGTTTGGTTAATATGGGTTCCCTGTTTAATGACATTTTTTATTGATAAAAGGGGTTGTTTGAAAGTCAGGATTCCTTGATGCTTGAATAAGGATATAGTATAGACACATATATGTATAGACTTATTTATATATACACTTTGTTTAATATTATTACATGTATTGCATGTGCTATGTATATAGACACATATATAGACATGTCATCAGGAGGACAAGACCCATCGCCACCCACTGGTGATAAAGGGAGGCAGCAAGTTGTTAGTACTAGTCGTCGTCGCAGGCCAAGGCCTCGCATCATTGCATGCGATGATAATTATTTGCCTATAGCGTTTACCCAGAGTGATCCACCTATTCAAACCACTGGCACTTATGTGCCTATAGCATCTACCCAGAGTGATCCACCTATTCAACCCACCGGCACTAGTACCTTTTCCCCAGGCACTAGTAGTTCTGTTATCTGATGCGTTCATAATAGCATATAGTTTGTTATTAGTTTTGCATTGCATAGTAGGCATTGTAGTGGTTTTTACCCATAGTTCTCATGCATTTTTGCTTGATTTAGATAATGCACTTGGTTTGAGTTCAATTGTGCAGAAAAGAAGGTTATTGGCCTAGGAAAGCGGAGCTAGATCACTTAGACGGATGTTGCAACCAACTCGGAGGCCAAAATAACAAAATATGGCAAGATCAGAGGAAAACACGGCCTGGCCGTGCCCTATGCCACGGCCGTGCCTTGGTGGATGTGAAGAAACTCAAGATTCAGAAAACAGTGAATAACACGGCCAGGCCGTGTTATCCAACACTACTGCGTCTCCGCTTCAAGAAACAACACGGCTTGGCCGCAGTTCTCCACCACGCCTGTCGGCCGCGATCCGCTATTCGTGCTTTAAAGCAAGACGGCCAGGCCGCGTTGCAGCTCCACTACTGCCGTCGCGACTCGGCCAGACTTTTATTTTTGTGCGTTTTGACTTAATTTTGGGATGTTTTTCAACCCTTTTGGTCCAGAACTATATATAGATAGAGGAAACATTGACCTAGGGGGTAACCTCTTGTTAGCATCTTGTGAGTTTGAATCAAGAACAAGTGATTCTAGGCAAAGTTGAGGAATCAATGGAGTCTTTTGCTGTTTCTACATCTCAATTGCTTGGTTCCTTCTCTTCCATGAGGAACTAATTCCTTTGTACTAGGGTAAGATGAACTTTGTGGATCCTTTTATGTAATTGAATTCAGAATTTTCAATGCAAGTTTGATGTATGTCATTTGATCAATTATCTCTTTTCTTAATGCGATTCTATGCTTGATCACCATGGGGTTGAACTAGGGTTTGACATCAATTGGAAAGTTGGGGTTTTAAACTTGCTTTGGGATATTTTGACATATCTATAGGGTTATAGGGATATAATTCTCTTTGGTATGAGTTTGTATGAATCCATATCCTTTATGCTTGATTTAATTAATTGGAGCCTAAGGGATTAGGGCTTATTAGTTGAATTAAAGGGATTAAGAGAAAATGAATTTTTGTTAATCTAATTTAGAGGATTTGAACTTAAAATACATGATCATTGCTTGCATTGGAATAGGATTCAAGAGCGTAAAGGGTGAGACAAAGGGATTCGAACCCTAGTCACTCTATTCTCCTTAATATCCAAATATATTGTCTCGTTAGTACTGTTTTTGTTGCTAAACAACTTTTTCAAACACATTCGTATTCGTCAATAGTTCAATTAGTTACAACTTTTGTTTAGTTAATAATTGGTCACAATCCCTGTGGATTCGATCTTTTATTACTTAACGACGAAATCGTTCACTTGCGATTTTGTTCAACAAGTTTTTGGCGCCGTTGCCGGGGATTGTTGAATTAATTTTTAACAAGGCAAACGAGTACCTTTTTGAACTATTTCTTTTATTTATTTTCTAAAAAAAAATTAAATTATTACATTAACTGTTGCTTTGCTACTGATCTTTCCCTTTAGTTTTGTGCATGCGAGGTAAACAAACAGGTGAACTGTTGTTTGACTCGGAGATCGAAAAAACAGCGAAGGCATTAAGGAAGAAGGCTAAGGAAGCAAAGCAACGACAAAAACAATCCTCTGCATCTACTTCTCAAGTCCCAACTCAAGAAGTGATGGGGGACCAACCACGCACTTTGGGTGATTTTGGGAGACGGAACAACCATGCAAGGGCTGTCAATGCCTACAACAGGTGGAGACAAATGCTAATTTTGAGATCAAGCCGGCATTGTTGAACACTCTCAAGCAAAGCCAATTCGCGGGGAATGAGATTGATGACCCAAATCAGCACCTGGTGAGTTTCTACGAAATCTGTGACACCTTTGCGGGCCGTGGAGTGATCGAGGAAGCAAGAAATTGAGGCTTTTCCTTGGACCTGCGAGAGAGAGCAAGAGATTGGCTACACACCTTGCCTACTGGAAGCATTGCAACTTGGGACGATTTGGAGGAGAAATTCATGACAAAATTTTTTCCACCCTCCAAGTTCATCAAAAGAAGAGGTGAGATTCATGGCTTCCAACAGAACCAAAGTGAGAACTTGTATGAGGCATGGGAGAGATTCAAGCTCCTCCTAAAGAGGTGTCCAGGACATGGATATGATGACTTCAACCAGATGCAAATGTTACGTAATAGTTTGAGGTGAACACCAGGATGATGTTGGATGCCTCACCGAGGTACAATCAACAACAAGACCGGCAGTAAGCAAGAACCTTGGTGGAGCAAATGGCTTCCAATGGCGATTATGTCGAGAATGATAGAGCGACACTTGGGTAAAAGAGAGTCCTAGAATTGGAAACACAAGATGCGCTCTTGGCTCAAAATAAATTAGTCTCTCAACAATTGGAGGCTATCACAAAAGAGTTGAAAGCACCGAAAGTGGGAACCTCTTCCTCTGCTCAGGTGAACCAAGTAAATCAAAGTTTGAGATGTGACTTACGCCAAGGGCCTCATGAGAATGGAGGGTGTGATACTTTGGGAGACTCCAAGGAGCAAGCTAATTACATGGGTAACTTCCAAAGGCAAGGAGGGAATCCATATTCTAACACCTATAATCCAGTGGAAGAATCATCCCAACTTCTCTTGGAAGCAACAGGATAATTCATCATCGAGCAACCCTCCACAACCTCCCAAGCAAGAGAAGCCAAATCAAGCTGGAGGAAGCTCTTACCCAATTCATGAAGATGACTCACCAAATTTCCGAACCATGAGTCACATTTCAAAAATCGGGAGGCTTCTATTAAGATTCTGGAAAATCGGATCGGCAACTCTCAAAGCAACTTGCAGAACAATCAAAGGTAAGTTTTACGCTAGCACAAGAGATAACCCCAAAACTGAAAATTGTAGTGTAGTTACTTTGAGAAGTGGAAAACCTTTGTCTCAAGTAGAGAAAAAGAAAAGAGTGAAAAGAGTGAAAAAGAAAAAGTGATAGAAAAAGAAAGAGTGGAAATAGAAGAAGGGGTTGAAAAAGAAAAGGGAGAAGTTGAAAATGAGAGAAAAGAAAATATTGAGAAAGGAGAGAAAAAAGAGGGTGAGGAAGACAATGTTGCTACTGACAATTTGCAGGTACAAGAGAAACCAAAAATTATTCAGCCACATATGAAGCTTCCTTATCCTCATCTGAGCAAGAAGAACCAGAAGGATGAACAGTTTGCTAAGTTCATGGACATTTTCAAGCGTCTCCAAATCAACATTCCTTTTGCAGAAGCTCTTGAGCAAATGCCCACATATGCAAAATTTATGAAGGAGTTGTTGATCAAAAAGAGAAGGTTCAAGGAGGATGAGACGGTAGCATTGACTGAAGAGTGTAGTGCCATTATCCAAAGGAAGATTCCTCCAAAGATGAAGGATCCGGGAAGCTTTACAATTCCTTGCATTATTGGGAATTTGCACATTGGAAAGGCTCTCTGTGATTTGGGAGCTAGCATTAATCTGATGCCCCTCTCTATGTTGAAACGGTTGGGAGGAGGTGAAGTCAAGCCTACCAAGATGTCTTTGCAACTGGCAGATAGATCGGTGAAATACCCCTATGGAATACTGGAGGATGTGCTGGTTAGAGTTGACAAGTTCTTGTTCCCAGTGGATTTTGTTATCCTTGATATGGAAGAGGACAAGGAGGTCCCTCTTCTTCTTGGAAGACCTTTCCTAGCTACAGGGAGAGCCTTGATTGATGTGCAACAAGGTAAATTGATATTGAGGTTCCAAGATGAGAGTGTGACATTTAATGTCTTTGAAGCTATGCGGCATCCAGATGATATTGAGAGGTGCTCTAGAGTTGATGTAATTGACGACTCCGTTTTGGAAATCATCAAACAAGACCAACCTTCACACCCACTAGAGAATGTGTTAGTGAATTCCATTGAGAAGGTGGATGAGGAGATGGAAGATGAAATTGAAAGATGTCTTGCACAACTTGAAGCTCTACAAGTTGAAGAAGTTGTTATGAAAATGAAGGAGGATTTGCAAGGTGGTGAGTTAGAAAAGAAAGTTAGCCCGGAATTAAAGCAATTACCCCCACACTTGAAGTATGATTTTCTTGGGGATGATGCTTTTAATCCGGTGATCATTAGTAGCTCTTTGTCAAAGCTGGAGGAGGAGAAGCTAGTGAGAGTACTTAGAGCACATAAAGAGGCAATTGGATGGACCATCTCAGATTTAAAGGGGATCACCCGACCTTTTGCATGCATAAGATCAAGTTAGATCAAGAGTTTAAGCCGCTTGTTCAACCACAGAGAAGGCTAAATCCGGTTATGAAAGAAGTTGTGAGGAAGGAGGTATTGAAGCTTTTAGAGGCGGGATGATCTATCCTATTTACGACAAAGGCGTGGGTGAGTCCAAGACATGTGGTTCCAAAGAAAGGGGGATAGCGGTTGTAAAAATGAAAAAATGAGTTGATCCCTACTAGAATCACTGTGGTGGCGAATGTGCATTGTCTATAGGAAATCGAACCAAGCCACTTTCGGAAGGATCATTTCCTCTCCCGCTTATGGACCAAATGCTGGAAAGGTTACCGACAAGCCTACTATTGTTTTTACGGATGGGTACTCAGGTTACAATCGGATATCCGCCAACCCGTAAGATCAAGAGAAGACAAGATTCACCTGCCCATTTGGAGTCTTTGCATATAGAGCGGATGCCCTTCGGTCTTTGCAATGCGCCCAAGAACTTTTCAAAGGTGCATGCTTTCTATTTTTGCTGATATGATTGAAAAATCTATTGAGGTATTTATGGATGACTTCTCTGTTTTTGGAATTTCTTATGATGATTGTCTGGGTAACTTGGAAAATGTTCTCAAAAGGTGTAAGGAGACCAATTTGGTATTGAATTGGGAAAAATGCCACTTCATGGTAAAGGAAGGCATTGTTCTGGGACATAAAATCTCATTTAAGGGGATAGAAGTGGATAAGGCAAAAATTGAAGTGATAGAGAAGTTGCCTCCTCCGTTGAATGTGAAAAGAGTGAGGAGTTTCATTGGGCATGCTGGATTTTATAGACGGTTCATCAAGGACTTCTCCAAGATTGCTAAGCCACTTTGCAATCTCCTCATCAAGGATGTCTCATTTAAATTTGACCCAGATTGCTTGAAGGCATTTGAGTTATTGAAAGAGAAACTTATTTCAGCTCCTGTGATAGTTGCACCCGATTGGGACTCACCGTTTGAGTTAATGTGTGATGCTAGTGATTATGCGGTGGGGGCTGTTTTGGGGCAAAGAAGAGAGAAGTTCTTTCATGCCATTTATTATGCTAGCAAGGTGTTAAATGAGAACCAAGTTAACTATGCTACCACAGAAAAAGAATTGCTTGCCATAGTGTTTGCGCTAGAAAAAATCCGTTCCTATTTGATTGGTTCCAAGGTTGTGGTGTTTACTGATCATGCGGCAATAAAATATCTTATGACTAAGGTTGAATCCAAGCCAAGACTCATTCGATGGATTTTGTTGTTGCAAGAATTCGACCTTGAGATCAAAGACAAAAAGGGGAGTGAAAATGTGGTGGCTGATCATTTGTCCAGGTTGGAGAACACTGAGGTTACAGTTAGGGAGTTAGACATTCTAGAGGAGTTCCCAGATGAAAAACTGTTGGCTGTGACTGAGAGGCCTTGGTTTGCAGATATGGCAAATTTTAAAGCTGCTGGTGTTATACCTGAGGAATTAACTTGGCAACAAAAGAAGAAGTTTTTCAAAGATGCCAATTACTTCATTTGGGATGATCCCTATCTCTTCAGACAAGGCCCAGATGGAACTCTTAGAAGGTGTGTTGCGCATGATGAGGCGCAGAAAATTTTATGGCATTGTCACAATTCACCATACGGAGGTCATTTCAATGGTGAACGTACAGCTGCAAAAGTGCTTCAATCTGGATTCTACTGGCCTTCAATTTTCAAAGATGCTTATACTCATGCAAAAAGTTGTGACAAGTGCCAGAGGACGGGAAGCATTTCCAAGAGGAATGAAATGCCCTTAAACTCCATTTTGGAGGTTGAGCTTTTTGATTGTTGGGGCATTGATTTCATGGAACCATTTCCCTCCTCATTCTCTAACCAGTATATTTTGGTAGCTGTGGATTATGTCTCAAAGTGGGTAGAAGCAGTGGCAACTCAAGTAAGTGATTCTCAGACTGTTGTGAAATTCATAAAGAGGAACATCTTTTCTCGGTTTGGGGTCCCTAGAGTTTTAATTAGTGATGGTGGTGTGCATTTTTGTAACTCAAAGTTGGAGGCTGTGCTGAAAAAGTATGATGTGAAGCACAAAGTCACCACTCCTTACCACCCTCAAAGTAATGGGCAAGCTGAAGTGTCAAACAGGGAGATTAAGAAGATACTTGAGAAGACAGTGAGTGCCTCAAGGAAAGACTGGGCCCATAAGCTGGATGATGCTTTGTGGGCATACAGGACAGCTTATAAATCCCCTATGGGGTTGTCTCCTTACCAGCTGGTTTATGGCAAAGCTTGTCATTTTCCAGTTGAGCTTGAGCATAAGGCGTTTTGGGCCCTTAAGTTCTTAAATTTTGATTCAACTCTGGCAGGAGAGAGAAGAATTTTGCAGCTGCACGAGTTGGATGAAATGCGTTTGCAGGCTTATGAGAATGCCTCCATCTACAAACAGAAGGCCAAAGCTTATCATGATAAGCACATCGTACAGAGAACTTTCTTTCCTGGGCAGCAATTGTTACTGTTTAACTCTCGTTTGAATTTATTCCCGGGCAAACTCAAGTCCAAGTGGTCGGGACCTTTTGTGGTAAAAGAAGTGATGCCACATGGAGCAGTAGAGGTGGAGGAGCCTTCATCTCAAAGATCGTTCAAGGTTAATGGGCAACGTCTGAAGCATTATTTGGGAGGAGAGCTTGACAGGGCAAAGGTTGCTCTAGTCTTGCGAGAGCCTTGAGCATACCATCACGCGTCAAGCTAGTGACGTTAAAGAAGCGCTTCTTGGGAGGCAACCCAAGGTGTAGAAGAGTGCATCCATATATATTGAAAAAAAAAAAGAAAGAAAGAAAAAAAGGGGGCAGTGCTGTGACACACGGCCTGGCCGTGTCCTATGCCACGGCCGTGTGGGTTCAAAAAAAAAATTTGGGGGAGACACAGTGAATAACACGGGCCAGCCGTGCCATTTGGCACGCCCGTGTTCGAGAAAAAAAAATTTTGTGTGGGAGAAACAGTGAAGAACACGGGCTAGCCGTGTCCTATGGCACGCCCGTGTTCAAGTGTCCTTCAGCCAGAAGTTGCGTGCCTCAGTGCGCGTGCCCTTACCCAATCCCTCCCCAAGCCAATCACAACCATCCATTCCCTTTCATTTGAAATCTGTGGCCCTGATGCAGACCTACCATACCTATCCTACACCTAACCACACCACAGTAGAGCCCAAAATACCCATTTCAACAGCACACGCCCGTGTGCTTTCTCCTCCTTCATTCCAGACCTAAAAATTTTTCCTCCTCCCTACTGCCGCGGCGCCCATCTTCTTCTCTTCATCCTCCCTAATTCCATTCTCCCTCCTCCGTCCTCTCCACCTCGTCCTCTTCACCCACCCCCCCTCTCCAATCGTCGCACCTCCTCAACCACCCTTCCACCATTTTCTCCTTCCACCGCAACTACTACCACCATCTCCCCCTCCACTCACCTCGTCCTCTTCACCCACCCCCTCCCCATTCACGCCGCAACCACCACACCTTCAGCCACGCCCCCCTCCCTTCCTTCCATCTTCTTCACCTCCACCCGAAACCCATTTTTCATTTTTTTTTATTTTCACATTACCTGTGTGTTTGTGCTTCTTTGTGTGGTGCGATTCTGAGGGTAAAATGGCATCAAAAAGGCAAAGGGGTGATGCCTCAGGCACAAAAGAGCCAGCATTGGCCAAGGGCAAGGGAAAGGGCAAGAAAAAAGTCACTGAAAATCCTCATGGCATCCAATTTCGTGACGATGTCCAAGAAGTAAGGTATAACTCTCTGGTTGTAAGAAATCGTGTCCCCACCCGTTATATGGATGAATCTGCACTGTTAATTCTAGGCCTGCTAGATGATGTCCAGTACTTATTTGCTAATGTGGGTTGGACAAAATTTGTGGGGTTGAAAAGTTTTACTTATGCAAGAATTACTCTGGAATTCCTCTCATCCGTTAATGCCAATGTCTCATATGCGGAGGGATGGCCAGAGGACCACCAGGACAATTTGATAACCTTTAGGTTATTCAATACGGAGCATAGCCTGTCACTGAGCCAATTCAATGCAATATTTGGATTGCCATATGGTGGTCACCGAAAAGTCCCCAATGATTTCTCTGCAAGACAATTTTGGTACTTGCTAACCAAGTCCGACACCTATGACTCCTCTTCATCCAAATCATCAAAGTTGCGAAACCCCTGTTTTCGCTATGTTTACAGAGTAATGTCAAACACATTGTTTGGCAGAGGGGATAGTGACGGCATTGTCCGTCAGTCGGAACTTATGTTTTTGTGGAACATGCTGCACCCAGAATTTCAGTTAGATGCAGGTTCTCATTTGATCACCCACATGGTTAAAGTAAGGAAAGCTTCAGCCAGAAAAATTGTTATTGGTGGTTTAATCACCCCTATTGCTGAGGCTCTGGGCTATAGAACCTCCGGCCTCCCAATTGTTCGTGGGAGCACACGCTTGGACATGGAAGCCTGCTTGGCAATGAGAATGATAGTCCGGGAAGGCCAATGTTATTGTTTGGTGCTACCTGATACTGAGGAAACTCATCCTCTACCTGACCAGGAGCACACCACTATCAGAGACCAGAGGAATTGGAATTTTCCCGGAGGCCCCCAACCTGAGCCCCTTCAAGAGGAGAGACCTGAGGCACCCCCACAGAGACCTGAGGCCCCTGGCAGTTCTTCACATTACTATGCTCCACAGCCACCTCCCGGTTCATATGCCGCTCTTCAGGAGGAGATGGCTGCTCAAAGGGCCCAGTTGACAGATCTTGACAACACCGTCCACGGTATTCAGGACATGGTCTCGGCATTGTATAACTGGCACCTCCAGCAGTATCCTGGCCAGTTTCCTCCTCCGCCCCCACAGTGAGTCCTCTCTTGCATCATCCCTATCTCAGTTAAATTGTTTACATTGGGGACAATGTAAATTGTTAAGCTTGGGGTAGGGCGTTTAAATTTTTGCATTTAGTTTTGCAGGTTAGGTTTGCATTTTTAGTTTAATGTTTGCATATTTGTTTTAATTGTTGTTTTGTTCACATCATTTTATCCCCCAATTGTACGCTATCCTCTTGTGTTTTGGCATGTGTGCTACAATCCTTTTGAAATTTGAGATTGCATGATTTGGAACCCAATTATTTTGTTCTTGTGATGGGCTTCAAGGCAGTATTCTTAATGTACATAGGGATAATCTTTGGATAAGTTGAGAATTAGCATGTGGCACTCTGATTTGATGTTTCTCACTGGTTTCAACTTCTAAATGTGAGACTTGAGCTTAATATTGGGGCTTTCACTTCATCATGTTTATATGCCCCCTTCTCCTTGTATGAGTGCGTCCATCCTAATTGTGTTCTCTAGAACTTGACTTGAAACCGTTTCAAAACTTGAAAATTTTTGTCAACACACTTGAACATGATTTAGGCAATTTAGGCATGTTTCAAGCCTCTGTTTGTTAAATGAAAACTTCCTCTAGTTGCCCCTTTTGAGCCTGAAATGAAATTAATTTTCTTGTTACCCAGGTGATTGCTAAATGTTACAGTACCTTTTAAAGTATGTGTAAGGGAGCAATTAGTTGTGAATCTTGTGTAAATTATGCAGTGCTTGAAATTTGGGACCTCTGCTGTTATTCAATTCCTCCCCAGTAATTGCAAAAATCTCAAATGGGGGAGGAAACAAAAAAAAAGAGAAGAGAAAAATATATAAAATAAAATAACAGAAGAGGAGCAAAATAAAAAGGTGTTGAAAACGAAAAGGAGTATGAATTGTTCCGCTTATGCTGCTTTAAAAGGGTTGTTTTATTTGTCTATTATTTTAGCCCTTGTGTTTCCCCTTTCTGGTTTTTATCCCACCGTACAAGAAAAATCCCACTACTAATGCTACAACCTTGCAAAGACCTTTTGATTCTTGTGTGTTTTCATGAATTGTATGCTGAGATTTGGTTAATAGTCAAGCTTATGGTAGAACACTTTCATGGATGGATTTGAGCGATTTGTCATAACCTTTAAACACTTGGAGAGTTGTGAGGAGAGAGCCCTATCAGTGAGAGACGTGATTCCAGAGCGCCTGATTATCTAATTGGACTTGATTTTGGTTGTCCCCTTTGTCTGTTCTAGCCTTTAGCCTATTGCTTGAATGTGCTATTATCTCGGGTTCCTTATTTATTGCGTCTCTTGTTTCTTTGCTTATCTTTGGCCACTGCAATTGTTTGAGGACAAGCAAGATTCTAAGCTTGGGGTAATTTGATGCGTTCATAATAGCATATAGTTTGTTGTTAGTTTTGCATTGCATAGTAGGCATTGTAGTGGTTTTTACCCATAGTTCTCATGCATTTTTGCTTGATTTAGATAATGCACTTGGTTTCAGTTCAATTGTGCAGAAAAGAAGGTTATTGGCCTAGGAAAGCGGAGCTAGATCACTTAGACGGATGTTCAACCAACTCGGAGGCCAAAATAACAAAATATGGCAAGATCAGAGGAAAACACGGCCTGGCCGTGCCCTATGCCACGGCCGTGCCTTGGTGGATGTGAAGAAACTCAAGATTCGTAAAGCGATGAATAACACGCCAGGCCGTGTTATCCAACAGTGCCGCTGCTTCGCCAAGAAACAACACGGCTTGGCCGTGTTCTCCACCACGCCTGTGTCGCGCATCCGCTATTACGTGCTTTAAAAGAAGACGGCCAGGCCGTGCCAGCTCCACTGCCGTACGCGACTTCGGCGGACTTTTATTTCTACGCTTTTTGACTTAATTTTGAGATGTTTTTCAACCCTTTTGGTCCAGAACTATATATAGATAGAGAAAACATTGACCTAGGGGGTAACCTCTTGTTAGCATCTTGTGAGTTTGAATCAAGAACAAGTGATTCTAGGCAAAGTTGAGGAATCAATGGAGTCTTTTGCTGTTTCTACATCTCAATTGCTTGGTTCCTTCTCTTCCATGAGGAACTAATTCCTTTGTACTAGGGTAAGATGAACTTTGTGGATCCTTTTATGTAATTGAATTCAGAATTTTCAATGCAAGTTTGATGTATGTCATTTGATCAATTATCTCTTTTCTTAATGCGATTCTATGCTTGATCACCATGGGGTTGAACTAGGGTTTGACATCAATTGGAAAGTTGGGGTTTTAAACTTGCTTTGGGATATTTTGACATATCTATAGGGTTATAGGGATATAATTCTCTTTGGTATGAGTTTGTATGAATCCATATCCTTTATGCTTGATTTAATTAATTGGAACCTAAGGGATTAGGGCTTATTAGTTGAATTAAAGGGATTAAGAGAAAATGAATTTTCGTTAATCTAATTTAGAGGATTTGAACTTCAAATACATGATCATTGCTTGCATTGGAATAGGATTCAAGAGCGTAAAGGGTGAGACAAAGGGATTCGAACCCTAGTCACTCTATTCTCCTTAATATCCAAATATATTGTCTCGTTAGTACTGTTTTTGTTGCTAAACAACTTTTTCAAACACATTCGTATTCGTCAATAGTTCAATTAGTTACAACTTTTGTTTAGTTAATAATTGGTCACAATCCCTGTGGATTCGATCTTTTATTACTTAACGACGAAATCGTTCACTTGCGATTTTGTTCAACATTATCCCTGAGACGATGGTCGATCGGCCCCACACTACTGACCCAGCTTCAGGAGGTAACACTACTCATTCACCTTCACCGTCAGATGGAGAGGATGGCGTCGACATTGATGAGTTGTAGGATGATTATATTGAGGAGGAGTGTTTGCGTGACGGTCGAGTCATTATCAGACCTGTTGGGGACTCGTAAGTATTAATTGCTTTTATTAATTATTTGAATTTATTAATTTTCATTGATTGACATGTTTTTTATTTGTTAAGGTTTCTTCTTTCAAAACCGGCTTCTAAAGCAATCACTGTTGTTATCAAGGAGAAGTATCAACAACCCTGGACCACATGGAAGGAAATTAAAAGTAACAAAAATGATAAAGCCATGATGTTTAATGCTTTCAAAGTAAGTTGCAAATTATTATTTCATGCATATGTATTGATGTTATTATTTCATGCATATGGTATTTTTAATTTTAATTATGCTTATTTATTAACCAATTTATTTTTGTTATATGATACAGGGCAAATGTACTTGGGATAAAGAGCACGAGGCACATGTGGAGAAAAACTTTCATCGTAGAGTTGGAGCCCGCCTCGCTGACATGTTTAGGGACGCCCGTCAAAAGGACAAACGTACCAAATAGATAGGAGTTAATATTTAGGAGGTGTTGTGTTAGCAGCATTGGAGGGGCGACAAATGGCAGAAATCTTCGGAGGTGGCAAAGAAAAATAGGGTATCTGAGAAAGGTGGTAGTCTACACACAGGAGGATCTATCAACACCGCACAGATACAGAAGCGCATGGTACACACACGAGTTACTTTTATATAATTTAAACTTAATTCGTTACCATTGATTTTAATTACATGTTACTACTATGTCTCCTTAATATTGTAGGAGAGGTCTTTAAAGCGACCAGTGGCATTACACGAGTTGCATCGCCGTGTCCATATTCAGAAGTTTGATAATGACTTCGTTGATGAGCGATCGAGTCTGACTCAGGTAATAATTTTATATTTACTTATTTAGTTTAATTCTCATGTTTTTGTCATTAATTTTGATTTATTGTTTTTTATTATGCATATTAGGTGGATTTTGAGAACTAGATGACTCAGTATCGGTCTTAGACTTAGTCTATTACCCCAGAGGAGGAGAATCGTGTTCAGCTAAGTAAATGGGTGGATGTTGCTGGTGGAAAGTACAAGGGTCGAGTGTATGGTGCTGGGGTCCTTTCTTCATGCTACAAGGAAGGGGCCTTTCACCTCGATGCTACTACTTCTTCTAACTCCAATACTGGGCACTCTCACACTGATGATCTGGTGAGGAGGTTGGTTACTGCAGAGCATGAGGCACTTGAGGCTAAAAAGGGGCAGGAGGAATTGCAGTCAAAGGTTGATTAGATAGCTGAGCAGTAGAGTCAGATGCAGAGACAGTTGTCAGCATTAGTGCAGCAATAGGCCAGGCCACCGCCACCTCCCCAGCAGTACTACTACGTGCCATCGCAGCCACATCAGTACTATCAATCCCAGGCAATGCCATCAACACAGCAGTACTACCGGCCTCAGCCGCCTATGCCTCAGCCACTTATGCCGCAGCCGCAGCCACAGCCAGGCCAGCAGAACATCGGGGCAGATGATATGGCTTTTTTTTCTAGGCATGATGGTGATGGTGGTGGTCACGAGGACAATGATTATTATGATGGACCATCATGATGATTAGATATGATGACATATTTATATGTATTGAATATTATTTGCGGATTTTATGTATGTTTTTATCGGATTTATTTGATGAGTTTATTTATATTTTTATCGAATTATTATGTATCTTTTATTATATATTAATAGCAAATTAATAATAATTATAAAATTATAATTATAATTAGCAATATAATTAATATTAAATAATTATATATATAAAAAATTACCAGAATGCTATCCAGAATTTAATTTTCGAAAAGTAAAAAAGAAAAGACAAAAAATGGTCATTACCTACGGAATTTTCCGTCAGTAAGTTGGGTAAATTATCGACGAAACAATCCGTCGGTATTTTACCTACGGATTTTTTTAAAAATCCGTCAGTAACCGTTACTGACTAGTGATTAATTGACAAAAATCCGTCAGAAATAACCTGTTTCCTATAGATTTTGGCGCCTTACCTACGGATTCTGGCCATATGTAATCCATGAATTTCTTGTAGTGTAAAGATTAATCCAAATCTGAAATATTAAACCCAAATAAACTAATATTGAAACGATTAATACTCAAATAAACTAATATTCAATTGGCATGAAAGCCAATTATTAATTCCTAAAAATAAAACAATGATAACGTAGCAGACGTAAGATTAATTGAATCACGTAATACCCAATTGACTTGGACTTACTTAGTTTGAATTTCCAACCAATCGAAATCATGGATTATTGGAATTGGATGCAAAGGTCAAATGCATGTGCTGCTGGTCTTTCCTTCTTTTGAAACGCACGGGGCTATATCATTGCTTAGTGTATGTTTGGTTCTGCAGTGTCGAAAATTGATTTTAATTGAACTGATTTTGTTTAAAATTGAGTTGAACGTAATGTGATTTATGTTTGGATACATTAGTGAAAAAACAATTTTTATCAAGTCATATTGTTTGGATAGGTTGAATCAAAATTGCTTTTCAGTATGCAATTACCAAAATGGGTCTTAACATATATTAACATATATACATAAAACTAGATTTCATTTCCATTTTGGATAATTATTTAAATTTATGTTAAATTATTAAATTTTATATAATTGTATAATATTTTAATTTACGTTAGTATAATTCTTTAAAAATTTGAGGGATTTTCTGATTGATTGCATCTGGGTTAAGGTCTCACGATAAATCAATTTAAAGAAATTTTTAGAAAACTCTTCCTCCGAGTTTTGTGAAATTTGGGATTGAAAGGTCCTCCTAAGTCAGACAATGTAAGGACACGAGCACAACATCTCTGCCGCCAGACCAAATGGAAAAATGCTTGACAGAGTTGCTTCAAGGACGACACGTGTGTACAATATCAATACCAAACAGACCAGATGCAAAAATGCTTGATGGAGTGTATACCACCGACTGTCTTCACACATCAATACAGAAATGAAATCAGGCAACAGGGAGAGGGGTAAAACTGAGAAACCATATCTGAGTTGAACAGAATTGATTTCAGCCAGAAGTAGAAGCTACATAAAGTTGCTTCAGCTAGAATCAATTTTAGATGGAAGAATGGATTTTTCAATTGGGAGCCAAACATTCTTTCAACTCAAGCAAATCACTTTTACCATTGTAAACATGGGGTGGTTCCTACTCAACGCAGAACCAAACAGAGGCTTTAAAGAAGAAACACAAGGATTACGTTAATCAACTTCATGCAATGTCGGATATTATATGCTTGAATCAAGGAGTTGATAATTAAAGCCTTAATGTGCCTTGGTTTTGCTTTACGCAGAACAACCTTAATGTGCACAATAATCAACTGAATTAGCTCCAGCTGCACCATTGAACATTTCATGGTTTCTTTGTAGGTTTCCTTCCACGTATTTAAGGCACTCATGATCACATTATTCTCCCCTTCTTCAAAAGGATTTGTCCTAAAACCCGCGGCATACTTGTCGGTCAAAAACATGGAACTCCTTTGTCTTGGACACATCTTCTTGTGTGAGCAAATACCAGGATAAAAAAACAAGTCTTGCCTTTTCAACTTCACTTTCTCTCTCTTCATTGTGAGATACAATATCTAAACCATCAAACAATTTAGCCACATTAGGATCACAATAATATTTTAAGAAATCTCTTAGCACAAGAACGATGGAAACTCTAGTAGCATCTGAATATGTTTCTTTCCAAATGCTCATGTCATTCATATTTGTATCAGGAGATGACTTACGAATTGGGGGAGATTTGACAAAGAAAGAGGCATACCACATTCCCAATTAGCATATATGTAGTTAAAAAAATGATTTGAACCATGGTTACAATAAGGATTCCAAGACACTATATATACAACACACACAGGAAGTCAAAAGTCGAAACATGTCTCTTCAGTCTTCACAGTGTCCGGGAGGTTTGATCTAAATGCACTGGCCAATAGTACACACATCTTTCAATGAATTACATCAAAAATATTACGAAAAATAAAATGTAAATTGAAAAGACAGTTATACCCTTAGCTATATAACCGAGCTATTTATAAACCGTTAATGTCAAACCTGTAATTTTAGACTTGACTCATTTAAATAATCAAACTCAATCTCAAATTTTGAGTTTATTTATTTAATTAAACAAAAGAGTTTGACCGAACATTTAACGAATAGAGATCGAATTAGTCACAAATAGCTCAAATCATTTATATCTGATGAAAGTAGGTGTTTACATTAATTAAAATATCGAAGACAATAGTAAGGGTTATTTTATGTTATTTTCTCATATCTTAAATTCATTAGCGGGTTTTCAAGATTATCTGGAGGTCTCGGGTTCAAACTCATGAAATTAACAATTCTAACAATTACTAACAACTAATATTTGTCTATAAAAAAAAATACTTCTGAACGCTCATTCACAACCACTCACCACTGTTAAGATGTTTGTTACAATAAATAGGTTAATAAAAAAAAGCAATAAATTGTATTGAAATCTGCAAAGCAAAACAATGAATTGTATTGAAATCTGTTAATTTATTGAAATCTTCTAAATTTAATTTCAAATACTCACTCTAAGGAATAAAGTCTCAATTCACACGGACTAAGAAAATGTATTAAAAATAACTTTTTCTAATCAATAATGCTAAACCTCACGAGACACGTTTCGTGAGAGTGGACACGAATGACGTCGTGAAAGCAATAACGGTGAGTCATCTCTCTTTTGTCTTCCTTTAACTCTCTCTGATTAAAAAATAGATGAAGAAGAAGAGGGAAGCCAGATGGAAACAAGAACACAGTCATTGCAGAAAATCGATGGAGGATTACTCTTTTTTTTTACAAGCACTATAAATGTTAAATGCTTCATGAAAAATGAGTCTTGATTTCCTCTTTTCTTCCCTTTCCTCCACTACCATATTACTGCCATGGCTATTGTTGCTTAATCAATTGTTCCCAACAACTTTCTCAAATCCATGGGCAAGATGCTCTCTCTATTATGACATGAAAAAACAATAAATAGACAAAATACTCACTTAAATATGTAAGTGAAATTGCAATCAAAACAAACACATCACAAACTCTTCATCTGACAGTGGTAGTTGGGGTGGTAGGTTGGAGAGAGATTAGGGTGGTGGCTGCAGTGACAATTTGCAGAGGTGATGAGATGTTGTGGGTTCACACTTCACAAGTGGTAGTTGCTATTTTGAAGGAAAGGTGGTATTAGATATTTTTAATTTTGTAGTATTTTTTAAAAAAGAATTCCTTAAGCTGAAGTGCTCGAGTGTTCAAAAACAAATTCGTGAAATTCGTGCAATTACATCACTCTTTTATAATTAATACTCTTAAAAAATTCTTAAAGTAGTCTTTTTATGAACTAACCCACTTGTATAAGAAATAAGTTATCTCATTAATATAAATCTCACTTTAAATAAGGGTATAAATAAAAATTAGATATTTAATACATTTAAAAGTTGATGTTGTTTTTATAATTAGAATCGAAAAAATGATCGTTTTATTTCTTATAAAAAATGATCGGAGAGAATATTATTTTTAAAGTTGATGTTGTTTGTTATCAATTGATTCCGTTAATGCAATTTTTTTTTGACGTGATTAATGCAAAAATTAATTTTAACAAAAGTCAAAACTAAACATATCTGTCGGTGAGTATCTTTTCATGGTCATGCATTGAACTAACATGTAGCTAGGGTTGCTGAATATTTATGGCAACTTACTTTCATTTTGTCGGTTAAGTTATTTTTTACAGACATGTCTTTTCATAGTCATGCTCATGCATTCATACTAACTTGTACTCCCTCCATTTTTATTTTTATTTTTACTAAATACATATATTTTTTAATAAATATAAAAAATAACTTTCACTTATAAACAAAAATGGAGAGAGTAGATGATATGAATATTGATGACAAGTTTCTTCTATTTTGTTTTTATTTTTTATTTTTTCTTTCTTTTTATTCTCTAATTAAAAAAAACATCCATTCCTACTTCCTAAAAACAACATATATGATGTTCATAACAAAATACTACTCTCTCCGTCTCATATCTTTAGTGGTTTAAGGTTTATACACACAGACTAATGAATCATTTAATTGAAGTATGTTTTTACTAAAATAGTCTTATTAATTGCTGCAGGTTCCAAAATAATCAATTAAGTATTTGTGGGGTTGTGTCAATTTTCAATGTAAAAGACAATAAATATATGAAAAGTATACTTAGAAAAAAAATGTGAATTATATCTTGAATTTATAAAACACTCAGTGTTTTGAAATAAAAAAAATTTGTTAAAACTACCAAAGTTATGAAATGGAGGGAGTAGTATATATGATAAACAAAAGGATAAATTTTGAATTCCATATATCATCAAGCTTCCATGTTTCTGATTCGTTTCACCTAAATAATCAAAAAATTCACAACAGGGGGAGCACAATCAACCATTCACGTACGCACTCTCCCAAATTAACATATAAAGCGATTCAAAAAGTACTACAAGCAAAGCAAATGAACTAATCAAGAAGACAAAGTGACAAACAAACCTTTGTATTTAATTTGAGCTTCTGTACCCTCTTGGCTTAACCTAGGCAAACATGAAATAGCAGTGAGATATTGGCACGGCTCAATCAAACCTAAAACCCACACACAACATCTTATTCTTTTCTTTATGTACCCCTCTTTGATGCAAACCGTGTGTTTTATCATTTTGTCTGAGTGAACCAGGCCAATATCACAATAACTACTTCATATGCAGAGAAGAGAAGGCAAGAAGGCACCGGTGAATGAGGGTGGAAGTGTTCCTTCGAAGGTTGTGTGAGTGTGAGAATGAATGTCTTGGATGATATTTAAGATTTCACAAGAGGGTCTCTGAACATAGCATTTAAAACCTCGACTACCAAAGCATAAAGCTTGGACATAGCATTTAAAACCATAGCTTTCCCTCCATTCCCCTTTTTTGTTTTTCCCGAGAATGTTTTAGGTATGCGACCGCACAAAGACTCATTTTTTAAAAGACACGGAATAGTATGAAAATTCTACTTAATATATAAAATAAAAATTTTATAATATTAAAACTTGAGGGGCCAGTTTTATTTTAAATTCTAGGTCTAAAACTTGGCAAATTCTTGAATTAGACGTCCCAAAAACATTTTTTTACTACTAATTTTTTACAGCTCAATCCTTTTTTGTAAGTTCTAATTACCACTCTTTTTCATAAGGCTCTGTTTTGATTTAAACCCTATTTTTTTTCCTTATTGTTCATATGCGCCTCCATCAATAAACAAAACATTGAAACAACAAATAATCAACAACAAAATGAAAAGAAAAAAACATTTCTGAGGACAGCTTTTCTGAGGTTTCGTGGAAGCGTCCGGTGTTGGATGGTATTAATTTCCCACAAATCTCTGCTGAAGATAACGATTTTCTTTTGGCGCCATTCTCGGACTTAGAAATCAAAGAGGCGGTTTGGAGTTGTGATGGAAACAAGAGCCCAGGCCCGGATGGCTTCAACCTCAACTTCTTTAAAACTTGCTGGGAGACTATTAAATCTAATGTTTGCTCTTTTATGCAGGAAGTTCTGATTCGACTCATCTACCCAAAGCTATGGTCGCTTCCTTCATAGCTTTAATCCCTAAGAAAGATAGCCCACATGGACTTAACGATTTTCGTCCAATTTCTCTTATAGGAAGCATCTACAAGATTCTGTCTAAGCTGTTAGCTGCAAGATTGAAGAAGGTGCTGGACAAGGTTATCTCTAAGTGTCAAACGGCTTTCTTACCTGGTAGACAAATTCTGGACGGCGTGGTAACGATAAATGAAGTATTGGACTTGGTGAAGAGAAGAAAACAGAAGTGCTTGATGCTGAAGGTTGACTTTAGAAAAGCTTACGACTCGGTATCTTGGAGTTATCTGGACTACATGATGACAAGATTGGGATTTAGCCAACAATGGAGAAGGTGGATGATGTCATGCGTTTCATCGAACTCAGTCTCAGTTCTGGTGAACGGAAGCCCGACGGATGAATTTCTTATGCAAAAGGGTTTAAAACAAGGTGACCCTTTAGCACCGTTTCTTTTCCTCATAGCAGCTGAGGGGCTGGTTGGTCTTGTGAATCAGGCGGTGGATATTGGGTGGTTCAAAAAGTATAAGGTGAGTGAGCAAATTTCATATCCGATTCTTCAATATGCAGATGATACAATTCTTGTTGGGGAGGATTCTTGGGACAATGTTTGGTGTATGAAGACTCTTTTGAGAGGATTTGAGCTGGTATCTGGTTTAAGTATAAACTTCTTCAAGAGTAACCTCATTGGTGTAAATGTCGAGGAGAGCTTCCTGTTAGCTACTTCGACATTCTTAGGATGTGCAATAGGAAATAATTCGTTCAAGTTTCTGGGTATCCCAATTGGCGTGGATCAGGAAAGAAGCTACCTGGAGGCGGTGATTTCTTCCTTTAGCGAAGACTATCTACTTGGAAGAGTCGACAATTATCTTATGGAGGTAGAGTTACTTTGATTAATTCAAGATTATCTAGCTTACTGTTATACTTCTTTTCCTTCTACAAAGTGCCAAAGAAAGTACTCAAGGTTCTAGTTGCTTTGCAAAGGAAGTTTACGTGGGGAGGTAGTCAGAGTCCAAAAAGATTAGTTAGGTAAAGTGGGAGCAAATTTGTCTTTCGAAAGATCGGGGTGGTGCAGGGATTAAGAATTTGGAGTTATTCAATAGAAGTTTCTTTGGCTAAATGGAAGTGGAGGTTTTTAAATGATAAAGAGGCAATTTGGTATTTCGCTATCGCATAAATATGGTAACATCACCGTAATGGATTAGGTGGATTAGGCTGTATACTCATGGCCCGACATCTTCGTTATGGTGGAGGGATCTCGTGACACAAGACTTCGGCCTGGTTTCTTGACTTGGTGCAACCAAAACTTGGTAACGGCTCGAATTTTGTTTTGGATTGTTGATTGGTCAAACGAAGGAAAGTTAATGGATCTATTTCCGCGTCTTTATTAATTTGCGCAGCAAATAAGGAGGCTTACATTTCGACTTGGGGGCTTGGGTTGATGATCGTTGGCAGTGGAGTGTTGCTTGGCACCGGAGGATATTCGGTTGGGAAGAAGCTCAAGTTCAAGCATTAAACGATATCCTGAACAGGGTATCTCCAAAGCAAGACACGGATGATGAATGGCTTTGGAAACTTGAGGAAGGTGGCCGGTTTACAGTCAAGTCTGCATACAACAATTTGCTACAGGTAGCTTTCATTGGAGAACGCAACTCTGAGTTGGAGAACATTCTAAAAAGGTATGGCATACTTCTGTGCCTTCTAAGATTTTGTTCATGGCTTGGAGGTTATTTCTCAATAGGTTACCCACTTGTGATCAATTACAACGGAGGGGCTGTGATCTTGGTACTCAAGCTGGGATTTGCGTTTTGTGCTCTATGCATAATGAGGATAGAGATCACTTGTTCTTTTCTTGCACTTTTTCACTTGGTATTTGGAGTGCAGTCTTGAATTGGTTAGGGGCTGATGGAGCTTTGTCAGGTAATTGTATGGAGCATTTTATACAGTTTGGGAACTTTGTCCGGGGTAAGAAACTTGGCAAAGTGAGATATCTGATTTGGTTGGCTGTTGTTTGGAATATCTGGAACCTTCGCAATGCGGTCATCTTTAGAGATGAGGGTAAGGATGCTAGCAAGTTACTGGCTCAAATCAAACATAGCTCATGGGGGTAGTTTATCTTTAGGGAAGGCCGTAAGAGGAGTTTTATTTTTTCTAATTGGTGCATGAATCCTATTCAATGTCTTAAACTTTGATGATGCTACTGTTGTTTGGCCTTGCTAGGGTTGGTTGTCGTACTCTTTTTCCCCTTTCGGTCTTTTTCCCAATGGGTTTTGGCCGTCGGGGGTTTTAATGAGGCACTTCCTCCCTAGACCATTTGTAAATATGGGTTCGGAGTACCCCTTGTACTCCATTTTTTTTTATTAATACATCTTCTTTGCTTATAAAAAAAAAAACATTATCAACTGATTATTAACGATTTTTTAAAAAAAATGTAAGAAATATCATATTCAAATATTAATAGGACATAAATTTGTCGGTTACCACTTGACATCCAAACACCTTGAATGCAATGCACTCTTAGGTCTAAAATTTTAATGTAGCATTTTTTTTCCTTCGAATCTGCCAGACTCAAATTCATGCTCCAAAGTCAAAACTAACCCTTTTCTTTGTACTTTGGAATATTGGCTGCATCAAGGGCAGCACTGTAATTGTGAGAACTGTTTTGGTTAAGGTCAAGAGTGAGTGGCCAAAGAGGCAAGAAATTAGAGGTTGGCCATGATGGCGATACTCGTTGTGTTGGAGAAACCAGAAAGACCCCCCACAATAAATGAGGGAATCTCCTCTGAAATGAACAGGCTGCAACATTAATAGGCAAGGTAAGGTAGTACCCATTAAACTGTGTCTTAGAACCGTCAAAAAACCGTTTGGCTAGCTACCCACTGTTATTTCTTTTGAGATGAGTGTTTGAGAGGAGGAGTAAGGAGGTGGGGGTTGACTTGCAGTGAAGAAAAAGCAATTGAGTGGATTAAAGGCTCTTTGATGTTTGCTCAATATGGCAAAGCAGTATCTCTGTCACAATAGGAACTCTTGTTTTACATACGCCCATGCTTCAACTTCAACATAGTTTGTGGTTTGGTTGATATGGTATTTATGGGAACCATTAATAATAGCCCATAATATATACGACAAGAGAAATGCTACTTGATATATAGTACTCCTACTACCACGCTAATAACATGAACTTCGCCCGAAAACTACCACTTGTTGAATTTTTTTTTATCCAATATATAGTAGATTTTTACCAGTTGATCATGCTTGCATGGTCATTCATAACATGTAGGGCGTCTAAAACATTTAAGGCTTTAGGCAAAAATTATATATAAAATTCAGTTTAATATAACTTTTTATCTTTATTTTATTTTTCTAATTTTTTTAATTACAAAATTATTGATCATATGTTCACCAAGAAATGACCCAAAATTTGATCTTGGTCTATTTGAGATTGTTCTTTTTGATCGTAATCAAAGATGTTTTCTTGTCTCTCGTTTCTTTTTCAACAAATCGAAGAACCTAATGGATCGAAATCATTGGATTGGTATCTGGATTTGATGAGGGTTGAAATGGAAGTTGGCTCAAAAAAAGAATACCGGTGAAGGTTGCCATTAGTTGGGAATGAGCAAGAAGAGAAGGCTTCAAGCCAAGTTTTATAATTAAATAATCCTAACTAATATGTCACTCTTATTGGATAATGTGACTAATTCCTTTAATCTATCGTAAAACATAATTGATTTTAAATAGAATTTAAGCAATTTAAAATTTCAAAAGTTTCTTTCAATAAAAACAATAAACAATAATTATAAATAATTTAGTAATATGCAATTAGGATATAAAGAGAATAATAATTTCGTTGTATAGAACAGAAAATTTAAAAATTTAAGTCGTCAATAAGAAGATGAAAAGACAAAAAAGCTATTAAAAATATTATATATTAAAAAAAAATAGAAATCAATAACAATTATTATGTTGATAAATTATTTATTTAAAGTGACATAATAAATGTAAAAGAGCAAATAAAAGTTTCATAGTAAAAAGTATTTTTAATAAACATAAATTAATAATAATGTAATTTTTTAAAACATAAAAAAATTGAGGCCTTGGAAAATGTTGGGGCCTAAGCCAAATGTCTCACTTGCCTTGAAGCTCCCACGGCCTTGATAACCTGATTGACCCTCAGTTTTTATGAAAAATGCTAGTCAAACTTGGCTGAGATTAATTTCTTAAGCAAGGGTTTTGAGTTCGGGTCTTAAAGATGGGAATAACACATTTTTATTATATTTTTATCTTAAACCAATAAGTTTTTACCTGAGGTTGGAAAATGACTTAAATCTTCTTGCGATAGCATTATTTGAGACCAGTCATTTTTGTTTTTTGACACAAGCAAAATCAACTCATTTCATTGCCAATTATAGAAGTAATATAACCTGGGATACAATGAAAGTCACTGCGAGTAGCATTTGAGATAGACGCTTTTGCTAGAGCATGAGCGCTACCATTAGCTTGTCGCCTAGTAAACACAACTTGGTACTCGTTGTACATTGATAAGTAAGTTCTACACTCGTCTATGATAAAACCATATTCAGATTTGTTGGATTTAGCTTTGTGCACATCTTCTACTACTTGTTTGCTATCCATCTCAATTATCACTTTTGGAACACCTGCTATAATAACTCATTTGATAGCTTCAAGTAGTCCCCATGCTTCTCCCTCTGCTGCACTCATTTTGGCCCTCCAACAATCTGTTCTTGCCATCACAAAATTACCATGAGCATCATGAACACACATGCCAACACCAACACATCTTTGCTGGTTGAAGATAGCCGCATCTAGGTTGCATTTTAAGTAATTGAGAGGTGGCGGTTTCCACTTTAGATTTTGAGCTAGTGCTGTTTTTTCCTGAGTTCGGTTTGCTGGCCGCTGAGCTAAGTTCCAAGCATGTAGCACCTCCTGACCATGAGCAACAACTGTTGACACAGATTCATCAGCTCCTTCCCACAAAAAAGCATTCCCCCTCTTCCAAAGGCTCCACAAAATCATTGCAAAGAGAGCCAATTTCTCATTGTTTAGCATCTCCAAAACCTGAAAGAAATATTCTGAGAAACCTTATTCATTTGATCGGTTCTAAGGTGTGCCATAATGGTGTTTTCCTCCAACACTCAATGCTAATTGGGCAATCCAGAAACACATGCCAGTTGCTTTCAGTGTAATGATCGCAGGATATACAAGTTGTTACACAGTTTACTCCTCTTCCCTGCAAGCACTCTCGGGTTGGTAAGCATTTCCTTCCAAGTCTCCACATAAATGTTTTGATCATGGGAGGAATTGGCAGCGCCCATAACTTATCCCAATTCCCTTCAACTTTCATTACCTCGCTATTGATTAAGCGCTCCATACAGATCCTTTAAGAACTCTTCACCGAATATGTCCCTCTCTTGTCAAATCTCCATATAATCTCATCCAGTTTTGACAATTAAAGGAGAGGAATATTAAGAATTTCTTCCACATCTCTTTGGACCAACAGTTGACTCAGCTAGGGAACATTCCACACACCATTATGTGAGTCAATTAAATTCTACACTGTCATAAATTCATTGTGATGTTGTGGTTGAGTTTGCAGCCGTGGGTTCAAATCACAACGAAGCCAAGGGGTCTTCCAAATATGAATTAAAGGGCCATCTCCAACCCTCCAATGGTATCCTTCCTCCAACAATATCCGAGAAGACCAGATGCCACTCCATACATAACTGGGGTTGTGCCCAATTGCAGCCCCTAAAAATTTCCCTATTGGGAAATATTTAGCTTTGAACACTTTTGTTACCATAGCATCAAGGTCGCTCATAAATTTCCAACCTTGCTTCTCCAACATCGCTAGATTAAAACCATGAAGGTCTTTAAAGCCCATTCCTCCCATTCTTTCCTCATAGTGAGCTTATCCCAACTTAGCCAATTTATACCCCTCTTATCTTCCTTTATGGATCCCCACCAAAAAGAATTCATCATACGTTGGATCTCCTCCTCAAGCGAAGTAGGTAAGAGAAACACGATCATACAATAAACCGGGATAACTTGTGCAACTAATTTAATAAGGACTTCTTTTCCTGCTTGTGAAAGCATTTTGCTACTCCAATTGGAAATTTTCCTCCAAACTCTATCTTTGATGTATTGAAAGATAGCTTTTTTGCTCCTTCTTATCATAGAGGGAAGTCCTAAGTATTTGCCCGTGCCAAGGCATTCTTTTACTCCTAGGATATTCACCACATTCGATCTCACTGGGTCACCAACATTTCTGCTTAGATAAATTTCAGATTTATCCAAATTGGTTGCCTGACCAGACGCATTAGCATAAAGGGATAAAATATTCCGCATAGTAGTAGCTTCTCTTTCTGTGGCCCTAAAAAAAAACTGTCATATGCAAATAACAAATGATTTATTTTTTGAAGACGCAATAATTTCATTAGACATACATGTCAACCAAGGAATAACGCTTTTCGATTCACCATGTTGTCTTTCAACATGATTTTTGTTTCTTCTAAGAGTGGTTGCTCATGAAACACGTCATTAATGGACAAGACTATAACTAGATGATTTAAGTTTTATTCCTACCTTGGGTGAAATTCCTAGTTTCAGGATAAAAAGTTTAGTAAAATTTAGTTCTATATACATGTCTTAAAAACCTTGGAGCAACATGTTATGACAATAGTCTACTCCATGTACTTGCACAAAAAAGGCTCAATTGCACTTTCAGTCCCAAGGATCGTCATTGTGCGGTTTTGGCCCCTCGATTCCAATTGCACGAATAACGTCTTTCACGTATCGTGATTGTGCGATTTTGGTTCCCAGATTCCAATTACGCGAATTGGATCCTTCAAGTATTGCGATTGTGCAATTTTGGTCCCACTATCCAATTTTCACTCAATTTATAGCTAAAAATATTAATATGTCACGTGTAGGAATGACCTGGTACATAACTTAGTCTGAGTAGCATGTTATAAGTGGCATGTTATGTTGCCCAATTGTCTTCTGAGTTGGCTTCAAATTTTTAAAAAAAAGTAAAAGCATAATTGGATGGAGACACCAAAATACACAATCGCAATACTTGGATGACTCAATTCACACAATTAGAATCTGAGAAACCAAAATCGCACAATCCCGATACTTGGAGGACCCAATTCACGTAATTAAAACCAAAATCGCACATTTACGATATCTAGGGGGACCAAAAGTGTAATTAGCCTATAAGTGTGATTAAGCCTACAAGTTCTAGTCGCTATATATCGTATAAAATCGTACAAAAGATACTTATGGAAAGATGTATTTGAACAATCATAGAGAGAATAAAGCTTAATTGGGTACACTATAGTTATCTTTTGTTTAAAAAAGCTTTTTGGATAGCAGTTTCTTACTTGGAACTACTGCAGTATGTTACCCAGTGCCACATAGAGTGGCAGTACCAAAAGCAAATGGCTACTCGAAGTGCCATACAAGTAATGGTTTCAGCGCAAAATCGTTAACCAATCTCAGTATGGTTAGTAGTTCTTAACTGCTGCCAAATATATCTCTCACTTTTTATTTCTTCGACTTACTTAGTTGTTGAAACCGCACTACTCAATACGCAAAGCTTTTTCTGACTAGTGATTCACATATCATCTTCATGTTACGACCCACGTTTAGAGTTTTCATATTGAATCAACCCAATTCAATATGGATTTCTTCTAAATTAATCGTTTAATCAACGAAAATTTTACTTTCCTTAATTTCTTTAATCAACACTTAAATTTCGTCAATCAAACATTACATATAATAATATTGTAACAAAAAATTATTAAAATATCTTATCTTTTTATATCTACATATTTATATTATTTTTATTACTATTAACATATTTTTAAAATTTATTTTTTATTTTCAAAAAATTATTGGAAAAAACCCAAGTCCTACATAAACTAGAGGTAAGGCATAAAAAAAGTTTATAAGCAAAGACACCTCTTACCTTACAAACCGATTTTGTAAGGATGAGTTAGACCCCAAAAAAATCCTAATATGGTATCAGAGTCTATTCTAGATCCATGGGCCACTCACCGCATTATATATACGTACTAAGCCCAATGGCACCCCTTACCTTACAAGCCGGTTTTGTAAGGATGAGTTAGGAGCAAATTCCTAATAAAAATATTGATGAATTAGAGAATCTTACTAGTGTGATATTATTTCAGAGTCAAATTGATTCATTTCTATTTCCAAGCCAGCATGTGTTTTTTCAACTATGGTGCTTAGAAAATAAACCCCCGAATTTAATTAACTTTTACACTCAAAATTTCACAACTTTTGCTTTGTTGACAAATTATTATTTTGATATTATTTGAAAAACAATTCAATATCTGTTATATAAACTTGAAATTTCAACAACAATTTGCCACATCATATAATAAACAAGATCTCTATATACTGTATTATATATATCGATAAAATTCTTGGTGCATTTTATGCTAATTTTTTGTGCAACATTGATCCTAACAAAATATTTTTATTAGTTTGATTCTTTATATGTCCTGATGATTCCTACCAGACACAAAAACGTGAAGGCAACATTGCTACCGCTGGCTCAAACTAACGTTTTGAAATGGACGCGAAAGTAGCAACTGGCTCATCAGTGAATTTTAAGCCAATAATTTGATACACATTGGCTTGCTTTAAGTACGTCACATGTACAACTACATGACTTTGTCCATTGGATTATTCATTTGTTTAATCTCTCTTGAAAGCTCCTTAAACAAAATTTGAGTTCCAAAGTTGAAACGCAACAGTTTTATACGATATATAGCGATTAGAACTAAGCCCATTGCGTCATAAATGAATTGCCAATGGCTGTTGTCGCAATCGCGAGCTACAAAACTAAATTTGACTCGAGCCGAATTTATACGAGTGCAGGTAGAGTTGGAAATAGTTCAGGTTGACCAGGGGCTTATCGCTTGGCCTATATTAGGCTTAAACTAGGTCGGATTTATTTTTAAATAGAAAAGACTAAAGCTTTTTTAGAAAGACCATTTAACTAAAAAAGTCATATTTTAGGCTATTTAAAAAGCCTTTTATGCCTAACGGGCTGGCCTAATTAAATAAATATAAATAAAATAACATATTTTGTATTGTTACTACTATAATTTTTTTATAATGTGTTAAAATTATATATTTATTTACACTTATAAAGATTTGAGCATATTGACCTACATAAAAGATTTGAAAAATCAAGACAGTCTCAATATTCGGAAACTTATCATAACATAATCTATTCTCACTCTTATGTTTCATGCTTTCGGGTAGTAGTGATTTAGTTTTTTATAATTTATAGTTTATCATGTAAAAGTTTATCATTGTTAGCTTACTAGTCCTTTAACTTATTTAGACATAAGCCAGATGATAGACCTTTAAACAAGCTAACAGACCAAACCAGACTTTCAAACAAGTCAGGTCAAACCTGGAAAAAAAAACTTATAACCTTGATTTTTTCGAACAGGCCAGACTTAGGCCTTGTAAAGCCTAGCTCGACCCAACCATCTTCCACTCGAGACAGGTTAGGGAATCTCGAGTTTAGGCCCTTCTTTATAGAATTTTCCAATGAATCTTATTGCATCAGCGGCAACAAGAAACCACAACTTGGTGATTATTCCAAAGATACCATATAGAAAATGTCCAAAATTGTTTATCCTTTATAGTCCAAACTCCACCCCAACCAACCAGAAAATTTTCCCAAAACTTTGAGAGTGATTTTCGTTTCATTATGAATTATACTTCCCCTTTTCCAGAGTCGCTTTTACCAAGCGAAGCATCACCCGAATGGAACAACAAAGCCGACAATGCATGGCAACTAACAGCAGCAACATTAGTGGGCCTTCAGAGTGTTCCTGGGCTTGTGATCCTCTATGGCAGCATGGTTAAAAGAAAATGGGCCGTGAATTCAGCCTTCATGGCCCTATATGCTTTCGCTGCCGTTCTCATTTGTTGGGTTATGTGGGCCCATGGCATGGCATTTGGAACCAAACTTCTGCCATTTGTTGGAAAGCCCAACATTGCTCTGACTGAGAAGTTTCTCCTTGCCCAGTCATCAACACGTGATCATTTTCCAATGGCTGATTTTGTTTTCTACCAATTTGCTTTCGCTGCAATTACTGTCGTGTTGCTTGCAGGGTCTTTGCTTGGGAGAATGAATTTCTATGCTTGGGTGTTGTTTGTTCCTATGTGGCTTACTCTGTCTTACACCATTGGTGCATTCAGCATATGGGGCAATGGCTTCCTTCAACAGAAAATAATTGATTATGCTGGTGGCTTTGTAATTCATCTATCATCCGGTGTTGCAGGTTTCACAGCTGCTTATTGGGTAATTGAGTGTGACCCTCATCTTTTTGAATTATTACATATAGCCAGCTAATCGGTCAATTATATAATGTTTTATAACTATTACGTACGTGTAATGTCTACTTTTTTTTTTTAATAAAAAAATAAGATACTAACACAAATAAATTATATGACGTGTGTATATAATGTGGACAACTAAAGACTTCACAATAGGATGGTGCTACTATTTTAACCTATCTAGGAGTGGGGTGGGACCTTGTTAGTGACACAACTCATAGTAGATCTCTCATTTCTTATTTTTGCTTGATGAACCACACTAAATAGGGACTTTGACTTCCAAGTGGCACTCTGGATATTTCACAAGCTTCAGTCCGTGGACCGGCTATATAACTTAGATTAGAGAATTAACCCTTAGTTTTTGGCTTTTCTCAACCCTTCAATTAGAGTGTCTTTCCTCTTTTTTCCTAATTAATGCCTCTCTACTAATGTTAGAAAATTTGATTTTGAATACTTATATCGATTAAACTAAGCAAGTTGACCACCTTTTGATATAGAATTTTGATATTCTTATATATGTTTTTTATTTTTGTTTAAAATCATCTTTACGCTTATCTTCTATTTATCTCTTTTTATCTAACCGCATCACCTATGAAATTCATTTCTTCTATCTTTTTCCCTGATCTCTCATCCTCATTTGAGTATATACCCTAAAAAAGTGTAAAAATGTCATCATTCTTGGATATTAGCTCAACAAACAAAGTAAGAATCACATTAAATATTGACCTGAAAAAGTAATCGGCGTAACATGTATGTCATGCATATAGAATTCTTACATATTTTAGTTCCATCTTGAAGCAATAAAACCATTGGACGTCTTAGCATTTTAGAAAATTTTGTGCAGCAAATTTAATCTTGTACTAAAATCATGTTTTTTTTTTCTAAACTTAACAAACTCAAATTCAAGTAAAATTTTGCAAAATCCAATCCAAAATCACACAAATTATTTGTTAGGATATTCAATATTTTATTGTAACTGTTATTATAATTGTTATTTAGCTAGAGCATTTTAGTTAGCTTTCTGTTTTGTTAACAGTTCATCACAGCTGGCAGTTATTAGTTAGTTACAGCTGTTAGTTACCAATTAGATGTATATATGTAACAGTTCTTCATTCAATACAATTTGAGAAATTCATTTCAACAATTCTATTTCTAACATGGTATCAGTTGGTTAAATGCGATTTCTCTCGCTCTGCTACGTTTCTACGCGGCGATTTCATCTTCTTCCTCGCGTTCTGTTTCTTCGCAGAATCGCACCTTCTCCTTGTTGATCGTTGTTCTTCAATCAATTGTTTCTCGATTCTCCTTCAATTTCGTAATGGCGTCTTCTCCTAGCATTACGAATTTAGTTTCCGGCGTCGCCACAACCAATTTCACTTCGCAAGATACCTCAAATCCCTACTATGTTCATCCGAACGAAAATCCGTCTCTGGTTCTCGTTTCTCCAGCACTTGATGGTTCCAATTACCATGGCTGGGCTTGTGCGCTGACAATGGTGCTTGAAATGAAGAACAAATTTGGCTTCGTGGATGGCACAATTACAAAACCTAATGATGGCGATCCGTTGTACGGTGCTTGGAAACGCTGCAATACACTCGTTCGTTCTTGGATCAATCGGTCTATTACGCCAGAAATTGCAACCAGTGTTCTCTGGTTATCTCAAGTTTCTGAGGTATGGCAAGCTCTTCATAACCATTTTTCTCAGGGAGATTATGTCCGCATCTTGCAATTGCATAGCGATTTATACTCCATGAAACAAGGTGACCTCTCGGTTACCAGTTATTTCACAAAATTGAAGATCCTCTGGGACGAATTATGCAATTTTCGTCCTCTTCCTACCTGTGATATGTCCAGTTCCACCACTGGTTCTTGCAAGTCTGTTAAAGCATTGCAGCAATATCGAGACTGTGACAGTGTTCTATGTTTCCTGCATGGTCTTAATGATACATATGCACATGCTAGATCACAAATCTTGATGCTTGATCCTCTTCCTCATCTTGATAAAGTCTTTTCCATGATTTTGCAACAAGAGAGACATCAACATATTGGAGTTCTTCCAATTCCTACTGCCAATGCTAATACTGCTGCACTTAATGTTCAACCATTTCCTTCACAAGGTCGTGGTAGAGGCTCTTTCAAGAAACAAGGCCACTCACGTTTGTGCACACATTGTGGCCGCACCAATCACACGATTGACACATGCTTTGTCAAGCAAGGCTTTCCTATTGGCTGGAAGTCCAAGAAATCTGCTAATTGTGTCACTGCTGAACCTTCTGAGACAGCAAATGCTTCCGCTTCCATTGATGTGCTTGCTGGTCTCAGTAAAGACCAGATTGACAGCTTGATTGCCCTTTTACCCAAGCCTACCTCCACTGCTGCAAGTTCTTCTAACTTGGTTAGCTCTCACCACATTTCCACTCAACCTCCTTCAGGTAATGCTGGTTGGATCCTTGATTCTGGTGCTACGGATCACTTTACATGCTCCTTAATTTTTTTTTTCCTCTTATAAACCTATTAAACCTGTTGCAGTTTCACTACCAAATGGTAAGTCTGCACTTGCATTGCACAGAGGCACCATCATTTTAACTGATTCTTTAATTCTACATGATGTGCTGTATGTAGAACAGTTTTCGGTTAACATCATTTTTGTTGCAAAACTTGCCAAAACCCTATCTTGCCAAGCTGTTTTTACTCATAATTTGTGCTTCTTGCAGCTGATTCCTGGCCAGAGGGTGATTGGTACTGCTAGAGAATTCCAAGGACTTTACTATCTGATAGTTCCTGAGCATTGTGTTTCTGATTCTGTTTTTGCATTACATTCTGTACACAATCTTTCCACTTGTATTCCTTGTCTTGGTGTATGGCATTATAGACTAGGCCATCCCTCCACATGGTGTTATCAAACAATTCAAAAATCTCATTGTAAAATTCCCACTTTGATGAATAAACCATGTGATACTTGCCATTTGTCTAAGCAAAAGCATTTATCTTTCAAAAACAGCACCACTGTTGTTGATTCTTGTTTTGATTTAATTCATGTTGATATTTGGGGCCCTTATGACATTCCTTCTATACAAGGTCACAAGTATTTTCTGACCATTGTTGATGATAAATCCAAATATACATGGCTTAAATTCATGAAAACAAAAGCTGAAACAAGACAGCATCTCATTGATTTCATTTCCTTAATTCAAACTCAATTTCACAAGATCATTAAAACTGTTAGAAGTGATAATGGCCTTGAATTTGACATGCCTTCTTTTTACTCATCCAAAGGGATTATACATCAAAAGTCTTGTGTTGAAACACCTCAACAAAATGGGGTGGTTGAGCGAAAGCATCAACACATACTTAATATAGCAAGATCTTTGATGTTTCAATCTCATTTGCCTCTTTCTTTTTGGTCTTTTGCTGTTTGTCATGCTGTCTATATTCTTAATATGCTTCCATCACAGCATTTGCAATCTTTTTCTCCTCATTTTCTTCTTCATAATAATGAACCTGATTTCAGTTCTTTAAGAGTGTTTGGTGCACTTTGTTTTGCTTCCACACTGCAGGCCCATAGGACAAAATTTCAACCTAGAGCCAAGAAATGCATTCATCTTGGACATTCTCTTGGTACTAAGGGCTATCTTCTTTTCAACCTACATACTAGAGAACTTTTTGTCTCTAGACATGTATTCTTTTATGAAACAGTTTTTCCATATCAAAAGGATTCCACTATTTCTTTAAATACTGATTCTCTTTTTAATATTCCACTTTCTGCTGATATAGATTACTCTAATCTATCAATTTCTGTTTCTGCAAGAGCTGATTCATGTAATGATGTATCAAATTCTCCAAATACTGAACCTGAGTCAGCATCTAATTCCAGTTCTTCTTCTGTTTCTGCACCTGATATTGTCCCTGCATCTGCATCTAATTCTTCAGAATCTGCATCTGATTCTGTATCTGAATCTGTAATTCCTGCACCTGCACAATCTGTATCTAATTTTGTTCCTGAATCTGTAATTCCTGCACCTGCACCTGTTCGAACTTCCAACAGAATCAGAAATCCTCCATCCTATCTCAAGGACTATAAATGTAATGTACTTAATTCTATCAGTAGTGCTGCTCATTCTTCAGGTACAGGTACAGTTCATCCCCTTTCTAATTTTACTTCCTTCTTGCATACATCTTCATCCCATGCAGCCTATCTTCTTTCTTTATCTACTATACCTGAGCCTCAAACATATAATCAAGCTGTCCAACATCTTTGTTGGAGAGAGGCTATGGATCTAGAAATTGCAGCCTTGGAAAACAATAAGACTTGGATTCTTACTGAATTGCCTCCTGGAAAGAAACCAATTGGTTGCAAATGGGTTTACAAAATAAAAAGAAAATCTGATGGGAGCATAGAAAGATACAAGGCACGGTTAGTTGCAAAAGGCTACACTCAACTTGAAGGTGTGGATTACAGTGAAACATTCTCTCCTGTGGTTAAGCTTACTACTGTGCGGTTGGTACTTGCCTTAGCTGCAGCCAAGCATTGGTTTTTACATCAATTAGATGTAAACAATGCATTTCTTCATGGTGATTTGTTGGAAGAAGTATACATGAAGGTGCCTCCTGGTTTTAATACTCCAAAATCTGGTTTGGTTTGCAAATTGCAAAAATCTCTTTATGGATTGAAGCAAGCAAGTAGACAATGAAACTCTAAACTTACTGCAGCCCTCATTACTCTAGGTTATAAGCAGTCTCCATCAGATCACTCTCTCTTTGTTAAAACTCAGCAGTCTCTTATTACAATATTGTTAGTTTATGTAGATGATATTGTATTGACTGGGAACAATATTGCTGAAATCAATTCTGTAAAAACCTTCCTTGATCAGCAATTCAGAATCAAGGATTTAGGTCCTCTCAAGTTTTTTCTTGGCCTTGAAGTGGCAAGATCAAAATCTGGTATTAGTTTATCTCAAAGAAAGTACGCTTTGGAGCTTTTAGATGATGCAGGGCTGCTGGGATGCAAACCTGTCTCGGTTCCAATGATCCCAAATAATAAAATGTCTACTGCTGACCCTTTGCTCAGTGATCCTAGCAGCTATAGAAGACTCATTGGGAGACTCATATACCTCACAAATACAAGACCGGATTTATGTTTTTTGTCCTGGCAAGTCGACATCTTCTGACTCAAATCAGTCCCATTTTGATGCTGCTCTTCATATTTTGAAGTATGTAAAAGGGTGTCCGGGTAAAGGATTGTTTTTCTCCGCTGCCAGTGATTTGAAGCTGCGAGCTTATAGTGATTCTGATTGGGCTGCCTGTCCAACAACTCGCAAGTCTATAACCAGCTTCTCAATTTTTCTTGGATCTTCTCTTGTTTCATGGAAATCCAAGAAACAGCAAATTGTGTCTCGTTCTTCCAGTGAAGCCGAGTATAGGGCACTTGCTAATACCACCTGTGAAATTCAGTGGTTAATCTACTTGCTCACTGATTTGCACCACCCTGCTTCATTGCCTATCTACTTGTATTGTGATAATCAATCCGCAATCAAGATAGCTCAAAATCCCACATTTCATGAACGTACAAAACACATAGAGATTGATTGCCATCTCATTCGTGACAAGGTTCAAAATGGCACCATTCATCTTATGCCCATTGCCTCAAAGGATCAACTTGTTGACATTCATACCAAGGCTTTGGCTTTTCCTGCTTTTTCTTTACTTCTTTCCAAGCTGAACATGGTTGATATCCATGATCCAACTTGAGGGGGGGTGTTAGGATATTCAATATTTTATTGTAACTGTTATTATAATTGTTATTTAGCTAGAGCATTTTAGTTAGCTTTGTTTTGTTAACAGTTCATCACAGCTGGCAGTTATTAGTTAGTTACAGCTGTTAGTTACCAATTAGATGTATATATGTAACAGTTCTTCATTCAATACAATTTGAGAAATTCATTTCAACAATTCTATTTCTAACATTATTTGACCTTATATGTGTGTGTCAAAAATAATGCTTAAATTATACGAACAATACTTGTCGAACACTTTGAAGAGTTCTTATTAAACATCTAATTAATGTGGACAATTGACAGGTTGGTCCAAGAATTTCGCACGATAGGGAAAATTTTCCACCAAATAACATAACTCACATGCTTGGAGGCGCAGGGTTCTTGTGGATGGGTTGGACAGGTTTTAATGGTGGAGCTCCATTCCAAGTGGGAAAGATTACATCCTTGGCAATCCTCAATACGCATCTATGCACTGCCACAAGCCTACTTGTTTGGCTTTCCCTAGATATGATTGTATACAAGAAGAGTTCATTGATAGGCTCCGTCCAAGGAATGATCACCGGTCTCGTTTGCATCACACCAGGAGCCGGTAAAGCTCACATAACACTACAAATCAAACAATATATAGACGGTTCCTGGTGTATTAATAATAGTTTTAATTGCAATTGCAGTCATTTTTCCACCAATAGTTGGGGTGATGATATACTTGCGAAAACTTCTTATTATTCAAATGAATTAGAGAAAATTACTAAATTAATTGAATTATTCTATATTGAGAAAAGTCACAACACACTGCACCACCACTTACATATATAGACGATTCCTGGTGTAGCAAAATAGAATAATGATAGTCAGAAGGAAGGAACTACGCCTTTCATAACTAACTAACTAACTATCATGTAATTGCCTAATAGAAATGAAATAGTTATAACAAGTATCAAACAGTAAAAGGATGCTTTAGGTAGTAGATAATTGTGTATCACACAATAGTTCAGACGATGGCTCATATGACATGCATCAGAAGATGGCTAATGGTCAAATAATCGTGTATCTAATAACCTCTACAAGCAGGTGACTGATAGATATTGACCACCCCCAACTTGGAGAGACAAAGGAAGCAGGTGCACGAGTCCAACTTGGCATTTCTAATGAAGATGTGACAATAATTGTCAAGGTGTTTAGTTCATTCATAGAAGACTGGAATGGCAACTAAATGGAGAGCACTTTGATCATTGTAATGGAGGACTATAGGGTTAGAATCACCCTACAATTCGTTATTAGGTATGCTAACCATTGGAGCCCACAAATGGTTGATTTCATAGCTCTATACTATACATCGAAGGATGAATATACAACTATGATCTACTTCTTAGAATGCCAAAAAATGATAACACGAGAAAGAGCGCCTTATATTTAGGCAATAACTCCAGTCTGGGTCAATAAACCCCATCAACTGAAGTGCAGCTTTCAAAAACACTCCCATCCATTCTATTTCAATTCAATACCCTACAACTAACTCATAACCACTTAAATACCCTACAACTATCTAACATAAATAAAAAGGTTTTATTTATCCTAATATGGTATCAAACTAACATCTTTGCAAGGCATGTCGTCTTAACCTTTTACATGTCTACGTGCAAAGGATTGGTGGATGCATGGGCAGCAATATTGATGGGAGCTTTGGCCGGTTCTATACCATGGTACACCATGATGGTGTTGCATAAAAGATCATCTTTCTTTCAGAGCGTGGATGATACATTAGGAGTCTTTCACACTCATGCTGTGGCTGGTATTCTTGGGGGACTCCTTTCTGGAGTGTTTGCCAAACCTGATCTATTAAGGATGCTCTATGGCCCTAGAGTGCCTTATGGCCCTGGCTTATTCTACAGCTACTTTGAGGGGAATATGGGTCAAGGCTTCAAGCAAATGTGGTACCAGTTATTAGGAGCAACTTTTGTTACTGTTTGGAATGTTGTTGTTACTAGCCTTATTTGTATTCTTATAAGCCGCATTGTGGATCTTAGGATGCAAGAAGAAGACCTTGATGTTGGTGACGATGCTGCTCATGGGGAAGAAGCTTATGCATTGTGGGGTGATGGGGAGAGAATGCAAGTCTCTATTCGGCTTCATTTAAGTCCAACATTTCCTTCCATTTTCCGAAGAAGGCATTCAATTCCTATCACTAGCAATGAAATGGATGGATAATTGTTGCTAATTAAATCTTAACTTGTATTCAGATCTCGCCTCTATTATGTTAAATGTAAATGTTGATTAAATGGTGTACATGTTTTCAAATATGTCTTTCTTGTTTGTGAAAATTGTTTATATGTGCGGTTTTTATCTTTATCATCAGTTACACATTTTTGTGAAAACTCTTATGATTACTATCCTTCAAGTCTAGCTTAGTATTAATTCTTAAACTATATTCAACTTCATAACTCTACACATTCCCCAAATGAAATTTCTCAGATAATGACATAGTTACCTTATGTTGGAAGAACGAGTATATATGACTATACTTCTTTGCTCCGTTGAACTGGAAGTTACCATGGAAAGGGAGCACCAATTGATATCTTCATAATATATATTTGTAACTAGAATTAAATTTTCATCCATTATCGAGAGATTTTTTTGAAGTAGTTGGTTAAAGTTTGTTAAGAAAAAAAATACTTTTATATAGTTTCACGAGAAAATGTAGGTCGACACATAATGTTCTAACTCAAAATTTTATACTAATAATAAAAACACGTGGCAAAAATTATGTGTAAAGATTAATAATGGGAGAAAAAGGGCAGAATCATCCAAACGACTTGTATTGTATGAAAGAATCACTCACGCTTTGAGTCTATAATTATGTTTGTTTTTGTTTAGTTATTTTGAAAAAATTACTTCAGTTAAGTCTTTTTTATTCAAGGTATATACATGAATTTTCCTTTTTTATTAAAAATATAACCTTAATTAATACTAATTATCATAAATTATAAAAAAAAATTCATATTCTCCTTCTAACATTCTACAACCTACTTCCAACATGGCCTCGCTCTGAAAAAATTACTTCTAGAGTCAACTTTCAACAAACCTTATCAAACTCACATTGTGCGTATTTTGTGGCAACATCGGGAATCTGCCCTTCACCTCTTCATCAGGTGCCACTTCGCATCTTCGGTATGGTACGCGGTGGTTAGATGGTTAGGGTATCAGTTGGTGCTACCCCGAGACTTGTTCACCTTATTCCCTGTTTTTTGTTCACTTGGGAGGCCGACCCGTAATAGGCAGGGTATGGCTCTTATTTGGCACTCGGTTCCGTGGGTCCTTTGGGAGGCGCAGAATGGGTGTATTTTTTGGGGTACGATCCCTGATGCAACCGAAGTGGGTGATCGGATTATCTCCCTTTCTTGACGGTGGATGTTGTTGAAGGATTCTGGTACATGCTTGCTATATGAGTGGCTAGTGGATCCGGTGGATTGTATTGGTAGGAGATAGTCCCTAGGTTGTTGGGCTTTCAGGATATCTGTTTTTGCTATGTAACTTTGTTGATTCGCTGTGTATTGGGTTGAGCACCCCTAGTGCTCTTTGGTCTATGTACATATCTTTTACCTCTTCAAACACCAGTACAAAATACACCTAAAAAATAGATTTATAACGCCGGTTTTGGAGATAACCGGCGTAAAAAGTGACATGGTGGCATTTTTGAAATTAACGCATCACTTTTAACGTCGATTATTTAAAAAGTCGGTGTTATAAGTGAACAGGTAAATACGACTGGTTATCAACGTATGGGTTTTAACGCCGTTGTTTTTAAATAACCGCGGTTAAAGGTTATAACGCCGGTTTTCTATAAAAACCGCGGTTAAAACTTAGAGGTTATAACGCCGGTTTTCTATGTAAACTGCGGTTAAAACTTAAAGACACATTTTCCCTCCCAAATACCAACACCAGCTCTCTCACTCTCATTCTCATTCTTTACCTCTGCGAACTCCCTCATTCACAACCGCCCTCTGCGAACTCATTTCCTCACTGCATCGTCCCTCACTCGCGCTGTAACACCCCGCCTAATTCAATTATTTAATTAAATTAAGTTAGGCTTTGAAATGCTTTAAATTGATTGTTAAGTAATTGAAATAGGGGACAACATTTAGAAATGTTGGGGGTGTGAGTAGCAAGGTGTAGTGTAGTTAAGTGATTGAAGGAAGGGTAATTTGGTCAAGCCACATTTTTCTTCTCCCTTTCCTCTCCTCACCCACGACATCCAGCCCTATTTTCTACTATCTCTCTCAATTTTTCTGAACAAGGAAAGAAGAGGAAGAAGGTGGAGAGCTAGGGTTTTGGTTTTGGGGGGGAGGAGAAGAGGAGAATTGGTGCTTCCTTCATCTTTTCTTGCTTTTAAGCATTTGAAACTGAGTATTTGGAGCTACATTGAAGATTTGGAGCTGCTCTAGACCATTGGGAGAGAAGCTCGAATTTGAAGAAGAAGAGGAGGAGAAGATCTCAAGTCTTCAAGCTTCCTAGCTCATCTCTTTGAGCCAAAAGTGAGTTCTTCTCCTCTTGAAGTGTTGGGCAACCAATAAGACCCACATTAGGATTCATTTTGTCTTCCTTGCATGCCTCATTTCTGATTTGTGGGTAGCTAGGAATGGGTTTGAAGTCTAACTAAGTTCATGCATGATGAATCTAGTATTTGGCATGTGAATCACGAAAGTTGTTGAGATTAGTTGGTTACATGAGCTAATAATGTGATTATGTTGCTTGAAACCTTTGATTTACCATCTTAGTTGTCTTGGTTTTGATTTGGATTAAGTAGAAATGAGATTGGAGAAGTGGAGTAGTTGAAATAGGATAATCAGCACAATTCCGCAGACCTGTGCGCGCGGCGCGCCATCTGGTGCGCACGACGCGCATTAGAAACAGAACCAAATTCCAGAAATGCGCGTGATGCGCTTCTTGTGCGCGCGACGCGCATTCTACAGAGTGCCAACTTCGAGGATTTTATTAAAATATCAAACGAAGTCGGAATTGAGCATATGACCACTCGTTGGAAAGCTTAGGATGTCTAGTTTCCAAATCTAATTTTTAATTTAGGAAATATCCAACCAATTAGTGCAGTTTTGAGCTACAAGCTATGGGGTTCAGAAAACTGAACACCAACTGTCCCCCAATTTGTAACATAAATGTGTATTTTCACTTCTAAGTTCATGAACACTAGTTTCTAAGTGTTCTAAACCCTTAATGTGCATAAACCTTATGATGTGTTATGAATTTATTGTGTATTGTTTATTGAAGAGCTCCATGAAAAGTCATTGCAATACTTTCTTGGACTCATTGTGTATTGTTTATTGAAGAGCTCCATGAAAAGTCATTGCAATACTTTCTTGGACTCATTGTGTAATGTTTATTGAGGAGCTCCATGGAAAGTCACTGCTATACTTTCTTGGACTCATTGTGTATTGTTTATTGAGGAAGTCCACTGAGAGTCTATTTTATACTCCTTTGGATTCATTATGTACTGTTTATCGAAGAATTCCGTTGAGAGTCACATATGTGCTTCTTTGGATTCATTGTGCAATTTTGATTGCTTATTGGATTGTGACGATATTGTGAATTTCCTTTATAACGTTGTATTGGGAACTGATGTGGTGAGGGGTCCGTGGGGGGAACTCACTGAGATTTTTATCTCACTCTTTTCTATTGTTTTTCGATTCCCGGGATCAGAAAAGTGATCAAAGTAAATAGAGGCTTGACTTTCATTTAGTTCTATTGTGTAGTTTTGAAGGGTATAGACTCCTTTATCATTTTGGATAAAAAAAAAGAACCTTGTTATTGTATTTTGTGCTTCCAAGTATTTAACGATTACAAAGTTGTAATCTAACTCTTAGATTATTGACTATGCGTGGAGTTTGGACTTGTAATTTAATTACCAAGTTTAAAGTATTGTCAACTTTGAGCCATTTATGTAAATCTTCGTTATTTCGAGTAAAATTGAATTACGGGTGTTACATTATGGTATCAGAGCGGTTTAGTCCATTAGGGACTGCGGTCTAGTATTGCGGATTTCCTTTTTGCTTGAAATTCTCTCTATATTCTTGTACTTAGTATGGAATATTAAGTCTGATCAGCTTAATACTTTATACCGTGTATGCAGAATATGGCAGATGAACATGGAAGGCACAGGAGGAGACACCACAGGCAAGATGCGAAGGAGGCTCGCTGGACTAATATGATGCAAACGTTGAGGGATCAGAATGAACTTCTGAGAGCCCAAAATGAAGCCACTAACAATATGATGCAGCAATTTCTCCAGCAACAACAGCAAGTCCCGCAACCACCTCCACCTGAGCAACCAGCTGTTCAACCAACTGACCCACATTCAGCTTTTCTTAAGTTTCATAAGCTTAATCCTCCGAGTTTCCCTGGAAGTGATGATGCTATATATGGAGGCTCAGCATTGGTTGGAAGCTATGGAACAAATATTCAAAGTGGTGCCATGTACGGAGGAACAAAAGGTAACCTTCGTTACACACTACCTCACTGAAGGGGCTGCCCATTGGTGGGAGGGGCACGAGCATATTTGGAAGAAGATGAGGAACAGATTGAATGGAAAGACTTCAAGGAAGCCTTTTTGGAGAAATATTTTCCCCAAACGGTCAAGGATCGAAAGGAACGTGAGTTCACTCATTTTAAGCAAGGGGATCTGACTATGTCTGAGTATGTCAGGAAGTTTGAGGAGTTGGCGAGGTTTTCTTCTCATGCCAAATATGCACCGGATGAGACATGGAAGATAAACCAGTTTATGTGGGGACTTAGGGCTGACATTCAGAATAACTTAGCCCAAACTGAATTCTATACTTTTGCCTCGCTGGTTCGCAAAAGTTACAAAGCCGAAGAAAGCTTGAAGAAAATGTATGATGAACGTCAACTCCTATGGAAAAAGAGGAAGGATGACGGCAAGCCATCCCAACCCTTCAAGGGTAAAGGAAGCAAGGATAAAGGAAAACAAGTTCAATCTTCTGAGGCTCCCAGGTCGAAGGAATGTTCCAAATGTGGCAAGTTCCATAGGGGAGAGTGCAATTCTGGGAAACCTGTCTGTTTTTACTGCCAACAACCAGGACACTTCATTAAGGATTGCCCCAAGATGAAAGCAAGGGAGGCGTCCCGACCTGATGACCAGTTGCAGGGACGTGTTCACACCTTGAGCGGTAAAAAGGTGAAGGGTGTGGAAAATCTGATGAAAGGTATATGTCTGCTTCATGATCACACTTTTGTAGTATTGTATGATTCTGGTTCGACCCATTCGTTCATTTCTCATAAGTGTGTGAAAAGGCTAGAGTTATGTGTTTCTTCCCTACATATTCCTTTGAGTGTCCAAACCCCAGCGGAAGGTAGTATTCCCACTTCCCTGATATGCGAGAATTGTTCTCTCGTTATTCAAGGAAGAATGTTTGTGGTTAATTTGGTTTGTCTACCCTTAAAAGGAATGGACATCATCCTGGGTATGGATTGGTTATCGGCTAACCAAGTGGTTATGAATTGTTTTACAGAAACTATAGAATTCCCCTTAACTCAGTCCTTTCCTACTCAGGCTTGTCTGAATGAGATGGCTAGTATTTTTCAATTGCACCATTGCTTATTTGAGGGACACTTGGGTTATATTTTGTTACTCTCTTCAATTTCAGATGTTGAATTAGAAACCGTTCCTATAGTGAATGAATTTTTAGATATATTCTCGGATGAGGTTACTTCTTTACCACCTGAAAGAGAGGTTGAGTTCTCAATAGAGTTGGCTCCAGGAGCGGGTCCAATTTCTATAGCACCGTATAGGATGTCCCCGTTAGAACTGCAAGAACTTAAGGTTCAATTGGAGGATTTGATTTCTAGACGGTTCATTAGGCCTAGTGCTTCTCCTTGGGGAGCACCTGTTCTCCTTGTCAAGAAGAAGGATGGTAGGATGCGTTTGTGCATAGACTATAGGCAACTGAATAAGGTTACGATTAAGAATAAATATCCGCTTCCTAGGATTGATGACCTGTTAGACCAACTTAGGGGAGCTTCGGTATTCTCTAAGATTGATCTTAGGTCTGGATATCACCAAATCAGAGTCAAGGCTGAGGATATACCGAAAACCGCATTTAGGACTCGGTACGGCCATTACGAGTATGTTGTGATGCCTTTTGGTTTAACAAACGCTCCAGCAATATTCATGGATTACATGAATAGAATTTTTTGACCTTACCTTGATAGATTTGTGGTGGTATTCATTGATGATATCCTTATATATTCTAGGGATTCCCAGGAGCACGCGGAACACCTTAGAATTGTGTTAGGCATTCTTAGGGAGAATAGATTATTTGCAAAACCAGAGAAGTGTGAGTTCTGGCTTCAGGAAGTTAAGTTTTTGGGTCATGTCATTTCTCAGGCGGGAGTAGCAGTTGATCCTAGTAAGGTAGAGGCCGTTCTTGAATGGGAGCGACCCACTACTGTTACGGAAGTTAGAAGTTTCTTAGGATTAGTCGGGTATTACCGAAGGTTTATCGATGGATTCTCTCAATTGGTTCTTCCATTGACTCGATTGACCCACAAGGGACAACCATTTGTGTGGGATAAAAGTTGTGAGGACAGTTTCCTAGAACTCAAGTTCCGATTGACAAGTACGCCGGTTTTGATTATCCCTGACCCGACCTTAGGTTTCAAAGTTTTCAGTGATGCTTCTAAAAAAGGTTTGGGTTGTGTCTTGATGCAGAATAGGCAAGTAGTCGCTTATGCATCTAGACAATTGAAGCCCCACGAGGAAAATTATCCAACTCACGATCTAGAGCTTGCAGCTATAGTCTTTGCCTTAAAAATTTGGCGGCGTTACTTATATGGTGCCCGATTTGAAGTATTCGTGATCATAAAAGTTTAAAATATCTGTTTGATCAAAGGGAGCTGAATATGAGGCAAAGGAGGTGGGTAGAGTTCCTTAAGGACTATGATTTTGATCTAAAGTATCATCTGGGTAAGGCAAATGTAGTTGCCGATGCCCTGAGTCGGAAATCTCTTCATGCCTCTTCCATGATGGTTAGGGAGATGGCATTGTTAGAATCTTTTAGAGATTTAAACTTAGGAATGTTCACAACTGGGGATAGTTTGATTGTAGGACACCTGGAGATCACTTGTGGTTTTAGAGACCAGATTAGGGATGCTCAAGCTTTGGATGCAGAATTGCAAGCTAGGAGACACCACTATGGATTCTCCGAATCTGATGATGGCATGATCCTTTTCAATCAAAGGATTTGTGTTCCAAAAGATGTGGCACTCAAGAGTCAAATTCTTGAAGAAGCCCATAAGAGTAGATTCTCGGTACACCCTGGTTCTACCAAGATGTATCATGACCTTAGGCAAAGGTATTGGTGGCCGGGAATGAAAAATGACATAGGTGAGTTTGTTGTTCAATGTTTGGTCTGTCAGAAAACTAAAATAGAGCATCAAAGACCCTCCGGTTTACTTCAACCTCTAGAAATTCCAGAATGGAAATGGGAGGGCATATCCATGGACTTCGTGGCGGGTTTGCCCCACACACGGTCTGGGTATGACTCCATTTGGGTCATTGTTGACAGGCTAACTAAATCTGCCCATTTTCTCCCAATCAAGTCCACTTACAACACGGCGAGTTTAGCTAGGATGTATATTAGAGAAATTGTTAAACTCCATGGAGTACCCACTAGCATTGTCTCTGATAGAGATCCTAAATTCACCTCCCGATTTTGGAAGCATTTCCAGCAGGCCTTAGGCACAAGGTTAAGCCTTAGCACCTCTTATCATCCACAGACGGATGGTCAGACAGAGCGTACTATCCAAACCCTAGAGGATATGCTTAGAGCATGTGTGTTAGATGATGGAGGGAGTTGTGATGAGCATTTGGCTCTCATTGAATTCGATTACAACAATAGCTATCACTCTAGCATAGGCATGGCGCCGTATGAGGCACCCTACGGTCGCAAGTGTAGAACTCCTCTATGTTGGTTTGAGGTAGGTGAGAAAAGATTGTTAGGGCCAGACCTAATTCAGGAAACTACAGATCAAATCCGGAAGATTAGGGACAAGTTAAAAATTGCTCAAAGTAGGCAGAAGAGCTATGCCGATGAGAGAAAGAAACCCCTTGAATTTGAAGAGGGAGAACATGTGTTCCTAAGGGTCACTCCTATGATAGGCATTGGTAGGGCACTCCAAGCTAAAAAGCTTTGTCCTCGTTATATCGGTCCCTTTGAAATCCTTCAAAGAGTCGGTCCTGTTGCTTATCAAATCGCTCTACCTCCATCTCTGTTAAGTCTACACAATGTGTTCCATGTGTCTCAGCTTAAAAAGTACATTCCTGATCCTTGTCAACCCTTGGATCATGAGTCGATACAACTGAGATCAGATTCGACATACCAGCCTATGCCGATACAAGTTGTGGACCGCAACTTGAAGAGGTTAAGGAATAAGGACGTTCCCTTGGTCAAGTTCATCTAGGAAGGATCTACTTCTGAGGAGGCTACTTGGGAGACTGAGGAAGAAATGCGAACTCACTACCCGTATCTATTTCGATAGGTATGTACCTTGTTTTATTTTTGAGGACAAAAATTTTAAAAGGTGGGTAGTAGTGTAACACCCCGCCTAATTCAATTATTTAATTAAATTAAGTTAGGCTTTGAAATGCTTTAAATTGATTGTTAAGTAATTGAAATAGGGGACAACATTTAGAAATGTTGGGGGTGTGAGTAGCAAGGTGTAGTGTAGTTAAGTGATTGAAGGAAGGGTAATTTGGTCAAGCCACATTTTCCTTCTCCCTTTCCTCTCCTCACCCACGACATCCAGCCCTATTTTCTACTATCTCTCTCAATTTTTCTGAACAAGGAAAGAAGAGGAAGAAGGTGGAGAGCTAGGGTTTTGGTTTTGGGGGGGAGGAGAAGAGGAGAATTGGTGCTTCCTTCATCCTTTCTTGCTTTTAAGCATTTGAAACTGAGTATTTGGAGCTACATTGAAGATTTGGAGCTGCTCTAGACCATTGGGAGAGAAGCTCGAATTGAAGAAGAAGAGGAGGAGAGGATCTCAAGTCTTCAAGCTTCCTAGCTCATCTCTTTGAGCCAAACGTGAGTTCTTCTCCTCTTGAAGTGTTGGGCAACCAATAAGACCCACATTAGGATTCATTTTGTTTTCCTTGCATGCCTCATTTCTGATTTGTGGGTAGCTAAGAATGGGTTTGAAGTCTAACTAAGTTCATGCATGTTGAATCTAGTATTTGGCATGTGAATCACGAAAGTTGTTGAGATTAGTTGGTTACGTGAGCTAATAATGTGATTATGTTGCTTGAAACCTTTGATTTACCATCTTAGTTGTCTTGGTTTTGATTGGGATTAAGTAGAAATGAGATTGGAGAAGTGGAGTAGTTGAAATAGGATAATCTGCACACCCTACAGACTGCGGCGCCAGCGCTATCTTGTGCGACGCCGCATTAGAAATGAACCAAATTCCAGAAATGCGCGTGACGCGCTTCTGGTGCGCGCGACGCGCATTCTACAGAGTGCCAACTTCGAGGATTTTATTAAAATATCAAACGAAGTCGGAATTGAGCATATGACCACTCGTTGGAAAGCTTAGGATGTCTAGTTTCCAAATATAATTTTTAATTTAGGAAATATCCAACCAATTAGTGCAGTTTTGAGCTACAAGCTATGGGGTTCAGAAAACTGAACACCAACTGTCCCCCAATTTGTAACATAAATGTGTATTTTCACTTCTAAGTTCATGAACACTGGTTTCTAAGTGTTCTAAACCCTTAATGTGCGTAAACCTTATGATGTGTTATGAATTCATTGTGTATTGTTTATTGAAGAGCTCCATGAAAAGTCATTGCAATACTTTCTTGGACTCATTATGTAATGTTTATTGAGGAGCTCCATGGAAAGTCACTGTTATACTTTCTTGGACTCATTGTGTATTGTTTATTGAGGAAGTCCACTGAGAGTCTATTTTATACTCCTTTGGATTTATTGTGTACTGTTTATCGAAGAATTCCGTTGAGAGTCATATATGTGCTTCTTTGGATTCATTGTGCAATTTTGATTGCTTATTGGATTGTGACGATATTGTGAATTTCCTTTATAACGTTGTATTGGGAACTGATGTGGTGAGGGGTCCGTCGGGGGAACTCACTGAGATTTTTATCTCACTCTTTTACATTGTTTTGATTCAGGGATCCGAAAAGTGATCAGGCGAAATAGAGGCTTGACTTTCATTTAGTTCTATTGTGTAGTTTGGAAGGGTATAGACTCCTTTATCATTTTGGATAAAAAAAAAAAGAACCTTGTTATTGTATTTTGTGCTTCTAAGTATTTAACGATTACAAAGTTGTAATCTAACTCTTAGATTATTGATTATGCGTGGAGTTTGGACTTGTAATTTAATTACCAAGTTTAAAGTATTGTCAACTTTGAGCCATTTATGTAAATCTTCGTTATTTCGACTAAAATTGAATTACGGGTGTTACACGCGCCGTCCCTCTCCATCGCGTCGTCCTCCCTGCGAACTTCGGCACTGCCACTCTCCACTGCGACACTCTATGCGGACGTTCCCTCGCCTCGCGTCACCTCCTTTCTCTACGAACTCCCTCATTCGCAACCGCCCTCTACTTCTGCGTGCCACCGCGACACTCCTCAGTAGTCACTCCTCTCCAAAGGTAAACGTTTGACCTGATTTGTGTGAAAAGTGAAAAATGGGTTTGGATTTTGCCCTGATTTGGTGTTTGGATTTTGCCATGGTTTAGTTCATTGGATTCATTGTTTGTGCTGTTGTGGTGAGTTTAGTTCCTTGGATTTTACTTGTACTCTAAATTTTCTACTTGTCAAATTTTCAAAGAAGTTTAGGATTTTATTAGGTTTTAAGGATTTCAGCATTCACAAGCTCTTCTAAATATTTAAGGCTTTCAGCCCAAACCCAAACCCAAGAGAAAGAGACGTCCCCCTTTTGGCAGGAAACGTCGTACACAGTCGCCGCATCCGAGAGCTTCAGCATCCTCTTCTTCCTCTACAGGTGAGTTATTTCACCTTCTACCTTCCTCTTCTTTATCCATTCTTCCCCTTCTACTCAAATCCTAGGTCCCTGTGAGTGTTTATGTTTCATTTTCCATTGCTTTTGTTTTTTTTTTCTTTCCACTTTTGCTGACTCTTTCTCTTTTTTTGCTTGGTGTCCTTACTCACTCTTTTGACAGGGGGCAAGGGGAATATGTTTCGCAGAAGAGAACCAAAGTGGCAGAAGGGAAGCTTTTATATTTGTCATTTGTATTTTATAATTTTATCCGTATTCTTACTCCTATATTTGCATTGGGTGTTGCCTGAGGAAAGGGAAGGATATGAACATGTGTATGGTTTACCATTTCAAGTTGTGTTGTGCTTGATGTCATTGTGCACATAGAGTGTTTGATGAAAATCCTGAATGCATATCAATGGTGGTGTTGTTTCTTACTGGAGTTAAAGATAACAAGTTCATTTGTTGTTTAATGCAGTGGCAATTAACTAATTACTAGATCATATATTCAGGGATTTTGATAATCTTTTTTTATGTTATCTTGCTAACATGAGGATGGGTTAGTTAGTTTCATACCCAAAATAATATGACGGGACTCCGTGGTTTTATTATTTCAGTTTTTTATTAGTTAGTTACTTTGGTCATCGGCTTTAACTCTAGTATGAGTTTTGATGTCCTTTATATACGTATGCTAATGTGTTTAACCTTTTGATTTTGTTGTGTTTATGGATAGGTACTCACACAAGACTAGCTATGGCGATGAAGGGTAATTACCCTCTTGATTCATACCTTATTAGTCAGCTAACTTTTCTTATATTGGTCTTTGTGCCTTCCAAGGAAATTGGAACCTTTATTTTGTTGACTACTTATACTCTTTGCTTAATTGACTACTTCTACTCTTTGCAGCTAACTTTTCCGATCATAGATAAACATAATATCTGGTTTATATGGTTGACTATCATTTGATTTAATTGCAAGCCTTCATGGCTTATGCTAAATTCATATAAGGACACTTTGTTTGAGATGTAGTTTTTGCGATTGCATGGAAGTTGATGATTAATGAAACAGAAGTGGAAGTGTCAAATTGTGTTGCTTATTTTTGCAAGACTTTAAATGAAGGGCATAATGCTGCTTTTGACATCCCTATACCTTTCTAGAAGGCCATAGCTGTAATTCTTTCTGCTGCTAATGATTCTAACTAGCGAACTAGATCTGCTACATTGACATATCTGCGTACTTTCATGTACAGGTATGATGATCTTGTAACAGGTTTGTTTTGCATATCATACTTTAAATGGTTGAAGTCATTATAAGCATCTAGCTTCATGTGGTAATATTTTCTTTTTAAGTCATCTTTATTTACATCCATGTTTTGAAATATAAGCAAATACTACTTAACAGATAGTTTTTTCTTTATAATTATTTTTTCATTTGTTTTCTCATAATTATTTTACATCTTTTGCTGTTATGAAGAAGCTCTAAATAAAGTTCTGTTCATTCTGTAACAGGCACACTTTCATTCTCTCAAGTTCAAAGAAACAAGAAATTTGGAGAACAATTGAGAAGCTACTAGTAGACAACCATTTTGATTCCATTTTTATTTGTGAGTCCCCTTCTTGTTCCTACTTCATCTTGTGTTCCTTTTCTGTATGTATAGTGTATTTTGTTGAATATGGGTGAAAGCATGATAATATTTGTGAATAGCAATTTCCCTTGCTTTGAGTGTGATGGACTTAGTAAATTTGTATTGGATATTTTGGAAGTTGTACTTTGGAAGTTTGATAAATATTTTGTATTGGTTGTTGTATTTTGGAAGTTTGATTAATATTTTGTATTGGTTGTTATATTTCTGGGCTTTGAATTTGGATAATATGAGCAGCCGTGATTAAAAGTGTTTTTTCGTTTTTTCCAAATTTTTTTATTTCTTTTTACGCCGGGTTTTAACGCTGATTTTGATAAAAACCGCAATTAAAAATAACTTTTAATCGCGGTTTTTAAACCAGCATTAAATGTTCACGCTTACAATTCCGAAAGAATACACGCCGGTATGAAAACCGCAATTGAAAGTCCATTTTAACCGCGATTAAAGGTGTATTCTGCACTAGTGGGAAAAAAACTAACTAGTTTGATCAACTTAGTTTGCTTCCTCAAGTATAACTCAATAACATTTACTCAGCCATATCCCTAATAACAACAGTTAGAAGCATTATAGGTGAGACATTTTTCCTAAAGCATCAAACTAAGACACTCGAAAACTAACAAAAGGGAGTAGTTAGGCAAACCACCAAGATATGTTAAGCATCGAAGTACAAATTTGGACCAAGTATTAAATTTTAGGAATTTACTTTCTCATGAAACAGTGAATATATATTGAAAAGTGGGTTTCGGTTAGGGTGGGGAAATCCCTTAATTTTCCTATGCAAGGCAAATCATCTTGTGGCCATTGATTTAATAGTTTAAAATTTAGTTGCTGAGATTTTGGAAGGGCTACCCATTAAACCCATAGTTGAACTTTTTTAGCTAATCACTACAAAAAATAAGGTTAAAAACGGCAGTTATAAATGCAAAAAACGGCGGTTTAAACCGCCATAATTTACATGAATGGCGGCTTCTCAAGACGCCGCAATTTTGTCTATTGGGTATAAAATGGTTGTTCATGGTCAACCGCCATAATCGACCATGTATAAAATGGCGGTTCGATTTCTGCAAAATATGGCGGTTGAAACCGCCATAATTTACACTTTTTACTAAGAAATATATGTAACCGCCATAATTTTCATTTTTTTTCACAAAAAAAAACTGACCAAAAAACAAAGCAATGACCAATTCAAATACTTCAATTCTGTACATTGTTTAGCGTTTAGTGTAATTACATCCGCCAACTCAACCTCAACTTAGAAATTATCAAAAACTAAAGTGGATAAAAGAAGATTGAACAAAACAAAATGATATAAAAACGGAAAGCCAAACTGCATATATGGGGACCTCCTGTTTGTTAACTTTATGCCACGATGATGACAATGGCATGGTCCCATCTCTTGAGAAAGCATAAGCCATTCTGTACAAATTTTAAGCATTATAAGTAACCACAGAAATTAAATCCCTCTTATATGGTAAGTGCACTAAGAGCAGGTACTGTTGTTACCTTGAATTGCTGGTAACTGAACTCATACCACAGAAAAATATACCAACAGCAACAATTGCCAAGCAAACAATACCCCCAATTCCATGACCAAGCAAATAATATATCAGCATCCCTGGTTTCCTTTGTCTGAAAATATAAGTTGACATTAAATAGAAAATCTTAGTCTAAAGCATTTAGTAACTTTAATCCATCAAGGAAATGGATAGCACCAAATTTTCAATGTGGAAAAGCAAGAAACACTTACTAACCCCTAAAACTAAGGTCATTAACAGAGGACATATAAACGAACTCATAAATAAATTCAGTTCCAACACACCAATTTTTATTTTTCATTAGAAATTTACCATATGAGCTGATGCATCATACCCAGTTAGGGTGTACTGACTCTATAATAATATATCTTTCACTCACATGAATCATCCTTCTGCAAGTGAAGGAGAGACCACAAAGAACATAAGAACATAAGCTAAAATAGAAGAAATGAGTTAACACTTAATGAACCAAACTAAAGTGTCAACTTTACCTCTAAGATACAAGAGTTTTTCCCAAGTCTTTGACCTGGATAAGATAAGTTTTAAAGTTAGTTTCTATTACAATGCTCAAATGCTCTGGAAAGCTAGTACAGAATGAAAGAATCAACTAACCAAAATTTTCTCAAGCATTCTCTCATATACTAGTGTCCATTTTTTTTTGAGTGAGTCAAGGTTGAAATCATGAAATGACCCCTACCCCCATGAAAAAGAAACTGAAAGTTGAAAGATGAACTCTATTCAACAGTTGTTCCAGTGTTCCCTTCTCTCTAAACCTCTATGCTTCACATTAATTATCAATGCCATCATCAAGCCTCTCCCCTGTAGAATTGAAATATTTTCAACCAAAAGAAATTCACTTATTTCACTTCCAAGACAAAATCTTTATTTCTCATCAAATGCAAACATACAAAGTCCTACCTTGGGGCATGGTATCATCTCGTGGTACCACATGTATATAAAGAGTGCAAGCTTCATCTCTCCATACAAGGGGAACCTTCATAAAGGTTCGGCGTTAATTTATTGCACAGATCCAATCAAAATTCAATAATATATATGCAAATGGCTAAAAACTCAAGCACTCACCACCCAAGAACTACATCTGCAAACTTTTCCATTACTGTGAAAAAAGCTACAATGATCCTGCAAATTGAAGATGCAAAAAGACATGAATCGGGACCATTTCATAACTATATTACCAAGGAAGAAGAAGGTAAAATATTGTACCAGCATTGACACCAGAAGCGAAGTTCATCCATGTCAACCCTGTTTCTCTCCACGGTTTTATAGCATTCAAATCCAGGATATGCATATCCCAGAAGCAGTCTAAAATCCAAAATAATAACAAGAATGTTAGAAAGAAAACACATTAATCTCTTGAAAGTGAAAAGAGGAATCAAAAAATTGAAACAAAAAGAAATAGAATATACTTACATAAGACATCGAGTAATCAAATCCCCTAACATTTCCTTTCCAATCCCTAGCACATCAACAAAAACCGTAGCAACTCTGAATCCAAATAAATCAACCCATCAAAATTCTGACGCATTTACAATTGCAAGACAGGATGACTATTTTCTCCCAAACAAAAGCAATTAAAAACACGTTAGATGAAATATATATCCTTATTAGGGCAGACAATTCCAACGAGAGTGATTGAGAATTAGGGGTTCAACATTGTACCTGAAATTCTCACAAACAAGCACCTGTGCTCGAAGTCGGAAATGACGGCAAAGCTTGATGACGATGCGAACAGCGGAGGGAGTTGGAGACGAAGAAGCAACGACAGAGATTGCTGGAGACGAAGCGGCGGAGGTCCTGGAGAAAAAAGATGCAACAACAGATTTAGGGATTTGGCTAAGTCGAAGAGAAAGAGAGCAAAGCGCAACGGCGATGTTACCGAAAGAGACAGGGAGAGAGCAAAAGGCGATGTTACCGGAAGACCGAGAGAGCGCCGGAAGAGACAGAGAGTCAGAGAGAGAGAGAGAGCAGAAGGCGAAGAGGAGACGATGGGAAAACAGCCATCAGAGAGATAGCAGAGCACCGGATACCAAATTGAGCGCCTCTTTAGGGCATCTAGTGGGAAGGAAAAGGAGAGCGCGGGTCTCTGATTTTAGTAAAAGGAAAATGCAAATTCTGGCGGTTGAAACAGCCTTAATATCACGTCAAATTAAGGCGGCTCTGGAAACCGCCGTAATATACCGTAAAAAACGGCAGTTTTATGAAACCGCCCTAATGAAACCGCCGTAATTTGCCCGCTTTTTTGTATTGAATTTATTAGAAGGTCCTTGGACAGGACCAAAACTACTTTCAGTTATTTTAGGTTGTTGACCCTATCCTTCTCCACTCTCACTGCCTCCCCCGTGTTTTCATTAAGACCGTTTCCATGGAGTTCAACAACAATCACTGTGCAAGCATTCTTGCTGGGCCAAATCACAGACCCAACCTCTTTATTATTGTCCAATTTTTGGCCGCTATTTGCATGAAGAAAAATGCAATGCCGATGACAACACTAAAGGGGAAAGGAGAAATTACTTGTGCACCAAATCTTTGAACTTCTCCTACATAAATTGGAGTATGAGAAAAACTAATTCTCTGCTCGAAGAAGTCATGGTGGGTCCTCACTTTTAAAATGCACCAAAAATAATATTGATCTTTGAACACCGATTTTCAAACACAGAAAAGTAACAAAACGAAAACAGCACTGGACTTCAACTCCACCACGTAGAGACAAATTAGAACCGAAACATCCAACCTAAACCCCAAATCTAGACTTTATACAGTGTCTGCAACCTCAAATTTCATAACCTCAAAATTTAAAAGGAAGTAAAATAGAATGAAGAAAGGAAAAGTGGAAAAAATAACAGAGCCGTCATGGGCTCGTGGCGATGCGGCAGAAAGCGGCCTGACCAGAGCTGAACGTGGTCTCCCCGGCGCAGTTGTCGGTGACACTCTCAGGGCAGGTGAAGCTACAGTCGTTTTCGTATTCTCTTTCGTTCACTAACGGAAGGGGTCACGATCAGAGTTTCTTTGGTGGTGACGTGGAATAAATAAATGATGTGCTATGTTTTGATTGGAGAACAGTACCAACTGTTGGTACTGCATCTAAGTTTTATCCTTTATAAATATGGGGTACAATTTATAAATACTGACAATTTATGGGGAAGAAATTAAAAAATAGAGAAAACTGGTTGTATGGGCTATAGCAGGTTGACAATCAATTTTCCTTTGGTGGGGAAATTAACCATTTCCCCACCCTAAAAGACACCGTGGGTGTCTTATTGTATATAAAATTGTTGTTGCTTATTAAATAAAGCTATACAAGGGACGTTGCTTATTGGAATTGATTCTATGTTAGAATTTGCCCTTCCTACTTCAGTGAAGAAGGATCACTGGACAAGGGTGAATATCCTTTTGCAACCATTGGAGGTTGTCATTACTAAGGCCATGGTGGTTCCACTGATACCCCACCCCATGGTTTCAAATTACAGATATTCTTATTGATGTTTCCCTGCCAAGACTTTTTCTTTATTACAATTGATAATCTTATTGATTTGTCAAATGGAGAGCTTCTGTCTAGAGAGAATGACGATAGGGCGACCTTCGATATCCTTAAGGGACCAAGACAACCAAAGGGGTATGAGTCTTGTACCAAAATAACTTACATTAAGAATAAGTAAGTCAAAGTTTTATGCCATAAGTATTAAGTGGCATTTTGAGCCTCCATGGATTGATGATTCGATAAAAGGGGGAGAGAGAGAGCTTCAAGATCTAGGGGCAGTCTTGAAACTCACATTTAAGTCAAGCTTATAAGGGGAGTGTCAGCTTTTCACATTGGATAATGAATGAGTCCATACATGATAAAATTAAGGACCTTAAATTAACACTTCATAGGAGACAACTTTTGTTTTTCCCTTTTCTTTTTACTTTTTTGGTTTATACTGTTGTATATAGTGTAATATTTCAAAAGTTATAAGTCCCACATAGCTTGGTTTTTGAGACTTTAAGGCTTTATATACTTAGATGTGTAGTGGAGCTAGTAAGCTAGTGGAAGCATAGGCCTCGCGCGCACAAGCATGGCCCAAGTTAGTCTGTTTCAGTGCAAATCCTCCGATTTGCCCCCCTGCGCGCATGATAATAGTCAACCCAAACATTTTTGTTCGGCCCGTTTAATTATTTTTGTTTCAAAAATATTTCTGAAAGCCTTACCCGAAAAGTGGCCATTTAGAGGCAAAACCGTTTTGACTTGGTTTTATCCGAAAAAATTTGATTTGTTGCTAAGTGCTCCCGATTTTCTGTACCATTATCTTCCACTAATGTTCAGAAAATCTTTTATTAACGGATAAAAATCTTTTATTAACATTAATAATTTTCCTATATATCTGCACCTACACTCACACCAGAAACAACTTTTCTCCTTCTCTGCTTTCGTTCTTTCATTTTTGTTTTCGCCCTCTGCCTGGGTTACCGTTCTGTATACGTTCTCGAGTTCTGATAGCCCCAATACGCTTATCACTGGGAAGAACCTGTTGTATCCTTGGGGGTTTGCGCAATCTTGCGGATAAATTCTTAGGACAGTGACTACACGCCTCAGGTTTCGTACACCGATCAGCCATCCGTGACAACAATCTAAGGATTTATGGCTGCCGACGACGCTTCTCCCAACAATAATGGCAAGGACAAACAGGTCGCTGTTCAAGACGACTCTACCGCACCTCCGGTTCAGGTCACCTATGCCAAACCGTTCTCTGACATCTCCAAAATTGAGATCTTCGAAGGACAGAATTTTCGCAGATGGCAGGAACGGGTCTACACAGTGTTGGACGTTCACGGGGTCGCTTTTGCTCTTACTGATGACAAGCCGCCTGAGGCTACAACCGATCCCAAATGGACATATGCTAATAAGGTATGCCGTCACATAATTATTAGTACTTTATCTAACGAGTTGTTCGATGTCTATTGCTCATACAAGGTTGCCAAGCAAATTTGGGATAACTTGAACGATAAGTACACTACTGAGGATGCAAGCAAGCAGAAATTTGTTGTTGGAAACTATCTCCGATGGCAGATGACAGATGAAAAGGAAATCAAGGTGCATATCAACGAATACCACAAGCTGCTGGAGGAATTGAAGACGGAGAACATCAACCTTCCAGATGAGTTCGTTGCTGGAGCCCTCGTCGAGAAATTACAAACTCTTGGAACAACTACAAGCAACAATTTAAGCACAAGCACAAGCAAATGACTCCCTCAGAACTCATCAAGCACTTAATCATTGAAGACACCATCAGGAAGGAGTGCAATGCGGCACGTGCTAAGGCTTTGGCATCCCGGGCAAACTTAGTCCAGAACATTGAGCGCAATAAGAGGTATGACAAGAAATCTGAAAAGAAACCTGATTATGTGCCCGAAGTAACTAGCCCCAACCTTGTGAAAAAAGGTTGTTGCTTTGTGTGTGGAAAGCCAGGTCATAAAGCATATCACTGCAGATATCGGAAAATAGGTGACAATCCTCTAAAGCCAAAAGTCAATTTGACTGAAGGAGATGACATTATTGCTACTGTGATATCTGAAGTGAATATGGTCAGTGATGTGAGAAAATGGGTGGTAGACTCTGGGGCTACCAGGCACATCTGTGCAACTAGAGCTACCTTTACCTTCTACACTTCTGTAGGGGATGGAGAAGATCAAGTTTACCTTGGTGATTCTAGAACTACTGCAGTTCAAGGGAAAGGCAAAGTACTCCTGAAGCTCACATCTGGGAAGATATTGGCTTTAAGTGAAGTGTTGCATGTGCCTAGTATTAGGAACAATTTGGTTTCTGTAGCACTCTTAGGTAAAGTTGGGGTTAAAGTGTCATTCGAATCTGACAAGATTGTAATGACAAAGAATAATGTATTTGTTGGGAAGGGGTACTATGATCAGGAACTCTTTGTACTCAATGTTTCTGAAGTTAGTAATAATAATGCATCTACTTCTGCTTATTTGATTGACTCTTATGATATATGGCATGCTAGATTAGGACATGTTAGCTTTTCATATGTTAAGAAATTACAGCATCTTGGTATGATTTCTAGTTTTGGTAATGATCCACCTGATAAATGTGATGTATGCATTGACGCAAAATTGACTAAAAAATCATGTCCCTCTATTCAACTACGTGAAACTGAACCTCTTAGTTTAATTCATACCGATTTAGGCGATTTGAAACAAACCATGCCTAAAGGAGGTAATAAGTATTATGTAACCTTTATTGATGATTTTTCTAGATTCACTAAGGTCTATTTGTTGAAGCATAAGGATGAAACTTTTAATGTTTTCCTTTCTTATAAAGCCGAGTTAGAAAACTAATTGAATAGAAAGATTAAGAGGATTAGATTTGATAGAGGACGTGAATATATATCTTTCAATGAATTTTGTGATAAGGAAGGTATTATACATGAGATTACTCCCCCTTATTCTCCTGAATCGAATGGTGTAGCTGAGAGGAAAAATAGGACCTTGAAAGAAATAATGAATGCAATGCTAGTTAGTTCTAATGCACCTGACAACCTTTGGGGTGAGGCTCTTTTAACTACATGCTTTTTACAAAATAGAATTCCGCATAGGAAAACATGTAGAACCCCCTATGAACTGTTTAAAGGTTATAAACCTAATTTGAAATATTTGAAAGTGTGGGGGTGTTTAGCTAAAGTTGTGTTGCCTGATTCCAAGAAAAGGAAAATAGGATCTAAGACTTCTGATTGTTTGTTTATAGGATATGCTGAACATAGTGATGCCTATAGATTCTTTGTTCTTAATAGTGATGTTCTTGATCGCAATACAATTGTTGAGACTAAAAATGCTGAATTTTTAGAAAATGTTTTTCCTCTGAAAATTGAAAGTGTGCCTAGAGAACCTTTAGAAGTTGCATGTGATAATCTGGATGACGGATTAAGAAGGAGTAAAAGACAAAGGAAAGAAGCATCCTTCGGAAGTGATTTTTACACTTATCTTGTTGAAAATGATCCTCAAACTTTTTCTGAAGCAATTTCTTCTTCTGATTCAAAATTTTGGAAAGAGACTATTAAAACCGAACTTGATTCTATTTCAAAATGCAGAACTTGGACTTTGGTTAATTTACCTCACGGAGCAAAACCCATTGGTTGTAAATGGATTTTTAAAATAAAATATTTACCTGATGGTTCAATTGAAAAATACAAAGCTAGATTGGTTGCGAAAGGTTTTACTCGAAAAGAAAATATTGATTATTTTGACACTTTTGCTCCTGTGACAAGAATTTCATCAATTCGAGTTTTAATAGCTTTGGCCTCTGTTTATAAACTTGTGATTCACCAAATGGATGTGAAAACTGCTTTTTTTGAATGGTGATTTGGAGGAAGAAATATATATGACTCAGCCCGAAGGATGTGCAATTCCTGGTCAAGAACATAAAGTTTGCAAGCTCTTAAAATCATTATATGGTTTGAAACAAGCACTAAAACAATGGCATGAAAAGTTTAATCATATTTTGATTTGTGATGGTTTTTTACCTATTGAAGTTGATAAATGTGTGTATACCAAATCTGTGAATGGTGAAAATGTTGTTATATGCCTGTATGTAGATGACATGCTCATTTTTGGTACTTGTGATGACATCGTAATTAGAACTAAGTCTTTTCTTGCTTCTAATTTCGATATGAAAGACATGGGTCAAGCAAATATAATTTTGGGAGTTAAAATCATAAGGAAGGATGATAGTATAATGCTATCTCAAGACCATTATGTTGAGAAACTTCTCAAGAAGTTTGGCTATTTTGAATCTATGCCTGTGAGTACCCCTTATGATGCTAACTCTCAATTAAAGAAAAATAAAGGTGATCCTATTGAGCAATCTCAATATGCCCAAATTATTGGGAGCTTACTGCATTTGATGAATTTCTCTTGTCCTGATATTGCGTATGCAGTAGGTAGATTGAGAAGATATACACATAATCCTAATCAGGATCACTGGGAGGCACTTGTTAGACTCATGAGATTCTTGAGAGGCATTATAAATTACGGTATTAAATATAGTGGATTTTCCGCTGTATTAAAAGGATACAGTGACGCTAACTGGATCTCTTATTTAGATGAGATGGAATCTACTAGTGGTTATGTATTCACACTAGGTGGTGGTGCGATTACTTGGAGATCAGCCAAACAAACGATCATTGCAAGATCAACTATGGAGTCAGAGTTTATTGCTCTGGAATTGGCTGGTAGTGAGGCTGAGTGGTTGAAAAACTCCGTAGCAAATATTCCTTTAGGAATAAGACCAACCCCATCAGTGCCGATGCATTGTGATAACCAGTCGGCTATAGCCATTGCAAAGAACAAAACTTTCAATGGTAAAAATAGACATATACAATTGAGGCATAATGTAGTAAAGCAACTGCTGAAAGATGGAACAATTTCCATTGATTATGTGAAGTCAGAAGTGAATTTAGCGGATCCATTGACAAAACCCCTGGGGAGGAAACTAATAAGTGAAACATCGAGGGGAATGGGACTTATGCCACTGGAAAACGACAAGTGATGGGAACCCAACCTTTGTGATTAGAGATCCCATGATAAAGGTTCATATGGGTAAAAACAAGTCACTTGTTAGTTATGATAGCACTAAAATACTTGTGTCCCTTTCCTATGGTGTTACGATAATGGCTATGAGAATGTGCTAAATTATTTAAACTTGAGGGATAAGCTTTGAAGGCTTTTAATGATTTCCATAAGCCCTTATGGTAGTGTATGGTTGCAGCATGCACTAGATGGAACCACCTATATGAGTGTCAAGTGGGGCAGCTTGCATGAGACCGTGGCGGGTCTCTAGAGCACTCATGAATACCAGGCAATAACACGAGAACTGTGGGGGTGTAATGTGATTGATAGATCTCTAACACAAACAAAGTGTCTCTGGTTCATAAAGCTTGCTTTACCAATTCACTGTGTGCTAAGTTTTATTAGTCTTGATCTGATTCATAAAGCTTGCTTCATCAGATTCAATTCATTACACTCAAGATGATAACCCAGGCAAATTTTATCATATTCTTCTTTGTTTTGAAACTTTTGAAATATGTGCGGGATTGTTGTATATAGTGTAATATTTCAAAAGTTATAAGTCCCACATAGCTTGGTTTTTGAGACTTTAAGGCTTTATATATTTAGATGTGTAGTGGAGCTAGTAAACAAGCTAGTGGAAGCATGGGCCTCGCGCGCACAAGCATGGCCCAAGTTGGCCTGTTTCACTGCAAATCCTCCGATTTGCCCCCCTGCGCGCACGATAATAATCAGCCCAAACTTTTTGATTCGGCCCGTTTAATTATTTTTGTTTCAAAAATATTTCTGAAAGTCTTACCCGAAAAGTGACCACTTAGAGGTAAAACCGTTTTGACTTGGTCTTATCCGGAAAAATCTGATTTGTTGCTAAGTGCTCCCAATTTTCTGTACCATTATCTTCCACTAACGTTCAGAAAATCTTTTATTAACGGATAAAAATCTTTTATTAACGTTAATAATTTTCCTATATATCTGCACCTACACTCACACACCAGAAACAACTTTTCTCCTTCTCTGCTTTCGTTCTTTCATTTTTGTTTTCGCCCTCTGCCTGGGTTACCGTTCTGTATATGTTCTCGAGTTCTGATAGCCCCGATAGGCTTATCGCCGGGAAAAACTTGTTGTATCCTGGGGGGGTTTGCGCAATCTTGCGGATAAATACTTAGGACAGTGACTACACGCCTCAGGTTTCGTACACCGATCAGCCATTCACGACAACATATACTAATTTCTCAATTTGTTATATTTTGCTTTAATTTTAACCTTTTAGGTAGCGAACAAGTTCTTTTTAGTATTGGTTATCATACATGATAGTAGTAATGCCAGCTTTATACCAAAAAAGTTATTTCCTTCACTTTTATTTCTAGTAATTTAGTACTTCTTTTCCTTACTTGTGCTTTATATTTTTTATGTTCACTTGGTTGGATTGATTCATAAATTATAGTTTGCCACAGAGTAGTAATTCTTATTAAAAAGTTGAAGTACTTATCATTAGGGGATCTAATTTATTTTTTAATGATAGGTGGAATATTTTAAATTGAATTAGGATAATTAATAGACAGTTGATAATTAGAAAGATGCTTGGTTTTCTTTGTCGGTTAGATTACTTTTAGGGGTTCTATATAAGTTGACATTGGTGCTAATTAAAATTGTTTTAGCTAGGACCAGTAAATGAAGAACTTTTTTACCCTTTGCTCATTCTCCCAGGAGGGCATGGTATTGACTCGAAAAAAAGTTATTTATTGAAGCGCTTGTATGAATCAATAAAAGGCTCCAAGAACTTCTGATTCACCATAGCGTGGAGTGTGATCCAACTTCAGCATCCTCCCTTTACTAAAGTCCAAACTACTTGGAAAAGGTAAAAAAAAAAAAAATGATCAAGGGCTCAAAACCCATGGCCTAACAAAGAATTTGGAAACCAGTCATAAGCCTTTTTGTGTTTGGGTGTAGTTGGGTTGATGTGAGGTCAATAAACGTCATCATACACATCTTGAACTTGATGAAAGGAAGGTGAACACCAAGTTAAGTGAGCATAAAGTCATACACATACATGAATGACTTCGACAACTCGAACAATAGCGTTCCCAGGAACTCGGCTTTGGGACGATGAGGATGGAGTCATCATTACGCTCCTTCCTTAGATTAAGTTTGATATTTTCCCAGAGTTGGGCCTCATCTTGCGCAACAGGCCATCCCAGTCAATGCATTGGTATTTTTCAAGCCCAAGTGGAATCACAACTTTGACCTTTTTTTTTTTTGACCTATCATACCGAAGATGGTACCTACGAAGGCTTAGTTGGAGCCATTGTCTAAACCCAAATTCGATTGATAGATGATTTCACTAATGCAATCAACATCTTAACCATCAAAATCCATTGTGTCCGGATCCTAGGTCCTCCCTATGTTAGTTAACTTATGGCAAAAGACGTTTGGCATGTCACCCATATGCATAGTTATCGATCTCCACAATTCCCGTCGACCTAAGAAGATACCCCAAAGTCTCACTTCATTGTGGTCAACACGACGGAGGATTTTGGGAAGTGCATGCAAATAGTTGTTGTTCTCCTCATTATCACTCCCCAATTCATAGAGCGCGACCATGGCCACCGAAGATTGTAAAAATAGAAAAAAAGGTGAAGGGGAAAAGTGGTTAACTCCATAAAAATCCTGAAAATTTGAGGAAACTTAAAAGGATGACGGATGACCTAAGACTGCTCTTTCCTTTTACGAAATGTCACTTTAAGCAAAAGTTTCATTGAAGAATTTCAAAAAAATAGAGAAGAAGCTCATAGAGGCTAAGAGGAAGACTTTTTAGAAACTTGTAGATATAATTGTTTTATGATAATAATTATAAATCATCTTTTTTTTTTGGTGGAATAGTTATAAATTATTTTTTGGTGGAATAGTTATAATTTTTTTTATGAAAGAAATCTACAGCATTTCATTAATAATCAAGTACTCAATACATGTTACAATGTCATAATAAAACTGAGGACAAGCTTTGTGAATGGCAACCTTAGATAAGTTATGAGCAATTATGTTAGCTTCCCTCTTAGAAAACTCAACATGAGAGTTGTGACTATAAAAAGAAAGTAACCTCCTACACTCCTGAACAATGGCCCCAAATTTAGTGGCATCCTGACTCTTAGACTTCAAACTATCAACTACTAATTTAGATTTCATCTTAAAAATGACATTTTCCATATTGAGATCTTTCATCCACTCAATAGCTATTAGACCATAAGCATCACCAATTTTGACATCTAGTATAGATTGAAACCAAAGAGTTTTCGGACCCCATAAACAATCCAAACTCATCTCTACCCATCTCTAAGACATAATCCAAAGAGGGCCATTATTAAAGACACCCCCCACCTGGTTGGTACACCCCCCCATCTTGCATATTTCCCAAAATACCCCTCGTATAAAATCATCAAAAATCCTTTTTTTAATTAGAACATGTTCTGGCAATTGCAATTTCCAGGTATACAAATTGTATACCGGAAATTACAATTTTCGGTAACATTGTGTGTAAAATTTGTTACCGGAAATTGCAATTTCCGGTATACAATTTGTATACCGGAAATTGCAATTTTCGGTAACAAATTTGCGAATTTCCCATAATGCCCCTTAATAACTTAACAAAAACTCAACATTTCGATCCACTCACACTCACGCTCCTGAAATTCTAAATCCCTCAAAACGCCTGCTCTTACGGAAATTCCAAATCTTCAGACGCTTTTTTGTTATGCAATCATAGATAGAAATTGCAATTTCAGATATTAAATTGTATACTTAAATTGCAATTTCGGTGATTTCAGATACAATTTGTATACGGAAATTGCAATTTCCTGCTTTATATTGCATCGAAATTGCAATTTCCGGTATACAAATTGTATACCGGAAATTACAATTTCCGGTATAGAAATATAAAGCACCGGAAATTGCAATTTCCGGTACACAACTTGTGTACCGGAAATTACAATTTTCGGTGCTTTGCATTTCTATACCGAAAATTGCAATTTCCAGATATTAATGTATACCGAAATTGCAATTTCGACGTAATTTATTTTATTACATTTGAATATATTTGATTTATTTGTCTTTCAGATATGCCTAAGTCGAGAGGGAGAGGAGTAGCTTCCACTCCTGGTAGTGCGCCCCCACGTAGACCACTGGCACTGTGGATCTCTCGAAGCCGAGGCGTATTGCTAGCAGTCGCCGCACGAGGATGTAGTTGGCGACCGTGATCCCCATTTTGTATACGAGGATCCAGAGGATATAGCCGAGGAGACCATGGTATAGTTGGAGACCAGGCTCCTTTCCTCAAGGGACCTTACGATGGGTCATTGCTTACAGATTATCGGCATCACGCTGCTCATCGATATGGCAAAGGGTGTATATATCTGGTTGTTATTTGATCAAATGTTTATTATTTTTATATGATCGATGATGTTTATTTGTGTGCAGGATCGTGATGCGTCAAGGTGGCCTCTCACGGCCTGAAGTTGCAAAAATGGTTAAGTGGAAGAGTACCACCGCCTCCTCATGTAAATGAGCATCTCTGAGGCGGCCTATCCTCCTTGTTATCTGCAGCCTTCAAGATGGTCGATGTGAGCCTTCTTGTCGGCCTTTGCAGAGAGATGGCATCGGGAGACGAGCGACTTCCATCCGCCTTCGAGAGATGATCCACGCTTGATGATGTGTCCGTCCTCCTAGGCCTTAAAGTGAGCGCTCTTTTTATGTACCCCGGTGATGGATCCAGACATTTCCATATCTTATTTACTGACATTCTTTGGGGTGTACATATGAAGAGGCAAACAAGGAGACGACAACTATGAGAGGCGCCATATGAGTATTGACTTCTTGATGAAGACATATGACCAGCGCATTTACGATGGTCGGTGGGACTATGCACCAGGGCCATGATAATGTTGTTGTTGGCCTGTACCATTTTGCCACACAAGAGCCATATATACATTGCCATTAAGCACCTGGACCTGGTACGTGACTTGGGGGCGGTTGGTAGTGTGTCATGGGCTAGTGCTGCACTAGCCTTCTTGTACGGATATCTGGGAGACGCTAGCCTGCATGACACTAAGCAGATTGGCGGATACATGACACTTCTTCAGGTACGCAGCCTATTTTTGTAAACAATTATTTATTTAAAGTACATTGTATGGCGTGTTGATTCGTTATTGTTGTCACAGGCATGGATATATGAGTATTTCCTCGCCTCGCAAAGAGGAAGGATACCGGCATCACCCCGGGCATGATACGAGCCATGAGGTGGTCGCCGGTTAAGGGTGACGGCCAGGTGGAGCCCTTCAGGAGAGCGCTGGATGCGTTGACAGTCGATGACGTTGTTTGGAGACCGTGGGAGGGCATTAGGGCGAGTTGTCATCCGGCGTGTCTGCGGGTACATCCGGTGTGCCTCATTTATTGTGCCGCACCGCCGAGAGGGTAGTCAGGCAGTTCGGCTACATCCAGAACATTCCCCGCCCCCCACCACCGCGTCCCACAGTTGCAGAGATGATGGATGCATGGATACAGTTTCCTATGCACTCTATCATGTCGACTGTCCCCGATTTATACCTGGCCTCGTATCCAGCAGAGTGCACTGACGGGTACATGGAGTGGTATCGCAGATGTCGCATCCACTCGATCAATCCGGTGCTCCTCAGCCGCGCTACTCCTGATTGTGTAAGTGTTTAGATATACATTATGTATTTTTTGTGTTTGTTTATTATCTCTTATGGCTCTCTGATGTCTTGTTATAATTTGCAGCCGCATTGTGATGATATGGTCGAGAGGTCGGCCTCGGGCCACCAAAGATTCTCCGGATGACCTCCGAGACTGACTATGAGATGATGGACCCGCTCGCTTGTCGAGTATATTTCCTGCACTACAGAGATAGCGCAGGTGGGACTGAGGCGACCACATCCAAAGTAAGCGTCGACAAATAAGAAGATAGGGTTTTTTTTTATGTTTATTATCTTTTTTTGTTATATTTGGACATCTTTTGTTGTTATATTTACATTTTGTTATATTTGCGGCTTTTTTTTTCCTCTGTACCATAGGTTTTTTTTTATTTACCGATCTAGCATACTTTTTCTTTTAAGTACGATCTACCATACTTCCACAGCAGTAGCGTGCGAGCGAGATCACAATCGCACGATGTCCTTATGACTGAGGTAAGATTCGAACTTCTCGAATTTCTTTCAACTAATTTCATTAGGTCGAGGAACATCGAAATCATTCTACATCACAAGGGAATGACGACCTCATCCATCAACTCTACTACATATCGAGCTCACCTTGCAAGTGACCTCAAGTCAATCTGCACCGAGGTGCATTCTACATCACCAAGCAAGGGCAGGCATATGTAGATTTGTCACGAGTTCAATCTTGCATGAAGGACAGTGATTTCAGTTCACAGTTCACATCGTCGGCAATACGTTCGACATCTCTAGTTCGAAACACAGCTCGACAAGCAGAGGTCGTTGATTACCTCGGATCTCGACATCTCTAGTTCGAAACACTGAGCTCGACAAGCTCACCACATGCAGAACCTCGGATCTCGACATCTCTAGTTGTCTAGCTACACGACGCCGATGTCATAAGGCAAAGGCATTCCGAACTTCTTGAATCCGATGTCGAGCAATGAGAACGATACCTGTTACACCCAAAAGCAGAGGTCCTTGATGTCGCCCACTAGTTCTTGACCTCGAGCAAACACTTCGCCTCGACTTGGTGATGATTTATAACATCAGCATCCTGTATCATGATTACCTCGGATCCCGGATCTCGACATCACAGCTCAACATCCGGCGTGTCTGTTCAGAACAATTACTTAACCTCTGTTGGACTGCAAATTCAACACTAAAAAAAACTAACGTCACATTACATTACATTGCATAACCAACAACATAATTGATCTGGCCGTCAAACCCACATTTAAAAACAATAAAGTGTACTACATATCACTACAATGTAGTCAATCGTCAGTCCAATCGCACATGGTCATCACGGGTACCGTGTAGTATGACGCAACGGCGGAAATAATGTAAACCATTCTTGCAATCGAGCAGCATACAGTGTTGCCCATGAGTGAGCCTCCGGATAAGCATATTGACGCCAACTGGGAGCGACGTTATGCAATGGACATCCGGGCTTAAGAAATACCTAAAAACTTATTGCAGATTAATTAAACACATTGTTTAATTTTACATTAAAAAAAAGATAAATTTAAGTTAAAACACATTGCTGTAAAAAAAAATTTACCTGCACTCGTGATTTTTGTTGACAAACCCAATACAAATTATGGCGTTGTTTGGTGGGTTGGGTGACACATGCCCCTAAGAGGGAAAAATGTCCAACACGCTCGATCGCACTCATTCAAAGAGACTAGAACCAATTTATATTTGGTTGCTATTACGTAACCCATGTCCGTAAGGTCATCCACTTGTCACGAAAACAGTGCAGATTACACCTATCAATGACTCCTCAATGCTTGATATTGATCTCCAAAAAGCGACCATATAAATCATAATGCATTACTGATCTCTTTTTCCAAGTCTTGTCGGACTATAGGCCATCCGTCCTCAGATTTACCAAGTAATGCCGCAATGGAACGATATCCGCAGCTTTCCATCATCTTCGACATCCACTATTTGCTCAATATATCGATGAAAGCGTGGAGGAAATTGGCTCGTAAGGCGTTTGATGTACATAAGATGGCACATCGATCGCTTTTTTCCTTGTAGGCACATTAGATGGTAGATTAGATGCCTTTGATGTATTCCCAGATGGTACGCCGAATACATGTTGCCCACATGCTCGTAATACATGTTGTCCACATGCTCAAAATATGATGGGTCGCGCCTAACATCATATCCATCCATTGCTGGGGCCTTACCTTTACCCTTTTTTGGTGCTCCCTTGGTCTTCACCTTTTGAGGAGGTGGACACATTGAAGTTGTGTCCGGAAATACAAGTTCACGCACTTTGGCAAACAGTGTCCTCTTGCCAATAACATTAAGTGATCGAAATCGATTTACCAATGCATCCCACTGAAGCGCAAGCTCTTCCTCTGACACCTCGCCTTCTGTCTCAACTTTGTGTTGTTGTGATTGGTATTCACCAAAATGTAAACTCCTCCAGTGCAAGTGAACTGCCTCCAATGGAATAGGTGCAAACAGTCTTATGTAACCCGCCAACTCACAAGCACAAGGTAACCCATGTGTCGTTCTGATTAGGCAACAACAAGTAGATTTATCGATACCCACATAATTCACTCTGCCACACTCGTCGGCAATAAGTTGCAGTGCAGTCCTTGATACAAATCCATGCAATCTGATAAACAAACGGTTGTTGTGCCTGTGCTCCACTACATTTATGCTTCTTTCGAATGATGCTTTTATCTCAGTGTGTTGCAGTGCAATCATATTGTTCATAGTTTCCCAACAATGACATAGGTCACCCCTACTGTTTTGTAGATTCCTCTTCAATGTCCAATGTGCGTGACTCACTCTAATAACAAACAAAAATTAAACCACATCAAATACCAATGACACCATTTAAAAACAAAATTATCAACATAATTTTATCTATCGGTTTAAGCATACCTATTTGTTGTTGTATTTAAAGTGCATGACTTGGTTGGTCCATGCCGCAACAAACTTTTCCTTAAAGGGGTTCAACCATGTATTCTTGACATATTCAACAAAAATAGGAAATTCGAACATACACACTCAAAAGTCATCAACCGTTGTCGATACTCAAACTCGCTACCGTGATCAACAACACCATCCCATGCATTCTTCATTGCCTCATGTTTGTCTTCATGAAACACCAACTTCTTGCATTTCGCATAGACATTCTTACCTATGTGCCATTGACACAAAGAATTGGCCGGGTTGGAAAACAGACGCAATTGCATTCATCAGAGCAAGATCTCTATCAGTAAGAATAACTTGAGGAAATGATTCCTGTCGCACAAACATACCTTTTAACTTTAAGAATGCCCATTCAAAATTATCCTGCTGCTCAGAATCCAAATAGGCAAATGCCACAGTGTATGTAAGGGATGTGCTGGTAACACCAACAATTTCAAACAGTGGCAGCCAATATCTGTTGGTTTTGTCGGTGCTGTCCATGAACAAGACAACGTGAAATGTATTCAATAAATTGACGGCATCTGGATGTGTCCAAAAAATATCTCTAACAACGTCAGAACCTTCATGTCTTCTATACCAGGACACATATCGATCACGTTGGATTAAGTTCAACAAGTGTTGCATTTCAGTTCTTGGACCTTTCTGTGTTGATCGAAACTTACGCCGCTCATTATATACTTGGTCGATGGTAGTGAGATTGGCCACATTGCGACTTTTCGTCAATAGAATGCTTCCGGCCTTACGTTGTTCTTTGTCATATCATGAACAATTTCTTTCTCATTTTGATTTAAACGACCAACAAATGGATGACCCATCATGCTTTCAGGTATCCGATGGTTGTGAATTCCACAGAGGACCTTAAGTATCCAGCCTTCACCCATTGACAAGGGTCTTCCTTTAAGCGAACGGACACTCACACTTATGAGATCCAGTTGACTTTGAAGAACTTGATGACTTTGATCTATACTTTCCACCCCTTTCACAACCCAGAATGACTTTTGTTTTTCTTCCTCTTTGTCCCGCTTACGTCCGATCGCATACAATGACAACAACTATATTGTTTTCCTTCCCAACCTCTCGAGCCCAATACAAAAGGTCATCTCGTGTAGGAAATATCTACAAAAAAGTATTAATCTTAATGTTTTGCAAAAAAAAAAATACGACATATTCACAATATCAAACAATAATTAAATTACCTGCGTAGTAGTGAATACTGCACTACAATCCAAATATTGGGAAACGTCGATTGTCACCATTTAATTGAAGCCAAAAAAACCACCCATTTCCAATGAAACTAAAATGAAACAAACAATAGATTATTACGTAGGGAAAAAAAGTTTGGAAAAAAAAACGTACCGGAAATTTGCAATTTCCGGAAAAAGATTAAAAATATAACGTACCGGAAATTCAAAATTTCCAGACACAATATTTTTATCTTTCCGAAATTGCAAATTTCAGACGCTTTTGTATACCGGAAATTGCAATTTCCGGTAATTTCCGGTACGTTATTTTTGTATACCGGAAATTTCAATTTCCGGTATACAATTTGTATACCGGAAATTGCAATTTCCGGAACAAAATTCAAAACGAAACAAAGTACGTACCGAAAATTCGTATTTCCGGTACGATGAGAGCGTTCTACACCAAGTCTGCGTGCAAAAGCATAAACAATGAGTGTTTGACTACAAAATTCTTTAATGTATACCGGTAACATTGTGTGTAAAATTTGTTACCGGAAATTGCAATTTCCGGTATACAAATTGTATACCGGAAATTGCAATTTCCGGTAACAAATTTTACACACAATGTTACCGGAAATTGTAATTTCCGGTATACAATTTGTATACCGGAAATTGCAATTGCCGGTAACATGTTCGGAATTAAAAAAAAAAAGGATTTTTGATGATTTTATACGAGGAGTATTTTGGGAAATATGCAAAATGGGGGGTGTACCTAACATGGGGGGTGTCTTTAATAATGGCCTCCAAAGAGTTATCTACAAATAACTATTGACGGGTATGAATTAAACATAAGAGCGAATTTTATGCAAATAGCATTTTTTTTTTTGACAAATTATGCAAATAGCATTTGATCTTAGTATCTTACCATGTTAAGCCCATCTCTATTGATCACTTTTATAAACATTTTCAACTACGGATGATATAAGGAATTTTTCATTTTCCAATTTAATCAATTTGATTTTTTTTTTACTGGTTAAATTGATTCTTCTCCTCCTCCTTTATTATTATTATTATTATTATTATTATTATTATTATTATTATTATTATTATACTAATCTCTAATAAAAAAGGAAAATATTATCATATAAAAAACATTATCAATTAAAGGAAAGTATTTATACGATAATAAGGGATGGATCAATGAAAAAATGTGCTAAATTTATTGAGATCAAAGTACCTGTTCATATTTGATCCGAAAATTGTGGAAGAAAGTAAAACTATTTAAAACAATGATTTTATATGATTTGTAAGGTTGCACATGTTTTTTTTTTTTTGTTGTTGATATGATGTAAGGTTGCACATGTTAAACCTTATTAATTATCCAATTTGTATTATTAATTACAGCTTCTTTATTTGATGGGAATAGAGAGATTCCAGTGAGGTAAATCCATAAAATAAATAAATTGGAAAGTGATCGTAATTAATAAGAAAAAAAGTGGGTAATTAGTAAGACTTAATTTGTGCAATCATAGTTGTGAAAATTGGACCAAACCGGCTGGTTCGAACGGTTGAACCATGAGCTAGTCAAGTGTCCAGTCTGTTTAGCCCATAAAGTCGGCTGGTTTCAAAACCGGTTGTCATAGCGGTTTGAATTGGTCAATTTTTATTTTTCAAATTTGTTGTTTTTCAATAATTTTTTTTAAAGTTTAAAATTATATTGTCTAGTCAGATTTTTTTTTTGTTGTGTTCACTCCAACTCTTGGATTTTGTCTAGTCAGATTATCAAATAATAAGTTACAAAAGTCTATATACATTGATTTTTATTTTTTATCCTTTTATTATTTATTTTTTTATCTTTCAAAACACATAATGTGAGCATTTTATTTTAATTCAAAGTTTAATTTATCTAGTTTTAAAATATTATATAATATTAAAAATATATATATTTTAATTACCGTTTCAATATAGGATCGGGTTTTAAAAACATTGTTGTGCAACCTTGCACGAGATAGAAAAATCGTTAAAACAAAACAAATTCTATTCATTTTTAAAAAACTTTGAGACAATAAATAAATTCAGATTCCTTTTTTGTTTTTGTTTCTGAACACGTACGATAATTGATTTAAAAATCATATGAATTCAACTTAAATAAAATACAATAAGATCCAAAATTCAATGATTCTAAACAATAAAAGTAATTAATACTCGAGATCTTATTAATTAATTATCTTCCATTCCTGTTTCCATTCTTTTCTTTTGATGCTTTATGTCCTTTCCTTTCATTCATTTCCCAAGTCTCACAAATACTCAATTGTCCACTATACCACGCCTCTACCCAATGCTGAATGTCAACCATATCCTTTCTTTAATTTGCCCCTAATTTTTTTTTTCTGAATAGGGAATAGCCATTGGCCAAAAATCACTTTCAATTTTCACCAAAGGTCTTTTATATACCGTGCCTTATTTGTTGTCTACTTGTATTGCATAGCCATTTTTCTCATAGACTAACAGCAACAAAAAAATCAGATCCATTAAGGTTCTCAAAGAGCCATTAATCATGATGGAGAAACTGACACAAATGAAAAACAAGTTTTTAAAATTTCTGCCAAAACGACCTGTAGCTTCAGTGACTGCTTTTCAAAACCCAAATCTGAGTCCTAATAGAAGCGTTACCACAAAAGGGTGTCGTTCATCTGCACAAATGGTTTCAATAATTCCAAAGGAAGCTAGAAGAAAGCACAGAAGTTTAAGCTTTAGTGGACGAGAGCCTTCTTCTCCTAAGGTGTCTTGCATGGGTCAAGTGCAGTGCAAGAAGAAGAGAAAGGTTAAAAAGAGTGATTCTGTTCAGTGTCATGAAAAGAAAAAGGTCCTGCTTTGGATTTTCAAGGGAAAAAATGGTGAGGGTGCAACACAAAGTGGGAAAGCCTTGGTCTTGAATGAGAACCAAGTCAAGGTAGCCCCATCATTGAGTACAATGAAGAAATTTACAAGTGGTAGAGGATCATTGTCTGATTTTGATGCTACACTTGCAGAAAGGTGAATGTCAATTTCATGGTAGCATTAGTAGAAAAGTGATCATATATTGTGATATTTATGATGGCTGTATTGTGAGTGAACAATAAGCAATGGTTTTTATCCGGTAGATTTATTGTTGACATGAGAGCAAATTATGTAAATTTCTGCACAAAAGATGTTATGAGCAGTTGACTGAATCACTTTGGGTTGTAACCTTTTGTTTCAAAGTTAATCAAAAGAAAAGTGAAAGTAAGGTTTATTTCCTCCGGTCAAAAAAAAAAAAAACATTTTATTTCCTCACCATTAGGTCATGGTGCATCCATTATGAGTTATGACAAAAGAAAGAAACGAAGGAAGGTTGGCTTGGTTCACATGACAACAACAAAAAGCTTTGATTATGACGATACTAACCTTGGGGTGAAATCTTAGGAATGATCAATTCGGTTCACATGAACCGTGGGAATCAAAGATTAATTTTCTCGCTCCATCAAATGAACCGTGGGAATACAAAGCCCTAATCACAGTGATTTACTAAATAAAAAAATTACACATCTACCATTAATCTATTTTCTCATTTATCTTCCATAAATCTTCATAACAAGGAAATGAATAAATGATTGTTAAACTATAATTTATTCCAATGCGTCACGATGGAGGGGGAAAAAAGAATGCCATAAATATGCAAATGCAGGGGCGTCGTATGGCTAACTTAACCATTAGCTTGGTGGCAATAGTGTATCCCTTTTATCCACCATTTCCTAGTTGCTACAAAATGGCATCACATCGAGTGCAAGCTTCTTTTCCCATCATCCTATCTAAGCTTAGCAAGGTCTCAAAAATCTGTGGTGTAAATGGATGAGTCTCATCATTCACCCCAAATTTTTTATGACCTGATTCCAGCTCCACAGAGCTATAACCACTTGGCTTCTTGATTTCTTTCTCCCTAATTACTTTCCTCACTCTAGCAGCGTCCTGCCATCGACCTTCATCTTCATACATCTGTGCTAGAATCACATAACGCCCAGCATTGTTAGGGTCCAAAACAAACAACTTCTCAGCAGCCAATTCAGCAAGTTCCATATTTTTGTGTATTCTACAGGCACCCAACAAGGCACCATACACATTTTTCCCAGGTTGGATAGGCATAGATTGAATAAACTCAACTGCTTTTTCCAGATCCCCAGCTCTCCCCAAAAGATCCACCATGCAAGCATAATGAGCCTCACCTTTTACAACACCATAAGTCTCCATGGTCTGAAAAAGGTGCCAGCCCTGTTCAATCATACGCGCATGACTGCAGGCAGACAACAAACACAAAAACACAACACCATCCGGATGCAAGCCAGCCTCAACTAATCGCCGGAACATCCTAAGTGCCTCCTCTGCAAGACCGTGCATTCCATAGCACCTAATGATTGCACTCCACACAATGACATTTCTCTCAGATATCTGGTCAAAAATGGCTCTTGCCATTCTTATATAGCCACAATTTGAGTATAATGTTATAAGACCACTACCAACAGCAGGATCAAGTTTCATCCCTGTCTTGATAACATAACAATGAATCCAGTATCCTGCATGAACATCTGCCTTCTCAGCAAATGCAGGAAGAACAGTTACAATGGTAGCATTATCAGGGGCACCTATATCATCATCCCTCAACATATCATAGAAGATCATTACAGCATCATCCACATATCCATTCGCGGTATATCCCGCAATCATGGAATTCCAGCTAACAACGTCTCTGTCAGGCATTTCATTAAACACTTTTCTCGACACTTCAATCTCTCGACACTTTGAATAAAACGAAACAAGGGCATTGCCAACGAACATATCCAAGTCCAATCCACACTTCACAGCATGCCCATGAATGACTCGACCTTTTTGAGAAGCCCCCTCGGCACCACATGCCTTAAGCACAAAAGGGTAAGTGTAGCGGTTCGGGGTCGTCCCACTCGAACGCATATCATCGTAAACGTTTAAGGCTACGGCGAAAGGACCCATATTGGCGTAACCCTTGATGACAACGTTCCAACAGAATACGTCTCTTTCAGACAAATTGTCGAACACCTTGCGTGCGTGTTCAACGTTGGGACCACCGAGTTGCGCATACTTGTCAACTAGCTTGGCGGCGATAAATGGGTCTTGTTCGTGGCCTCCGATAACAACCTGGGCGTGCGCTTTTTTTATGCAATTGGTGGTTTTGCAAAGGTGGAGCAGGTCCGTGTAATGAAACGAGCTTTTGTGAGGTTTTGGTCCCAAAATTTGTTGCACTCTTCGAGATACGCCACGCATCGGAGCTCATTGAGGTCTTTTGAAGAAGCTGTTCAATAGCATTTGGATGTGAAAGCGATCATGTCGTTGTTGTTTGTAAACTAGTTCTGGAGCTGAACTCTGCAACGTTTTGGTGCACCTTGCATAGGGGAATGGTTGCGCGGGCTTGCAGTTTTCTCCCTCCGAATCTAATCTAATCTAATAAGAAGAAAAAACTAAGCTAAATAGTATTTTTCGTCCATTAATTTTATTTTAGTTTTTATTTTGGTCCCTTAATTATTATATTTTTTATTTTAGTCCCTTAAGTTATAAAAATACGACACTTTTGTCTCTTTTATCTGTAATCCCTTTATTTTGTGTGTATAGGTCATTGAAACTCTTTTTTTTTTTGCTCCATTATTTTTTATCATGTTACTTCATTAATAAGAACTCTGATAGGAGCATGATTTTGACTTTATTGTTTAAAAAAATTATAGATGGAAGGGACGAATTTGATGTAACTTTCGTAACTTAAGGGACCAAAACGAAAACTAAAATAAAGTTAAGCGACGTAAATGAGAAAAAAATAGTTGGGGACTAAAGGGTCATATTTTTATAACTTAAGGGACCAAAATGAAAAATATAATAGTTAAGGGACCAAAACGAAAACTAAAACAAAGTTAAGGGACCAAAAGTGCTATTTAGCCAAAAAAAAATCTTAGGCTAGTTATGCTTTTTTTTTTTTACATAAACGAACTTATTTCATTTCACTCAGAATAATTTCAACAACAAAGTCAGGAAGATCAGATAAAATATAGCAACAAGGGTAAGATACGACTGCCCTTGCCAATACATGAGCCACGGTATTTGCTTGTCGCTTTACAAATTGGAATGAACAATTTTCTCTAGATAAAAGAATACAAGTTGATCTCTTTTGATTTAATCAAAATAATAATGGTATTAATGGTGAATTTATTGAAGGGTAGTTTGGAAATATTATTAAATAAGATAAAATTAGTTAGAATTTGCTTATAATTTAGATCACCAAACCTATATTTTTTTTGTTTATATTCGAAATCAGAGAAAGTATTAAAGTATTATTTTGCGGCTTCTTAGATGTCTGAAAAAAAAAAGATTATTTAAGCATGTTTATACCAACAGTTATGATGTGTTTGGTTTAAGAGACAAAGGAGAATGAGAAAAAGCATGCTATAGGTTTTTTTAGGCCTGTCCCGATCTTTTTGAAAGTCTTATATGACATCTTAGCCTATTTAAAGGTTTATCATCTGACTTATCTCTAAGTTTGTTAAAATACTAATAGACCAATGAGCATAAAGTAACATTATGTATGATAAACTATAAATTATGAAAAATAAACCATTACTACTAAATGACATAATAAATAAGGGTAGAAACATATTATATTAGATTGAGCTTTTTAGGATTGAGACTATCTTATTTATTTGATATAGGTCATTTTTAATGTCTGATCTACTCTTTTTAAAAGTGTGTATTTTGCAATAAGGCCTTTAAGCATGTCATTAATTTATCACTAAATAAATTTGTAGACTCAAGTATTTTTTATAGGGAAATATGTTAAATCTTTAGAATGATAAATAAGTATGTGATTTTAACACATTATAAAAAATATTATTATAATAATAACAGGAAAAAATATCATCATATTATTTATATTTATTTAGATAAGTTGGCCTATTAAGCCTAAGAGGCTTTTTAGATGACCTTTAGTCTGACATTTTTGCTAAATAAGTTTTTCAAAAAGTCTTATTCTTGTCTATTTTAGAAGAAAAAAAAAAGTAACTGACCTGGAGCTGATGTGGGCTAGGCCATAAGTTTCTATTTGGCGGACTGAACTATTTTCACCCCTAGTCAAGAAGAAAGAAATAATGAAGGAAGAGATAAAAAAGATAATGAATTGTTGGTATTGTTTGACATGAAAGGAAAAAAAAGATAAACTAAATAAGTGTTTAGTTTTCTTTTGTAAAAAAAAAAGTGTTTAGTTTTCTCTTCTTTTATTTTTTAGGGATTCTCTTCCTTTGTGTAGTTAAATAAAAACTGAGAAAAGAGAAGTAATATTAATTTAAAAGGAAAAAAAATATTCATTAAACTATAAATTTTAATTAATTAAATAATTTTTTATTTTATTTTAATTAATTTATAACTTTTTATTAATTAATTTAATTTGAATGTTATTTTAGTTAATTATTTTAGTTTTAAATTTAATTGAACTAATTATTCAATTTAAGTTTTTTAATTAATTATTTAAATGTTTCAGCTCAAATTCATGTATCATCATATATTTTAAACTCAGTTTCACATATTTTACTTTCCAACCCCCAACCTATTCCACTCCCTCATCCACCCCATGTTTCTCAAGAGTAAAGCTGATGGGGTATTGCAAAAAATCAACTTTAACGGTGACCTTCATGAACATGAACCCAAATTGGAGAAAATGGTTATGGTTGGCATGAGAGGTGGTGTCGGAATCCAGCACTACAAGGCATAGGTTCATCACTTGAGATGTTTGCTTATCTACTTTTTTTTCCTTCCTATTTCTCTTGTAACAAACACAATGTTATGTCAAGTTGTTTCTAAAAAGATTACTAAATTATGGTTAAAAGAGCATGTAAATCCAAGCTATCTTTACGAGAGAAGTCATACAAAAGTGCCAAATAAACTTCAATAAAGTATTTCAAAATTAAGCATGACATATGAGTAAGATGGGAATGATTTTTGCACTCCCCACCCCCGTTTCCACACTCACTCTCAACAGAGATAAAAATATACACCCAACCTACCATAGTCGAGGGAATTTATGGAGAACTTGTCTTATTTTATTTCTTACTTTGTTGTAGTTTCATTTATTTATATATTTTTAAATAAATTGTATATCAAATAATTTTAATCATGTGGTTCAAGGGTGTGTCTAGAGTGGACATGGTACACCTATGGACCACCACTCACAAGCATTTAATAAATCAAAATCCAAAATATTTGTTTAAAATAATAATTTATTTGAATAATTGTCCATCAGCGGATCATGATCCATACTAAAAGCCCATGATTTTCAAATAACTACAACAAGACCTCGTTTTGTATCAAACTTTTCAACAATCTTTTTTTCTTAATATGTGTAACCAAACAATTAGTTAGAAAGTCATCTTCCATATTGTTTTTGAGTTTATTTTTCGCAATCTTCACAGCCACAAATGATCTCTCAATTGTAGTAGTTAAGACGGGAAGAGTCAATACAAAATGAGCTAAACGATCAACCATAGAGATGGCAATAAGGGTTGGGGTACCCCAGCCCATCAAGCCGCATAACCTGCCCCACCGAGCTAGGGATGGGGCAACCTGCCGAGCCATTTATTTATTATTTGATTTATTTATTTTTAACTAAATTTTCAGTTTTGTTAATATTTTAGGGCAGGTTTTGGTTGGCCAATGCGACATTTTTTGCCCCAAACTTCATTTCTTAACAGCTTTTCTATGTTTTATTTTTTTTGTGGGCCAACCCTCCAACTCGTAATGAAGCGAGGCAAGCTCAAGACCCCAACCCACCAGACCCATGAAATATTATATTTGTCATGTTGGTTAACGAGATATTGCTAAACAAAACGTTTTCCTGAAACTTTCTCTAGCAAGGAGATATCAACTTCTTCTACTGTAACAACTTGAATTTGTTATTCAATATCTGCTATTTTTATGACCGATGAGAGAGTTGATGAATTACTAGCTTGAGGAGGTTCATCCACATTATACTTCTTCTCGATTTGGGGCGTAGTCACACATTATGCTCATTGTCCCTTCCCAAAAATGTGTTTCGTGAGAATCAAACCTTAACTTTTCCACCCACAAACTTAACGCGTGTTGTCAATTTTTTCACAGGAGCGTGTGTTGTCAATTGAGACACACTCATTAAATAATCAAGGTTAATATCTAAAAAAATAATCCAATTATACGGGGGTAACAAATAAGCCACCCAATAAACAACCCTAATTTCTATCAAAAAAATAAATTAAATCCCCCCCCCCAAAAAAAAAGCTTTTTTTTCCTGCAACGGCTAAGATCGTGGCTCACTATATATATTAAAAAAAAAAAAAAACAAGTGTGAGCTGCTGAATAGCTAGGTCAATTCGTCTGGGAATTCATTCTCAACCAAAGCCGTAATCCTTCGTCGTCAAAGGTCCATATACTCCTGAAAAATGGCAAGTTCTCTATCTTTAACCTCAACGCTCTTCTCTTTTTGTGAGCTTCGCCTCCAACTCAATCTAACCAAGCTTTATGTTTCACTTTGCAGGCCGATTCTCCCCTTCGAAGGTAAACCCTAAATCTCTCTTCGGATTCAAATAATAATAATAATTATTATAATCATTGCCATTATCCCTTTTTGCCCTATCTTGGTTCTCTGCCTGTTTAATTTAGAGGTATGAGTTTACACATTTTTTTTTTACCAGTTTTGATCATATATCTACAGAATTTTTAATTAAAAAACTAGAGTCCGTATTGTTTAGTGGGAAATATATAATCTCTTCAGTGTTTGAAGGTATGGCTACTCGTGCTGAACAATTTGATTAGAAATTGATAATTTGGCTTAACATTATTGAGACAATTGCTTAGGATATTGCTTGAGGCAGATTGCGTTGCCTGATGTAAAGTTGCCACTCTTGGCACAAGATTCTGGTTTTATGAAGTTACTTTGTGTTTCAACTATATACGCATTGTTTTGGATTCAACTCACATTGAAGCTGTTTTCTGTGGTCATAATGGTATGTCAGGAATTCAAGGTCCCCTTCCCCATGGAAGGCTCAGTCAAGGTCGAGATCAAGATCAAGGTCAAGGTCTAGATCGAGGTCTAGGTCTAGGTCTAGGCCAAGACAAAGGCCAAGATCCCGTTCAAGAAGTCGTGGCAGGTTAACAGCAATACTGGTTTAGCTTTAAAGGATTTTTTTTCCTTTTTTTTTTTTTAATTTGATTTCTCTAGTTCTCTCTCAGTGTTTGACCCTTGTTCCTTTTCTGTCCTCTCTTATTATCACTTTGTGGGATGGCTGGTCGTTTCTTCTTCAGATCAAGGTCCCGAAGTCAAGAAAGGTTGGTCCTTTTCATTTTTTGTTTATAATCCTGTCGTAATGCTTTGCCTAAAAGTAGGCCTGTCAAACTGATTGATTGGATAAACTTTTGTTTGGATTATAATAGATGGATAAAAAACAATCAATTTATCCACTTACGATATGTTAAAAGCTAATTAAAAAATCCAATCTACCCATATTCCATTGAATAAAAATCATGCAATCCATCCACAATTTGATGCTCGCTGCTATGTGAACCTACGTAAGAAAAATATCAATTCTCAATGCTGCTCCCTATTATGGAACCTACTTTTTTTAATTTATTTTCCTTTGCCATGTATTATGTTTGTCATACATATTTTAGTTCTCTTAAATTAGAATCAAGGGCGAAAATTAAATCTAGCTAGATATATTCATTGAAGCGTGTTAATAAGTCACCAAAGAGCCACTAGATTTCCCAGATTGGGTTTCTAGTGTGGGGGGTTCGGTTCCAAGTTCACCGGAATCTGAAGAATCGTGTCGGTGGAATTTTGACTCGTCGTGTTTTTGCTCGGTGGTGGACCGACTCCAGCAGCTCGTGACGGTTCGGAGTAATTAGAAGCAGAGTAAGTAGTTTAGAAGTAGAAGATTGATCATCACGACCAGTGACCACTTTGGTTCTGGTTCGATTTTGATTATTCAGATTCGTTTATTCTAATATTAGGCTGTAAATTGGGGCAGGATATGACATACACGACACGTGTTGATTCATGTTTTGTGATCTTACTTGATGGAAGATTTTTAACTGGCAACGCTTGTGGCCTATTGTACAGAGGCTATTTATTTGATTTGGTTTTATTTTTTTTTATACTTCGGGGAACGTTTCATAGTTTATAGTATGAGAGGTTTTGACTTTTGAGTTTGATGTATTATCGGCTGATTTATGTATTCTAGTATGAGAGGTTATTTTCTCGATTTATTACGAGGTTTTACGAGAAGTAAAGATAGGGGAGAGAGGAGAGAGAAAGGGAGAATATTTTATTTTAAAAAGTTATCAAAATTATTTAATTTAAATCCGTTGGATCACATCCGATATTTTTTTAATCCATTGGATCACATGAATTTTTTTCATGTGATCCAATGGATTAAAGAATAGCGGATGGATAACTAAGGTTCCATAAAATAAAATGATCCAATCCATCTGATCCATTAATTATTATTTTGTTTGTATTGGATGGATTTACCTTTGGATGGATGATGGATAAATGGATTGGTTGCCACCCCTATCTGAAAGCCTTACTTTTTGTGCTAACTTTGGTTTTATTGGTACACTTGTAACTTCTAATCTTTCCAATTTTATTGCAGGTTCGACCCTTCAAATCCTGGTAATACACTTTATGTCACTGGTCTATCTTCAAGGGTCACCCAGAGGGACCTAGAAGAGCATTTTTCCAAGGAAGGGAAGGTGATTGGCATATTGGTTCTCTATTCATTTTTTACTGAATTTTTATAGTTCACCCCTGCAGTGAGCCTCTGCTTTTGGAATAATTATAGTCAGTGGGTTGTTTTCTTCTGTAGGTTTCTTCATGTTTTCTTGTGGTGGAGCCTCGCACACGAATTTCTCGTGGTTTTGCTTTTGTCTCAATGGATTCCCTTGAGGATGCGGACCGTTGTATCAAGTATCTTAATCAATCAGTTTTAGAGGGTCGTTACATCACTGTAGAGCGGGTAATGTGTTTTTCCCTTAATAGTAGTTGATAAAACAATTGTACTTTTCTTACTTCTTGACTTGAAGGTTTTCTGTTAATTCAGAATACATTGCGTCAGCTATGTTGGCAGCAATCAAAGATGATCAGTTCATCCATGTCAACTTTTGTGAAACAGCTTTATCAATGGCAAGCTTAAACAGCTAATCAAATGCGACTGATCAACTAAACATATCGACCATATTGCCCAACAACTTTACAACCTCAGCAATCACATTCAACTCTCAACTAAACACTGGACATTATCAACAACTTTCTAATCAGGCTAACAGGCTTTTTATGGTATCTCACACCTGGCATTCATCATGTGTGTTGATATATATTTTTCCCCTTTCTTAGAAGCTGGCCTCGTTACCCTGAATCCTTAATGAAACTTTCTTTTAAAAGATTCTATTGATATAATTTAAAATGTAACTTCATAGAACTTACAAAGGCAAGAAATTTGTCTCAAGATTCAAGTTTACTTGCTATCAGTGGTATTCCATTTATTTATGTTTTATATCAAGGAAGCACTAATTATTGAGCTCCTGTATTTTGTTTCAGTCACGAAGAAAACGTGCGAGAACTCCAACACCAGGGCACTATCTTGGGCTGAAAAATACTAGGGAATATGGTAAGTTTGACTCGAGAGAGACGTCTATCCTGAATGGTGAATGTGTTTCCTTTTGCATGTTCCAAACTCCATTTACTGAATTCTATCATCTGTTTTTCTCGTAAGGCAATCGTGGTGACCGGGGAAGGTATCGTGGCGGTTCTGGTCGTGAGGATTATCGTGGTGGTTCTAGTCGTGAGGATTATCGGGGTAGTTCTGGTCGTGAGGATTATCGTGGTGTTTCTGGTCGTGAGGATTATTCATATCGTAGGTCTCCAAGGCATTCGCCGTACCGTGGTGGCCCCGATTATTCATCACGACACTCACCCTATGGTGGGAGATCTAGGAGGGATAGGTCTAGGTCCCTTCCTTATTCTCCAAATAGCCCAGAAAGAAAGTATGCTCGTGGATCCAGGTGATGTAGTTAGCTTGTTTCTATATGTGAACAGGGGAAGAGAAAACTTTGTTAACTGTTTTGATACTGTAACTATCAGTTTGTGCATACTCTCGATGTATTGGTTAAAGTTGTTGTTTGTGTGTGTGACTATCAGTTTGTGCCTTGTTATCGAATTCATGCAGTGTTTTAAATTGTGTTGGAGTGGACAAAAGTGTTTTAAATTGTCAATTTGAAGCATATAAGCTTTTGCTATACGGATTGGAGCCTTTTTATTTTTTTTATTTTATTTTTATTTTTATTATAACATACTGATTGTAGCCTTTGCATCTAAGAAGTTTTGTGTCTGCATGTCATGCCCCAAATGTTGTGAATGTATGCGCACGCAGTTCTTAATGCTTTGATAGGATCGCTGCCTATATTATACTGTTCCATTTGTGCGTTGGCCCTGTCCTTTTTCATCCACTTGTCCTTTTTCATCCGCTTGTTCCAACTCATTTTATGTCATAGTAACCGCATCAGAGGTCTCTTACTGTTGGTTGCTTTGGCAATTTCAGCGACATGGGGGCGTCGGGACTGGGGTTTGAACTCGAGTGTTGTCGTTTGGACATGTGTGTGTGTTTGTTGTTTACCATTTCTACTAACTGATAAAAAAAAAAATAGTAACCGCATCAGAGATACTAAAGCTTGTATTCTTCATCAGCTTGTTCCAGCAAAACTTGTTTCGAAACGTTCGGATTAACTTACATTTTATGGAAAACTAGTATTTATCTCTAGTTTCTTCAGCAATACATTGATTGCAGGTTGATTTTTTAAGTATAAAATAAGGTAATCTTATCACCTGGTTTTGATTGAATTATTTCACATAGAAAAAAGATTTAATAATAAATTTATTGAGATATTTTTTAGTTATTTTTTCCCCTAAAAAGTTGGTATTCCCAAAAACATTCTTATATTTGGTTCTTTATTCAACGGAGCTGTATCATATTCAATGGTACGAACATCAGACTATGAACACTAGGAAACTAGATTTTAAGAGCTACTTGTTGCTATTAAAAACCATTTTTCCAAGAAGTAGAGCTCATTTAACTATTGTACACATGCGGCGCAAAATGTATGATGAGACTGATCTCGATACAAATAGGCACAAGTCCTGCTGCTTTATACATTTTTTTTTTGCTATAAATCCTGCTGCTTTATTTTAGTATCGCATTCTTATCATTTATTATTTTTTAGGCTAAATTATACTTTTAGTCCCTTATGTTTATTTTAGGTTTCAGTTTGGTCTCTTATGTATTATTTGTTTCGAATTAGTCCCTTATGTCTAAAGATTACACCAATGTGATACCTTATGTTACAAAAATTATATCAGTGTGGTCAATTTTTTTGCAAAATAAGGGATAAACAAAAGACCACATTGGTATAATTTTGTAACATAAGGGACAATTTCAGAATAAAAAAAATAAGAGGGATCACAATTAACACATAAGGGATTAATTCGAAATTTTTAATATATAAAGGACTAAAATGAAACCTAAAATAAATATAAGGGACCAAAAGTATAGTTTAGCCTATTTTTTAAGTGTAACTCCTTGACTCTTTGATTTTTGGTCCTTGGTCCTTCAAAAATTGAGTTGAAATTTTCTTTATTTTTCAAAAGAAATGAAGGGATCGTGAACAGCGATAGGAGTGATGGAGTAGAGAGAGGTAATGGGAAAAAATAGGAGGCGGCAAGATATGAAGGGTCAAAGGCTTGGAGGAAAGATGTTAATTTACCTCAGAGGCGTATTTTGACCACCAAATTATCGATTTAGTGTAGTTCAAAAAAAAAAATCTGTCTGGTGTTAGTCGAGACTGTCAGTCTCGACTTACTTTTTTTTTTTTAAATAAGTCGTGGTTGGCATCCATGACTTTTTTTTTTGGTGTAAGTCGTGATTGTTGTTCACGACCCACCCTTTTTTATTTTTTTAAAATTATATTTTTTTAATTAAGAAAAACCTTATTTTTCATGAATTAGGTTTTTTTTTAAAAAATTAAGACAAAATCATGGACGACCAAAGGATACAAAATATAAATTTTGAGAATTTTTTTATAAAATTTGGGTCCAAAAGACAGTCCAATTAGTACTGTTGGGTGCATAACGCTGCCCAAAATTTGGTGAAATTTTAAATTCAAATTTTAGTCATAGCCTATTATGATATAATATGTTTGATCTATTAATTTACTTTTATGAAATTCACTCAATTGATTAATTCAATCAACCATTTTTAAACTATGATCAAGTGGTTGATTGAATTGATCAATTGAGTGAATTTCATAAAAGTAAATTAATAGATCAAACCTATTATATCATAATAAGCTACGATTAAAATTTGGATTTAAAATTTTACCGAATTTCGGACAGCGTTCTGCACTCGACAGTACTAATAGACTGTCTTTTGGACCCAAATTTTTTCAAAAAATTCTCAAAATTTATATTTTGGATCCTTTGGTCGTCCATGACTTTTTCCTAATTTAAAAAAAATAATCCATGAAAAATAAGGTTTTTCTTAATTAAAAAATTATAATTTAAAAAAAAATAAAAAAGAGTGGGTCGTGAACAACAATCACGACTTACACAAAAAAAAAGTCGTGGATGCCAGCCATGACTTATTTTAAAAAAACGTAAGTCGAGACTGTCACTAGACAGAGATTTTTTTTTCCTGAACTACACCAAATCGGTAATTTGGTGGTCAAAATACACCTTTGGGGTAAATTAACCAAGGAAAGATGGATGTGGCACGACTTTGCATGCAGGATCAGAACAACAGTAGCAGGTCTTTCACATACTTTTTCATGGAAATTCCTGATGATTTCGGGGCAAAGCAAATGCTCAACGTCTTATATGGACAAATTTCTGAAGTGGTTATTCCGCAACGGTGTGACAGAAATGGACACAGATTTGGATTCGCTCGATTTGATGATATTAGAGATCCTGAGATGTTTGGAATCAAACTTGACAATATCATCATTGGGAGTCGTATGATTCATGTTAATATTCCTAGGTTTGATCGTAAGGGTCCACTTAAGGCGATCCAAAACGGGGCAGGAAGGCACATAGAAGACAAAGATCAAAAGGAGGTTGCGCAACAAAGGTTAGGGAGAAACGATGTAAATGTTCATCAACCAGTAGCAGTCCAACAAGGTGTTAAAATAGGTCTTATGCTGATGCTGCTGTGAAGGGATGACAAGGTCAGACGAACAGGCGTATGGTACAATGCTTTGTGAAGAAGGAAGTTAATGCAAATTTGGAGTTCAACGTGGAGGCAGAACAGACAAAAAAATTTATTTGTAATGCATATGTCGGAAAAGTAAGTAATCCGGGTATGACATATTGCATTCCGGAGGAATTTCAGAGGCAAGGGTACTTCGCAGTTAAGGCTACTCCTTTGGGGGCAAACCTTGTTCTTTTGGAGTCCAATGATGAGGGTGAGTTAACGGCGTTGGCTACGAATGGTAGAGCTTGGCTGTTGGAATGGTTTGATGAAGTCCGACCATGGCATCCTAGGGATATCAACAATGAACATCTCACTTGGATTCGTTGCTATGTCGTTCCAGCTCATGCGTGGTCGATAGAATTCTTTGAATATCTAGTCACTTCAATCAGAACTTTTGTGGACGTTAATTATAACACTAAAAAGAAGAAACATATAGATGTGGCCAGGATCCTTTACAGGACAGGGATTCATGAGTTGGTGAATCGTGTGGTAATCGTTAAAATTAATGGAATGGTCTACTCTATCAAAATTGTGGAGGACTGGTATGGACCAATGCAATGGTTTTCTCCGGCAATCAAGACGTCGCTGGAAAATGATTCCGATGACAGTAATAGAGTTTTTTGTGGAAGATGATGACAATAATGATGCAAATAATGAGAGAATTATTAAGGATTTAATTGGTCATCATAACGCAATAATCATTGGCGCTCAGAACGGGGTATTAGGCGAGACACATGCACCCAGCATCATGGGAAATAATGAGGAAAATTTTGAAGTTGCAGATGGACAATGAAGAGGCATTACACGAGATTGAGGCACATACTGCTGGTAAAATGTTTTTACGTGGGCCTGTTTTACAAGATGGTTACATGCTCAGCCCAATTTGGAAGCTGGTGGTTGTCACTTGGATGATTTGGGCCCACGGTTACAACAACCAATTGTTATGGAAACTTCAGGGGTGTAAATACAAATGCTGGGCGTGGTGGTAGCACTCAGTATAAGATTAGGCCTCATACTCTTGGCGTTCACAATGGCCGGATACTGGTTACTTCTCAGCCCGGTTCGAACTCAAGAGAAACTCCATAAACTTCTTCTGCGAGCTCTGAGCGCACCGTTTCCGGTCTCCCCCTCGTTACTGTTAGACGGCGTCGACCTCCTCTCAACCAGCAGCGTTCGAGAAAAACTCTTCCCTTGGTCGATAATGTTCTGTGCGCTGATGCTGACTCTGTCTCTTCTTCCGTTCCAAGCTCTAATAATGCCAATCCTTGGCAACAATATGGGACCGATGCAGCTGAAAAAATATGGGTCCAGGATACATCTTTGGGCATGGTTGGTGTGGAGTGTGATGAAACATGCGTCGATGAGATTAAAGCTATGGAGGTTCGCGATCAGGAAGCTATGGTGGAGAGGGAGAACAAGCGACGATCTCAATAAAGGTTCTGTCTATGAATGTGAGGGGGTTGCATGACCGGATCAAGCGGAGAAGGTTACGATCTATAGTAATGACAGGTAATTTCGATATTGTTTTGTTACAAGAAACTAAATGCCCTTCAATGGACAATAAGTTTGTTCGTAGTATTTGGGGTGGGGATGAGGTAGAATGGTTTGCTAAAAATTCTGTTGGACAATTTGGTGGGCTGTTGACATTGTGGTGAAGTGGTTTATTTACTGTTTAGTTTCAATTTCAAGGAACTGGTTTCATTGGTCTTTCTGTCCATCTTGGCAACTTAGAAAAAAGCTTACTTTGTTAATGTGTACTCTGCTTGTTTTATGGAAGGAAAGAGGCAGTTTTGGGGTGAATTACTGACATGTAAGTAGGAATTTGTTGAAGGAGAATGGTGTATTGCAGGGGATTTTAATGTGGTGTTGGTATCTAGCGAGCGTAAAAGGAGAAGTATTAGTGAAAATTCAAGGGAGATGATTGAATTCAATTTATTGAAGATATAAATGTCATTGATGTTCCAGTATTGGGGAAAAAATACACATGGTTCAGTTTTGATGGTGTGGCTATGAGTAGACTAGATAGATTTCTCTTGTCTGATGGGATGATGGGATTATTTCGAATTGGAAGGTAAGTGCCCAATGGGTTGGCTCTAGAGACATATCAAATCACTGCCCGATATGGTTAAAATGTGAGGACAAGGATTGGGGGCCTAAGCCTTTTCGTTTCAACAATTGTTGGCTGGATCATAAGGATTTTCTATCCTTTGTACAAAATTGTTGGTAGAATTTTCATGAGGAGGGATGGAAAGGCTATGTATTAAAAGAGAAATTTAAATTATTGAAAGAGCAGCTGCGTTCATGGAACAAGGAAGTTTTTGGGATATTGGATTTGAATATTGACAAGATCGTGGCAGATTTGAATGCACAGGATGACTTTATTGCTACTGGTTGAATTGTGAATGCGACATTTATGAGGCTTCTTACTAGCCAATTTTGGCAAGAACTCAGGCAAAAGGAAAGTCTCTTGGCCCAAAAATCAAGAGCTAGATGGATTTTTGAAGGTGATGCAAACACACTTTTTTTTTCATTGTTGTTTAAAAGGAAGGAGAAAGAAAAATCAGCTAGTTGCATTAAAGGTTGGTGAATCATGCGTAGAGGTTGTCCCTGATATTAAGAATGAAGTGGTCAGTTTCTTTCGTCATCATTTTTCTTCTACATCTACTTTTAAGCGTCCTACTCTTGATGGTATTGAGTTTGGTCAGGTTAATGCGGTTGAGAATGACATGCTTACTGCACCTGTGACACTTGATGAATTAAAAGAAATTATTTGGAGTTGTGACGGCAATAAAAGCCCGAGACCGGACGACTTTAATTTCACTTTTATTAAGGCATGTTGGGATATGTTAAAGGATGAGCTGCTGGGATTTATTCATGAATTCCAACTGAATGCACAACTCCCTAAAGCCATAACTGCCGCTTTTCTTGCTCTTATTCCTAAGGTGGAAGACCCTTATTCTTTGCATGAATTTCGGCCTATCTCTCTTATTAGTTGTTTATATAAGATAATTGCAAAACTTCTGGCTTCTCGGTTGAAGAAAGTTCTAAGTAGAATTATTTCCCCTTGTCAGACAGCTTTCTTGCCCAATAGAAACATTTTGGATGGGGTGCTCATTGCGAATGAGGTGATTAATCTTGCAAATAGGAAAAAGGAGAAATGCTTGTTACTTAAAGTAGATTTTGTGAAGGCATATGATTCTGTGGATTGGGGATATTTGGATTACATGATGACTAGGATGGGCATTTGTTATAATTAGCGTAGGTGGATCAAGGATTGTGTATGCTCGAGCACTATGTCAGTATTGGTCAATGGTAGCCCGAGGAGGATTTTCCAATTCAAAGGGGATTACGACAAGGCGATCCCCTAGCCCCCTTTTTGTTCCTTATTGCATCCGAAGGCCTGATTGGTCTTGTCAATAAGGCGGTTGCATTAGGACAACTAACTGCTTATAAGGCCTTCCCTGATGTATCGTTTCCAGTGTTACAATATGCAGATGATACTATCATTATGTGTGAACCTTCTTGGGGGAATTTATGGTGCATTAAGGCTATCCTTCGTGGTTTTGAACTAGTCTCAGGACTTAGGGTCAATTTCTCAAAAAGCAATCTATTTGGTGTTCATATTGATGACTTGTTTATGCATTCAGCATCCTGCTTTCTCAACTGTAGTATCAGTAAAATCCCGTTCAAGTTTCTTGGTCTTCCAGTTGGTGCCAATCCCAGAAAATGTTCTACCTGGAAACTGGTTATTGAGCTTATGCAGAAACGACTCTCTTCATGGAAAAGATCCCAGTTGTCAATTGGGGGAAGGGTTACCTTGATAAATTCTGTTTTGACAAGTCTACCGGTGTATTACTTTTCATTCTTCAAAGCTTTAAAACAGGTATTGAAGACTCTCATTGGCATTCAGAGGAATTTTCTGTGGGGGGACTTGGAGAGAAACACAACGTGTGTTAGATAAGTTGGGACAAAGTATGTAAACTGAAGTCTTTGGGCGGTTTAGGGATCAAACATCTTGAAACCTTTAATCGGAGCCTCTTAGCTAAATGGAAATTGAAGTGTCTTACCGAACAGAACACTATTTGGTTTAATCTTCTTTCTCACAAATATGGTCCTCTTGATCGTGGGATACTTTATGGTGATCTAACAACAAGGTATAGCTCTCTCTGGTGGAGGGACTTAATTACTTTGGACACAATGTGGTTTCGTGGCGTTGTGAAGGTGAAATTGGGCATGGGGAAAATGACTAAGTTTTGGGAGGATCAATGGATAGGTACTACTCTCCTCAAAAATCTTTTTCCAAGTTTATTTCAAGTGTATCATCGACGTTATGTCACTGTTGCTTCTGCTGGAGAATGGGTGGCAAATATTTGGCAATGGCAATGGAATTGGAGTCGCAAATTGTCCATGGAGGAGGAGAATGCACTTGCTGAATCAAAGGTCCTCTTATCAGATATACAGCCAGACATTTCAATCCCTGATTCTTGGGCTTGGGTATTAAATTCTTCTAGCTCTTTTAGCACAAGATCTGCCTACTTGAGCTTGTCACATAATAACATTGTTGAGGATAGATTGGATCAGAACCTAAGTAAAACTTTTAGATCTCTTTGGCGCACATCAATCCCCTCAAAGGTGGCTGTCTTTGTGTGGCGTTTGTTACAGGATCACTTGTCGACAAGAGATGTTTTAATACATCGAGGTATCATTCCTAATTCTCATAACGATTGCTGCATTTTTTGTTTTCAGAACGCTGAAACGATGGATCATTTGTTTTCTTCTTGTCAATTTTCTTATAATGTCTGGCGTGCTGTGAGGTTGGGTGGGAGTTACTTGTGTAGGACCTAGTATTGTCATTGGTAATTTTCTGGCACATAAATTGCCCATCACAGGTATAGCCGGGAGAAAACTTCGTTATTTAATCTGGTGTGCAGTGGTGTGGTCATTGTGGTTGCACAAAAATAAAATTATCTTTTAGGGGGAGTAGGCTGACTTTACAGCTGTACTAGGTCATGTTAAGATGGTGTTGTGGGGATGGTTTATTTCCAGGGAAGGTAGAAGGTCGAGTTGAAATTATTTCGACTGGTGTTTAAATCCGGTGGAATGTTGTAATTCTTTGTAAGACTTGTACTGCGCTTGAACTTTGTAATCAGGTTAGAGTACCCCTTGTACTCCCTGTTTTTTAATAATAGTATTTTTGTTGATAAAAAAAAGAAATGAAGGGATCAATTACTATATAGATTTGGGTATTTGGGAATATAAAGACACATTTCTAGAATAAGTGACATACATTAGGCTTTTATGTATTTCTATACATCCAAAACTATAGTAATGAAATAGAAATAAAGGGGATCTCAAATTAATCTCTCAAATGCTTAAAGTGTAACTATATTAGTTTTTCAAAAAAGTTTACACTAAGTTGCTCTTTTGGATAAATTGTCACCAAATCAGTTTTTCTATGCAACCACTTTACTTCACCATGCGGAGGAAGGATCTAGTACCCTTTTTAGTGCTGCTCACGATACAACTACTGTAGTGAATCTTGAGTCTTGGATCTAATTAATTTGTAGCTGTTCCACTATGTAAAACAATGCAATGGATCCAGATAGATGGACGAATTTGATGAGAACTGTGTCTTTGAAAGATTAATTTGGTTAAAAAATTCTTTAAAGGACTAATTTAGTAACACCAATAATTTATGAACTAATTTTAAGACAAATATCTTTAGAGGATTAATGTGGTGATCATACCCTAATTTTTGAAAGACCAATTGAAGGTTTCCTCTTTTTAAAATTTTAAGCTCCATTTTTTAAATCAACTATATATTTTTTATATATAATTCTAAGGACCAAGTTAAGGGTTTGTTCTTTTTTCAAAATTTTAAACTTTACTGCAAGTTATTAAAAAGTATTAGACTTTGAATATTGCTTAGACAAAACAGGAGAAAAAATAAAAACATTTATATAATAATATTTTTATCCTTTTTGAAAGAGAGAGTGTGTTAGGTGTAGGGATAAAATTATCACTATAAAAAAACTTCTCATCCAAATTTTCTCAGCGCATAGGTGTTTACACGCAAAATATTCCTAAGAGCTAGCCGAAGCTAGCAGCAGCCAAATTCATCAAGCAGCCGATTGGTTGTCAACCAAGTCGCAAATTAGCCGAAATTGCAGCTAATAGAGTCACAAGCAGGAAACTGGAAGCTAGACATGGGCTTTGGGTTATTGGGTTGCAAGGGAGATATTAGGCCCATTGAGTTAGCGTGGAGTCACACATTAGATCAAATTCTTGCTCCATGAGCCAAGTGACGTGGAAATAATTTTGATTTAATTTAAATTCAAGGTAAAACGCAGTCAAGATTTTTCTCCACAATTTTAGGAGCTGAGCAAAGGAACCTGAGATAAGGTCTATGTTGAGAAGACCGTTGAAAGAGGAGACGTGGCCATGACGTGGTAGTGCGACTAGATTTTAGGATCATGGTTAGTGGAACGTGGCACGGCTCAGCCGAATAATTGCCAACTAAGAATTTATCATTGTTAGCTAACTGAACGTGGCAAATAGGGATAGTTATCAGTTGTTCCTATAAATACCCAAGTTGTACATAATTTTAGAGACACTCAATCAATCAAACAACTTATTTTTGCTCAAGCTTTTATTTTATCTTTATGTTTACCTTTGCGTTCTTATTTTTATCTTAGTTCACTAACTTAACCCTTTCTGGAGTGAGTTAAGGGACTCATAGCTGAGGAACAGAGTTCCTTCCTCAGTATAATCGCTTGAAGAAAAGGGAATCACTGTTGTGGAGTTTAGCCGATCTGCGACTAAGTTACATTCCAGTCAACAAAATTGGCACGCCCGGTGGGACCAAAGGTGAACGAATCAACACGTTCGAATCCCCTGGCCAGGATTACCATTGGCATATGCACTTGCGTTCTGGCAAGAGCTTGAGCAGTATGACTACTAAGAGCAATCCCAGGAAGCCTTCTGAAGCGAGCCCCTCTCACGGAGTTCCTCCTCCAACAGCAGAGCCGGTTCACACAGAGGCACAACCTGAAACTCAACCCAAGGAGCCCAACGACCCACCATTGGTGATGTCCACTTTGTTTATACGCCAACAACTCGATTTGGGAATCAATGATATTATGTACCAAGTGTCACAACAATTGGCTGATATCGTGAAGCCCATGGTACACAATGAAGTGCAGCAAGCCAGGGAGATAGAGGCTAAGAGGGCTCACTCAGGCGAAAGCTCTATCAACTCTGCTATTCCAACGCAAGTAGGGTACACTACCCAGGCAGGACTCATCACCCAGCCGAATACAGCTCAGGCAGGACCAACTCAGGTTCAAAGAGCACCTGCCTGGGCAGGGTGCAGCAAGTTCAGCCTACCTATGTGCAGGCAGGGCCTACTCAGGTTCAGCCGAAGATAGGACAGGTACCTTTGAATCCATTTAATTCCCAGCCTAGTACTTTTGCCACGTTGAACACTGGAGGTCAACAAGTGGCGAATGATACAACTAACCAGGCTAATCTTCATTTTGGACAGGTGCAAATGGCTAGGAGGCCACCAGATGCAGTGGGGCCAATTGGTATGCCGCAAGTTATGCCATATGTTCAGCCCTATGGCATTGCTACGCAAGCAACTAACCCACAATATATTGAGGGGCAAACTCTTGGTGCAGGAGTGGGTGGAGCAAGACCACCTGGGGGATATGCAGGTTAGTAGCCATGGAACAACGTTCCACCTGTATCGGCTAACCTTCCATTTTATCCATCCTATCCTAAAGTGTCTGCAGGCGCTCAAATGGGGTCAACTCATCCAAGGGCACCTGGTTTGATGGTGGAGCAGTCATGGGGACAAATCCCACCTCTACCATCTAACACAAGTTTTCCTGGAACTCAACCTAGGGTACCAGGTGAAGGAAGCACGGAGCAGCCATGGGGGGTTCACCCACCTCCATTGTTTACTCAACCAGGTTACTCCAATCCTCCAGAGCAAGTATCCCAAACACATCCCCCAGCATAACAACCACATGCAATTACTCCTAACTTGGGAGAAGTGAGGCCAGGGGGATCATAGCTGCTAGACCCAACAGTCATTGCAAATACCATCAAGAAGTAGTTTGGTGTGCAGCTGAAGCCTTTGGATAGGCCAATCTATAGAAAACCATACCTTGAGTGGGTAGATAGGTTGGTACCTCTGCCTAGGGGATACAAGACTCCAGATTTTGCCACTTTCTCTGGAGAAGATGGTAAATCGACTATGGAACATATAGGCAGATTTACTGCCCAGTGTGGTGAAGGGAACCAGAATGAGTACCACAAGTTGTAGCTGTTCCCCTTGTCACTTACCGGGACAACATTTACATGGTATTCCTCTTTACCACCCAACTCTATACAAACATGGGCAAACATAGAAAGGTTCTTCCATGACAGGTTCTACTGGCCTTAACCTGAAGTCACTGTGGCTGACCTCATGAACCTAAGACAACAGGTAGATGAGTCGGCTGCTGACTTTGTGGAAAGATTCAAAAAGGTAGCTAGAAAATGTTCAGTGCAATTTCCTGAGTCAGAATATGCAGCCATGGCCATTAGTAGCATGCACCCCCAACTCAAAGAGAGACTATTTGGCCAAGCTTACACTGATTTGAACCAGTTACTATCAAGGGTCATGCGTATTGAAAAGTTTATTCAGGAGAAAGAGAAGAGGCGAGCCAGTAGAGGGAGAGGCCCTCAGTTGGTATCCACTGTAGAAAATGAAGACTCTGATGATGATTCAGTCGATTCCACGGTAGACATCATGGCAGCTGAGATTGTGAAGGGTAAAGGCTACTCTTGTCCTGCCCTGAGAGCTGCCAAAGGAAGAGAGTTAAAGTCAGGGGATAGCAAGGTAGAATATTCCATTGATATTTCCAAAGCAGACTAGATCTTTGACTACTTGCTTAAAGATAAGCAAATTCAGCTGCTGGATGGGCACAAGATCCCACCTGCTGAGGAGTTAAAAGATAAGAAATACTGCTAGTGGCACAATTCTTATAATCATGCAACTGTAAACTGCATGGTTTTCAGGAAAGCCATTTAGAAGGGAATAAAAAAAGGAAGGTTCAAACTTGCAGACAAAGGCATTGCTGAAATGACAGTGGATACTGACCCATTCCCTGCTTTGGGGATAAACATGGTCTTATTCTCAAAGTTTGATGATGCAGAACATGGTCACAAACGAAGGATATCTGTTCAACAAGTTTGGAGACCTAAGAAGGGGTTGGCTGATTCAAACCATAGTGATCGGCTGAAACCTGAGGTTGCCAAGACTTTTGTTTTTGACAGATTGGGAAAACCTCAGCCAGCGGTTGAACACAGGCAGGGGGAAAGCCACCTAGGCCAGGTAGGCTCACCCAGGAGTTGGTCAAACGGTATGTTGAACATGGCCAAACCCCAACAGAGAAACTTGACAAGGCAAAGGGCAAGGCACCTATTACTAAAACTGGGGGGCAAGATCGGCTAACCATTAAAGAAAGTGGTAGGCTATCTTTGCCCAAGGTTGATGAGGAGCCTATCCCCAAAGACAAAAGAAGGGTGGCTGAGTTCACTATGGAAGGAGGCATGTCTTCTTTGAAGATAACAATGAGGAATGATGAGAAGCTGAAGCCTCAGAGAATGCTAAAGCCTCCTGCTAATGTCACAAAAGGACATTGGTTTTTGAACAAGTATGCTAAGGACAAGAAGGCCATACCAGTAGTATCGTCAAGGACCCAAAAGAGAAGAATGCAGAGAATGAGGTCTGTTTAGAAAATGAAACAAACTCTGCAGATGCTAGCCGATGTCAAGAATAAGGAGAAGAGGGAAATTCCCTTGGAGACTGTGAGTGACATGCTAGATAAAGCTTTTCCAAATCTAGACCCTGGAGAAGCTAAGACAGAGGAAATGCCTAAAAGCACAGAACCAGTCACTGAACAGGATCCTGTTCCTGAGGTTGAGGGTCTAATTGCCTCAGTTGATTTGGATGAGGAAACAATCACCATAGAGGGCTCAGTGATCCCAGAGATGCATTGGGAATAAGATGATGCTATGGAGGACTCACTGCTGGATCTCTTGTTCAATGAAGAAGTTGATGGCCTGTTAGCTGAGATAGAGACTATTAGTTTGTTCCCTGAGGAGTTTTGGGCAGATAACCCCCAACTTGGAAGCTTAGAGGGTGATGTGTTTGCCGAAGAAATAGATTGGGCCACGTTAGCTGATACATCAGATGATGAGGTTGCCAAAGTGGTTTTTGAGAAGCCTACTGAGGAAATGATGAAGCACTTGAAACCTCTGTACATCAAGGCTTATATTAATGGAAAGATCTTTGGGAGAATCTTTGTAGATGGTGGGGCTGTGTTGAATGTAATGCCTGTTGCAACCATGCGGAAACTCGAAAAGAGTCTTGAGGACTTAGTCCCTACCAACATGAAAATGTCCAACTTCATGGAGGAACTATCTATAGCTCTTGGAGTCTTGATAGCCGAAGTCACAGTAGGCCCCAAAACCCTCAAAGAAGCTTTCTTTGTGGTTGATGGTAAGCCTTCCTATAGTGTAATCTTGGGTAGGGATTGGATCCACACCAGTCAGTGTGTACCCTCCACACTTCACCAAAAGCTCATGTTCGGGGTTAGAGATAACGTGGAGACAGTCAAAGCTGATAAAAACCCTTTCTCAGCTGAGGTAAAACTGTTAGAGGTACTGTTTTATTCTCCCCACCTAGGGCCCATTGCTGTTCCAGAAGACTATGAGGAAGGTGTGTGGAAGGCATGCAATCTTACCAATGAAGGATTCAAGTTAAAGTCTCAGGCCGAATCACGGCCTAATACACAGGTTATTAATGAATAAAGAATCACAAGTGTTTGAAGATTTGTTGGGTCGGCTAGAGATCTTTAAGGCCGAGTCCAAGGTGATAGATGCCACGATGGAAGAAAACGACGCTGAGAGTGAAGGGGAAGAAGAGGGCTTGCTCTTCAAAGAAGAAGGTACGACAGCTAAGGCTAATAAGGCATGTGCAGCTGAGCCTATGGAGTTGGACTCTCCTCTTCACAAGACTGCACTTGCTTTTAAGGCAGAGGATCCTTTGATTGAAATCAACTTGGGTACACCAGAAGTACCCAGAACTGTAAAGGTGAGTGGGTTACTTAAGGAGGACAAACAAGACAAGATAGTCGAATTAATCCAGCAGTACAAAGATTGCTTTTCCTGGAACTACTATGAAATGCCTGGTTTGGCAAGAGAACTGGTGGAACACAAGTTGCCTATTAAGGAAGGATACAAACCTTTCAAGCAGGCTCCTCGCAGATTCAATCCCCAATTGATGCCTCAAATCAAAGCTGAAATTGAAAGACTATTGAAGGCAGGCTTCATAAGGACATCCAGGTATGTTGAGTGGTTGTCTAATATAGTCCCTGTGATCAAGAAGAATGGCCAAATAAGGGTATGTATTGATTACTAAAACTTGAATTTGGCCACTCCAAAGGATGAGTATGCTATGCCTATGGCTGACATGTTAGTCGATGCGGCAGCCACTCATGGTGTCCTCACCTTTATGGATGGATACTCAGGGTACAACCAGATCTTTTTGGCAAAAGAAGATACTCACAAGACAGCCTTCAGATGTCCAGGAGCTTTGGGGATATATGAATGGGTAGTCATGCCTTTTAGGCTTAAGAATGCAGGAGCTACTTACCAAAGGGCCATGAACTCCATTTTTCATGACTTGATTGGTAAGACCATGGAGTTATACATTGATGATGTAGTGGTCAAATCTGAAAGCTTTGAAAGCCATTTGATAGATCTAGAGCAGGCCCTGAAAAGAATGCAGGCCCATGGTTTGAAGATGAATCCTGCCAAGTGTGCCTTTGGAGTTGCAGCTAGCAATTTCTTAGGATTCCTGGTCCACCATCAAGGAATAGAAGTAGACAAGAATAATGTGAAAGCTATCCTGGAAGCCAGGCCTCCTAGGAACAAGAACGAACTTCAAAGTTTGATTGGAAAGATCAATTCCCTAAGAAGGTTCATAGCTAATTCGGCTGGAAAAATGAAGGTTTTTTTCCCCTTTGTTAAATCTAAAAGATACTGATGATATGATATAGGGGAGAAAACAGCAGCAAGCCTTTGATCAGATCAAGCAGGCGTTGGCCAAACCTCATATGCTAGAGCCTTCAGTATCAGGAAGGCCACTTAAATTATACATAGCTGCAGAATAAGAATCAATCGGCTGCTTGCTAGCACAGGATGCTGATGATGGAATAGAGAGAGCTGTGTACTATTTTAGTCGCACCTTAAATGATGCAGAGACTAGATATACCCCTATTGAGAAATTATGTTTGTCATTGTTCTATGCTTGTACAAAATTAGAATATTACCCTGTTGCCTAAAGAAATTCTGGTTTTGTGCAAAATTGATATTGTTAGGTATTACTTAATAGGCCTGTCTTACAAGGTCGACTAATGAAGTGGGCCATTAAGTTAAACGCTTTTATAAGTTAAACGCTTTTACACTGAAATACGTTCCATTAAGAGCAATGAAAGGTCAAGCAGTAGCCGATTTCTTGGCTCAACACCCTTGTGTTGAAATCAATGATCCATTAGCCGATCATGTTGCGTGCATCAACTTGAAACCTTGGGTGTTGATGTTCGACGGGTCAAGGACTCAAAAAGGGGTAGGTGCTGGCATCACCATTTCCAGTCCAACAGGAAAGAGTTGCAAATTCTTGTGCCAGCTGGATCTTGGTTGTTCCAATAATCAGGCATAATATGAGGCTTTGATTTTGGGACTTAAGATCCTGGCAGCCATGAAGGCAAATTATGTTTAAGTTATGGGGGATTCACAGTTGGTCATAAAACAGCTAACTGGGGAGTACAAGTGTCATAATCCTAACTTGAAGGAATGCTATGAAACGGCTAGCAAGCTATTACGCTTGTTTGCTAATGCAATAGTGTTCCACATTCCCAGAGAAGAAAATGAAGAGGCTAATGATTTGGCTCAGTAAGCCTCAGGGTACAAAGACATGATAGTTGAAGTAAAACATGAAGAGTACCCAGTGTGGGAATGTGCTCCAATAGGAACGATTGACTCTTGGAAACAGGAGTTAATCGACTATCTTAAAGATCCTTCAAGTAGTACTGACTTCAAGCTTAAACAGAAAGCACTTAAGTATGTATTGGTAGATGATGAACTCTATAGGAGAGCCATTAATGGAGTATTGCTTAAGTGCATCAACAAAGATGAGTCCATGAAGGTCATGGGGGAAGTACAGGAAGGAATCTGTGGTTCTCATAGGGCTGGACCCACGATGAAATGGCTAATATATAGACATGGATATTATTGGCCTACCATTACAGCTGACTGTTATCAATATGCCAAAGGGTGTGAGGCATGTCAGCTGCATGGTCCAATTCAAAGGGTCCCAGCCGAAAATCTACACCCAGTGATAGAGCCTTGGCCATTCAGGGGATGGGCAATGGATTTGATAGGCAAAATCTATCCACCTTCATCTAAGAGGCATGCGTTTATCATAGTTGCGACTGACAACTTCACCAAGTGGGTAGAGGCCCAGCCGATGGTGAATGTGACTCAAGAGGAGGTGATTAGAATTATACAGTGCCAAATCATTTATAGGTTTGGTATACCAAAACCATCACCACAGATCAAGGCACTATGTTCAATGGGGAGAAAATGGTGGCCTTTGCACAACAGTTTGGGATTAAGTTGATTCGTTCATCCCCTTATTATGCTCAAGCCAACGGGCAGGCAGAGGCTACCAATAAAATTCTTATTGATTTAATCAAGAAGAATATTGAAGATAAGCCCAGAAAGTGGCATGAAACACTGAATGAGGTCTTGTGGGCTGTAAGGAATTCCAAATGCAATGCAACTGGATTTACTCCTTATCGGCTAACATATGGCCAAGATGCAGTGTTACCATTAGAGATAAATGTGACTTCATTAAGAGTAGCAAAGCAAAACCTGCTAAGTCTAGATGACTACCAGTAAGCCATGTTAATGGAGCTAGATTCTGTTGATGAAGATCGGCTCATGGCCTTAAATAGAATTGAGCATAGCAAGCAAAAAATGGATAAAGCCTACAACAAACATGTGAAACCAAAGAGGTTTGTTGAAGGAGATCTGGTTTGGAAAACCATACTACCTATTGGAATTAAAGGTCCTAACTTTGGGAAATGGTCACCAAATTGGGAAGGGTCATTTGTTGTTAGTAAGGTTTATCATGGTGGTGTTTATCGGCTAGTTAACATGGAAGGCGAAGAACTAAACAGAAGCATCAATGGAAAATACCTCAAGAGATATTACCCTACTATGTGGTAAGGCATACTAGGGGAATAAAGGAAATTGCATTAAACTTAAAAGAAATTGTCTTTGGTGACCACAGGCCGGCCACCTAGCCTAAAATTACTGGAATTCAAAGAAAACAACAAAGAGGGTTAGGTAGCTGCAGCCTCAGGTACATCACTAGCTTTTCCTTCAGTATGCTTAGGACCTGGATCGGTTGACGATGCAGAAGCATCAATCATAGCCGAAGCTGCAGCTGCATCAGGGGTAGGCTCAACCAACGCCTCCACCCCAGGGACAGTAGGATCTGCAGGTCATTTTGTTGTGTGGCTGAAATAGCGGCCACCACAGGAACTTCCTTCCTCTTGGCTTCATCCAATTGCTTCTTGAAGGAGTCCCAAGCCCTATTAGCTTCGGCTAGCCCAACACTGCTAGTCTCAAGGTCCTTCTCTAGGCCTGTTTTTTGAGAGCCCAACATTGCAATGTCATGGTCTAGTGAGGAAGATTGTTTAAACAAGGCATAGCGTTGCTGGGAGAGAGAATCAAGTTTCCCTGTTAAGGCAGTCGATTGAGGGGCCACTGTTGCCATTTCCTTTTTAATATTGTCTAACTCATCCGACAAGACAGATAGCCTCTCGTCTATGTCCTTATGCTGGGTTAGGGCCTCTTGGCGTTCCTTTTCCAAGGCTAGGAAGGAGGATTGGAATTGGGCTTTTTGTTCTTGAAGTTCCCTCAACCTTCTGAGGTCATGAAAGGTCATGTCATGAACCTCCCTGGAGCGCCCATATTGGTGAGACAGGTTGTTCAGTTGAAGAGCCAAAGTATTATATACTTCTTGGCTAGCTGCAGAGATGTCAGTCGAATTGGCCAGTTTGAACAGAGAAGTTATCAAAGCTGCCACCTGCTCTCTGATAGTTGAAATCTCTCCCATCAGTGCTGCATTGACTCTCTCCAAGTGATTGGATATAGGGGAGGAAACAAATGGGAAGGGATCCGCAGAGGTGAAATACTTGGTCATTTCCTCCTCTGAAATGGTCACCATAGGAGCTCTAGGAGGAGAAGGCATGAGGGGAGTCTCATGAATGGGTTCTTCAGATTGTGGTGGAATGGTGGAAGCCTGAGGTTGAGGTGCCTGCATCAATCAGTGGTTAGCCGATGAAGCAGATAAATGAAAGACATAAAAGAAAGAAAGAATCGGCTGTACCATTGTTGGACTTTGAGAACTGGTGCCTTGACCAAGCTCTTGAACATAAGGGTTAGGTATGTCCACCCTTGGCTTCTAAAAATAAAGAGAGGTTAGATTCAGGTTGACAAAGAAGTTTTAAGAAGAAACTTGAAATGAAGCATTTACTTTCAGTTTTGGCTGTTTCCCTTTGTCAGCCGTTTGAGCCTTTTCTTTGGGCCGAGTCTGAGATTGAGGAGGTTCCTTTATCACAATACCGGTGCCCCTTGTTCTCTTCTGGGATGGGGGAGTAACAGGATCATCTTCAACAAGAATCACCTTGGGAGTTGTTGTTGCGGCTGCCACAAGACAAGATAAGTTAAATAAAGACCCTGAATTAAAAGGGTAAGAGAGCCGAGTTAAGAGGTTCTTACTGGTGGATTGATTGGGGTCTTTATTCTGCAGGAAGTTCTCTTCTGAACTTGAACTTGCACTGGAGGTTTAGCCTTGACCGGAGTACTTTTTGGTTGAGCTGCTGGCCTCATCGCCTCAGCCACATCAGTAATCACCAACCTGGCTACATAATTCTCTAGCCGGTCAGGAAATAGGTTATTTTTTACTGAGGGCCACTAGTTGGCAAAAGCAGAGGTTTCACCAGAAACTAAGGTGAAAGGGATCCAGCAGAAGACCTCAGTTTTCCTAAAGTTGGTGGAAGCCACTTCCATTACATCATTTGCAGAAAAGGGCAGCCGACCAAGACTGGCTACCTTGGAATCATAGGGAAGAGGCATATGCTGCAAAAGCCCAAATTGCCTAGCCACACAGTTAGGGTAATAAAATTCAGCTGTTGATTTGTTGTTCTAGGAGGTGGGTTTGAGACCACACAATAGGTCACGGGCTGTAAACACTGAGCTCTAGTTGAGCTCCAGCTGATCTTGTTGTTCGACTGGAAGAGGCTCATCTGTTGAAAACATCCAGAATGGCCCAATGCCCCTTTCCAAAACGGGGCACCAATCAGCTGATATCCTAGTAAGATTGAAGAGTTTGGATGCCACATTGAATGCATAAGTGGTCCCACAAGGTGTGAACACTAAATGAGGTCCCAAGGTACTCGCGTCCTTAGGAAGAGTATTGGGGTTGAAGTAAGAGTCGATGAACTCTGGAAAATAGAGCATGATCCAGAGCTGTAAAAACCAGAGGGGTCCTTGAACATTTTTGATGTCCTCTCCTTTCTGCAGCCGATCCAAGATGGTATACAGGCAGCGGTAGAGATAGGAAAGGAAGAGGGTTCCCCAGGAAAGGTTGCCACCAGAATTGGTGAGAGCCACATATAGTTGCAGATCTTGGACCACGGCAATAGAACTGGAGCAAAGATACTACTTACTAAACCAGTAGAGAAGGAATGCGTTGTGTTCAACATCTGACACGGTCCCTCTAGTCTTGGCATTATTGGCAAGGAAATTGGAGTAGCCAGAGGTGTTTTTAGAGAAATGAAATCCCAACTCTGGGACCTGGAAGGAGTAGTGAGAGGGGTTATCATCACCTATGATAGGAAGCCCCAAAATAGCTGCCACATCAAGGAGAGTGGGGGTGACCATGCCCCATGGAAAGATGCAGGTGTTGGTGGATGTTCCAATAGCCGGAGAAGCCATAAAGCAGCTCCAGGTTGAGAGGTATGTCCTGAGTCGACAGCATAATCATGTCGTAGAGGCCCCATTGCCTCCATTTGTCAGATTTGGTTGCCTTTAGTCGATTCACCCAGTCAATGTAGGGTTGAGGCGAGCGTGGCCACGAACGAAGGTCAGTGGGTTTGGTCTTAGTGGTAAACCAATCGCATGAGATTGGCAAAGCATATTGGGAAGGAGCCATGTATTCTTTCAGAAAGATTTCTCCTTCATTCAACTTCGAAATAGAAGGAATCAAAGAAACAGAGTCTTGAATTTCGAACAGAGAGGATTGAATATTGAAGCCAAGGGCCGCAGGTGGACTGGGTGAACGTTCGACGCTCACAGAAGAAGAAGATTGTTCGCCATCGTGTTCATAGTATTGGTTCTGGGAATCTGAAGCAGAAGACATGGTGGGCTCAATTGCAGGTAAAAGAAGAAACGTTGAATGACGTAAAAGCTACAGGAATTAGGGCTTTCAGAAAAAGTGAAAAGGTAATTCAGCTAAGGGAGTATTTAAAGGAAAAATGGATCGCTGATTGATAAAGGTTTATTGCGAATTAATCGGATGGATAGAGTTAGCCATTGCACTATTTAAAAAGTAGTTACAAGTGGATAACTTAGTATTTATGATTAAAAGAGTGATTTGACCTTAATCATTACGCCGCCCCAGCCTAAACCGAAAGTTTTACGGCTAAGACATCGTAGGGGGCAATTGTTTACACCCAAAATATTCCTAAGAGCTAGCCGAAGCTAGCAGCAACCAAATTCATCAAGTAGCCGATTGGTTGTCAGCCGAGTCGCAGATTAGCCGAAATTGCAGCTGATAGAGTCACAAGCAGGAAACTGAAAGCTAGACATGGGCCTTGGGCTTATTGGGTTGCAAGGAAGATATTAGGCCGATTGGGTTAGCGTGGAGTCACACATTGGATCAGATTCTTGCTCCATGAGCCGAGTGACATGGAAATAATTTTGATTTAATTTAAATCCAAGGTAAAACGCAGTCAATATTTTTCTCCACAATTTTAGGAGCTGAGCGAAGGAACCTGAGATAAGGTCTACGTTGAGAAGACCGTTGAAAGGGGAGATGTGGCCATAACGTGGTAGTGCGCCTGGATTTTAGGATCATGGTTAGTGGAATGTGGCACGGCTCAGCCGAATAACTGCCAACTAAGAATTTATCATTGTTAGCCAACTGAACGTGGCAAATGGGGTAGTTCTTAGTTGTTACTATAAATACCCAAGTTGTACATAATTTTAGAGACACCCAATCAATCAAACAACTTATTTTCGCTCAAGCTTTTATTCTATCTTTATGTTTACCTTTGCGTTCTTATTTTTATCTTAGTTCATTAACTTAACCCTTTCTAGAGTGAGTTAAGGGATCCATAGCTGAGTAACAGAGTTCCTTCCTCGGCGTAATCGCTTGAAGAAAAGGGAATCACTGTTGTGGAGTTTAGCCGATCTGCGGCTAAGTTACATTCCTGTCAACAATAGGTAATGAAATTTTTTGATGTGTCTAACAAGATTTTCTTTTCTCTATCAAATGGTGGAAAAGTCTTTTTCCTAACCCTAATATCCTTTCTTGAGTTAAAAATGATTCTTTTTTCTTACGTGGCAATCAAAGTCCAACAGAGTTGTGAGTCAAATTTTTCCTAATAGAAATTCTAACTCTTTTTCCCTCACCCCTCCTCTCCCCCAACCTCTAGCAGGCACCACCCCCTCCTCTCCTCCTTCCCTCCTACAGCACCACCCCTTCCCCCAACCTCTCTCGTCTCCCACCACCAACATCCACAACCCCTCACCTCCCCCCACTCGTAGCCACCATCCCTTCCACGACTTTCGAGAGGAGAAATTATTGATTATTTTCCGTTGGTGCCTGACTTATTCTCCTCCCTAATGAGGCCTCTTTGAGTAGTTGGAAGCTATGGGGTCATGGCGAGAGAGAGGTCTCATCAATGACTTGGGTTCAAGGTTACAAGAGGATGAGTTTGCGATGGGTTCGATGGGTTTAACTGTGAGCAGTGAAGGCAAAGTTAGCCAGCCTGTTAGGGCACATGTGACCTGCATGTCTAATGCTACTCTCTTCATTATGCTCTTTGCTGTTACTGATCTTAGCATGCATTCCTGGAAGCTTCAAAGGAGCTTTGTCGTGTCGTGATGAACAAAAGTCTTTTTTTCATAACTCGCATCAAATGATTTTGGTGATTATTTAATGTGTTTGTATATGTAATTAAGTAGAAAACAATTAATGCATGCGTTTGCTAAAATATGTATTTTGATGTTTTATTGAGTAAAGCTTATTAGGGTGTGATCTTATATCGTTAAAGCCTTTATCGTGTTTAATATCCAAGGGATACGATGCCAAAAGATCTTGGGAAATATTCATGATATAGGAGTTAACTATCATTCTTTTAGGTTGTATGATTCTCGAAATACTAATTAATCGTTGGATGAATCTTTTAATCCTACAATGATTAATTATATGAGTGTATGTTTGGAACCACGTTGGCAGGCATGGATGCACGTTACCAGTACTCCTCAAGCGTGGTTTGCCTCTTCTATATATAATCGTGTGTGGGTTGTATCAAGAGAAATTGATTCTACTGTTCAAAATGGATTCTAGCTGAAGCTAGAATTCAGAGCTTTTACGGTAGTTTTGAGATCGATTCTGCTATTTAATACTGTTAATAGATACATCTTTCCTCTATCCCTTCACTACCCCTCAATAACCCCATGTTCACTGTGTCCAAATGGTTGCTGCCCTTCTCTCTGTTGCGTGCGTTTTTTGCGTTTCTGTTGCAGCATATCTCTAGGTTTCCAGGTTAGAGATGAGAAGAGTTATTGGGCTCCTAGAAGGCCCATTTCAAGGTCAGCTTCATCATTGTTTTTGACGAGAGCTTCATGATTCTTTTGGGTTAAATTGCCACGCTGACAAAACAAATTGCCACAATAATGCTTGAAATAAACGTAGTCACTTTATCAAGGCTACAACAAAATTCCATGACATTCAATTTACGTTTTTATATTTTTTTTTATTTTGTTAATATATGTTCTGTTTCCGTCAAAAATATATATATTTTCATTTTTTGAAGAGAGAAAATATATGTTCTTATTATCTTATGTTACCTTATTTCATTTGTACTTACCAAAAAAAACCTTATTTCATTTGCAATCAAATTATCGAGTATAAGTAAAATAATTAGTATTGTAGTTATGTTTGATATCGTATTGCTCTTTAAATTATATTCTCTATTTGTAACTTTAATTTTGATATTTTAAATTTGGTACTGTTATGCTAATTTAGTACTTATGTTGTCTATTTATCAAATTTGAAGTTTCTAAGTTAGGACTCATTTTGGTAATTGTATACCCAAAAGTAATTTTGATCCAACCTATCCAAACAACAAGAATTGATAAAAATCAATTCTTCCGTGAACGTATCCAAACAGAAATCATGTTACGTTCAACTCACTTTTAACCAAAATCAATTCTACAAAATCAATTCTGTCAAAATCAATTTTCGTCACCGCAAAACAAAACACTCGTTGAGTCTTTTAAGTAATAACTTATTGTGTAAGTTGAAATAAACTTTTACATCTCAATGTTTTGAGAAGCTCTCTTTCTTTTGACTTTTCTAAATCATAGAACAACTTTTTTTATTAGTTAACAATTAAGTACTTGTCTAACAAAAAACCTCATGTAAGATAGAAGCAAATTCAAATTGAACTATAGTAGTATTAAGAATTTGTTTCGACAAAATACCATAATGACTAGTTTGTTTTCTTGTTAAATAAAATAAAGGGTTAATACCTCTTTTGGTCCCTGTAATTTGAGCAAAATTTGGTTTTAGTCCCTGTAAAATATATTTTTTTGATTTAGTCCCTGTAATTTAATATTCTTCCACTTTTAGTCTCTGTAAAATTTTTTGTTTAGATTTAGTCCCTGTAATTTTAAAATTCTTCCATTTTTAGTCCCTGAAAAGTGGAAAAATCTTAAAATTACAGGGACTAAAAGTAGAAGAATCTTAAAATTACAGGGACTAAATCTAAACAAAAATTTTTACAAGAAATAAAAGTGAAAAAATCTTAAATTACAGGGATTAAATAAAAAAAAATATTTTACAGGGACTAAAACCGAATTTTGGTGAAATTACATGGAACAAAAACACCTTTTACCCTAAAATAAATCCTTCTCCATTAACCCAAATAAATAAATAAATAAATAAATAAATAAATAAATAAATCATTCTCCGCTTGCCAATTTATGGTGAATTTCAAAACAACGATGCATTTATATTAAACAACTTAATACAAAATATTTAAAATTCAAGACAGTACACTGTTTAACGTTTGTTGAAAACATTTTATAAAATTTAAAATGTTTTCTAAGTACTATAATTATTTTCCTACAAAATAAGTTCGTAATTTTTTAGAAATAAAAAAATAGCTTCTGATTAGAAAAACCTTCGAATAAAACTTACAGATGAGCTAGGCGTAGAAGTATAGTAGGTCCTTTGTCCCCTCCTGCTAGTTGTTTTTGCAATTTCAACGACATAGGGACGTCGGGACCGGAGTTCGAACCCAGGTATTGTCGTTTGCATGTGTGTGTGTGTTTGTTGTTTATCATTTCTACTAGCTGACAAAAAAAAAATAGTAGGTCCTTTAAGATTTTTTTTTTGCTAACAAAATCCTTTATACGTTAAATTTTTAAAATAAAATTATTTGACCATATTAAATGCTTGTGTAAGTTATATATATGATACTAGTATGTAGCCCGTGCCATGCACGGGAACATTTTTATGTTTTGTTCAAATAATATTTGGTTTAAAAAATTAACTATAATAAATATTATGATAATAATTATTAACTTTTAGTAATGTTATAAGGAACCTAAGATACGATATATAAACAAACTAATATTAATTGTGTTGCATACGACACAAACAATCTGATGGTGCATACCGCAAAATTGAATTAGATAAAGAATACTTTATTAAATTTATGAAAATAAAAGAATAAAAATATGTAATTTATGGGTTAATACTACATTATATATTCATAAAAAAAAATTAAAGAATTGATAGATTGAAATGGTTCATAATTTATATATATATATATATATATACACATATATATATTAATGTATTTGGAATATATATTTAAATACATATTTAATGTATATGAAGTATATATTATTGAAAATTAACATTATCTGATATTATTATATAATATCAGGTAAAAAATAATAGAAAATAAAAAATATAAGCAAAACATATATATTTTAGAAAACGTTAAATAGACAACTTAATTATTTATTTAAAATCAAATTTTGTGAAACAAAATTTAAGATCCACTTATGTTTTTTTTGTTATAAGGCCCACTTTTGTTACTTAATGGATAGAGATTTATAGTAAATTGGATAAAACACAAAAGTAAAATCAATATATATTTTCTAAGAAAGTAACATATCTTATTTTATTTAATCAAAAATCAAACAATTCAACATTGAAAAGTTGATATTTGGACTATAATAAAATATATATGGTTTGCTAAATACATATAAATAGTTAAATTGTTATTTATTTTATTTAAAAAAAATATATTTATACAAAATAAATAACATTTGATAAAGTGAATAATAGTTGCTACATACATATAAACCAAAAGTTGATAATGGTTGCCACAAATATTCAAAATTTTCTATAAAGTATAGTAGAAAATTCATTATGAAGTAGTGATGGCTCGTGGTCCACACGGTATACAATGAATGCATAACGATTATATATTAAATATTTGAACAGTTTTTATGCATAATAATACTAATAATAATAGTAAAATTTAAAAATATTATAGAATAATTATAATAGTAGTAATAATAATATTAATTATTTGAAATGAAAAAAATTATTTTTTGTGCTATGACAGTTTTACAAAACTTATAAAAAATAATTTTCTACATTGTATCAAAAACTTGTTGAAACACATTTATTCAATGGCATTGATAAATTATTAAAAAAGTTGCCTAATTTATGACTACATAAATTGTTATAGTTAAATTATCTTTTCATATACTCTCTCCGGTCTCGAATATAAGCAACAAAAAAAATCAAACTTTGATGGTCCAAAATATAATTTTTTTTAACTAACTTCACCCTATTTAATGATATGTTACAAAAAATACCCTTCAATTAGTTCAGATTTTATTTTTCAATAACCTCTTTTATTCTTGTGACACAAGTTCCCATAAAACTTTATTTCTATTAGCAATGACAGTTTAGCGAATACAATTACATTTTTTGTTACATCAAGAAAATTAAATAAAAATAACTAATATTCTTAATTCGCGTGAGTTAGTTTTTTTCCATTTATATTCGAAACCAGAGTAGTATTGATTATGTAGAATAATAGTTACATTGTTATTTATTTTATTTTTAATAGATATATTTATACACAATAGATAACATTTGATAAATAGATAATAATGTTACCTACGTATACACAAAAAAGTTGATAGTGGTATTTTTTTGTCTAGAAAAGTTGATAGTGATTGCCACGTAAATGTAAATTTTTTTAAGAACTATTGTAAAAAATTAAATAAGAAATATTGATTGCCCGTGCTCCATACGGTATATAATAAATACATAAAAATTATATATTAGAAATTTAGAAAATTTGAATTTTTCTGTAAAAAAATATTGAAGAAAATATAAACAAAGAATATTAATTAATAACAAAACAAAGTTATTGCTTATTTTAATTTGTGAGAAATATTTATATAAAATAAATAACATTTAATAAGTAGATAATAATTGCTACGTATATATATGCTAAAAAGTTAATAATGGTTGTCACTCACATGTAAATTTTTCTTAAAAAATACTGAAGAAAATTCACCTTATAAAGTAGTGATGGCTCATGCTTCACACGATATACAAAAAATATATAAAATTTTTTTATTAAAATATTTGAACTTAGTATTTATATATAATAATAATAATAATAATAATAATAATAATAATAATAAATTGTAATTAAAACATTTATTTTTTTGTTAACCAAGTTTTATAAAAAGTGTAAAAACAACTTTTTACATTGTAGTATTTTGCGAGCCATTCAATAATTGATAATTATATCTTTTTTTTTTTTTGACAAAGGAAAAGTCATATCATTTCATTCAAAATCAAAGAAGCAATACATGGGAGCTAGCAAATTCCTTTGATGCTCTAGCTAGAGAGTGAGTAACAAAGTTAGCTTGCCTCCGGATGAAACTGACAATATAGTTTCGTGACAAAGATAAAAAGTGTTTACAATTACGCAAAATTGAGCCAAATTCGGTAACAGAATTAGACACTCCTCTGGTGCCATCAACTACTGCTTTGCAATCGAGCTCGATGGTAACTCTTTGGATGTTTAATTCTTGAAGCCATTTGACTGCTAGTAATAACCCGATGCCTCGCCTCTTGTGGTGGTGGAGCTCCATAGAACCAAGTGGATTTCGCTTTAACAAACCTCCCATCACTATCTCTGATGCAAATACCAACCCCAAACTTGTTATCGTCAAAAAGAGCCGCATCTACATTACACTTAACCATCCCGGGTGGCGGCCGAGTCCACAAAACATCATCAACAACCGCAGCACCAGCCCCAAGCGCACGCTGCCGCCTCTGCGCCATCGCTGGCCGTCGGACATGTTGCCAATGGTGCAACAACTCCATGGCGCTAGCAATGGACAAACGAGCGGGCCTAACGGAGTTCTCCCAAACTTTTTCATTTCTTCTCTTCCAAAGGCACCAAACAATCATTGCTACAAGCTTCCTACTGTTCTCAGAAAGTGCACCAAGAATGTTAAAAATAACTGAGTTAAAATCCGCCGTACCTGTGGGAAGAAACTGTTGAATAGTATTATAAAGACCGGATTGACGCCATACATCAATAGCTTGAGAACAACCGAAGAAACAATGCACATCACTCTCCTCCTCTTGTTCACACCACGGACACTCCACGGGATAATTCACATACCGTTTGCGCAAATTCACACGACTAGGAAGCACCCCTCTTGCACATCGCCACAAGTGTATCTTGACTTTTTTGTGGAATTTTGAGTCTCCAAATTAAATTCCACTCACCGGGTTTACGTAAAGCCGAACTATCAATCATCTCATTCATACAAACATAATATGCCGACTTAACCGAATAGGTGCCGTCTCTACTTTTATCCCACACTAGATGATCTTCGCTCTCCCTCCCATGTAACACCATACCCTTAATGCGACTCTTATCTTCCTCATTAAACAATTGGTCAAGAAGAGATATATTCCAAACCCCACTATGTGCATCAAATAAATTAGAGACAGTCATATTTTCAGTTCCCTGAACCACATTGGAAGACACAAAAGAATTATTACCTCCTTTTACCCACGGGTTGCGCCAAATGTTAATGGATGCGCCATCTCCAATTTTCCAACGAGCCCCAAAATTGACCAATGTCTGTGAGGTGTGGATGCTACGCCAAACATAACTGGGATTATGGCCCAAGCGAGCCCCCAAAAAGTCCCCCTTGGGAAAATATTTAGCTTTGAAGACGCGAGTAACTATAGCATCCTTGTTGGTGCACAAACGCCAACCTTGCTTCCCTAACATAGCCAAATTAAAGCCATAGAAATGTCGAAAGCCCATACCTCCAAACTCCTTGCGCATAGACAAACGCTCCCAGCTCAACCAATTTATTCCTCTCCGAGCTTCTCTGTTCAAACCCCACCAGAAGGAATTGATCATTCTCTCCATCTCCTCTCCTAGAGATGTCGGAATCAGAAAAGTACTCATACAATACGCCGGAATAGCCTGTGCCACTGACTTCACCAGAACCTCCCTACCTGCCTTTGAAAGGTGACGCATACGACCCTTTGTCTGACTTTGTTCCACACCCGGTCCCTCAAGTAACCGAACAACTGCTTTTTACTACGACCTACCATGGAAGGCAAGCCAAGATATTTTCCTGTACCCAAGCATTCAGTCACGCCTAAAATGTTCACCACCTGTGCTCTGATGTCGTCCTAAGTGTTCCGGCTAAAAAAGATTTCAGATTTCTGAAGGTTGACAGACTGCCCAGAAGCTCTCTCATAAGTTGCCAGCACCTTTTTTAGATTAGTTGCCTCAGCTACATCGGCCCTGCAAAACAAGAAACAGTCATCTGCAAATAACAAGTGTGTGAGGATAGGAGCCCCCCTACACACTTTAACTCCATGGATCTCACCTCTCGCCTCACATTTTTTGAGTAAAGCTGTTAAACCCTCTGCACACAATATAAAAAGGTAAGGTGACAGTGGGTCACCCTGCCTAAGTCCTCTCCCAGGTGAGACTGAGCCAGCTCTCTCTCCATTCATAAGCACTGAGTAGTGTACCGTTTCAACACACATCATCATCCAATTTACCCACTTCTCATCGAACCCCATCTTCTCAAGAACGCAGCGCAAATACCCCCAATCCACCTTATCATACGCTTTACTAATATCAATCTTTAGTGCCACCTCCCCTACTTTCCCCCGCACCTTACATTTCAAGTGATGGATAGTCTCTATAGCAACCATGACATCATCAATTATAGAGCGGTTTGAGACAAAAGTTGATTGCTCTAAGGAAACACACTTGTAAAGCAAAACTTTCAATCTGTTAGCCAACACTTTAGAGATGATTTTATAAATTACATTACAAAGCAAAATTGGCCTCAAGTCGCGCATAGTATTGGGATTGTCTACCTTAGGAATCAAAACAATATTAGCATCATTCAACATAGGCGGAAACTCACCACTATCAATCCAAGCAACCCCAGAATGAAATAACTCAGGACCACACAAATTCCAGAATCGTTTGAAGAAAGCTGGGTTCAAACCATCCGGCCCGGGAGCTTTATCCGAATGCATTTGAAACAAAGCCTCTTTAAACTCATTAATAGTAAAAGGTGCCGTCAACTGAACATTATCCTCCGCCGTAACAACCGTGTGCATACAATCAACCACCGGCAGGTAATCACCACGCGTACCTATAAATAGATTTGTGAAGTAATCATGCGCAACATCACCCAAAGCAACCTGCGAGTCAGCCACAGATCCATCATCACGCGTCAACTTAGCAATAGCATTGCGCCGACGTCGCGCACTAGCCATCGCATGAAAAAACTTAGAATTAGTATCGCCATCTTTTAACCAATGAACCTTCGCCCGTTGTTTCCAAAAGGCTTCCTCCTGAACCAACAAAGAACTCAGCCGATCATTCACTTCTTTATAACGATGCATGGCGCCTCTATCTGAAGAACCCCGCAACATCTCCGTCTCCTCCTTACACTTCTTAATATCAAGACGGTACCGAGCCCTTAACCTCTTCCCCCAGTCATCAATAGCACTAGTACAACGCTCCAACCTCGACAAGAAATCCCCACTCCCGCTCCTCGCCCAACCCTCCTCCACTACAATCGGAAGATCCTCCTCCTCCAACCAAGCATTCTCAAAACGAAAAGGACGAGGTGCCCCACGACGCCGACGCTCCCAGAGCTGCAACCAAAGAGGCGAATGATCCGAACGATCAGCAACCCCATTAATGAGACAACAATTAGGAAACAAATCAATCCAGTCCTGTGTCGCAAGAGCTCTATCCAACCTCTCCTCTTTGAAGGCGTCAGTACCCCTCCCCCTACTCCACGTGAAAGGGTGGCCCTCCATAGGAATATCAAACAGCAAACAATCCTGTATAGCATCTCTAAAGCCCCTCAGAAGCCATGGAGCTCTATCCGCACTCCCTCTCTTCTCATCATTAGACAGTAAATCATTATAGTCACCAACCACACACCATGGTAAAGAGTTATCACGAGCCAAAGTTCTCAACAAATTCCACGACTCACGCCTCCTACCACTCTCCGGACACCCATAGAAACCAGTGAGTCGCCAAGAAGGACCATTCACACTAACCACCTCAGCATCAATATAATTAATGGAATAGTTTGTCACCGTACAATCAAAAGGATGACGCCAAAAGAGAGCCAAACCCCCACTCCTACCACGACAGTCAACGGCAAAAGCAGAGTCAAAACCAAGACGAACACGAATCTCTTCAATTTTGTCAGCATGCGCCAAAGTCTCACATAAAAACAAAATGTCCGGTTGATACGACCGAACGAGGTCCCGTAGCGAGGGAACTGCTCGTGGGTGACCCAAGCCCAAGCAGTTCCAGCTGATGATACTCATTGCTCCCGGTAGGCCCCCCTGCCAGGACCTGCCCATAAAAAAGAATCGTCTATGAAGGAAATAGCACCTTCCGGCTGAACCACCATAGTTGCGACGCCATTCTCTCTTCCTTCAACATCAAAATCAGTCTCGGCCTCCCCCCTACCACCTGTACCTTCACGCATACGTTTCCGTTTGTCCTCAACCTCTACCTCAGCGTCCATGTGTACGTCCCCACTGCTGACTGGACGTTCATTAGTTACCACGTGACTTTCATTGGCAATTTGTAACGGCTTTGGAAACAACAATGCTGGATTTTTAAACACCTCCACTAATTGTGCTATATCTTGATTGGGAACATTATTACTAGCCGTGATTGGTTGGTGCAATGATGAGCAGTTATTACGATCCACAACATTGGAAGCCTGTCCCCCTTGACTTGCGCTACCATTAACGCCACCACAAATTGGAGCTTTCCATGGCGTGTTCTCCTCCCTCAACCACCGCGCCCCACCGGCATCACCCCCTCTACGCGCTTCCGCTTTCAACTCCGGCCCCCAATCTCGCGAACCATCATCATGTTGCATCTCAAATAATTTTTCACACTTACCTTTCGCATGTCCCAACAACCCACAGAGATAACAAAAGACATCCAACCTTTCATATTTAAGATACACCTCCTTCGCCTCTCCCCCTTTCTTCTTCAACTTCAAGCTTTTTAACAATGGCCTCCTTACATCCAAGAGAACCCTTATGCGCATATAGAGCCTCCAAAACTCCGATGAATTCTTTGAGTCATATTCAAGAAACGAACCCACCGTATTCCCCACATGCTTCCCTACAGCTTCAGACATAGACCCCGTTGGGACGTTATGGACTTGCACCCAAAACGGTATCTGAAAAAGAGGTACTTCACACGGCACAACACCCTCCGGGATCATGCTCAATATTAGCAAGTGTTTATCAAACGACCACGGACCTTGCTTCAACACCTTTTGAAGATCCAAGTGATGAAAGAACTGAAATAGAAAGGTACCTTGACCGGCTTCTTTGATCGAAACACCTCTTCCCGGCCTCCAAACCCCCGCCATACGTTCCTTCATGATATGAGTTCTAACCGGGCGATTCGTGAGGAACCTACCCACCAAAGTCAGCGCCGTATTGGACCTTACGTCAACCACCTCCTCTTCGTCGAACTCCACCACTGGCGCGCTACTACTTGACGCCATAACGAAATGAGTCTCAAACCGATACACAAAGACAGTTCTTGAATGGAAAATGAGAGCTAAAACCTTCTCACAAGGAGAGAACCTTCTCACAAGGACTCACACCCTAGGCGACGGCGCAAGGATAGAAACCCTAGGCGACGGCGCTAGGAGAGAACCGCAAGGAGAGAATTTTTCCTAAGTCTAACTAGTAACTACTTGAAAGGAAAAGAGACTTTTACTTGTCATAATTTCATCGGTACTTAAATTTCTTAATTATATCTTTACGTTGTATCAAAGTTTGAAGAAACATATTTACATAAATCAAGGGTCTGGCCCGGGCCTAAGGCATATCGCCTTACTCTCATAACGATCTACACGGTCCAGCAGTAAATATAAAATAAATAGGAAAAACAATGTGTAATAATGTAATAACAATATCTTTCTTAATTACTCATTGTTGAATTATTTTATTTGCCTTTTATTAATGTTTCAACGTGGTTCATATATGTTTTAAGCATTTTGAAATCAGATTCGTATCGACTTAGACAACAATTGTAGGTGAGTTGAAACAAATATTTCAAAATTATGTTTCATTAATTTTTTTTCTATATGATGCCTTGTTTTTTCTTTAATACGCTGCAATAAAAAGGTTGATTGATTTGTTTTATAAACTTTAATTTTGATTTGATTACAGCTTAGAATTATATATAGATATTAATTTGTCCAAGAAAATCAAAAATTATTCAAATAAAAAAAATTCGTTTAGTGGAGAAGATAATATAAATTATATTAGGTTTCACATGTTTAGAAATTCTTCTCTTAGTAGATAAAAAATAAACATAAGAATTTGCTTGCTTTAATATATCTTAGGTTTCACTCGTTTAGAAACTCTTCTTTTAGGAAATGTTTCCTCAGCTATTAATTATAATGGGAAGACAATCTTTTATATCATATATGTTTTTTGTGTGTGTACATTATATCATATCTGTTTGTTTCTTGAAGGGCTTTATAATGGTGTCCATCACAAATTTGACCTAATTAACAAATAGAGTAAGATGATTAGAAGTAAATAATGTCCGGATAATATGCAAAATTTTGAATGAAAATATTTGATGTTTACTATTGTTAATTGCTAAATTTATATATACTCATTTATGTATTGTAGATGTAATAATATTATTGAAAAACAATCAGTAAATTATATGGGTAACAGAACATGAGGGATATTGATTTACTTTTTGCTCTCATATTACCAACAAATTTAAAATATTCAAGATTAGAAAATTTGAGAGATTTTGAATGCAATACGCATTAACTCTTAATGTGGCACACAACAACAAAGAACACAACAATTATACCCACGTTATTCATTTACCAATTCAACTCTACTCTTCCTCATATTGTCTCTCTTTTTCTTTTGATGGATGATTTTTTTTTAATATTATATAGAAAAGGCTTAAATATGAAATTGATCCCCCCCAAAAATTCGTAAAGTTCATTTTTAGTCCCTAAAAAAATCTGCAGGTTTTTAGTCCCCCAAATTTGAAAATATTTTTCCGTCAGTCCCTCTAGCTGACGCCGTTTGTGTCGCTTATGTGGCGGGGACTAAAAACGAACTTTTAGAATTTTTGGGGACTAAAAACGAACTTTCAGAATTTTTGGGGACTAAAAAAGAACTTTTAGAATTTTTGAGGGACTAAAATCATAACGGCAAATTTTTGAGGGACTGACGGAAAAACATATTCAAATTTCGGGGACTAAAAACCTGCAGATTTTTTTTTGGGACTAAAAACGAACTTTGCGAATTTTTGGGGAACTAATTTCATATTTAAGCCTATAGAAAATTATGGTGGCGTCTAGAGTGAATCACCACTTAAGTGGTTCATCATGGACCATGAATAAGAGTTGTTGGATCGAATATCTCCACCAGATCTTACAATACACTGTTTACACCGAATAATTTTTTTGTATCTTCCACCCTATGGATTGTTGCGAAACTGCCACCTTCAACTCGATCCATCAGAACACCATCACCGCCGACTCAGAGTTCATCCCGAGTAACACTAAAAAAATTCATTTTCAGAAATTTTTTGTCCTATATCAACACCAAATAAGAACGCCATTATATCAGATTTTGAACTTATTTAGTTGGTGGCTATAGGAGTAAATGAAGCAAGAAAAGGCAGGAGGAATAAGTTGGTGTGCATTGTCTTTATGTTGATATGATAGGGTTGTCGATTTGTTTTGTTAGGGTTTTTTACTTTGGGAATTTTTTACAATTTATTCCAGATTTAGCAAAGCAATTCTCCAACGGTCTTGATCTCCATCTCCTGCGTTGACGCTCTTGTTCTTCGGTTTTGGTTTTAAGTTAATTTCGTATTTTCTTCTGTGTTCCTGTAGCTTCTAGAGAAGGTCTCTCATACCATTGAGAACACTAGGGGACATAGACATACATTCATTTTCCAATTTATTAGAATGATTGTTGCAAAAGAGGGATTGTCGAGAGAGACTGGGATAAGGAGATGAGATAAAGAAGAAGAGAGAGGAGTGACGGTGAGGAAGAGAAAGAATGAAAGGGGACGTTGGTTCGAGAGTTGCAGAAAAAAAGGGGAGATATGTTTTTTGAGAAAATATTCGGTACAAACGTCTGCAATAAGATCTGATGGAGCATTTTAATCCAATGGCTCTTAATAATGGTCCACCCATGAACCATTTAATAAACTTCTCCACTCTATAAGCCACCAGAAAATTATTGGTTAGATCAATAGAAATCATGATATAGTTTTAGTGAGATTTTTAAGGAGAGAATGATGATATCTACGCAAATTTCTAGGTATTTGTTACGTTAAAATGAATTAATATTTTTATGAATCATCACTATAATTAAATTTTTATGCTTGATTTATCAGTTGGCTACTATAATTTTGTGTATTAAAACCGAATATTAATATTAATATTTAATTTTGTGTTAACTTTCCTTTAATATTATTATAACTGTATAATTTTCTATACGGTTACCTTTTCCATTGTTGGCACAATTATTGTTTGTACATCGTATTTAATTTTGCATTGTTGTAATTCTATTTTTGTAATTTGTTGCTACATTTAGGCTTATAATTAAATGTGTTTATTAATTGTGAATGAGATTTATTTCATTTTTATTTATTTTGTTTGTTTTTAATTGCTGCCTCGTGTATTCCACATCTGTATTTCTTATTGACATAGCGTCTTACATTTCTTGACGTGATGACATTTGTTTAATTTTTTTATATTATTTGTGTTTTTATATAATAGAGATAGAGATTTGATTTAAATTAATTTAGACAGGAACAATAATAATAGAGTTAAATTTAAATTGGTTACATTATTTAATTTACTTTAATTGCATGAGATTGTTTATGGAGTAGATTTGATCTGATTTGTTTATACCGCTCAGATTGATCTTCATTTGACTTAATTTTCAAAGGATTTGAATTTCAACACATTAATTACATGCAATTTCGAATTGATGCAATTGAAATTCGTAAATAATACTAATTAATTCATATTAATTAATACAAAATATTACTTCCATTTATGTCATGATGAGAGCCAACATATTTTAGTTGTAAAAAAACTAAAATATTTTATGTTTGGAGCATAATCCTAATTCTTAAATATATTTCTCTTTTGGTTCGATTATGTTATTGCATGCACGGATATCTTAATTATTTTCATTTGAAATTGGAATGTTTGACATGGATAATTTAATATTTGACAAATTTTCTAATTTTGTTTCACAATTCATTATGATTATACCATATTTGTCAAGGAGAAATACATGTCTGGTGTCGATTTTGCCATTATTGTGTTGCACATATTGCTGGATATATTAATTTGATTTTATTAGATTTTCATCAGTATTAATGACTAATTTTTGTAAATTATATAAATGTGATCATTTCCTGTTTTGTAACACTTACTACTATATTTTAAAATGTGATCATTAATTGCTATATTTGTTTCTTTTATTTTTTTTGTTTTTTTTAATTTTTCTATATTTGTGACTCAGTTCTGCCATGTAAGCTTTTTTAATTGACATGACTATAAACTTTTAATATCGTGATGCCATTTGTGTTGTTTACATTTTTATTTTATTCGTAATTGTATATAATAGAGATAGAGATATCCTTGATATATGTTTTTTTATTATAAATATATCATTGATATATGTATGTTATACTTTTTTTCGGTACATGTATGTTATACTACTATGACATGAATTAAATTTTATAATCTTTTTTTTTTCGAGAAGTTATAATCTTAAATCTCTCTTATGTGAGAGAGTTTTTTTTTTGGGTGCTTTTTTATTGGTCTTGTAGGCGAAGTGGCTAGTGCCACGCCTCAAACACGCACACCAAAGACACTCTTTCGGGTTCGAACTCGGGGTACACCTAATGTCCCTATATTACTGAAATCTATTGGAGTTTCCTCGAGAAAAATCTCTCTTTTTAAAGCACCAAAAAAAAAAATCTCTCTCATATAATATATTTAAAATTAAAAAATAATATATAATAAACAATATTGAAAAGATAAAATATTTAAAATCATAAACAAAATACCTATAAATCGTGAAAATAAAATTATTTAGATTGAAAAAACTATGAATATAAATTATATGAATTATAATATACCATTATTTGTGTCTATTATTTTATTATTATATATTAAAACTTAAATATATTAACTATAAATTTATAATTAAGAATTTATGAAGAAGTTTGATGTTGACAATTAACAATTTATGTGATTGATCATATTCAATAATAACATTTAATAGGATATATATATATATATATATATATATATATATATATATATATATATATATATATATATATATATGTGTATGTATGTATAGCGAGAGGGTCTTTTTTATGTGAGAGTGACAAGAGCAAATCTAGGCCATACAAACCTTACATGGATGACCAAGATTAAAAGTTAGTTAGAATTTAAAAAATCACATGCCAACTTAGAAAAGTCACATGACTTTTTTGTTTTAATATTGACCATTCATGATTGGATCTAATGGCTATGATTTGCTCCTCTCGCTCTCACATAAATAAGGCCCTCTTACTAGATATGTCCCCATATATGAACGTGAATACAAGAAGGGGGTTGAATTGTGTTTACAAACTTTTAGCAAACTTTGAGTTAAAAATACTTTAGAACACTTGAAAATGAATCTGTTTGAAATCGGATGCTGGAGTAGGACCAGACGCTGGAAATGAGATTTTTGAACACTTGTTTTTATGCGTAAGATAACCGTAAGTATAAAGCAGTAAAGAAAGAGACACAGAGATTTATATTAGTTCACCACCAACCTGGTAGCTACGTCTAGTCCCTTCGTTTTTGAAGGATTTTCCACTATAATCAACTGATTACAAATTTTCTTAAGAGTATTCTACTGTCACAAACTTGACAATACTCTTAACTTTTCAAAACGACTCAGTACGTTCGAGCCTTTAAGGAACAAAGCCTTAACTAGGCAATACAACTTTCACAAAGATAGTTTTGAATACAATCAAGATAACTCTCACAGAGAGGATGAAAAGATTAAGTTCAAACAAATAACTTTCTAAAAGAAAGAATCAGACGCTGAGGTTCAGTTCTTGTAGTCCAGAGACTTGGCACGAAACTTGATTGCTCACTTGAGTAATAACCTTTTCAGAATGTAGTTTCTTGCATTTTCTCTCACTTCTTCAATGAATACCTTGAAGTATTTATAGGAGTCTTGAGGATAATACCGTTGCAGATATTTCAGCTCCAAATCATTGGGTGAGGCAATTTGAAATTTTGTCCTTTTCTTCCTTTTCAGAGAATATCAGAATAGTACATATTTCCGTTATTGTACTATCTGCTTTTCACACAATTGCCTTGTACGAATTTCTCTTATTCTAAAGGTGTCACCTTTGATTCCTCGTACATAAAATTAAGCGCACAAAATCAAATTCGAATTCCGTTCCAAAGTAACTGAGGTGAAGAGCAACAACGTGATCATCACGTGATTCATTAAAAAACCAGATGCTCGCTCAGAACAGGAGACAGACGCTCGTAGTAATTGAGTAATCCACGTGTCAAAGAATAACACTACCAGACGCTAGCCTTACACAAGACGCTGAGTGAACCAGATGCTGACACGCATGGAAATGTATTCAGTACTTGTGACTTTTCTTCTTCTTGTTTGAGTGAGATAAAACATAAGAGATTTTAATACCTGTGCACTCAAAGACTTATCAGAAGATACTTTGTTATCATCAAAATTAATGAGGGTCTAAACTTCTCGATCGTTTAGGTTCCAACAATCTCCCCCATTTTGATGATGACAAATATCCAAGATTAATGAACAATTTAATTTCAAAAATAATTTCAAGGGTCTCCCCCTGAGTTCAAAAACTCAGATAAAATTAAATATATCATGTATCAGAGCGATTTATGATAGTTAGAGCATTTATTTAATCGCAACAATACATACAAGTATCAGAGCATATATTTGATTTAAACGTTGAGATCGAATACTGATAACATTGTACCAACAAAGAATATACTCAAGTATCAGATGCTGAAATTCATTGTACAAAATTGAATAAAATTGTGCCAACAGATATTGAAGATTATCAAAGCACCAGACAATGAATATCAAATGAGTATCTGAGCAATTCAGGAACATGCTATGTATATGATTTATGCATGAAATTTGTGATACTTCAACATGTCCATTGGACTTTCAACGAGTTCATCAGACCTTTCTTTTACTCCCCTTTTGTCATCAGACAAAAAGAGTGTAAAACACATCATAGTCAAAACAATAAGTAGTAGTATTTAGAAAAAATTGAAGATAAGGTCAGATCAATTGAAATATAATTGTACCAACTAACATAAATATATGATTGTATCAAAAATAGAAATTGTAATTAGCACACAAAGACAAAGAAAAAAAAATTAGGGGTTTGGTGGAGGTGGAGGATCCAGATTGAAACGTTCCAAGATGAATTTCAAAGTGCTTTCTAACTGAGCCAATTTTTGATTGGTTGCCATGATAGCTTCAAATTCTGCTCTAGGCAAAATGACAACATCAGCATTTGTAGGTGCAGGTTCAACATCAACTTCTAGAACCGATTCAACTGTAACAGCCCTTTGAGATTCCATCTTGTGATGCTCTGCTAGCACATCTTGTGACAATCTCAGTTTTCTTTCCTTTCTTGCCTTAGCCTACTGAAGGAAGTCATCATTTGGCAAGGACCATTTGATGAATCTTCCCAGCTTCTGTTTCTCTTGATCCTTTCCCACCTATACACAAGTTCTTTAGGATACAGCATAAGCATAAAAATAGTTTCCCTGTGCTGAAGCAGATCTTTAGTATAAGCATCAAATTGCAATAAAAACTCACATTCCATCAAAAATGAATGTGAGTCCTTCATTTTCAGCAAGGAATAACTTCTTCAATCTTAAGAGGCTTAAAACAGGGCAGAATGGCTTTGTCTTTCCAAGACATAGTCCATTGTCTCCAATTAAAGTCAGTATCAAAATGTTTGCAAACAGCAGCCCATTGATCTTCTATTTTCATAGCATTCAGAGGTCTTACAACAGAACACATAAACATATCATCGAAATGAATAGTACCAATTTTTGTGTCTGTTACCCTGCTGATGGAGCCAACTGTAGGAATGGTTGCTTTTTCTGCATTGCAGCAGCCAGAAGAACCAGTGCTCCAAGCATCTTCCTTGAGCAAGTTCAGGTATACTCGCCGAGCATGGTCTTCACCAAGCTTGTTGACCGGAAGTTGAGAGAATGATTTGACATCGAATCTTCTAGGAGCTTTCTCATATTCCTTGATCCAGTCTGTGAATGGCATTTTCCCAGTGGTTCCTTCCTTTTTCCAGGAATAGACCAAGGCAACCACCTTTGCCTATCAGTACAATCTTGACGATCAAGCGGGATCTCTCAGATTGTGGATCAGCTCAAGCCTTTTCATCTCCAGGCAATGAGTCATAAAAGCCACTTCTTCATCAGTTATCCACCTTCCGCATTCTTCAAGAGTAAGATGTTCATTCTGTGGTAAGAACCTGGGAAGATCAACAGAGAAGGGAATTGTTCTACTGTTTAATTGAGGTCTCAATCTTCCCTTGAAGAACATATCAACTTGCTCATCTCCTTCTTTGAATACAACTCTTGATGGAGAGGCAACTTCCAGTCTTGCAACTCTAGAAGTGAATGTTTTCAAATGCCATAGAGAGGGGTGATCATAAATAGAGTGATACACGTCTTCTCTAACAAACCTAGGTCTGTTAATGGCAGATATAAACTTCTTTGCACCATAAAAAGAGGTAGGTTTGTAGGTGAGGATAAGTGGGATAGATGAAGTCTTCTTGACAGTGTAGTTTTTGGGCTTGTTTGGATTGATTTTGTAGAGTTGATTGAATGGGTGAGAGTGGAGTGAGGATATGTATGTAGTGAGGGACGTGTTTGATAAGGTAGAAGTTTGTGGTGAGGAAAATGTAAGTGTTTTGGACTTTGTGGTTAATTGGGAGATTTGTGGTTTGGTGGATGGAGGTTGTGTGTAGTGTGTTTGTGGTGATGAAACAGAGAGTGGTGGTGCAGGTATAGTGTCATCAGAACCAAAGGTATTAATGGAATCATCAATGGTAAAATCTAGTACCTTTGGATTAAGCTTCTCAGAATACCTAACCAATTTCTTCCTTTTGCCTTGTGGAGCAGCAGCAGCAGGAGAAGGAGGTGGAGGAGCTTGCTTCTTAGGGCCAGACGCTAAAACATGCTTTTCAGCTTCTGCCTTTCTCTTCTTCTCCATAATGCTTCTAATGGGGACTCGGTCCTCATCATCTTCTGGTGCAGGAGGCACCTTTTGCTTTTTGCTTCTTGTCTCCCTTGTTGGAGACTCACCAGTTCTCTTCACACCAGATACTGAGCTTCTGGTGGGTTTTGTTTTAGCTTCTTCACCAACAGAGGCACCAGCTTCTTCTTCTTGTTGCTCCTGTTTTACTTCCTTCATTCTTTCACCAGTTACCAGCTGCATTCTTACCAAACTGTATACACCGAATACATCAGGACGCACAAGAGCACCAACACCAAAATACTTTTCCCTTTCTTTTTCTTCCAAAGCTCCAAGCTTTTTGGGAATACCAGCTTTAATCAACAGGGCAGTAAGACGAACACCATAGGGTATCTTCTTGTAGATGTTCTTCTTTTCTACAGTGCCTTTCCTCGAACTCACAATGGCTTGAACCAAATTGTTGTAGACCAATTTAGGCAAGTTCACATTCTGTTTTGCCAAGTAAATCCTCATAATGAACTTTTGCTCATTGTTCACTATGTCACTAGACCCAGCCTTCAGAAGAACACTTTTGACTATGATCTTGTGAAGTACTCTGAAGTGACTCTTCAGATGCTTGGCAATAGGAGTTTCCCCAGATTCCTTCAACTGCTTATAGTTCTCAAACAAGGCTTCATTCACTTTCTCCATACTATTGAAAGCTTTTTCCCAGCCATTGTAAAAACTAATTCCTTCAAATGAACAACCAGTAATATCAGCAATGTCGTTGAGAGTAAACTCTAACTTAAATCATCTGACATAGCCTCCAATTTTTCCATCTAGAAAAGTAATCTTTTCCCAAAGTTCTTTAATAGCAGTAACCATAACTTCAACAGAAGAATACGAGAAGAAATATTTTGACCAACCCATAGCCTTAAAACCTTCATCGAAGTTGAAACCATAGACTTTGAACTTCTCCAAATCAATCCTGTTCCCATCCAAAAGCTTTGCTTCTGTCATGGTGTCGAAGATAGCAGTGTAGTCACCGACCTTAACGTTGGCCATGGTAGCAGTTGGAGAGTGATTTGATGGAGGTTTAGGGTTTCAGAGAAATTTACAGAGAGAGAGAAAGAGAGAGAGAGAAAACAGTTTTCGCAGACAAAAATAGAGAGTGGAGCGAAAGTGAAGAAGTAGTGGGAAAGTTTTGATAAATGGTACAATTACTTTTTGAAAAACTCTTCACATTTCCTCTGAATAAGAATAATTCAAAAAGAAAATAAAATAAAGATTCCCCTTTTTCAATAAATGCAGTTTCCAAAATGAGGATAGAATCAAGAAAAAGATTTTATTGAAAACACAAATAATCATGACTCAGATTAGGTGTGATGAGACGCTTAAGTCCCACACGAGTTCAACATGTGTGTGCTCGGACGCACGCAAACAAATTCGTCGGACGTTGAGTTATGCATTATGAATGACATATCATATGAGTACATGTGTGAATGCTTATGTCATACCAGATGCTGAATGATGCGTATCATAAGATGCTAAGATTAATCATTCTTCTATAAGATGAAAATTTAAATTTCTTCTTATAAAATTGAATCTATCCTTAGCAAGGGGTTTTGTAAAAATGTCAGCCCACTGATGATCAGTGTCTACAAATTTTATTTCAAGAATACCCTTCTGAACATAGGCTCTTATGAAGTGATGTTTAATCTCAATGTGTTTTGCTCTAGAATGTAATATCGCATTCTTAGTAAGACAAATTGCAGATGTATTATCACAAAAGTTAGGAATGTTACTCTCTTTTCAAGTTGATATTTCATCCATAGAAGTTGAGAACTGCAACTTGCTACTGAGATGTATTCAACTTCTGCTGTTGAGAGTGCAATTGTGCTTTGTCTTTTGCTTGACCAAGCTACAAGATTTGCTCCAAGGAATTGGCAGCCTCTGCTTGTACTTTTTCTTTCAATTCGGTCTCCAGCAAAGTCAGCATCACAGAAACCTATTAACTTGTAATCTTTTGATTTCTTATAGAGCAAAACCAAGATTAGTAGATCCTTGCAAATATCTAAATATTCTTTTGACAGCAATCAAGTGTGATTCTCTAGGATTAGACTGAAACCTAGTACACAGGCAGACGCTGAACATAATATCAAGTCTTGAAGTAGTAAGATAAAGTAGAGATTCAATCATACCTCTGTACATTTTCTGATCTACCTTCTTACCAGTTTCATCTTTACCAAGAATGCAAGTGGGATGCATAGGTGTGCACATTGGCTTGCAATCCACCATCTTGAATTTCTTTAGCAATTCCTTGATGTATTTGCTTTGATGTATATAAATGCCATCATTGCATTGCTTGATTTGAATTCCAAGGAAAAACATTAATTCTCCCATCATGCTCATTTCAAATTCAGTATGCATTAACTTAGAAAATTCTTTGCACAGACTTTCATTAGTAGCTCCAAATATAATATCATCAACATAAATTTGAACAAGTATAAAATGTTTGTTTGATGATTTTCTAAATAGAGTGGTGTCCACTTGACCTCTGGTAAAACCTTTTCCCATTAAAAATGAACTTAGTCTATCATACCAAGCTCTAGGAGCTTGCTTAAGACCATACAGAGCCTTTTTAAGTTTAAAAACATATTCTGGAAATTCAGTATCTTCAAAACTAGGAGGTTATTTCACATAGACTTCCTCAGTTATAAAGCCATTCAAGAAAGCAGTTTTCACATCCATTTGATAAAGAATTATCTTATGGTGTGCAGCAAATGAAAGCAAAATACGAATAGCTTCTACCCTTGCAACAGGTGCAAAAGTTTCAGTAAAATCTATACCTTCTTCTTGTGAGTAACCTTGAGCAACTAATCTTGCTTTGTTTCTCACAACCTTACCATCTTCATCAAGCTTGTTTCTAAATACCCATTTAGTACCAATAGCTTGCTTATCTTCTGGTAGAGTGACTAACTTCCAGACATCATTTCTTTGAAATTGATTCAACTCTTCTTGCATAATCAAAATCCAACCTTCATCTTCCAAGGCTTGATCAATCGTTTTAGGTTCTATTTCAGATAGAAGTGCAATATCTGCATGCTCTTTGAAAGATGATCTTGTTCTAACTCTATCTCCAGGTTCTCCTATGATTTGATCTTTGGGATGATTGGTTTTGTATCTCCAATTCTTTCTAACTCCATCTTCTGCTTGAGTAGAATCCAGAGTTTGGTTACCACCGGACGCTGAAGATGCTGGATCACCATTTGTAGTGCCACTAGCCACCAATTTTTAAATCTGAAAATAACTCATCCAGCTCTGACATGGCAGTGTCAGGCTTCTTGTCATCAAACTTGACATGAATGGATTCTTCCACTATCAAAGTTTCTTTATTGTATATTCTAAAAGCTTTAGATCTTTCAGAGTATCCCAAAAAGATACCTTTGTCAGCTTTGGAATCAAACTTACCAAGTTGATCCTTAGTATTCAGAATATAACATATACAATCAAATAGATGAAAGTAAGATATGTTTGGTTTTCTACCTTTCCACAGTTCATATGGAGTCTTCTTCAAAATAAGTCTAATAAGAATTCTATTTTGAATATAACAAACTGTGTTTACTGCTTCTGCCCAAAAATGTTTAGCAATATTAGCTTTATTGATCATGGTCCTGGCCATTTCTTGGAGGGACCTATTTTACCTTTCTACAACACCATTTTGTTGTGGTGTTCTAGGAGAGGAGAAATTGTGGGAGATGCCATTTTTTTCACAAAATTTTTGAATGTTTTCATTTTCAAATTCTCCCCCATGATCACTTCTAATAGAAGAAATACAACTTCTTTTTTCATTTTGAACTGATTTGCAGAAAACAGTAAATACCTTGAATGACTCATCCTTGTGGGCAAGGAATCTAACCCATGTCCATCTAATAAAATCATCAACAATGACTAACCCATATTTCTTTCCAGTTAAAAAGGATGTCCTTGTTGGACCAAAAAGATCAGGATGTAAAAGTTCAAGTGGTCTAAAGGTTGAAACAACATTTTTTGAATGAAAAGAAGTTTTAACTTGTTTTCCTCTTTGACATGCCTCACATAGAGCATCAGATTGAAATTTAAGATTTGGTAAACCTCTAACAAGACTGTGCTTGTTTAGTTTTGAGATTAATCTCAAACTGGCATGACTCAATCTTTATTGCCAAATCCATTGTTTATCTTCAATAGACATGAGACACTTGACATCTTGTTGTGCAACTTCAGAAAGATCAATTTTATAAATATTTTGTTTCCTCTTTGCTATAATAGAGCCATCTTTCTTGCTTTTTACTGAACATCCAGTTTCTGTAAAAATGACATCATAATCATTGTCACATAATTGACTTATGCTCAATAGGTTATGCTTTATTCCTTCAACATAAAGTAAGTTATCAATAGAGGGAAGATAGCCTTTACCAATGCGACCAATTCCAACTATTTTACCTTTCTGGTTTCCTCTGAAACCAACAAATCCTTCTTCTCTAGGCCTTAGCTCTTGGAACATATGCTTTTCTCCCGTCGTGTGACACGAGCATACACTGTCTAAGTACCAAGATAGGTGTGTTGACTTTGTTGCTAAGTATGTCTGCTGCAACATAGACTATATTATCTTTAGGTACCCATATCTTTTTAGGTCCTTTCTTGTTAGTTCTTGAAGGATACTTGTCCTTCTTAATCTTAAAAGCAGTACATGCACTTTTCAAATGATCAGGTTTGTTGTATTAGGTACAATGCAAGCATTCACTATGATCATTGGATTTATCAGATGTAGGATTTTTATTTTTTAAAGAAGGTTCATCTGATATGTAACCAAGACCTTGAGTTGTCGTTTTACTGACACCCCAAATCATTGAAGCTTGCTTGCTTCGAGTTACACTTTCTGCAAGAAACTTTTGAAATGTATATTCATAATCATTTAATTTACACTTGGGATTGCCTTTAGCTTCAGAGCTTTCAGGTTGAGAGCTCTCAGCTTCTGGTTGCTGACATGTCACCAGACGCTGACTATCCACCAGACGCTAATTTTCAGTTTTCAGCTTCTGGTTCTCTTCACTGAGCTTTGAGTTTTCATTTTTCAAAACTTGAAACTCTTGAGATTGAAAATTTCTTTTTCAAAGCTTTATACTCAGTGGAGAGGGTGGCAGAGTCCTTAAGGAGATCATCAAATGCAAGTTGAAGTTCAGAATAAGAATCATATATTATTACCTCTTTAACTTCTTCTTTAGAGTCTAAGTCAGTATCTGCCATAAGGGCAAGATTGGCTTCTTCATCATTATCTTCCTCAGAGGATGATGAATCTAGATCTTCCCATGTAGCCATGAGACTCTTCTTCTTTCCCTTGAAAGAACTTCTTGTGGGCTTCTTCTTAAGATTAGGACATTCAGATTAAAAGTGTCCAAGCTTTTTACATTCATAGCAGACAACTTGGCTTTTGTCTTTGCTTTCCTTCTTGTCCTCGACATCTTTCTTGTGAAATTTCTTCTTGAAGTTTCTTTTCTTCCACATCATTTGGATCTTCCTGGATATGAACGCGAGCTCATCATCCGACCCATCAATGTCTCCTTCTGAAGCTTCATCTTCTGATTCTTCTTCAGCTTGAAGAGCTTTAGAAGTACTGGCTTTATGTTTGTTGACTTTCAAAGCAATAGACTTGCTTTTCTTTACAGGTTCTTCCTCATTCAACTCAAGTTCATGAGCTTTCAGAGAACTCAAAAGATCTTCAAGTCTTAAGACATTTAAATCTTTTGCTTCTTGAATAGCAGTGACTTTAGGTCTCCACTGCTTGGTCAAACTTGTCAGGATCTTTCTCACATGGTCAGGTGTGGTATAACTTTTTCCAAGGGCCTGTAACCCATGAACAAGTGTTTGGAATCTTCCAGACATAGATACAATGTTTTCACCCTCTTCCATTTTAAACAACTCACATTGGCGAACTAACATGCTAGTTTTAGTTTCTCTTACTTGGGCGGAGCCCTCATAAGACAAAGCAAGTGAATCCCAGATTTTTTTGGCAGTGTCGAATTTGCCACATTTGTCACATTCATTTTCTGACATAGCACAGATAAAAATGAATCTAGCTTTTTGATTGATTTGATATCTCTTTTTCTGCTCATCATTCCAATTTTCTATGGCAATGGCAACACCAGCAGCATTAGTGGGAAGAATGTAACCACTTTCAACAGTATCCTACAACTCAAGTTGTTGTGTCTCAAAGAAAGCTTTCATCTTATCTTTCCAGTAGTCAAATTTTTCTCCAGTAAATAGAGAAGGACGGTTCATGTGACCACATTCTACAGACATGTTCACAGTATAGGATCTTTTCTCTTAATACTGTTAAGTGTTCAACCAAGAGGTCGAGCTCTTGTACCAACTGAACGTGAACACAAGAAGGGGGTTGAATTGTGTTTACAAACTTTTCGCAAACTTTGAGTTAAAAATACTTTAGAACACTTGAAAATGAATCTGTTTGAAATTGGATGCTGGAGTAGGACCAGACGCTGGAAATAAGATTTTTGAACACTTGTTTTTATGCGCAAGATAACCGTAAGTATAAAGCAGTAAAACAAGATACATAGAGATTTATACTAGTTTACCACCAACCTGGTAGCTACATCTAGTCCCTTCGTTCCTGAAGGATTTTCCACTATAATCAACTGATTACAAATTTCCTTAAGGATATTCTACTGTCACAAACTTGACAATACTCTTAACTTCTCAAAACGACTCAGTACGTTCGAGCCTTTGAGGAACAAAGCCTTAACTAGGCAATACAACTTTCACAAAGATAGATAACTCTCACAGAGAGGATGAAAAGATTAAGTTCAAACAAATAACTTTCTAAAAGAAAGAATCAGAAGCTGAGGTTCAGTTCTTGTAGTCTAGAGACTTGGCACGAAACTTGATTGCTTGAGTAATAACATTTTCAGAATGTAGTTTCTTGCAGTTTCTCTCACTTCTTCAATGAATACCTTGAAGTATTTATAGGAGTCTTGAAGATAATACCGTTGCAGATATTTCAGCTCCAAATCATTGGGTGAGACAATTTGAAATTCTGTCATTTTCTTCCTTTTTAGAGAATATCAAAATAGTACATATTTCCGTTATTGTACTATCTGTTTTTCACACAATTGCCTTGTACAAATTTGTCTTATTCTAAAGGTGTCACATTTGATTCCTCGTACATAATTTTGACCGCACAAAATCAAATTCGAATTCTGTTCCAAAGTAGCTGAGGTGAAGAGCAACAACGTGATCATCACGTGATTCATTAAAAGACCAGATGCTCGCTCAGAACAGGAGACAGACGCTCGCAGCAATTAAGTAATCCACGTGTCAAAAAATAACACTACCGGATGCTCGCTTTATACAAGACGCTGGAGTGAACCAGATGTTGATCACATGGAATGTATTCAGTACTTGTGAATTTTCTTTTTCTTGTTTGAGTGAGATAAAACATAAGAGATTTTAATACCTGCGCACTCAAAGACTTATCAGAAGATATTTTGTTATCATCAAAATTAATAAGGGTCTAAACTTCTCAATCGTTTATGTTCCAACAATATATATATATATATATATATATATATATATATATATATATATATATATATAATTGCAAAGGCAAAAAAATTAAAAAATATTTACCTTTTTTTTACAAAAATAAATAAATAAATAAATATTTACCTTAAAGAATAAAAGTTTAAATTTTATATATACTTTTTTTATATGCAAAAATAAGACAAGCGTTATAATTTGTTTTGGTTTGTTGGGGCGAAACGAGAAAATCGCAGTATAGGAGGACCGTTATTTAAAAACTCCAGCGTAGCACTATCATGGTTACAAGATACGACTACTATTGGCAAAGAAATACCGCACACGGAAACGCGAGCACACATAACACACAGCCCACAGAGACTTTACGACCTTTCTCGCACTCCGTCTGAGAGAGAGGGAAAAGAATATTACAATCAAAAGGTCTCCATCTCCATCTCCTTCTCTTTTCTTTCTCACATCCAATTGAATTCCATTTTCAGATCTTACTTTACTCTTCTCCCCTCCCCTTCATTGTTCATTCTCGATCTCTTTGCGTTCCAAAAAAAAATAACAAAACGGTAATGGTGAAACCCAGATACTCTCGCGTGGGACCTCGGAAACCGTCGCAAACGTCACGGACGCTGATCCTCACATTGCTCGTCACCTTCACATTCCTCATTCTCATTCTCCTAGCTCTCGGCATCCTCTCTTTCCCCACCGCCTCTTCCGGTCTCCCTAAACCCAACGACCTCAACTCCATCGCTCGTAACACTCTCAGGTAGGTAACTCTTCAATTCCTCAACAACTCTCCTTCCTTCTCTCTCTCTCTCTCTGACCTCTCTTTCGTACGCAGAAGCGAAGGTGAAGATGGCGCGGGAGAGCGGTGGGTTGAAATCATATCGTGGGAGCCCAGAGCTTTTGTCTATCATAATTTTCTGGTCAGTTTTTGGCTTTCTTTTGTTTCTCTCATTACGTTTTTCATTTTTAGAATAAAACCAAGATATAATAGGAAAATAACGTGATTTTTTTTAATTTGCTTGTGACTTGAAGTGAATTGTTAATGATCTTAAATTATGCAAGTGGTGTACAAATGAATTGCGTTCACATTTTTTCTTATACCAAAATCTAGCATCAAGTGATTTTCATTCCTCATATCAATGTTTACTAATTTTCCACTTAATCAAACAAAACTAGCAATTCAGTAATATTTTCAGAGGGGAAGATTTTTTCGTGGTTTAGGAAAGATTAGGAAATGATTAGAATAAATAAATAAATTAAAAAATAAGTAAATAAATAAATATATAAAGACGTGCTTAGATGGATTACTGCTTCTGACTTCTTTTGTGACCTGCTGAAGTTTTAGAAGAGAGTCAGTGTTTTAAATTTTGAATATCGGTTTTAACATGATATGGTTATATTGTATTTAATCATATTTTTAAGGTTGATGCTCCATTGTAGTATTAGTGTTACAATGTTTCCACTTCCCAAATACTGAAGCTTAGCTGATTGATCTGAGCAGACAAAGGAGGAATGTGAATATCTAATCAATATAGCCAAGCCAAGTATGCATAAGTCTACAGTTGTTGATAGCGAAACAGGAAAGAGTAAAGACAGCAGGTTAGATCTCCCCGCCCCCCCCAATATTTCTTTATCATCAGGTTCCTTTGAGTTCAGTGTCGAAAATAAATATCGATTTCCTTGTTTAGATTGCACTAGCCACTTCATTGATGGCAAACCTTTTATTATTCCTTTTGCATTTAGAGTACGGACAAGCTCTGGAACTTTTCTCGCAAGGGGACGGGATGAAATTGTGAGGAATATTGAGAAAAGAATTGCTGATTTTACTTTTGTACCCGTAGGTGAGTTCTTTCTGCCTTTTGTCTCCCTTTTGTTTTTTCTATTGACCATTGTTGATAAAATTAAGGATTTGATGCTCATGTTAATGTTTTTTGGTTCACCTATGATCAACTACAAATGTAGTATGAGGGCAAGAAGGCCAAGAATAGAGTAAGGCCTTCACCAATCGACCATTGAAGCAAGCCTGTGTTACTACCTTACCTTTTCCTTATTAGTAACTAGTAGCTCTCCCTCTCATGTTAAAACTGGGATCCCTAAATTTAAAACATTTGCAGACCTATAAATTTTGGGTTGTAATGGCAAAATTTAAAACAATATATGCCCATAAAAATAAATTCTTAAACGTTTATAATTACATTAAACGCAGAATAATGTGAATGATATGTTTAATATTGATTCACATACATGAGTCTTGAATTAATATTTTGTCAAGATAGCGTGAGACTGAATTTTGTGAATTTTGCAAAATTAAAGTTGTTTGTGCTTCATTATTTTGCTTGCTAAGTCTAACCCTTGTGCATTTTTAGGCTTTTCTTTTGTATATGAAAAGGAAGGGAAAATCTTGTAATACAAGAGAATTCCTTGGAAATCACATCAGCAATGACATCCATATCAATTAATTTTCTTTATGAATTATAAATTGTATAGACATGTACGCTCTGAGTTGTGCTTCTACTTTCAATTAGATATGCTTGAATTCCATCTATCAGCTGTAGACACTGCCATTTTCACGTTTTGCCTCACTTTTCTTTCTTTAAAAGTTTTAAACAACCTAGCTGCTGCAATGCTTATCAAATAGTGTTGCTATTTCACTCCATTTATGAAGAGCTCTGGATAAGAGAGATTTTACACCTGATTTTCCACCAAGCCAACAGGATGGAATATTTTCATTTGTCTTCACCATCTGGACTATGATGCTCAGATAGTATGTTATTTTTCATCATATACTTAAACAGCCATTATATAAGTTGTGTCTCACAATATGCAGAGCATGGTGAAGGCCTTCAAGTTCTCCATTATGAAGTTGGACAAAAGTATGAGCCTCACTATGACTACTTTATGGACGAGTATAACACTAGGAATGGGGGTCAGCGTATAGCAACAGTGCTGATGTACCTGTAAGCGACTTCTATTGCCTCAGTCATTGTTGACTTTTGTCTTGGATATGAAGACAGATGCTGATGGTGTGCATTTTTGTATTTTAATGATACAGTTCAGATGTTGAAGAAGGGGGTGAGACGGTGTTCCCAGCTGCCAAGGGAAAGTTTAGCTCTGTGCCTTGGTACAATGAGCTTTCTGCTTGTGGCAAAAAAGGACTTTCAATAAAGCCAAAGATGGGTGATGCTTTACTTTTCTGGAGCATGAAGCCTGATGCAACTTTAGATCCATCAAGTTTGCATGGTTAGTTGCTTTTTTATGATTATTATTAATATTATTGAGGTGTTTGTTGTGTCAACGAGCTCACACTTTTAAAAGAAGATAAATTAACAAACCTATCTGTTTCTGTCATAATTTTCAGGTGGTTGTCCGGTGATCAAGGGTGATAAGTGGTCATGTACCAAATGGATGCGGGTCAAAGAATACCAAACCTAAATATGCATTACTATAGGTACTTATCTCCCCTTTGTCGTTGTACTGACATGAATATAGTTTTACAGTTATGGCAAGACAACAGTGTTTATTTGGCAATGTTTTACGTTATTGTTAATGTTAACTGAGTCTGAGCTGAATCAGCTGATGGAATATTTGCATGCAGTTTCATATAAAAAGCTCGAATCAAATTTTGAGTCTTCTCAAACTTATGATTTCTTTTGCACTATCATGTTTATTAAGTTCTGGTGTTTAGTCACAAAATGTATATTGTGTGGAGAGGTAGTTTAGAATCTTGTGCAATCTGTACAATTCTTCAGGATTACGGCAACTGGAAAGCTGATATCTGTTTGCTTCATATTCTACTTTGTTTAACAGAGTTGAATTTCTTGCCAACCATTATTCTCAGTTGTGGCTTTTTGTTTAATATGATGTGATAGTTGTTGCTATCCGCATCTCATGTTGATTTGCTTCCTTTTTAGGTTTCCACGAGTTCGCGATGCCAATATTGTACCAAATGATTGTCGGAGCTAGAAGCATTCCATGATAATGCTTTCAGTTTCAGGGCTTGAAGTAAATGTTGTTTACAGCATGTTGCGGCATTTTGTAATTTTGGATGTTCTACCATACCCCAATTAATTCTTTGTCCTGCCCTTTCAGCTATATTATTAATAAATGTTAATATTTTTTTTATATATTTGTGAATTTACATTAGGGAGGCTGAAAAAAATGTATGAAACCAATAGATGGAATGAGTATACCACTTGCCACCGGCTTTTCAGAGTTTAATAATGTGCCTTTATGTAGTGAGCATTGTCGGTCTGTGTTCTTATAGAAATTTTTTACCAGGCTTTGTTGTGCCTACAACATCCATTTTTTTTGGGTCAAACTTTAACGTGCATTCAAAACAATGGACGACGTGTACAATGCATCCTTTAGAGTAGGTGTATTTCTAGTATAAATAAATAACAAAGCCTAAATCAAGTCAATTGTTGATTTTAATGTAAATGTTGAGCAATATCTATATAAGAATTTAAGGTTATTGTTCCTTTTAGAGGGCTTTCGTCTCTAAATGTTTTGCACGTGTTAGAGCCCTATATAATGATGTCAAAAAATAATTAAACATATTGCTTCATTTGTTTTTTTTTTTTTTAAAAATTGTAGTCAATTGAAATTTACAGAGAGGATGTCGTTTCTTTAAGAGCATGTTAAATATGACGAGTATCATGGTAATTCAGCTCAAATAACTAAAAACACCCTCCATTTTTGCTAGCTTGCTAGTATACACCGATCTCTCCGGAAGTTTATTTCTTGAGACATAATTTGTTGATTTATTCCCTTTATGATAAATGGTCGGAAGCTTTTTTTTTGTCAAAAATGGTCGAAAGATTCGAGAACCACTTTATCTTTTTTTCGATGCATTAAGGGCTAAAAGCCCAAAACTACAACAAACTTAAAATCCACGGTGAAAAATACTGAGGCAACATTTGCCATTAAAGAAGGAAAAAGAAAAGAAAACTAAGAGGAACATAGTACCCAAAAAAAAAAAAAAAAAAAACTAAGAGGAACAACCATTATCTCCAGTCCACCATCTAAGGTGAGCTCGAATTTCACAAGCGCACACATCCGCTACCTGGTTAGCCTCCCGAAAGACATGAGCCGATTGAACTTGAAACTTTGCACTTGGGAAACTATTGCATTACAAGGATGGTGGTTTGCACGCCCTTCATCTAGCATCTTATATAGTAGCAGTTGTCGAGTCTGATTTAATAAGTATATATGCGCCTGAGTTGTCTAGTCCATGCAATCTGGATGCCACGAAAATGCCTCACAACTCTTCTTGGAGAATGGTATAGTATCCCAAATTACAAGAAAATGTCACTAAGGGCGTCCCCTAATGATCTCGAATGATACCTCCACAAGTGGCTTGCATAACTTCCATGTTCACAACGCCATCACAATTGATTTTGATCCAATTTTTCGGAGGTGGAAACCAGCAGATATTAGCAACAAAAAGTTTAGAGGGATTGCATATCAGTTTCCTCTCTTCGATACTTGCACTTCTTATATCACGTACCAAGCACTGAATTCTCCTAGTTATATCAGAAATTAGTCCACAGTTTTCTCCATGTTATCATCTTCTTGTATTGAACTCGAAAAAATGTAGCACAAAGCATCTTGGTTATATTTATATAGCCATTTATCTCGACATTTCTTGTCTAACTCAACACACACAACCCTTGGAATAAAGGTTGGCTGCATGGTATAGCTACATATTGATGAAAGGATAGATTTGGTTAATGTGATTCTACCAACAAAGGAAAGGTTGCGGCTCTACTTCGCTTTATCTAATATCCCTTAGACTGTTTTCCTGTCCACCCTCTGATGAAACAGTTGCACTCCCAAGTATTTTCCAAGATCTTCAGTTCTATGGAATCTAAATGCTTCACTGATCAGCTGCCTAAAATTCCAAGGAACATTTTTAGAGAAACAAATATTGTCTTATCTATGTTTATTTTTTTGGACAAAACTTAGGTAAGGTTATTTAGATGCTGTTGGTGTGGTTCCTCTCACAAAATAGATAATTTCTCTCTCTCTCTCTCTCTCTCTCTCTCTCTCTCTATCCACACATAATATCTCTAACCTCTCATAACTACCACTATTTTATTTATTTTGTGAGAGGAACCACACCAACAGTATCTAAGGAACATTACCTAAGTTTTGTCCTTATTGTTTTTTTCCCCCGAGCTCTTGCAAAATAAACCGAGACATGTAGATCGATATTATTTCAACCTGCTCCAACCTTTTGCTTCTGCAAAAAGGATGAGATCATCCACAAAAGCTAGGTGTGATAGTTTTGGTCCCTCCCCTAGCAATCTGAATGGGACTCCATAATTCATGCTCCACTGCTAAGTTTATCAAATGTGAGAGCTTCTCCATATATAGAGCAATTAGGTACAGAGACGAGATCTCCCTGCATTATTCCTCTAGAAAGTTTGAATTCTTCCGAGGCCTCCCCATAAAACCTTCACAAGTGTGAAAAACACCTTTCAATCCGGCGTGTATTCTATCGACGTTGTAAGTGTGAACATTTAACGCCGGTTTATAAACCGGTATTAAAAGTCACTTTTAATCTCAGTTTTTTGGAAAAACTGGCGTTAAAACCCTACGTAAAAAGGAACAAAATTTTTTGGAAAAACGAAAAAATCACTTTTAATCGCGGTTTTGTTAAAAACCGACGTGATAAGTCGTTTTTAACTCCGGTTTTAGTAAAAACCGGCGTTATATGTATTTTTTTTTTAATTTTTTTAAAAAATTCTATTGTAACTCCGGTTTTAGGGAAAACCAGCGTGAAAAGTCTTTTTTTTATTTTTTTATTTTTTTAAATTCTGTTACCCACATACAAATAGTAGCAGAACACCACACCACCACTGCCAAACAGAATATATAAACTATCACAAAAATTTCTTTCCACAAACTCCACTGTCAGACAAAATATATAAACCACAACAAACCCTAATAATCCCGTAACAACCTACCCATTCTGTAAATAGCAGAATTAATCAGAAAGAATCACCAAAAGTCATGGCATCCAAGAAAAGTTGAAGGCAATTAAACTCAACAACACAATAAAAAGAAACCATGTCATTTTTGTTGTGTTGCTTTTCTTGCTCGTCGTCTTGGTGGTTCTGGGTTTAGATTTTGCTCCTCAATTTTAGTCACAAAAAAGCGTGCCCAAGTTTTCCGAATCTCGACAATTTCTTCATCACTGTATGGGTTTGTGCTACGGACATCGAATAACTACAAGTTTAATTCAAAACATATCTAATTAACTAACTACAAATATTGTAAGGTATCAAAAAGATCGATTAACAAGTTATGAAATATTTTATTACCAAATCTCATCTAGAGGTAATCCTCATCGTGACAATGGACAACATAGTCTTCATGACATAGTAGCCACACGCCCATGAGCTGTCTTGGCAAGGCCCCTACAAATGACAATATAAGTTAGTACAAATTATATATACACATAACTAATACGGCTTTGAATATGTAAATATTATATAAGACAAACTACTTACCGCGAGAAAGTTTCAATTAGGCTTCTTTCCTTCTCCCAGACCTTTCTCTTTATTATATGTCACCATAGCTCTGATAAAATAATATAAGTTATTGATATAAGATAAATACATATATGGCATCACAAGTATGACAAATAAATTAAAAGTTTACCCCTCGAGTACACGCTTAATCTGTAGGTTTGGCTTTTGATGAAGTGAGCATATCCAGACTATGAGATTATGCTTAGGACAAATGACAATCAACTGCCAATATTTACTAGGTAACAACAATAAAGGTGTATTAGAAGCACAGAGAGACAAATGTATACTATGAATTTGATCAGACAATATTGAATAAAAATGTACTCACTTGTGCCAATACGGTCCTAAGAAAACATCTTTGTCCTGGTGAATTAGCTTATTCTGTATGTAAGTTTGAACAGACGCATTAGACTCTTTTGGGTTGGGCTTGACAACCATCAACGTTGAATCCAAGAATTCATATACATCACTAATATTGTTCTGAATACAGATACGATGCAGATACCTAGGTGTTGAAACAATATAATATTAATTATATATAATTGATACAAAGGAAATAAAAATGTACAAATATGTTAATTAATACTTATGTGGACCATAATTGCAAGTGTTGATTGGGAAGCCAGAACTCATCATCGAGCGATAGGTCCATTAAGTCCTTCGCGAAAATGTAAAAAATTGGAAGATCATCATGCTCCAAGGTAATGCCAACATTTCCGTCCGGAAGATCAAAGCCATGTGACCAATGTATTTTAAAATGTCTTATTTAGGATCCTCCACACTTTCTGGTGAATAACTACCCTTGGTGCTGACCTGAGTTGAGATTTATAAGCTTCAAACCTAGCTTCAAACATTTGACTAACCTCCTACATAATCTGATGTCTCATGTCATCCATGTCCATTTGCTTTGACTGGCTGCGTGAAGTTCCTCCGAAGAATTTCTTAAAGCCCACACCTCGACCAGCAGTGCGGACACGACCAGGGTGCTCAGGTGTTCCAACGGCAATAGTCAAGATATCTTGACATCCAGTTGGAATAAAAGTACCCTGAGACTCCTCTTCAACCAATGACTCCTACAACCAAATTCAATCACAAAGGTCTTTGATCAGTCGACTTAAATTAGTTACAAATCACATAATATTGAATAAGGCAGATACACTTACAATGTTAAAAGCAACTGATGCCACAACTTCAGATGTATAAGATTCTGATGGTTTTGTTCGAGCCATCTTCCATAGCTCATATCGGTTTGGTTTTCGAGGGGGTTCCAAGGCTTCATCTCCAGCCTCTTCCTGCAAGGCTTTCGTTCTGTGTGCTATTACATCCTTCTCAAGTTTATCATAACCCCCATGTGACAATAGGTAGGGTAGATATTCTTTACAGAATTTGTCTTTGCCTTTTCTCTTTTTTTCTGTTACAAATAACATAACACACCACAAATTAAAATAAGAAAAAAATTATATTAGCACAACCAAGTTAAAAAATATAATTCAAACTAACCAAAAACTCTTCTTCCATTTGGCTCCTGACAAACTCATTCCATGTGTCCTTTGAAATGAAATTATACTTCTGACAAGGATTTGTGCAACCATCTCTGTCTCCGTTCCCAAATACATATTTCTTGGAGAGTGCAGACTTAAAGTCCTTCCAACGCTCACCCACACAGGACAACCATCGGTTCTTAAACTTTTCATCAGGGGGAACATCAAACAAATCCTACAATACACAATAAAATGGTGGTGTTAGTAAATACATACACACAAAGATCAATAATACAAATATGCATACAAATAGAGATAAAGGTCAAACACCACGACATCTTGCCATATCAAATATTTAGTTTTAACAAGGACCTTTGTCCATTTAGGTACAACAATGGGGACCTTGCTTCGTGCAAGGTACCCCAAATAAGTGCTGAATTTGGATGCATTATCACCTTCAGGTCACCCAGTATCTAGATTAAATGCAACATAATACTTCTCACCAAGAGGAAGTCTATTTTTCAATTGTACTGCAGTGCTAATACCTCTAGTCCTTTTTTGGGGGACTCTGATGTGGATGGATCAGCCATATATTATGCCTGTTTAAACAAAGAAACAAATGTGAGAAACAATGTTAAAAACAATTATAATGGATAAATTAACAAACAGATATTAATAATGGATAAATTAACAAACATATATTAATTGTGGATAATCTAACAAACATGTATTCACCTATAAAATTCTTTGGTAGTCAAGTTTGAATATCCTCCAATATCCCTTCCTGATGATCATCACGAGTGGCATATACATCGTCTACTTCATTTTCATCAATGAAGATGGGTCTTTGTATTGAGAAAGAAGGGGTGTCATTAATATCTAGTGTTGAATCTTGATTTTCATCACTCTCATGCATACTTCTTCTTTGGAGAACCACAGACCACCTTTTGTTAGAAGGATCATTGATATAAAACACTTGTTTTGCACGAAATTCCATGATGAAAGGCTCATCCTTATAACCTACTTTGTCAAGGACCACCATTGTAAATCCTAATTCATCGGTTTGTACATCACTGTTACTATTAACCCACTTACATTTAAAAACAGGCACTTTGAATTTATTATAATCAATCTCTCAAATCTCTTTAATGACCCCAAAGTAAGCTATGGATGCCAGAACGGGTTTTTATCCTTTGAATTAGAGAAATGCATAGAAGAAGCCGTAACCATAACCCCACTGTTTTGTACCGTGCTCTTGTCATCCTGTGACTTTGTATAAAAAAGAAAATTTGTTAATATCATATCCTCCTCACGTTACGACATTAAATTTAGGATCATGTGCTAGCCATGTTAATGTCTCAGAAGCAGTATCATCACTCAAAATCTGTTCTTTAAACCAAGTTATGAATGTCTTGTTATGCTCCTTCAACACCCAATTTTCATTCGTTCGAGGGTTTTTGGCCTTGACAAGATTTTTGTGAGTAGACAAGTAAGGTTCAACCTCATCAATATTATTCAATATATACAAATGTGCTTGTAACACTTCTGCCTGAGCCATGCTCTTAGTTTTTAGACTTAGTGTACCCTTACCTTCACATATTCCCTCATGACGAGACTTGGGAAGCCCTACAGGTGCCACTTCTGACAAATAACACTACTAGAAATCAGCTATTTAGCGACCGATTTAGAGACCGAAAAAAATCGGTCACAATAGCGACCGATTTAGAGACCGAATTCTTAGAATTATTGATGAAAAAAGTGCAGCCCCTAAATCGGTCGCAAAATATATATTAGCGACCGATTTAGAGACCGAATACATAGCGACCGATTTTTCGGTCGCTAAAACGGAATTTTATTTCATTTTAAAAAATTTATTAAATATTTATCAATTGTAGCGACCGATTTAGAGACCGAATACTTAGCGACGGAATAATCGGTCGCTAAACCAGAATTTTATTCGGTTTAAAAAAGTTAAAAAAATTTATTAATGTTAGCGACCGAAAAAGCGGTCGCTGAACTTCTCTTTAAGTTTTTTTTTAAAGTTTATTTATTAAATAAAGAAAACAAAAGAAATAAAACAAAACAAAGGGGGTGGGGGTGACACGGTTTTACTCACTGAACCTAAAACATAACACACACACACACAAAATCTGAGAAAAGAGGAGATAAGAAGCGCCGCACAGATCTCACATCCTGGAGCGAGAGCGAGAGCCGAGCGAGAGCGAGAGCCGAGCGAGAAGGTGAGAGGGCGAAGGAGATGGGAAAGGAGGTGGGGGCTGAGATCTGTGGTGTGGGGGGGAGGAAGGAGCTGGGTGTGGTGACGAAGAAGGGGAAGAAAGAGATAGATAGAGCGAGAGAGGGAGCGGAGCGAGAGAGAGAGAGAGAGAGAGAGAGCAGACCGAGAGGGAGAGAGAGCAGAGGAAGAATGTGGGAGAAGAAGGAGGCAACGACGAGGATGAAGGTATTTCTTTTGTTTTGGTTTTGTTTGGTGCTCTTGAGGCTTCAGTGTTCTTTTTTTTGGGGTGGGGTTATGCTAACTTTATGTTTGTTCCTTCTCTTGTTGTACCAGACCAAAAAACCTAGAAAGGGAGCCATCCTCTCGAAGAAGATAAGTGAATCGGCTGATAGGTAATGGGTTGAATTAAACAACTATCTAGCTATAACTTGTCAAGAATATTGTTAATTGTTTGTAGAGAATGCTGTTGTTTTGTATATATTAAATTAAATACCAATGAAAAGCCTGCTTATTTTAGGTTTGGAGAATTCATTCTGTTTTAGTTTGATGATTGTAATGAATTGCATTTTGTCTATTAAAACATTTATAACATGCCAATGACCTGCTTTTGATCAAATCAGATGTGATTAGTTAATGTGTGTGTTTCCTGATTTATTCAATAGTAGTTGGTTACACCAAAATTAGTAACCTCTTGCACTATTCCTACAAGTCTGAAGCCACTATATATGCTGGTGTTTTAACATAAAATTGATTAGAAACATGACTTTTCACATGGAGTTCTATGTTCCTGTGTTTTCTGCTTCAGCAACATCAAATTTTCTGTTAATAAGTTGGATTCATTAAAATGCTTCCACCCACAATCAGGTTTTATAAAGCTTTGGGGTGTGGTTTTGGTTGATTTTCAGTTTCCTTAATCATGAAGAATATTCATGCTTGCCTATTTTTTTATAATTGTTTCTGTGCATTTGGGATTTAAGGAAAAGTTATTGTGTTTACATCCTTGATTATATCTCTTTTTTTATCTTTCTCTTTACAAGGTAATTTTGGGGCTATCCACTACTAATATCATTTGCTTGCTGCCTTTTTGTTTCGCTTTACGTAGTTTTTAATTCCTATGTCCCTTGGTGGTCCCTTGCATTTTCTAGGATGATCAGTGCTTTCCTGACACAGAGCACCAAAAGCAATGTTGGCCCCTCCAAATCTGCCTTTTCAAGTAAGGCTTTCATTAAAAGGAGTGACAATCATGTTGCTATGCTAAAAGCTATTATTGCTTCTGTAATTCTATATTGTTTCTATCTTATTGAACTCCACTTATGCACATTCCAGCACAAGTTTTTATCACCCAAAAGCTATTAGTGCTACTGCACTTATTTCTCTAATTGTCCAAGGAATATTCTAGGGATTCAAGGGCACAAGGACTCCTGAATTATGTCTAGGCAAGTGTTTTTAACTTTCTAAAACCTTCATCAAGAAAGTTTTATATGCCCTCTAAAAAGAGGGAGTACTGTACTACCACTGTTAAATTACAAGTTGAGAACTAATTGAAAATTACAAATTGAGTAATAAAAATTGCAGTGTGTAACACATATCTATGACTTATATTTGTTTGTTAGTAGGATACTCCTCCTTTTGGGATTGGATTTCAAAATGATTGAACATAAATATCAAATGCAAAACAATTAATTACTTTTTTCAACGGAAAAAAACTATAAAAGGCACAATGTATGGTTATGAAAATAACTTTAAGTACTGTGAAGTAAATTGACTGCATATTGAGTTCATTTGCATTTTATGTTATTAACATCCTCTTATGTTCTATATCCTAAGCTTGGATTGCAGGTGGATTTAGGGTTTTCAAGTCAATTCATTTGTCTCATAAGGTGTTTGTAAAAATGTCTGAGAAGGAGAAGGTGATATCACATCTAGACAAACAAAGCATGAAGCTTCTTCTGCTCACTGTAATCTCTGACAATTCATTCTCAAATTTTGGTAACTTACGTTTTTAAGCCATTTGGGTACGTCTTGAAACCTTTCTTATATTATTAATATACTGTCTTTGTTTCTGGGTAATCACTTTGCGTTGATTTTTAAAATACTATCTCTGTTTTTGTTTTGCAAGAAATATGCAGCATAGGGTGTTTTGATTCCAAAATGAAATTTAGTTTGTGTGTGGGGTTGATTTTAAATTTCATGTCCAGTAGTCACTCATTACAAACAAATTTCAATAATTAGATATATTATTTACTTTTTCAATGCCTCTAATTTCTTTATATGAAGATAGAGATATTTTTTAATTACTGTTTTTTAATTACTGCATTACAATTCTCAAAAGGGACTTAAAGAAACATAATTCCTGCATTACAATTAGTCCATCGCTTGGAGATCTTAGTTGTAGATATAGCCAAAGATCCATCAAGAGGTAACAAGTGAATCTCTTCAATTGACAAGTTACAGGGAATTTATAGTTGGTTTTTGTTTCCTTTGCAGACTTGGAAACAAACACTTGCTGATGTTACTAGGAGCAGTAATTCTTCCCAATAATGGTCTCTTTGTATTCAAAGTTAGACTTATTTTATTGTTCCTTTTAAAAATATTCGGTAACAAATATAGTTTTCAAGATATATGAGGTCATTATCATGTTCTATGTTAGTTTTGAAATGGTTAGCTATGTTAGTTTTGAAATGGTTATCACTGAATTAGCTATTTATGATTCATCTTGATATGATTCTTTTACTAATCCCATTTTTAATGAGGAACACATTTCTCCTTTTTTGAAACTCGTGATTGACATGACCATGAAGCCCTCATTTTGTGGCGAAGAAACCACCTTGTTTGTCTGATTACTTTTAGAATTGTATGTTATCTTTTTCTGAAAAGCATATACTTTTTGTGATATAATCTGGAATGTAAGGATTGAAATGGATGGTTGCTTTTTCTGTGGTGTTGTTAACTTACTTTGGCTTGGATTGGCTACTTTTTTTATATTATAGTATGTTTTATGTGTAACCTGGTGCTTGTCATTTTCAAAAGTTAACCTTCTTTCAATGAGAATATAAGTAGTTAAGAGTTGATATGTAGTAGTATTGTAGGCCACATATTTGGTTGAGAAGTTATCTTTTGTTTTTGTTTTTTGGATCCTCTTATGGTGTTTTGCAGGATAATTGGTTGCTGTTGCATAAGCCTTGGTCATACATATGTTCTCTCAAATTTGAATTAGATGGTTGGCTTATTGGTGTCATTTGTCAAAGAGTTCTGCGGCTAGCCCTTGAAATGAAGCTACATCCATTCTTGGCTTGGTGTGTATCGCTTTCTTTGCCAAAGGAAGTGGTTGCAGACATTGGACTCGGTTCTTCAACTTTGAACTTCTTTGCTTTGACGCAGAGTCGCTATTTAGTCCCTTTGTTGGTTTTTCTTTGCCTTTCAATTTGGAAATTGTTGTGTTATTTCTTTTTGTTCTATTTTCTTGTTCTGCTGTCTCCTCTTTGTGGCATTTTGAACTCTTTCTGGTGCTTGAATTGAGCATTTCTTGTACTAATTTATCACACTATCAATAGAAATTTTGGCTTATAAAAAATGAATCTTGATGGTTCATCACACTCTATGTATGATATTATGCTTGCTGATGTTCAGCTCTTAGTTGCAGATTCTTGAAGAGAAAGGACACATTAGCCCATTCAGAAAGAAAATGTCTTTGATGCCATTGTGGTTCAGTTTACTCTTTGATCATACACAAATAGCTATTTTATTTCTTTTATTATTCCTTTGTTTATCTTTGTTGTTTGTTTATCTTTGTTGGGCATGCTTGCTACATTATTCTTCTATTTATCTTTAATATACTTTTTTTATTATATTGTTTTCAGATCTGGGATAATTGAGGGGAAGGAGGACAATTACATTGGTTCTAATTGTGAATAGTTTTGTGGGTTTGGAAGTATGAGGTGTGTCTTCGTTGTAAATTTTTAAACTAAAGGTATTATGTATATGGTTTAAATTTAAAGTGATCTAGAATGATAAGAACTTAAATTTTGTGAAGCTTTTCCTTTCTTTGTTACTGCTATCTCTTTTGTGTTCTAAGTGTATTTGTTGTTTTATCATATTCCAGATGTGTGATTTTGGATGCTAAAGAAGCTGTGTTTACTATTAGTGCATTCTAAAATTCATGTGAATCTGAATAAGATTCTTTAGAAACTGCTTATCTTGCATATTAACAAGAAGTCTCTGCAAGTTAGTTCATCTTCTCCAAACCACACCAACTGGAGTTGCTGGAGAAGCTTGAGGTTAGTGAGAGTTTGATCAAGAATTTGCAGTCTCAGAATATAAAGCTCACTCAGGAGTCAGAACCTTGCTGTTGTTGAAGCTAAGATAGCAGCCGTTGGAAGTAGAGGACACAAACCAGCGAGTGATATGTGTGACGAATATGGATCCGGAAGACATACTTCTGCATGCAACCAGGCTAAGGAATGCATTGGGAAGGAGTAGTGAAACCTGAGGACAAGACACGTAACCAAACACACACACCAGTGTGCAAGGTTCTCATGTTGACATTGTACTATGTTTTGGAATAGTTCGCTTTGAATGAAATTCTTTGTTATATTGTTTTGTAATAGTTCGCTTTGAATGAAATTATCGATGTATTGTAACATCTTACATGGTGATGAATTTTATTTTATTTTTATTCAAATAAAGTTATATCTAGGGTTTGGCCTTTAATAAAATTTATTTGGTTATAAAAAAGGTGATAAAGTTTAAGGAATCTGATAAAATGTGTTGAAAAATAGATTTTTGAAAGTTTAATTTTTTTTAAACTAAACATAAATTAGCGACTGATTTAGCGACCGATTTTAGAGACCGATTTAGCGACCGGTTTATAAAAATATAAAATCAAATTAGTCAAATTCGGTCTCTAAATCGGTCGGTAAATCGGTCTCTAAAATCGGTCGCTAAATCAGTCTCTAAAATCGGTCTCTAAATCGGTCGCTATATATTCAGTCTCTAAATCGGTCTCTAAAATCGGTCGCTAAATCGGTTGCTAAATCGGTCTCTAAAATCGGTCACTAAATCAGTCTCTAAAATCGGTCTCTAAATCGGTCGCTATATATTCAGTCACTAAATCGGTCGCTAAAATTAGCGACCAGCGTTTTAGCTACTGATTTTTGTTGGTCTCTAAATCGGTCGCTAATTCGATTAGCGACCGATTTTAGAGGTTTAGCGACCGAAAAATCGGTCACTAAAAACTGATTTTTTTGTAGTGTAATCTGAACAAAACTCAATAGCTTCTTCTGTTACGTACTTTTTAACAATAGATGCTTCGGGACGATATAGATTCTTCACATACCCTTTCAATATTTTCATGTATTGCTCAATAGGGTACATCCATCTTAAATAAACTGGGCCACACACTCTAATCTCTCTGATTAGATGAACAATTAAATGAACCATCTCCAACTGACACAAGATGATAGCAGCCTCATTTTCCAACTCGTCCAATTTCTGAGGGTCAATGACTTTGCTACATACTGCATTGAAGAATAAACAAAATCTAATTATGGCATGTCGAACATTTTAGGCAAGATGCCACGAATGGCCGCTGGTAGTAATTGTTGCATCAAGACGTGACAGTCATGAGACTTTAAGCCAACTAATTTGAGATCTTTCATCGATACAAGACTCTTTACATTTGAAGAGTAACCTTGTGACACTTTCACACCCCATAGACATTCGCAAAAGCTTTTTTTTTTCTCTTCTTTTGAGAATGTATGATAAGCCGGTGGCAAATATGTCTTGTTACCTCTTGGCTGAGGAGCTAACTCCTCTCTTATTCCCATGGAAACCAGATCTAAATGAGCATTCACTCCATCCTTTGTCTTGCCCTTAATATTGAGAAGCGTACTAATTACACTATCACACACATTTTTCTCCACATGCATCACATCAATACAGTGTCTTACATCAAGAGTTGACCAGTATGGAAGATCAAAGAACACTGACCTTTTCTTCCATATGTTTTTCACAGAAGAATATTTTTTCCTCTTTTTTTTCCCAACTTAACATTGATTGAATTCACCCGTTGATAAACTTCTTCTCCGGTTAAAGTTTTCGGAGCAATTTTGTTCTCCTGACATCCATTAAAAGCCTTGTTCAACCTGGGATACGGGTGATCACGTCTCAAAAATCTTCTATGCCCAAGGTAACAAGTCTTCCTCCCATTTTTCAGTTGAAAGAAACATGTGTCGTCTTCACATATAGGGCATGCTTTATGCCCCCTAACACTATACCCGGACAAGTTCCCATATGCTAGAAAGTCATTGATGGTGCAAAACAACATGGCACGTAACTTGAAATCTTCACCTGAAAACTTATCAAACACATCAATGCCATCCCACAATATTCTCAAGTCATCAATCAAGGGACTTAGATAAACATCTATATCATTTCCCGGCTGTTTTGGACCGGAAATCATCATAGATAACTTAATGTACTTGCACTTCATGCACAACCAAGGAGATAAGTTGTAAATTACCAAGAGAACAGACCATAAATTATAGATGCTACTTAAGTTACCATATGGATCCATTCCATCTATAGCAAGTCCAAGCCTAAGGTTTCTTGGCTCATTGCCGAACTCCGGAAACAATGAATCAACTCTCTTCTATTGTAAAGAATCGGCTGGATGGCGAAGCTTTTCATCATATTTCCTATCATTTGCATGCCATCTAATGTTCTTTGCATCATTTACATTGGTGAACAGTCACTTAAACCTTGGAATAATCGGAAGATACCATAACACTTTCGCAGGAGGACCTTTTTTGCTCACATCATCACAACTATCATTACCGTCCTTCTTTTTGTAGCATGGTGTATTACACTCAGGGAACTCTTCTTTGTCTTCATGCTCTTTCCAGTACAATATGCAATCATTCGGGCATGCGTGTATTTTCTTATACTCACCCATCAGACATAATATCTTCTTTGCTTCATAATTACGGTTCGACAATGTGTTACCTTCCGGAAGCATATCATTCAATAGTTTAAGCAATTCAGTGAAACTTTTATCAGTCCACCCATTTATCGCCTTCAGATTGAATAATTTCAACACAGCTGACAACCGTGTGAAATTTCTGCAGCCCGGATACAAAGGCTCTTCCTTGTCACTGCATAGAGTTTCATACACATGTGCTCGCTGAAAAGACTCATGTCCAATATCACGAATCATATCCTCTAGTCAATCGTCCATTTCTACATCAACTTCCTCTTTTTTGGACACACCTGGCTTGTCTAACACTTCATCATGCAGGTCCATGTCGTATATCTTTGGGAAATCCCATAAACATGAAGATGACTCCGTATCTCCTCAATATTTAGTGTTGGCCCATTCAAACACTTAACACAAGGACAATAGAAAGTTATTTGATTAGGAAGTTTTGCTTGGGAAAATTGTAAGAAGTCTTCGACCCCGTTCTTATACTCATCACCTAAGCGATATTTTTATATCCAACTACGATCCATAACTACGTTCTGAAATAATATACACACACTTTTATGCTTAGATATTTAACTAACATTGACATGTTGTTAGAACAATTAATAGAAAGATGTATGCACGCCTCAAAATTAGGCAATTAAAAAGGGATCAAATTGAGATCTTATTTGGCAACACTATGTACACAGAAGCGGGAAACCTTAGAAGAGGAAGCAGCAACAGAGCAAAACGGGAAAAAGTAAAAATAAAAAAGGAGTTTATCTGAAAGAAAAGGACTAAAACAATTTCATAGAATTTGAAACACAAGATATATGAACGAACAAAGGGTTACAAGAAGCATTTACTTGAATAAAATGAAAAGGGTCAGCAACAAAATTACTGGGAAAACTAGAATCAGAAACAGAAGCACACGTCACCACAGGATTAGCAACCGGCCAAGCAGCACTCTCATTGTTCGATACATTAGACTGCACACAATCAAAACCATCACTTACAAAGAACAAAAACCAATCCATCCCACAAACCCAACCCACATCACAAAAACAAAATTTCCAATTGAAATAATTTCTCATTGATCAATTCATCAGAGCAAATGCAATACTTCCCACATCATAATTCACAATACACAACAAGGGTGTTAAAAAATTGAACTTAAAAACACTAAAAAAAATCATGTTGCATATCATCAACAACACAAAACCCCAATAACAGAGACATGTTCACACATACACACTGTCTACCGCTTCCCACGAGGCACTCGAGTCCTTATCTCGGATTCCATCTTTTATAAAATAGTCCAAAAAGAAGCGCTATCGTTAGGAGCTATTATAAAAGCAATTAAGTTTAGGGGACCTTTTTACTTACTATCGTTGGTCTGAAGAATGATACCAATAGCAGCACAAATTCGAATCATGAAAACTAAAAGTCAAGTGAATAAGTTAAGAGAAGCAAAACAAAATATTTTCTATGAAAAAGAAGCAAAAGGTATAGTATATGATCATGACAGAATCTTCACTATCATTTAGACAATTACGTGACTATAATAAGAAACGAAAGTTCAGCGAATATAAATGATAGCTTCAAATAAATTACAGAGTCCACTTTGAGTTTTCATGAAAAGCATTCTAAGAGGAATGTCAAATGCAAAAGAACAAACATACCTTATAAGTATAAACTCAATCACCAAGTTATTAATGCTTGACCTCAGACCTGTAGACAATCTTATAACTCGTAGACCACCCTACCTAAGAGATGAATCATGAGACAAAACCATTCAATAAGAATTAAAAAATTTAGTCTGGCAAACACAGAAGAATTTATATGCAAAATAATGTGAAATTTTCCAAATCATGAAACAGAACAAACAAAAGACACCAATGTCTATTTTCTTTGAAAACGTTAGTGACATAAACGATTGAACACGTCTTCTTCTTGGCTCACCTCCTCTTCAACACTAAACCCTTCAACACTAAACCCTTCAACAACACTAAACCCTTCACGTATCCCTCTCCTTTTCTCCTGAAAACCAAATTCCTTTTCTCCTAACATTATTCATCTCCCAATAGCTAGAAATGTACCCCAAAAAGAGAGAGAGGGAAGAAACTTACAGATTCTCTGGGTTTAGAGGGAATGGCATCCCGTGGAGAGGGACGGCGCTAGGGGATGGCGTCCGCGTGGAGGGAGAGGGACGGTGCGAGGAGAGTGGCGTCCACGTGGAGAGGGACGGCGCAAGGAAAGTGGCAGCACGAGGAGAGAGGGACGGAGCAGAGGGAGAGGGACGGTGCGAGGAGAGTGGGACAGTGCGAGGGAGAGGGATGACGCGGTGGTGAGGGATGGCGTGAGGGAGAGAGTTACGGTGCGAAGGAAAGGAGATGAAGCTTGAGTTCGCAGGTTAAGCTTGAGTTCGCAAATGAGAGACCAAGCTGCTGGTGATGTTATTTGAGAGGGAATTTATTTTCGTTTTTAATCGCGGTTTAAAGTTAAAAACCGGCGTTATAGGTTTTATGTTTTTAGGTTTTTAATCGCGGTTTAGGTAAAAAAAACCAGCGTTATAAGTTTAGTGTTTAGCGTTTATAAGTTTTAAATTGATTTTGGTTTTTAATCGCGGTTTGGAGATAAAACCGGCATTATAGGTTTTTCATTTTTAAGTTTTAATCGCGGTTTTTGGAAAAATCGGCGTTATAAGTTTTAGTGTTTTTTAGTTTTAATCGCGGTTTTTAGAGAAAACCGGCGTTATAAGTTTTAGTTTTTTTTAAGTTTTGCCCCAATTTTATCTGTTCACTTATAACGCCGGTTTTTAAAATAACCGACTTTAAAAGTGACGCATTAATTTCAAAAATACCACTGCGTCACTTTTAACGTCGGTTATAACCAAAACCGACGTTATAAGTCTATTTTTTATGTGTATTTCGCACCAATGCTTCATTTTATACGTGGAGAGTTAATTGCACTTTTGGTTCTTTTTGCTTAGCGCTTAAGTGATTTTGGTTCTTATATTTTTAATTGGTTGATTTTGGTCTCCCAATTTTTTGAAATATGCAATTTTAGTCCATCCATTAACTTGACATCTAATACTGAACAGAGAGAGTTGACGTGGATGTTGACACGTGAAGCTTATGTGGACTTTAGAAATGTTGGCTTTACATAATACAAAAATGCCAAACCTAGGGGCTAGGGTTCAAACATAGATCCTTCATGCATGATGCATGAAAGTGGACCAAAAACGCTACCGCAAAGCCATTTTGCTTGTTTGTAATCTATGTGAGGAACACATTATATGTAAGGTCCTTAAGAGAAATGATATAATATTGTGTTTTGTTGCTTTTGATATGGAAACTATTATAAAAGATTGTCTCTGTGTGCGTGTATGTATATAATTTTTTTTTTAAAACTGATTATGCATATTTTACTTTTAATTTTATTTTTTAAAAGTAGTTTTGGTTTATATTGTTAACATTATATATATATATAAAGAGTAACTATTATCTGAGTTATTCTGCTTAATAACTCTTTGTACACATCAAATTTTATCAATCAAACCGTTGAATATCATCATATTATGTTAATTATCATGTATATCAAATTTTAGATTAATTGGACATTAGCAGCTTTGTAATCATATGATCAACATTTTGCTTGTATTTTTAAATGTATAGTATACGTTGAATTAAAGTTATTTGATGAAGTATCAAATGTTTTTAAAATTTTATGAAGTTTTATGTAGTTAATCTACTCAATAAGAACTTCTAATTTAACAATTCGATTGATAAAATCTGATGTCTACAAAGAGTTATTAAACAAAGTAACTCAAACAAGAGTTGATCCTAGAGTAACTTGATCTCTCCCCATATATATATATATGGGAATATAGGGGACATATCTAGTGAGAGGGCCTTATTTATGAGAGTGAGAGGAGCAAATCATAGCCATTAGATCCAATCATGAATGATCAATATTAAAACAAAAAAGTGACTTTTTTAAGTTAGCATGTGACTTTTTTAAATTCTAACCAACTTTTAATCTTGGCCATCCATGTATGGTTTGATGGCCTAGATTTACTCATCTCACTCTCACATAAAAAAGACCCTCTCACTAGATATGACCCATATATATATATATATATATATATAATTTCAAACAAGTAAAGTAATTATACATATACAAAAAATTTGATTATGCACATTTTATTTTAGAATACATATATATAATTTTTAATAAATAAATTGATTATGCATATTATATTTTAAATTTTTTATTTGAAATTATTTTTAATATAGATATTATATATATTGTATTTCCCTTTGAAAGAATAATAAAACATAGTTTATTTAACTAAAAAATAAGATCCCTTCTAATTAGCAAGTATATCTAATGATATGAATATTAAAAAAAATACACACAACAAAAAAAATGCTAAAAGATGGACACAACGCTAGTAAAAATTATCTTAATTGTTGGAAAATTGTTGTTATTATTGATAACAAAGGAATTCACTTGATGAATAGAATTAGAACTAGGAGGACAAACCCTCCAGTGTCCTTACTAATAAGCAGCTCAAGAATGTGACTAACATAGTCCGTAACAACTAAAGAGGAAGGAGCATTGTATCAGGGCTGGCAGTGAACCGAACCAACTCGAAAATAGTTCAAGACTCGATTCGATAATTAGCTTGTTGAACTTAGTTCATGAACCAAATGAGTCGAACTTAAGCTGAAAATTGAGCTCGTTAAATAAACGAGCTGAACTCGAGCTGTGTATAGTTCGACTAGTTTGGTTCATGAACTAGCTCGATAAATTTGTTAAAACTATTAATTCAAACTATTTACTTAAATAAAAATCATTATAAAAGAAATCCTAATAAGTAGAATTACTCAAAAAAATACACAAGAAAATTCTATTAAACTAGATATTTATAATTGTATCTATAATATATACAATTAAGCTAGAGTCTGGAAGCATAGTTGTATAAATGTGTAATAGTGTGTATAGATATAGGTATTTACCTTGTACCCAAAAAAAAAAAGATATAGGTATTTACCTGAACAGGAAGAATTAATTTGCTGCATGAATTGCGCTTTGCCATGTTTGTTAACGGTAACATTCTTAGATGGATGTTTAATAGTTTTAATTATAATAGCAGTGTTTTTGTTATTTTTCATTTGACTAATTCGAAATAATCTATTTACCATGTTGAAGTAGCCATACGTGACAAATGCCTAACGATTGTATGCTTCAGAGCTGAAATAAGAAGGAAGAGGTAACTGGGTAATCAGTAATGCGTCTTGGCCTTTATTAGTCTTCTTAATGTAACAAAAGTCCCACACCGCTAAAAATACACATATTGAAGTCTATGGGTGTAACACCCCAACTCTAATCAGAGCATTACCTACTAAATTAACTAAAATTAAAATTAAATGTATAAAAAATTTCACTTTACATAATAACAATAAGAAATGAATCCTACGAAATACACTACTGTAGCTAACTAGAACTTTTGAATACACAAGGCAATATAAAACAATCTCGTTGATAAGAGAATTTACTAATACCAGAATTCGCAACTTTCAAAAACATTTCCACAAATTATAGATTTTCTTTACTAATTTATAGGACTAACATCCAATACTATTTTCGGCTTATAACATAAAAAGAAGTACTTTTAGACTCTAAAAGACTCTGACTCGTGATCCGGTACTCAAGGTCTCGCGTAGTGGCAAGACCGAGAATAGATTCATGCTCTAACTTCTTCGATATGCTTGTACCTGAAAACAACGGCCCAAATATGTGAGTTTATAAACTCAGTAACATAGATTTGAAAATCATAAAATCTTTTACCGTTGTTTTCAGCCATACGTGGTATGCTACGTATGGAAAACTCCTCCCGAACAAACACAAACATAATTATCCAAAACTAATCTTGATCATAATATAGTTAAAAATACTCATTCTTATCTAACCCAAACAACAACTCCATCAAATCATTATCATCATTTCCAATCATTTAAAAATCAAGCATCGCACTAGATACTCAAAAACCAACTCATTACACTTAACACTTTTATAAGCAAGCATACATTTAAATCAACCCTTTATACGTATTAATTCATGAGACAATATAAACTTAAAGGATCACAAAATCATTAACACTTCATCCAATTTAGAGCTCTGTGGAGTTCACAATGGGCAACACCTCTCATGGATGTATGTGGGGGTTGGGGACAGCAATCCAACCCTCCTCTAAAATACAAAATGTCTACAATTTGCTAGCTCAACATTTAAGCCATTTCAAAATTAATTAGCACATATATGATTAAATCTAACCAAACTGAAATCAAAAAAGGCTTAATTGGCAATTTAGTCCCTTAACTTATTTTTGAGGTTCAATTTGGTCCTTTAACTATTTTTTGGGGCAAATAAGTCCTTTAAGCTTTTAAGTTGGGTCAAATAGGTCCTTTTCGGCCTTAAGTTTTTAAGTTTGGTCAAATAGGTCCCTTAAGTTTTTAAGTTAGGTCAAATAGGCCCTTCGTGGCAATGATTACTTAAAAACTTAAAGGACCTATTTGGCCCAACTTAAAAACTTAAGGGACTTATTTGGCCTAATTTAAAAACTTAAAGCCTAAAAGGACCTATTTGACCCAACTTAAAAACTTAAAGGGCTTATTTGCCCCAAAAAATAGTTAAAGGACCAAATTGAACCTCAAAAATAAGTTAAGTGACCAAATTGCTAATTAAGCCTTCAAGAAAACATAGGGTCATTCCTTAACTCAAGGAAATCACATACTACTCATCAAGCATTCAAGTTCAAGAATTAAAACAATTAATCCTAGCATACCCTAAGAGAGGTTTTAAGTTGGAGATTCTATGTTACCTTAGGGCTTGATGAAATTGGAGATAAAAATCCCCAATTTCTAGGGTTTCTCCTAAGCTTGTATCTTGCCCTAACCTCCATGAAAGCTTGAATCAAGCTCCTAATCTTCTTCTTACTCTTCTTCTTCTTCCTTTTTCCTCTTCTTTCTTCCACCTTCTTATATTATCCTTCTGTAGGATTCGTTCCCCGCGCTTCCGCTGTGAACTACAGTCCTTCTCCACTCCAAATGAGTAAGCTTCTTTCTTTGACTTAAGTCTATCTAAGGTTACTTCCCTCATTCTTGAGGATTAGGATGCCTATTACTATTAGGTTCTAACTAATATGGACGTGTTCCCTTATGGTTCAATTATAATTGAACCGAAAATCCACCATCTCATCGTTCCCATAAACTCAAGTTAAACCATCATCGATATCACATCAATATCTTGAGCTAAACCATAATTGACGTCATATCGATAGCTAGAGTTGAAACATAATTGACATTAGGCCAATAACTCAATTTAAACATGATTGGCATCAAAGTTAGTCCAAACAACGTAAATATATCCCTTTCTTGATCGTTCTAAATCATTGGAAATTCGAAAAGGAATTAATTGCAACAATTGGTCAATTATCCAGAGAATTAGGTGATTTTGTTAACCGGTTACAAACTAGCTAGGTCTTATTTCTAATAAGATTCTTATTAAGTCAAGACAGAGTCTGTAATTGGTCAAACAAGGTCACTTTATACACCAGTTAATGAATCTAATGTAGACATTAATAACTTTGAATTCCCGCTGATTTAGCTATGACTAAAACTCTTATAGCTCAAAGACTATGATCTAATTCCTCTTACTTGGGCTAGTTGTTCAACTATGACCTCTAAACTTGGAAGCTTTAGAGTTTTCTACCTCATTAGGGCTGGATCACCTTCAAGGTTCCTTGATTACAACTTAGGTGTTTGACATCTTGACTTATCTACATCTTACATCATACCCCTACTAACTAGTGGTTTTTTTTATGAGTTAAAACTTCATCATTACCCTTCTAGAGTCAACTGAATATTGCCTAGGATGACACGTACAATTTCAAACATAATTGGAACCAACCATTTCAGATAACATAAAATCGGAGTTCCAAGCATTAGGAGACCATATATAAGCCTCACCATCATTCACAATGCAAACAAAATTCACAAGGAATCCATAGATGTAATTCCTACTTAGCTTGAATATAACACTTGCGACGGAAATACAAAATATTTCAAGCAAGCCATAACAATTCCCTAAGGAATTCATAATAAACATAAACAAGACAATTCAAACCGGAGTCCTTTGTAGACATTAACATAACGATTCAAACAGAAGTCCATAGATGTACCCACTTGGCTCAATTGAAATTGAGTTAAGAATCATAGAGTTCGAATACAACCAAGAGAGTCCCTGCCGCCGAACCTTATAAAAATCCGGACATTGTAACGACGAGTTAGACGTCGAACCTTATAACGAATCCGGACCGACAAACATCCCAAACACAAATAATTGTCAAGCAATTGAAATGCATAATAACTACAATCCATAGATGTACCCACTTGGCCCAATTGAAATTGAGTTAAGGTCCATAGAGTGCGGAGAACAACCAAGAGGGTCCCCGTTGCAGAATTGCAATCCGAACATTGTAACGACGGGCTTGCCGTCGGCCGTGAAACACCGAACCGATAAACATCACATAAACAAACAATCGGGATAAACATAAACTTAACGAACAACGTATTTAACTCATAACTCTTGTGTAACACCTCAACTTCCTTTGGGTTGAGCGTGGTTACCTATAACTCGGCTTCCTTTGGGCTGAGCATGAATACTTACACCCCAACTTCCTTTGGGTTAAGTATGTATACTGATACCTTAGCTTCCTTTGGGCTAAGCGTGGACTCTTACACCTCAGCTTACTTTGGGTTAAGTGTGCTTACTGATAACTATCTTACTGATACTATTACCAATCCATAGTTTTAGTACCACATCTTTAAGTTTTCAAACAAAATCATGTTGAAATAACTATTCTAAGGGATTCCTATGGTAACCCTTTAGTCCCATGGACAAACTTAATCATAACTTCATTTACTCTTATGAGGAATGCTATTTTAAATCTTTCAAGTTTCTTAATCAAAAACTTTTACATTCGCATAACGTCATGAATATGCAAGGAGAATTCATCCATTCATAAACAAGATTAATCATACATAAGCATACCTAGGCAAACCTTAATTCGATAGGGTTTAGAACGCTAAAAACAAGCATTCATGGCCTTAAAAGCCTTTAAAAGTATGAAAAACACAAAACTACATAATCAGGCGCTCGGTAGCGTTCTAGTGTGCATACGCATTCTGTCTGTCGAGTGCCTTTTGCGGCGTCAAGCGCATTTGCTTAATTCCCCTCTGTTTGTTCGCGCATCACGCGCGTTCTGTAGAATTATGTAGAAAATGCATTTTTCTGCTCCTTCCACTTTCCAACCTTCAATTCTCCTCATTTCAAATCAATCTAAATGAAATTAAGGCTTAAGATTCAAAGATCAAACATGTCAAAGGGAAAATCAACATATTTAACCCATGAACTTCTAACAATCCTATGGTTAATCATTACAAACCTCATTCAAAATCATCAAAGACTCATAACCCACTTTCCCATCCTATAACTCCTCATAAATCCCCAAATAGGCCTCATGTAAAAGAAGAGGGGAATAAAGTCCTAATGGGGTTCTTATGGGTGTCCACCAACTAAAAGAAGGAAGGATTTAACATGTTTGATTGAAGAATCAATGTATTTAGTACAAGAATCACAATCAAACACATAATTTCAACATTACAAAAACATGACAAAATCATAATCAAACTTCACATTACCATAAAATCCACCTAATGATTTTTCACAAATCCGCACATATGAGCTAAGAGGACAAACCAAATGTAAGGAAAAGGGAATCCTTTCTTATCTACCCTAATTGCCATTAGGCTAAGGAATCACAACAAAAGAATTGATAATGAGTGTTAGACACCAATAGACTTAAACAGTGCATGATCGTATATTCCAGGGCAACAATTCAAACTCAATATATCCAAAGTGACCTTCGTATTTTTCTGCTTCAGAAGTACCACACAACCAAACTTATCAGGCTCATAAAATTTAAGCAAGCATTGAAATGTCCAAATTCATTATTTTACTAAACATTTCATACTCGGGGTATGGTGCCGACCAAGTCGCAATCATAACCCCCAATTCGACTCTCGAATATAGGTAAGGAATACAAGTACTCACTTACGTGTATTTGCTAGCCGAAACATACATCACTTCAAAATTTTCTCTGTAGAGAGAATAATGAAGGAATTCTAAAACATATGTCGGTGTGGGGTTGAGGACATCAATTCACCCTTTTCCACCTAAAAGGACCCGACATTTCAAACATCAAAACATAATTGTAAGATATTCCAATATACATCTACTAACTAGGTTCATTTTAAACATAACCAACACATAAAGTTAAACCATAACCAACACATAAAGTTAAACCAACAAGGGATCAACAAGGTTTTAACACATCCATCATTCAATTTAATCCTCTAACATCACATACATAGATAGAGTATGATACAAATTCAATTTGGAATCATACCTCCACAACAAATCCTCAAAGATAGTTAAGGAATATAAGAGCGTCCTCTTATATGTCATTTGCTATTCAATTCATTCATCACTGGCTCAATCAACAATTAACACATTCAAGTTAGCTTCGTATTGACTATAAATTGGGAAGAAATCCGGAAGTCCCAATTCTGACGAACGGTATGAATTTCTGCTTTCCTCTATCTGTGGATACATATATGTATACAACCCTATGTAAAAGTATATACATATATTAAGGAATTTCGTAAAAACGAGGAAGTACTATACTAACTCCTGCTCGTATTCATTCTTCTCATTCTTTAGACAAATCCTTGAGGTGGCCTGCCTCAATAATTCGTAAAAAGAACTTAGAAAATTCAAACTCACAGACAAAACTGACACTTCCTAAACCGGATCACTTCTAAACACACTTAACTCACAGTCTGAGAGGGTCAAACTACTCTGATACCATAATGTAACACCCTGACTCTAATCAGAGCATTACCTACTAAATTAACTGGAATTAAAATTAAACGTATAAAAATTTTCACTTTACATAATAAACAATAAGAAATGAATCCTGCGAAATACACTACTGTGGCTAACTAGAACTTTTGAATACATAAGGCAACATAAAACAATCTCGCTGATAAGAGAATTTACTAACACCAGAGTTTGTAACTTTCAAAAACATTTCCACAAATTACAGATTTTCTTTAATAATTTATAGGACTAACATCCAATACTATTTTCGGCTTATAACATAAAAGGAAGTACTTTTAGACTCTAAAAGACTCCGACTCGTGATCCGGTACTCAAGGTCTTGCGTAGTGGCAAGACCGAGAATATATTCATGCTCTAACTTCTTCGATATGCTTGTACCTAAAAACAACACCCTAAATATGTGAGTTTATAAACTCAATAACATAGGCTTGAAAATCATAAAAGCTTTTACCATTGTTTTCAGCCATACGTGGTGTGCTACGTATGGAAAACTCCTCCCAAACAAACACAAACATAATTATCCAAAACTAATCCTGATCATAATATAGTTAAAAATACTCATTTTTATCTAACCCAAACAACAACTCCATCAAATCATTATCGTCATTTCCAATCATTTAAAAGTCAAGCATCGCACTAGATACTCAAAAACCAACTCATTACACTTAACACTTTTATAAGCAAGCATATATTTAAATCAACCCTTTATACGTATTAATTCGTGAGACAATATAAACTTAAAGTATCACAAAATCATTAACACTTCATCCCATTTAGAGCTCTGTGGAGTTCACAATAGGCAACACCTCTCATGGATGTATGTGGGGGTTGGAGACAGCAATCCAACCCTCCTCTAAAATACAACAATGTTTACAATTGGCTAGCTCAACATTTAAGCCATTTCAAAATTAATTAGCACATATATGATTAAATCTAACCAAATTGAAATCAAACATTTCAAGAAAACATAGGGCCATTCCTTAACTCAAGGAAATCACATACTACTCATCAAGCATTCAAGTTCAAGAATTAAAACAATTAATCCTAACACACCCTAAGAGAGGTTTTAAGTTGGGGATTCTATGTTACCTTGGGGCTTGATGAAATTGGAGATAAAAATCCCCAATTTCTAGGGTTTCTCCTCCAAGCTTGTATCTTGCCCTAACCTCCATGGAAGCTTGAATCAAGCTCCTAATCTCCTTCCCACTCTTCTTCTTCTTCTTCTTCTTCCTTTTTCCTCTTCTTTCTTCCCCTTGTTTCTCTCTCTCGAGCTCGATCTCCATCTCTCTCTCTTTGCCCTGTTCACTGCAAAGGGTGGCGCGCCGCCACCTTGCCCTTACCGCCGCGCTCGCGAGACGCTGGAGCCATCGCAGCTCTGCCCCTTCCTTTTTCTCCCTCCGCGTGCTCCCTCCCTTTCTCTTCTTCTTCTCTTTCTTCTTTCTTTTCGCTTTTCTCCCTTTCTTTCTCTGTTTCTTCCTTTCCTTTCTTTTTTTGAAAAGGCGTGTGTGTGTAAAATAAAGAGAAGAAAGCGTTAATGTGGGAGCAAGGGAAGTGTGGCGTATGGTGGGGGTAAAAACATAGGTTTAATAAAATTTGACTAACAAGTCCTAATTTAATTTTTTAATTTATCCTTTAGTCCTTAATTCAACCTTAAATAAATTAATAAATTAAACTACTCATAAACAATTATTCTCACATTTCCTAAATTTTTGGAAAAAATTACTATTTTACCCCTTAGGTTTAACTTCGCTTTAAATTACTAGATTAAAAGCTATTAAGCTAGTTAATCCTTAGGAATTAAATCCTTTTTTTCACTTAGTGTCTCTAATTACCAAGCTTAGGGAAAGTTGGGATGCTACAATGGGGTTCTTTAAATAAAGAAGAAGTAGCAATGTTCCATAATTAATTATTTAATTTATATAATTTGTTTTGTAATTATTTTTCTGATTTCTGATTTCTTATTATTTTTGTTTTATATGAAATTAAATTTTTAAGAATTTAAATTATTTTGAGGTGATTCGAGCTGACGAGCTGAACCAAGTTGTTCGCGAGCTCGAATCGAGTCGAGTTCAAGCAAGTTGAAAAAGAAGGTTCATATTGAACTCGAGTCGAGTTTCGAGCTGAACCAAATCTTATCGAGTCGAGTCGTGTAACACCTTACTTTCATTCGCATAAAGTTAAGATAATTATCATTAGGTACAGTAATCCCAAAATAGAATTTAAACTTAAATCCAACATTAAGTCCAAATACCACAAAACCAGACTTAAATACATAAGTTCATATCGGTACAACATCAATACATACTTCTAAGAATTACAACTCCCAAGTGCTACTATAAACTAATACATTGAACCATATCAGAGAGCACGCATTTGTCAATCGCCCTTGATTTTTGTGCATCTGTAAAATAATTAAGTAAAGGAGTGGGGTGAGATAATAATCTCAGTGAATCCTCCCTTCGACTCCTCACCATTCACTCATGCAATTTTCTATCAGTCAAAAATCAATATGACATATTTGTGCAATGCATATTCTTACTATGAATTTCTAATTCATCTTTGGTTCGCATTTATGGGTAGTGTTATATGCTTACGTCCATACAACCCCATAAATACGCTTTCGATATGGTGGTTAGACGTCTTAACCGTCCGAGGGCGTCCCACACGGCTAACCATATCGATCACCCCATTTTAGAGGCATCTTAGTGTCTTTTAGGGAATTAAATCACCACTATATCCTTAAATGCATGCTTTACTCTAAGAATACCATTAGAAGCTACTTCAACTCAACATGCAACTGAATACACTCATGTAAAAGATACATTTCAAGTTCAAAATAGAGCATATATCATAATGAGTCCAAGAAAACACATTAAGACAAGAAATAACTTCCATTAGAGCTCCATGGAGCTCTCAATGGTCAACATTCATCACAACATCTATAGGGGTACAACAATACCCCCTTAATCAGCCCCAATAACACATGCATAGCTATCAAAAATAAAAACTGTGCATAAATGAGGATTTGGAGAACTTCCTAATATAGGGTTCATGGTTTTTCTTCAAAAGGGACCCTAATGTGGGACTTATGGGTGCCCAATGTAACACCCCAAAATCCCCAAGCCTGATTTGTATGTGGATATAAGCCTAGTATGGCTTAAAGATGAACCTTAAGTGGTATTCTCATTAATTTCTATAGTTAAATGTGTGAAAAATGGTGTTTGGTGAATTTTTACCCAGTGTGAATCGATTCCCAGGCCCTGTGAATCGATTCAGTATCGTGAGTTCTTTGGGACTCGATTAGGTTTTGATGAATCGCAGAGGAATCGATTCACAAAGGCTGATCCTTTGTGAATCGCAGCATGAATCGATTCACAGAAGTCAGTTCTCTGTGAATCGCATCTGAGAACTGCAGGAATCGATTCCTGCACTTAAAGGCTGCGATTCTGTCAATTTTACATCGAGTGAATCGATTCACTGCATCGTGAATCGATTCACACCGCAGATATATCGTAAAAACTCAAAAAGAATGTAACCCGAAGGATAGAGAGAGTTAGAGAGAGAGTGCGACGAAGAGAAGAAGGAGAAGGGTCAAACACCTAGGGTTCACAAACTAAAGGGGAAAAACATGGATTCATGCTAGATTCACCATCAATCTTAGCTTGAATCCAAGTTGGGGAGTGTTTACTCTTGATTTGGGAAGATTGGAGGAATCCCTAGAAGGCCAGCTGAAGGAGAAGAGGAAGAAGGAAGAAGAAGGAGCTGAAACATCAACCTTGAAGCTTGAATCTTGGAAGTTGTTGTGAGTTCTTCTTTCTCTTAGGTGTTGGGCACCCATAAGTCCCACATTAGGGTCCCTTTTGAAGAAAAACCATGAACCCTATATTAGGAAGTTCTCCAAATCCTCATTTATGCACAGTTTTTATTTTTGATAGCTATGCATGTGTTATTGGGGCTGATTAAGGGGGTATTGTTGTACCCCTATAGATGTTGTGATGAATGTTGACCATTGAGAGCTCCATGGAGCTCTAATGGAAGTTATTTCTTGTCTTAATGTGTTTTCTTGGACTCATTATGATATATGCTCTATTTTGAACTTGAAATGTATCTTTTACATGAGTGTATTCAGTTGCATGTTGAGTTGAAGTAGCTTCTAATGGTATTCTTAGAGTAAAGCATGCATTTAAGGATATAGTGGTGATTTAATTCCCTAAAAGACACTAAGATGCCTCTAAAATGGGGTGATCGATATGGTTAGCCGTGTGGGACGCCCTCGGACCAGTTAAGACGTCTAACCACCATATCGAAAGCGTATTTATGGGGTTGTATGGGCGTAAGCATATAACACTACCCATAAATGCGAACCAAAGATGAATTAGAAATTCATAGTAAGAATATGCATTGCACAAATATGTCATATTGATTTTTGGTGATAGAAAATTGCATGAGTGAATGGTGAGGAGTCGAAGGAGGATTCATCGAGATTATTATCTCACCCCACTCCTTTACTTAATTATTTTGGATGCACAGTGCAGAAGAGCGATTGACAGCTGCGTGCTCTCGGGATATGGTTCAATGTATTAGTTTATAGTAGCACTTGGGAGTTGTAATTCTTAGAAGTATGTATTGATGTTGTACCGATATGAACTTATGTATTTAAGTCTGGTTTTGTGGTATTTGGACTTAATGTTGGATTTAAGTTTAAATTCTATTTTGGGATTACTGTACCTAATGATAATTATCTTAACTTTATGCGAATGAAAGTAAGGTGTTACATTATGGTATCAGAGCAGTTCGATTCTAATCGGACTGTAGGGGTTGCTAGGAATAGTTTCGTGAATTTCTTGAGTCTGCTGTTGTTTTTCTACTTATTATGCTAAGAGATATTGAGCCTGATCAACTCAGTGCTTGGTGCATTCTATGCAGAATCATGGCTTCAGGTTCTGGAAGGCGCGGAAGACCTAGAAGGAATCTTTGAGGTACCTCAGATCCTCGAGAACAAGAGAATGCTTGGCTACAAGGGATATTGCAAGCCATTGAATCAGTATTGCAACCAACAACCTTGCGGCTCAGTTGGCCCAATAACAACAACAACAGTACCAAGCCCAACCTCCCCCGCAAGAGGAGGAATTAGACCGGAAATTCCTCAAGTTCCTCAAGACAAAGCCTCCAACCTTCAATGGAAGAACATAAGCCATGGCATCTCAACATTGGCTGGAAGCCGTGGAGAAGAGTTTTAAGGTTGTTCACTGTACCGAGGAACAAAAGGTCGAGCTAGCTACTCATGTACTTATAGAGGATGCTGAGAACTGGTGGAAAGGGGCCCAAGCTTATATGGTGGCTCAGGGGATACCATTAACTTGGGAGAACTTTCAGAGGATTTTCCTGGAGAAGTACTTCCCACATCGTGAAGGATATGATGGACCGAGAGTTAGTCCAACTGCAGCAAGGAAAATCCACGGTCTCAGAGTATATGAACAAGTTTGAAGAGTTGGTAAGGTACTCATCTGTTGCTCAATTTGCTCCGGACGATAATTGGAAAATCAAGCAGTTCAAGTGGGGACTAAGGCCAGACATCCAAAACAGCATTTCACAAACTGAATTCACTGACTTCGCCAGAGTAGTCCATCAGAGCTACGTGGCTGAAGCAAGCTTGAAGAGGATGTATGAAGATAGGCAAACTAGGTGGCAAGATAAGAACAAAAAGAAGGATGCAGATAAGAACGCCCAACACATGAGACCGAAAGGGAACCTTTTCAAGGGAAAGCAGGCTCAAACCTCCGAGTCTGATTATCATGCATGTTCAAACTGTGGGAAGAGGCATCCGGGAGAGTGTATGAAGGGCAAGAATGTTTGCTATGTGTGTCACCAACCAGGACACCTGGCCAGGGAGTGCCCCCAATACACTAAAGGGAAAGGAGCCAAGCCTAGTGATCCTAACCAAGGGAGAGTCTTTACTCTGGATGCCCCAGAAAGCAAAGGGAGCGGAAAATCTGATGAAAGGTACTTGTTTCCTTCAGGATGAACCTCTAGTTGTTTTGTTTGATTCGGGAGCAACACATTCCTTTATCTCGTGTACATGTGTTCAAAGGTTAGGGTTGTGTCTTACCTCATTGCAAATTCCGTTGCATGTGTATACACCTGCCGAAGGTAGCATTTCCACTTCCTTAGTATGTGAGAATTGTCGTCTCATAATTCAAGGGAGGATGTTTTTAGTAAACCTTGTGTGTCTACCTCTTGTAGGGATGGACATTATCTTGGGTATGGATTGGCTTTCCGCCCATCAAGTTGTTTTAAATTGTTTCCGTAAAACGATTGAGTTTCCAAATGTGCACTCTATTATTGAAGAGTCAAGTCATGTTACGGAGTAATGATTTTCTATTGAGTCACTGTCTAGTGGAAGGTCTTGCAGGATATATGATCTTACTTTCTTCAACTGTAGAGGTTAGCCCCGACCTGGATACTATCCCTATAGTGAACGAATTCTTAGATGTGTTTCCTAGCGAGGTAGCAACCTTACCACCTGAGAGAGAAGTTGAGTTCTCCATAGAACTGGTTCCCGGAACGGGACCAATCTCCATAGCTCCTTATAGGATGTCACCCTTGGAGTTAAGAGAATTAAAGACACGGTTGGAAGATTTGATTGCTAAGCAGTTTATTAGACCTAGTGTGTCACCTTGGGGCGCACCTGCCCTTTTGGTGAAGAAGAAAGATGGGAGTATGAGGTTATGTATTGATTACTGGAAAATCAATAAGATCACAGTGAAGAATAGGTACCCCTTGCCTAGGATAGATGACTTGATAGATCAACTTAGGGGAGCTTCGGTTTTCTCTAAGATTGATCTAAGGTCTGGTTATCACCAGATTAGAGTTAAGGCAGAGGATGTTCCGAAGAAGGCATTTAGGACTAGATACGGCCACTATGAATACTTGGTTATGCCTTTTGGTCTAACCAATGCCCCAGCCGTATTTATGGACTACATGAACCGAATTTTTAGGCCTTTCCTTGACAAGTTTGTAGTGGTCTTCATAGACGATATCTTAGTTTATTCTAAGGATCCTCAAGAGCATGAGGAACACCTTAGGATTGTTCTAAGTACCCTCAGGGAGAAAAGCCTTTTTGCTAAACCGGAGAAATGTGAGTTTTGGCTCAATGAAGTTAAGTTTCTTGGTCATGTGATTTCTCAGGCGGGAGTGTCGGTTGATCCTAGTAAAGTAGAAGCAGTCCTTAGTTGGGAGCGACCAACCACAGTCACAAAAGTTAGGAGCTTTCTAGGATTAGCCGGTTACTACCGAAGGTTCATTAAGGGATTTTCGCAACTGGTACTTCCCCAACAAGATTGACCAGAAAGGGGGAGCCTTTTGTATGGACTAGGAGCTGTGAGAGCAGTTTCCTAGCGCTTAAGACCAGGTTGACTTCTACCCCGGTCTTGATTATCCCTGACCCCGCTTTGGGATTTGAAGTTTATAGTGATGCCTCTAAGAAAGGGTTAGGATGTGTTCTTATGCGAGCAAACAAGTTGTAGCTTATGCATCTAGGCAGTTAAGGCCCCATGAGGAGAACTACCCTACTCATGACTTAGAGCTAGCAGCCATTGTCTTTGCTCTAAAGATTTGGCGACACTATCTGTATGGTGCCCAATTTGAAGTGTTTAGTGATCATAAGAGCTTGAAATACCTTTTTGATCAGAAGGAACTTAACATGAGGCAGAGAAGATGGGTTGAGTTCCTAAAAGATTATAACTTTGAGTTGAAGTACCATCCGGGCAAAGCGAATGTGGTCGCTGATGCCTTGAGTAGGAGTCCCTTGCATGTGGCTTCACTGATGATCAAAGAAATGGAGTTGCTGGAGTCCTTTAGGGACCTTAACCTTGGAATTTTTCCATCAGTGAACAGGCTCATGCGTTACTATGTAGAAATGTCCTGTGATTTTAGGGAATGATTAGACTTGCCAGAGCTTAGATGTAGAGTCATAGCCTAGCAAGCACCGCCTGCTTTTCAAGCCGAGGATGGCACTTTATTGTTCCATCAGAGAATCTGCATACCAAAGGATAATTCCATTAAACAGCAGGTTCTAGGAGAAGCCCACAAGAGTGGATTCTCGATACACCCTGGTTCCACCAAGATGTATCAAAACCTTAGACAGAGGTATTGGTGGCCAGGCATGAGGAATGATGTGGCAGAATTTGTAGCTCAATGCTTGGTTTGTCAAAAAACCAAGATAGAACACCAAAAGCCTTCAGGTCTTCTCCAACCCTTAGAAATTCCTGAGTGGAAGTGGGATAGTATAGCAATGGATTTTGTGGGAGGATTACCCTACACTCAGCTAGGATATGACTCTATATGGGTCATAGTGATGATTAACCAAATCTGCTCATTTCCTTCCCATAAAATCCACTTACAAAACTGCCCGGTTAGCTGAGATCTATATCAGAGAAATTGTTAGGCTCCACGGAGTTCCAACTAACATTGTCTCTGATAGGGATCCAAAGTTTACCTCTCGGTTTTGGAAGGCACTTCATCAAGCCTTAGGGACGAGATTGAGTCTTAGAACAGCCTACCATCCTCAGACAGATGGCCAGTCGGAGAGAACCATTCAAACCTTAGAGGATATGCTTAGAGCCTGTGTTTTAGAGGATGGCGGTAGTTGGAGCAAGTATTTGCCCTTAATTGAATTTTCTTACAACAGGCTATCACTCTAGCATAGGAATGGCACCGTATGAGGCTCTCTACGGGCCGCAAGTGTAGAACTCCTCTATGTTGGTTTGAGGTGGGAGAAAAACAATTGTTAGGCCACGACCTTGTCCAAGAAACTACGATAAGATTCGCATGATTAGGGAGAAGATAAAGACTGCTCAGTAAGCGAGAAAAGTTATGCAGATCGTAGGCTTAAACCCCTTGAATTTGAGGAGGGAGAACATGTATTCCTGAAAGTCACTCCCACTATAGGTGTTGGTAGAGCTCTTAGGGCCAAAATGTTGACCCCTCGGTATGTGGGTCCTTTCCAAATCCTCAGTCGAATTGGTCCTGTTGCTTACCAAATCGCCTTACCTCCTTCTTTGTCAAATCTCCACAATGTTTTTCATGTGTCTCAGCTTAAGAAGTACATTCCAGATCCATTTCACTCTATAGACCATGAGTCCATACAACTTAGGCCTGATTGCACATACCAGCCCGAACCGGCCCAAATAGTGGACCGAGCTTCCAAGGCACTCAGGAACAAGACTATCCCTTTGGTTAAGGTGATCTGGGAAGGATCCACTCCCGAAGAAGCTACTTGGGAACTCGAAGAGGAGATGCAAAACCAATATCCGCAGCTTTTCCAATAGGTATGTTAATTTATCAATTTTGAGGACAAAATTTTTAAAAGGTGGGTAGTAGTGTAACACCCCAAAATCCCCAAGCCTGATTTGTATGTGGATATAAGCCTAGCATGGCTTAAAGATGAACCTTAAGTGGTATTCTCATTAATTTCTATAGTTAAATGTGTGAAAAATGGTGTTTGGTGAATTTTTACCCAGTGTGAATCGATTCCCAGGCCCTGTGAATCGATTAGGTTTTCAGTGAATCGCAGGAGGAATCGATTCACAAAGGCTGATCCTCTGTGAATCGCAGCATGAATCGATTCACAGAAGTCAGTTCTCTGTGAATCGCATCTGAGAACTGCAGGAATCGATTCCTGCACTTAAAGCTACGATTCCTGTCAATTTTACACTGAGTGAATCGATTCACCTGTACTGTGAATCGATTCACAGCTGCAGTATATCAGAAAAACTCAGCAGAAAAAGAACAGAACCCGAAGGATAGAGAGAGAGTTAGAGAGAGAGGGTGCGACGAAGAGAAGAAGGAGAAGGGGTCAAACACCTAGGGTTCACAAACTAGAGGGGAAAAACATGGATTCATGCTAGATTCACCATCTATCTTAGCTTGAATCCAAGTTGGGGAGTGTTTACTCCTGATTTGGGAAGATTGGAGGAATCCCTAGAAGGCCAGCTGAAGGAGAAGAGGAAGAAGGAAGAAGAAGGAGCTGAAACATCAACCTTGAAGCTTGAATCTTGGAAGTTGTTGTGAGTTCTTCTTTCTCTTAGGTGTTGGGTGTAACACCCTGGGTTTTAATTCCCAAGCGTGTCACTCATAGGACTTTCCCACATGAGAAGTTTTGCCAAGAAGACTCGAACGCACTTTTTGTGGGACTTAAGAACGAAGCCGCTACCAACCGAGCTACTAGCTCTGGTAGCAACAAGGTGCTTCCTTAAGTCCCACAAAAGTGGTTCGAGTCTCAAAGGCAAAACTCTTGTGGGAAAAGTCCTATGAGGACACGCTGAATTAAAACCCAGTGTTACAATAAAAGCGCTTTATTGTAACACTGGGTTTTAATTCCCAGCGTGTCACTCATGGGACTTCCTCACAGGAAGTTTTTGCCTTCGAAGACTCGAACCCGCACTTTTTGTGGGACTTAAGGGCTAAGCACCTTGCTATACCAACCGAGCTACTAGCTCGAGTTGGTAATAGCAAGTGCTCCCGGTACTTAAGCCCTCCGTCCCGGTTGAGCCAAGCAAAGGCAAAACTCCCTGTAGGGGAGAAGTCCTATGAGTGGCACGCTTGGGAATTAAAACCCAGGGTGTTACAATTAGTGTAACACCCCAAAATCCCCAAGCCTGATTTGTATGTGGATATAAGCCTAGTATGGCTTAAAGATGAACCTTAAGTGGTATTCTCATTAATTTCTATAGTTAAATGTGTGAAAAATGGTGTTTGGTGAATTTTTACCCAGTGTGAATCGATTCCCAGGCCCTGTGAATCGATTCAGGGCTGTGAGTTTGCTGGGACTCGATTAGGTTTTCAGTGAATCGCAGGAGGAATCGATTCACAAAGGCTGATCCTCAGTGAATCGCATCTGAGAACTGCAGGAATCGATTCCTGCACTTAAAGCTGCGATTCCTGTCAATTTTACACTGAGTGAATCGATTCACCTGTACTGTGAATCGATTCACAGCTGCAGTATATCAGAAAAACTCAGTGAGAAAAGAGCAGAACCCGAAGGATAGAGAGAGTTAGAGAGAGAGGTGCGACGAAGAGAAGAAGGAGAAGGGGTCAAACACCTAGGGTTCACAAACTAGAGGGGAAAAACATGGATTCATGCTAGATTCACCATCAATCTTAGCTTGAATCCAAGTTGGGGAGTGTTTACTCTTGATTTGGGAAGATTGGAGGAATCCCTAGAAGGCCAGCTGAAGGAGAAGAGGAAGAAGGAAGAAGAAGGAGCTGAAACATCAACCTTGAAGCTTGAATCTTGGAAGTTGTTGTGAGTTCTTCTTTCTCTTAGGTGTTGGGTGTAACACCCTGGGTTTTAATTCCCAAGCGTGTCACTCATAGGACTTCTTCCCCCCACAAGGAAGCTTTTGCCTTTCGCAAGACTCGAACCCGCACCCTTTTTGTGGGACTTAAGGGGCACGGAAGCACCTTGCTGCTACCAACTGAGCTACTAGCAAGGTGCTTCCGTGCCCCTTAAGTCCCACAAAAAAGGTGCGGGTTCGAGTCTTGCGAAAGGCAAAAACTTCCTTGTGGGGGGAAGAAGTCCTATGAGTGACACGCTTGGGAATTAAAACCCAGGGTGTTACAAGTCGAGTCAAGCCGGACCAAGTTCGACTCAGCTCGACTCATTTCCAGCCCTAAATTTGAGTCCCTGTCTTGCAAGTAGGTTTTGCGCAGGTATTAGCCTCACGACTAATAGTAGTAAGAATGATCTTGCAGTCGGGCGTCCTAAAAATGAAAAGAGCATCTTCAAGGTTGGAGAGATAGAGAAGGGGTGTATCCCATAGTAAACTTATCTTCCAATATTTGTTGAATTTTTTTTTTTTGAACACCAAATATGTATTTATATATAATATAAGAGTGTACAAGGGGTACTCCAACCCATTATAAACTCCTTGAGGATAAGAAGAGCACCTAATCACGATAAAAAATGATGGTACTCCATGATGGGATCAAAACTGTTAACTTTTAGATAGGCACTCCAATGGAGCCACACAAAGTAAGTAACACAAAGAAACAACATTTAAAGAAAGTAAAATTATCATTTAAATGAATAACTATAATTAAAAGACAAAAACATTATTTATTTTTTGAATATAAATTTCATAAGACGTATTTTAATGTAAGAAAAACAAATGGTTAATTATATAAAAAAAAAGAATATAAAGTTATTGCACTGTCAAAAATAAAAGGCCACAATTGTTATATAAATGTGGATTAGATTCTTAACATAAAATGTACCCAGGAGTAGCTTTATATTTTAAAAATTTTAAAAATATACTTATTCTAACTTTAAGAGTTTCTCACAGAGCACCAAATAGATATTTATATGCTAATTTTTTTTTATTTCTATTATATGCTAGTTGTTGAAGTTTGTAAAGGAAATTGATTTACTATTCATTCTTTTTAGTCATATAACTACAAACGGATGAGCTATTGCACACAATTAGTCTTTAAGATAAAAAGAATATTGTAATGCACTGTTGCGGGTGGCGGAGCTTGAAATAATTATGTGAGGGGCTGAATTATTAAGAAATATATTAATATTTAATCATAATGTTTGAATCTTACCTGAAGTCTTATTTTGTGGTAATTTTTGCTCATAGATCTAAAATAGACATGTAAAAAGCTAAAAAAAATACTAATATGAGATTTGATCTCAGGTCCTAAAACTTGTAAAAACTAGTGTTACCACTACACCAGTTCAACAATTGAAATATAAGTGACAATATATGTATATATATCCATATTTAATGTATATATATACCTAGTCTTTTTTTTTTTTGGTAACCATAACTACCTCATTGTCATGAGAGGATCCGCCCCTACTTGCTGCTAACGTGTTATTTCCTGAATTTATTTAAGTGTCATTCTTTCTTTTTTTCTTTCTTTGATACCAAATTCTTTCACAGTTTTTATATAAGTATTAATTAATATGTAGTTCTAGTTAGCTGCTAGTAAAAAACTCGTGACCAATTTATATGTTGTGAATGTGATACCCCTATTGCGGCCAATACTACAACAGTTATAGTTGTGTTAGTTGTACATTTGAAATTTGCGATATATGTAACACCTGGTTAACGCAATTTAAAATTATTGTTAATGCAGTTCAGTGAGTAGTTAGTGAGTATATGATTCATTAATATCAAGTGAACTGAATTAATCATGAACTAATATTCTAACCCGTGCCATGCACGGGTATGTAAACCTGAGAAAAAATTATATAAATATTGAAAAAATATAATATTTGTGATGTTTTATCAGATACACACACAAATATATCATTCTACTATTTGTAACTAATTATTTTTTAAATTTATAAATGTTTTGTAAAACATGCTATCACTTTAAACGATAAACAATGGATACACTGATAACATTCATTTATATAAAATATATAAATATATATATATATATATAGGTTAAATTTTAAATAAATAATATATATATATAAATCAATAATATATATCATATTTTAATATATAAATGATATTCCCTAAGTTACACCCACCTATTTTTTATTTGGTGTAAGTTAACAACTGATAAATAAAATTTTGTCAAATACACTGTAAAGTGTAACTTGCTAAGTTATAGCAACTAAAAAATGGGTAGGTGTAAGTTAGTCAATCATATAGGCATTTACTAACTCACACTCATCCATTTTTTAGTTTGTGTAAGTTAGCAAGTTATAACTAAAAATTTGTCACTGGTTACTTACGGTGTAACTTTGTCTCTTATACGAAATAAAAAAACGTCGGTATAAGTTATCAAATCCCTATATAAATGTATATTTTGAATATATAACTATTTAAATGTATATATTTTAAATTATATATATATAAATAAATTTGAAATATTATATATGAATTTTTAATATATAATTTAAATTTTAATTAAATAATTGAATGTATTTTTTCAATTTTACATCGATAATACAATAGATATAAAAAATTATTCGATTAACAAATTGATGATGGACACCCATCCATAATTATACAATATTTATTTATTAAAAATATTTTATTATAACATCAATATATGATAATTATCCTTCCTTATTATCATAAAATATTTTATTATGACATCAATATATGATAATTATCTTTCCTTATTGTCATTATTATTTTTAATTATTTTTAGACCTATTATTTTATTAGTTACTATATATTATCTATAAACGTATATATAAATCTATATTTATTCTTTCTCTCCACGTTAATCTAAGACATAAAGTATTTTGTATGACATATTTACCTGTAAGTACATGAAAAAAATGTATTATCAAGATTTGATATATTTAATTTAAAATAAAAGAAAAGTATGATCTTTTACCGTTCATTTTTTTGAACTTAGCAAATAACAAAGCAACAACCAATTCAGTCGAGTGACCATCAACAAAGGTTAGTTGATCAACATATGGCCCAAATAAAGATACTTGGAAATGAAATCTGCAATCAATAAATAGCTCTCAAAAATTAGAAATAGGGAGTAATAATTATATAAATGAATGGACTTTTAATAAATTGTTAATACCCATTGTTTTCGAGCTCAATGTCAACGGATTTAATGTGGATCCCACTCCTCTCGTATTGTTTCACAGTGTCGATGTCAGTGAGCACGCCAATAACGTCTAAACATATTCACGGAAAAAGAAGGTAAGGTACATGATCAACAGATAACATGTAGGTGAGATTTTGAATTTATAAATACCGACCTACTAATTAGTCACTATCAAAAGAATCATCAAAGCAATTTGATGGTGGTGTAAATGTGAGAACATTTTTAGGAGTAACAACATCAAGAATAAGGGGCGCAACTTAAAATTGTGTCGTGTTGTATGAAAAGAACCAATATTTGAATGAACTCCAAAGTTCGACATATGATCAATCCTTCCTCTAGAGCATCCACAAACCGATATATTAGTCCCTTACAAACGGTTGCATGAATTTTGCTTCCCTGAAAATAGTTTAAGAAGTGAGTATTTAACATATTTTGACATAAAAAAATGAGATTAAAATTAGAAAACACTATTACTAACCTCCATATCAATAAGGACTAATTCATACGAATAAGAATCATTGTTCATAGTGTAATGAGGAACAAACCACATTCTGACAACACGCAATATTAAGTTCCAGTTTTCACGTCGAGGATGAATTTCAGAAATACGATCGAAATTTTTAGGCATATTATAAACTTTGAATGAAGCCAAAAAGAACACAAAAACTCGGTTGGATTAGAATTTGTTGCAATTTGCATCTCATCATGTTGCATATTTATAGGACGATTTTTTTGCCTGTTGTTGGTTTTTACAAATATTGCCTATTTTCGATAAAAAGTCTAGCTTTTGGAATACATTAAGTGGATTTGTAAATCAGGAAATTAGGAATTAAAAATTGGTGTGAATTGATAATTTAAATTGATGTGAATTGATAATTCCATATTCACCTTCCTAATTTAAATTATATAACCGATATGTAGGAATCAATTGGATGAATTTGGTTAGAAAATGTGATTCAGTCACTTTGGTTATAATTGTGTCAGATCATTACATTAATTATTATGTTTTATTGTCATAAATAGATTACTATCTTATTAATGGTTATTTTTATCGGTTGGTATAAAAATTAATTGGCATGATGTGTTGCTCACATGTCCTGATATGTGTCATCTTTATCTAGATGTGGATTGATTTTTGCTGATTAGATTATCATAGTGGCATGTTATTAATTGTGGGATTAACCATAAGATGACACATGAAAGATAATTTAATGAGTTTATTTACAATTGTATATATTATAGATTATAGATTTGCACATTATTAACCTTGTTTGTAATAGTTTGAATGTATTAATGAGTAGAATTTGTATCAGGATAACTCACTAACTATTCATTAAACTATATTAACCACAATTTTAAACTGCATTAACCAATAAAAAAATTTCATGTCACATTTAAAAACAAAACTAATTCTGCTATGTTGATCTTAAGCGGCTGCTCTCTAACTTGCCACCATATTCAAAAAATATCTATATATCACATCAAACTTTTGGCCTACGTCAATTTATGAGCTTCGTTAATGTATGAGAAAGTCGAAATCACTGCGAAAATTCAAAATCTGCTATAAATTTCTTGCTAGCTCGAATTGCGAAATTATTTAGTTGACACTTAATGATGGATAATAGAATCTTAATAATTGGATTTTTGGGTACCACATCAATCACAATGTAAAGATTGTAGAAGAAAAAGCTTGACAAAGGGGCACAAAACCATGCACCAAAGTCAAGCACAAGATTTGTAAGACACCACTAGTCTTGAAAGCTGGAAATGCTATTTTCTTTCGGAAAAAAAGAGTAGATTCTAGATCGCGTCCAATAAAATGCAGGCTTAGTATTAATATTATTATTTTTTTTTTTCGAAACGATTATCTTCCAGGCACCTAAAGAACAATCTTGAAGAGCGTAGCCAACTTTATTTGTTGTTTTTTGCATTCGATTAATAGCCACACTAATTTCAGATGGCTTGGTTACTCCATGAGCATACGACCTAAGAAAAGGGGAACCGTCTCAGACTCGAATGGACGTGATAACCTCCGATCCTTTTGTACAGTGGTGGACTCTGAATTAGTAGGTGTATAAAATTTTAAAATCACTGAAATTATATTAAGAGCACCAACACATGTTTTTTTTTAAAAATAATAAGAGCAATTGTTTACTCTTCTTGTAAAATAACAATGGCATGATTTTTGATAATACAAAAAAAAATCGGACTTAAAAAAAATAGAAAGGTTTCGGAATTAAAAAAATTTACAAGAGAAAATAAAAAATCGATATAGAATGAATTAACAGAGACATAATTACAACAGAAAAAACTACAAGAGAATCAAATTAGGGTTTTTGTCTAAATTTGGGGAAATTTGAACATAGTAAAAGGCGAAACAGAGACCGAAAATGATACTCACCAACAGAAGGGAGAGTGTGTCGAGATGTGAGACAGTGAAATGAGTTGTGTTTTAAGTTTTGAGAGAAGTTTGGAGAGAGAGATATTACTGGATCTAACTGAATGAGATGAAAGGTGACTAGATGAGAGTATTAGGTACAAATTATTATTTTGAGAGGTGTCAAAATATACATTTGATATGGAATAAGTAGTATTTTTAATTTTCGAGAGGGTGCAAGTGGACACTATGGACAACACATAGGTCCGCCTATGCTTCTACATCATATTTTGATGCAATAAAAAGGATTATTGACTTTTGATGTATCATGAATCGAAGGAATACCTTTAGCATATCTTTCAAGGATCCGGATCGCTTATTGTAAAAAAAAAACATGAAGTTCACGCATTAGCTCCATTACAGCTGTCCGAATGAGATCTAACGACTATCATTTCATCTTTTTGAAACCGGATCGTGAGATGTCAGATCAAGGATCGGACGATACAGAACAATCACTGTGTCAAATAGTAACTGCGTGGAATCCGAATTCATCTTTGAAATAGGTATTGACTCGGTTCCTTTTGAAGTATCGTTTAAGATTTTTTACACTAGTTCAGAAAATTAATAAAGTTTTTTTTTAATAAGATTAGTAGTATTTCTGTTGTGATATCTTTAACTGTTCATTACCCCCATTGCAACTATCTCTCTTTCTGTAATACTCCCTCCGATCCATATTATAAGAGACAAAGCTAAAATTTAGTTCATTGAATAACTCATATATTTGGTTAGTTTTTAGAACATTGCCCTTAACTATTTACTCCCTCCGGTCCATATTATAAGAGACAAAGCTAAAATTTGGTTCATTGAATAACTCATGTATTTGGTCTAAAATTTGGTTCATTGAATAACTCATGTATTGGTCTAGACCAAATACATGAGTTATTCAATGAACCAAATTTTAGACCAAATACATGAGTTATTCAATGAACCAAATTTTAACTTTGTCTCTTATAATATGGACCGAAGGGAGTAAATAGTTAAGGGCAATGTTCTGAAAACTGGACCGATTATTGAACCTGTGAAGGCACTAGTTCAAGATTTAATGGTCTAACCACAGTTGAACCGGAAATGACTAAATAATAATAATTTTTATTTTTAATATATCACATCAAACCTTTTGGTCTACGTCAATTTATGAACTTCGTGAATGTATGAGAAAGTCGAAATCGTTACGAAAATTCAAAATCTGCTATAAATTTCTTCCTAGCTCGGATTATGAAATTATTTAGTTGACACTCAATGATGAATCTTCGTGAATGTATGAGAAAGCCGAAATCCCTACGAGAAAATATTACATGTTGCCATTGTAATTGTTGAGTTCTAACAAGAATAAATTGAACAAATATCAAAGGCAACCAATACTAAATTTAATAGCAACCAAAACAATGCAATAAAGTCACTCAAACAAGGAGTAGAGAGTAGGAAGAATAACACCGCTATTTGGTTACGCAGTTCGGCCCCAAAAAGATGACCTACGTCTGCGGGAGAGAGCAGCCCTCCGTTTCACTATCAAAGAGTCTTTACAAGAGATTACAATTGCTTTGAACCCCTTTACAATGTCCACAAAGAACAAACCCAAGAGTTCCCAATCCCTCTCTCTTTTCCTCTATGATAAACTCTCAAGAACAACAATAGAGAAAGCCTTCAAACCTCCCTCTATGATTTCCTAAGACCCCAATGTGTTTAACAGTGTTTCCCAGCCCCTAAAACCTCACCAAGACGCTCAAGGACGGCTGCACACAACCCTAGAAAAGACTGCACGCTCACACCCACGTTTCTGCAGCGTCAGGTTTATAAAACCTGACTGTGAATCGATTCACAGACATAGGTGAATCGATTCACCTAGTTAAAAAAGTCTCCCCTGCACGAATTAATGAAATGAATCGATTCCTGCAAGCTTTCCATGCGATTAACAGAGGCGTACTTCGATTCACAGAGACTCAAACATGCTTGAATCGATTCACATAGCTAGGGAATCGATTCCCAGTGTTCAAGAAACACTTTCAAGTAATTCCATGACCCTCCAAACTGATTTTAAGGCACTCTAAACTCCACAGTAATTTTGTCCTATATTAACACATATCAAATTTATAAATATCTTTATTATTTATAAATGATTATTTTGTTTTTTAGTCCCTACGAGAAAACATTACAAGTTGTCGTTGTAATTTTATCGTGTTTTAACACATCAAATTTATAAATGTGTTTATTATTTATAAATGGTGATTTTGCTTATTAGTCCCTACGAGGAAATATTACATGGGGTGTGTGTATAATTTTATTGTATTTTAACACATCAAATTTATAAATGTGTTTATTATTTATAAATGGTGATTTTGCATATTAGTATTTACGGGGAAACATTATATGTTGTCGTCATAATTTTATCTTCTTTTAACACATCAAATTTATAAATGTCTTTATCATTTATAACTGATTATTTTGTTTTTTAGTTCCTACGGGAAAATATTACAAGTTGTGGGTGTAATTTTATCATCTTTGAACATATATCAAATTTATAAAAATTTATAAATAATTATTTTCCTTTTTTGTTTCGTACATGTTGTCAGTGTAATTTTATCATCTTTGAACGCATATCAATTTTATAAATATTTTTATTATTTATAAAAGATAATTTTGCTTTTAAGTCCCTTTGAGAAAATGTTACATGTTGTCGGTGTAATTTTATCGTCTTTCAACACATATCAATTGCATGAATATCTTTATTATTTATAAAAGATAATATTGCTTTTTAATCCCTACGGAGAAACATTACATTTTGTCGATGTAATTTTATCGTCTTTTAACGCCTATCAATTTTATGAATATCTTTATTACTTATAAAAGATAATTTTGCATTTTAGTCCATACGGGAAAAAATTACATGTTGTCGTTGTAATTTTATCATCTTTTAACGCATCAAATTTATAAATGTCTTTATCATTTATAAATGATTATTTTATTTTTTAGTCCCTACGGGAAAACATTACGGGTTATGAGTGTAATTTTATTGTCTTTGAACATATATCAAATTTATAAACATCTTTATAATTTATAAATAATTATTTTCCTTTTTAGTCTCGTACATGTTGTCATTGTAATTTTATCGTCTTTGAACACATATCAATTTTATAAATATGTTTATTATTTATAAAAGATAATTTTGCTTTTTACTTTTATTCCCATTGGGAAAACGTTACATGTTGTCGGTGTAATTTTATCGTCTTTGAACACATATCAATTTTATGAACATCTTTATTGTTTATAAAAGATAATTTTGCTTTTTAGTCCCTATGGAGAAACATTACTTGTTGTCGATGTAATTTTCTAGTCTTTAAACACATATCAATTCTATGAATATCTTTATTATTTATAAAAGATAATTTTTTTTTAGTCCCTATGAAGAAACATTAAATGTTGTCGATGTAATTTTATCATTTTTTTATAGCAAATGCTAATTGTTAGTAATTGTTAGAATTGTTAGTTTCCTGGATGTGAACCCAGGACCTCCAACTTGCACTCTTTCAGCGTCCCTTAGCTCACCAACATCTTTGAACACATATCAATTTTATGTATCTATATATTATGCTCAAGCTTATTTGAATTTAACAGAACATGAATATAGTATAAACAAGTTTTTAAATATATAGTAAACTATTTACGAATAAGATGTTTTCACACATGCGTAAAAACGAATAAGACTCGTGTGCACGCACGGTAACTTGCTGGTTTTTTAGAAAAAATTTGTTGTTATTTATCTCACATTTTCAAAGTATAACGTTATCCCACCGGTATAATGCAACCTGGTAACCGGATTCTAAATGAACCAGCAGAAAATTGGAGTAACTGGTCAAAAACCACCGAAACCGGTGAAAACTGGTTGTCTTTACGGTTTAGACCGATTCTATAGAAATGCTATTTTTTTCTTCTTTGGGGGTAAATTTGATTCGTTGCGGTGCTGCCACGAGCTAGATTGTCGCCTGAAAACTTTGTTACATATACGACATCCATTGCACAGAGTAAAAAAGGACGAAGAAGAGCTACAGCCAGATGAGATGAGAGAGAGAGAGAGAGAGAGAGAGAGAAAAACTCGAGAGTTAAGCGTAAGTTTGGTACGCAGGAAAACAACGAGAAAAGAAAACTGGCGCAGCAAAACACAAATTCCTAAAATTTTTCTGCCCTTTGGTTACAACTGATTAGTGAAAGAAAGAAAAAATAAAGGTGGGCCCATCTCAAAAGTGAATCCTCCCAAATTGGGCAGAAAAGAGACGTGGGAGTGGGTTTTTAATTCAAATTACCACAATACCCCTATATATTACTCTATTTTATTTATTTAAAAGTGCTTTCAAAAAATACATTAATTTTTTTTCAAAAAAATTACATTAATTATGTTTTTATATATTTTTATTCTCTTTATTATTTATTATAATTTTTAATTTCTCTTTGATTTTAACAAAATATTTATATTTATTTTTATATTTTTATTCTTTTTATCATGTTTCATTTTGTTTAGGGATATTTATGTCATTTTATAAATATACTTCTTTTTATCCTCTCCTTTTTTTTTCATTTTTTTTCAAACCAAACCACTAAATAATCATTACATTTTTTACTTATTTTCTCTTCTCTTCTCTTCTTTTTCTTTTTTTTCTTTTTCTCTATCCTTTTTTCATATAACAAACACCTTAAGAGTCCGTTGAAAGAGAATAGAGGTGAGACCGTGACAAAATGAGAGGAAGAAGAAAAGTAGGAAATAAATAAATAAATAAATAAAGGGTCACTACTCATACTGCATGGGGAATTGGAAAAGTAAATGAGGTTAGGTGTCCTACTACTAAGCTAATGTCATTTTTTTTAATATTTACAAAATCAATAATTCTAATCATGAGATTGATTTCGTAAGCCGGTTCACGTTCATGTTATTTTTATTATTATTACTGGCGGTAAGACGGGCACTCCCGTACTCGTCTTTTCGTATTTTTATTGTGTTACAGTATTTTATATTATTATTTTTTTTGTCCACACCACATTTGTTGTGAGAGAGAGAGCGGTAGTTACATTTGTTGGTGTTGGTTTCTTTGAAATGAAGGTGCAACAGTTTAAAAAAATTTATTTTTTAAATTTACAAAACAGTTTATTGAAGGGTAAAAGTGGAAACAAAAGTAGTATACCAAAAAAATAGTTATCTTACCCTGTTTTCTTTATATAATGGTATAGATTATTATTTTTGAAAAAAAAATACTCCTATGTTGACGGCACCAAGTTCATTGGCTCACACAAGTGCCAAAAAAATGGGAGAAATAACTATGATGTCTGTTGTTTTTTTCTATATATGGTAAAAATTGGGAAAAAGCATGACAAAGGGGCACAAAACCATGCCCCAAAGTCAAGCACAAGATTTGTAAGACATCACTAGTCTTGACAGCTGGAAATGTCTTTTCTTTCGGGAAAAAAGAGTAGATTCTAGATCGCGTCCAATAAAATGCAGGCTCAGTATTAATATTATTTATTTTATTTATTGAAACGATTATTTTCCAGGCACCTAAAGAACAATCTTGAAGAGCGTTGCCAACTTTATTTGTTTTTTTTTTTTTTTTGCATTCGATTAATAGCCGCACTAATTTCCGAAGGCTTGGTTACTCCATGAGCATACCACCTAAGTAAAGGGGAACCGTCTCAGACTCGAAAGGACGTTATAATGGCAGACCTAAATCTCAGGATTAGTATGTGTATAAAATTTTAAAATTATTTTAAGAGCAACAACACATTTTTTTTATAAAAAAAAGGATAATTGTTTACTCTTCTTGTAAAATAACAATGGCATGATTTTTGATAATACAAAAAAAAATCGGACTTAAAAAAATAGAAAGGTTTCGGAATTAAAAAAATTTACAAGAGAAAATAACAAATCAACATAGACTTTACAACAGAAAAAACTACAAGATAAAATTAATAGAGGAATCGGATTAGGGTTTTTGTCTAAATTTAGGAAAATTTGAACCTAGTAAAAGGCGAAACAGAGACCAAAAATTGCACTCACCAACAGGAGGGAGAGTGTGTCAAGATATGAGACAGTGAAATGAGTTGTGTTTTAAGTTTTGAGAGAAGTTTTGAGAGAGGGATATGACTGGATCTAACTGAATGAGATGAAAGGTGACTAGATGAAAGTATTAGGTACAAATTATTATTTTGAGAGGTGTCAAAATATACATTTTATAGGGAATAAATAGTATTTTTAATTTTTCAGGGGTGCAAGTGCACACTATGGACAACACATAAGTCTACCTATGCTTTTACATCATATTTTGATGCAATAAAAAGGATTATTGACTTTTGATGTATCGTGAATCGAAGGAATACCTTTAGCATATCTTTCAAGGATCCAGATCATCTACCGTAAAAAAAAGCACGAAGTTCACGCATTAGCTCCATTACAACTGTCCGAATGAGATCTGACGACTATCATTTCCGCTTTTTGAAACCGGATCGTGAGATGTATGATCAAGGATCGAACGATACAGAACAATCACTGTGTCAAGCAGTAACTGCGTGGAATCCGAATTCATCTTTCAAATAGGTATTGACTCGGTTCCTTTTGAAGTATTGTTTAAGATTTTTTACACTAGTTCAAAAAATTAATAAAGTTTTTTTTAATAAGATTAGTAGTATTTCTGTTGTGATATCTTTAACTGTTCATTACCCCCGTTGCAACTATCTCTCTTTCTGTAATACTCCTTCCAGTCCATATTATAAGAGACAAAGCTAAAATTTGGTTCATTGAATAACTCATGTATTTGGTCATAGATCAAATACATGAGTTATTCAATGAACAAAATTTTAGCTTTGTCTCTTATAATATGGACCGGAGGGAGTAAATAGTTAAGGGCAATGTTCTGAAAACCGGACCGATCATTGAACCTGTACGTGAAGACACTAGTTCAAGATTCAATGGTCTAACCGTGGTCTAACAGCAGTTGAACCGAAAATGACTAAATAATAATAATAATTTTTATTTTTAATATATCACATCAAACCTTTTGGTCTACATCAATTTATGAACTTCGTGAATGTATGAGAAAGTCGAAATTGTTTCGAAAATTCAAAAACTGCTATAAATTTCTTCCTAGCTCGGATTATGAAACTATTTAGTTGACACTCAATGATGAATCTTTGTGAATGTATGAGAAAGTCAAAATCCCAACGAGAAAACATTGCATGTTGTCGTTGTAATTTTATCGTATTTTAAGGCATATCAAATTTATAAATATCTTTATTATTTATAAATAGTTATTTTATTTTTTAGTCCTTACGAGAAAACATTACATGTTGTGGATATAATTTTATTGTATTTTAACACATATCAAATTTATAAATGTGTTTATTATTTATAAATCGTGATTTTGCTCATTAGTACCTACGGGGAAACATTACATGTTGTCTTCGTAATTTTATCATTTTTTAACACATCAAATTTATAAATATCTTTATTATTTATGAATAATTATTTTGTCTTTTAGTCCCTACGGAAAAAATTTACATGTTGTGGGCATAATTTTATCGTATTTTAACACATATCGAATTTATAAATGGTGATTTTGCTTATTAGTACCTACGGGAAGACATTACATGTTGTCTTCATAATTTTATTATTTTTTAACACATATCAAATTTATAAATGTCTTTATCATTTATAAATGATTATTTTGTTTTGTAGTTCTTACGGGAAAATATTACAAGTTGTTAGTGTAATTTTATCATCTTTCAACATATATCAAATTTATAAATGTCTTTATAATTTATAAATAATTATTTTCTTTCTTAGTCTCATACATGTTGTCAATATAATTTTATCGTCTTTGAACACATATCAATTTTATAAACATGTTTATTATTTATAAAAGATAATTTTGCTTTTTAGTCTCTTTGGGAAAATGTTACATGTTGTTGGTGTAATTTTATCGTTTTTCAACACATATCAATTGCATGAATATCTTTATTATTTATAAAAGATAAATTTGATTTTTAATCCCTACGGATAAACATTACATGTTGTCAGTGTAATTTTATCGCCTTTGAACACATATCAATTTTATGAATATCTTTATTATTTATAAAAGATAATTTTGCTTTTCAGTCCCTACAGGAAAAATTACATGATGTTGTCGTAATTTTATTGTCTTTTAACACATCAAATTTATAAATGTCTTTATTATTTAGAAATGATTATTTTGGTTTTTAGTTCCTACGAGAAAACATTACAAGTTGTGGGTGTAATTTTATTGTCTTTGAACATATATCAAATTTGTAAACGTCTTTATAATTTATACATAATTGTTTTCCTTTTTAGTCTCGTACATGTTGTCATTATAATTTTATCGTCTTTGAACACATATTAATTTTATAAATATGTTTATTATTTATAAAAGATAATTTTGATTTTTAGTCCCTTTGGGGAAACTTTACATGTTGTCGGTGCAATTTTATCGTCTTTGAACACATATCAATTTTATGAACATCTTTATTATTTATAAAAGATAATTTTACTTTTTAGTCCCTACGGAGAAATATTACATGTTGTCGGTGTAATTTTATCATCTTTAAACACATATCAATTTTATGCATCTATTTATTATGCTCAAACTTATTTGAATTTAACAGAAAATGAATATAATATAAACAAGTTTTTAATATATAGTAAACCATTTATGAATAAGATGTTTTCACACATGCGTAAAAACGAATAAGACTCGTGCGCACGCACGATAACTTGTTGCTTTTTTAGAAAAATTTTGTTGTTATTTATCTATCATTTTCAAAGTATAAGGTTATGCCCACCGGTCTAATGCAACCTGGTAACTGGATTCTAAAAGAACCGGTAGAAAACCGGTGTAGCCGGTCAAAAACCACCGGAACCGATGAAAACCAGTTGTCTTACGGTTTAGACCGATTCCAGAGAAATGCTACATTTGCAACATCCATTGCACAGAGTGAAAGGGGAAGAAGAAGAAGAAGAAGAGCTACAGCTAGATGAGATGAGAGAGAGAGAAACTCGAGAGTTAAGAGTCTCTTGAAGGAGAATGGAGGTGAGACAAAGAGAGACAATGAGAGGAAGAAGAAAAGTGGGGGAAAAGAAGTTAAGGGTCACAACTCAATGACTCATACTGCATGGGGAATTGGAAAAGTAAATGAGGTTAAGTGTATCTAGGGCTGAACATCGGTCGGTCGGATTGGGTTTGGGCCCAAAAACCCCAATCCGGCCCAAACCATGGATTGCATTTTGTGGCCCAATTTCGTCAATTGCTTCTGTCGGTTTTGGCGAGCTCGGTTGCACGGGTGGATCGGGTGGGTAGTTGCGGTTTCTGCGAGCATCAGAAGATCATAACCAAGTCAATCTTTTTTTCTTCAAAAAACTGCAAGAAAAATCCAATAAACACCATAGACAACCTAAATCCAAAAACAAAAAATACAAACCTTAATCTTTAGCGAAAAAACTGTGCGGGCATGTTCTTGAATCTTCGTCCCCCATCGTCGTGGCAAGACTCCGTCAACGCCATGGCCACAATAAGAGGATAAGGGAAAGGAAGAAGGAGGAGGAGAAGGGAAGATGGAGGTAGTGGCACTGCGCTAGGGTTTGAGTTGAGAGAGACAGAGAGAGTTTAGGGTAAGAAGAGCAAGTCTGTTGTCGCTGAGGCAAGAGGGCAAGGGAAGATGAAGGTAATGCCTAGCGGCGTTGCGCTAGGATTTGAGTTGAGGGAGACAGAGAAAGGTAGCCATTTAGGGTTAGACTGAGTGTGTGTGAGACTGTGTGTGGGAAACTGAGTGTGTGTGAGAGTTTTATGAAAGTGAAACGAAATGGAACGACGCATTTTGTCTCTCATCAGGCCTCACATAAGCGAAACGACGAAGCATCCCGCGTTTTGGTCATCATATGCTGGGTCGGTCGGCGGCAGGCTCCGACGGTAGAAAAAATGGAGCCCACACCTGCCCGTGTCAAACCATTCTCACCTTTTCTTCAACCCGCCGACCCGCTAATTCGATCGAACCCGCCCAATGCCATTGCGGGCGGGGCGGATTGCTCTGTTTTGGGCCGGGCCGGTAGATTTGTCCACCCCTAAGGTGTACTACTACTAAGCTACTTTCATTTTTTTTTCTATTTACGAAATCAATAGTTCTGATCATGAGATTGATTTCGTAAGCCGGTACCTGTTCTTGTTATTTTTATTATTTTTGCAACAAAAAAAAACTACTCCAATTTTTAACCATAAAGAAAAAAATAGCAAGATACCCGTGCATTCGCATGGGTCACTCTATTTTCCCGCATTTTTGAAATATACTTATTTATAAAAATAAATTTTTAAATTATGATAAATATATTTAGTAGTTTTAGTTTTTCTAAAAATGCAAAAAAATTGAGAGTATTCAAATAAAGAAAATAATTATATCGACAACATGTAATGTTTCCCCGTCGGGATTTAAAACTAAAATAATCGTTTATTAATAATAAAGAGATTTACAAAATTATTATGTGGTCAAAGGCAATAAAATTATACTAACATGTTATATTTCTCCGTCGAAATTCACAAAGCAAAAAAATCATTTAAAAAAATTTAAAAAAATTAAAAAATTGATATATGCTTAAAGGCAATAAAATTATACCGATAAAAATAATGTTTACCCGTCGGGACTCAAAATAAAAATAATCATTTATGAGTAATAAAGAGATTTCTAAAATTGTTATGTGCTCAAAGACAATGAAATTATACTGATAACATTTAATGTTTTCCTGTCGGGATACAAAAAGCAAAATAATCATTTATAAATAAAAAAACTATAAAATTGATATATGCTGAAAAACAGTGAAATTATACCGATAACTTGTAATGTTTCTATTCGAGACTCAAAAGCAAAATAATTATTTATAAATAATACAGAGATTTATAAAATTATGATGTGCTCAAAGACAATGAAATAATACCGATAACATGTAATAATTCCCCGTCGTTACTCAAAAACAAAATAATCATTTATAAATAATAAAAAAATTTATAAGATTATTATATGCTCAAGGACAATGAAATTATACCTATAAAATGTATTGTTTCCTCATCGGGACTCAAAAGTAAATAATTATTTATTAATAATAAAGAGACTTATAAATCTAATATGTACTCAAAGACAACAAAATTATACTGATAACAAATAATGTTATCACGTGAGGACTCAAAAGTAAGATAATCAATTATAAAAAATATAAATATAAGAAAAATAAAAAAAGTAAAAAAACACAAAAAAAAACAAAAAAATAATGGTCAAAGGCGATAAAAATATACCAACATGTAATGTTTCCTCGTCGATACTTAAAAATAAAATAATCATTTATAAATAACAAAGACATTTATGAAATTGATATGTGGTCAAAAGCAACAATAAAATAACAAAAAATAGGGTTTTCCCGTAAAGAAATTAGAAATTAAACACAAAAGTAATCATTTAGGGTTTTCTCGTAAAGATATTATAACAACATTTATAAAATTTGATACGAGTTCAAAGAAAATGAAATAAAAATACTAAAACATTTTAAAAAATGAATTATATTAAGAAAAAATAAAAAAATAAAATGTAAGAAACAAATCTCTGTAGGATCTCATAAATAAAATAGCCATTTATAAAATTAATTACATGCTCAAAGACAATAAAATTATGCCGACAACATGTTATGTTTCTCCACCTGAACGCAAAAGAAAAGTAATCATTTATATCGACAACATGTAATGTTTTCCTTATTGAGAATAAAAAATAAAACAATCATCTATAAATAATAAATAATAAAGACATTTACAAATTTTGATATGTGATCGAAGACAAAAATTATACCAACGGTATGTAATGTTCTCCTATTGTGACTTAAAAGTAAAATTATCATTTATAAATAATAAAAAAATTATAAAGATAAAATATAAAAATAAAAAATAAAAATTAAGAAAAATATGAAAAATTAAAAAGTAAACAAATTAAAAAAAAAAAAAAAATGAAATCAGAATATAAAAATTAAAATATAAATAAGGATATAAAAGAATTAAAAAATTAAAAAATTTGGAAATAAAAAAAATGAAAATTTTAAAAAAGGAAGAGAGAGTAAAAAGTGAACTCAAAAAGTGGAGGGAAGAGAGGGATAAAAGTTTTTGAAATTTGAGAATAGAGAAGAGAGAGGAGAAATAAAAGGGAAGATGTGAAGTTAAATTGACTATTCTATTCTTAAAATAATAAGGTGTCAAAATTTTAAAAATAGTTAGTTTAGTATTTTTGTTGGTAGTTTATTTTTTTTAAATTGAAATCGATGATATTGACAAACATCATAGTTATTTTTTCCAATTTTTTTATTCTTGGCACTTGCGTGAGCCATTGAACTTGGTACCGTCACCATAGGAGTATAGTTTTTTGCACTAGATGGATCAGACAAGAAAAAAAAGTCATTACTTTTGAATTGATGTATTTATATGCTAAATATTTATTCAAATATATTTTAATATTAGTATATACTTAATATTGTATATTAAAAATAAAAATTATTATTATTTAGTCATTTCCTGTTCAATTGCGGTTAAACCACAGTTAAACCATTTAACCTTGAAACAAATATTTTCACCGGTTCAATGACCGGTCTGGTTTTAAGAACATTGCCCTTAACTATTTATTACAGAAAAAGAGATAGTTGTAACATGGGTAATGAACAGTTAATGATATCACAACAGAAATACTGATAATTTTATTAAAAACAAAAAAAAAACTTTATTAATTTTCTGAATTAAACGATACTTCCAAAGGAATCGAGTCAATACCTATTTGAAAGATGAATTCGGATTCACGCAGTTACTGCTTGACACAGTGATTGTTTTGTATTGTCCGATTTTTGATCTGACGTCTCACGATCCGGTTTCAAAATTAAAGCTGAAATGATAGTCATCAAATCTCATTCGAACAGTTGTAATGGAGCTAATGCGTGAACTTCATTTTTTTTTTTTTATAGTAGGCAATCCGGATCCTTGAAAGATAGGCCAAAGGTATTCCTTCTATTCATGATACATCAAAAGTCAATAATCCTTTTTTTTTTTGGGTACATAGCCAGTAATCCTTTTTTTTTGCATCAAAATATGATGTAGAAGCATATGCGGACCTATGTGTTATCTATAGTGTGCACTTGTACCATCTGAAAATTAAAAATACTACTTATATCCTATAAAATGTATATTTTGACACCTCCCAAAATAATAATTTGCACCTGATACTCTCATCTAGTCACCTTTCATCTCATTCAGTTAGACCTAGTCATATATCTCTCTCAAAACTTAAAACACAACTCATTTCACTGTCTCACATCTCGACCAATTGTCCCTCCTGTTGGTGAATGTCATTTTCGGTCTCTATTTCGCCTTTTATAAGGTTCAAATTTTTTCAAATTTAGACTAAAACCCTAATCTGATTTCTCTATTAATTTTCTCTTATAGTTTTTTCTGTTGTAATTAGGTCTCTGTTAATTTGGTCTATGTTGATTTGTTATATTCTCTTGTAAATTTTTTTAATTCCGAAATCTTTCTATTTTTTTTAGTCCGAATTTTTTTTTTTGTATTATCAGAAATCATACTTTTGTTATTTTACAAGAAGAGTAAATATTTACTCATATTATTTTTAAAAAAAAAATGTGTTAGTGCTCTTATACGTGTTAACTCAGAGTCCTAATTCTGTCACTGTAAAAAAGGATTGGAGGTTATGACGTCCATTCGTGTCTGAGACAGTTACCCTTTACTTAGGTCGTATGCTCATGGAGTAACAAGCCATCTGAAATTAATGTGGCTATATATTAGTCGAATGCAATTCCGCTCTTCAAGATTGTTCTTTAGGTGCCCGGAAGATAATCGTTTCAAAAAATAAAATAAATAATATTAATACTGAGCCTGCATTTTATTGGACGCGATCTACAATCTACACTTTTTTTCCGAAAGAAAATGACATTTCCAGCTGTCAAGACTAGTGATGTTATACAAATCTTGTGCTTGACTTTGGGGTATGGTTTTGTACTTTTGTGCCCCTTTGTCTAGCTTTTTCCCATTTTTTACCATAAATAGAAAAAAACAACAGACATCATAACTATTTCTCCCTTTTTTTTGGCAATTGTGTGAGCCAATGAACTTGGTGCCGTCAATATAGGAGTATTGTTTTTTTTTTTCAAAAGTAGTAATAATAAAAATATGATTTTTCAATCATGTATAAAGTTGTAAAAATTAAAAAATCTAAAATAGGAAATTTATATTGAAATATATGTATTTTATATTAAATACTAAACTTTTTAATAAATAATTATTATTTTCAATAAATAATTACTATTTTTATATTTTTTAACATGTGCAACATTGCACATGATAGAAAAATCCATGAAAATAACATGAACGTGAACTAGCTTACGAAATCAATCTAACTATTGATTTCGTAAATATTAAAAAAAATGACATTAGCGTAATAGTAGTACACCTAACCTCATTTACTTTTCCAATTCTCCATGCAGTATGAGTTGTGACCCTTTATTTATTTATTTATTTTCTCACTTTTCTTCTTCATCTCATTTTGTCTCACCTCTATTCTTCTTCAACGGACTCTTAGTTCTCAAGTTTCTCTCTCTCTCTCTCTCTCTCTCATCTCATCTCATCTTCCTTTTTCACTTTGTGCAATGGATGTTGTAGATGTAACAAAGTTTTCAGGCGATAATCTTGCCCTTAGCAGCACCGCAACGAATCAAATTTATCCACAAAGAAGAAAAAAAAATAGCATTTCTTAGAATCGGTCTAAATCGTAAGACAGCCAGTTTTCACCGGTTCTGGCGATTTTTGACCGGTTACGTCAGTTTTCTACCGGTTCTTTTACAATCCGGTTACCAGGTTGCATTAGACTGGTGGACATAACCTTCTACTTTGAAAATGTGAGATAAATAACAACAAAATTTTTCTAAAAAACTAGCAAGTTACCGTGCGTGCGCATGGGTCTTATTCGTTTTTACGCATATGTGAAAACACCTTATTCGTAAATGGTTTACTATATATTTAAAAACTTGTTTATACTATATTCATGTTCTGTTAAATTCAAATAAGCATGAGCATAATAAATAGATATATAAAATTGATATGTGTTCAAAGATGTTGGTGAGCTAAGGGACGTTGAAGGAGTGCAAGTTGGAGGTCATGGTTTCGAATCCAGGAAACTAACAATTCTAACAACTAACATTTGCTATAAAAAAATGATAAAATTACATCGACAACATGTAATGTTTCTTCGTAGGGACTAAAAAGAAAAATTATGTTTTATAAATAATAAAGATATTCATAGAATTGAAATGTGTTTAAAGACTATAAAATTACATCGACAACAAGTAATGTTTCTACATAGGGACTAAAAAACAAAATTATCTTTTATAAATAATAAAGATGTTCATAAAATTGATATGTGTTCAAAGACGATAAAATTGCACCGACAACATCTAACGTTTTCTCAAAAGGAATAAAAGTAAAAAAGCAAAATTATCTTTTATTAAAAATAAACATATTTATAAAATTTATATGTGTTCAAAGACGATAAAATTACAATGACAACATGTACGAGACTAAAAAGAAAAATAATTATTTATAAATTATAAAGACGTTTATAAATTTGATATATGTTCAAAGACAATAAAATTACACCCACAACTCGTAATCGAACTAAAAAAACAAAATAATCATTTATAAATAATAAAGACATTTATAAATTTGATGCGTTAAAAGATGATAAAATTACAACGATAATATGTAATTTTTTCCCGTAGGAACTAAAAAGCAAAATTATCTTTTATAAATAATAAAGATATTCATAAAATTGATATGCGTTAAAAAATGATAAAATTACACCAACAAAATGTAATGTTTTCCCGTAGGGATTAAAAAGCAATATTATCTTTTATAAATAATAAAGATATTCATGCAATTGATATGTGTTGAAAGGCGATAAAATTACATCGACGACATGTAACATTTTCTCAAAGGTACTAAAAAGCATAATTATCTTTTATAAATAATAAATATATTTATAAAATTGATATGTGTTCAAAGACGATAAAATTACACTGATAATGTGTACGAGACTAAAAAAGAAAATAATTATTTATAAATTATAAAGATATTTATAAATTTGATATATGTTCAAAGATGATAAAATTACACCCACAACTTGTAATATTTTCCCGTAGGAACTAAAAAACAAAACAATCAGTTATAAATGATAAAGACATTTATAAATTTGATATATGTTTAAAGACAATAAAATTACGACGACAACATGTAATGTTTCCCCGTAAGTACTAATAAGCAAAATCACCATTTATAAATAATAAACACATTTATAAATTTGATATGTGTTAAAATACGACAAAATTATACCCACAACATGTAATGTTTCCACGTAGGGACTAAAAAAGAAAATAATTATTTATAAATAATAAAGATATTTATAAATTTGATATGTGTTAAAAGTCGATAAAATTACAACGATAACATGTAATGTTTTCTCGTAGTGATTAATAAGCAAAATCACCATTTATAAATAATAAACACATTTATAAATTTGATATGTGTTAAAAGACGATAAAATTACAACAACAACAACAACAACAACGTATAATGTTTCCCCGTAGAATTGAAAAACAAAGTAATTATTTATAAATAATAAAAATATTTATAAATTTGATGTGTTAAAAGACGATTAAATTATAATGACAACATATAATATTTCTCGGAGGGATTAAAAAAAAATAATTATTGATAAATAATAAAGGTATTTTTGCTCTGCTTATAAAAAAAGACATTTTTGCTCTAATAAAAAATGAAACAAATAAAAAAATAAAAAGAAAAGAAAGTTAAGAAAATTATAAAAATAGAATTCAAATTAAAAACCACAAATTAAAAAATAAAAAAGGTAAAAAGAAAATTATAAAAATAGAATTCAAATTAAAAACCAAAAATTAAAAAATAAAAAAGGTAAAACAACATTAGGAAAAAGTATATTAAAATGAGAGTATAAAATAAAAAAATAAGAAAAATAAAAAAGGGCATAAAAAAGATTAAAAAGATAAAAAAAAGTTAAAAAATAAAATTAAGAAAAAAATAAAAATAAAAAATAAAAAATAAAAAAAAGAATTTTAAAAAATAAAAAAGTAATAATAAAATAAAAAGTAATAATAAAATAGTAAAGTTTTTGAAGGACTGAAAGGTTCAAAATCCTTGTTTTAGTAATAGATGAATAATAAATAAACACTTAAAAAGAACGAACGTGGTTTATACCAAAAAAAAAAAAAAAAAGAACGAACGTGGTTAAAAAAGCGGGCTACAACCAATGTAGTTGATGTCACGCGATTGTCGGGAAGAACAACAGTAATGTCCACATCTTTTTTAACCGTACGGATTTTTTTTTTTATTCGGAAAGAAGTGTACTCTTTCCCTTTAACCGGCAGAATACTCGTGCATCCGTACGGATCGTGTCGTGTTGGTTGTAATGAATATTTTTAAAATATTTCTATGTAATCAAATTGAATATCAATTGCTATGTCTTTTGACCTGACATATTTTAATACAGTAGTTCTTATACCAATTTTAATAACATCTTTCTGAACCGTCTCTATGCATTAATAGCTAAAACAATATTAAAGCTAAATTAAATACATTTATAAATTTGATATGTGTTTAATGATGATAAAATTACACCAGAACATGTAATCTTTCCTGTAGGGACTAAAAAGCAAAATAATCATTTATAATAAAATTATACCGACAATATGTAAGGTTTTCCCATAAGGACTAAAAAAACAAAATAATTATTTATAAACGATAAAGACATTTGCAAATTTGATATATGTTCAAAAACGATAAAATTACACTCATGACATGTAATGTTTTCCCGTAAGGTCTAAAAAACAAAACAATTATTTACAAATGATAAAAACATTTATTAATTTGATATGTGTTAAAAGACGATAAAATTGCACCCACAATATGCAATGTTTCCCCGTAGAGACTAAGAAGCAAAAATATCATTTATAAATAATAAAGACGTTTACGCTCGTATAAAAAATAAACATTTTATGTTTCTCCGTCTGGACCCAAAAGAAAAAAATTATTTATACCGATTGTATGTAATGTTTCTTCCCATTAAGAGTCAAAAGTAAAATAATCATCAATAAACCATATATAATAAAAATATTTATAAATTTTTATGTTATGCCGACAACATTTTATGTTTCTCCGTATGTACCCAAAAGAAAAATAATTATTTATACCGATAGTATGTAATGTTTTCTCCCGTTAAGAATCAAAAGTAAAATAACCATCTATAAAAAATATATAATAAATATATTTATAAATTTTGATACGTGATTAAAGACGATAAAATTATATTGACAATATGTAATGTTTTCTTATTGAGACTTTAAACGAAAATAATTATTTATAAATAATAAAAAAATTATAATAATAAAATATAAAAATATAGAAAAAGAGAAATAGAAAGAAATATTAGAAAGAAGAAGTTGACAAAAAAAAAATAGAAAGAAGAAAGACAAGAGTGAGGGTGTGAGAGAAGAAAGAGAGAAAGAGAAAGAGTATCACGTGAGAGAGAAAAAAGAGAAGAGAGAGGAAAAAAGTGAAAGGTGAGAGAGAAAAAGGTAAAAGTAGGTAAAAAATTAATTTTCTTATGTGTATTTAATTTTTATTTTGATTTATTTTTATTTAGATTGACATATTTACCCCTTTAAAATGATAGGTGACATAAATATGATAGTCTAGTTTAGTAATTTTGCAAGCCCTTTGTATTCTTATATTAATAGTAGATAATAGATATTGAATGTCGTTTAAATTATTTTATAAAGTTTAAGAAACACAATAACTAAGTTAATGAGTGTAATAATTTTACAAAATTTTTCTTATTAATTATTAGGTATTAATTATTGTCATAAATATATAGTGAAGTATAATAGCTTGAGAGTGATGCACATAATATTAATTCAGGAATAAAATTGAAATAAAATAATTAATATTACATTAAAAAAATAAAACAATATTTATTTTTTTTAAATTTCTTTTCTAAAACGACAATTAATTTGAAACGGAGGAAGAAATATTATTATGATTAATGAAGCTAAAGTTTTGAAGTACCCATCCTACGTGATTATATGTACAAGTAGTGTACTGATGCAATAAAGGGCAGCAATGATCATTCAATATATTTAAAACATTTTTTATGGGCGAGGATTAAGTTATTTTCGGAATAACTCTTGGCATAGTTACTCGGTTTAATATAGACATGAAACTTTACAGATCAAACCATTGAATATTATCATATTAAATTAATGATCATACACACAAAATTTAAAATAAAATGGACATCTGTAGTTATGTAATCTTATAGTCGACATTTACTTATATTTTTAAAATTCATATTGTACTTTCAACTGAATTTTTTTTGATGAAATATCAAATAGTTTTAAAATTTTATGAATTTTTATGGAGTTGATCATTTACTCAATATGAACTGTTAATTTGATGTTAGATCGGTGAAATTCAACGTCTACAATTAGTTATTAAACGAGGTACCTATACCAAGAGTGACTCATGGAGTAACTCGATATCCACTAATTTTTAATTATTTAATCTAATTTTGTTATCTCAGTTAGTGTTTTAAAAACATTCATTAATATTCTCTTGATTACCACAAAAATAATTAATAGAAAATATTTATTTCAATAAAAATATATTAAAATATTTATGTTTGCTTTATAAAATAACTAAAACTATTTTATATATTATATTAAATATTATTTTTTTGGTATGAAATATTAAATATTCTTGACCTATTAGCTAAGCCCTGTAAAGTAGGATTTGATTACTCCAAAATTTTAATATTTTAACACACACACACACACACACAGATATATATACACGAGTAACTCTTGACATAATTATTCCGTTTAATAACTCATTGAATACATTGAATTTCACCAATTAGAGATTCTTATTGAGTACACCAACTCTACAAATTTTCATAAAATTAAAACTATTTCACACTTCATCAAATAGCTTTAACTTAACGTATAATAAGTTCTTTAAAATATAAATAAATGTCAACTATAAGATAACATAGCTACGAATTTCTAATTTAATTTAAATTTAGCATGCATAGTCGTTAATATAATATGATAATATTCAACGATTGTATTAATGAAATTCAATTATATTAAGTTATTAAGTGGAGTAACTATGTCAAGAGTTACTTTTAGAGTAACTTGATCACACACACACACACATACTAACACCAAAAAATAATTGGTCATATCATGTAATGGGTCACTCGGCTGAAATGCAAGTATTCGCTGATCATCTGAATTACGATTAGCTGAATCCATATCAGCTGAATTAAGATTGACTAAATCTCGATTGGCTTACTTAAGATCGACTAACTCATGATCGACTAAATCAAAGATAGGCTGATTAAGATCTGTTGGACCAAACACAGCTACTCTGAGAAGTGTTACACTCTGCCTCGACAATGCGTTATTTTATAATAATGGCACACACATATAAAGTAACAACACATGATTTTATTTATTATATCAGAGTACGCAAAGTATGGTGTACAAACACACATAGAAATATAAACACTACACCCACAAGGGGTGAAAAAACCTAGGACACACTGGCCGTGATACCACTGTATACTAAACATCTGGACATTGCTCCTAGGCAGCTATATCATTTGCGGTCACCTCCGCTAGGCCTCGCTCCCCAGAAGTAACCTCTAAGCACAGACTTCTCTTATTCGTCTTCTATTCATCATATAATTATAGAAATACACAAGAAATGAAGGGGTAAGAAATCTGTCAATCACCAATAAGCAGGAAAATAGAGTAGAAAAGTAGCAGTCAACATGCACACGACAACGAATCATCAAGAATAGCAGCCATCGACATCACTGACAAGGACTGACACACCACTGAACACACAAACCACACCACTGATACCACACACTGACACAGATTGATCATCAGTCCATCACACGCCCACTACCGATCACTAGCCTCAGGGCACAAGAGGGATGACACATATATATACGTTGGTTGTCCCAGGAACACATCTTGATACGCTGCCATCCCTGATCATCGGAGTAAGGTACCGTCCCCGTGCACAAGGACAACATCCCCAAACACAAGGAATGACCAAGATTGTCCACCCGTCGGACGTGGAGTCCTGAAGCCTCGTCGGGATGACAAAGCCTTACTCAATCTATCCCCAAGGTCAACAACATGCTCCAAACTACTCCGTACCTTCGATCCGATCACCAGTCCTCAGGTAAACTATCATTGAGTACACCGAACCGACTATCACCGCTGACAAACAGAGTATCGAAGATAATACCTTGCTATTACCGTCTAGGGATTCACAATCCTCTAATGAGAGGGCGTCACCCTTGACACTATGACCATACACTACTCATCTCACTCACAAGTAACATAATTATTCCATCAGTATGTTATAGATATCATCACATCAATGAGAATATCAATAGTCATAATTCAATCATGTGCAAACCATCAATCATCCTCCATTGGTGTATAGATTAGCCCTAATGTCGCGAATGCGACTATCAACTAATCATGTTATGAACCAAGTAGGCATGTAAGTCAAGCAAGCACACAAATCACATCAAGCAAAACCTATGTTGGTTGATAGGTCCACAGTGACTATCCTTAGCCACCGCAAACCGTAACTCCTCTCCTAAGGTGTTGCTGATATCAACCTCTAGTAGGGTTTGAGGTCCTCTACGCATGCTAACAGTAATATCCTACTACATGTTTTCTGTAGTAATTGATGTATATTCCCCCTCACCTGACACTCCTAGCTAGGCTTCTATTAGAAAATCTTGACCCTCGACCCCTACTCGTGCTCCTACCCTAGGCTACTCCTCTGTGTCTCACTCTTCTCTCAACCCCGAGGATTGCCTACTAAGAGCTTTCTAATGCATAGGATCCTCACTCGAGGCAAGTGCAGAGCATACTTACCCTTTAGTGGTCCTCTGACTTCTTTCTCAATCTCGAGGATTGCCTACTAAGAGCTTTCTGATGCACAGGATCCTCACCTGAGGCAACTGCAAAGCATACTTACTCCTTAGAGGAGGTTCGTAGAGAGAAAGCCTAGAGATAAGAGGATTTGGTGCAAGAAATGAAGGAAGGGTGAGCACCTATTTATAGGTGAGTTCTGACCCCATCGCGTCGCGATTGCCCCATGTGTAGGTACCGTCGCATCGCGATGGTACCCCTACCTTTACACATGTCGTAATCTGAACGGAGACAGGTGCCATACATTATCACATCGCGATGGTTTCCTTTCACAGGTACTGTCGCGTTGCGATAGTACCTATAGGAAAATATCTGTTTTTTCTTCTTCTAGAAGCTTCTAGGGGGTTCTACACCCTTCCAGGGGTATTTTGGTCCTTTTAGGGTTTCTGGACTTTTTCAAAGGTTTATGGGCCCCACTTTAAGCCTATTTTATCCCTAATTAAGGTTTTTTAACTCTCATTTATCACCTAATTACTTACCTAATTACGTTTCTAACATCAACTTGAGATTATTGGAAATCTAGGATGTTACAAGAAGCGGCGGATCAGCCAAAATCAGCCAGAACCGGCTGCTAAGTCAAAATGGGCTTGGAGGCTGTTAATTAGGTCTTGATGGGCTCGTGTGAATATTAATTAAGGGCCCAAGATACTATAATTATATTTAGAAAAAGGAAATAACATGGAATGACAAAGTCAAAGTGCAGTAGCAACTTTATTAAATTTTTGGGATGAAGATTAAAGGTGGTTTTGGAGAGAGAACATGAAGATATGGAGTGACCACTGAAATCAAGGGCTAATCATTTAAAAAACGTGTTCTCACACCCTTAAACATAGGAACGTGGAGAATATGGTCAAATAATGGGAAGTTAGCCGATGAAGTGGATTTTGGCCCACAACTTAGCCGATTGAGCACATATATGAATTACATGAGCTGATTAAGTCAATAACGTGCATGAAAGCCTATTTCTTTAAAAGTAAGGTCATTGAGGGCGTGGTCAACTGATATGACAGTTAATAAGTTATTTGACCAAGTGGTTTTAGGGTGTAGCTTAGTTGATTAGGTAGTTACCTATATTTTGTTGTTAGCCATAATTTTATATGATGTAATATGTGAGTTAATGGGTTAAGAACGTCATAAACAATGCTAGTTTTTATATTTATCTTTTGTTTAGGTTTTCCTTTATCGCTTTTAATCCTTTATCTTTTATGCAACATTAGTTTAGTCGCTCATCCTTATACACTAGATGCTCTTTGTAGTAGTTTAGGAACCCGAGTCTTTTTCTCGACGTAATCGCATGATCAAAAAGGGGAATCAAGTTAGTTGACTTATTGACTAATTAGCTAGACAAACGGCTAGTTTGACTAAACACTAAATTTGCACAAGCTCAACAATATAAAATATTAATATATACATAAGTATATTAATACTTCCACCGTCCCTTAATATAGTATCTCTTTGGCCATTTCACGCATCTTAAAAAAGTGGGTTTTGTTAGTTATTAGTATTAAATTTGTACAAAATGTGTGTTATTTTTCACAAGTTACTCTTCTCATCTTCCAAGACTATTAAGAGAGAGAATTAATATACCTTGATATATGAGGTAATTTTATAAAAAAAAATTAATGCACTTTGGTCTTTAAAAATAGTCTTATATTAAAGGACAATAAAATTTTACAAAAATGTCTCATATTAATATTAATGGATGGACCCGGAGGGTATGTACTTTCCTGTTTTCCTCTTTAAACTGTGGTGCTCATTTTATGATAGCGGAATCCAATAAGCAGGCATCAAGGACACCAGCTATAAATGCGGGTTGGTTGATGGTAGTTTCCTTCCATCTTTTCACTCGCATTACGCACTAAGCAATAAGCATTCGCGGAGAGGATAAATAGCTATATGATATATTATTATATATTTTATATATATAATAATATATCATATATTTTATATATATGATATATTATTATATATTTCCTGTTATCTTCATCGTCTATATATTATTATATATTTATATATTACTATATGATATATAAATAACTATATATTTTATATATATAAGGCTTGCTTAAACCCAAATCTCACACGTAGAAAAGCATCTCAATTTGAGAGATACACACACACACACACACAGAGATGGAGTTCGTGGCAAATCAATGCCCTTTGTTGGGTGGTTCATTTGGGAATTTCATTGAAAGGGTCAAACGAGTTGTCAGCGTCGTCGTCTCTGTCATCATTGGCAACATCTTTTCTGCTATCTTGACCTTCTGCTTTGCATTTGGTACGTAGTATAGTATAATCCCATTCTCGATCTCTTCACATGTTTTTTTTCCCTCTCAATGCTTTCTGCTGAATTTTTCTTTGCCAGTAGGTAGTGCGGTGTGTGCGCGCGCGCGCGCAAGTACGAGGTTGTCTTTGAATTTGTCGTTTGAGACAAAAATGCACATTTTTGTTTTGTTTCTGGGGAAAAAATGAAAACAATTGGGTGTGGGTCTGTGTTGGACAGTTTTGCAAATTGCATATGTTGTTTTACATATGTTTTCCGGTATCTGTTTTCAAAATTATCCAAAGTTGTGATTTTTTTTTTAAATTAAATTAAATTCCATGTTGTAACATATATTTGGGGTTATTAAGGTTTTGATGGCTTGTTTTATTGGCAGTGGGCACATTGTTAGGGGCTATGACTGGAGCCTTGATAGGGCAAGAGACAGAGAGTGGTTTCATTCGAGGTGCTGCTGTTGGTGCCATGTCAGGAGCTGTTTTCTCCATTGAAGTCTTTGAATGTTCTCTTGATCTTTGGCAATCTGACGAATCTGGAATTGGCTGTCTCTTATACTTGGTCAGTCACACATGGTTTCAAAAACAATCGCTGAGATTTGAAATTTTGAATGTTGTGCATTCTAATAATAATTTTGAGTTGTTATTGTATGCAGATTGATGTTATGACTAGCCTAGTGAGTGGAAGACTTGTGCGTGAAAGGATAGGTCCAGCCATGTTAAGTGCTGTCCAAAGTCAGGTAAACTGTAATTTGCTTTGCGATCCAATTTAAGCTTTGAGACAGAAATTTGGTTATGCACTTGTATTACCTTGTTTATATGCCTTTTTCTCTTCCTTTTCAGCTGGGTGGTGATGATATGAGCTTTGATGAGGTTCAAAACATCTTTGACATTGGGGGTGCCGGGGGTTTATCAGGAGCTTCAGTTGAAAAGATCCCAACAATCACAATCACAAGTGACAACAATGTTGATGCTTCTGGTGATAGAGTTTGTTCAGTTTGTCTTCAGGTTTGTTAATGTTTATGGTCCATTCCCCCCCCTTCTTTAAATTTATGTAATTGTCTATACTTGATGTGTTGTTAACAAGGTTTAAAATAAAGGATTCTCGCCGCAATTTGGGCCGCGACATCAAAAAAATTTATGACTCTGCGATCAGATTGAGGTCGTATCGGTCACATTTGACTGCGATTCTTAACAATATCAAATATCGCAACACGACTTCGACCGCGATTTATAAACTTGATTGTTAAGCTTATGTATTTTGAAATTGAAGTTGTGAATTTGTGAAATTTCAGGATTTCCAGGTTGGAGAGATAGTTAGAAGCTTGCCTCATTGTAATCACATGTTTCACCTACCTTGCATTGACAAGTGGCTCATCAAGCATGGCTCTTGCCCATTATGCCGGAGGGATCTGTAATTTTGTACTATATGCAAAACTTCACACCGTCAAAATAGGTTCTATTCTATCATTGTGTATAAGCGCATTTACTTTTAGGAACATATACTTGGTTAGTAGGAACCAACCAAATCCATCCCGTGACATTTATGAGTGGCATCATTGTAATAAGTTAGTGGAAAGAAAATTTTGACATAAATCAGTTTGCATTACTTTTGTGTGTGTGTGTATATATATATATTGTTATAAATAATATATGTGTAGATGTCCATCTCCATTGTGTTTCCATATTCCCTAGCTCCTATAATTCCCATGAGTAAAAGACATTCACTCTCATAAGTTATTGTTTTCAATTTGTATATGTTAATATCACATTATGTGAGGCCCTTAATGGGTTTGTGAGTTACAAGACTTGTGTCCTATAAACAGAACTCATGTAGCATTGTAAAGGACGCACTTTAAAGAGTATAATACAAAGTCTTTCTTCTTCTCTCTTCTCACTTTCTCATTTATCTCTATTCTTCTAATATCTTGTTCTTATTTTTGGTTTATTTTATAACACGTTATCAGCACCAAGCTCTAACCGATTGAAATCTAAAGCTTCGAGGATATTATTATGGGAAAGGATGATGCATAGTACGAGAATCTATCATATGAGTAATGACTTCATCAGTTTGGAGATTGTAATGAAAGGTTTTTGTTTCTTCTCTTTGGGCGATCATATCCTTTCTTATTGTCTTATTTTTCATGTTACTTTTAGTATGAAAACCTTTTCGTGTTTCATCCATAGAAAATTTATGATCAATTTTGTTTAACCAACACAATTATCATTTTATTCTTTTATTGAATATGTTACTAATCTTGATAATTTTTAGAAGAAATTACTATTCGAGCATCCCTGTAGGATTGTACAAAACAATGATTTATAAGAAGAATTTGTAGCATAGTTAGTTCCTGAAGAACTAAACCTTTAATTGATTTTTTTTGTTACTCGTGATAATTTTCTGGAAGAAATTATTATTTAACAATCCCCGAAGGATTAGTTAGACAAAACCAATGATTATTCTTGGTAATAACTTGTATGAAGATTTATGGTATAATTCCTGAAGAACAAGGTCTTTAAAATTTAAAAGATCTATTTGATCTTAATATATTTTGAAACAAATGAAAGTGAGAGAAAATCTTATGTCTCTTAAATATGCTCCTGAAGTGGCAAAAATGGAGAAATATTTCGAAGTAATATTTTCTTCAAATAGAATTTCTCCACTTGTAAATACTAGTGAAACGAAAATTATTGGTTTATAGAATTTGCAGTAGAATTGAATAATTGTTATAGTGTGCACAACTATTGATTTGAGAATCAAAGGGTTGAATAGAAATGATGACTATTCAAGTTAGCAATGCAATAGTGCTTCAGAAAAATGAAATGCACTATGGATGTTTTATAATATTGAAGTTCTGGACAATGTCTTTTATTAAAATGGCTTTATTAGTAAAAGCAATAAAACCACTACAATCAACACACTGTCTATAGTGCAACATTAAAAGGAATGAAACACTTCAATATATTCATATGATCGAAATCTAAGTGGTGCATGTACGTTGCAACAGAGGAATAAAATACTTCAATGTCTTTTATGGAGATTCAAGATGCATCTATGTTGCACCAGAGAAATAAAAGACTTCAATGTCTTTTATGGGAAAATATTTCCAAGAATATTTCTAATTAAGTTTATGCATTATTGTGATTGAATTCAATAATGAGATATTGATGAAAAAGTACAAAGTTCATCTAATGGATTGAACTCCATTCCCAGAAGTGAATGTTTATTATTATAATTTTGAGTACGACAAAGGTCGTGGTTACGTTTTCCCTATCCAAATATTTCATGATGATATATAGTTATCCAAGGGGGAGTCGTGTAAACATTCATGTATTGCATATGATGGATGACTATATTCATTAGACATTAAGAGATAAAATTTCATGAAGAATGAATGAGAAGAATTAGTGGTATGATTACTTCCTGAAGAAATACACCTTCTTTTGTTATTATTTCCTTTGTCTTCTTAATCCTCTTCTTCTCTTCTCTTTTATTCTATTTACAACACGTTCGAAGTATTTCAATATAACACTTGAAAAGAGTGAACAATTATTTTAGCAAATGAAATGCTTATTGATAAAAGAAGTATTTGAGTTTTGGAAAAGTTATTCGAAGTTACAATAATCTTATTATTATGATCTATCTTTTGGTTTTGTTGAATATGAGTTAGTATTCAAATTTTGCTTACGAAAATTATTTATTTGATCATAGACTTACAGATTATATGTATTTGTATATGTCTATTTTGTTAAATATTTTGAAGGAAAGTTTTATTATTTGACTGATGAAAGAAAATTATTTATTTACTTTGATTTATTTGATTGATTAAATAACTTGATTTATTTGATTGATTGATTTATTGATTAAATTTAAACCAGAAGTTTACGTATGATAATAAGTTTGTTGTTTGGCATGACCGGTTGGACCATCCCGGTCTATTGGGATGCAAAAAATAAAATTCACGTAGACATCCATTGAAGAACCAAAAGATTCTTCAATTCAATAAATTCTCATGTACTACTTGTTCCCAATGAAAGTTAATATTCGACCATCACCAACAAAAATGGGAAGTGAATCTCTCACATTTTTATAATGTATACAAGGTGATATATGTGGACCATTTAGATATATTATGGTTATAATTAATGCATCAACTAAATGGTCACATGATTGTTTATTATCAACTTGCAACCAGGCGTTTGCGAGATTGCTTACTCAAGTAATTTGACTAAGAACTCATTTTATATATTATCCAATTATGAAATGTTGGTGAGTTCTCATCTCAGCTCTTTAATGAGTATTGTATGTATATTGGGGTTGATATTGAACATTCTGTAGCATATGTTCCTACAGAAAATGGACAAGGTAGTCGCAAGACTAATACTTATGGGATGAAAACTTTCAATTTCTACTTGGGGACATATAATCTTGCATGTTGCAACATTGATTCGCATCAGGCCAACAAATTATCGCAAATCCTCCCCTTTACAATTGGCTTTTGGTGAAGAACCTAGTATTTCCCATCTAAGAATTTTTGGATATGCAGTGTATGTTCCAATCGCTCTACCACAACGCACAAAGATGTGTCCTCATAGAAGGTTGGGAATATTTTTTGGATATGAATCCCCATCTATACTAAAGTATCTTGAACCAAAAATGGGAAATTTATTTATAGTTTGATTTGTTGATTGTTATTTTGATGAATCAATTTTCCCAATATTAGGGGGAGAGAATAAGCAGCTGGAAAAATAGATTGGTTGGAATGCATTATCGTTAATCCTATCTTGATCCTTGTACAAAACAATGTGAACCAGAAGTTCAAAAGATAATTCATTTGCAATGCTTAGCAAACCAATTACCAAATGCATTCACTAAGATGAAAACTTTGATTAAATCTTATACACCAGCTGCCTGCAATCAAAATTGATGTCCCTAATGGACAATCTGACATTGCAAGTGAGTCTTAACCATGCATGAAGCGTGGTAGACCTGTCGGCTCCAAAGGTATATAAAAAAAAATCATCAAACAAGAAAAGGAGCTAAAAAGCAAGATGGCCCCCAGTGAGGATATGGAAACTCTAAAAGAATTCTCAGATATAATTGATTTTTTAGTCCCATAAGAGACCAATTAGGCACCTGAAATTTGTGAAAATAAAGAGATCTCAATAAATTATGTTATGAATGGAATACGATAGAACCGAAATGAAGTTAACGTTGACAATGTTTTTTGCATATAATATAACGCTAAATGTGATAAATGATAATTAGGATCAAGAACCAAAGTCTATTAAGGATTATAGACAAAACAATGATTGACCAAAATGGAAAGATGCTAGTGAAGCGGAATTAAATTTGCTTTGCAAGCGAAAAGTTTTTAGACTTGTAGTCCGAACACCTAAAGATGTGAAGTCAGTTGGATACAATTGATTTTTGTTCGAAAACAAAATCAGAATGGTGAAATTGTGAGATACAAAGCATGACTTGTTGCTCAAAGGTTTTCACAAATAATTGACAATGATTTTAAAGAGATATATTTATCAGTGGTGGATGCAAGTACTTTTTGATATTTAATTATATTGATAGCACGTGAAGGGCCTCAATTACATCTAATGCATTTGAAGGTCGAACTCGAAAATGATCTCTACCAGGAAAATCCCTGAAGGATTAAAGATATAAAGATATATCTTTAAAAGAAATATTTTTGGAGGACAAAGTTTTGTCTCGACCTGTAGATCGAACAATTTGAATTTTTGTCTAACAAGTTGTAAAAAACTAGTTCTTAAATGACTCATAATAAATTATATCTATTGTGTACATGAGTTGTGTGTCAAGAAGATAACAAATATCTTGGTCCTGAAGACCATAACTTAGTGCTATAAAAGTATACAACATATTGTTAAATGTTATATGGCTTATACAATAATATTTTTGTGATACTTATTAGTAAGATATAGTTCATCACCAACTAAAAGGCATTGGAACAAAGTGAATTATATATTTTTATATATTTTCACAACACAATTGATACAATTATTTCATTTATATGAATATATGTTCAACTAACTAACCATGCAGATGCAAGACATTTTTCTGATCCAGAAGAAGTCAGATCCCAAACATGTTATTATTTACATGTGATGATATTGATACATCATTACGATCACGAAGAAAATCTATAGTTATCACTTCTTCATATCATCCTCAAATAATAACTCAAAGAAGTCCTGAAGATAATACTACTTGCGAAGCTCAGTTGAAAGAAGGATATATCACAAGTGGCAGAACAAAGTATATTGCTTCAAATACTTCAGAGGAAGAAAATCAGAATGCTGGAATTCATATTCTTAAATGATGCTTCTAACAGGGGGAGAAAACTGTACTCTTTTTTCCTTCGTCATGGATTTGTTCCATTGGGTTTTCCTGGCAAGGTTTTTAATGAGGCAGTCTCTACACACAAGATATTGTACTCTTTTTCCTTCACTAGGATCTTTTTCCCACCGAGTTTTTGCTAGTAAGGTTTTAATAAGACATATCCTTAATGGACATCCAAGGGGGAGTGTTATGAATAATATATGTGTGGATGCCCATCTCCATTGTCTTTCCATATTCCCTAGCTCCTATAACTCCCATGAGTAAAAGACATTCACTCACATAAGTTATTGTTCTTAATTTGTATATGTTAATGCCACATTATATGAGGCCCTTAATGGGCTTGTGAGTTACGAGATTTGTGTCCTATAAATAGGACTCATATAGCATTGTAAAGGATGCACCTTAAAGAGTATAATACAAAGTCTTTCTTCTTCTTTCTTCTCACTTTCTCCTTTATCTCTATTTTTCTAATATCTTGTTCTTATTTTTGGTTTATTTTATAACATATATATAAATATGGCCATTTTTCAACTTGGAACGATAGACATGAAACCAAAATCTAAGGAGCAGTTATGAAATTAATGTTCAGTTTATTTGTTGGGGTTCCGTTGGTGTAAGGTGGTTTTTTGTTTTTTGTTTTTTGGGGGGGGGGGGGTACAGTACAGTGGGTCAGGGGTGTTGTTTTTTTTATAGCAAATGTTAGTTATTAGTAATTGTTAGAATTGTTAATTTCGTGGATTTGAACTCGGGACCTCCAGCTTGCACTCCTTCAGCGTCCTTTAGCTCACCAACCGAGCTACCTACTTGGTCGGGGGGTGTTGTTATTGTTAGCACTGCCATGTGGTTCAGGTTATTTTTAGGAAATCGATTCCCTGAATTTCACTGAATTTATTTCCTTTGTAGTCTTCTGTATTTAGTTTATTTCCAGGGTCTTCTTCGTTTTTGCATCATCCCACACATCTCTCTTCAATCTCTTTCATACCGTAAGACTAAATGCAGGACTCTACATTCAATCGCAGGGAATCCAGATCCGTAGTTTTGTCTAAGGATAAAACTATTTCACTTATCTAATCATATATTATTATTATTATTCGGGCAGTCCAATAAGTATCTAGAGTTAAAGCGAAATTTTTTCAACAAAAAAACAGATTTAGAGCAAATTTTTAAGTGCTAGTTTTGTTAAATGATAAAGTTATTTCACTTTTATTTTTACTATAGAAAATTTAGATAAAAGGAGGCACACTACATGCATTATGCAAGGCCTAGACAGTTAATGCAAGCAGAAGATCCAACCATCTATGCCAACCACATCGGTGTTATTTCACTTATCTAATCTAATATTATTGGTCCAATATATATTTATATTACAATTGAAATTCAAGATGTCGTATTTTAAATGAATAAAAATCATTTATTAAAATAAAAAATTATTAAATATTTAAATTAGTATAATATCCTTTTAAATTTTATTTTTAAACTTTTTAAAATGAAAATTACTGATTAATTTATATGGTTATTTTTTGACAAAATAAAATTAGATTGTCAGTGTAGCAAAGTAGTGAAATATGATTCGGCTTCTCTGTAAAATATATTTATATTGTCAGTGTATAGTTATTAAACTCTTAGTATAATATTCTATATTCGAAAACATATTTTTATAAGAAAAATGCTAACAAGTGCCCCAAGGAATTAAAAATAGATAAGGACGTTGGTAAAAGAATTTAAAATAAATTATCTTTTAAAAAATATAACTTTTGAAATCAATAATATATTGAATGTTGTGGTTTCCAATACAATGTTTCTAAATCTTGATTACTTAACTAATAGCAAGAACTTTTTATAAATTTAAAACTATAAATACCAATTAATTAATGTTTTCAAATATTGATAATTGTAGTAATTAATATCAAATTAATTAATTTAATTGATTAATTGTATTTAATGATGATTCCATATCTATCTAAAAAAAAGTGAAGCAAAATGATAGATTAGGTTTGTTTTTAAAAATAAAGATAAAACTAATAATTTCAAAGCTAATAATATTTTCTGAATAAAATTATAAATGTATGAAAATATTTTTAAATAATTATGATAATTAATGAATTTTTTATTATATAATATTATTGTATATCCTCTACAAATGTTAAAAAAGTAAGAATAAAAATATAAATAATTAAGATAAAATTTAAAAAATCATCTGTTTAAAAGTGATTAGCATAAATTATTATTATTTTTATTACTTAAGTAGTGCAATTACAAAATGTTTTATAACTGAAATGTTTTAATATTCTATTATTCATGGTACTATATCTTTTTGCTTTATTCAATTATATGAGATTACAAACTCAGTTGCTCAATTTCAAGTATTAATTTGTAATGATAGTATAATAACCACGTAACATAAATTATTTCATGCCTTTTAAATTTAATTTACTTATAATTAAAAAAAATTTCACCGTGTCTTCTCACTCCGTCATAATTCAAGTCATATATTTAATTTTTCTATAACATACATCGTAAAATATGTAAAGTTGTGTCCTTAAATTTTATTAACTATATAATTTTAAGTTTTATTTACTGGCAAATAAAAATTACTACCTGCTTTTCTATTTGTATGCCCCTTTTAGAAAAAAAAAATATTTCTTTTTATAAACCCTTTACAAATTATAAGATATATTAATTACTTTTTTGGAAAAATACTCCTAATTAATAATACTATTTTTTAGTGCAGTAAATATGACTCATAATTAATTAAGGGTAAATTGGAAAAAAATAAACACATTACTGATAATTTTAATTAGACTAACTACTTTTTTCTTAATAAGCGTGTTTTTGTCTAAAAGAGCTTACAAATAGAAATAGAGGTAGTACTACTCAAGACTATTTGGTAATATTATATAGTTGATATAAAATAAATATTAAATATGAGACTTTTTATTTAATTATAACATTAAACATGAAAATTATTTAATCACAATACTAATTACTAAACGTTATTTGAGAAAAAAACTAATCTAAAAGAATAGCAACTATCAATTATAAAGAATAGTAATTGTTTAGGGAAAAGGTGTAAAAGGTAAATATCACTATATATTATTAAATATATGTTATCGTAAAATAATTTTTATAAATTATAATGAGGATGACCTAATTAAGCTAATAGTAGAAATATTTAAGATATAGCTATAAATAATTCATATAAAATCTTAGTAAATTTATAATAAAAAAAAAATAAGTTATTAGTCTTACATATATCTTTTAATTTCAATAAAATTAAGTGAAAATTAAATGTCATTGTATATTGTTATATATTAACTACAAAAAATAAAGTTATAAATTAATGTATTTGTGAAATAATTTTAAAATGACAATGGGAATATATTAATTTATTTGCTAAATAACTTTTTTAAGATATTATGGTAAAATAATTTATTTATAGTTTGATAATGTTTCGAACTAAAATATTACTTGAAACACAGGAAAGAAGTTACCATTCATGTATTTGTACCTTTTCTGCGATTAAATTGATTTAACTATATTTGTCATGAAATTTTAGTAATTCTAAATGTCCATAAAAAACTATTTACAAAACATATAATAAAATTAATTTGATAATAGTATTAAGTGCTATATTTACTGAATATAATATATAAATCATATAAGAAATAAACATGTGTAGATTTAATATGTTAAATAATATGTTCAGGAAAGTTAAAAATGAATTAAAAATTGAATGAATGGGGGGTGAGGTTGAAATGTTATCGTTTGAGTGCCTCCGGGAAAAAAAAAATTGAGTTACACCCTTTAATTATGTCTCTAAATACTATTCATAAGTCAATCCAAATGAAATCCAAGAACATTTCTGTTACATTATAGCATTCGATTTTTAATTTCTAAGACCACATAAGCTGGATTGATGATGTGCCCTCCTGAAAACAAACAATATCACCAATGGATAATAAGCATACAAAATGATAATTGTTAATCATTACATTGATAATTATAATTGTACACATGTGTTTTTGTTAGGGATCAGGAATTGAATGATTCGAACTAACTGATTCTCATTAATGAAAGAGTGTTTTATACACTTTGATACAATTGAGATAGCAACTAACTAACTCTAAACTCGTATTAGCAAAATAACAAACTAGCAGTAAAGTGGGCTTAAATCCCAACCTCTAAGCTACAAGAATACAAAGCCCAATAGGCCCAAACTACAAACAACAAATCTGGTTCAACATAATCCTCCCTTAAACTAGTTGCTAATCAACAGCATGTTTAACTCTACATTTTACACATGCCAAGTCTGCCTCGCAACCTTTGAAATGTCTCAGTCTTCAGGGGCTTTGTCATAACATCTGCTACTTGATCCTGAGTATTGCAATGAACCAGCTCAATCACCTCTTCTTTGATTAAATCACGAAGGAAATGAAACCTCACGTCTATGTGTTTGCATCTCCCGTGAAGGACAGGATTCTTAGATAACTTAATTGTGGAGCTGTTGTCATACAATATCACTGAGGTTTTGTTTTGAGGAGGATCAAGTTTCTCCAAGATCCTTCTCAGCCAAACTGCTTGGCAGGCGCAGGAGGCAGCTGCTATAAATTTTGCCTCAGTGGTAGAGAGAGTTACCACTGGCTGTTTCTTGGCAGACCAAGAAATGGCACCTGAACCCAAAAGCAAAACATAAACGGAAGTGCTTCCCCTATCATCAACATCTCTTGCATAGTCACTATCAGTGTAGGCCACAAATTCATTTCCTCCTGTGTGTGTATTGTGACATCCCAAATTTTCAAATAATCTTGAATAATATTTTAAGTTGACAATAGAAGTATAAATGGCTAATTAGGTGGTAAACCGATGTTACAAACCCTTAATTAGGGATAAAATAGGCTTAAGTGGGACCCATAAACCCTAAGAAAGATGTAGAAACCTTAGGAAAGGTCTAGAAATCCCTAGAAGAGTGTGGAATGCCCTAGAATCATTTAGAAGGGAAGAAACGAGATATTTTTCTAAGAGTACCATCGCAACGCGATGGAGTTTGTGAAGAAACCCTTGCAACGCGATAAACTCATCCAGTCCTATCTTGACACATGTAAAGTGGAGATTTCTAGAAACACCACTGTCGCGACTCGAGAGGACCAGGAAGAAATGGGTCGCGACGCGATGATCAAAGCCAATCAAACCATGACATGTGTAAAGCATCGCGACGCGATGAGATTAGTGTATGGGAAGTCGCGACACGATGGTCCCAAGGTTGCCTATAAATAGGCGCTCACCTTCCCTTCATTCATAGTCCCCAAACCTCTTTTCTCTCTAGTAACTTTCTCTAAGGAGTAAATATGCTCTGCACTTGCCTCGAGTGAGGATCCTGTACATCAAAAAGCTCTTAGTAGGAAATCCTTAGTCTGAGAAGAGGTAAGGCTTAGAGGAGTAGCCAAGGCTGGAGCGCGGATAGCGGTTAGGAGCCTAGCCAGGAGTGCCAGGTGAGGGGGAATAATACCTCAATTACTAGGGAAAATAGGTAGTAGAGTAGTACTGTTAGCATGCATAGGGGACCTCAAACCCTACTAGGGGTTGATATCAGTAATACCTCAAGAGAGGGGTTGTGGTGTACAATGGCTAAGGATAGTCATTATAGACCTATCAACCACATAGGTTTTGCTTGGTGTGATTGTGTGTTTGCTTGACTGATAACATGATTAGTTAGCAGTCGCCTTTGCGACGCTAGGAATGATTTATATGCTGCTCAATTGTGATCTATTGATATTATGATTAACATGCTGATATCTATGTGCTGGTTGATTTGATATAATATCTGTGAGTGTGATCAATGTGTGCTCTTAGTGTCAAGGGTGACTCCCTCTAGTTAGAGGTTTGCGAATCCCTAGATGGTAATAGCAAGTATTACCGTCGATACTCTATTGTCAGTGGTCATAGTCGGGTCAGTGTACCCGAGGTTGGTGTACCTAAGGTGGTTTGGAGATAGTCGCTAACCCGTGGGACGTAAAGGTGAAGTGGTCATCCGATGAGGCTCCAAGACTCCACGTCTGACAAGGGGGTAATGTTGGCCATTCCCGGTATGGGGAATGTCGTCCTTTGTGCACGTGGATGGTACCTTACTTCGGTGATTGGAGATGGTAGCATATCTAGATATGTTTTCGGGACAAACCAACTTATGTGTCATTTCTCTGGTACCCTGAGACTAGTGATCGGTCTAGGGAGAAGGGCCGGTATGGGCCCAAAATATTTAGTGGTCCGTGTCAGTATATGGTATCAGTAATCTGAGTCAGTATCAGTATGTGATCAGTGTTTGTGACTGTATGTGTTATGGTTTGTGACAGTGAGCTCAGTATGAGGTATCAGTACTCTGTCGATGATGGTTGTCTCTGTTTGTTAGTTATGTTGCGCATGATGATAGTCTCTCTCTGCTATCATGTTTTCCTACTTGTTGGTAATTGATGAGTTTCTTACCCCTTCGTTTCTTATGTATTTCTATGTTATATTGTGATGAATAGCAGATGGAAAGGAGTAGTCTGTGCTTAGAGCTTAGAGATAAGCTACCTAGAGGCAGTGTCTAGATATAGTATTATCACGGCCAATGTGTCCTTTTGTCCCCCTTGAGGGTGAGGTGTATATTTCTATATGTGTGTATGTGCCATGCTTGCATACTCTGATAATAAATAATATGTGTTGTTGCTTGAATCTGTGTGTCATGATAAAGTGATGCCTTGTCTAGGCGGGGTGTTACATTTTAGTGGTATCAGAGCCATGTTCGGTTCTAACCGGACTGTGGGGATGAGTCACTGGCTGTGTCTAGAGTCTAGTTGTTTTCGCATCGGATGACAACTGTGTTGGGGTTTGGATAGAGAGTCTGATACTAGTTTTAGGAATCTTAGTTGAGTAGTCAATCTTAGGAAGATGAACTGATAGGTTACTCTTTCAGGTAACTCAAAGATGTGACACAACTGGGGTAGTGGTATTCCTAGAAAACTAACATCCGTTGAATTTTCGGGGACGAAAATTCTTTTTAAGGGGTAGTAATGTGACATCCCAAATTTTCAAATAATCTTGAATAATATTTTAAGTTGACAATAGAAGTATAAATCGCTAATTAGGTGGTAAACCGGTGTTAAAAACCCTTAATTAGGGATAAAATAGGATTAATTGGGATCCATAAACCCTAGGAAAGATGTAGAAACCTTAGGAAAGGTCTAGAAATCCCTGGAAGAGTGTGGAATGCCCTAGAATCCTCTAGAAGGGAAGAAACGAGATATTTTTCTAAGAGTACCACCGCAACGCGATAAACTCATCCAGTCCCATCTTGACACGTGTAAAGTGGAGATTTCTAGAAACATCACCATCGCGACGCGACGAGGATTAGGAAGAAATGGGTCGCGACGCGATGATCAAAGTCAATCAAACCATGACATGTGTAAAGCGTCGCAATGCAATGAGATTAGTGTATGGGAGGTCGCGACGCGACGGTCCCAAGGTTGTCTATAAATAGGCATTCACCTTCCCTTCATTCCTCGTCCCCAAACCCTTTCTTTTCTCTAGTAACTTCCTCTAAGGAGTAAATATGCTTTGCACTTGCCTCGAGTGAGGATCCTGTGCATCAGAAAGCTCTTAGTAGGAAATCCTTAGTCTGAGAAGAGGTAAGGCTTAGAGAAGTAGCCAAGGTAGGAGCGCGGATAGCGGTTAGGAGCCTAGCCAGGAGTGCCAGGTGAGCGGGAAGAATACCTCAATTATTAGGAAAAATAGGTAGTAGAGTAGTACCGTTAGCATGCGTAGGGGACCTCAAACCCTACTAGGGGTTGATATCAGCAACACCTCAAGAGAGGGGTTGTGGTGTGCAATGGCTAAGGATAGTCATTATAGACCTATCAACTACATAGGTTTTGCTTGGTGTGATTGTGTGTTTACTTGACTAATAACATGATTAGTTAACAATCGCCTTTGCGATGCTAGGAATGATTTATATGTTGCTTAATTGTGATCTATTGATATTATGATTAATGTGTTGATATCTATGTGCTGGTTGATTTGATATAATATCTGTGAGTGTGATCAATGTGTGTTCTTAGTGTCAAGGGTGACGCCCTCTAGTTAGAGGTTTGCGAATCCCTAGATGGTAATAACAAGTATTACCATCGATACTCTATTGTCAGTGGTGATAGCCGGGTTGGTGTGCCCGAGGTTGGTGTACCTAAGGTGGTTTGGAGATAGTCGCTGACCCGTGGGACCTAAAGGTGAAGTGGTCATCCGACGAGGCTCCAAGACTCCATGTCTGACGAGGGGGTAATCCTGCCATTCCCGGTATGAGGAATGCTGTCCTTTGTGCACGTGGACGGTACATTACTTCGGTGATTGAAGATGGTAATTTCCCTGAAAGGGGAGAATGCCTTACTCCGGTAATTGGAGATGGTAGCGTATCAGGATATGTCTCCAGGACAAACCAACTTATGTGTCATTTCTCTGGTACCCAGAGACTGGTGATCGGTCTAAGGAGAAGGGCAGGTATGGGCCCGACATATTCAGTGGTTTGTGTCAGTATGTGGTATCAGTAATATGAGACAGTATCAGTATGTGATCAGTGCCTGTGACTGTATGTGTTATGGTCTGTGACCATGAGCTCATATGAGGTATCAGTGGTATCAATACTCTGTCGATGATGGTTGTCTCTGTTTGTTAGTTATGCTGTGTATGATGATAGTCTCTCTCTGCTATCCTGTTTTTCGGCTTGCTGGTAATTGATGAGTTTCTTACCCTTTCGTTTCTTGTATATTTTTATGTTATATTGTGATGAATAGCTGATGGAATGGAGTAGTCAGTGCTCAGAGCTTAGAGACAAGCTGCTTAGAGGCAGTGTCCAGATACAGTATTATCATGGCTAGTGTGTCCTTTTGTCACCCCTTGAGGGTGAGGTGTATATTTCTATATGTGTGTATGTGCCATGCTTGCGTACTCTGATAATAAATAATATGTGTTGTTGCTTGAATCTGTGTGTCATGATAAAGTGACGCCTTGTCTAGCAATGGAACAATGTTATTTTGACTCTATGCAAGCAAGAAATGCTCAACCACAATATTTCAATAATGATTTTTATGGAGGTGAATATGAAAAGGGGCTGTTATGAGACAAATTTCATGTCCATGACAGTACCAAATGTTGATTATGGCATGAGAAATTTCATTTGGGAGCGAGAGTCTTATTTTCAAGCTCAATCCGAAGGTTCCCATGAAAGCATCTCCAACCTCAAAGATGTCCTAGCTCAATCCATTGAGGCTACCAAGGTGTATAATGAAGACTTTCAAGTCTCATGCAAGAATATAGAGGCTCAGATTAAGATAATGATGGAGTTTCTAAAAGAGGAGAGTTGTATTGAAGAAGTGTTTGAACAAGAAGAAGAGAGTGTGGAGTTGAAAACTAAACATGATCTTGTGGAAGTAGTGGAAGAAAAACAAAAAAAGAGTGTTGTTGTAGTAGTAGTAGTAGTAGAAGAAAAAGAAAAAAAAGAAAAATAGTGACATGGAAGAGAAGCCAAGGGTGAGGCATGAGGAGAGCCGTTTGATAATTAAGACACCACCCTTGGTGATTGAAGAGAAGATTCCTCCGTAAGATGAATTTTGTGAGCTTCAAGAGAGGGGGAACACATCCCAAATGCCTAGTTGTTAGGGCGTGGGAACACTTGCTTCCCTATGCCAAGTACATGGGACTTCTTCCTAAGGGAAGAAAGCGAAAGGATGAGATTTTCTTTTTGTCATATTATCCACCCTAACTTGGGTGTTGAAGTGTCAAGCTAATGATGTTAAAGAAGTGTTACTAGGAGGCATCCCAGATGCTAACAATTAGTGTTTTTGTTTGTTTTATTTTTATTTTAACAAGTTGGACTGGTTTGTGGAGGTGGAGTGCAAGTTTTCTGAAATTTGGTTGTGGGTTGGACACTAATGTAGTGAAGAAGAGTGTTTTGTTTGTTCACAGGTGCCGTATCATCTTGGCATAGCACCTGTGCTATTAAGGGAACTTGAAAAAGGATGCAAATGCTGCACAATTCAATTCCTATTTCAAGCTGCATGTGATTGGATCATGAGGAAGAAAACCAAAGCTGCCACCCCTAAATCCTGATTTTAACATGTTTTCTTTTCTTTTGTTTTAGTTTTATTTAACAAGAAGCAAACAGATTCATGGTACAGGAATTTGGAGATTACGGTGTGGTGTTGGTGTTGCACAATTTGCAGAAAGAATAAGAGTTTCTGATGCCATGGCACCACGGGTTTGGCACTGATGCAACACCTGCAATAACACCACACATGAGGACCCAAGCCTTGAAGCAGCCATAGGAGCTGCAACAGCAGGAACAACAACAACACATGTTGTAGCACCTGCTGCAACAGACCCAAGTGAGCAACCACAACCCCCAAGTGCTGGCACGACCACAACACCAGGACCTGTGCAGTCAAATGTTAAAGATGGTTGGAGTTCTCCACCACCTCCTTCTGATCCCTCAACCCCTGCTAAGGCAGTACAGAAATGTAAGAAAAAGAAAAGGGATGCAGAGGAGGAGCTGATCACTGTCAATGAAGATTCTAATGAGGAGCCTATTGCCTAGCTGGTGGGCAAGGCATTGAAGAAGAGGAAGCAAGGCCAACACAGTCATCTTAGAAGGACCAATGCTCGGCTACAAGCAGGGATTTTCTCTCCCTAACCTTTTTAATGCTTTAAGCAAATATGTACTATGAGTTTAGGTAGTGTTTTTGTCTATTTGTTTTGTGATCTTTCTGTGTTTATGTGTCAATTCCTTCTCTAATTTAAGGAAGTTACAGTGGGGACACTGCAAGGAATTAAGTTGGGGGGCAGGTAATCTAGGAATATGGTGTAGCACTTGTAGTAGTGTCTTATCCTTGTTAAAAAAATATATTTGGTTAACACATGGGCTAAACTTAATGAGGAATTGATGCTTAGTGTTTTGGAACCTTGTGCTGAGTGATAGTTGATTGGTTACTGATTTTTAATAATAACCCTTAGTTTGAGTAGGAAGATAGGTGGCCTAAGAGCAAATTAAGGTTAAACCCCTAGAATAGGCTAAGTTTTGTCTCCAAATTTGAAAAATGAAGGGGGATGGGCAAATAGGTAAGTTTGGGGGTAGGCCATATGTAAATGTTCAAAAAAAAAAAAGAGGTCAGTGCACACAACAACAGCTAGAAAAAGCCAAAAATATATATAAAAAAAGAAGAATAAGTCTCTTTGTTGAGTAACCGAGTAACTCCATTACAAATATTGTTATTCGCATCAAAAGACAAGGAGGCAAAACATAGAAAAAGGCAAAAAGTGAAAATTGAATAAAGTGTGCACTGAACCTTTGCTAATCAAAGATTGTATGTATAGCCTTGCATGTAATGTAGCCCCTAGTTCCTACAATTGTAAGTCCATTCCTCTATGTTAGATTAAGAGGAGCAAATTTGGAAAATTCTTAGGGGGGAGACTGAGGTGAGCTTGATGGTTATACTAACTTCCGAATTGAGCTTAAGGGGTGCACACACATACTTGGAATTAATGATCAATTCAATGATGCATGAGGCATAAGGGGATTGTTTGTTTTTGAGTTAGTCTGAAAGTAAAGCCCTGTGGAACACCACCATGTTTGATAATAATGTTGGAAAGGACCTGCTGCATTTGTAACACTGTTTTTGCATTGTGTGTTTTTGTTTGTGTGTCATTATTTGAGGACAAGCAATGGTTCAAGTTTGGGGGTGTGATAACTCTTAGAAATAAGAGTTATCTATGCTCTTTTGGCATTAAATCATATGAGTCTAATAGTAATTTAGAATATTTAGTTAGTAGAAATATGTAAATAATGTGTTTTCCTTTGTTTGGAGCTGTTTTGAAGAACTTTGGTGCTTTTGTGAACAATTTGATGTGTTTTGGAGCTGTGCAGAATTTTTAAGATAATGGTCAGGTGCTAAATGGGTGCTCTGGCACCAAATCGCTGTTGAGTAGAGGAGCTGGAAAATGAGTCAAGTTGAAGACACTGCGTTTTGCTAAGCTGGCATACTGAATTCTTGCCCTCCAGGTGTGGTCCCAGCCTATTTGTGCAGATATTTTTTAGCTAGGACAACTTGTCTTTAGTGGGTATGGGCCAAGGACACTCTCTCTCATAGTACTTCACTTTTTGGGCCCATAAGGAGAGAGAATTTAAAGGGGAATAACCCTAAAGGGAAAGAGGCTGGTGCAGAGGTTGTGCCCTAAATCAAAATTCGTCTTTATTCCTCTGGAAAGCAGCAACCCTCACCTCACCTCACCTTCATCCATCATTCTCCATTTCCATACCCCTTCCATACACCATTTTTATGAGAAAAACAAGCTGGAAAACATGGTTGCTGAACCAATCTCAGGCATAGCAAGGAAATGCAGCAACAAGACATTGTTGGAGTGAAGTGTTCTCTCATCTTGACAGATCTGAAGGCCATCCACATGCTTTTTTCTGCTTCTATTTGCAGACATTCTGAACTGCAGAGTTTAGGTGCCGTAGATCTGTTTTACAACACGTGTTTCTGCTATTTTGTGTTTTGTTCAGCATGAGCTAAATACTTTATGCTATGATGATTTGAAGTTGTAATCAAACCTTGTTGGTGAAGTTATGTGATCTTGCTTAGCACTTTTAACTCATGCATACTTACTGTTATATGCTTAATCTGAGCCTGTACATCTTAGGTTAGGCACATGTATGTTAAATACTGAAAGGGTTTAATGTGCAGAATTCATGAGTTGATATGGACAACATTAGTGAAGGACACTTCATCTAATCTTGATTAAACTAGACCTAGGCAATCAAATCCATAGAATAGTCTGAGTCACACTTAATAGTCAGGGGTGAACATAATGGAGGCTTAGACATAAAGTACCCTTTACTTAACCCCGTAGCAAGTGACTGAAAAACACACACATCAGCACTATGCAATGAGGTGCCAGATGCACTCATCACAACACCTAGCCAACTTGGTCAAGTTACAATGGATCTGAAATCCTTGCTGTTTTTTCTCAACTTTTTACCACATCTTTTTAAGCTATTTTTACTGTCAATTGCATTTTAAATTACTGTCATCATCACCCCAAATTAATGTGTTACTTGTTACTTTGTTTTCTCACTAATTAGATTAACGAAATTGGGAATTTGTGGAATTAACCGTAATTAATCCCCATGGGAATGATATTTACTTACTCTTTATTACTTGTTACGATTTTGTATACTTGCACGTTGCTTTATCGCAAACATTAGTCTATACACTTTGTCTTCCTTTCCCTTCTTCAGGTATCCCTGTGGTTGTTCTACAAATACTGTTTCTTTAAGCTCTCCATGAAGAAAAACACTCTTCACATCAAGTTGATAGACACACCACTTCTTAATAGCTACCACTGCAATCACTGTTCTAATGGTGTTCCACCTAGCTACTGGTGCAAATAACTCTCTGTAATCAATTCCTTGTTTCTGTGAATAACCCTTAGCGACTAGCCGAGTCTTGTGCTTGTCTACCTCCTCTTTTTCATTCAACTTTGTCTTAAACACACATTTTACTCTAATCTTCTTTGCACCCTTGGGAAGATCAGTCAACTCCCAAGTTGCATTTCTTTCAATTGCTTCAATTTCCAAATCCATGGCCTTCCTCCACTTACTACTTTTAGCAGCCTCCTCAAAAGTAAGAGGATCTTCTAGTTGAGCAAAGACAGCTAAATTGAATTCATCATCATTTTCAAATTCCTGGTCAGTGTAGTAGTTTTCTAAGTAGGTTGGCTTCTTGTTTCTCCTCCCTTCAGCAGGACTTGTTTCTTCTCTTTCTGTATCACTTTCACTAGTTTGTTCCCTTGTAGCACTTGAAGTATCTTCCTGTTGCCCACTGTTTGATTGACTAGCAGAATCAACAACAGGGTTTATATTAACAGCACCTTCTGTAGCATCAATCTCCTTATTTGTTCTCTGTTGTTGCAAGGCTTCTTCTTCCTCTCCTAAATCCACCAAGTCCTCTCTCTGTCTCAACTTATCTTCTTTCCAATACCATTTTTCAGTTTTCGAGAAGACAACATCCCTGCTGATAAAGATCTTTTTAGACACTGGGTCAAACAATCTATATGCTTTGGATTCTTCACTAACACCAAGGAGCACACACTTGCTGCTTCTGTTATCTAGCTTCTTCCTCTTAGTTTCTGGAACATGGAAAAATCCTATGCATCCAAAAACTTTAAAGAAATGAACTGCTGGTTTGATCCCACTCCACATTTCTTCTGGTGTAACATCCTTCACTGCTACTGTTGGGCTCCTATTTTGGACATACACTAACCACTTCACAGCCTCGGGCCAGAATCCCTTGGGTAGGCCCTTTTGAGACAGCATACACCTCACCATATTCATTATGGTTCTGTTCTTCCTCTTTACTACCCCATTCTGTTGAGGGGTATAAGCAGTAGTAAGTTGCATCTTTATCCCACTAGAACCACAACATTCATTGAACTCAACAAATGTGAATTCCCCTCCTCTATCAGTTCTCAAACAGCCAATCACATTACCAGATTCATTTTCAACAACAATTTTAAACTTCTTAAAAGTCTCAAAAGCAGCAGCTTTTTCAGCAAGAAAAAACACCCGAGTCTTTCTACTAAAGTCATCTATAAAGGTGATGAAGTACTTTGCTATTAGACTCAGGCTTTAAGGGCCCACATATATCTGAATACACCAATTGAAGCTTCTGACTTGCTCTCCATGCTACTTGCTACTCATGCAATCACCACAAATCTTTGTGCTTTGATTCAGAATAGGAAGCCCCTTCACCATACCCTTTTGAGCTAGGATCTTTAACCCCTTATGACTTAAGTGGCCATATCTACAGTGCCATAAATGAGCATTGTCTTCACTAAATGCCTTAAAACAGGATGGAAGCACCACAGTGGGCATGATAGCAAACATCCTATTAGAAGACATTTTAGACTGAAAAATCAAGCCTCTGTCAACATGATACACCTTGTACACCCCATTTTGAAACACAACGGTCAGACCCCTCTCTTGCAACTGTCCAATACTAAGGAGATTGTTCTTTAATTCTGGAATGTAGTAGACCCCTGTAATTACTTGTACAATGCCTCCAATTTCCAGTTTGACACTCCCTTTTCCCATGGCCATCATTCTTGAGTTATCTCCTAGCTTCACAGACACACAAAACTCTTCATCTAACTCAAAGAACCATTCCTTGTGGCCGCACATGTAATTACTGCATCCTGAGTCCAAGAACCATACCTTCTTGACACCAGATTCTTTTTTCTGAGTTACAGCCATCAATAACAATTCTTCTTCATCGAATTCTGCATAATTCGTCTTTTCTTCTAAACAAGGACATTCATATTGACAATGCCCTAATTTGTGGCAGTTAAAGCACTCAATCAACTCCTTATTGAATGCTTACCTTCCCCTGCCTCGTCCTCCTCTTCCTCCAACGCGACCTCTTCCTCTGCCACCACTTCTTCCTGCATTGGTAACCTTCAATGCCTGCTCCTCCTCTTTATGCCCCTTCATTCTTTGTTCATGCACCATCAAGCTGTTCTGAAGACCATCAACAGAGAGAGTGGTTACATCGTTCGATTCTTCTATTAAGCAAACAACATAATCAAATCTTGGGGTCAGTGATCTGAGTATCTTCTCAACAATTGTATCTTGCTCAAATCTTTCACCATGCATCTTCATACGATTGAGGGTTCTTGAAAAATACTCATCGATCATTTTTCCATCCTTCATTCTGAGCAACTCAAATTCCCTGCGCAATGCTTGTAACTGGGCTCGCTTTACTTTGGAGGAGCCTTGATACTTCTTTTTCATGGAATCCCAAATGTCCTTCATTGTATCTTTGTTAAGAATCGTTTCCAATATGCTTCTGTCAATGGCTTGAAACAAATAGTTCTTGGCCTTTAAATTCAATTTGCTCTCTTCCCCAATCTTGACTTGATCCGGCGCTGCGCCCGCCGGGGGAATGAAAACACCATTTTCGATTAGACTCCAATACTCCTTTGATCGAAGAAGATTCTCCATTAGCATGGACCAGTGATCATAGTGTCCATCAAATCTTGGTATCGCCGGTTGCAGGAAATTGCTCGTTTCTGTTATTGTGTTCGAATCGCTCTTATCTCTCTCTCTCTCTTTACGCACTCAAGAAACTGTAGTTCTGTATCAGGCCCCAGATGGAGCTCTTTTAACACACCAATTTGTCTATATTTATAGGGCATTTTTAGTATCTAATTACGTCATTTTGCACTGATTAATGTACAAAGGTACTCATTTATGTCTTATTATGCAGAAATATCATGAAGACACCACTTGGAGCAAAAGATGCGAAAAAGGACCAAAAACTGGCTAGTTTTGGAGAGTTTTAGCACTACTGGACAAGCGGTACGACCTGACCTACCAACGGTACGGCCGTACCTAGAGCAGAATCCCAGTAAGGGCGTACCCCCTCAGTCTGTACCACCTGACGCCGATAAAATAGTCCAGTACGGCCGTACACAAGTGATGTCAGGGCAACAACACGAACGGGTACGGGTCAACGTCATCTACGAAGCTCGGTACGACCGTGTATATACTCTGTACGGCTGTACCCCGTCCCTGATCAGTGCAGATTTGAAGCCAGAAAACCTAATTCGCAGCCTAGTCTATAAATAGGGGCTCTTAACATGTTACAAATACCTTTTGACGAATTTCTGAGTCAAGAGCCCCCAATTGAGATCTGATAACAAACCCTTGCCCATTCCAAATAATTCCTGTCTCCTTGAAGCTTGGTGTCATCTCGAATCGCTACCGGAGCTTGTGAGGATGCGAAAAACGTGCTTAAGGACCGTCGTCATACCGAAAGGGTGTCCCAGTTTAGAATTTATTCTCCTGTTATGAATTGTTCTGAATTCATATATTTGTTTATGTTATTATCATTAGTAATGAGTAGCTAAACCTATCACTAGGGATGATGGGGGATCCTTTACAATACTCTTGATGTTTTGTTCTTTAATTATATGAGTTTCTATTGATTGTTTGAGTATTTTATTCCTATTGTGCTTATTCCAATAAGGCTTGATCACCCTTTATTTAGTTGGTTTAATTGTGGTAACATGATCATGATTAGTTAACGAAACCATAGGATAAAAGAACTCGCGCTATACGCCGGATAGGTTAGGGCTTGTTTCTAACCAGTTATTAAGTTAGCAAACCCACCTGAACTTAATGCTCTTTCCCTTAGTTATTTCGTGGACCAAATGGAGTAATTAGTTGGGAGGAAGGCTATTGTACTCAAGGACAGCCTCTAGTAGTTTAGAGTGGGTGGTTAGTGCTCTTACATGATAGATAACTCATATCAATTGATTAATAAACTCAAGGGTAGAGTATTGGTGAACCCAGTTATCCCTAGGTCCCCCATAACATAGTTAAACCATTCTAGCATTTAATCTGTTTATTGCTTTAATTGCAATTACTTTCAGTACTTTCTTAATCATAATCTTTGCTCGCCTAATAGAATAGAATCACAGTAATTCACTGGTACTCGCTCATTCTCTGTGGGTTCGACATTCGGAGTCCTAATTATACTCCACTTTTATTATGAGTTATGATCAGATGCTCTTGCCTGAGCCGCAATAAGTTTTTGGCTCCGTTGCCGGGAAATGATTGCGATATTAATCGAATTCTAGATTTTATTCGCATTAGGCATAATTTTATTTAATTATTTAATTTTCTGTTATTTTTGTTTAATTCTAAGACATTCTAATTTGGTTTTCTTTGGTGTATGCAAACAAGGTCTCAACATCCTGAATAGATTTTTGATCCTGAAATTGAAAGAACACTCAAATTGTTGAGAAGACAGCAGTTAGCAATGGCTGAAGAACTAACATTGAATGAGTACTTCACACCAACTACAGATGTGGCAGATAGTGTTAATTATCTGGCAATTGAGGCCAATAATTTCGAACTGAAGCCAGCACTGACCTCTATGGTATCTGCAGTGCAATTCTCTGCCTTATCTTCTGAAGACCCAAATGCCCATCTTAAGAGATTTCAAAGGTTGCTAATACTATCAAATGTGAAGGAGTATCACCGGAGGCAATCAAGTTAAGACTGTTCTCTTTCTCACTACAAGGGAAAACACAGCTATGGTTGGATTCATTCCCACCTAACTCTATTACTACTTGGGAGGACCTAAAAACTAAGTTTTTAATTAAGTACTTTCCTCCCGCAAAATCTACAAAGCTGAGAGCTGATATGTCTGGATTAACCCAGAATGAAGGAGAATCAATGCATGAGGCATGGGAAAGATTTCAAGACTTATTGAGAAGTTGTCCTCATCATGGTTTCACTAAGTGGCAGCAGCTTCAGATTTTATATAATGGGTTCAATATGCAAACTAGAGGAGCTATTGACGCTGCTTGTGGAGGATCTTTCGAAAAGAAAACACCAACTGAGGCTTTTGATATTATAACTGAAATGGCTCAGAACAATTTTGCTCAGTGGTCAGCTAATGATAGGCAGTTCGGAAAGAAGAACTAGCAAGCAGGTATCTACAAAGTTGAAGCCAACATAGCTCTAGAAGCAAAATTAGAGGCAATGACTAAGAAGTTAGAGACTTTGATGACAGCGCAAACCCAGTCTAATCCTAAAAGTGATTGAGGTTGTATGGCAATTGAAGGACAAATAGAAGAAGTCAATGTTATAGGCTAGAAAGATTTTGACCCAAAATTGGGGATGCAAGAGGCTATGTTAAAATATATGCAAAGACACGGACATCCGTGTATGGGAGTTTTAGCCAGTTTTATGGAGAAGACTGAAGAAAGATTAAAGGCTATAGAAAATAAGACAGTTAAGGCATCTTGCAATTTCTGTGGAGTTACAACTCATGAATCAAGGGACTGCACTAAGGAGGTGAATTTTATTGGGCATAAGCAAAACGACCCATACTCAAGCACCTACAACCCCGGTTGGAGGAATCGCCCAAACTTTTCATGGAAAGATCAACAGAGATCTCAGGGCCAAAATCAGAATACTTATAAGCCGCCACATATGCAAAATCGTGGCCAGAATGATAAAAGTCCCAGAGAGAATGATATTAGCCATGTTATGGGACAGATGAATGAGAGGTGTAGCAACTTGGAGAAAATAATCACTGAGCAAGCAGCAGGCCAGAAAACATTGAGTGAACAAATGGCACTTGTGTTAAAAGCAGTGACTCAAAGAGAAAAAGGAGCACTTCCAAGTCAAGTGAAGCCAAATCCCAATGCAAAATGCATTGCAATATTCATGGAAAAAGAGGAACCAAAAGAGGAAAAGACTCAACCCGAGTCTCAGTAGGTAAGTAACTCTTCCAAAGGTTCTAAAAATTCTTGTAAAGATAGGCAAGATAAGAGGTTACTAAAAAAACTTAGAAAATTGCCTGTTAATATCCCTTTGACTAAAATTATCTCTGAAGTCCCTAAATATGTTAAATTTTTGAAAGAAATAATTTCTAACAAAAATAGGATAGAAGATGAGACTGTTAGGTTGAATGAGGATTGCTCTGCGATTCTTTTGAAGAAATTACCACCTAAGCTTAAAGATCCGGGAACTTTTGTTGTTTCTTGTTCAATTGGTAATAATACATTTAAGGCAGTATGTAATTTAGGATCAAGTATAAATTTAATGCCTTTGTCTGTTTGGAAGAAACTGAATTTGTAGGAACCACAACCTACTTACATGTATCTGTAGTTAGCTGATAGAACTCTTGTTTACCCAAGAGGAATAATAGAAGGCATGCTAGTTAAGGCCTTTAAAATTTATTTTCCCTGTGGATTTTGTAGTTTTAGATATGGAGGAAGACAAAGACGTTCCTATTATTTTAGGAAGGCCATTCTTGGCAACAGGAGATGCTACCATCCAAGTGAAGAAAGGAACCATGACTCTAAGAATTGAGGATGAGGAAGAAGCATTTAATATATATAATTCTTACAAAATTTCTCTCTCTAGTGCTTCTTATTGTTTCTTGCAGGATATAAAAGTTGAAAAAGGTAAAGAAGTGCAAGTTGTAGAACAAGATAGTGACTCTTTAGAGCAGGATAAAGACATAATCTCCTCTTTGATTTTGGATGCACTATGTATTCCTAAATTTAAAGGACTTGATATTGATGAATCTTCTTGTCATTTACTAAACTTTTATGGCTTGGAAAAATCTAACAATCTTGCAGGAGCCAAAGCTGAAAGAATAAAGCTCAAATTATTTCATCTTTCTCTAGGAGGAATAGCAAAAGAATGGTTCTTAATATACCCTAAGCACCACTTTTCAAGTTGGGAAGAATTAAAAGAAGAATTCTTAAGAGTTTTAAAGTCCACACCAGAAGAAAGAATGGACCTATTCCAATTTTTCAGAGGATCCAAGAAAGACGCTCAAGAAGAATTTATAGGTTTTAAATTAGACCCATCTTTAATCTCGGAAGTGTCAGTTCTGCAATTCAAGGGAACCACAGGACATGATCCTATTGAGCACATGAGACAGTTTTGCAAGAAGATGAGGAATGCAAAGTTTAAAGGCTTATCTCTAGATGAAGCAAAACTAATGACTTTCCGATTCTCATTAGATGAGGAAGTCAAGATTTGGCTTTATCTCCTACCAGTTGAGGAAGTAAAAACATGGAACAACTTGGTGAAGAAATTCATTAAGACCTTTGAGCCCAACTTAGAAAAGCCAATTTACATCTGTGCAGACTGTGGATACACAATGAACCCACCAAAAAAGTGCTCAGGACCTGCTTGGATGGACCACTCCGAAAAAGGTGACTACTTTGCTGTGTTCCCCAATGGTGAGAAGACCAAAGGGAATGTCAAGGACAGGTCATTGCCCGCTGAGGACTAATTTCTAAGTCCTCTGACCCGTCAGGCTCGGGACATTAAACAAGCGCTTACCAGGACGTAACCTCGGTTACTAACATTTTTTATTTTCTGTCTGTTTGTTTATTGTTATTATTATTTTACTCTACTTTTTATTCATTTTAGGAATTTTTAAAAAAAATACAAAAAAAAATAATTATAAAATTCAAAAATCAAATTTTTTTTCCAGAAAACCAGTAGGTACGAGCCACTCCTATGAGGATGTCATGATGTGTCTTGACCAGATGCACTCCAGCTTTATGGAGCATATGACACATGTGGACCAGCAGCTGACACTTATTTTGGAGCACCTTCAGCGCATCCAGCCTTTCCCTCCTACCGAGTGATGTGGGACCTTTCTTTATTTTCTCTTTTAGTACTTAGGCTTTGCTTTTGTATTAAAAAGAGATTTATATATTTTGGCACACTCGCGGGATACATATTTTATTTTATTGCATTTATTTTATTTTATTTTATTTTATTTTATTTGATTGGTATATTTTTCTTTTATTATGATCTAGACTTCTTAGTTTTGTGTTGCACAGTTCTTCCGCCGCTTACCAGCTCCATTGGTATTGCGAAAAGGAAACATAATATTTTGCCAATATCCCCATCCAATTTGCTCGTGATATTTTTCAGAGGGAAGTCTCTTTCTATATTCTTTTATAGCACTTACTTTTAAATTTTTATCTTATATTGTTGTGCTTGCTTTAAAATAGTCGCAGTGGAGACACTGCTAGAAATAAGTGTGAGGAGGAAGTTTTACATTATACTTATTACTTGCCTGTGCTTATAACTGCTTACAATTATAGAAGAACTTTAAATTTTTGCTGATTTAGGGGCTATACAATTTTTTTATGATAGCTTTTGATTGAATCAATTCGTTGCTAGTTGTGGAATTTGCTGAAATTAGCATTGAAGTTCTGTGAGTTTGATTTTCTGTGTAAGCTATTAAATGTGAGTTTTGAGCTTGAAATAAGAGGCAACATCATGCTTTTGTCTCTCTTCTTTGTTGAGTGATATTTTTCATGGAATGTGTATTCTAGAACTTGTGTCAAGACCATTACGAAGCGAATATGAATTTATTTGCATGTGAATTTGGAAAGGCAATTTTTAAGAATTCTTCAGGCCACTACCATTTGAATATATTATCCCACTAGTTGCCCACTGTTGAGCCTAAAAGTATTATATTTAACTTCTTTGGTACCCTTCTTGTTTTTATTGATTATCTTCTGTGAAGTCAACCTTGAAATTTTTTTATTTGAGAGCAATTAATGGCAAAATTTTATTGAATAATGTTGCAAAATCCCTTTTATTTGTTTACAAAAAGAGAAGGCTTATGAATTTGTTCCCCTCCTAATTCTTAAAAATGATTGATTGCTGCATAATTGCATGAAAAGAGGAAAAGAAAAAAAACGAAAAAAGTAAGAGCATTGAAAAAGAAAAAGAAAAAGAAAAAGAAATTTTTTTGGTAATGCTCATGCCTTCATAAGTCGCAAAAAGAAAATATTTTGATTGAAAAATTGGGATTATTGCCTGCTCTTGAAAGTGAAAAAGAATTAGGTTGCTTGTTTTGATTGATTTGTTTCTGACCCTTTGCATGACATTTTCTTTCTTTTATCATACCAAACATTATTACCTTGGCCCCATTACAACCAATGAAAGATCCTTATTCCTTTTTTGCATGTCTTATAGATTCTAATAGTAGAGTTTTTCGTCAATGTACAAGCCTATGACAATGCCTTTTCATTTGAAAAATCTGTGTGTTAATGACTATGCCTACAAACACTTTGAGATTGGTGAGAGTGTGAGTTAAAAATCACAGATTGTTAACTTACTTGAACTTATACCTCTAATTGGGCACTCTATTGACTGACATGTTTTGTGATATCATATTGTTGTCTCCCTACTTTTTCTGCCCCTATTCAGTAGAATTAGTTTTTCTTACTATAATTAACCAAATAGTTTGCTTGAGGGCAAGCAAAGTTCAAGTGTGGGGATGCGTTAACACACAAATTTGTCTATATTTATAGGGAATTTTTAGTATCTAATTACACCATTTTGCACTGATTAATGCACAAAGGTACTCATTTATGTCTTATTATGCAGGAATATCTTGAAGACACCACTTGGAGCAAAAGATGCGAAAAAAGACAAAAAAATGGCTAGTTTTGGAGAGTTTTAGCATTACTGGACAAGTGGTATGGCCTGACCTACCAACGGTATGGCCGTACCAAGAGCAGAATCCCAGTAAGGGCGTACCCCCTCAGTCTGTACCACCTGACACCAATAAAATAGTCTAGTACGGCCGTGCCAAAGGCAGTACGGCCATACATAAGTGATGTCAGGGCAACAACACGAACGGGTACGGGTCAACGTCATCTATGAAGCTCGGCACGGCCGTGTATATACTCTGTACGGCCGTACCCCGTCCCTGATTAGTGCAAATTTGTAGCCAGAAAAGCTAATTCGCAGCCTAGTCTATAAATAGGGGCTCTTAACATGTTACAAAGATCTTTTGACGAATTTCTGAGTCAAGAGCCCCCAATTGAGATCTGATAGCAAACCCTTGCCCATTCCAAAGAATTCCTGTCTCCTTGAAGCTTGGTGTCATCTCGAATCGCTACCGGAGCTTGTGAGGACGCGAAAAACGTGCTTAAGGACCGTCGTCATACCGAAAGGGTGTCCCGGTTTAGAATTTATTCTCCTGTTATGAATTGTTCTGAATTCATATATTTGTTTATGTTATTATCATTAGTAATGAGTAGCTAAACCTATCACTAGGGATGATGGGGGATCCTTTACAATACTCTTGATGTTTTGTTCTTTAATTATATGAGTTTCTATTGATTATTTGAGTATTTTATTCCTATTGTGCTTATTCCAATAAGGCCTGATCACCCTTTATTTAGTTGGCTTAATTGTGATAACAGGATCATGATTAGTTAACGGAACCATAGGATAAAAGAACTCGCGCTATACGCCGGATAGGTTAGGGCTTGTTTCTAACCAGTTATTAAGTTAGCAAACCCACCTGAACTTAATGCTCTTTCCCTTAGTTATTTCTTGGACCAAACAGAGTAATTAGTTGGGAGGAAGGCTATTGTACGCAAGAACATCATCTAGTAATTTAGAGTGGGTGGTTAGTGCTCTTACATGATAGATAACTCATATCAATTGATTAATAAACTCAAGAGTAGAGTATTGGTGAACTCGGTTATTCCTAGGTCCCCCATAACATAGTTAAACCATTCTAGCATTTAATTTGTTTACTGCTTTAATTCCAATTACTTTCAATGCTTTCTTAATCATAATCTTTGTTGGCCTAATAGAATAGAATCACAGTAATTCACTGGTACTCGCTCATTCTCTGTGGGTTCGACATTCGGAGTCCTAATTGTACTCCATTTTTATTACGAGTTACGATCAGATGTACTTGTCTGAGCCGCAACAAGCTCTGATACCAGCTGTTAGGGATCAGGAATTGAATGATTCAAACTAACTGATTCTCATTAATGAAAGAGTGTTTTATACACTTTGATACAATTGAGATTGCAGCTAACTAACTCTAAACTGGTATTAGCAAAATAACAAACTAGCAATAAAGTGGGCTTAAATCACAACATCTAAGCTACAAGAATACAAAGCCCAATAGGCCCAAACTACAAACAACAAATCTGGTCCAACAGTTTTCACTATCAATTTACAATTTTTTTTTGAAATATCAAAAGTATATTATTAAGAATAGAGTATTAGAGCATCTACAATGGAAGACCAAAATTTTGATTCTTAATTTCTTTTTATGGGTCCAAAGATGCTACATGGAATTTAAAAACTCTCACTAATTTTCACTCTAGTAGAACCAAGTTTGTGTTCTTAACTAATTTTAAATGGGCCCACAACTAATCACACATTTTTAAACAAATTGTTTTTTATATTCATAAGAGTGGTTCTTCACTGTTCTTCCTGAGGAACAGTTCTACACGGCGGCAGCCACATAAGAGATGCTCGGGAAATTTACCTCAGATGTGTATTTTGACCAACAAATTACGTATTTGGTGTAGTTCAGAAAAAAATTACCTGTATGGGATAAGTCAAGACTGACAGTCTCGATTACTTTTTTTTTTTAATGAGTCGTGGTTGCCAACCACAACTTATGTTTTTCCTTTTTTTTTATATAAGTCGTGAACCATAATCACGACCCGCCCTTTTTAATTTTTTTTTAAATTTATATTTTAATTAAGAAAAACCTTATTTTCATGAATTTGGTTTTTTAATTTTTTTTAAAAAATTAGGACAAAGTCATGGATGATAAAAGGATCTAAAATATAAATTTTGAGAAACTTTTTGATAAAATTTGGGTCCAAAAGACAGTTCAATTAGTTAATAAGGTGCAGAACACTGTCTGAAATTAGGTAAAATTTTAAATCCAAATTTTAGTTGTAGCCTATTATAATATAATAGGTTTGATCTATTAATTTACTTTTATGAAATTCATTCACTTGATCATAGATTAAAAATGGTCGATTGAATTTCAATTCAATCAACCATTTTTAAACTAATTCAATCAACCATTTTTAATCTATGATCAAGTGAGTGAATTTTGTAAAAGTAAATTAATAGATCAAACCTATTATATCATAATTGCCTACGATTAAAATTTGGATTTAAAATGTTACCATTTCCAGACAGTGTTCTGCATCTGACAGTACTAATTGGACTATCTTTTGGACTCAAATTTTATCAAAAAATTCTCAAAATTTATATTTTGGATCATTTGGTCATCCATGACTTTGTCCTATTTTTTAAAAAAAATAAAAAAACCTAATTCATGAAAATAAGGTTTTTTATATAAAATATAATTTTTTTTTTAAAAAATAAAAAGGGATAGGTTGTGAATCGTGATTGTGGATACGACTTATATAAAAAAAAAAAGGAAAAACTTAAGTCGTGGTTGGCAACCACGACTCATTAAAAAAAAAAAAAAGTAAGTCGAGACTGTCAGTCTCGACTTACCCCAGACAGGTAATTTTTTTCTGAACTACACCAAATACGTAATTTATTGGTCAAAATACACCTCTGAGATAAATTTCCTGAGATGCTCTTAGTAATCCAATACAACAAAATCTAAGTAACATTGTCAACGACTCACCAAAGCTAAGCTAATTAATAGGGAACCAAGTATCAACCCCACAAATATCAATTTACAATCTAGCTAGTGATAAAAAAAAAATGCATAAATATGTTATAAAAAAAATGATAAATATAATTTTTTAAAACAAGAAGAAAAAAAATAGTTTAGAGATTTTGTTTTAAAAATTTTTTGGTCTGGAATCACCCATCTACATTGTTTTTTTTTCTCTTTTTATTTAAATAAGTGGTTTTTCACATAGATCTAGTTTTTTTTCGTGTTTTTCCATGATTTCGTCCTTTGAGTGTGACATTGTTTGGTTTTCCGTCTTGTTGCGGCGTTGTTTGGTTTTTCGTCTTGTTGCGGTGTTCGTTTGGTTCAGATTGTCAGATCAGCTTCGGTCCATTACAGATTCAATCAAGACCTGGGCGTTAACGTTACAGATTCGAAGACATGGGTATTCCGGTTACTTTAATTTTGTCACATTTGTAGGCATTTTGCCGTTTTATGCTATTAACCTGGGTGCTGTGAGTTTGTTCGCAGATTTATCCTTTTTGATTTTTAGCGATGTTGAATTTATATTGTTTTCGATGTATTTTACCAATTCAAATGAATGAATATCTTTTTTATTCCAAAAAAAAAAAAAGCCCATAAAACATTACAAACGGGTCTGCGGTTAAATTCCTTCTATAGAGATAAATAGCCATAGATTTACCTTAGACATCTTTAATTGGATACCATATGATAATTCAAAAATTATAGAATAAGCAAAATAATTTCTTTATATTATTCCTTTGCTCCAGAATTGCCAAACAGTTGGCTCTAGCTCTAACTAGATGAAACCCTCGTGCATTATACGGGTTTGTTTATGTTTTATACAAAATATATTTTAAAAGGACGTGTGAAAGATATGTAATTTAAATGTATAAAATATTTTATACAAATCTCTCAACAAATTGGTATTTACTTGATGCATAGTCATATTTTGGTATGTTTTTAGTTTTTATTGAAAGACTTAGTAGAGATATTCTCATCTTGAAGGATTAGGTTTTAGTTTTTTTTTTCCTTAGGCCCATCTTACTAAAAAAAACATGCAAATAAATAAAATTTATTAATTATAAAACAATATGTAATAAATAAGTATCCCGCCAAAAAATGTAATAATTAAGTATATACATATTGAAACAATGTATTAACTAACATGTTTATTTATAAATTATTTTTTGTATATAATATTTGTTATCAAATTTAATAATTATAATTATCAATTTTTCAGTAAGATTATAATTAAAACATTAATATTTCAAAAGATAATTCTATCAAATAAAAATTCAATAATTTTTTTTTATTAATCATATTATGGTATTTTATTCTTTTCATACGTATATTTCTTATCTTGGTTATCAACAAATAATTTCAATCCTTATGGTTATATTATTGTTGACAATGAGATATATATGTAATTATCCATGATAAAATATAGATTTTATCAAATGTAATTTCACATAATTTAGCAATTATTATTAGCTTTTGGTTATCATCACTACGTAGAATCTAATTATTTTATGTCATTTTATTCTACAATTGGATGTTATCATTAAAATTATTTATAAAATGAATATTTTTACATCAGCGTCACCTTTTGTAATAATTTTTATTTGAATTATTTAATCTTTTACAATAAGGAGTTTTATTCCGTTACACGTTTTTAATGTAATATTAATATTTCTAAGTTGCATAATTGGTATGTTTGTTGTTGTAAATATAGTAAATTTTAAGTTTTGTAGCATAATTGGTATTTCTAATGTAATGATAATATTTCTAATTTTTATAGTCAATATAATAATATAATTGACCTTTAATTGATATAACCTCTAGTGACAATAAAGAATTTTTTGAACATACTAATCACATTAAAATTTGAATTAAAAACCTTTTACTTATCCTTTAAAATTCATATTGAGTCATTTTAATATGTGATAAATTATAAATATCATTAAATTATTTTTAAGATATTTCTTAGATAGCTTAATATTGCCATTAACTAATTATAATAAATAACACTATATTTTATATTTGGTAACTAAATTTAATAATTTATAGTGTAATTTTGTATATAATATTTTATATTTAAATGTGTAAAAATATTTTATACAAATCTCCAAACAGATCGGTATTCACTTGAGCATAGTCACCTTTTAGCATGTTTTTAGTTTTTGTTGACAGACTTGGTAGGATTATTCTAGCATTGAAGGATTAGGTTTACTTTTTTTTACTTTGGGACGCCCTGCTTACTATGAGAAAAGATATGTAAAAAAATAAAGTTTTATTAATTATAGAATAACATGTAATAATTAAGTATCACATCAAAAAATGTAACAATTAAGTATAGTCATATTAAAACATAACTAACTTATTTATTTTTAAATTATTTTCCTATATCATATTTCTTGTCATGTTTAATAATTAGAATTATCAAATTTTTAGTAAGATTATAATTGAAACTTAAATATACCAAAAAATAACTCTATCAAAAAAGTTTAGTAATCACATTATTATTATTTTTTTGAAGACATATTTCTTATCTTAGTTATTAGCAAAATATTTTAATCCCTATGGTTATATTAATTTTGACAATGATATTTGTATTTGTCCATGATAAAATATATTTTTATCAAATATAATCTTTCATAATTTACCAATTAGTGTTAGCTTTTGGTTATCATTGCTACATAGAATCTAATTATTGGATATTATTTTATTTTATTAATAAAATGTCATTTGGAGTCATTTATCATAAAAATTATTTATAAAATAAGTACTTTTACAACGGTGTCACTATCATTATTAAATAATAAATAATTATTTTTACAATTAATTAATCATACATTAATAATAAGAAGTTTAAATAAAAGTAAAAATACAATAAAGAATTATGTGATAACAAATTTGACCATAACTTATGATTAAACATACTTTTAGTAAATTCAATAATTTAAAATAACAATATATATAGGATAATAGCAAACATTCTCTCATTATAAATGTTATAATAAGATTGCATCAAGGTTTTTTATTTTTTTTAAATTATGATTTCACATATTTCTCTTGTTGTAATGCTTTAGACAATATGGCCACAAATAACTAAATATAGGAATAAGAGCACATGTCATAAATAATAAATAAATTTGAAGAAAAAATAAGGTGAATCAATGCTAATAAAAATAATAATTATTCTTTAGTATTTATTTGCATGACATTGTTTCCAATGTTAGAAATATCTTTTAAAAAATGTAATCATTAAAGAGATATTGTTAATAGAAAATACATCTAATTTTTACAATCAATATAATATTATAATTGACCTCAATTGATATAACTTCCGGTGATAGTAAAGATTTTGTTGAACATACTAATCACATTAAAATTGAAAACCTTTTACTTGTACATTAAAATTCATGTTGAGTCATTATAATATGTGACACATTATAAATATCATTCAATTATTTTTAAGTTATTTTTTAAATAAAAAATAGCACTTAGCATTGTCATAAACTAATTTTGATAAATAACACAATATTTCATATTTGATAATAATACTTGATAAATTATAGTGTAACTTAATTGTATTTTTAGTTTTTTTCACATTGTAATTAATAATTAACATTACCATTATGCAATTTGAATATTTGATAGAATGTCTATGAAGTTTAATGTTTAATAGTTAATACAATTAATATTTAATAGAGTAATAAAATGATGAAATTAAGTAATAAGAGTAATTGGAAGATTGTAACTCATGGATTAAAATAAATTTGTATTTAATTCTAAAGTCGAATTTTCTTTTGCTTAATAGTTATATAGATACATTGATAGATATAGCTATTTTATATTTGATAATAACATTTAATAAATTATACTGTAGTTTAATTTTATTTTTTTTAGTATATTTCTCTAATTGATACTAATAATTAACGTTACCATTATGAAATTTTAATATTTAACAGAATGTATAAGAAGTTTCTTATTTAAGAGTTAATACAATTATATTTAATAGAATAATGAATTGATGAAATTAATTAATAAGAGCAATTTAAATGTTTAACTCATGGATTAAAATAAATTTATATATATAGATAAAGATATTTTATATTTGATAATAATATTTAATAATTTATGATGTAATTTAATTGTAACTTTAGTACTTTTTTCAATTTGTAATTAGTAATTAACATTACCATTATGGAATTTTAATATTTGATAGAATGTCTAAGAAATTTCATATTTATTAGTTAATACACCTAATACTTAATAGAGTAATGAAATAATGAAATTAATTAATAAAAACAATTGTAAAGTTGTTACTCATGACAAATATTGAATAACAAATAGTGGAGGGGCATTAAATTTAATTCTAATTTAAAACTGATATTGTAGAATTTAATTCTACATCTAAAATAGCATTCAAGATTACTTTACATAGATAGATAGATTACTATTGTTGATAATAATGCATGTTTTTTTCCTATAGAAACATGTGTGTAATTGCCCTGAAAAGGTAACAAAATTTAGGTTAGAATAGTTTGCATGTATATTATAAGGGAAAAAAATTGGTGTACAAAATCAAACCTTTTCGTCAAAGAGGACCATATCTGTACTTGTCAATTCTTTTTACGATGGATGTTGAGATTGTCCCACATGTAATCCTCACTTTTATTTTGTAATCAGCTGTTGCGGATGGTACTGTTCAGGAGTAGTAAAGAAGGTAAAATGAATATTTTTAATAAAATACTCAATTTGGAAACAGTAAAGGTATTCAAGGTAGACATGATTATGGGATATTGTTGACAAAATTTCGTGAGAGAGATGAAAGTGAACAAAGTGAATAAAAACAGAGGTGTTTTGGGGTTTATATAGGCTATGAATTAATATACAAAATGAAAAATTACATTAATTATCTCTTAACATTCATCTATACCACTGTGTCAAAAAAAATTCATCTATATCACAAAGTTAAAATCTAAACACAAAAAGGAAAATCTTTACGCATTGACTGAATTAAAGTTTAAACATTGTGTAAACATTAATAAAGTTTTATGTGTTTATATATATATATATATATATAATTGTTAAATATTGAATCATTGTAAGATGCATTTCACTTTCATTAAAAAGGTTTTTTTATATTAAATATTTGTTGCTTCATATAAATAAAAAAATATAAATAGGCACAATAATAATAAAAAATGTCACTATGTAATACTAAATATTAACTACAAAAATAAAACTATATATATGTCAATTTTTTTAGGAAAACTATATGTCAATGTTGTTGTTAAATATATTCAATTTTATGATACATTATTATAAATAATTTAAATATAATTTAAGTATTAAATAAGAGTGTATCAACCCTTTAATATTCACAATTAATGAATATTAATATAATTATATTGATAAGATGAAAGACTTGTAAAAAGCCATGTATTTAATAACATTTTAAATTTTTAATGTTTTTACTGTTTAAATATTTAATAACCTTTACTGTTTTCAAATTTTTAAAGAATATAAATAATAAAAAGCCATATATTTATACTTGTAATATAAAAATTCATTTCATTAAGTCATTTCGTTAAAGCTTAGTATACTTGTCATTCAAATAAAAACCAAGTTTCTCAAGTTTGCTTTATATATATATATATATATAAGCTGGGTCACATTTCTCTTCCTTTTTGCTGTAAATTGATGAATTCATGTGATCATCTTCACATGTGGGGAAGTAAGAAGGGATCGATGGTCCCACGTTAATTACTTGTGTGGTTAGAATTTAATGAGCATTGAATGAGAAAACTTGCCAATCCTTGTTCAAGCAAAAGTTCATCATGGACTCTTCTACTTTTCCAGCTTCCCTTCTACTCTATAATTTTTTTTTCACACATCATTAATTATAATATGATTAATGAAGGAAGTAGTCAAACTTAAGAAGATGACCCTTTGGCTCTGAGATTGGCCTCCTTCTTGAACTTAAATTGACTTGCAAGTTGAGAACAATGGTAATCCCTGCATTAACTAGATCAAGTTGACCGCTGCTGCATTGCAAAAGGTTTTTCTGAATATTATTTGTGTTTTTTTTTTGGTTATTTGTGTTTGTATTGACATGAAATTAACTGGGTTATTATTACGGGATAAAACTGAAGTGGAAGATAAAAGCCAGCTAAGCAACAACTCAGCACCGGCTCATGTGCCAACTCAGCAACAAGCAGTTACGGCAGTTAGAGGGAAATAATAGCATACGGTAGGAGTAGTTTTATTTCTGACGTAACCTTCTTCTACTATAAATACTTGTACAGAACTCTGTTTCATTTTGATGAATTCAGTACATTCATTCCTTTTCATCATGGATTTTAGTCTTATGATGGTATCGGTCGCAATTACTTCGCTTCCGCTTTCGCAATTCGATTGAAGTTTTTCATTGTTTACTTCGATTGATTGCTTGTTCTTCATCTTCATTCTTGAATTCTTTGCATTCTCGCGTTTCTGCTCATGGCGTGAAATTCCAGCAACAATCATTCTACTTCCGGTAGCGGTGTTACGAATCCTTCATAAAGTCAAGATTCAATTTACTATGTTCATCCTAATGATGGACTGAATTCAGTTACGGTTACTCTGCCTCTAACCGGTCCTAACTACCTTGCTTGGGCGCAATTTATGCATCGTGCGTTGGGCGGCAAGAACAAATTCCAGTTCATCGACGGCAGCGTTGTCATACCGGAGGAATCCGATCTCAATCGCCTCGCCTGGGAAAGGTGCACAATCAATCATTTTCACTGAAAATGTCATTGATGTTTGGAGAGAACTGAATGAGAGATTTTCCAAAGTTGATCGAATTCGTATTTCTAAATTGAGATCTGAAGTGAATAATCTTAAACAATGATCTAAATCTGTGACAGATTATTTCACTGAATTTCTAGGGTTGTGGGAAGAACTTGATAGTTATCGTCCTATTCCTAATTGTAAATGTGTACATCCTTGTCGTTGTGCTGCTATGCGAAATGCTCGAGACTTTAGGATGGAGGACCAAATAATTCAGTTTCTTATTGGTTTGAATGACCGGTTTTCTATTGTGCGGACACAAGTTCTTCTCTTAGATCCACTTCCTCATTTGAATAAGGTGTTTTCTATGGTGTTGCAAGAAGAAAGTAACAGTGCTTGCTTAGATACTTCTGATGATTCACCTATACTTATTAATGCTACTGATGCTAAGAAACCACAAGGTCGTGGTAGAGGTTTTTCTGGCAGTTCAGCAGGTAAATTTCCAGCTAAGGTTTGTACTCATTGCAACAAAACTGGCCACACTGTTGATACTTGCTATCGGAAGCATGGTTTTCCACCTAATTACTTCAAACAGCAGTCTTCTGCTAATGCTTCAAGTTCTGATAACCTTGACACTAAATTTGTGTTTAGTGTCAGTGAGGAAGTTACCAACTCTGCTCAACCAATGTTTACTCAGGAGCAATATGCTCAAATCATGTCGTTGATACAGTAGCCACAATTGACTCATCCTGCTTCAACTTCTTCTCAGTGTGTTAGCACTAATCAGGTTAGCATGACAACTCAGCCAGCTGAGAATTCTTCTTCAAGTATTAACCCTCCTTTCCATCACTATCCTGATGTTAAATCTAGCTACTGGATCATTGATTCAGGGGCAAATAATCATATTTGTTCTTCTTTACACCAGTTTAGTACCTTTTATAGGATAAAACTTATTAGTGTCAAGTTACCAAATGGTAATTCTATTATAGCAAATCATGCTGGCACAGTTACTTTTTCACCTAGTCTTTGTTTAACTCATGTTCTCTTTTCATCTGATTTCTCTTTGAATTTGATTTCTGTTTCTAAACTTTGTCTTTCCCTTAATTGTGCCATTCAATTTTCTCATTCCAAGTGTCTTTTGCAGGATTTGACATCCCGAAAGATGATTGGTTCTGGTGATCAAGTTAAAGGGCTGCATAGATTGGTGGTTGATGTTCCTCATTCTCAAGTTTCATCTGTTTCTGCTAGTGTTCATGTAACCATTCCTAAAGCTGCTTTATGGCACTTCAGGTTGGGTCATTTGTCTCATAAAAGGCTCTCTCACATGTGTAGTATTTATCCTTTCGTTTCTGTGGTCAAAAGTTCTGTGTGTGGCATTTTTCATTTTGCTCGACAAAGAAAATACCATATGCACTTAGTCATTCCAAAGCTGCGAATAAATTTGAACTTCTTCATTTTGATATATGGGGAACTTTGTCCATTTCTTCAATTCATGGTCACAAGTATTTTCGGACTGTATTGGATGATTATACTCGTTTTGTTCGGATCATTTTATTAAAGTCTAAAGCTGAAGTTCCAAATCATATTCAATCTTTTATTCACATGGTTGAAAAACAATTCTCTGCTAAAGTTAAAATTGTAAGAACGAATAATGGACCTGAATTTTCCTTGCCTTCGTTCTATGAATCTAAGGGCATTTTACATCAAAAATATTGTGTTGAGACTCCTCAATAAAATGGTAGAGTGTAGCGTAAACATCAACATATTCTTAATATTGGGAGAGCTTTGCTCTATCAATCCAAATTGCCCAAAATGTTTTGGTCTTATGCTGTTTTACATGCTACACACATCATAAATCTTGTTACCACACCTGTCCTTGAAAATAAATCTCCATACCAACTCCTTTACGACAAACTTCCTGATCTAAATGAGTTAAAGGTGTTTGGTTCTTTATGTTTTGCTTCCACCTTACATTCTCATCGAATAAAGTTAGATCCTTGGACCAGAAAACAGTTTTCTTAGGCTATGCCTTAGGTCTTAAAGGATATGTTTTATTTGATTTGCATTCCAGAGAAGTTTTTGTTTCCCGCAATGTCATTTTTCATGAGCATATTCTTCCATACACAACTCAACATAACAATCATTCTCTACATACATGAGAGTATCATTCTTTTTCTCCTGAATCCTCTCCCATTCCTTCATCCTCCAATCCTTCTCCTTCTTTAAGAAGGTCTTCACGTGTTAAAAATCAACCATCTTATCTTTAAGATTACATCTGCAGCTCCTTCACAGATCAGCAATCTTCTTCATGTACTCTTTATCCTCTTTCTGATTTTCTTTCTTACTCTAATGTTTCCCCTTCCCATTGTCGTTATTCCTTGTCTCTACCTACTCACACTGAGCCCAAGAATTATGCTAAGGCAAGTCAATATGCTTGCTGGAATCAAGCCATGCAGTCTGAGCTTAAGGCTTTGCAGAACAGTGGGACTTGGCAGCTTGTTGATCTTCCTCCTAATGTTAAACCCATAGGAAGCAAGTGGGTTTATAAAGTGAAACAACGGGCAGGTGGCTCAATTGAGAGATTCAAGGCATGCCTTGTTGCAAAGGGATATAATCAAATTGAAGGCCTCGACCCCGGTTGCTAAACTCACACCAGTTCGCATGATACTAGCTTTGGCATCTATGTTTCGGTGGCACTTGCATCAATTGGATGTTAACAATGCTTTCTTACACGAGGATCTACAAGAATAGGTTTACATGCTTGTTCCCCAAGGTGTTATTCCTTCCAAGCCCAATCAAGTTTATAAGCTTCTCAAATCTTTAAATGGGCTTAAACAAGCTAGTTGTAAATGGTATGAAAAACTGGCTTCTCTACTAATTCATCATGGTTATTCCCAAGCACCTTCTGACCACTCCTTATTTGTCAAGCATACTAGTTCTTCCTTTACTGTTGTCCTTGTGTATGTTGACGACATTATTCTTGCTGGGAATTCCATGACTGAGTTCATTCATCTTAAGACTGCACTGGACAATTCCTTCAAGATTAAAGATTTAGGTGTTCTCGAGTACTTTCTTGGGCTTGAGGTTGCCCATTCTGAAAAGGGGATCTCTCTTTGTCAACGCATGTATTGTATGGATTTAATTGTTGATTCTAGTTTACTTGCTTCCAAGCCAGTCCGCACCCCTCTTGATTCTGCAGTAAAGCTTCACAGGGATAGTGGCACTCCCTTTTGCAGTGTTCCTTCTTATAGGCGCCTAATAGGTCGGTTGCTCTATCTTACCATGACACGACCAGATATTAACTTTGCGGTTCAACAGTTAAGCTAATTTCTATTTAGTCCCACTGTTGTGCATCATCAAACTGCTTGTCGTGTTCTTCGTTACCTTAAGGGTTGTCCTGGTCGCGGTCTCTTTTTCCCAAGGACTTGAACTCTGCAGTTACTCGGATTTTCTGATGCTGATTGGGCTGGGTGTTTGGATTCACGTCATTCAGTTACAGGCCTATGTTTCTTCATTGGCTCTTATCTCATTTCTTGGCATACGAAGAAACAGAACACTGTCTCTTGCAGTTCTTTTGAAGCAGAATATCGTGCTTTAGCAGCAACCACTTGTGAATTACAGTGGCTTCTCTATTTGCTTCGTAATCTCCATATTCAGTGTGCCAAGACACCAGTCCTATTTTGCGATAATCAGAGTGCACTGCACATTGCAGCCAACCCGGTGTTCCATGAGCATACTAAACATCTTGAGATTGATTGTCATATCGTTCGGAAAAAATTTCAAGCTGGGGTCATGCACCTTCTTCCTGTTAGTTCTCAGGCCCAACTTGCTGATTTTTTCACTAAAGCTCTTCACCCCAAGCCTTTTGCTCTCTTGGTTTCCAAGTTGGGCATGGTAGACATTTACCAAGCTCCAACTTGTTGGGGGGGTATTACGGGATAAAACTGACGTGGAAGACAAAAGCCAACTAAGCAACAACTCAGCACCAGCTCATGTGCCAACTCAGCAACAAGCAGTTACGGCAGTTAGAGGGAAATAATAGCATACAGTAGGAATAGTTTTATTTCTGATGTAACCTTCTTCTACTATAAATACTTGTACAGAACTCTTTCATTTTGATGAATTCAATACATTCATTCCTTTTCATCATGGATTTTAGTCTTATGAATTATGTAATGGCCGTGAATTGTATTGCGTTATACCATTGATTTGATATTCACACCGCATCCCCAAAGGATAATGTCGAACTCAACAAAAATGTCAAGCACCACTTTATGTAAATGGACTGACAAGAAAGAAATAAACAAAGCAAATATGGTCAAGACAAATATTAAGACATGTTGTTAGTGTCAAAAATTACATTTTTTATACTATGTTGAAGACAAGGCTTGTCGAGGATATGCTTGTTTTTTGCTGGTTTGTGAAGTGTCGAAGCAAACAAAGGTAATGGAAATAAAGTAGCATTTGGAAGCACATGGAGCATGATAGCAGAGAATTTATTAGTAGTTTATTTATTTTAAAAAATAAGACATGTGTCAGTCTTATTTTAGGGAAGTTACTCAACGAGACACTTGTCATGATTTGTGTAGATAGGCAGTTATTTTACTTTGCCTATATATACTTGCAAACTCAATGTAATCAAGGTTGGAACTTGTAAGCACCCTACATATCCCAAGTCCCTGACGTTCATGGATTGACGGGTCACTGCAATGTTTCCAACCATTTTAATTCCAATAATCTATTTCATGTTTTTACTTATGTTCTTTACCTTTTCAGCAAGCTTTCCTTCATTGTCATTTACATGTTCTTTAAATGTTTTCTTTTAATTCATGTTCTTTAAAAGCTTTCTTTGATTTTCAATCATTTAAATCTTTTTCTTTACATATTTTTGTATCCATCTCCTTCTCAAAATCAAGTGGTCTTCTAGACCATTTGAGTTCTTTTATTGCTCTAAATCTGTGATCAGAGTTACCTATTTACCGGGGAGTCCCATTTTCGTTTGATCTTAATTGTTTGTTGTCGGAGAGGATTTTTATCAAAAATCACCGTTAACAAAATGGCACGCCCGGTGGGACCTGGTAAGGGTAATGTGTATCACAAATTCGGTGAGTTCAATCTTCAATGGATTGTTCATGCACCGAAGATTAAAACTGGAAACAGTTTTCAATTTGGCGACTATGAAGGCTGCCTTTAAATCGGAAATAGTTTGCAAATTGGTGATTATATGAAGGTGTGCCTTTGAAGTTAATTTTTGTCTTCCATTGTTGGCCAACATTATAAATGATTGGCTCGAACTGGTTCTACAAAAGGCATATAAAATAATATATATTATATTGGCCTTTGAAACTAAGAGGAAGAAAGAAATCGACAATTGTAAGATTTTTCTCTCACCGTAACAACATTGATTTGAAGAGAAAGAGAGAAAATATGTTGCAATTTAAAAATGGCAAAGGCCCCACGATGCAGTACATATGTTGGTGTATATCCTGATAAAAGAACAAATGGCTTTTGATCTTGGGAATAATTTGAAAGATTAAAATAGCCAGTGTTTTGAATTTGGTGAACAAGATGCTAATTCTGCTGAACATTACCACCAGTGGTTGATGCCTCTTCAGCGGAAAAGTATTGGGTGAAATTGAGTACCCAGAAACCCACGGTGAAATGGCCTGTGAGGCCATATAAGAGTATGCAAATGAATTGGCATTTGGTCACAAGAAATGATGGCTTTGAAGCCAACATGAAGAAGAAAAATTGAGTACAGACGGAAGATCGTGAGTTAAAAAAAATGAAGAATTCTTATGAAGAATTTTGCCTTTACAGACAAAGGATTTGAATGGCTTTGAGATTTTGAGGCCAATAAAAAAATGAAAAGGATGTTTTGAAAAAAAAATGTCCAAAAGAAACGGGAATGAACGTAGCCATTAATGATTATGACTAAGTTGACATGTAATTAATTAATTGTTTATTGCGGCAATTCATTGCTTGATGCCAATAAGTTACTGAGTTGAAAGGCACTGCTACCAAGTCAATGATTGCAGGTTGCCTGTTGTAGTGCATGTCACGTTTAGTGCATTTGACAAATAAATTAACTTGGTGATGCGCAACAAGTCAATGGTTACAGGTTTCTCATGGCTACCAATTGAGAAATGGGCTTCAATTGGAAATCGTTAAGTTGGACTCCAATAACCTACTCATGTCTCAGTCGTAGCATGAAAACATTGTCGAAGTTGTTAGTTAAACATGGTTCTTGGCATGTCATTGCCTCATTCTTTGTGGATGAGTCTGATGAGAAGTTGACAGAAAAACGTCCAAGTCAAGAGCACAAATTTTGGGATATGGTCAAGAGAAGCCTTCGAAAAATTGAAAGGATGTCTTTAGCAGAATCAAAATTGTTGTCTAAAGAAAATTGAGAAGGCTCAGAGGCCAATCATTTCCCAACCTGTCATGACCAAATTGGCATACTTGACTGGCTATAGTCAATGCCAAATTTGTGTTGTCCACACCCAGATTTAAGTCACTGGTTGATCGACAAGTTCGGGAACAAGATCACGTTTTTATCTTTTGTCGGTTTAACAAGACCAATGTTGTTCACTGGGGGCCTCTAAATTCGAGAGCAAGATCTCCACTTCGGGTTTAGTTCTGGTTCAATTGTAAACTCTAGTAGTCTAGTTTGTTCCTGGGGAGAGATCTCAGAAAAGCAAAAGCGCTACCGTTGACGAGAAGATGAGACGTGCGTATGTCGATCCTAATGATCCGACAGGATTACTTATGCAGCTAGCAGCCTAATGCTGATTCTCAGTTTAGGCATCGAACATATCAGCCACGTATATCACTTGTTGAAGTATTGCCGAGATCAATGTTGTTCATTTGGAGGCCTTTGAGTTGTAAGAACATACTTTGTTATGGGTTTCAAGGTGTCGACGGTTGGAGCAATGAGTCTCCCACCAAGACCATAAATTCACCCAGGATTGGAAATTCGTTCGAGTTCGACAAAGAGTTAAACTTGGAGGTCGTCGAATATGAATATTTTGGCAAAGAATTTGTCAAACGGGTTTTGTCGAAAGTGCATGCATATGGTATTGTTGCATTCATGTTTATTGAAGTGCTCGACATGTTTCTCAAACACAAGCGTTATTTTCTATGGGAATTACTTGAGAAATTCGTTGATGTGCTTATGAGAATAGAAATCCTATTTGTCAAAGTTCTTGCTGACATAAAGCTTTAGGAATTAGTTTTGTCGGCAAAATAGTTAAGGTGCATGATAATGGAGCTTCTAAATTAGTTGGGAAGACATGTTCTTTGCATATTGGCGGTAGATAATGCTAAGGTGGTATATTCTAGTGAGACCAAATGCAAGGTGGTGTCAACTTGGCATTTATACAAATATTGACTTCTTTGACAACAGTTTGAAGCCAAATTCCTTTATGCCTGCAAAACTACTTAATAGACCATGCTTGCTAACACGTTGAGAATTCCACAGTGATGTTGGATTGAATTTTGTTGAGGACAATATCTTAGTATTTATCTTCTTCCTATAGATAAATACTGGGGGCCTGTGTTAGTGTCAAAAATTACATTTTTTATACTATGTTGAAGACAAGGCTTGTCGAGGATATGCTTGTTTTTTGCTGGTTTGTGAAGTGTCGAAGCAAACAAAGGTAATGGAAATAAAGTAGCATTTGGAAGCACATGGAGCATGATAGCAGAGAATTTATTAGTAGTTTATTTATTTTAAAAAATAAGACATGTGTCAGTCTTATTTTAGGGAAGTTACTCAACGAGACACTTGTCATGATTTGTGTAGATAGGCAGTTATTTTACTTTACCTATATATACTTGCAAACTCAATGTAATCAAGGTTGGAACTTGTAAGCACCCTACATATCCCAAGTCCCTGACGTTCATGGATTGACGGGTCACTGCAATGTTTCCAACCATTTTAATTCCAATAATATATTTCATGTTTTTACTTATGTTCTTTACCTTTTCAGCAAGCTTTCCTTCATTGTCATTTACATGTTCTTTAAATGTTTTCTTTTAATTCATGTTCTTTAAAAGCTTTCTTTGATTTTCAATCATTTAAATCTTTTTCTTTACATATTTTTGTATCCATCTCCTTCTCTAAATCAAGTGGTCTTTTAGACTATTTGAGTTCTTTTATTGCTCTAAATCTGTGATCAGAGTTACCTATTTACCGGGGAGTCCCATTTTCGTTTGATCTTAATTGTTTGTTGTCGGAGAGGATTTTTACCAAAAATCACCGTTAACAAAATGGCACGCCAGTAGACTGACACATGTCTTATTTTAGGGAAGTTACTCAACGAGACACTTGTCATGATTTGTGTAGATAGGCAATTATTTTACTTTGCCTATATATACTTGCAAACTCAATGTAATCAAGGTTGGAACTTGTAAGCACCCTACATATCCTAAGTCCCCGACGTTCACGGATTGACGGGTCACTGCAATGTTCCCAACCATTTCAATTCCAGCATTTTATTTCATTGTCTTTACTTTCCAGCAATTTATCTTTTCTGTCATTTATCTTCATGCGTTTACAAGCATTCTTTTAAATTCATATTCTTTAAATGCTATTATTTACATTTCTGCATTCATCTCCCTCTCTAAATCAAGTGGTCTTTTAGACTATTTGAGTTCTTTTATTGCTCTAAATCTGTGATCAGAGTTACCTATTTACCGGGGAGTCCCATTTTCGTTTGATCTTAATTGTTTGTTGTTGGAGAAGATTTTTACCAAAAATCACCGTTAACACATGTACCCGCGTGTATTATCTTAAATTGCTCAAAAGTGACAGCCTCTAGCAAATTGAGGTGCGTTGGTCCTTTGCTCCCCTCCATGATAAATGTCGTGTTAGAATATCTGAGAGAACATATATTCAGCCCAAGTGGTAAAGAAAAACAGAATTTATAGTTAAGTTTTTAGGTTGTAATTAAGATTTTCGTGGAAAAATAGTTTTTGACGGGAAAACGGATGAATGAGATTTTGTCACGTGTTTTTAGTGTAGTTAAGTTTTATATATATATATATATATAGATTAATTATTTAAAAAAAATTACTCCTAAAATTAATAGGTATCGTTATACTACTCTACTATGCATTTATGACAATGATTAATAAGGATAATTTTGTAAAATTGTTACACTTTTTCATTCATTTATAGTTTTTTCTTAATTTGATTGTGTGAAAAAACCTACAACGATACTTATTATGGGACAGAGGGAGTATACATTAATCATTATTTAATACTACCTCTCCTCCCTATTATAAGCAAAAAAATTGGTATATTTTTGTGTCCTAATATAAGAAAATTAAACTCAATTTGAGATGTACTATTAATTACTGAAATTTCTTTTATACCATTATTTTAATGTGAGAAGTGTGTTTATTAGAAACCTGTCTATTCTCTTTACACCCCAGTTATTTAGGCTTAAGTGGATGCCTCATCACTCTCCGTACATTTAATGTCATGTCATGGGTATATTTATAGTTTTTTCTTAATTTGATTGTGTGAAAAAACCTACAACGATACTTATTATGGGACAGAGGGAGTATACATTAATCATTATTTAATACTACCTCTCCTCCCTATTATAAGCAAAAAAATTGGTATATTTTTGTGTCCTAATATAAGAAAATTAAACTCAATTTGAGATGTACTATTAATTACTGAAATTTCTTTTATACCATTATTTTAATGTGAGAAGTGTGTTTATTAGAAACCTGTCTATTCTCTTTACACCCCAGTTATTTAGGCTTAAGTGGATGCCTCATCACTCTCCGTACATTTAATGTCATGTCATGGGTATATTTGAAAAAAAAACTTTCAATGGAGCATAACATTAAATGAGGTTCCTTAGTGTTTTTTTTTATTTAATAATAGGGAGGAGGTAGTAAAACAAAATCTATGCCAAACCAAACACTAAAGGAGATGATCAAATTGCTCTAATCAAACAAACTTTACTTGGTCAATCCCATAAACTAATTATCATATCATATATAATATTAAACCCAGGATGCTCCTCTAGAAGGTTATCCGGCATGTGTATTCAATTTTATAAGCATGCTCTAGTACTAGATTACTCTCTAATTATGTTTCCACGTTGCATCATTATATAAAACAGTACACATTGTCAAAAAATAAATTTTTTAGCAATTAACAATTTATTATGCTTTTCTATCAAAAGACAATTTATTATGCTTTAGGTTTTCTGTCCCTTGGTGCTGAAAATTGATGCTTTGTAATAGATTATGTTTTTCACTATCACGTAATGAGAACTTTTTTGGCTTATATGCCGTCCCAATGTATGACCCAGTAAGCCTAATTGATAATGCCCTGAAAACATGGACGTGCAACTAATATGCTATGTAAGGTGAGAGCCAAGTGATCTAAGAATGAAGCTAGCAAAAGAAGTGTCACAGAATTTGTAGTTTTGTGGAGAACACTATTGTAAGGTTGCAATGGTTAATGGTTACCGCCATTTGGTGGAGGCTTCACCACCTGAAACAACACAATCACTTTTGAAAAATAGGAGTTCATCTACACATAATATGTTGCTGGGATTTATTGCAGGCATTTCAACAGTATTAGCATTGACCTTATTGTATTGCCTCTTCTGGAGAAAGGTCATTCCAATATTTCTTAAGCAGCGCAGGACTCTGAAAGGTGAGTTGCATTTGTACAAGCATGTAAATAAAAATCACCAAGTCTAATAGTAATTAAGACCAACATTAAGTTGGTCCGAGTGGAACTGGGTTCAAATCCCTTAAACAATGTCTGAGGTTCGAGTCTTGTGAATGGAAAAAACATAGTTGGGAGGAGAAACTCCACTAAAGGTAGTCAGTCAGGTTCAACACAAAAAATTAGTCATCGATAAAGCCGATAGATATTTCGCACCTATGACATGGTATAAAAAAAAGAACTAAACAAACACATAAATTCTCAAACCCAATTATTTCTTCTACCTAAGGTGGATTTGAATCTTTGGACTTTTTTATTTATTTTGCTAATCATTGTTGCAGGAAAGGAATATAAAAGCTTCAAATATGACAAAATATCATTAAGGTGTTTTGATCTTGAGGAATTAGAGAGGGCTACCAAAAATTTTAGCCATGATTGCTTACTGGGTTCTGGTGCATTTGGAAATGTCTACAAGGGAACTTTTGACTTAGAGGGAACACTAGCCATTAAGAGATCTCATTCTGAGTCATTCCTAAGTGTTGAAGAATTCAGAAATGGTCAGCCTCAAAAAAGATTTACCTCCTCACAACTCTCATATTAAAACAAATTCAATCAATTATAGTTAACAGTTTTTTCTTTGTTCTTGCCAGAATTTAGGCTTCTTTCAGCAGTAAAGCACAGGAATCTTATTGGTCTTGTTGGATATTGTGAAGAACCAGGTGACTATATGACACCCAAAAGTTCTCTCTTAGTTGTGCAGTAAAAGTGAAGGCTATTATCTATATAAAAAAACTTAACTACAACAAAGACATGTGTCAAAAACTCATTCATCTGTTTTTACTCAAAAAACCATTTTCCCACCAACAATTTAACTACACTCCAAAACCTTAAGTTTTTTTTTGCCATTTGTGCTAAGCACAGGTTCTCTCAGCTAGTTAAAAATAAAAATTTGTCTCAATCAATGTTATTATAGATGATTATTCATTGCAATTATTCCTAGTGTTGTACTGGATTTATTCCAACATAATTTCATGCTAACATGGCTTGCTTATGTTTTGATCAGAACAAGATGGAGCCAAAATACTAGTATATGAATATGTACCAAATGGTTCACTCCTTGAGTACATGATGGGTAAGTTGAAACATAAACCACTAGGTCAAAAAGGATTTGCTATCATGTTAAAAAATCAGTGGTGCTAATACATTCAAAAACTATGAATAGAAAGCTCAAGACTAGCTCTTATATCTGATTCTAACACTACTAACGAATGAACACAAATATTGGCTTCTGTAGGAAACAAAAGAAGCTTAACTTGGAAGCAAAGAGTAAACATAGCAATAGGAGCAGCTAGAGGTATATCTTTTAAATTATAAAATCCCTTGTTGATTTATCAAGAAATCCTCTAATTAGCATAGAATTGATTACCTTTTTTTTCATAGGCATAGCTTATTTGCATGAAGAGGTGAAGCCAAGCATAATTCATCGTGACATAAAACCAAGCAACATCCTATTAGGGGAAGGTTTTGAGGCTAAGGTATCAGATTTTGGGCTGGTAAAATCAGGGCCTACAGGTGATCAATCACATGTGAGTAGCCAAATCAAAGGGACACCAGGATACCTTGACCCTGCCTATTGTTCAAGCAACCATTTGACCAAATTCAGTGATGTTTATAGCTTTGGTGTCATACTTTTGCAACTTATTTCAGCTAGACCTGCAGTGAATACCACTGAAAATCAAAGCAACCAACATATTATTGACTGGGTAAGCAATACAAAAACCCTCAATCTTTCGTTATGAATGTGTTTGGATACACAACTTAGTTAAGCAATTATTTGATAAGTGTTTTTATTTTTTATAATCAAAGATGGTTTTTACGTTTAAACTGTTTTCATATAAGTTGTAAGTTGTTTTCATAAGTTATCCTGTAGAGCTTATTGAAATAAGTTAAAAACATCTTATGGACATGTCATAAGCTATTTCCATACGCTCTCCCAAATACTCTAATAACCAGTAGATAAGATCAAATAAATTGTCTGTAAGTCGATCCAAATGCAGTCTAGTCACTACTCTGATAATTAAATTGTTTACAAATTTGCATTTTGTTTCTGTCCTGTAAGTTATAATAAATTAAGATCATTACAATAACTTGGTATGTAATGCAGGCAAGGCCTAGCATAGAGAAGGGTAAGGTGGATGAAATCATGGATGCAAATCTACTTTGTCAAAGTGAGCCATGCAATTTGAAGGTTCTGTTAAAGATGGGGCAACTTGCTTTAAGATGTGTGGCTCTAGAACCAAAACATCGCCCTACAATGACCCTAGTGTGTAAAGAACTAGAGCAAGCCCTCTACTCAGATGATAGCTTCGGTAACAAGGAGACTGGTGGATCAGTGGAACACTATGATAGTTCACAGAGCTTTGTGAGCATAGACGGTGTTGGATTTCAGAAATTCCATATTGATATGGATAGCTTCTCTTTTAAGAGCACAAACTTATTGTGCCTAGAAAATAATAGTATTAGTATTGACATTGACAAGACCAGTTTGAAGAGAATACAAGAGGATGGGACCATTTAAGATATGACGTTAAATGAATTTTATTACAATTATCACCCCTTTCTATCTTTGAATTCAGGAGTTCATGGTAAAGCAATAGCTTCAATGAATCTTAACATTATACACACATACAGAGAGACGGAAAAAGAGAAAGGAAAAAAAAAGAGTAATATATAATTTAATGTCTGAAAGTGGTAACGTGTATTATTTTAGTGCTTGAGAGTGCACTTGCGAACAAACTTATCCCTCGACCTTACAAATCCATCCTTCTGTCAAGATGACTACACATGGCACTTACGTAAACTACCTTGTGATACTTTACAGATATGTAGTTAATGTATCAAATCAGCTATTCAGTTACACATTATTAACGGTAGTGGCCAAAATTACGAAATTGCAAAAGACAGAAAAATTGATTTGTAAAGAAATTAATATATTTGGAAACTCATTTGCAGAAAAAGACACTTTTAGAGATCAAAACAACACACCAAAGTCGGTTGGTACACGTGGCAAAGAAGGAGTCTGATTCTCCTTAAGCAAGACCGGATAGAAAAAATAAATACAAAAAAATCTTTGTCTCTTTATAAAGATCCACTCGACTCGAATCGAATTAGTGGATATCTAAATGACCACAAAACACTGAGGGTTTAAACCAAAAAAGAGATCAAAACAACACAAATTATTATCACTTTTAGCGATCAAACTGCATAACTAAAATACAAATTATGTCACTTTATTTTTTGTTTCAACAAGTTACTATTTTTCTTCACACAAGTCATATTTTATTTCCCAGCATCGCACAAAATAAATTACTAGAAAAATAGAAGAATTTGACTACTAAAGTGAAGAAAGAGAAAAGCAAGACATTGCGGTTATTGTCTAAAAATTTAAGAATAACAGAGGGTCTGTATAAGGCAATTGCAAGTTTTCAGTTTTTTGTTTCTAAATTTAAATATTAAAACAAAACATGTTCAGCTAAAATGATACTTAAATTCAAATTAAAATAATTCTAGCCTAATTTGTTTTTTTTTTTTAAATATTATTTTAGTTTTCAGTTTCAAACATTTTCATGCTCACCAATTTCATGCATTTCCTCTGCCATTGCCGCTATCTGACACCCTCCTCAGCAACCACCACCGCTTTCCACTCTTGGCTGTCGCCGCTATGTAACACCCTCTACCGCAACCACCACCCAAAGTTATCTACTGATGTTGTCAAATCTAAAAATAGCATAAAAGATATACCTAAGAAAACACTGCAAAAATCAATTTTACAATTGAATCAGAAAAACTAAATTCAGCCATCGGCAAAATGGAAGATTTAAAATTGTAGTTAAGCCTCTCTCTATAATTCCCCATTCACATTCACCATCCTTTTATCTCTATAATTTCCCTAATGAGTGCGAGACAAACAGGTTATGCATTCAAGAGTGGATGTATAATTTACAGAAAACACTTCTCACTGGAAAAGAAAAATATCAGACAAGGTTTTCTCCGAATTATCAAATATTCAAGCTCACGTGCTCTATTTCCATGATGCTTTACTCAACGCAAGCCACATACACCAAGTTTCTTGTTATAATGTATTAATTGACTGGACTTTCCACAATCTCAGTTAAATTGGATATACAAACTGGTGGGCCACCAGAACTCGATGTCTGCTAAGATTACAACTCTACATACAAACATGACAGATCATACAGCCAGCTTCATCAGCCAGAACCAGGTTCCATAGGTGTAGCACAGGGTGCCAAAGATCTAGACGGTAGGGGAACACCACCTCCCCTCACTGACAAAGGAGGGCCTATTATTGAGCTGGCTCTGCTGACAAGATTGGAGTCAAGAAATACCACTACAACTGTGATGTCATCATGGAAATGTCGGCGGACACCGCGTTCAATTTTCTTCAGATCAGAGTACCTCATCTCTCTTTTCTTTGCTGCTTCCTGCAAAGCCACTTTGATGAGCCTCCGAGCACTTCCCTGCAGGACAAAAAGCAAGTAATGCCAACATATATCGTTTACTCTCCGATGCTACTATTTAAGTGTTTTATCTCAGTTGAATTATCAATTTTCTGTCAAAAATGTGCATCCTAAGCAATTTAAGTCACAGCTTTTGCCTATTTACAAAAGAAACCAACAGCCTCTCCATTGTTTTTTGGCATACAGCCTCTCCATTTTAACTTCCAAGACTGTAATGAGTATCATTTACATGATGAAAGCACATTAGCATGACCTAAACGAAAACAGTATGACTTGTTAGTGCGTGGAAAAGCATTTTCAACATATCAAACGCTAAATGCTCCATCAGAGTACATTAATAAATTCAAGTATCAACTCGTTTGAAACTTATTGAATAGAAAAGGGGCAGATAAGTCATGACTGGACAAAAATATATGAACTAAGGAATAGAAAACATAAAACGAAATAAAACAACCATATAGTACATTTATCTTACACTGTGTGGGTGGTTTTGAACTATATCAACAGCATCCTGATTGCTAAGGTGTTCCCAAAGACCATCAGAAGCAAATATGAGAAATTGGTCATGCTCTTGAAGTTCATGAACAGAAATTGATGGGTCAGAGCTCAAAATTGGCCTTTTAAAAGTTTCCCGAAGACGAAACTTAGCATACAACGGTTCCTTGTTAAATTCTGCCTTTTTAAGGTATACATCACCAATGGATCTAGAAACCTGCCACAAAAAAAAAGTTCATAACTAAGTTGTATTATAAATTATCAGTCCAAATAATTTACAATCGTGGAGACCAAATTCACTTGAAACTTGCATCCTTTATGTAAATTTCTTTCATTTGGTTTGATGGAAGATCTTTGAATCAGACTTCAATATTTAATTAAACCTACAACTACAGCATAGTAAAGCTACATCTTAGGGTTTGCAATTTCACCCAAACCCACTCCATGGCAGCTTAGATGCAGGTTTAGGGACAACCCGCCCTGCATTCACAATCTAAATAAACATTATGCTTATCTTAATTACTAATAAAGCCAATTAAATTAATTTATCTTCATTAGTTCCACAATTAACATTTTTTACAGGGAGATCCGGGTGAGTAGGGTGCAAGTTTTAATATGATATATCTTGTGTGGTGGGGTCAGATTGAACAAAAACCCATTCCTTCGCACCCCATGACAAGCCTATTACATTTTTGTGACTAAAACACATTTGGTTCATATCTCAAATTATATTCCACATAAACAAGTTTCACCCACAATGTGATTACAATCAACGTCCTTAAGGAATAGGGGGGTGTCCACTGCCATGGGATACTAAGTGAATATCCTTGATTAACAGGAATATAATTCACATTAATAAGTTCTTTAATATCGGATAAGTTTCTCCAGAAGTTTTCATTTTCTCAACTGAGAATTTTTAATCATCACTATTAGTTTCTGAGCCAATGACCACCCCCCAACCTCGAACAATGTGTAAGCCTAGACCAACCCTACCTCACAATACAGTCATGATCACCATTTCCATCCAGAGATATAAAAGATGAACATTGATGTGTAGCATCATCACATCCGACCAACAAATTAGGCTCTAGCCATAAAACCTTTCCTTCAATTGTTGTGCATATTGGAACATCCAGCAACTCTAGAAATACATAATTTCATCCTTTTTCTTAAAATACAGCATTTGAGCTGCCATTATGACATTTGCATGTACCAACTTCCAACACCATAATTGGTTACTAGAAATCTCTCTCACTTTAAAAGCCTCACAAGTACTCATGAAATATACAGTATAACACATTCACCTATTCAATCATATTCCATCAAATACAAGAATTCTGAAAGACAAGCAGAGCTTTTAGAGTTCGTGTGATTCTCAAGGATAAAGGGTATACCACTGTAAAAGATGAAATTGCGGTTTTAGGAAGTGTGTCTAGAACACACAATTGTTCTGATTATAAACATGATTGGTACATGAACACAATAATTGAATGCTATCTAGAATGAGTTTTCCATACTAACAAACACTTTTCTGGTTAGCTAATTTTCAGAAGCTACTGTTTCTAACTTCGAGAAATACACAAACAAAATTTTTGGGTTTTTTTTTTTTTTGTTTTTTCCTTCACAAAAAAACTTATCAGATTGCCATAAATTTGATCATAGGCTTTGAAAGGTCAAAGCTCCCTCAATTAAGCCTTTTGGTTGGAGCATTGGACAGCAGTCCTTCATAGGAATACCACTAATGACTTGATAAAGATATGCACTATGCAGACCTCATTAAGGCATACCCATGTTTGAGTCAAGTGCTTCAAAAGCCCTGGGATAAATAGCTACCACTTTTGCACTGTGAAGTACGCAGCCTTGGTGTATGGATTGTTTGTACATTACTGGATATGTTCCCTAACTTGGGAGTCCACACACACACATTAAATGCATGCATGCATGTCTGTACTGGATATGTCCCCTAATTTGGGATCCCCCCCCCCCAACACACACACACACACACTAAATGAATGCATGCATGCATGGGGTGGGTGTGTGTGAGAGAAAGAGAGAGAGTGGGGGGGGGGGAGTAAATCTTAGCCAAATAACCATGCATGGGTGATCAAGAATGAAAGTTATTTAATTAGCAAATGACTACTTTAAAAGTCACATGATTTTATGTTTTAATCTTGACTGGTCATAGTTAGATGTATTCTATGTAGCTCCAACACTGCAGGTTGGTTGAAGGTGTGCCAGAGTGTCCAACACCTGTATGACACGCATACAACATGTGCTGTTGAAATATAAAATATTTTTTCAGTTCCAACACGTTGAGGACAGGACTTGGATACGGCTCCGACACCTAACTGACACTTCCATTTGGCTGGACATGAAAAAGGATATGGCTAGTACCAAAATTTTCCATTTCTTTAAACAAAATAATCAGAAACAAGTTTAAACCTTTTAGCATTTTGGTAATAGATGGATCAATTGACGGTGAAAGACATAGTTCAATAGTTCATTGTCTTGTTTTAGAATCTTTTTTGTAAAGAAACAAAATGTTCAAATTGTATAATGATGTCTTAGTATTTTTTTTGTGATACTAATTAACAAGTTCTTTTGAGATGATGATGAATATATAAATCTTAATTCTCAATTTAGATTGTGCGTGTGTGTATCACAGTGTCCTATATTTTGGATATTACCCGTGTCTACGTATTTACTCTTCTCGCTCTCATATAAAAAAGCCCTCTCACTTGATATTTCTCAATATGTGTGTATGTCTGGTGATTTGGCAAGCGCACTATCAGTCGGAATTTTGTGTATTTTGTTGCGACATGATTCCAGAATTTAGCAATAACTATCTTCCTCCACAATTATTATGGGATATGCTCGTTTTCTTCTTAATTCTTATCCTCCTAGAGAGCTCGCGTTCACGGGTTTTTCCTAAGGGTGTTCCTAGATCAGAGTTGCAAAGCGACTGGTTGCTGTTTCGTGCTTATGTATGCTCTCTTTTCTTCTTCATTTTTTTTTGGGGGGTATCTTTTGGAGGATTCTTGATCCCTGTGTTGTTCTATTTCCTTTCTTAATGCATTCTTCCCAGCAAAAGTATAGGGCTTTGATGGAAACAAAGATAATAGACAGAATATACCTGAATGATATTCATATGATGTGATATGGTAGAATCAAAAAAATTAACACCTATTTATTTTATACTACTAATATAGGTCAAAGTACTAGTGTAGTACAATTACCACAAATCCAGCCCAATAAGACACCTAACATAACATGACTCCCAACACGTGAATAATCCTAACGTTCTAGCACTATTCTTCAAGCTAAAGCTTATAAGGCTTTAGCTTGTTACAACTACAGCAACAACCAAGCCTTATCCCACTAGGTAAAGTCGGCCACATGGATCAAACAATGTCATAATGCTCTATCATAAATCATATCTATAGTCAAACCATTAGTGTGTAAATCTTTCTTAATAGTTTTGTCTATAGTTTATCTTGGCCTTCCTCTGCCTCTAGCAATTGGGCTGCCCTCCAGCTGATCTACTCTCTTTACTATGGAATCTACAAGTCTCCTCCATACATACCCAAACCACCTAAGTCGAGATTCAACCATCTTTTCTACAATAGGTGCTACCCCAACTCTCTCTAATGCTACCATTCCTAGTCCTATCTCGTCTGGTATTTCTACTCACCCAGCGCAACATTCTCAATTCTGCTACATTGAGTTTATTCTTGTATTGGTTTTTTACGGCCCAACACTTCGTCCCATACAACATCGCCGGTCTTGTAGTCGTACGATAACATTTTCCTTTTTGCTTGAGCGATACTTTTTATCACATAAAACACTCAAGGCCTTCCTCCATTTCAACCACCCCGCTTGAATCTGATGGTTTACATCTCCCTCTATCTCTCTGTCGTTTTGTACAATGGACCCAAGATATTTAAACCGGATGACTTGTGGTATGGTGCAGTCTCCATCTTTCACTTCTAAGCTAGGGGTGCTTCGCCTTTTGTTAAACTTACATTCCATAGACTTCGTCTTACTTCTACTCGAACAAAGCCATGTGCTTTTAAAGCTTGTCTCCAAGTATCTAACCTCCCATTTATTTCCTCTCTCTACTCTTCAACTAGGACTATATCATCTGCAAAAAGCATACATCGCGGTTCTGGCTCTTGAATGTGCTCTGTAAGTACACCTAAGACTAAGGTGAAAAGATGGGGCTTAAAGTTGACCCTTGGTGCAGTCTTATAATTATCGGGAAATCTTATGTGGCCCCACCCAGCATTCTCACACTAGTTGTGGCTCCCTCGTACATATCCTTGATAGCTCGAATATAGGCAATCCGAACACCTTTCTTTTCTAGGGCTTCCCACAAAACCTCTCTTGGCACCCTATCATACGCCTTCTCCAAATCAAGGAAAACCATGTGTAAGCCTTTTTTATCTCTCCGGTATCGCTCCATCACTCGTTGTAGCAAGCAAATGCTTCCATGGTGGTTGACCTCCCAGGCATAAAACCAAATTGATTATCAGTAATTTTGGTTCTTTTTCTTAATCTCCGCTCAATCACCCTTTCTCATAGCTTCAAAGTATGACTCATAAGTTTAATCCCGATACAATATGCACAATTTTGTATATCTTCCTTGTTCTTATAAATCGTAATTAAAGTGTTTCTCCTCCATTCGTCCTACATTTTCTGACCTCATAATCTCGTTAAAAAACTTTGTGAGCCAACCATGGTTTTCAAGATTGCGATCTTAATCGTAAGATCGTACGATTCTACGATCCCACGAGCCTCCTACGATCTGAAAAAATGAGCAAGATCGCGTTTTAGTGAGATCGGTCTGATCCTACTTACGATTCTACGATTCCACGATTCGGCGACAATCCTGCGTACGATTCCACGATTTTGTGACCTAACGCCTCCTCTTTCTCTCACGCTTCCTTCTGCGACGCGACCCAACCCCGGCGGTGCTTCTTTCCGGCGATCGCAACAGCGACAGCTTTCTGTCTTGCTCCGGCGACTTGCGACAGCTTGTTGTTGCTCTGTTTCTGTGTTTCTCTGTTTCTGCTGCTCTGTTTCAGCCATAGCATCATCACAACCACCAAGTTTTCAGTCTCCTTTGGTGGAAGAAGGAATGAAGGGAGAAGGAGAGGGGTAGAGAGAGAGAGAGAGAGAAAGAGAGAGAACCGTAGGGATGAGGGAGGGACGCGTTGTGTCTCTTGTGAGGGAATGAAAATGGGATTAGAGTTTTTTTTAGGTTTAAAATGGGTTTGGGCCGCGTGGGTGATGTTGGGCTTCGGGGGAGTGCAGACAGAGAGGGAGGGGTGCACTTAAGAAGAGAGAAAGAAGGCGCTGGAGGCTGAATTGGTGGGCTGCTCATTAGCAGACTGCTAATTGCACCTATGTTTTGCTACTTGTATCCTTTTCTTCTTCTTTTTCACTTCTTTTTTTGGTAGGATCTTACGATCCTAGTTACGATCTTACCATTTACGATCTTGTTACCCCCTCCCGATCCTAGGAAATCTTTTCGGTAGGATCTTCCGATCCTGGTTACGATCTTGTTACCCCCCCACCGATCCTAGGTAAGATCTTGATCTTGACAACCTTGGAGCCAACTAATGCCTCTATCTCCTGGACTCTTCCATACCTCAACATATATATTGTCTAGCCCAACTGCTTTAGCTTGTCACAAATAAACACTTAAAGACAACAACCTAAATAAATAAGGTGGTTTCATTAAACTAGTTTGGAACTTGGAAAGACAACTCAGTAAAACAAGGTAACACAAACACTTCTAAGGAGATGCTGGAAAGGTTATACACAAAAAATGAGCATGGTTAGAAAGATAACTCAGCAAGACAGATGCAATGATGTACAGCCATAAGAGCCCATAAAATGTTGCACGGTCAAGGCGGAATAGATGCCATAACAATCATACACACAAAGGTTCTACCTTCTCCAAATTCACTAAAAAGAAATGATGCATTTATAAGCTTCAAACAGCAAGAATAGCCTAAAATTTGAATTAGGAAGACCTAAAGACCATGGAAGAAAAATGTCTGAAATGTAAAAAACTGAATCAGGCTTGAATTGGCTAAAAAAATACATGAACCAATGCAATCAATAGCTTGCAGCTGGAACAGAATAAATAATGACACAACTAGAGCCAAACAGTGAACAAATGTCAGTAACCAAATAAGCTCTAAATAGCCCTATTAGAGACAAATAAAAGAATGGAACGAATTAAACTAAAGGGTTAGAGTGATGCATAACCAAACAGAGGCAAACATCAAAATAAGAGGAAGTAGAGAATCACTGGACAAAGATCCTGTTGGAAAGGAGTTTCAGATTTTGGGTACTTAACAGCAGCATAATGACAGTGTTAGGTCAAGGAGGATGGTAAAATTGATAACTGATAAGCACCCAAGCACTTAGGGAACCCTCCCTTAAAAGCTAGCTGTTAACGGGGAAGAACCAAGTCACTTAAGCACTCCACCGAGCATCCCATACTACTCGATGTGGGACTTAGGCACCCCATAATACCCAAGTCCCTATCAATAACATGTTGGAATTAGAGGGGTTTGAATCGTTTCATGCAAAGAGGGAAGGGGAAGGGAGCATGCTCCCACAAGCAGTAAATCTTAACCGTACAACATGGATAAATGGCAAATATTAGATTTAAGTAAAATAATATTGACCTCCCATGTATAATTGTATGGTCATGTGTGTTTGTGTGTGTAAGTTTTCTCAATCTTACTCCATTTATAACTTTTTGTAAAATATGAATTAAACAAATCCAACCATAGAATTATGTCATATTAAAATTAAAATGATGATCATGTACACCAAAATTGAAATAAAACAGACATTCATATGTATGTAATCTAATATTCGATTTTTACTGATATTTTACAAAATATACTATACATTAAAATGAAATTGTTTGATGAAACAACAATCTGTTTTAAAATTTTATGAAATTTTATGCACGTCATCTACTTAATAAGAACATTCAATTCAATGGTTGGATTTGTTGAATTCATATTCTATAAAAAGTTATTAAAATGAGTAAAATTGAGAATACTTACTACTAGAGTCACACACACACACACATAGGGGCATATCAGGTGCAAGCTTGAGAGGAGTTAATCGTGACTGTACAACCATACATAGATTACCTGGATTGTTTTACCAAAATCTAATTCTGACTATCCCCCATGATTGTATGGTCCGAATCAACTCCTTTCATGAGAGCATAGACTAACTTGATACATTTAATTTATATAAGTACAGAGAGTAAACAGAATCCCAATGGTTATATCTCAAAAATAATAATTTAATTTATAAAAAGATACATGTTCATACCCAAAATTTAAAACCCTTTTGCCAATTACAAAATTAACCATGTTGAGTAGAGACAATGTTTAGGGCATTTGGTACTTGAGAAAATCACATTTTCAATCTCATAGCTAAAGTAAAAACTACTTTAAATATTGTATTTGCCAACAAGAAGACAAATGTCCTAAAAAATTATTAAAGCAGAAAAAATAAATAAATAAATGAATATATCATGACAATAACTTCTGCACAAGTCAAAAAAGCCTAAGCACTGTTTGCAAGTGATGTCATTCCACATATTGCACAATCAATACTGCAAGAATTCAATCACAGAAAACATGATTTAGATATGCACATACTTCTAAAGTGAAAAAAAAAAACTATTAATGCAGAAAAATACATAAATAAATATATCATGACAATAACTCCTGCACAAGACAAAAAAACCTAAGCACAACGAACTGTTTGCCAAGTGATGTCAGTCTACATATTGCGCAATCAATTTCAATTCTCACAAGAAGTCAATCACAGAAAACGTGATTTAGGTATGCACATACTTCTAAAGAAAAAAAAAAAAAAAAAAAAAAAACCACCGACAACATATAATCTAATAACACATTACATCAAGTTTCTGAAAGACTGCAAAAAGTTGAAATTTTCCAATTTCCAAAACAAAAGGACAGAAGAATTTGGGAAAATGAGATGCTGATTGCCTTGTCAATGAAAAAATGCCAATCACTAAGATTCATAAACAAAACTTACCTGTATCAGACCCTTCACCCGCCACACATTGTGCTTCAGAACCACAATTTTGGAGTCATCCGGATGCAAAGAATGCATCTCTTGTCTAACAGATTCTATGGCCACATTATGCTCCGATGAAAGCTGGATTGCCAAAACCTCCCCAGTTGCCCTGACAGCCCGCCCAAGCACAGCACGGGAATCACCAAGGTTAGCAATGTAGAGGGAACCACCACAAATCACACCAACCAAACAACAAGATCCCACAGCAGCAATCTGAGGATTCATAGGCCACTGTTTAGTAACCACCCCCAGAAAACCTTCTTCAGTGGCTTGGTACGCCTTCCGAATAACCTCAACAGACATAGATTTCTGCTCAGTCGCAAATCCTTAAACAAAATACACACATATAAACATCAATACAAATGTTCAAGCAACACTAAACAAAGATCAAGAGATTTTTCTAGCTCTATATTATTAATATTGAATATGGATTTGACTCCTCTTGAGCAAGTAAAGTATTTCACTTCAAACTTTTGATGAGAAAAAAAAAACAAGCTAGTGTATTTTAACAAATATATAATTTGTTGTGTATCTAAATGTAATATGGAACAGTTATTACAGTTAAAATGTCTTACTCAGCTCCCCAGAGAGTCCAAATCCATGGAAAATGTACCACATCAATATTTTGAGCTATCAACATCTACACTTATAATGGAAATGAAATAAAACAGTAACATTATAACAAGAGAGTTAAATTTAAAACATGAAAAAGGGGGATTAATTACGTTTGAGATGCTGAAAGAGGTTATCACAAACGTAGCGGGAAGTCTCAGGTCCACCGTGACCATCATACACACCAACAAAAGTACCATAAGGACCAGTATCTAGAAAACTAAGAGGACCAGACTCAATCTGACTCTGATCCTCAAGCAGGTTGTTAGCCTGCACAACCGCCATGGAGCAATCACCAAACAAGTGCTGCCCGGCATCCTTGTACCACAGCAGCCCCTCCTTCCGCCCTGAAACATCGGAGCCCTTCCGGTCCGAGGATCTTCGCCGCCAACAGGCGCTCAGGAAGTCCATTAACCTTGATAGCATCCCTCATTTCACCCCCAAAACAACCCACTGTTTCCTTCACATCCAAAATTGGATGCAAATGCAATCAAATCAAGTTTTCTACCTGTAAGTACACACAAGGTTCAATAATTTCAAACATTTAAATACATAAATCAACAGATAAATAAATATAAGTAGAAGATGTAATTAATACAACGGCACAGGGGTGTTGACTGGGTGGTTGCTGAAGAAACAGAGCAATACTTGTGTGGTGGGTGGATGTAACAGCGTTAGATCTACAGATCCTTAGAAAGTGTGGAGATAGGGTTTTGGTGTTTGTGTTTTGGGGGCGGTGATGTGGAATAGAGGATAGAGGAAGAAGAAGAAGAGAGATTTTGGGATGATTGAAGGGAAAAGGTGTTAATGATGAGTGATTGGTGAGAGTGAGTGACCTCTCTCTAGGCTAGACTCTAAAAGCTGAAATGAAATCTCTTTCTTTTCTTTGCTTGCTTGCTGTTATCTATTCTGGTCTTTCTCGACTGACACCGAAGAAAATGGGGCAAACTACGTCAACTAACTCTCCCTCAATTTTGTGAATATTACACATGCTTCTCTTCATCTCTTCTTTTTTTTTTTTTTCCTCCTTACTCTTTCTTTATGACGGAAAAAAGGCTTTTTGGTTTACAAAGGGGAAAATAAAATTGAACTAAGTTGCATAAGTTATTGTACCTATCACTAATAAGTTACATAGCACATTAAATTGAGAAGGAAAAATGCACATTGAATGCTTACATGATAAGCCTTGGGAAGTGGTTAGCATAGATTTTTTTACAATACTCTTATTTATTTGTATCTCAACTACTTTATATTAATTAGTTTTTCCACTAATTCTAAGGTCATTTTCGTCAATAAAAATTATTTTACCTTAAAAATTGTTATAATTAATAATTTTCTTAATACGCGCGTGTTACCTTAAATAACACTTAATATGATAAAGATGGAGTGTGGTTTTACTTCATTTAACTACATAAAAGGGCTTACCTTATCGGGAAAAAAAATAATGATGATAAAATATTAGTTTAACGAGTATGTATTGACATTATAAAAAAATTACACATACATCTAATCATATTTCACTTTCATGTCAAGTTTGTAATAATACTTCTTAAAATATCTGCATAATTATATACATGATAAAATGATAAAATATGGTTGAATATTGTGTAAAACTTTGCATAGTAGTTAAATTCATAAAAGATATATTTGATAAAAGATATATTTGACATCATATTTACTTATCAATTTTTCTCACGTGTACAATTTAGCGATAAACCTCATTAATTACTCACATTTTTCTTATTAATTACTTATTTTCTTAGTGGGGGGAAGATAGAGATTATAAAAAGGTAAATTCACAAAATAAATAAAAATATAAAAAAATGAATAATTAACGAAGTTTGACATGTGCAATATTGCAAACATTAGAAAAACTAGTAACTTATAACCAATATCAAGTTGTATTCAATTAATGGAATTGCTCTCCATCCTCAATGGAATTGCTCTCACCTTTCGTCAACTAACCTATAACTCTTAATGAAAAGTGAACCCCTCCGGCTTCCATAGAAATATGGAACAAGTTGAACATAAAAAATAAATGAAAATAAAACCTTGCAGAGAGAGAAAGGTTTTCACTGTCAAGATATTTAGCAGCGACACAGGAAATTTTAAGGATATAGGCATGACTGTACTCGTCAGCCATTGACTTTCTCGTTAATTTAAATATTGCTCTCTTTTCCATTTTAAAGATAGGTAACGATTATATATATATACACATTGCAATTCTTTATATATATATATATATATATATATAATTTATCGCAATTACATGTTTTTACTTGGATTCGGTTTAAATTAGTATATATTTAGAATATTAGTGATGTATCATTTTATATGTTACTAATATTCTGTTAGCCTTTGTTTAACAATACTTGATATATTATATTTAGAATTAAAAATTTTATTTAATTAATACTAGTTCAACCACGATCTAAACACTATTTAACCTTGACACAATGCCTTCATTGGTTCAACGATCGACTTGGTTTTAATATGTGTGCGCATGTGGGCGTGGGGAAATCCATTTTCTCTTATAATAACTGTTGTCATTTTTTTTTGGGGTGGACAACAGGGGATTAACCCCCCCGGAACAAAAACAACACTAGAAACCCCTAGGGAAATAAAATCCCGCACAATCCACTTTCACAGCGTTCAACAAAAAATTTGGCACAGAATCAAAAATCCTACTACAAAACTCTAAAGTCATCCCAGACTTCGCAAGTCCATCTGCAACTTGATTAGCCTCCCGATGAGAATGCAAAATATTGAATTCACTGAAAGACCGGCTCAAAGACTGAATATCATTTACCAAATCGTAAAAAGGATGCTGCGAAGAGCACCCAGACTGAATATATTTAATCGCAGTCAAAAAATCGAACTCAATGAAAACTTTATCCAAACCATTAATCAATAAAAGTTGAACCCCCATAAAAATAGCATAGAGTTCCGCTTCAATGATCGAGCAAGGCTGAATATTTGAAGAGAAGCCAAAGATAAAACCACCTCAATGATCCCTACACACACCGCCGACCGCAGCAACACCCCCCAAACGAGCAACTGCTCCATCACAATTAAGTTTAACAAATCCCAACTAGGGAGAACACCACCTGAAGACAGCATCTGCGTTCATTGACCCAGGCGGCCTACCTAGCTTTACCACCTCCTCCAAACTGCACACCACCATCTGAAAGCGAAAAAAAAAATTAGCGATTAAATCATTGATGCCATAATTTCCCCCCTCAAAGATCTTATCATTTCTAACATGCCAAACAACAGATAAAGCAACACCAAACACAAGAGTCCATTGGAATCCATTGCACCCTTCTCTGTTCGCCAAATTCATGGACAACTAAACCAAAATTTCTTTATTCCAGAACTCGTAACCAGCTGTGCGGCCTCCAAACGCCAACCAAACCTGAGCAACAAGCGGACAATCCCTAAAAACATGCAGAATCGTTTCCTCCTCAGAACCCCCACACAACTCATAGTAGCTTGAATTTGTCATGCTTCTTCTGTATCTGGCACTATTTGTGAGCAGAGCACCCTGAGCAATCTTCCAAATAAAATGACGAACATGTTATGGACCTTTCCACTTCCAAATTGACGAGAAGAGGGGTTTATTCGTGTTCGGGTTTAGCTCGATTAGCGACTCATATGCCAACTTTGAAGAAAAGTCACCATCAGTCGAAGTTTTCTAGGCTACCATATCTTGACCTCGAGTTCCATTTGGCGAAGACGCTAATAAAACCTGATCACAGGCCACGTTTTGGATTAAAGGGAATATTTTATCAATGGCTTATTCCCCATTAGAATTGAGAATATCAGCAACCCGAAGAACTCTCTCAACATCAGTTAAAGGACACACAGTGTAATTATCCAAGGGACCTAACTGAGGAATCCAAACATTATTCCAGCAATTAATTGATTCCCTATTACCAACCCTCCACACAATATTCTTCTCAACATCATCCCAAGAATTACACAATCCTATCCAAAAATTTGATCCAGATAAGCTCCCATTGATCTTTGGAATTAAAGAATCTCCACACTTATAATTTGATCGAATGATTTTTACCCAGAGATCATCCTTCCTATCCATAAGATGCCAACCTGCTTTCATAAAGGAAACCTAATTAATATTTCTGGCTTCTCTAAGTCCCAGGCCACCCCACAATTTGGGCTTATAAATATTCTTCCAGCTCACTATGTGCACATGTCTATGATCGTCAGTGTCTCCCCAAATGAAACTTCTGCATCTTTTATCAATCTCATCACAAATAAATCTGGGAACATATGCAGATTGCATTACATAAGCAGGAAGAGCTTGAATTACAGATTTAGTAAGTGTTACTCTACCAGCAAAGGAGAGCGTTTTGGCCTTCCAACCAGTCAATCTTTTATCCACTTTATCAAGAATAAATCGGAATGACCTCCTGTTGACCTTCTCATGAAGAATGGGCACTCCCAAATATTTTCCCAGATCATTTGTCATTTGGAAACCAGACTCCTGAAAAACTTTACTTCTCACATATCCATCCACATTTTTGGAAAATTAGATACGGGTTTTATTCTGGCTAATCTTCTGACCCGAACACCTGCAAAACAAATCTAGAATACGTTTGATTAGTAAAATCTGATCCTCACTAGCCTCCATAAATAATAAGACATCATCTGCAAAGGTTAGGTGAGATAAAGGAGGCCCATGTTTGGAGAGCTTAATAGTTTTCCAGTGCCCATGTTGAGTAGCCAAAGATATCATCTAAAATAACCTCTCCAAACAAAGGACAAACAAATAAGGAGAAATGGGGTCTCCTTGTCTAATGCCTCTACTAGGAGTGAATTCATCCAGAGCTTCCCCATTCCAGAGCATTCTCATCTTAGAAGTTAAGATACATTGCCAAATCAATTCATTAAACCTGGAGGGTAGACCAATATCTTCTAGTGTCTCCTTAATAAAATTCCAATTGAGCCTATCACAAGCCTTCTCAAGATCAATCTTGATGGCCATCCAACCTTTCTTACCAGACTTCTGATGCATAGAGAGAAAAACCTCTTGAGCCACAATAATATTGTCCCTACTTTGACGGTTAGGAACAAAACTACTCTGACAAGGATTAACGAAGGAGGACATAACTAATCGGAGTCTCTGAGAAAGCATCTTGGTAATAACTTTATAAGAAACACTACACAAACTAATAGGCCTGAAATCCGTAATGTTAGACACAGATTCAACCTTAGGGATAAGAGTAATTAAGGTATCATTAATCCTGCTAACATTACAAGGATTTCTAAAGACATCCATCACCATATCACAAAAGGAATCACCAATTACCTACCACTGGCTTTCGAAGAAGATAGCTTGGAAACTATCCGAGTCAGGAGCTTTAAAAGCACCCATATGATTAATGACATTGAATATCGCACTCTTTGTCACTTCTCTATCATAATTAGCTCTTGTTGAGAAAGAATCGAAAAAGCACCCGAAATGCATGCATCATCACCCCAACCCTCGTTATAAAACAAAGTGCGAAAATAATTAGTAACCATATTCTCCAACTGCTCCTGATTAGAAATCCAATTTCCCGCATATGGAAAGTATTCCTTCTCCTTCTGACAGCTGTAACACCATGAAAAAATCTAGTATTTTTGTCCCCATACAAAAGCCATTTGGAACGAGACTTTTGGAACCATAAGATTTCCTCCTGAAAAAGAACCTGCTCATATTCCTTTCTCAATCTATCATGAGCTCTCTCTAGAGCAGTAGAAGGGTTGGTAGTTAACTTTTCAGTGACTACTTCTAACCTATTTATATAGCAAATTTTTATGGTAAAAAATATTACCAAAAACCTCTTTGTTCCAAGCCCAAAGAGAAGCCTGAATTTGAGGAATCTGGGTACACCAATTAACCCCTCTAGGCCAATTCCGCTCCATAAAGTGAGAAAAATCTTCATGCATCAACCAAGGAGCAATAAATCTAAACGGTCTACGATGCCTATTCATCCTTCTCCTATCCTTCATTTGCACCAAAATAGCACGGTGATCCGATTTAAAGAAAGGAAGATAACAAACAAAAGCATTCTAGAATCTAAGTCTCCACTGAATATTAATAAGCACCCTGTCTAGCCTTTGATAAAGGCCACTTCTCCGCCAAGTAAAAGGACTACCCTGAAACCCCGCATCCAAGAGACTACAGTACTGCATCATATCTTTAAAGCCTTGAACCCCTCTATCAGAAAAATTAGAAGAGCCTCCTCTACGCTCATGGTCCCCGTAAACCACATTGAAATCACCCAGCACAACCCAAGGAACATCAATAGAATCCGCAAGTCTAGACAAGTCTCTCCATAAATCCTGATGACCTACATAATATGGACTCACATAAACCACCGTCACAAGCCAAGGGACTTTATTTTGATAAGAAACTTTTAGGTGAACCAATTGGTTGGAAGACTCAATAACTTCCACATGCCACAAATTGTCATCCCAAAAACACCAAATACCACCAGATTGACTTCTAGAGTCAACTATGAAATTTTTGGAAAAACCCGTTTGAGAAGCTCTTCTTTTGGCCTGATAACCACTAGAATGCGTCTCCAAAAGAAGCAACAAAGAAGCCTTATACTTATTTCTCAAATTCTTAACTAAGGATGTAAACCCTGTAGCACTTGTACCCCAATAATTCCAAGACAAAAAATTCATTTTAACAAGAATTTGGGTTTTGGGTTTGAATACCCGGTTTACCTTGGCAAATAGCCATCACGATATCTTTTCCAGAAGCTGTTACCTTCCCTGAACCAGCACTAATTTGACCAGCGTTTTCTAATTCTTTTGGGGCCAAAACTTCCTCCTTCTGCCTCTTTGCCACACTCTCAAGATTATCCAAAAAACTCTTTTGGAATTGATCTAATCTTTTGGAAGCAAGAGTAGAAAGGTCTGTATGTTTCGATGGCCCAGGATCCACAACTCTTTTCAAAATTTTCTTCTCCTTCGCAGGCCCAATAGACATGTCTTTATTCTTTTTTTATAAACCCACATTGCGCGCTGATTTTTTGGTGTCCCTCAGTCTAGGGCCTAATTGTGGATTCCACCCTCCATTAGCATTTCGGACTTTCCCCATAACTGGGCCATTTCTCTTGTTTTCATTATGGGCCACTTCCTGCTTTTCTACCAAGACTAAAGGGCCTTTCCCGATCCTGATCGATTCCTTTTTTGAAAAAATCACCTTCATCACTTTTATTTAAGGCAAAAAATCTGGACCTAGATTCACTTTGGTTATCACCCTTTAACTCACATTTATCAGCTATCACCTTATCTTTTATTCAATATCACCAATTCCTTCGGTTTCTCTTTCCTTTTAGCAAACCTTTTAGGAAACATGAATTGGCCATATTTAATAGGATTTAAGAGCTCATCCAAATTTTCCTTATGTAACTCACCCGGATTATTTGCATTAATTGCAATAATTGCCTTATTCACACCCGAATCATTGTCATTAATGGCAATAATTGCATTATTCAGTCTAGGTATTGAATTCGCTCCAATATTGGTAACTGCTGCATCTTCCGCCTCTATAGGAATTAGGGTTTCAACACCATTACCAGACATGCCTCCCACGTCAACCTGAACTTGTTGCATCGTCCCCTAAGCTTCCTTCTTCTGGCAAGAGTCCATCATGTGACCATACACTCCACATTGGAAACACACTTGATGAATCCCGTCATATTCGACGTTATAAAGTTCACCCCTTACCTCAACCTGAGTAAGTAAAGGCTTAATTAAATCAATTTCCACACATATCCTGGCGAATTGGCCACGAGAATGTATGGAAGTCAATTTGTCCATCTTCAGATAAGTTCCAATGGTGGCACCAATACGAGATAAAACTTTCTCATTGTAAAGCTCAAAATCTAGCTCTGGAATACGAACCCAAACCGCCACATTGCGTTCCTTTGACGCACTCTTCAAAAAATTTGGTTTCCATCTTTGGACAAGTAAATAGTGTCCCACCACCATCCAAGGGCCTTTATACAGAGCACAACAATAATCCTCAACAGAATTGAATTGAACCGCATAGTAACCTCGTGGCATATCAATAATCTTGACACTTCCTTTCCTTGCCCAGTATCAATTAATCTTGTTTTCCAAAACACGATAATTGAGTTTTTTCCCCAGCACATTGACAACCAATGTGTTTTTCCATGGGACACTCCAAACTCGTATTTCATCATCAGTCAGTTGCACCACCGTGGCATATCCTTCCTGAAAAATCCCCTCATTCCTTGGATTATCCTCCTCTTTGTACCACTTGTTCTCTGGCACATCATCTTCCTCATCCTCATTGATCTCATCCGCATCTTCACTTGTCAACCCTTTGACATTTAAAAGTGCATCACAAAAATTCCCCGGCGGGGTCTCCTTAACCACTTCCATATCAACCTCTTCCAACAAAACACCCTCATCCTTACACGTTTCTCCCTCATCCTTACATGTTTCTTCCTCTTTCTCTCTATTTTTGACTTTCTTAGTAGCACAATCTATTGGATCTTGCTCGCAAGAGAAAACCCTAGCAGAGGCTACCATTGCTTTCTAACTCAACTAACTATTGTCATAAGTACTTTGTTAATAAATTTTACATATATTAAAATGTACTTATCCAATTATTGAGTTTTACCATATTATCTTAATGATCATGCATCCGTGGTGCTTACCACAACTGGCAAAGTATTTGCCGCTTGGACGCTTGAGCACGAGTTCGAACCCGCTACGCCCCTTTTCAACGCTCTTAGGAGTGCGTAGTAGGCCGTTGGGCCATCAAACCAAAAAAAATCTTAATGATCATGCACACCAATATTTAAATAAATTGAATATTCGTTATTATATAATAATATGTTACTTATATTTTAAAAAATACTAGTGTATTAACCCTTACGATGCACTGGTGAAATTTGAAATGGGAAAACAAAAAATCTTCAAATGGGGCTTACATTTAAGGACAAAAGGAGTAATTATTAATTTAAAATAAATTTGCTTAGGCGAAAAATTGAATGAATCTAGTTTTGACATGCGGCATAGTCTCATGTGGCAAAACTCTATTTTATATAATATAGTAGATAGTAGATATCAAAATGAATGACTATTTATATTAAAAAGCATGATATGGTTATCTAAATTTTTTTGGGCACAATAAAAATTTAGGATGAGGGGATGGCGCCCCAGTCATATGGTTCTCTAAATTATTCCTTTTTAAAAAACTTTTATTTTAATTTTAATTCTGATGTTTGTGTAAATCTTTTAAAAAAATTATATTTCAAAATGATTGAATACCTGGTTTCAACTAACAAATTTATTTCTCATAAACTAAATTACTTTTATGGATTTCATTAAACGAATCCAAAATATATAAGTTAGATATTGTAATTTAATCATTTTAAAAAAGAGGGTTTCTTAATTTAAAATATCAAATAATTCAAATTCTAAAAATGTATTATAATAAATGATGATTGATAACTGATATATCAATTAAAATTTGGCGATTTATTTAAGGAAATATATTTCTAATTTTATTAATGGTAATTAATTGACACAATATAATAATGATATGAATATGTATCTGATTAATGGGTGAAATCTAATTTAGTAATTAATGAATATCGAAATATATAAATAAATTAAATTAAATTAAATATATAAAACAAAAGTTGTATTTTGGAGGGAATTGGAATGACCAGGTTTTGACATGTGGCATGGTCCCACGTAATAAAACTCTATTTTATATAATATAGTTGATTATATGGTAAATTGAAGTTATTTAATGAAGCATCAAACAGTTTTAAAATTTTATGAAAATTTGACTTCAAAAAAATGTTATCAAATTTTGTAGATTTAATATGCTTAACAAAAACTTTTAATTTAATAGTTTAATCGGTAAAATTTAATTATGTTAAGAGTTATTAAATATTATAACTCCAAATATATCATATAAATAATGTATTAAGCATGTAATGCTCAATTTAAGAATAAGAAACAAAATGAGAAGCCTGGTAAAGTTTGAGAGATTGCCTCTCATAAATTTAAGAAATCACAACAAGAATACTGGAATATAAGAGTCGATTAAAAATAAAAATTTCTTAAATTAATATATATATATTTTACGGTTATTTCCTACCATGTGTGGTTGTGACCAAACTCCTACTTGGCTAGCCTTGTGCACACTTTGTGCTTAAGGTTACCTTCCTTGATATTTGCTTATAAAAAAGTAAATTTAAATAAAATAAAATAAGCTTTATTTTCTAGTCAAACTCAAACTTAATATTCATCAAAGCAACCACGTGACATCTATTTAAATAAACAAATAAATAAATAAATTAGGTTTTATTTTCTAGTCAAACTCTAATTTTAACTTTTACTGAAGTGTAAAATCCAAATTGGATCCTCTCGTGCATTGTTGTTTTTGAAGCAGCAAAAATAAGAATGGAAAGAGAGAGAAAATGAGAAGAGGGTAAAAAGGGAGAATAATTAAGAGAGAGAGATAGAGGGCATGGAAAGAAATCCCATTAGAAGTGTCCATGAGTTAGGGAAACCTGAATCAACTCGATAACCCAACCCAATCTGGACAGTTTGGTCTGGGAAATTTTCTTAAGGCTTTCGACCCATCCACCTAAATTTTCTCCTCCGGCCTCCATATCCCCTATCGTTGTCATTGAATGCATCAGTCACCATCATACACATCAGGAAGGTGGGAGATGAGTGGAGAGAAAGAGGTGGTGGGTGGGGAATGATGGGGATGGAAAAGGTGGTCATGGGGTGGGAATGATGGGGAGGGGAAGGAGATGATTTTGGATTTTTAGGGATGGGGCTGTTTATGTTATTTTGTTTCAAATTGGGAGGTGGCAAAATTAAAATGTGGAGGAATGCTCACTTAAAAAATGGACCAAATTCTATTTGCAACCACCAAACCTGTCCCGAACCAACCTTTTTTTATTTGGTTTGTCTGGTTTGGGTTCGGTGAAATACATAAAACCCAAACGCGACCCAAACCAAATATATTCTATTGGTTACGGTAATGGGATTTGTCAAACCCAGACGAAAATCGACTTGTCAACACCCCTAGATCCGGCTAGAGAAAATTCGGAAGCGTGTAAAACCATGGAAGCATAAGCACATCATAATTCAGTGGTGTACTCTATCCCTAAAGAAAAAGAAGAATCACGTCGCATCATCGCTTGGAATTCAAAAAAATAACATAATTAACCGAGAAGGATTCAAACACAAAACTTTCATTCTTGATAAAAAATAAATAACCTACAGATAAGAATATTTATAACATAAAGTTATAAAAAAAAATAGAATAACATCCTTAATGCTTAATTAACATAGTCATTTGTCACATTTAAAATATGCTTGTTTTACAATATTTACAAGTTTCTCCCAAATATATTGTATCATGATGTTCAAAACTTTATTAATCATATAATGACAATAAATGCCTAATTTTTTTTTGGTTAGTAATAAATGCCTCATTAACAATAAATAACCCACAAATATTTTTTTAGTGTTTAAGGACTATGCACCAATAGTATAAATTTATTTTTTACATAAACGTCTATAAATTTATTTTTTACATAAACGTCAAATTACATTTCGCTTTATTATATTACTTAATAAAATATGTACATAAATATTCACATAATAAAATATGATTAGGTATTTGCGTAAAAAGATTTTATTCATGAAATTATTTTTATGTTACGCTGAACATTCGTCCATTATTTTAGATCCTGTAGTCGGTATCTCTCTACATTTGCTAAATTTGTATGCAAGTTAAAAAAATATATATAATTTTCACCAAGTAGTATGTTTTACCTTAAGAATAGTTAGATCTTTCTTCTCTCTAATTTAATAATGTAATCCATCTCAAGTTTTGTTTTTTGGTAATTTCCATCTAAAGTTTTTATGTTCTTCAAGATTAATCATCCTGCTAACCATTAAATCAATCCCTCAAAAAAAAAAAACATTAAATCAATAATTATTTTTTAACCGTAATTGTTTTGTTTTGGTTTTGACTCATTGTCGTATTCTACACAAGTTTGCCGTGGAGGTAACGATAAAAACAGAAAAATAAAAAAGGCATAGAAAAAAGAAATAAAAATATTCCATTCATGTCCAGATCGGTTTTCCCTTCCTCTGTTTCTTCCTCCTCTTCTCCGCGATTGAATTTTCCCCCAAAATCATTGAATCCCAAACCCTAACCCTAACACACTGCCGCAAATTCCCATGCAATCCGGTGCATGAAGAAAACTGAGTCCGAATTGCACTCAATTCACCCCAATTTTCCGCAAGGAAACCCGCTAAATTCCGGTTCTATAAAACCCTAATTTCCTGAGCCCGCCGGGGGGTTTCCTCCATGCAAGATCCTCTCCCTCCGCCGCCGTCCTCCGGTGACGACGGCGACCCATACGGTATCTGGTATGGCAACATCGACTACCTTCTCAACATATCGGCGATCGGCGCCTTGTTCTGCCTCTTGATTTTCCTACTGGTGAAGCTCCGCAGCGACCACCGCCGAATTCCGGGTCCCGCCGCCCTCGCCAGCAAGCTTCTCGCCGTCTGGCATGCCACCGGCCGCGAAATCGCCCGCCACTGCGGCGCCGACGCCGCGCAGTTCCTCCTCATCGAAGGCGGCAGCTGCGCCGTCCTCTTGTCCATCGCGGTCCTCGCTGTTACCGTGTTGCTTCCTCTCAATCTCCACGCCGGCACCGCCGTGTTGGACGACCAATTCTCCAAGACAACCATCAACCATATTCCGAAAGGTTCGCCTCTGCTTTGGATTCATTTCCTTTTCGCCGTTGTCGTTGTTTTCTTGGTTCATTTCGGCATTTCCGCCACCGAAGAGCGTTTGAGAATCACTAGATTTAGGGATGGTTATGGTAATTTAAGTGATCCAACTGCGAATTCCACTGCTATTTTCACTATAATGGTTCAAGGGTTGCCCAAAATTATAGGAGCCGATAGGGCTGTGTTGCAAGAGTATTTTCAGTATAGGTATCCTGGGAAGGTTTATAAGGTAATTGTGCCGATGGATTTGTGTGCATTGGATGGTTTGGCCACTGAGTTGTTGCGGGTGAGGGATGAGATTTCGTGGTTGGTGGCCAGGATTGACTCTCGGCTGTTGCCGGATGATTGCGAAGGCGACGGTGGTCGGAGTTTGTCTCCAGGATTGTGGGGTTGGGTGGTTTATTGTTGGAAACGGTTGAAAGATCTTTATGCTGACATTGTGGCTGGATTTGGTTACACTGATGAGGAGAGATTGAGGAGGTTGCAGGAACTGAGGGCTGATCTAGAGACTGAGTTGGCTGCTTACAAAGAAGGACGTGCCCCGGGTGCTGGTGTTGCATTTGTTATGTTCAAGGATGTGTATACTGCCAATAAGGCTGTTCAGGATTTTCAGAATGAAAAGAAGAGGCGGATTGGGAAGTTCTTTTCTCTCATGGAGTTGCGATTGCGGAGAAACCAATGGAAAGTTGAGCGTGCTCCCTTGGCAACTGACATTTACTGGAAAAATTTGGGGACACCAAAACTCTCACTGAAGCTGCGGAGAGTGTTTGTGAATACTTGCTTGTTGTTGATGCTCTTGTTCTTTAGCTCTCCCCTTGCTTTGATAAGTGCTGTTCAGAGTGCTGGAAGGATCATCAATGCAGAAGCCATGGATAATGCACAATCATGGCTGGCTTGGGTGCAGAGCTCTAGCTGGCTTGGAAGCCTTATTTTTCAATTCCTACCCAATGTTATCATCTTTGTCAGCATGTACATAGTAATTCCATCTGCTCTTTCTTATCTGTCGAAATATGAGCGTCATCTGACAGTTTCTGGGGAGCAAAGAGCTGCACTCATGAAGATGGTTTGCTTCTTCCTTGTAAATCTCATTCTATTGCGGGGTCTGGTAGAATCATCATTAGAGAGTGCCATCCTGAAGATGGGACGGTGCTATTTGGATGGAGAGGATTGCAAGAGGATTGAGCAATATATGAGCGCATCATTCCTGTCAAAGTCATGCCTTTCCTCTCTTGCATTTCTGATCACAAGCACTTTCTTGGGCATATCTTATGATCTCTTGGCTCCCATTCCTTGGATTAAAAGGAATATTCAAAAGTTTAAAAAGAATGACATGCTTCAGTTGGTTCCAGAACAAAGTGAAGAATACCCGTTAGAACATCAGGACACAGATAGTCTCCAGAGACCATTGATGCACAGCAGTGCTTATGAAACTTCCAATGGGGATAATCAAGAGGGACAAGATCTTTTTGTCTATCCTATCACTGGGAGCTCACCTGCTCCAAAACAGACATTTGATTTTGCACAGTATTATGCCTTCAATTTGACAATATTTGCCCTGACTCTGGTATACTGTTCGTTTAGTCCACTTGTGGTCCCTGTTGGTGCCATTTATTTTGGGTATAGATATGTGGTTGACAAGTACAATTTTCTGTTTGTCTATCGAGTTCGGGGCTTTCCTGCAGGCAACGACGGGAGGTTAATGGATACGGTAATATGCATCACGCGTTTCTGTGTTGATCTGTTCCTACTTGCTATGCTCTTATTCTTCTCAGTAAAAGGGGACTCTACGAAGCTGCAAGCTATTTTCACTCTTGGACTATTAGTCATGTATAAATTACTGCCTTCCCGTAATGATAGTTTTCAATCAACTCTTTTGGAGGGCATTCAAACGGTTGATAACATTGTAAATAGGCCCATTGATTACGAGGTATATTCACAGCCCAGGTTTGATTGGGATACCTCCCAAAGGTGATTCGAGCTTTGATATGCTTGCTATCAAATAGAGATATATCTGTTCCCAAACACAAGCATGACACAGAAAAATAGTGGTGGGGGGTGGGGATGGGGATGGGAGGGATCACTCAGATCCAGGGAAGAAAAGGGAACTGAGGGTTCTTTTATCTGCTGTTCATAATTTGTACACACACACAACATTGCCATCATCTCTTCCATTTCTTACTTGATTCCAAAGCTTGGCCAGGGTGTTAATGGAATGTACCATTTGATATCTCTGTGAAGTTCCTGGCTTTCTACAATTTTGGGGCGATTTGTTCTGTTTCCACTTGATATCTACATGCCCATCACAATGGGGGAAATTCTGGGGATTGTTGGACTTGTTTTTTGTTAGAAAAATAGTGCATCTTGCTTAAACTAACGCTTCTCCTCCTGTTGCCCCCATTCCCACTGCCCACTTGCTAAGAATTGATATGAAGGGCATAATATTCTATTTTCTTATCAAAGAGCTTACTAGTTACTATCATTTTAACAAGAGGCTGGAAAAAAATGTATTGAAATATTATAATATATTAAATTGGTCTTGTTTATCAATTTTTGTTTCTTATTCAGCTAATCTCAGTTGAAGTAAATCAACATGGACGTAGAGTACGAACTCTAACCAAGAAACTATTTCCTATCGGGTCAAATAATATATTGGAAGATGATTTTTTAATATTATAAATTTCCTATTTTTAGCACGTTGCCCCTTCAATATATAATCAGTTGTAATTTATGATATTGACCTTTCTATTGGACAAAATATATGTGCTAGATTATTGGCTTCAATATTGAAAGGAGATTACAAAAGAAGGAAACAAATATCAATAACCTAATCAAATTACCAAGGCATGCACCGTGTAGCAGAAATATAAAACTCAATACAAAAAGAAAAAAAGAATTGTTCTTATTAAATTTGACCATACGAACAAGAAAAGAACAAAATAGATTCTAGGACTAAAATATTGGTAATAATCTTCAAGCAACATTGAGGCAACATCACGCAGATTCCTTAAGCTTCTTTGCGATGGTAGCAATATATTTGCCCTGATAGAATGCTTGGCCCAACTCAATCACAGTTGGCTCCCTGGGGTGTTCATGAGGACTACCACCACATGTTCCTGCACCATATGGACTTCCACCTTTCACTTGCTCCATCTCAAACATTCCAGCACCAAATTTATACCCAATTGGAACAATTAACATTCCATGATGAACCAAAGGGATTTTTTTTTTCCTCATCAATGACATTTTCTTGAGGTGTTACCCAGTGGAATAAAGACAGTTACAAACAAATAGCATACACAAGTTCTGTTCTGAGGCAAAACAAGAGTGCATATATAAATTCCATAAAAGTTAGACTCCAAGATCTTCAAAGAACATTAAGATTTGAAAGACTTCAAATTTTAGAACCCAATGAAGAGGTAAAAGAAACACACAGAGAACAAAATTCCATATTAAGCACCACTGTGTGAGGCACTCAAAGAGTCAAAGGCAAAAAGACAATGAAATGCAGATATTTACGCAGAAGACAAAAGAAATATAAAAAAGATTAGCGATGACAAGAAAGGTTAAAAAGTTTTGTCAAAAAAAAAAAAAGAAAGAAAGAAAGAAAGGTTAAAAATTGCATACACAATGTAAATTTTGATGGTCATTGATGATGATGATGATGATGATGATGATGGCGCTCCAAGTTCTATGCGCTTCTCTTCCATCTTTCTCTCTTGTTAGTATATTCTTTCTTGGCTAAACGAAACGAAGTATGAACAGTTTAATTTGAAGATTCTGAAATAGAGGGGGAAGCACAGTCCTTATATTTATAGTTGCAGCACTTGCACATGAGATTCAATTCAAGTTTATAATCAATCAATAATATATACATTTACAAATCACCTCATTAAATTCTCCTTCACATGTCTTCCTAAAAACAAATTAGCATTTAATTAGCATCCACCTAGACATTCAATTAAGCACTCATGTCCACAAGGATGACACCATCAACAACTATATGTGGACAGTTTTATAAGCGGCAGGTTTTTCCATTTTTTTAGTTACAATAAATTGATGATTAAGTATTATAGGAATGTTATAAATAGTCAAATTATATCCATTCTTTGAGCGAAATAGGTCGTAAGCCTTATAACGGCCACATTCTCGTCCGAAAACATCTTTACAGCTGTGATCCAATTCATGCCATTAAAATTAAAATCGGCCAGAATTTTTTTTGATGAATAACTATCGTGATTTTATTTCAATTCATTTACGTTGATTTTCTTGATTTGTTCTTATTTTTAATTTTTTCAGTTGTGATCCAAATCACGGTTATAAATCAAATTGGCCAGAATTGATTTTGTGCTATAACTGTCATGATTTACATTGAATGCATTTAATAATATTATTGAATTATCTTTTTTTAAAATTTATAATTAAAAACCGTTCCATGATACATCAATAATTAAAACCCTATAAAATGCTATTGAGGCATCTACTAAATCGTAAAGTTGACTCATTCAACCAAAATTTTTGATTACTTTTTTACAACCCTTCAAATTTCGTTTACAATGTCTCGAAATTTCGATTTGATTTCTGATATTCGTCCAGATCGTGAAAACTGAAGTTTGATTGTATGTATTGTCAGGATGTGGTGTGTTCCACATCACAATAAATGACCACAATTATGCTTATGCCTATGACTGATCCTTATTGACATGGAGGTTTGTAGTTGTGATTTTAATTTTTGTTCGATTTTTACTTCTATAATATGCCCACTCCTAACTATTATTCCTATTGACAGGGAAACAAGATTTGAGCAACTGTTCGGAAGTGTCTAATATATAAGTTTGTTGCTTGTGTATCGCATGTCAAACTTTGGAGTTGATGTCAATACCGGTTCTTTTGGTACTACACGCCACACCTTTAAGTTGCTATTCAAGTTCAATACAACAGTTCGTCTTGTTACGAATGTCATGGCCCAGAAATGTTCTCACGTTTACCCCACCAACGAATTTTTATGATGATTCTTTTGACAGTGATTATTTAATTGGTGCGTTTTTTATTTGTGATCATAAAAACTACATGTTATAGTTTAATTCGCATATCTAACCTACCTTTTTTTATATAGATGTTATTGGCGTGCTCACTTCAATTGGCACTGTCAAGCAATGTGAGAGGAGCGGATTTCCAATAAAGGTGGTTGACAATGAGCTCGAGAACAATGGGTAATGTAAAAGAGACCGTAAGATATGTCGTTTGTTTGGTCCATATGTTGATCAACTTATGGATGTTGTTGCTAATGGTGAATCATCCGATTTGGTCGTTGGTCTTTTATTTGCTAAGTTCAAAAAATTCAATGGTAATGATAGTTAATAGTCGTTAGCTTGTTAATAATTTATTTTTTCTATTATAGCCAAAAGAATTATTACGCGCCGTATTTATAAATAGTAATTTACTTTACATTTAATGTACAGGAAAATATGTCATACAAAATATGGTCAACGCAAACAAGTTGTTGTTCAACCCGCCATGCCTGGATGTGATTCAATGTCACGAAGCAAAAAAAAACTCCATCTTGTGGAAATTGCTTTGGCTATATTGCTAAGAGTTTGAAGAATATTAGACACATGTTATTACGTTGACATGTGTATGAAGCCACTTTTAGGGTCTGCCACTATACAATCATTTGAAGATTGCATGCCCTTCACACAACCAACATCAATTATTGATATGAACCAAATCAAAGAGGTATTGTTCTTACAACAATTTAATGTGCAATAAATTTAGGATTTATTTTTACTTTTTATTAATCTTATTTATTTTTGAGCTATGTAGCAAATATACCTTTTTATAATACAAAATATTAAAAACACTATATTTGTATTTTTTGACTCAGCATCTTACTGTTACTGTGATGGCTACAATAAATGTCATTGTTGAAGATGATCAATGGTGGTACACTACATGCCGTTGTGGCAAGAAGATTGTTAAGGAATCCAACAAATATTTCTGTTATCATTGTGATCGACATGTGCTGGACCCAACATATAGGTATCTTATTACCTTTGCATCATTTTGACAACATTATATCAATATATTTATTTGAACTAAAACTATATTGATTACTCATTGCAAATTACTTTAATATTATTGTTTCATACTAAAAGTATCGTCTCCAGATTTTCGTCATTGATCACACTGATTTTGCCACGTTTATTCTTTATGATCGTGAGACCTATGCATTGTTGAACGTGCCGTGGTCAGATTTGTTGAATGAGATGAATATGGTAACATAATTGTCATTCATGTCTTATTATATGTAAAATGTCAAAAATCATATTCCTAAAATTTTATTGTTTTATTAATCTATATGGGTGTTTTGTTAGGGTCTACATATCTAAGACAATGTCGTATTGCCTGTTGTTATCTCAAACTTGGTTGGAAATACCTTCCTTTTTAAGGTGCCATGTCCTTGCTTAGAAGGCACAATGCATAAGTGCTACAATGTTAAACGAGTTTGGGGTGATACATACATGATTGACAAAATGAAGGAAAAGGGTAATCTCAGGTTTGATTTGCCACTACAAACCTTTTCAGTCCCTATGTTTTGCAATGTATTTTAGTAAGATATATATTGTTCACATGTTTAATATAATAATAATAAATAGTAAACTATTTATATCCATTTGTTACAGTTTACTGTTGTTGCCGATGATCCAAATCACAGTCTCACATCAAAAGAGAAGTACATTCCATCTGCCAGCAAGATTCCTAATCATTCCGATTAATTACTGCAGATTCAATCTATGTCTTGCTTTTTTTTTGGGTTACATTCAATTTCACGTTTCAAATTTTGTCCTTTTTTCCGTTTCATATTATGGTAGAAATTTTATATTGTATTTGGATCTTTGATATCAATCTACTATTATTTAAGTACAATTTTTTATTGTTCATTTTGTCACGGCGAACAACGTATGTTTTGAACTGGTAAAAAAATGACCTAAAGTCAGTACCGAGAAATAAACCAAGTGCCACAATTCCACTTACTACACCATCGTAACACCTAAAAAGAATTTTAGGTATTGAATGGTTGTTAACCTGATTCCTTTAGCAGTCAAAATAATAACTGTATAAGCGTGTGTTGTCAAGTAATGCGTTAAGAATTGAGTATTTCAAATAGTTATTATTTATATTTATCGTATAATAATAGCACTTTTCTTATGTTCATAAATATGTAAATATTAATTCTATTTATGAAAAATCCCACGTAAATATAAATGATAACATGTTTACACTAAACGATATTTAAATATTCATTTTAATGTGAATTCAAATTTTAATTAAGAAATGCATTTCGTAATCTGATTGCTTATTTGGTTCATTTCAATAATGCCTTGCGTTCTTTAATGTAATTCTTACGATTAAACTAAATGAAGGAAACAAGGCAATTGAGACCGTAAGATATGTTTATCCAATTATCATGAAGATATGCCTATCCACATACTATACCATCCTAACATAGCTCAAAAAGTTGTGGTCTCTCATGATATTAATCTGATTTCTTTAGCAAACAAATTCATATATCTAATATCATGGAGTCAACTTATGCGTTAAAAATTGAGTATTTGATACTATCTAAAATATTAACTATGATACTGATAACACGTTTTCACTAAGCGTAATTTAAATGGCCGTTTTCTCTATCATATTTAATGTGATTTTACAAATCATTTAATAAAAATTGAGGAAATAAATCAAGGAAAAAAAACATTGCATTTAATATGAAGATATGTCTATTCACTAAAAAATAATAGACATTTATTGTTTTTAAGAAAACATCCGTATCAATTTGGAACCTCTTAAATATTTTGAACATATTTGGTAAAGGCAAATCCATATTTAAGACACATAATTTCACAGATGGCAATATTTACCAATAATTAAATATAAATAGTAAAAAAAATAGAAACATGACAAGGTGTGTATATGTGTTGTTGGTTAATCTCACGCGTTTTAAATTACGTGAGATGCACTATTAGTCACTGTAAATCCATTAATTGATACCACAAATAATTACCATTGACCCAATATTTTTGACTGATATTAATATAAATCAATATTGTAATTAAGGAGAAAACTAATTTATATTAACTGGCATTCATGATCACAAAATCAATTTGTAAAAAAAGAAACATATGTCAGCAAAGCCAATAAACTTGAAATTATCAATCAACGATAGTAATTTTATATATTGTAATTGAAATAAAATCAGAATCAATTGTAACAATAATGAAGGTTCAATGTATTTTAATTCATTTCGATTCATTTTAATTGATTTAAGTGTCATGTACTAAACATCGTAAATCCAGGAATTAATTGAGCAAACAATTAGGTCTGACTATTGTATATTTGAGTCAAATGGGACATTAATCAACTAATTAAATCCCTGATTCTATTATAATTAAGGGTAAAATAATTTAAGGTTGATGTCAATCACAAATAAAATATTTCCTAGAATATATTACGTAACAATAGTCAACAAGACCCTTTAATGCTGTTTAATAACGAATAAATAGAAAACAATAGATTTATATATTCATTTATAGGTAATACTTAGGTCTACAAAATAATTAAAATTAACCATGATAATAAGGAAGGATAATTATCATATATTTATTTTATAATACGACAATTTTTAAACATATAAATATGTAAATATTATATAGTTATGTATGGGTGTCCATCATCAATTTGTTAATCGAATTATTATTTATATATATATATATATTGTATTATCGAATTAACAGTGACAAAGTGCATTCAAATAGTTATTGAAAATTTAAATTATATATTTAAAATTCATATATAATCATTAATATATATATATATACACACATCTATTTCTATTTAATATTTAAAATATTTTCATTTAATTATTTATAGATTCAAAATATATATGTATATAAGGATTTGATAACTTACACCCACCCATTTTTTTGATTTGGTGTAAGGTACAGAGTTACACCTTAAGTAACCCGTGATAAATTTTTAGTTATAACTTACTAACATACACAAACTAAAAGATAGACGAGTATGAGTTATCAAATGCCTATATGATTGGCTAACTTACACTCACCCATTTGCTAGTTGTTGTAACTTAGCAAGTTACACCTTAAAGTGTATTTAGCAAATTTTTATTTATCAGTTGCTAACTTACACCAACTAGAACATAGGTGGGTGTAACTTAAGGTATATCATTTATATATTAAAAAATGATATATATTTGTGATATATATATATATATGATTTAAAATTAAACATATATAAATGAGAAAAATTTATATATTTTATATCTTATATAAATGAATGTTATCAGTGTATCCATCATTTATCTATGTATAAATTTTAAAAATAATCAGTTAGATATAATAGAAAGATATATTTGTGTGCGTGTATCTGATCCAACATTACAAATATTATATTTTTTCAAAATTTATGTAATTGTTTTCCAAGATTCACACACCCGTGCATGGCACGGGTTAGCACACTAGTTAGCCAAATGATAAAACAAACAAATAAATATGTTATTTTACTCAGATTATATATTTTAAAAAAATAATGTGCTTTAGGTTGAAAGGAAAAAATATATATTTTTTAAAACAAAACAAAACTTACAGGATAATTATTTGGGCTACAGAGACTTTTTCTTAATGCAAGTATTTTATAGAATTTGAACACACGAGTTTGTAAGTAATACTCTTATTTGCTTAAAAATTTGCGATTACAAGTTTAAAATCATGCAATTAGGATAACACTCTTTTTGTGGAGATGGTAAAATGAAAGGGATTTTGAAAATTTTGAGGTGCGAAAATTAGTTTTAACTTATAAGAAAAGTTATTGGTTACAATATTTGCTCATATGATTTTTCTTTAAAGCAAAAAATTAACATGCAAAAACATCACAATAAGGAGAGAGATCCCAACTATATATGTTTTACCTAAAACATTATCCATCATTTTGCAGCACACCAAAATATAATCGAAAATTAAAAATAAAGAATACAAAACCCATGGGGGACATGAACCAAAATCCATGGAAGAAAGAATCATTTAAAAAGATAATTAGATAGACCATATATATCTATCGCGATAAAAGTCTACACTAATGAATCGAGGAATGAGATCCCACTAAGAATTACACTGTGAACTAACACCAAAACTGGCTAATTTATTTATGCAATGATTCCCTTCTCAGTAAATATGAGAAATTCTAAAACGCATACTACTAGTTAAAAGAATGCAGTTCTTCCATCTAGTCCTCAGCTTCTAACGAACCAAATCTGGAGAGGAAACCCAAGACCACCAAGTTCGAATCGCACTCTAACCAAAGATTAGCCCAACCTCTTTGATGAGCAATCTCTATAGCAGACATTGCAACAAGCAACTCAACACGAAAGGAATATGAAATGCCAGAGTACGATGCAAAACATCCTAGAATAACAACACTATTATCTCTAAAGAAACCTCCACCACCTGCCTGGCTAGGGGAACCTTAGCAGCCTCATCAGTGTTACATTTGATCCAACCAAGGGGGAGTCAATCATAACATGACTAGTTACATCAAATAGCTTGAGAATTCCTCAATAAAGGCAAAATCATGACCCTTAGAAGAATTACCTGAGAGGGAAGTCGTTGTAATGATTAAGTTGATAGCGGATCGTAATCTAATTTGTTGATTATCAAATCTTGCTTTATTTCTGCAGTACCAAATGTATCACAAAATATTGATGATATTGCTAAGACTATATCTTTCATTTGAGAACTCCAATGCTTAATACAAATCGTAACGATGGACCGAAGAAATGATAGATCAATATTCAAATTGATAATGGAGCTAAGCCAATTCCAAAGAGCACGAAAAAAGTTACAGTTTAGAAATAAATGGTCAATGGATTCATCTGTCATACCACATAAACTGCACATAGATACGGTTATGCAACCCCTTCTAATTTTTTCATCTGTTGGCATGCATCCTATCATGGAGAATCCGACAAAATGATAAAAAATCCAGATGGAGGAATGACTACACTCCAAAGTTGGTTGAACAAAGGAATATAGTCTTGCAATGGATGGAGGTGATGAAAAACTTCCTTAAAAGAGAGTGTGCCCGAATTTTTGGAGTTCCAGACCAATTGATCTTCATCACTGAATAGAGGGATATGAACGTGCATAATCTTACTGGTTAACATTGAAATTTATCAACCAAAATTTGAGGAAGATACCACCTATGATTTTTGATGATTTGAGAGACCGTGGCCTGCAAGGAATTATGGAGCTAGGTAGAAATGTTGAGGGAGTCCACAATAGGCTCAGCAAGCCATTTATCCCTCAAGAAGTTAATCATATTACCACTACCAAGCTGCCAAGAGGAATTAGAAAACACATTATTGAAAGTGACTTTTCACCCCTGCTGGCCAGATAGAAGATTTAACATAATTAAAGATAGACCTCTTATTTCTGAAAAATCTTTCCCTAAAGAAGACAACTCATTGCACATTAGAAGACAATATATCCCAACTGGGCTTTAGCATTGCAGACTCGTTAATAGATCTAAAAGACCCCAATCCAAGACCTCCCTCACTCAAAGGAGAGAAACTTTTTTCCAGGCAACATTTTTAAGATCATATGGTTATTGTAAGATCATTTCAACATTTTTTATAAGTACTTTAAAAAAATGTTAATCCAAACTAACTCTTTATAGATTTTAAGGAAAAACAACAATACGTAACACAATTGAACATTTTGTATGTCGTGTGAAAACGTGAACACATTAAGGGATGTCAGCACATATTCTCATTTTAATTTCTTCAAAATTTGCAACTTGTATTATGTATTAAGAAGTAATGATGAACTATTTTCTTGCTAGGTCAGAATCATATGCAGATTAATTTCTCTAAACGTTGCAATTTGTGCTACGTATAACAAAGTAACTAGGAATTATTTTCTTGCTACAGATTAAAATCGCACGACAGGTAGATCATTAGCTTAGTTGAGTAGATTTTACGGATGCTTTGTCAGGCATGTCTATGCAATGTGATTGTGATTACTTACTGGCATTACCATAATAAGATTAACAAAAAGGGGTGATACAAAAGAACGAAACATGTATTTTTTAGGCCTAAAGGACAAGACAAACAAACTTTCTTTATTTAATAGATATCAATAACCACGTACTGTACCATGTGTGAAAAACTTCCTCACTAGGTTCCTTTTTTCTTTTAATCTAGATGTTTGATGACCCATGTAAATGGAGGTAACGACAAAGACAATGTACGTGGAGAATAACAGTGGAGATAAACAAAGATTAACAAGTTTAAGAAAATTAGAAAATCAAATAATAATGTTGACAACAAATTTTGTTTACCATTAACTAGAACTGATTCATAACGTTCCAAAGGCGAGTCGATTTCGCTTTTGCTTCTGCTTGAGAAAGTAGTTGAAATTCTTTTTTTTCCCTAACCATTTCGTTCCGTTGCTAAAACATTGGATTAGGCCCATCTTTACATTGTTTTTGTTAAACCTAATAAAAAAATGGTTTAACACATATATTTGATAAATCACAGTTTATTTTAATATTTTATTGTTGGTTTTGATTTTGATATCACTGTGTTCTAATTGTCTAATAGTTTCACCATTTGTGGTTAATATACTTAACATATAAAATAATTAATAGACGCGGGGAAATTCTAACATTTTGTGATTTTGTAAATATTTTTTTTAATTCATTAGTTTTCCTCTAATGAGAGTAAATCATTAAACACGAGTATATATAAGGAACTGGCATTTTATGTAATAATTTAGCTTCAAATCTTTAGGTAACAAGTCAGTTCATTCGTTCTAAACAAAATATAATTATTATTTCATTGCAAAAATTATCATTTCTTATTCAAAGAATGAAATGATTTTCTTCTATAATCACTTCTATAATTTCCAGTATCAGTTATTTAAAAAGTGATGAGTTACTCTCGTGTTAGGTTATTATTTATCAAATTTAATAATGTCGTTGCAGGAATAAATTTTCTTTACAGGAGAAAGAAGAAATTGCATGATTTAAAGATCAATATTATTCCACACATTCCTTAGTGAAATGAAAATCAACACGTTTAGACGAAGCAAATATATAACTTAGTGCAAATGACCAATTACAACATTTTAAATAGGCCAAAAACGATTAGAAGGTATGTATATTAAAATGCAACAATTTAAAACATGTAATAACATTTGTTTTTCTTATTTTCCATCTTTGATAAATTTTTCCACTATGGTTGTAATTAATCTCACGAGAAAATGTTTGAATCCACATGTTTACAATGATGAAATATTTTCTTATTCTTTTTCATAAATTGAATTGCGTCGATATTCTTCATCTCTGGGGTGCGAATCAAAGCCTTTGCCATATTGATATGGCAATTCTTACCCATTTTTACAAGCTTTCCACAACATTGACTGGTCATGTCTTTGTCATGGATTACATTGTTAAATACTTTTTCCCCACAATCAGAGCCTATTTCTTCCATGCACTTAGCCAAATATTTTGGGTTCTCAGGTTCGGTAAGGAGATCACACTTCCGAAAAATATCATCGCTCTTAGTTAAAATTTGAATTCGGTCTGCATTTTTAAACTCCTGATCGGTTTCAAGAATATATAGTGTCGTCTTGATTTGACAAGAATAACCTGTTTGAAAAAGCTTATAACAACAACTTGTGGAAATCATAGTCTTATTTTGACCAAATATACCCTTAAACACTTGGGTTCCACAGTGTTCTCCGATATGGTTTGCACATTTGTCCAAATTCTCTTTCTCGGTAGCGCGGATTATAGCTAATGTTGTACTAAAAAAGAAAGCCACCAAAATGAGAAAAACATAAGTCTTTCCATGAGATTTCTGAAAGACGCGTTGTATATATTATATATTTATGTTAACTCGTTTGATAAAAATGTTAATTGAGACATTTGTTTAAATAGTGAGTTCGTTGTTAGGATTTTTATAACCGTGACTACATTGATTATGCTTTTAAAGTAAAACATAATATAAAAAATATGTTGCACTTTGCATCAGTTTTATTGGGTGGTTCAAAAGTTAGAACTTTGTATTAACTGTGAGTTAGTAGTAAATAAAAACATATTACTTATAATATTTTAGTAATATATGATTAATGAAAATTATTTAACATATTTAAGGGAAGATAAAGCAAGCAAGAATTGTAAAGTAAAGAATCTTGTACATATTGCAGTTGTCAAATTAAACCTAACATCTATTTTTTAACGACTATTTTCCCCTTTGATATTCAGATACAAAAATAATAAATTCATTACTATTTCTATATAATTATTTTATTAGTGAATGATAAATTACTATTAATAAATACTAAACGATAAAATATAAATTAAATAAAAACTTGAACTTTATTTTGAAGATTCCAAAATTGGGGAAGCGCAAGAGTTGTATTTATAGTTGCATCACTTGCATATAGGATTCGATTTTAGTTTATAATAATTAGTCAAATGATAGCAAATTAGTCAAATGATAAAATAAATAAATAAATAAATAAATAAGTAAATAAAGTGTCAACTTTTCCTTATAGATTATGTTCATAGTTGTAGCACTTGCACATGGGATTTGATTCAAGTTTATAACTAGCCAAATAATAAAACAAATAAATAAAGAAAGTGTTAACGTTTCCTTATAGATAGATTATATAATATAAATAAACAATGCGCATTTGAATGGAACAGTGTTAGGGTAAAAAGAAAATAATTTTTTTAAAAAACAAAAAACAACTTACAGGGTAATCATTTGGGCTATAGAGACTTTTCTTTATACAAGTATTATACAGAATTTGAAAACACGAGATTATTTTTGTTTTTTGTTTTTACTGTAAACAACTTCATTCAATAGTTAAAGCAAAGAAGAGTGCAATCAGATTGAACAAATAGCATAGGGACATTCCCCATCCATGTTAAAGAGCCAACTCTAATAGCTAAGCCTACCAAATCACGAGCGACATTGCACATGGATTGTTCGGAAAACAAACGGGCATTTCCAAGCCAATATCTATATCATAACTTCCATCCTATCAATTTTTTTCACACACAGTCAATGACAAAAAAAAGTGAGATTCCATAGTCTTCACGCTTATCTACTTACGAATCATTTCTTTGTCTTCTTCAAGCACATTTCGACTAATGGTGGTCTCGAATTTATCTAAGTTAGCCCCTTGTTTCGAAGCCAATTGATATTGGAGATGATAATAATGATGAAATTGGTGTCAGCCTAATATGGGTCTACAAGCACTATGCTTTTCCAATATGACAAGCTCTTTTGAGGCTTTTTTATCAAACGCCTCAAGTGCAATCTTGGTCCATCCTAAACTTAACAATAAACTGCACACACTCAAATAGGTGCCTATAGAGGCACCAGCAACAAAACACTCATATTGACATTGTGTACCTATATCCGATGGTTTTGGTGGAGGGCAAAAAGGGACCAGATCTGATCCCTCATCTCTCTCTTTCTCTTTCTCTAACTTCATCTCTGTCTCTCGATCTCTCCACTCTCAATCTCTCTCTCTCACTGCCTCCCTCCTTGCGTCTTTTCCTTTCTCACCTCATCCTCCTCCTCCTTTCTCCTCGCGTTTCATCGACTTCTTCCTCTCTCTCACTTAGGGATGGCAACGGGGCGGGGCGGTACCGGGGAGTGCTCCCCCGCTCCCCGCCCCGCCCCCCAGATTTTCCCTCATCCCCGTCCCCCGATCTCGCCATGGGAGGTTTCTCCCCATCCTCGTCCCCCACGGATCCTCATGGAACCACGGGGACCAGAAATTTAAAAATAAAAATAAAAAAATATACTGAAATTCAATAAAATTGCAAAAATATTTAGGGTTCCTCTCTTCTATCATGTCTTCCCTTCCACGAGTAGAGGCTAGAACAGAGGCGCATATATACAAAAAAGAAGAAGAAAGGCAAATAACCCTCTAATCTTCTCCAAACAACACAAAAAAAAACCAACTTGTAGACTACGGCGACGCGAAGTAGATGGTGTGAACAATGCTGAGCAGGGGCGAGAGGATGACGGCGGCGACGCGACAGCAGCTGTATGCTCGTAGAGGTGGCGACGACGACGAACAGAGATGCGTCGGATCTTCAAGCCTGATCTTCAAGTCTCTTGGTTGGATTTCTCGCTTCGTACAAAAATGGAGTAGAGAGAGAGAGCGCCAGTGGGAGCAGAGGTGGCGACGATTTAATCGTGGGTTAGCATCAAGCACGGCCGATGGGTCCTCTCTACCCTCTGGTCTCTTGTTAGCGTACAGGAGCAGGGTTGCGGTGCGGCTTTCCTTAGCACCAAATTAGGGTTCTTTGAATGGGGGAGGGAGAATTGTGAATCTCAATATCTGATGAGTCAAATGTGGGACCTATTCTTTTGTTTTATTAAAAAATTATACTTTTTAGAAAGACATGAAAAGACCAATAACACCAATATTATAATAGATATATATGTATCCTTAGGGTTAATTAGATAATATGTTCGGGGCGGGGACCCTGCGGGGTGGGGGGTGTGATCCCTGTCCTCGTCCCCGAATTGGCTGCGGGGGGATTTTCTTCCCCATCCCCGTACCCACGAAAAAAAATTCCCCGCCCGCGGGGCCCCAAATGGGGCAGTCCCCGCGGAGATCCCCGGTGTAAATTGCCATCCCTACTCTCACTGCTTCCCCTTTCCCTTCTCTGCTCTACCTTTCTCTCGCTGCTTCTCCTTTCTTCTTTATTCCATTGCTGCTTCTCCTTTCTTCTTCACGAGAACAAAAAAGTCTAGCTAGGAGAAGATGGAGGATGAGATCTTCCTCCCAAACCTTACGGTCCCCAACTTCTCTATACCTGCTCTGCCTCTTCCTCTTCTTTCCTTTTTTTTCCTTTAATCAAATCTACAGTTCACAATCAAATCTCCAACTGGATCACGAAATTGGACAAAAAAAGGGGGTTTCGTTTCCTTTCTTTCCATTTCTCTTTTTATTTTTATTTTTTTCAATTCTGATTTGGTTTAGGTTTTCACAGGGCACAGAAAAGTGGAGAGACAGAAGACAGAAGAATCAGGAGCAGAAGAAAACGGGTGTGAGAGTAGAAACCCAGGTTCTTTTAGACTCTTAGGGTTTATTTTTGGTTATCTTTGTAAACTTTTGGGTTTAGTTTTCTTTGTAATTCTCTCATTGTATTTTTTTCTTTCAATTTTTTGTAATTACTGTTAGTTTTAGACTCCTATTCCATTTTTTTAATTAGTTTAAAAAAATTGTTATTCTTCATCTTCTTCGGCTAAAAATCGTCTTCTTTTTTATGCTGGGTGTTGCAATCGTTTTTTTTTCCTCTTTATTATTATTCTTCCTCTTATTCTTCTTTTCCTTTTTTTATAATTTTAGTTGAAGAAACGATTATCATCAGTAAGTGAAAAGTAAAACACAAAGTATTGAGTTTAGCAGGTATGATGATTCAATTTTTTCGGTTGTGTGTGTTTACTAATGCTTTGTTAACGAGTTACAATGTCATTGGGTGTTGTTTGGTTAACAATATATGACATATTTTTGCTTCTTCTCCTCTCATAGTAGAAGAATGGTTCTATTGTGGAAGGTGATGTTCCATAGCCTGAGACATTAAAAATAGAATATTAATATTAAGTGTTCCCTAATAGAGGTTTAGAATGAAATGATTCTGTTTATTAGTATTTAATTTTTCTTTTAGTAGATGCTTACATTTATTTAGAATGTCACTGATTGATTTCCTATTGCAATGGTTTCTTCACAGCTTCCTTCTTTGTCTCCTTTTTTTTCTTCGTTTTAGTTTCCTTCATAATATTATGCTTTTATTTCTCTACAACTGTTTGTCTTGCATGTTTTAGACTTGACAGTATGTGATTTCTCCAAAACTGTTAGAAAGGATGAGTTTATGCCATGGAGTGAAAGCTGAAAGAGCATCAAACTTATGTGATTCACATATTCAAGTTTGTTTTTGTTTGATCTTGGTTTGTAATTGTTGAAAAATTTTGTTTGGATAATCATTTAAGTTTTGTTTTTAATGTTCTTACATATAACTTGCTTGCTCCCTTTTTAATTTTTGTTTCTGCAGATTTTTATTAGTGGTTTTCTGTATATTTGAAAGAAGGATGTTAAACCAGCAGATTTTGAGCATGTCTTAAATCACGTGGCATCAGAAAAACTGAGAATCATATCAGTACTTGAGTGAGGTAATATCCCTTTTCAAAATACTCTGCATGTTGAAGCTAATATTTGTTAGATCATCTGCATTTTGTCTTCTATCCATATATTCATTAGCTTTGGGATACCAGAACATTGACTTAATTGATGTTGCAGGGCCTAAAGGTTTTATAAACGAGACAACTATTTTACGGAAGCATTGATCAAAGATGGAGCAAGATGTGATGGAATGTGGTGCTGAGAAGACTCAGTGGCCAATTCCTAAATGGTATACTTTGATTTGAAGTAAATGACACTGGAAGAAGAATTTTTAAGGACTCAACAATTGTGATCATGTGCTTCCTATGCATATTGGTGACAATCAGATAGATTTAGATGGATTTAAGGTAAATTTTTCTGATGCAATTAAGTTGTGGCTTGCACTTATTGCCTTTTTTCACTTTTCTTATTTTTCTTGCTCTTTTAATCCATTAAAGGTTATTCAAAATCAAGTCACCCGAAGGGATGGAGAGTATTGAGAGTACTAACTACTGTCAAAGGTTCTCAGAGACCAAGTTAAAAAAAAGCTGAGTTTGTAGAGCTTTATATCATATATTAATTGTTGTCATGAAACTGTCATTTGTTTTAATTTATACTATCTCAACTCAATTGCAAGCAATGTCATTTTTATCATAAAAAACCGCAATTAAATTCTCATATCTCAACTCAATTGCATTCTAATCCCTGATATTATATTGTTTTCTGCAGATTTCGTCAGATCCATTTTATTTTCTACAAAAGATACGATAATTCAGTGTATGATTCTGATCTATGCACGTCTAGGGACGTGGAATCGGAAAGAACATTGGATATTTAGATTTATATAATCACTTTGTTGTTATTTTAAATGCAAAATGTCAACTAACTGCTATATTGTATCCTGTTATCAGTTTAGAAGATGTGTATGAGGCACTGAGTTGGAGAACAGGGACTTCTTTAAACTAATGCTAATGTTGATTGGCCTCTGTACTGATGCTGATGCACTCAAAATTTATCTGTCCAACCTCATACCGTGGTAACAATTTTTGGCATGAAATATCATAGCACTTGATGTAAGTGGCTACATGTCCAATATATCTATACAGAAACCTTGATTTAGTCCTTAATATATCTGCATAGAAACCTTGATTTAGTCCAAATGATTTGATCCTTTTGTTCTTTTAGTTACAAACATCAAACGAGCTTTCACTTCTTTCAACCATTGACATGCAAACAATCTATCCAGACTTATCTGATAAAGTAGATATTATTTTTTGGAGATGTGATAAAGTAGATACCAGATATTGATTTTCGTATTTATGTCACTCGAGAATTAGATCCTCCAGTGGTTAAACTAGCTTTCTTTTTTCAAATTTGTACATCTTCCATTTGTTCTTTCTAATGATTTAATTTTATTTTTCACTTAATTGCATTTGATTGTTTTTACCAACAGGAGTTATAACTATATGATATAAAGGGACCTTCCTAAGTTTTACTATCTAATGAGCTATTATATTTTTGCATTGTTAATTTTCTTGGTGATATGGATTATTGAAATCTGTTGACTTGGTTAATTCTTATTTTTGAAATGCTACTTGTAACATCCCGTTTTCTGAATAAAATTAGATTAATTATTAAATACTTAAATAGATGTCAAGAACCTTGATTAGGAATGAAATGGGTTTAAGTAGGACTCATAAACCTCAGAAAAGGTGTAAAAACACCACTGGAAATCCTAGAATCCAAAGAAAACAAGAACTCTGTAGAACATGTTCTCCATCTCATACCTCCAACACAACCCCTAACTCACATTGTGACCCCACACCCATTGATCCCAATTGTCGTCCCAAACCACGATGTTGTCGTTGTGCATCGTCCTATTGCGAGGTAAACAACATGTTTTTTCCTCCATTCTAGTATGTTTCGAAAAGTTTTATCCGGAGGTTATTTTTTCAAAATTTTGAGTTTTCGGATATATAACTCTAGAAGTGTCTTTTAAAATCAGTACTAGAATTATATATCCAAATTTTTTGAAAAATAACTTCTGGATATAACGTTGAGGTGTATGTTTTTGTTCTTTCTAGAAATATATTTTCGGAGTTGATGAAAATCAACATCTGGATGTATGTTTCAGGCGGAAATTAAGGGTCTGTTTGATTTAGTTTTAGTTTTTAGTTTTTGAAAACGATTTTATAAATCAATTTTAAAAATTGTTTTTAAGAAGAGAAATAAAAAAATCTGTTTAGTATTACTATTTTTTAAAACTGTTTTAGAAATGAGAAAATGAAAAAACTTGTTTGATAGAATTGTTTTCAAAATATATTTTGCAAACTAAAAAACAGAAAACTTGTTTAATACATATTTTCAAAATGAGTGTTATTGCAAGTGAATATTTAAGAAAATATTAATCCATTGAATTTTTAAAAAATAATATATAATTCACTCTCTAATCACAACTTAATAAAGTAAAAGTAATTAAAACAACACTTGGAGTACCCAACAAAACAATACTTTTTTTAGGGGAAAAAACAAAGCAAAACGATACTTGAGAATAATGATAAAGTGATACATAATTCACTCTTTAAAGTAGCATATGGTGATAAAGTCCAATGGGTCTATAAAAAAAAAGTCAAATGGGGTTCAACTAGTTGTTATGTTTTGCCCACATGCAATTTGTTTCAGTAGGAACCCATGCACTTATATATGTATCATCAATTGAACCTATGCAATTCCATAACTCCTAACCCAAATAAAAAGAATCAAAACAAGATAATATGAATAAATAAATAAAATGAATTAATTACAATACTCAACAAAATTACATACCTTGAACCAATGATAATACTTTGGGTTATTTTTAATTCTATCAGACAATTCTGTGGACTCTTGCTTTATCAGTTCTTTCTCAATCGGCACACTGCTCTTAATACTTCCTTGAAGTAACGTGAAATTGTTTCCGTGAAATGCTGAAAGTGAACTGCAACAACTCTGAATGAGATCCCACTAAGAATTACAATGTGAACTAACACCAAAACTGGCTAATTTATTTACGCAATGATTCCCTTCTCTGTAAATATAAGAAATTCTAAAACGCATACTACTAGTTAAAAGAATGCAGTTCTTCCATCTAGTCCTCAGCTTCTAACGAACCAAATCTGGAGAGGAAAAAGCCAAGACCACCAAGTTTGAATCGCACTCTAACCAAAGATTAGCCCAACCTCTTTGATGAGCAATCTTTATAGCAGACATTGCAACAAGCAACTCAACACGAAAGGAATATGAAATGCCATAGTACGATGCAAAACATCCTAGAATAACAACACTATTATCTCTAAAGAAACCTCCACCACCTGCCTGGCTAGGGGAACCTTAGCAGCCTCATCAGTGTTACATTTGATCCAACCAAGGGGGAGTCAATCATAACATGACTAGTTACATCAAATAGCTTGAGAATTCCTCAATAAAGGCAAAATCATGACCCTTAGAAGAATTACCTGAGAGGGAAGTCGTTGCAATGATTAAGTTGATAGCGGATCGTAATCTAATTTGTTGATTATCAAATCTTGCTTTATTTCTGAAGTACCAAATGTATCACAAAATATTGATGATGTTGCTAAGACTATATCTTTCATTTGAGAACTCCAATGCTTATTACAAATCGTAAAGATGGACCGACTAGATGATAGATCAATATTCAAATTGATAATGGAGCTAAGCCAATTCCAAAGAGCACGAAAAAAGTTACAGTTTAGAAATAAATGGTCAATGGATTCATCTGTCATACCACATAAACTGCACATAGATACGGTTATGCAACCCATTCTAATTTTTTCATCTGTTGGCATGCATCCTATCATGGAGAATCCGACAAAATGATAAAAAATCCAGACGGAGGAATGACTACACTCCAAAGTTGGTTGAACAAAGGAATATAGTCTTGCAATGGAAGAAGGTGATGAAAAACTTCCTTAAAAGAGAGTGTGCCCGAATTTGTGGAGTTCCAGACCAATTGATCTTCATCACTGAATAGAGGGATATGAACATGCATAATCTTAGTGGTTAACATTGAAATTTATCAACCAAAATTTGAGGAAGATACCACCTATGATTTTTGATGATTTGAGAGACCGTGGCCTGCAAGGAATTATGGAGCTAGGTAGAAATGTTGAGGGAGTCCACAATAGGCTCATCAAGCCATTTATCCCTCAAGAAGTTAATCATATTACCACTACCAAGCTACCAAGAGGAATTAGAAAACACATTATTGAAAGTGACTTTTCACCTCTGCAGGCCAGATAGAAGATTTAACATAATTAAAGGCAAACCTCTTATTTCTGAAAAATCTTTCCCTAAAGAAGACAACTCATTGCGCATTAGAAGACAATATATCCCAATTGGGCTTTAGCATTGCAGACTTGTTAATAGATCTAAAAGACCCCAATCCAAGACCTCCCTCACTCAAAGGAGAGCAAACTTTTTTCCAGGCAACATTTTTAAGATCATATGGTTATTGTAAGATCATTTCAACATTTTTTTTATAAGTACTTTAAAAAAATGTTAATCCAAACTAACTCTTTATAGATTTTAAGGAAAAACAACAATACGTAACACTATTGAACGTTTTGCATGTCGTGTGAAAACGTGAACACATTAAGGGATGTCAGCACATATTCTCATTTTAATTTCTTCAAAATTTGCAACTTGTATTATGTATTAAGAAGTAATGATGAACTATTTTCTTGCTAGGTCAGAATCATATGCAGATTAATTTCTCTAAACGTTGCAATTTGTGCTACGTATAACAAAGTAACTATGAATTATTTTCTTGCTATAGATTAAAATCACACGACAGGTAGATCGTTAGATTAGTTGAGTAGATTTTACGGATGCTTTGTCAGGCATGTCTATGCAATGTGATTGTGATTACTTACTGACATTACCATAATAAGATTAACAAAAAGGGGTGATACAAAAGAATGAAACATGTATTTTTTAGGCCTAAAGGACAAGACAAACAAACTTTCTTTATTTAATAGATATCAATAACCACGTACTGTACCATGTGTGAAAAACTTCCTCACTAAGTTCCTTTTTTCTTTTAATCTAGATGTTTGATGACCCATGTAAATGGAGGTAATGACAAAGACAATGTACGTGGAGAATAACAGTGGAGATAAACAAAGATTAACAAGTTGAAGAAAACTAGAAAATCAAATAATAATGTTGACAACAAATTTTGTTTACCATTAACTAGAATTGATTCATAATGTTCCAAAGACGAGTCGATTTCGCTTTTGCTTCTGCTTGAGAAAGTAGTTGAAATTCTTTTTTTCCCCCTAACCATTTCGTTCCGTTGCTAAAACATTGGATTAGGCCCATCTTTACATTGTTTTTCTTAAACCTAATAAAAAAATGGTTTAACACATATATTTGATAAATCACAGTTTATTTTAATATTTTATTGTTGGTTTTGATTTTGATATCCACTGTGTTCTAATTGTCTAATAGTTTCACCATTTGTGGTTAATATACTTAACATATAAAATAATTAATCGACGCGGGGAAATTCTAACTTTTTGTGATTTTGTAAATATTTTTTTTAATTCATTAGTTTTCCTCTAATAAGAGTAATTCATTAAACACGAGTATATATAAGGAACTGACATTTTATGCAATAATTTAGCTTCAAATCTTTAGGTAAATAGTCAGTTCATTCGTTCTAAACAAAATATAATTATTATTTCATTGCAAAAATTATCATTTCTTATTCAAAGAATGAAATGATTTTCTTCTATAACCACTTCTATAATTTCCAGTATCAGTTATTTAAAAAGTGATGAGTTACTCTCGTGTTAGGTTATTATTTATCAAATTTAATAATGTCATTGCAGGAATAAATTTTCTTTACAGGAGAAAGAAGAAATTGCATGATTTAAAGATCCATATTATTCCACACATTCCTTAGTGAAATGAAAATCAACACTTTTAGACGAAGCAAATATATAACTTAGTGCATATGACCAATTACAACATTTTAAATAGGCCAAAAACGATTAGAAGGTATGTATATTATAATGCAACAATTTAAAACATGTAATAAATTAACATTTGTTTTTCTTATTTTCCATCTTTGATAAATTTTTCCACTATGGTTGTAATTAATCTCACGAGAAAATGTTTGAATCCACACGTTTACAATGATGAAATATTTTCTTATTCTTTTTCATAAATTGAATTGCGTCGACATTCTTCATCTCTGGGGTGCGAATCAAAGCCTTTGCCATATTGATATGACACTTCTTACCCATTTTTACAAGCTTTCCACAACATTGACTGTCATGTCTTTGTCATGGATTAAATTGTTAAATACTTTTTCTCCACAATCAGAGCCTATTTCTTCCATGCACTTAGCCAAATATTTTGGGTTCTCAGGTTCGGTAAGGAGATCACACTTCCGAAAAATATCATCGCTCTTAGTTAAAATTTGAATCCGGTCTGCATTTTTAAACTCCTGATCGGTTTCAAGAATATATAGTGTCATCTTGATTTGACAAGAATAACCTATTTGAAAAAGCTTATAACAACAACCTGTGGAAATCATAGTCTTATTTTGACCAATTATACCCTTAAACACTTGGGTTCCACAGTGTTCTCCGATATGGTTTGCACATTTGTCTAAATTCTCTTTCTCGGTAGCGGGGACTATAGCTAATATTGTAGTAAAAAAGAAAGCCACCAAAATGAGAAAAACACTAAGTCTTTCTATGAGATTTCTGAAAGACGCGTTGTATATATTATATATTTATGTTAACTCGTTTGATAAAAATGTTCATTGAGACATTTGTTTAAATAGTGAGTTTGTTGTTAGGATTTTTATAACCGTGTCTACATTGATTATGCTTTTAAAGTAAAACATAATATTAAAAAAATATGTTGCACTTTGCATCAGTTTTATTGGGTGGTTCAAAAGTTAGAACTTTGTATTAACTGTGAGTTAGTAGTGAATAAAAACATATTACTTATAATATTTTAGTAATATATGATTAATGAAAATTATTTAACATATTTAAGGGAAGATAAAGCAAGCAAGAATTGTAAAGTAAAGAATCTTGTACATAATGCAGTTGTCAAATTAAACCTAACATCTATTTTTTAACGACTATTTTCCCCTTTGATATTCAGATACAAAAATAATAAAATCATTACTATTTCTATATAATTATTTTATTAGTGAATGATAAATTACTATTAATAAATACTAAACAGTAAAATATAAATTAAATAAAAACTTGAACTTTATTTTGAAGATTCAGAAATTGGGGAAGCGCAAGAGTTGTATTTATAGTTGCATCACTTGCATACGGGATTCGATTTTAGTTTATAATTAGTCAAATGATAACAAATTAGTCAAATGATAAAATAAATAAATAAAGTGTCAACTTTTCCTTATAGATTATGTTTATAGTTGCAGTACTTGCACATGGGATTTGATTCAAGTTTATAATTAGCCAAATAATAAAACAAATAAATAAAGAAAGTGTTAACTTTTCCTTATAGATAGATTATATAATATAAATAAACAATGCACATTTGAATGGAACAGTTTTAGGGTAAAAAGAAAATATTTTTTTTAAAAAAACAAAAAACAACTTACATGGTAATCATTTGGGCTATAGAGACTTTCTTTATACAAGTATTATACAGAATTTGAAAACACGAGATTATTTTTGTTTTTTGTTTTTACTGTAAACAACTTCATTCAATAGTTAAAGCAAAGAAGAGTGCAATCAGGTTGAAAAAATAGCATAGGGATATTCCCCATCCATGTTAAAGAGCCAACTCTAATAGCTAAGCCTACCAAATCACGAGCGACATTGCACATGGATTGTTCGGAAAACAAAGGGGCGTTTCCAAGCCAATATCTATATCATAACTTCCATCCTATCAATTTCTTTCACACACAGTCAATGACAAAAAAAGTGAGATTCCATAGTTTTCACGCTTATCTACTTACGAATCATTTCTTTGTCTTCTTCAAGCACATTTCGAATAATTGTGGTCTCGGATTTGTCTAAATTAGCCCCTTGTTTCGAAGCCAATTGATATTTGGAGATGATGATGATGATGAAATTGGTGTCAGCCTCATATGGGTCTACAAGCACTATGCTTTTCCAATATGACAAGCTCTTTTGAGGCTTTTTTATTAAACGCCTCAAGTGCAATCATGGTCCATCCTAAACTTAACAATAAAATGCACACACACTCAAATAGGCGCATATAGAGGCCCCAACAACAAAACACTCATATTGAAATTTTGTACCTATATCCGGTGGTTTTGGTGGAGGGCAAAAAGGGACCAGATCTGATCCCTCATCTCTCTCTCTCTCTTTCTCTAACTTCATCTCTGTCTCTCGATCTCTCCACTCTCAATCTCTCTCTCTCTCATCGCCTCCCTCCCTGCGTCTTTTAAGCTAATTCTTTGTCACTTTCCTTTGAGTATGAGCAATGGATTCTTAAAGGCCAAATAATCAAATGTGATTATTGTCTTCTTTCAAAGTACAATAAAATGTTTCAAACATAGAATCTACCTATTTTCATGGTAGAAGGAATGATAAAACTCATTAAAAACAATTATTTCTAAGCCTCAAGAAAACCAATTCTATTTTCATGAATTGATCCCCTTGTTTAATCTTGTAATTCCAATATCGAATTTTCACTTTTCAGTGCTTAATAAGATATCTTAGGATTCATACAATCATATTAGTTATGACTGCAGAGAAAGTAAAATTCAAGATTAAATTAAGAATGGAACAATGGTCATAACATCTAAGGAAAAAAATTAGACTTAACGATAATTCATCATTGGAATATAATTAATCCCAAGATAAAAGAAACTACTCACACATGATAGGAATGTAAATAAGACAATGTAAATTAAACATTCAGAACTTGAATAAGTAAAATATGAACATTAGAAGGTAATAGAAACTGAAATTCATTCAAAGCTTAAAGCCATAGAAAAGTTGCTTGAACGTACATGAAGAAAACCACAAAAGAACACAAGTTTAGCTAAGAAAAATGGAGAGGAAGAGGATCCAATTTCATGCCCTGAAAGCCTCAATTTATAGCCCAATTCTACCCTAATCAAGTGTCATTATATCCCCTTTAAGACCCTCTAAAACAACTCAACAGATTCAACACTTAAATTGAGCTGTTACAAAATTCTGCCATAAACATGGCCGTAATACGCAACACTGGGGGGCATAATCTTCAAACTGTGACTTTTCAGCTCATCCACCACGAATTACGGCCATAATGGAAAACACTAGGGGCCGTAATCCTCTCTGTTTCTTCACTTGACCTTCCAACTGCTTCCCACGAATTATGGCCATGTTCTTCAATACTGGGGGGCCGTAATCCTCTTTTTTTGCATCAAATTCATCAACTCTTCAACTCCTTTTCCTACAAATCAAAATATAAACCAAATGGTAATAAAAATAAAACATAAATAAAGATAAACCACTAATAAAACCTATTAAAGCAAGGTAAAAAACTAGATAAATTCTAACTTATCAAACTCCCCCATACTTAGATTTTTGCTTGTCCTCAAGCAAATCCCAACAAATGGCTAGACTTGGAAATGCCTTGTTTCAACCACACCATATCAAAGTTCTTTGATGATATCCAATGACACAATTTGCACAATTTCAACACACCACTTATTGGAACCTAGTGCATAGCATTATCAGATGGTTCAAGGCATCAGAACATTGAGTGAGACCTAAATTATTATTCTGATCTTTTCATTTTTAAGCTTAGATTCCCAGCACTTTTGCTTGGGGTCCTCCACTCATATGCAAACAAAGCAATTGCCACACTTGGTCTCAAAGGAGTGCCTTTGTTTCCCAGTAGCCAATCAGTCTCAAATGGGTACAAAGAGTATTTCCCTAGTAACTTATGACCTCAAAGGGGTGTTGAGCTAATTTTTCTATTCTTTTTTTTTCTTTTTCTTTTTTCTAGCTCAACACAGACATTTCTCCAGTAACCAATATGTAGTGAGTGTCACCAAGGGAACCAATAATTAGATATCAAAGCAAGGTTCTTCCCAATTATCCTAATGCCAAAACCCATCTAAGTTGTGTGTGTGTGACCCCAACAAGCAGTAAAGCTTTCAACATTCACAACTGTGCTTATTGAATACCAATTAATTAACCAAGTAGTGCCACATAAACGAGGATTTCCAAAGAGGCCAATTCAAGACAATTTTCACAACAAAGATTTCACATGGGAAGAATGATAAAAGCCAGAAAACTAACACTAACAAAAGCAAAAAGAAAAAACACAGGACTAAAAGAAACAAAACAAAGTAAAACAATACTCCCCTAATTTTTGAGGCCACCATCAGTAGCATCCTCATTTTTTTTTTCATCTTGCTCTGGGATATGGAGAAGCATAAAAATTGATAAATTTTTACCAGGGTCCCATTTCTTGAAGGATAAAGGACAAGTGACACATGAAGAATGAAAGCTTATTCCCGGATCTCATTGCTTAAAGAATGACAATCGCGAAAACAATATAAGTCTACCCTCAAATCCTCCTGGATCAAACGGTATTTCTACAAAGAAAAGTGAGAAATGAGATGAATAGGCTAACTTTGCAGCATCCACAGATGCATGTAAACCAATATACTTATCAATTTCAAAGTTTTCACAATTCTTAGTTAGCATGGTGAGGTAAGTGTTTTCCACATGAGTTGCCCTGTCACTTGTTCTTTCCCAAGGATTTGTAGAAAACATTGCTTCTTTTCTCTCCATTTCTTGTTCTTTTTCTTGTGACCCACCTTCAACTACCATTTCATCATCATTTTGATCTATCCCTGCAATAATATTTTTCTCAAATTGTGTTTCATGAGGCTCTTTGGATATCACTTGTAAGCACGGTGGTGGTGGTGGCAAAGATGACAAAAATGATTCCCATTCTTCCTTAGAGAATATAAATACATGCTTATTCATCATATGGTGCAAATAACAAGGAAAATAATAACAGGAAAAAAAATTAGTCTAACCGGAATAGTGAAAGGAAATCAATATCAATAGCATAAGTCTCCGGCAACGGCGCCAAAAACTTGATAGGCCCGCAAGTGCACGGTTTTATCGCGTAGTAAAATATCGTTCCCACAAGGACTTAGAATTGGGTACCAATTTCTCTCACTAAGATGATTAGCTAAAGGAATAAATTAGAATGGTATTGTTGTTGCTGGAAAATAAAATGAGTTTAGTTTAGAAAATAAAAGGCTCTTGGGATTGATGTTCTTCCAATGAAAATTTCTTTTAAGCTAATTCCTTGTCACTTTCCTTTGAGTATGAGCAATTGATTCTTAAAGGCCAAATAATCAAATGTGATTGTTGTCTTCTTTCAAAGTACAATAAAATGTTTCAAACATAGAATCTACCTATTTTCATGGTAAAAGGAATGATAAAACTCATTAACAACAATTATTTCTAAGCCTCAAGAAAACCAATTCTATTTTCATGAATTGATCCCCTTGTTTAATCTTGTAATTCCAATATCAAATTTTCACTTTTCAATGCTTAATAAGATATCTTAGGATTCATACAATCATATTAGTTATGACTGCAGAGAAAGTAAAATTCAAGATTAAATTAAGAATGGAACAATGCTCATAACATCTAAGGAAAGAAAATTAAACTTAACGATAATTCATCATTGGAATATAATCAATCCCAAGATAAAAGAAACTACTCACACATGATAGGAATGTAAATAAGACAATGTAAATTAAACATTCAGAACTTGAATAAGTAAAAGATGAAGATTAGAAGGTAATATAAACTGAAATTCATTCAAAGCTTAAAGCCATAGAAAAGTTGTTTGAACATACATGAAGAAAACCACAAAAGAACACAAGCTTAGCTAAGAAAAATGGAGAGGAAGAGGATCCAATTTCGTGCCCTGAAAGCCTCAATTTATAGCCCAATTCTACCCCAATCAAGTGTCATTATATCCCCTTTAAGACCCTCTAAAACAGCTCAACAGATTCAACACTTAAATTGAGCTGTTACAAAATTCTGCCATAAACATGGCCGTAATGTGCAACACTGGGGGGCCATAATCTTTAAACTGTGACTTTTCAGCTCATCCACCATGAATTACGGCCATAATGGCAAACACTGGGGGGCCGTAATCCTCTCTGTTTCTTCACTTGACCTTCCAACAAATTATGACCATATTCTTCAACACTGGGGGGCCGTAATCTTCTTTTTTTGCATCAAATTCATCAACTCTTCAACTCCTTTTCCTACAAATCAACATATAAACCGAAAGGTAATAAAAATAAAACTTAAATAAAGATAAACTACTAATAAAACCTATTAAAACAAGGTAAAAAACTAGATAAATTCTAACTTATCAGGCACAGAAAAGTGGAGAGACAGAAGACAGAAGACAGAAGAATCAGGAGCAGAAGAAAACGGAAGGGAGAGTAGAAACCCAGGTTCTTTTAGACTCTTAGGGTTTATTTTTGGTTATCTTTGTAAATTTTTGGGTTTAGTTTTCTTTATAATTCTTTCACTGTATTTTTTTTTCTTTCAATTTTTTGTAATTACTGTTAGTTTTAGACTCCTATTCCATTTTTTTAATTAGTTTAAAAAAAATTGTTATTCTTCATCTTCTTCGGCTAAAAATCGTCTTCTTTTTTATGCTAGGTGTTGCAATTGTTTTTTTCCCCTTTATTATTATTCTTCCTCTTATTCTTCTTTTCCTTTTTTTATAATTTCAGTTGAAGAAATGATTATCATTAGTAAGTGAAAAGTAAAACACGAAGTATTGAGTTTAGCAGGTATGATGATTCAATTTTTTCGGTTATGTGTGTTGAGTAATGCTTTGTTAACGAGTTACAATGTCATTGGGTGTTGTTTGGTTAACAATATATGACACATTTTTGCTTCTTCTCCTCTCATAGGAGAAGAATGGTTCTGTTGTGGAAGGTGATGTTCCATAGCCTGAGACATTAAAAATAGAATATTAATACTAAGTGTTCCCTAATAGAGGTTTAGAATGAAATGATTCTGTTTATTAGTATTTAGTTTTTCTTTTAGTAGATGCTTACATTTATTTAGAATGTCACTGATTGATTTCCTATTACAATGGTTTCTTCACAGCTTCCTTCTTTGTCTCCTTTTTTTCTTCGTTTTTGTTTCCTTCATAATATTATGCTTTTATTTCTCTACAACTGTTTGTCTTGCATGTTTTAGACTTGACAATATCTGATTTCTCCAAAACTGTTAGAAAGGATGAGTTTATGCCATGGAGTGAAAGGCTGAAAGAGCATCAAACTTATGTGATTCACGTATTCAAGTTTTTTTTTGTTTGATCTTGGTTTGTAATTGTTGAAAAATTTTGTTTGGATAATCATTTAAGTTTTGTTTTTAATGTTCTTACATATAACTTGCTTGCTCCCTTTTTTAATTTCTGTTTCTGCAGATTTTTATTAGTGGTTTTCTGTATACTTGAAAGAAGGATGTTACACCAGTAGATTTTGAGCATGCCTTAAATCACATGGCATCAGAAAAATTGAGAATCATATCAGTACTTAAGTGAGGTAATATCCCTTTTCAAAATACTCTGCATGTTGAGGCTAATATTTGTTAGATCATCTGCATTAGATCATCTGCATTCTGTCTTCTATCCATATATTCATTAGCTTTGGGATACCAGAACATTGACTTAATTGATGTTGCAGGGCCTAAAGGTTTTATAAACGAGACAACTACTTTACGGAAGCATTGATCAAAGATGGAGCAAGATGTGATGGAATGTGGTGCTGAGAAGACTCAGTGGCCAATTCCTAAATGGTATACTTTGATTTGAAGTAAATGACACTGGAAGAAGAATTTTTAAGGACTCAACAATTGTGATCATGTGCTTCATATGCATATTGGTGACGATCAGATAGATTTAGATGGATTTAAGGTAAATTTTTCTGATGCAATTAAGTTGTGGCTTGCACTTATTGCCTTTTTTCACTTTTCTTATTTTTCTTGCTCTTTTAATCCATTAAAGGTTATTCAAAATCAAGTCACCCGAAGGGATGGAGAGTATTGAGAGTACTAACTACTGTCAAAGGTTCTTAGAGACCAAGTTAAAAAAAAGCTGAGTTTGTAGAGCTTTATATCATATATTAATTGTTGTCATGAAACTGTCATTTGTTTTAATTTATACTATCTCAACTCAATTGCAAGCAATGTCATTTATATCATAAAAAACCGCAATTAAATTCTCATATCTCAACTCAATTGCATTCTAATCCCTGATATTACATTGTTTTCTGCAGATTTCGTCAGATCCGTTTTATTTTCTACAAAAGATACGATAATTCAGTGTATGATTCTGATCTATGCACGTCTAGGGACGTGGAATCGGAAAGAACATTGGATATTTAGATTTATATAATCACTTTGTTGTTATTTTAAATGCAAAATGTCAACTAACTGCTATATTGTATCCTGTTATCAGTTTAGAAGATGTGTATGAGGCACTGAGTTGGAGAAAAGGGACTTCTTTCAACTAATGCTAATGTTGATTGGCCTCTATACTGATGCTGATGTACTCAAAATTTATCTGTCCAACCTCATACCGTGGTAACAATTTTTGGCGTGAAATATCATAGCACTTGATGTAAGTGGCTACATGTCCAATATATCTATACAGAAACCTTGATTTAGTCCTTAATATATCTGCACAGAAACCTTGATTTAGTCCAAATGATTTGATCCTTTTGTTCTTTAAGTTACAAACATCAAACGAGCTTTCACTTCTTTCAATCATTGACATGCAAACAATCTATCCAGATTTATCTGATAAAGTAGATATTTTTTTTTTTGAGATGTGATAAAGTAGATACTAGATAATGATTTTCGTATTTATGTCACTCGAGAATTAGATCCTCCAATGGTTAAACTAGCTTTCTTTTTACAAATTTGTACATCTTCCATTTGTTCTTTCTAATGATTTAATTTTATTTTTCACTTAATTGCATTTGATTGTTTTCACCAACAGGAGTTATAACTATATGATATAAAGGGACCTGCATAAGTTTTACTATCTAATGAGCTATTATATTTTTGCATTGTTAATTTTCTTGGTGATATGGATTATTGAAATCTGTTGACTTGGTTAATTCTTATTTTTGAAATGCTACTTGTAACATCCCGTTTTTCTGAATAAAATTAGATTAATCATTAAATACTTAAATAGATGTAAAGAACCTTGATTAGGAATGAAATGGGTTTAAGTAGGACTCATAAACCTCAGAAAAGGTATAAAAACACCACTGGAAATCCCAGAATCCAAAGAAAACAAGAACTCTCTAGAACATGTCTATCGCAACGCGATGGAGCAGACATCATGACGCGATACACGATGATAGGTAAGTCGGTGGAAGAGAGAAAATTAGCCTTCCAGAAAAAGGTCCATCGCGACGCGACGACCTTTTAGTGTAGCGCCATCGCGACGCGATCAAAGGCGGTGGAGAGAGAAGGAGCTCTCCATTTTCGCCTATAAATAGGCCCCATTCCCCTCCATTTTCTCAAGTTCTTCCAAAGGCTTTGGGAGGACGTGGTGGAGCTCTGGAGGTGAGATGGGACATGGAGGAGCTCTGGAGGCGTGACGGGATGCAGGCAACAGCAGTATTTTAAGCCAGGTATGGCCCTATATCCTCTTCTCTCTCTAGCTTTCTCTCTCTAGAAACTTCTAAGGAGTGAGTATGCTCTGTGCTTGTATCTGATGAGATTCTGGCACATCAAAAAGCCCTTAGTAAGTAATCTTAGAGATTGAAAAGGGGAGTGAGACCTAGAAGGCCACTAAGGAGCAAGTATGTCCTGCACTTGTCTCAAGTGAGGATCTTGTGTATCAGAGAGCCTTCAGTAGATAGTCCTCCAAGAGAGGAGGATGAGAGTAGCCTAGCAAGGTAGGCGTATCCAGAGGTAGGAATACGAGTAGTAGGAGCGGCGAGGATACAGAGAGTGGCAACAGCTGCAACGATGTTCTAGCTAAGTGGGAGATTTGAACCCTATCCACTAGGGATTATAGGATTAGAATAAGTGTATAATTAGGTGTAGGGTTACCCAAGCCCTACTAGAGGTTGATAACAGCAGCACCTTAGGAGAGGGGCTATGACCTGTGATAGCTGAGGACAGTTGTCGGAGGTCTATCAACCATAGGAAATATATATTGATATTTATGGATGTTGATTGATGTGATGCTGGTTCTCTATGATTGCTTATAATTATGTGTGTAATTACTGGTGTGTGGATTGATAACATGCCAGTAGCAGGTCGTCTGAACAACACTAGGGTTAACCCATATACTGGTCAAGGATGGTTGATAATTGATGGTTGCTGATTGATCTATACTATTGATCGAGAATGATTGTTATGTTGTACATGTTAGTAACTATGCTGTATATGATGATGATTATATTGATAGTTAATAGTAATTCTGATTATGTTGACAAAAGTTTATTATTGTGAATGAGGGATATGATGATTAGCTGAATTGTTTATAATAAGCTGATTAGTGCTGAGATGAGATGGTAATAATGGCTGAGATAATGAGATGAGGTGCTGAGCAGATGAATAATGATAAACCATTAAGATGTTGAATAATAAATGGTCATATGCATGTGTTATAATCCACCGCCGTACACATAGGCTGTGTACGAGGCCAAGTGCCAGAGTGCGGGCACGAAGCAGTCGGTATAGGACACGCCGATCCTTGAGGATAGTCCGGGTCCAACAAGTCTACAGGTGACGGATGGCTAGCTACCATCCTGTAGGGACGTTGGGTAGCCTGGTCATCCTGACGGGGTACTGTTGCATCACTGTCCATTGTGCCGCTCCTGAGTGCCTCCCCGATGAACGTGAATACAAGAAAGGGGGGTTTGAATTGTGTTAAAAACTTTTCGCAAACTTTACGTAAAAACACTACGAATAGAGAATTCTTAAACTGTTTGTTTATCGGATGCTGAGAAACTAACCGGATGCAGAAAATGAAACCGTTTATGAAAACTTGTTTTACTGAGCAGTGTAAAGATAAATGTAAAGCAGTAAAGGAGGGGACACAGAGATTTATACTAGTTCACCACCAACTGGTAGCTACATCTAGTCCCTTCGATCCTGAAGGATTTTTCACTATAATCAACTGATTACAATTTTCCTCAAGAGTATTCTACTGTCACAAACTTGACAATACTCTCAACTTCTCAAAACGACTCAGTACGATCTAGCCTTTGAGGAACAAAGCCTTAACTAGGCCAAATACAGTTTACAAATGAGATTATACTTTTGAATACAATCAAAATATCTCTCACAGAGAGGATGAAAAGATTAAGCTCAAAACAGAATAGCTTTCTAAAAGAAAGTATAAGACGCTGAGTTCAGTTCTTTGTAGACCAAAAACTTGGCACGAAACTTGATTGCTCACTTGAGTAATGTTGCTTTCAGAATGAAGTTTCTTCACAGTTTTTGGCTCACCTCTTCAATGAATACCTTGGGGTATTTATAGGAGTCTTCAAGGGTATTACCGTTGCAGTAAAAAATAGCTCCTTTCCATTGAGTGAGGTAATTTGAAATGTAGTCTTTTTCTTCCTTTCCAGAGAATGTCAGAATAGTACACATTACCGTTTTCGTACTATCTGCTATTTGCAATTGCCTTGTACGATTTTTTGTCTTATGCTAAAGGTGTCACCTTTGCTTCCTCGTACATCAAAATGAGCGCATAAAATCAAATTCGAATTCCGTTCCAGAACAGTCTGAGGCTAAGAGCAAAAACGTGATCATCACATGCTTCATTAAAGAGATCAGACGCTCGCTTAGAATAGAGGACGGACGCTCTCAGCAATTGAGTATTCCACGTGTCCAAGAGTAACACTACTAGATGCTTGCTGTTAGCAAGACGCTGGAGTGAGTTCGGACGCTGACACTAGTGGATTGTATTCAATTCTTTTGTAAATATCTTCTTCTTCCTTGAGTGTTTTGTACATATATATGAAGTTTTGATACCTGTACACTCAAATATATGTTAGAAGATAAATTGTTCTCTTGAAAAAAATACTTTGTTATCATCAAAATCAATGAGGGTCTAAACTTCTCAATCGTTTAGGTTCCAACACCCGATACCTGTTCTTATCGAAGAGCAGGGATGTACTCTTAGGGGTACGATGAGCGGGATAAGAGGATAGACAACTGGCTGGGCCTACTCACACGGCGGTGAGAGGTCGCTGTTATCTATAAAGGCAAGGTGGCTAAGGTGGGTTGTCTTTGTCATATTTTAACTGTGTGGCCACGTAGGCATATAAATTTAAGCTGCATGGATGCGGGTAGCTAAGTGATGATTCAAATTGTTGCCAGGGGATGTTTGGACTATTCTTTTACATATTCTATTGTTCTATTTTACTTGTTTTGTGCTTGCCTTTTTATACATGAATTCTAATTCCTGCTTTCCCATTTAATAGTGCGTATAGTGTGTTCTGAATCTCTCGTTCTATTTCTTGTTTTGCATATATCTGCCTTCGGATATTAGCAGGTATCAGACGAGTTCAAAAGAAAGATAGAGATTGTTGGTCCGCAGCCATTGAGTAAAAGTCAGTATTTAAAGAGTCTCAGTTATTAGACACTCTGTACAGTTAAGGGCCTTAAGGTTAGGTACCTTTGGGTACATTTGTATACTTCCGTTTGCTAAAATAAAATAAATTTATTTCCTCTATTATTGTATAAACTAATATATTTAATATTCTGAGAAATTGATTGGGATGTCACATTTTGGTATCAGAGCAGTTTGGTCCTAACCGGATTGTGGCGTCATTAGGATGCTGTCACTGGCTGTGTCTTGTAGGATTCCCACTAGATTCCAACTATATTTAGATATGGGTAGAATATTCTGTTAGAAATTATCTAAGTCATAAAGTGTCAAGATAGATAAGTGTTGTAGTCTACTCATAAGGTAATCACGGATAATGGGTTGAGAAAATATTACAAGAATTCATGGCTCATAAATGTGATAAGACTGTTTTTCTTTAAAGGAGATGAGGTTACCATAGGGATGATAGTTGGGCCTGAGGATGACCATATTAGGACTAGGAAGGTTATACATGTAGAAGACAATAGACAAGGGTCTACTAGGGTTAAAGAGGAAATTAGTGATGACAAATAAGCCTTAATAAGAAGCAAAAATACCAGAAAAGATCTTGTGATGATCTAATATTGGGGGCATGAAACGGAGACTGACATTACCAAGATGGAGAAGCTTGGAGGTTGAGTTGAATTATTGATAGGAGTATTAGATGAACACCCTCAGGTTTTGGCAGGAAGGTTAAACCTTGATTAGGGAAAAAATTGAAATAGTCGACTAGGGAAGGTAAGAGAGATGGAAATGTTGTTAGAGCCAACAGTTTAGGAATAAAGTAATTCAGAAAAGGATATGAAGAGAACGATGAAGGGTGTGATAAGGAAGTGGATAAAAGCAGGCTCAGATATAGTGGCTCCTGAAATTTGATTAGGAAAAGTTATTGAAAAGAATTTTTCTAGATTGGTAAAGTAATTATCAAGGATGAGATAGGTGACCTAACTTAAGGTAATACGATTAAAGAACTGAAGTGGATCTTTGATTATTATTAGTTGAACCTTAAGGGTGGATGTATGGTGGTAGAGGACTTAGAACCAAAAGATGACCAACCTGATAATGGTAGATTCAATAAAGATTAGACTCAGGGATAAAGAATGGATGGTCTATATGCTAGAAGTGGAGGAACTCATTAGTCAGTGATCGGAGAGTTGTTAGATTAGGTCATGAGAGGAGCTTTACAAATCGATGATTAAGCAGAAGAATTATAGAAGAGAAATTAGTATAGGTTTTGATTTAGAAGATTAAGCATAGAGGCGGAATAAAGATCGTTAAAGTAAGATAGTATCACCAACCAGTGAAACTAGAAAATTTTCTGGGAAGAATGAGTTATTATGTGACCAGTGGATCTAGTAGAGAGTGTGGTTAGGATAAAACCGTGTAGTAAGGGTGAACATATTGAAACCAAAGGAAATAAGAAGGAAAGGTACAAAGTATCAAGGTAGTAAGAAAGTAGAATCCCAGATGATAAGGTATGAGCTAATCAAGGTTAGCAATCAGGGTAACCGTTATCAGAAGTAAGAGAAGGAATGATTTGGATAAATATAGTAAAAGCATTGGTAAGACAAGGTGTGACATATGAAAGGAAAAGTATTCGGAAGTCTTAGACAAAGTCGTGGATGCAGGAAGATTTTTATGAATGTCAATTAACAGTGGAAGAGGAGGAATTAGCATAGATCTAGAAGTTAGTCATAAGGGTAGAATGAGATTCCCTAGAATAAAATCTACAAGTAGCAAACTAGATTAGAACCTTTGAGAATTTTTCTAGGAACGAAGGAGTAAGTTCCTACTATGTGGCCAGTAGAACAGGTAAGAAATAGGATTAGGGTGAACAGAAAAGGTGAATAACATTATCATTAGAGGAAAGTATAGTAAGAGAATGTACTTCCAGATGATAAGATAAGGTTGGCAGTGATTAGGATGACAATTATAAGAAAGTAAAGATTTTGATCTATCAATATAAGACAAGAAGTTTCACGTGAAATGGTAGAGGAGTTGGTCTAAATGGCAACAATATAAGATAAAGATATAAGGAGTGTTGGACTAAAGATAAGTCTTGAGGAGAACCATAATGACCTTCAGGTTTAGGAGTAATAATTACGAAGAGAATTTATCGTAAAAAAAAAATAGGAAAGACCCAGGGACAATAAGGGATATTGACCGATCTATTCATCATTTTTAGAAGTCAATTAGTAATAGGATCATCTGTAGGATAATTGTCAGAGGTTGGGAAGAGACAATCTTTTCAGATAGATATGTTTGAAGCAACTTATTATAGTATAACTAGATAAAGTCTAACTAAAACAATTTAGGTCTAAGAGTCAAAATCATCGGACCAATGGTTAATGTTGGAACCTAAACGATTGAGATGTTTAGACCCTCATTAATTTTGATGATAACAAAGTATTCACAAGAGAACAATTTATGTTCTAACATTTCTTGGAGTGTGCAGATATTAATAATACATATTTTCTAAGCCACTAAAGCAAGAAGAAAGTAATTCTCAAGAAAAGGATACAATTCCATGTGTCAGCATCCGGCTCATCCTTGTGAGCGTCTGGAATTTTCTCTTTATGCACTATGCTTATCCAATTGCTACGAGCGTCCGAACTTCCGATTCTGAGCGAGCGTCTGAACTTCATTTCAAATCACGTGTTAGTCACGTTGCTACTCTTCCTCTCAGAAGTTTCTGGAACGGATTTCAAAATTGATTCTGAGCGCTAAAATTGTTGTACGAGGTATCAAAGGTGACACCTTTAGCTACAAGACAAAAATCGTACAAGCAATTGAGAAAAGCAAGGTAGTACGAAAACGGTAATATGTACTACTGGCATATTCTCTGGAAAGGCAGAAAGAGACAGCTTTTTGAATTTACCTCACTCAATGGAAAGGAGCCATTTTTACCGTAACGGTAATATCCTTGGAACTCCTATATATACCTCATGGTATCCATTGAAGACGTAGCCGAGATCTTTGTGAAAAAGCTGGCGATATCGCTGAAATATTACCTCATTTATCGAGAACAAGCATACGTGAACAATCAAGTCTCGTGCTAAGTCTGCGGACTACAAGAATCGAACTCGTCAGGCCCTTTCTTTTAGAAAGTTTTTCTATAGTTGAGCTTAATCTTTTATCCTCTCTCCGAGAGTTATTTTTGATTGTATTTCAACTCATTTGTAAAAGTTGTTTTGGCCTAGTTAAATTTGTATCCTCAAAGGCTCAAGCATCTTGAGTCGTTTTGAGAAGTTGAGAGTATTGTCAAGTTGTGACAGTAGAATACTCTTGAGAAAATTGTAATCAGGTTGATTATAGTGGAAAATCCTTCAGGAACGAAGGGACTAGACGTAGCTACCAGTTTGGTAGTGAACTAGTATAAATCTCTGTGTCTTTTGCTTTAAGCTTTCTATTTCTCTTCATATTGTTGTGTTAAAAATAAGTTTTCACAAACTGCTTTTCCAGCGTCCGATTATTTCCAGCATCCGATATATAAACAGTTTTGAAAAACTCTTGTTCTAAGTATTTTTAACTTAAAGTTTGCGAAAAGTTTTGAACACAATTCAACCCCCCCTTCTTGTGTTCACGTTCAGTTGGTACCAGAGCTCGGCCTCTTGGTTGAGCACTTAACAGTGTCAAGAGAAAAGATCCTATATTGTGAACATGTCTACTGAAGGTGGTCATATGAACCGTCCTCCTCTATTCAATGGAGAAAAATTTGATTACTGGAAAGATAAGATGAAAGCATTCCTTGAGGCACAAAGTCTTGATTTGTGGGATATAGTTGAAAGCGGATACATTTTTCCCGCTAATGCCCTTGGCGTTGCAATACCTAGGGAAAACTGGTGCGATGATCGAGAAAAGAGATATCAAACCAATCGGAGGGCGGATTTATTCTCATACGTGCTATGTGAAGCGAATATGATAAATGTGGTAAGTTTGATCTTTGCCAAAGAAATCTGGGATTCTCTTGTGTTATCTTATGAGGTTACGCCCAGTAAGAGAAACAAAAGCTAGCATGATGGTACGCCCGATATGAGCTATTCAGAATGGAAGATGGAGAGAACATTGAAACTATGTTTGGAAGGTTCCAAACACTTGTTCATGGGTTGCAGGCCCTTGGAAAAAGTTATACGACACCTGATCATGTGAGAAAGATCTTGAGAAGCTTGACTAAGCAGTGGAGACCCAAAGTCACTGCTATTCAAGAAGCAAAAGATCTAAATGTTCTTCGGCTTGAAGATCTTATGAGTTCTTTGAAAGCTCATGAACTTGAGCTAAATGAAGAAGAACCTACCAAGAAGAGTAAGTCTATTGCTTTAAAAGTTAATCAACATAAACCTAGTACTTCTAAAGCTTTTCAAGTTGAAAGAAGAAGAATCAGATGATGAAGCTTCAGAAGGAGATTCTGATGGATCAGACGATGAGCTAGCATTCATATCTAAGAAGATCCAAAGAATGTGGAAGAAAAGAAACTTCAGAAGGAAGTTTCAGAAGAAAGATTCAAAGGACAAGAAGGAGAGCAAAGACAAGGACAAAGCCCAAGTCATTTGCTATGAATGTAAGAAGCCTGGACATTTCAAATCTGAGTGTCCTAATCTTAAAGAAAAGCCCACAAGAAGCTCCTTCAAGAAAAAGAATAAAGGTCTCATGGCAACATGGGAAGATCTTGACTTATCCTCCTCTGAGGAAGATAAAGAAGAAGAAGCTCACATTGCCCTCATGGCAGACACTGACATTGACTCAGAAGAAGAAGTTGAAGAGGTAATAGTATATGATTCCTACTCTGAACTTCAACTTGCTTTTGATGATCTTCTTAAGGACTCTGCCACTCTCTCTACTGAGTATAAGAATTTGAAAAAGAAATTTTTAAAACTATCACAAGATTTTCATTCTTTACGTAATGAAAACTCTATACTCAATGAAGAGAACCAGAAGCTAAAAACTGAAAATCAGCGTCTGGTTGATAACCAGCGTCTGGAAGCTAACAAGCAACCAGAAGCTGAGAGCTCTCAAGCTAAGAGTTCTGTAGTTACAGGTAATCCTAACTGCAAATCAAATGACTATGAACGAGCATTTCAAAAGTTTCTTACAGAGAGTGTAACTCGTAGCAAGCAAGCTTCAATGATCTGGGGTGTCAGTAAAACGACAACTCATGGTCTTGGTTATATATCAGATGAAACCCTTTTGGAAAATGAATCAGCATCTGATAAATCCCATAGTCATAGTAAATGCTTACATTGTACTTACTGCAATAAATCTGGTCATTTGAAAAGTGCATGTAATGTTTTTAAAACTGCGAAGGATAAGCCTCCTTCAAGAACTAACAAGAAAGGACCCAAAAAGATATGGGTACCTAAAGATAAAATAGTCTATGTTGCAGACATGCTTAGCAACAAAGTCAACACACCAATCTTGGTACTTAGACAGTGGATGCTCGCGTCACATGACGGGAGAAAAGCATATGTTCCAAGAACTAAGACCTAGAGAAGCTGGATTCGTTGGTTTCGGAGGAAACCAGAAAGGTAAAATAGTTGGAATTGGTCGCATAGGTAAAGGCTCTCTTCCTTCTATTGATAATGTTTTATATGTTGAAGGACTGAAACATAATCTATTGAGCATAAGTCAATTATGTGACAATGGTTATGAAGTCATCTTTACAGAAACTGGATGTTCAGTAAAAAGCAAAAACGATGGATCTATATTCTTTACAGCAAAGAGGAAACAAAATGTTTATAAAGTTGATCTTTCTGAACTTGAAAAACAAGATGTCAAGTGTCTTATATCTGTTGAAGATGAACAATGGATTTGGCACAAAAGATTAGGTCATGCCAACTTGAGGTTAATCTCAAAATTAAACAAGCACAATCTTGTTAAAGGCTTACCAAATCTTAAGTACAAATCTGATGCCCTTTGTGAAGCTTGTCAAAATGGAAAACAAGTTAAAACTTCCTTTCATTTAAAAAATGTTGTTTCAACTTCCAGACCACTTGAACTTTTACATCTTGATCTTTTTGGTCCCACAAGGACATCCTCTTTAACTGGAAAGAAATATGGTTTAGTCATTGTTGATGATTTTACTAGATGGACATGGGTTAAATTCCTTGCCCACAAGGATGAGTCTTTTAAAGTATTTATTGTTTTCTGCAAATCAGTTCAAAATGAAAAAGGCATTTGTATTTCTTCTATTAGAAGTGATCATGGGGGAGAATTTGAAAATGAGAACTTTCAAAAATTTTGTGAAGAAAATGGCATCTCCCACAATTTCTCCTCTCCTAGAACACCTCAACAAAATGGTGTTGTAGAAAGGAAAAATAGATCCCTCCAGGAAATGGCCAGGACCATGATCAATGAAGCTGATATTACAAAACATTTTTGGGCAGAAGCAGTAAACACAGCGAGTTATATTCAAAATAGAATTTATATAAGACCTATTTTGAATAAGACTCCTTATGAATTGTGGAAAGGTAGAAAACCAAACATTTCTTACTTTCATCCTTTTGGTTGTATTTGTTATATCTTGAATACTAAAGATCAGCTTGGTAAGTTTGATTCCAAGGCTGACAAAGGAATCTTTTTGGGATATTCTGAAAGATCTAAAGCTTTTAGAATATACAACAAAGAAACTTTGGCAGTTGAAGAGTCTATTCATGTCAAGTTTGATGATAAGAAGCCTGACACTGCCTTGTCAGAGCTAGATGAGTTATTTTCAGAATTAAACCTCGGCGACAAGTCAGACGGTGAACATACATCTTGATCATCCGGTGGTGACAAGACGAAAAATTCTACTCAAGCGGAAGCTGAAGCAAGAAAAAGCTGGAAGTACAAAACCAATCATCCAAAAGATCAAATCATAGGAGAACCTGGTGACAAAGTACGAACCAGATCCTCTTTCAAGGAGCATGCTGATTTTGCACTTCTCTCTGAGATGGAACCTAAGACGATTGATCAAGCTTTGGAAGATGAAGGGTGGATTCTGGCAATGCAAGATGAGCTAAATCAGTTCTAAAGGAATGATGTATGGAAGCTAGTCACTCTACCAGAAGCTAAACAAGCTATTGATACTAAATGGGTATTTAGAAATAAGCTTGATGAAGATGGTAAAGTTGTGAGAAATAAAGCAAGGTTAGTTGCTCAAAGCTACTCACAAGAAGAAGGTATTGATTTCACTGAAACTTTTGCACCTGTTGCAAGACTGGAAGCTATTCGCATTTTACTTTCATTTGCAGCACACCATGAGATAACACTATATCAAATGGATGTGAAAAGTGCTTTTCTAAATGGTTTTATAACTGAGGAAGTTTATGTTAAACAACCTCCTGGTTTCGAAGATATCGAATTTCCAGAACACGTTTTTAAACTTAAAAAGGCACTATATGGTCTTAAACAAGCTCCCAGAGCATGGTATGATAGACTAAGTTCCTTTTTAATGGAAAATGGATTTACAAGAGATTTAGTTGACACTACTCTTTTCAGAAAAACCTCAAACAAGCATTTCATACTTGTTCAAATCTATGTTGATGATATCATTTTTGGAGCCACTAATGAAAACCTTTGCAAAGAATTTTCTAAGCTTATGCAGGCTGAATTTGAGATGAGCATGATGGGAGAATTAAAGTTCTTCCTTGGAATACAAATCAAGCAATGAAGTGATGGTATTTATATTCATCAAAGCAAATATATCAAAGAATTATTGAAGAAATTCAAGATCTTTGGATTGCAAGCCTATGTGTACACCTATGCATCCTACTGCACTCTTAGTAAAGATGAAATTGGTAAGAAGGTAGATCGAAAGCTGCAGAGGTATGATTGGATCTCTACTTTATCTTACGACTTCAAGACACGATATTATGTTCGATGCACTTGCTGTGTGCTAGGTTTCAATCAGATCCTAGAGAATCACACCTAAGTGCTGTTAAAAGAATATTTAGATATTTGCAAGGAACTACTAATCTTGGTTTGCTTTATAAGAAATCAAAAGATTACAAATTAGTAGGTTTCTGTGATGCTGACTTTGCTGGAGATCGAATTGAAAGAAAGAGCACAAGTGGAGGCTGCCAATTCCTTGGAGCTAATCTTGTGTCTTGGTCAAGCAAAAGGCAAAGCACAATTGCACTCTCAACAGCAGAAGTTGAATACATCTCAGCAGCAAGTTGCAGTTCTCAACTTCTGTGGATGAAGTATAAATTAGAAGACTACTTGATAAAAGAGAGTAACATTTCTATCTTCTGTGATAATACATCTGCCATATGTCTTACTAAAAATCCTATATTGCATTCTAGAACAAAGCACATTGAGATTAAGCATCATTTTATAAGAGACTATGTTCAGAAAGGTATTTTAGAAATAAAATTTGTAGACACTGATCATCAGTGGGCTGACATATTTACAAAACCCCTTGCTGAAGATAGATTCAATTTTATAAGAAGAAATTTAAACTTTTATCTTATAAAAGAATGATTAATCTCAGCATCTGATAATAAACTAAATTTCAGCATCTGACATGACATAAGCATGTATGTGCATAAGCATCTTATCTGTCATATGCATCATAACTCATCATCTGGTAAGTCGGTTGCGTGCGTCCGAGCACACCCACATGTGTCACACGTGTTAAGGATTCAAGCGTCTCATTATATCTACTGAGTCATGATTTTTTATGTTTTCAATAAAATCTTTTACTTTTATTTTGGCGTCCGCATTTAATGAAAAAGCGAATCTTTATTTTCTTTTCTTTTTGATTTATTTTTTATAAGAGAATACGAAGCGATATTTTGAAAAATAACTGTACCATTCTCCTTTAACTTTCCCACCACTCCACATTTTTCGCTCCACTCTGTGTTTTCTGCAAAACTATACTCGTTTTTTTCTCTCTATCTCTGTGTGTGTGTGTTTAAACCCAGAAACCTCCATCGCCTCCATTTCTCAATTGCAACCATGGCTGGTGTAACATCCTCTGAGTATACGGCTATCTACGACACCATGACTGAAGGAAAAGTCTTGTTGGAAAATCGAGTTGATTTGGAAAACTTCAAACTCTACGGCTTCGACTTCTACAATGGGTTCAAGGCAATGGGCTGGGAACCCTACTTCTTCTGGAACAAGGTTGAGGTTCTAGTGACTGCGATCAAAGAATTTTGGGGCAATGCTCGTTTACACAAAGGTGGTATCTTTGAAGGAACCGTGAGAGGTTACAAGTTTGTTTTCACCATCAACAACATCTCTGAAGTCACTGGTTGTCCGTGTGAATGTATCGTCTTCTATACTGATTGGGCTGACGCATTTCATGGGATTGAGAAGGTCAATGATGATCTGTTTGAGAACTACAAGCAGTTGAAAGAATCTGGTGAAACTTCTACTGCAAAGAATCTGAAGAGTCATTTCAGAGTTCTTCACAAAATAATCACCAAGAGCGTCTTGTTGAAGGCTGGCTCTAGTGATATAGTCAACTATGAACAGAAGTTCATCATGAGACACTTCATGGCTGGTAACAAGGTAAACCTGCCAAGGTTGATCTACAACAACCTGCTTAATGCACTAGTTAACTCGAGAAAAGGTGTTGCTGACAAGAAGAACACCTACAAGTGCATTCCTTATGGTGTCCTGCTCACTAGAATGATGGTCAAGGGTCTGGTTATAAACAAGCTAACTGCTTTACCAGATCAAGAAAAGGCAAAGTATTTTGGTACTGAGAGCATTGTGATTCCTGACACCTTTGGAATCAACAGTCTGGTCAGAATGAAGCTGATCACTGGGTCAATGATCAAGAATGTGAAAACAGAGCAACAGGAAGAGGAAGCTGAAAAGAAAACCACCAGAAGCTCAATGACTGGTGTGAAAAGAACTGTTGAATCTCCTTCACGAGAGACCAGAAGAACAAAACAGAAGGTGGCTCCTGCACCTACTGTTGAAGAACCAGAAGATGAGGACCGTGTTCCCATCAGTCAGGTTCTGAGAAAAAGGAGCAAGCCAAAAGCTGAAAAACAAGTTTCAGCGTCCGGTCAGCAGACGAAGGAAATTCAACGTCCTCCTCCAGCTACTGCTCCCAGACAGAAGATCAAAAGATTGGTCAGGCAATCTGAACCTGGACCAAAGGTACCGATTTCTTCTGATGAGCCTGTATCTGTTTTTGCATCTGTTGATACTATTCCTGCTCCACCAATATCTGTTGCACCATCACCAAACACTCAAACCCGTGTACAGAAAACCTCCATAACTCCCAAACACCTTACCCAAACACTAACCAATACAATCACCATCTCATCACCTCAAACCTCCACATATAACTCCCTCACTACATACATTTCCAAGCTTCATTCTCATCCTTTTTACCTCCTTTTCAAAATACCTCCCATTAATCCTTTCAAAGCCTACAAAATCACCAAAGCCACTCCCACCTTACAAACCCTTACCCTTAGACCTACAGACGCTGGTGGAAAGAAGAATATCTCATACAAACCTCAGTTTGTAAAGTATGAGATATATCATAGTATCTACGATCGTCCATCCACATGGCACTTAAAAACCTTCACCTCTGGAGCAGCCAGATTGGAAATTGCCGCTCTAATAAGTGCATCCTTCAAGGATGGAGAAGACCACTTCCAAATGTCTTTTAAAGGAAGGTTGAGACCAGCATCCGGAAGCAGAGCAATTCCCTTCTCTGTTGATCTTCCTAAATCCCTACCACGATGCGAACCGCTCACGTTGGAAGAATGTGGAAGGTGGATCTGAGATGAAGAAGTCGCCTTCATGGCACCTTGTCTTGGCGAGAAAAGGCTTGAAGTCATAGGTCAATATCGAGACCCATCATACATTTCTGTTAAGATAGTACGGATAGACAAAGGTGGCTACCTTGGTCTATCCCCTGAAATGGAAGGAACTCGCTCAGGCAAGCGACCTTTGGCAAGATCGGGCTAAAGGAATATGAGAAGGCACCTACAAAGTACAATATTAAGGATTTCTTTTAGCTTAGGTGCCAAGATCTCTGAGGATCATGCGGAAGGTTTTACGACTTCTGCGAAGAAAGATGAATGGAGAAGCGGCTCCTCAAACTCTGCAATCTTTGAAAAGGCTACTATTCCAAGCTGTTGGGACAATCAGTGAGTTATCGACATCAATCTTAGAACAGTGTACTTCGATGATATGTTCAGATGCTCAGTAATCAGACCTCTTGACTGCATGAAGATATATGACCAATGGGCTGCTGTGACCAAGCACTTCGACATTGGATTCACTTGGAGTCAATGGTCTGAGTCTTGGAAATACAAAGCCATATTACCATGCATCGACCCCCTAGTGCTAGAAGAAGATGACAAGGAAAATCTGAGAAGAATTTACCTGGCAGAAAATGAAGCACTCTCCTTCACCTGTGAAGCTTTGAGTGTCTTTATCAGAAGTTTATGGGGAGAAGACGCTGGGAATAGGTTTGACTCTTACACTGCTGATGTTGTTCTACACGGAGAAACCATCTTCTTGAACTTGCTATATCCAGAAGATGTGAAGCATCAATGGAAGATTCAGACAGAATCAGAGCTCAGAAGACTCGGAAATTTCATCAAATGGGTTATACCAAATGATGCATTCTTTTTAAGAGCTCAAAGGAAGAATGATTTAAGACTGAAGATATCGAGCATCAGAAGATGAAGTCTGCATCTGTACCAGAAGCTGGACCTTCTACTTCTTCTTCTGCAACGGAGATGGTCACCATTCCCAAAGCAGAATTTGAAGAAATGAAGGCTACAAACTTGAAGGTCACTCAGCTGGAGACTGCACTGAAGTTACTCTATGAACGTCTCAATATCCCACCTCCACCTCTTCAAAACCCTTGATTTTTTTTTCTTGTGTATTATATAAAATCTGTTCTATTTGGTTGATACATTTTTATATATAACTATTTTTGATCTAATTCTCTGCCTTCTATTCAAATTTTTCTATGTCTTATTTTGACTATGATGTGTTTTTACAATCTTTTTGTCTGATGACAAAATGGGGAGTAAAAGAAAGGTATGATGAACACGAAAGAAAGGTATATTGAACACGTGAAAATCTGATAGTCCACCATCCGATGTTCACTGTCCGATGGATACACTGGAACTAAAGTATCATGCATAGCATTTCATACATAGCATTTGTGTGCGCTAATATTCATTGATCTAGTACTCTTATAATGTTTAATGAATTCTGGTACAATGAAATATCTATATTTCTATATTAGCAATGGATAGCCTGGTCCATTCCCAAAAATAGACATCTTATATCTTTGACACATATTATTTTTAGGGGTAAATTTGGTAATCAATTTATCATATTTCAAAAACTTGATTTTTCAATCCCAATCAATCTATCTCTCACGAGCTGATTTTTTTTTTTTTTTAACTTCTTCTCTGTCCATCTTCCTTCTTCTTCCTCTCATCTTCCTCTCCTTCCTCTCTCTCACGATCTGACTTCCTTTTTTTTTAATTTTAAATTCCACTATCCATCTTCTTCTTCCTTCTCCTTCCTCTCATCTTCTCTCATCTTCCTCTCCTTCCTCTCTCTCACGATCTGACTCCCTTTTTTTTAGCTTCCTCTCTTCATCTTCTTTCTTCTTCTTCCTCTCATCTTCTCTCATTTTCCATGTTTCAATTTTTAATTATGATGACTTATCACCATATCTCTCCCTAAACCCTAACGTTTTTTCTCCTCACCCATTTTTGTTTCGTCTTCCACGACAGACTGATCTTTCTTCTTCATTTTGTGATTTTGTTTTTTTTTTCCACAGGTTCTCCAAAAATGGTTCAAAGCTGAAGACAACGGGTAAGGTCTTACAGGTATGAGATTCCTATCCTCTGTTGAAGTTTTTGTGTCAAAATGGGTTACAGGTTTGTATTTGTGTAGTTTGTGTGAAGTTTTTATTTTCTCTTACTTCCCTTCCATTATATTGAATCTGCCTTTTGCCTTGCATATTTGGGGCTTTTGATCAAATACTGAATTTGTGTGATGAAATTTTGGGCTTTTCGATATGAGGGGCTGTTTTTTGGATTGATTTGGGGTAACTTTGCATCTTTCGGGTAGTTTTTCCTTTCATGTGATCTGAAAAATTTCTTGGGGTTTCACGTTTGGAATTGTTTTTCCTTTTAAAATTTTTGGATCACTTTTGATATGAAAATTTAGTCTGCAAATAAGTTGTCTTTAAAATAACCTCCGTACACTTTAAAATGTTGGGCTGCTTCAACGTTTTATGGCCTTAAGATATGCCTTGAATTGATGCCTTATATATTTATATATTTATAGTCTGATGAAATCGATTTAAACATTCACGTACCTCACTATATGCCCTGTATAAGTTATTTGAGAAAACTGAAGCCGAATAAACTATGTGAGATGTTTAGACCCTCATTAATTTTGATGATAACAAAGTATTCACAAGAGAATAATTTATGTTCTAACATTTCTTGGAGTGTGCAGATATTAATAATACATATTTTCTAAGCCACTAAAGCAAGAAGAAAGTAATTCTCAAGAGAAGGATACAATTCCATGTGTCAGCATCCGGCTCATCCTTGTGAGCGTCTGGAATTTTCTCTTTATGCACTATGCTTATCCAATTGCTATGAGCGTCCGAACTTTCGATTCTGAGCGAGCGTCTGAACTTCATTTCAAATCACGTGTTAGTCACGTTGCTGCTCTTCCTCTCAGAAGTTTCTGGAACGGATTTCAAAATTGATTCTGAGCGCTAAAATTGTTGTACGAGGTATCAAAGGTGACACCTTTAGCTACAAGACAAAAATCGTACAAGCAATTGAGAAAAGCAAGGTAGTACGAAAACGGTAATATGTACTACTGGCATATTCTCTGGAAAGCGAGAAAGAGGCGACTTTTTGAATTTACCTCACTCAATGGAAAGGAGCCATTTTTACCGTGAACGGTAATATCCTTGGAACTCCTATATATACCTCATGGTATCCATTGAAGACGAGTTTAGAGATCTTGTGAAAAAGCTTGGCGATATCTTTGCATGAAATATTACCTCATTTATCGAGAACAAGCAGCTACGTGAACAATCAAGTCTCGTGCTAAGTCTACGGACTACAAGAATCGAACTCGGCGTCCGACCCTTTCTTTTAGAAAGTTTTTCTATAGTTGAGCTTAATCTTTTATCCTCTCTGAGAGTTATTTTTGATTGTATTTCAACTCATTTGTAAAAGTTGTTTTGGCCTAGTTAAAATTTGTATCCTCAAAGGCTCAATCAGTCTTGAGTCGTTTTGAGAAGTTGAGAGTATTGTCAAGTTGTGACAGTAGAATACTCTTGAGGAAATTGTAATCAGGTTGATTATAGTGGAAAATCCTTCAGGAACGAAGGGACTAGACGTAGCTACCAGTTTGGTAGTGAACTAGTATAAATCTCTGTGTCTTTTGCTTTAAGCTTTCTATTTCTCTTCATCTTGTTGTGTTAAAAATAAGTTTTCACAAACTGCTTTTCCAGCGTCCGATTATTTCCAGCATCCGATATATAAACTGTTTTGAAAAACTCTTGTTCTAAGTATTTTTAACTTAAAGTTTGCGAAAAGTTTTGAACACAATTCAACCCCCCTTCTTGTGTTCACGTTCAGTTAATCCCACTTTTCTAGAAGATTCTTAAAGGTGATAGGTATGGAATCTCTCATCTTTCGTTACAAACCCTTATAGGAAAACTCCCACATTGTTTTCTCTTAGCAGGAGTAATAATAAACTTATGAAGGTAACCTCTTGGGTCTTAAAACTAATTAAGAAGATAAGAGTGTAAAGTTTAAGCCTTGGATTAGGATTAGGAAGTGACTGTATTAGGGTTGAAATAGTGCGATGATTATGAATTATGTGAGCATAGAGGAATGTGTGAAGTATAATTTAGACTTGGCTAAGTAAGTAACGGATTCATAAAGTTTGGTTAAGAAGTAGCTAAATGTTGAGCTAAGTGTTAGGCCAAGATTACAGGAATCGCGTACGACCATAGGTAAAATCTTGGACGAGTAATAGAGGGACTTGGAAGGATTAATTAAAAAGGTTTAGGAGGCTTAATTGAGTATTAGAATACAGAGTGCTTTAATAAATCTAGGTGTTACAATGGACCTAATAGCAGAACTAGCATTCTTAATAGTTTCTATAGAATAAGCAAATGAGTTCTTTCAAGGAACTGAAATAGAAACTATATGGCCTAGCAAGGAGAAGGACCAAGAAATCTATTCTGGAGGAAGGATTGAAATGGAGTACGCTTATAGAATGATGATAAAAAATATCAAGGTCATACATAGTGATAAGGGGAGGAATAAAATATAGTACAACATTGATGAACATAGGAATTAAGATCTTTGAAGAAAAGAAAGAAAGGAAGATGGAGGATTGACTTTTGAAAATAGCCAAGCCTATATGTACTTGTGATATAGAGTTTGGAAATTAGAAATAGCAAAGTATAGTTGAAGGTGGAAGGATTTGAGAATGTGACAAGACCGGAATGATATACAGCAGCCTTAGTGAAACCCTGATAAAATTGCAAAAGGAATTTAGACAAGTCATAGGTACTATTGAAAAATCCCTTTAATGAAGGTCAATAAGAGAGATCATAGAGACTAAGATGAATTAATATTTGAAGGAGGCCAAGTAGGAAAATAGATTAGGAGTTACGAAGATTGAAGAAAATTTAGGATATTTAAGTTTTAAGAACGTTAGAAGGAAAACAGGAACATGGAAGAATTTAAAGTAGTAACATTCCTAGAGATATACCCACCGCTGAATTTTTGAGGACAAAATTATTTAAGGAGGTAGTAATGTAACATCCTCTTTTTTTTTAATAAAATTAGATTATTCATTAAATACTTAAATAGATGTCAAGAACCTTGATTAGGAATGAAATGGGTTTAAGTAGGACTCATAAACCTCAGAAAAGGTGTAAAAACACCACCGAAAATCCTAGAATCCAAAGAAAACAAGAACTCTCTAGAACATGTCTATCGCGACGCGATGGAGCAGGACATCGCGACGCGATACACGATGATAGGTAAGTCAGTGGAAGAGAGAAAATGAACCTTCCAGAAAAAGGTCCATCGCGACGCGACGACCTTTCAGTATAGCACCATCACGACGCTATCAAAGGCAGTGGAGAGAGAATGAGCTCTCCATTTTTGCATATAAATAGGCCCCATTCCCCTTCAATTTTCTCAAGTACTTCCAAAGGCTTTAGGAGGATATGGGGGAGCTCTGGAGGCGCGATGGGACATAGAGGAGCTCTGGAGGCGCGACGGGACACAAGCAATGACAGTCTTTTAAGCCAGCTATGGCCATATATCCTCTTCTCTCTCTAGGAACTTCTAAGGAGTGAGTATGCTATGTGCTTGCCTCTGATGAGGATCTAACACATCAGAAAGCCCTTAGTAAGTAATCTTAGAGATTGAGAATGGGAGTGAGACTTAGAGGGCCACTAAGGAGCAAGTATGCTCTGCACTTGCCTCAAGTGAGGATCTTGTGTATCAGAAAGCCCTTAGTAGGTAGTCCTCAAAGAGAGGAGGATGAGAGTAGCCAAGCAAGGCAAGAGTATCCAGAGGTAGGAATACGAGTAGCAGGAGCGGCGAGGATACAGAGAGTGGCAACAGCTACAACGATCTTCTAACTGGGTGGGAGATATGAACCCTATCCACTAGGGATTGTAGGATTAGAATAAGTGTATAATTAGGCGTAAGGTTACCCAAGCGCTACTAGAGGTTGATAGCAACAGCACCTTAGGAGAGGGACTGTAACCTGAGATAGCTCAGGACAGTTGTCAGAGGTGTATCAACCATAGGAAAGATCTGTTGATATTTATGGATGTTGATTGATGTGATGCTGGTTCTCTATGATTGCTTATAATTATATGTGTAATTACTGGTGTGTGGATTGATAACATGTCAATAGCAGGTCGCCTAATCGACACTAGGGTTAACCCATATACTGATCAAGGATGGTTGATAACTGATGGTTGCTGATTGATAAATCTTCATCACATGTAGATTTATAGTGCTTAATTGGATATTTGTTTGGTGATTGAAGAGAATTCAAAGTGATTTTATGCTTTAATTGTGTGATTTAGTGTATTCACTTGGATTCATTCTAACATTTGTGCATTGGTGTTTTCTATGATTTTTTTATGTCTAATTGGTGTAGGAATCGAAGAAAAATCACTTGGACGGACGTTAGGACCAATTTGGAGGGCAAGGCATCAAAAATGAGAAAGAACAGGTACAACACTGCCTGGGCGTGCTTGAAGCACGACTCGTGCCTTGATTCCTGCATTGGAGCGCGTTTTGCCAGTGCAGCACGGCCTAGCCGTGCCAAGAAGCACGACCCTTGTTGTGAAATTCACTGAACAGCGTGAGGAATAGAGAGAAGCACGGCCGACCCGTGCCAGGTAGCACGGCCATGCTGCGGGAGCGGCCAAAATTCACAAATGCGCGTGTTCTTATGAATCACTATTCTTATTGCTTAACCTAACTATAAATCACCTAAGGGATTAGGGATTTTAGTTAGAGTAAAGGGTTTATGAGGCAAAGGATTGTCCTTAAACTAATTTAGATTATTCAAACTTCAAATTGTATGGAATAACTTGTGTTGAATGTAGATTAAATGCATGAGAGTGGATACAAGAGGATTCAACCCCTAGTTGTTTTTAATCATTTGAATTTAAATAATTTGTTATTGTTTTTGTTATCGTTACAATTATCCTCAATTTCAAATATCAAGAATTTGTTCTCGTTCAAAATAAATACGAACTTTGTTAAGTTAATTAGTTGATCACAATCCTCGTGGAGACGATACTTTTCTTATAACTTTATTACTTGTACGATTCGATATACTTACCGAAATCTTAACAAGTTTTTGGCGTCATTGCCGGGGATTGTTGAATTGAATTTTTAATAAGGCGAACGAGTATTATTTTGAACAATTTTATTTTCTGTTTATAAAAAAAAACTAAAAATTTTTAAATTTCTTTTCTCTTCTTATAAAGTTATTGTGTTGCTTACAATTCTCTTAGCTTTTGTAGCATAGAGCCTCTTAGATGTGATTTTTTTGGAGGAAAACATAGAAATGGCACTTGTGAGGATTTCTTGGTCATATCACCAGAAGATGAGGATCTCTTAGTCATGGTGGAAGAAAAAGAGGATCATTGCATGGAAAGTATCATGGGAGAAGAAAAGTCACATCCTCAAACTCAATTCGAAGAATCACATGACAGAGATACTTACCTCAAAAATGTTCCGGTTGAATTCATGAGAGCCAACCAAGCTTCATTTGATAGATTTGAGGTTCAATGTGAGAGGTTCTCAGAGCAATTATCCCAATTTGAGCAGAAGAAAGTGGAGATAGAGAGTGAACGTAACTTCATTGTGGCATTAGAAGAAGAATTGAAAAACACAAATAGTGACATGGAAGAGGACCCAAGGGTGAGGCATAGGGAGATTCATGTGACAGCTCAACCCTTAGTCATTAAAGAAAATGGTCCTCTACAAGATGAATTTAATGTGCTTCAAGATAAAGAGTGGGGGAAACAATATCCCAATTGTCTAACTGTTGGGGCATGGGAACACTTGCTTCCCTATGCCAAGTGCATGGGAATTCTCCCCAAAAGAAGGAAGTGGAAGGATGAAATCTTCTTCTTGTCATATTATCCACCCTAACTTGGGTTTTCAAGCGTCAAGCTAGTGACATTAAAGAAGCGCTTCATGGGAGGTAACCCATTGGCGGTGGCGTCTGGCGGCCCACCTTTCTCATTTCAAGTTAGCGGTTGAGTCGGGCAGCTCACCGCAGAGGTTATATCTTTCCTTCTTTTCTTTTGTTGTTTATTTTTATGTTGAATTTGTTTTCTTTTGTGTGTGAAGTTGATACCATGCACCCTATGGCTGACTGAGCTACTTGTTACTTTATGGCGTTTCATGTCATCTTGTGTGAACTGTTACTCTTATTGTGTGCATGATATGTATGATTAAGGAGCTGAAACTTTTGTTGACATGAACCTTTTAAGCAGCTTCTTGTAACCGTAACTTTTGAGAACTTCAGTGGTCATGAATCTTTTCTCATTACAAAAGCAAAGTCTGTGAGTGTTTGAGCCTAAACAGAATTTTATTTATTCTTAAGTGCTCCACCATTTGTATGAATTATTTAGAACTTGACTCAGTTCTTGATTGCTTTTGCATTGCATGTGAACACACACACAGATGATTGAGATCTTTATTTTTGTTTGAACAGCTAGAGCCTTTGATTGCCTACCCTTGTGAAATTATCCTTTGCTAACCCTTTTGAGCCTGAAGCCCTTTTTGTTGAATATTAAGCTCAATACAAGCCAACAACCGAAAAAAACAATTGTCCCTTTAAATTGGAGTTGAGAGATTGTGTTCTAAAAATTGGTTATTTGGTTGTAAATTAAGTTTGGTGTTGCTTGAGGGCAAGCAACAACCTTAAGTTTGAGGGCAAGCAACAATCTTAAGTTTGTGGTGGCTACACAAAGCTGTGCATGTAGTCATTTCAAAAAGAAAAAAAATGAATGAACAAGCCAGAGGAGAACAACAATAAAAATATCCAAATTGTTATGAAAAAAAAATCAATGTTAAAAGCAAGGAAAAAGTTCTCATTTGGCTTGTTCGTATACAAAGTTGAAGGTAATTGGGGGAAGTTGTGAATTGATACAAGGTATGGATAAGTACTAATAGAGCCATCTCTTAACTCCAATTAAGTTAGCCTAGATCCAAAAAAATATCCTCCCTTACCTAAGCCCCATTTCACCATTTGAAAAGATCTCATAATGTGTGTGGCATTTGTGTGTATTTGCTTTCCTAGAATTTTTCCAAGCCTATGGTAGATGATTGCATTTGGTGTGAATTGAGTATAAACAGTACCCTTAGACAATTGAGTGGAGTGAAACACATTATCTGGAAAGGTGTAATAGGCATTGATTCGTTGCTTTGAGTAGATCTATTAAATTTGGTTACTTGAGTTGTGATAATTGGAAAACATGAATTCAAAAGAATAGGTGAATTGATTGTGCATGGATTGTTGAAAATTATTTGAAAAGTTCACTAGATGAATTGGAATTATTTGAAATCCAACCCGTGTTTTTGATTGAGTTTGCTTGAGGACAAGCAAAGAGCTAAGTTTGGGGTTGTGATAAATCTTCATCATGTGTAGATTTATAGTGCTTAATTGGATATTTGTTTGGTGATTGAAGAGAATTCAAAGTGATTTTATGCTTTAATTGTGTGATTTAGTGTATTCACTTGGATTCATTCTAATATTTGTGTATTAGTGTTTTCTATGATTTTTTTAATCTCTAATTGGCTTAGGAATCGAGGAAAAATCACTAGGACGAACGTTGGGACTAATTTGGAGGCCATGTCATCAAAATGAGAAAGAATAGGTACAACACGGCCTAGGCGTGCTAGAAGCACGGCCCGTGCCTTGATTCCTGCATTGGAGCGTGTTTGCCAGTGCAGCACGGCCTAGTCGTGCCAGGAAGCACGGCCCGTGTTGTGAAATTCGCTGAACAGCGCGAGGAACAGAGAGAAGCACGATCGGCCCGTTCCAGGAAGCACAGTCGTTTGTGGGAGTGGCCAGAATCATAAATGTGCATTTTTATTCATTTCAGCTTGGTTTTTGACCCTTTTTTCACCCCTAAACTATAAATAGACACTTTAAACACTTGTCAAGGGTTGAAACTTTGATTATTGACCATTGCAAAGACCTAAAACGCCGTGGGATGTAACACCCCGAAATCCAGGCGCTACTTACGAGACAAAAACCACTAAGTATGAAATAGTTTTGATACTGTTCGATAGAAATCACGGTTAAAATTTTTTACTTAAATAACATGCGAGTAAATACTGGCGTTAATGGAACATGGTATACAAAGAGAAATAAAAGGAAATACGTCTGGAATACATATATAAAATCCTGAGGCAATACATCCTACAAGGTTTTACAAAATACAACATCAAAATAGGAATACATCTGACATATGAATTTCCTATAAGAAATACTCATACATCTGAGGTACTCCCGACAGACCCCTACGCAGAGGGCTGCTCCAAAAGTAAAGCCTCACTCGACTACTAAACTACTACAAGTACAAACATAATCCCAAAATACAACAGACAGACTCCGACATACGAAACACTAAGCTGATCGACACGCTAACTCAAGCAGCAGGGGCGGCTGTGTGATCTCGGTCCGCCTTAAAATGAACTACCAAGGACGGTGCCTGCCACTCATAGAGGCCCTCCTCCTCCTCCTCATCCTCCACCATCGAATCCTCCTCCATATCGTCTACCACGGGCGTAATGACGTCGTCATCACCAATGGCGTCGACAGTAGGGATATCGAGAGGTGCATCCCTAGTAATATCCTCCTCGTCAGATGAATCTATGATCCAACCTCCGGATCCACACCCTACCTGGCCACAGCGAGGGCATACAGAAGGATCCGCCGAGGGAGTAGTCTCAGGGATAGGAATCGAAGACGAGGGAGTATACTCTACGGGTGATACGGATCTAGCAGGGGAATCCGACGGGTCTACTGCGGCGTGAGAAGAGGGTGCTCCGACGTCCATCCTCCTGGGTCGCATGCGCCGTACAAATCTAAGGGGAGTAGCGCGTAACGCTGAATCCGTAGCCCGAGGCTCGCTGCGAAAAGTGGTCCGGCGTGGAATCTCGGACATGCCCTCTGAAGCTGAGGTGTCTCCATCAGGGTGTGCGTCTATCCAAGCAGCTACTATGCGCGCGAAGGGCACCGGAAACCGCATCACTCGGCGCGTGATCCCTATGTGTGTACCCTATCCGTCGGTATGCATCGTCTCGACCACGTTCCCTGTGTACGTCACCTGGCCTGAGGCGTGGTCTACCTCCCAGGCGAACGGGGCTCCCGAGTCCGGGAACTCAAATGTCGTCATGGACGACATGACTAACGGGGTCAGCTCGATCGTTGTCATCGTCTGGGTTACATTCATTAATTGAAAGAACCACGGGCAAGGGTCAACTTCTTAACAAGACATAAATAATGACAACATATACGAATAGGCAAACATAACACAATATCATAACGAATAGTCCACAAAATAAGATGCACCACAAATCCCTATTTGTCAGTCTATATGCCAATGCACATGATTCCGGAATATCACCCTCGCAAGGGCCTTAGGAGCTCTGGAGTCCGCTACCAGGCTTTCTCAAACGCTATTCCCCGCAGGGATTTGTGCCCAGAGCGATCCCCCTGATGACACAACGCCCGTTTTTCCTCTTGACTGTCGGTACGTGCTCGTACCTAGGTCTGGGCGACTCTGCGACGGTAACCCAACTCACGTGCTCTCGGCACTTCCTCAATTATCACAGTCATTTAACAATATATTCTCAAATATAGTCAATGATCACAACACAATAATCATAATCACAAGTCATCATTCAAGAAAATCATTCCATCACATTGTTCATCATATTGTCACATACTTAATTTATGCATTCACATATTACTAATATACACACTTAAAGATGTTCTTAAACTTAAGCATACGGAACATAAGCATGTAAAATACAAGCATATAAAGCATAATCCTTAACAATATCTAAGAGTTGCCTTTACCGTAGACGCTTTCCTTCTGATGTAAGATCTTCGCTCTACGAGTCTACTTCCTCACACCTTCAACCCATCAATTTATTTAACTAAGTTAGAACCCAAACTAGTGCCCTAGGCTTTATCCTATGGCCACGGTTTTCACAAGGAAAAAGGCAAGAGAGTCTTGTTTTTCCTTCATTCCCTTTTCCATTTCGAACTAAATTGCAACACTAATTAAACTCTTTTGGAAATTTTCAAAGCTATAACAACAACCAATTAACATGTTTCAAGTTTCAAAACACAAAACTTCCCTTCCAATCCCCATAGGTCCCACGGTCACATCAACAAGTTTAGGAAAAGATTCTAAAACTTCTAAATAAGAAGAACTACAACACCCAACATCTAATTTAAATCATTTAATACAAGAATTAAGCAAAACAACCAAATTCCTATTTTCCAACATCTTCAAGGGTTTTTCATAAAACTTTACTCAATCCAAATTCCAAATTCAATCAAGCCTCTTCCAAAAAGGGTTTTGCAAAAACTTCTTTTAACAAATTATAAGCATTTCTAAGTCATTTACAATTATTTTTCAAGGTAACAAACATCCAGTCATAGCCACAACATAGTTTAAGCATTTTTAAAGACATGTTCTAAAACATTTTCCCAAAAGCAAGAGTTTCAAGAGTTCCTTCAAATCAAACTATTTTCAAGACACCGAATCATGGTCATAATAATGCTAGAAATTAAAGAACAACTTAATCAATTTTCAACATGCTATTTTGGTCCCTCAAGAACTCATTTTTCACAAAACCTAACTAGTTTTCTTACTAAACTTCCAAAACACTTTCAATAGCAATTAAATAAACCTAAAACATTTATTCTAACATCTAAACACATGATCCAACACCAAAACCCATTTTTCCTACTTCAAGACTAGGCAAAAACATGAAACAACAAGTTTAAGCATGCAATTCCAAACTATAACCCAAACACCCATCCTACAACTTCTAAGGAATGTTCTTCACCCTAGACTATTCATGACACATATATACATGTATTCATCTATGTCTTAGGCTTCTCATCATACTTGAAATGGAAAAGAACACATGCTTAAAGAACTAGATCAACTAGTGAAGGAAAACAACATCATAAATGGCCTAAAACTTCTCTTTTGTTTTGGAAAAACTCAAGTAGGGATCATGGCCAACTACTAGTAACATAAATGGAACTTAAGAAGGAAGGAAAGTGATGATTCTTACCAAGAAAAGCTGCTGGTCGAAACTTGAAGAAAGGAATGCAAGTGCAGAATTTTTCTTGAGCAAAGTAACAACAACACTTCCTCACTTTCTCTCACTATCTCTCCTCTATTCCTTGGCACCAAAACACACCATATGTAACTGAAAAATGGTGGTCCTCATGCCTTTATATAGGCCATGACCAGCTGGTTGGAAAGGATTAAAAAAATTTAATTGTTTTGCCTTTACAAGTACAACTATGCAAGACCACAAGGTAAAGACTTATGGTTCCAACTAGTAACTTGTAACTGAATTTTAGGAAGGATTTTGGTCATCAAAAGGGCTGATTTCCAGCCATAAAATAGGAGGATTTGATGTTCAAAAGAAGAGGATTTGATGCTTGAAGTGATCATAGGAAAGGTGGTGAAAACTAGGAAATCAAGTAAGTATGCCACAAGATCTTTGGTGAATGATTTTGGAAGAGTTTCCTACTCAAAACCAGCTGGATATTTCGATCATGAGGAGCAGAAAATGAGGAGTAATGAGCTGAGCAAATCCAAGAAAACAAGCTTGCTCCATGTCTTCCTTACTTCTACTAAAAATGGCATCAAACTTTATCATTTTTGGCAAGTTAAACCTAGCACTCTTCCTCTATTTTTCTCTCAACTTATAAGTGAATTAAATGGAGTGGTTTGACCTTTATTAGACCCTAAGAAGCTCTCTCAAACTGATTGGAAAGGAGCAGATTTTGGCTTGCTTAATAATTCAAGACTAGCTAAGGGACATCATGGATAATGTCCATTGTTTTCCACCTTTTGTGCCTAGTAAATGACACAAGAAAAGTGATGGATTGGTCACCCAAAGGCATGAGAATTTCGACCAGAAATCTTGCAAAAGAGAGTGGAAAAATCTGATCAAATCTATGGTAGCAAGTTAACTCCATAACCTTACTAACTCTTACAAAAAATGGAACTAAACTTTAACATTTAAGGTAAGTTAATCACATCACCCTATCCTTATGTCACTCTTAAAATCTAACATAATCTAATCATATATTTTCTGATTTTTGCCCTTCCCTCAAGGGTCTCTCGGCTCGGTTTAAATGCATACGTTCGGTTTCACGTGTCTTGCGTCTCCGGCGCGTAGAAAATACATTATTAAAAAAAATTAAGTAAAATTGCCAAAAAAATTCTAATAAATCAGAAATATTATAAAACATCAAATTCCCAAATATTTAAATATTTGAGTCGAATTAGAGTTTTCAATCGGGCAAAAACTTACCCGGGTAGTTCAAAACGCGATCGGAAAACGATGGAATTTTGAACTGAAAATTTAACTGTGACTTAATATAATATATTAAGTCCCAAATATAATTTCATTTTAGTTAAATTCATCCACTTGATTAACATCACACAAAATATTAATTATGCATATTAATGCGTAATACAGGGAATTACAATACAGCAGCGATAATTAAGTCGTAGTAAAACTACCGGTGTTACAATACTCCCCCAATAAAATAGTTTCGTCCTCGAAACTAAGGGTTAGAGAATAGCTCTGGATACTGTTCCCTAATCTTGTCCTCAAGCTCCCAAGTCGCATCTCCGGTTGCCTGGTTCTAGATTACCTTAACCAGTGGAATCTCTTTGTTTCTCAGTCGCTTGATCTTTCTGTCGGTGATTCTGATCGGGGGTAGTTCGAATGAGAGGTCATCCTTCAACTGGATCACATCTGGTTCAATGACATGAGAGCGGATCGGATATGTACTTTCGCAAGCTGCGAGACATGAAAGACGTCATGAATGTTTGATAGGAATGGCGATAAAGATATTTAGTAGGCAACCGCCCCACACGACGAAGAATTTGGTAGGTCCGATAAATTTAGGAGTAAGCTTTACGGATTTGATCGCTCGACCAACTCCGGTTGTGGGTGTGACACGGAGGAATACATGGTCGCCTTCTTCAAATTCCGGTGGTCGGCGACGATTGTCTGCGCGTAGCTCTTTTGTCGACTACGAGATGTCCTCATGTTCTCTCGGATTTTCTTCACCTTTTGGTGGTTTCTTTGTACTATGTCAGTCCTATGATTGCGCTCTCACCATCTTAGTACCAAAGAGTGGTGTCGGCACTTGCGTCCATATAAGGCCTAAATGCGGTGCCATCCCTATGCTTGCGTGATAAATTGTTATTGTAGGTGAACTCGATCGTGGCGATAAGTCGTCCCAACACCCATGATCGCCCAATACACAAGCTCTCGGTAGATCCTCAAGTGGTGGATTGTTCTCTCGATGGCCGTCGGTTTGAGAGTGGTAGGCGAACTAAGTCTCGACCGTCCCCAGGGCTTCTTGTAATGCTCCCAAAGTGAGAAGTGAATTTCGGATCTCGATCGGATCACGATACTTGAGGAATCCCGTGCGATCGCACGATCTACGCAATGTAGATTTCGATCGACTTCTCCACATTATACGTCGTCCTGCGGCAAGAAGTGAGCGGATTTGGTTAACTGTCGACGATTACCCAAATTGAGTCGTATCTCTCTGCGTTACGGGCAACCCACAACAAAATCCATGGAAATGCTTGTCCCACTTCCATTCTGGGCACGTCCAACGATTGCAAAGCATCCCGGTCGTTGATGCTCCACCTTCGCTTTCCGACAAGTTAAACACGACGCCACGTACTCACCACCGCTTCTTCATTCCAGGCCACCGTAACTTACGCTAAGATCCTGGTACATCTTAGTTGCTCCGGATGTATGCTCAACTTGCTCTTGTGCGCCTCATCTAGGATTGTCCTCTTTAGTTACATCACATTGGGTATGCACACCGCGCCCATTGCACCTCGAGAATATTGTCGGGTCCAACCTTGAATTCAGGTGCCTTTCCTAGCACGATCAATTCCCTCTTGTCCTGTAGCAACCTATCATTAACTTGCTGTTCTCTAATGTCATCCAACAATCCACTGGAAATAGTGATCATCCCAAAACTAATCCTTCCTGATGACAGTTCCACATCCAAGTGTAGGTCCCGAAACCTTTCCAGTAACTCCAACTCCTTAATCATCATCATCGAGACCAACATACTTTTCCTGCTTAAGGCATCAGCCACTACATTTGCCTTTCCGGGATGATACTCTAGCGTAAAGTCGTAGTCTTTCAGGAATTCCATCAATCTTCGTTGTCGCATGTTGAGCTCCTTCTGATCAAACAGATACTTTAGGCTCTTGTGGTCACTAAACACGGTAAATGTGCTCCCGTAGAGATAATGTCTCCAAATCTTCAGTGCAAAAACTACGGCAGCAAGTTCCAAATCATGCGTGGGATAGTTTCTTTCATGGGTCTTTAGTTGTCTTGAGGTGTAGGCCACCACTTTCTTGTGTTGCATCAGTACGCATCCAAGTCCCTGATGAGAGGCGTCGCAGTAAACTTCGTAAGGTTCCTCTGGCTGTGGCAGGACCAACACAGGTGATGTCGTCAAGCGTTTCTTCAGCAGTTGAAAACTGTTCTCACACTTCTCTGTCCAAGCGAACGGTGGTCGCTACGGTAAGTTGAGTCAGTGGTGCTACGATCTTCGAGAAACCCTCAATGAATCTCCGATAGTATCCCGCTAGTCCAACAAAGCTTCTAATATCAGATGCTGTCTTTGGTTGTTCCCATGCCAATACTGTTTCCACCTTGGTCGGGTCCACGGCAATTCCGTCCTTTGAGATAACGTGTCCCAAGAATTTGACTTCCTCGAGCCAGAACTCGCACTTCGACAGATTAGCGTAAAGCTGCTTCTCTCTTAAAATCTGTAAAACTTGACGCAGATGCTCCTCATGCTCTTCATGACTCCTTGAGTAGATCAAGATGTCGTCGATAAATACCACAACGAACTGATCCAGGAACGGGTGGAAGATTCTGTTCATGTAGTCCATGAATATTGCTGGGGCATTCGTTACTCCAAACGGCATCACAAGATACTCGTAATGTCCATATCGAGTTCTGAATGCGGTCTTCTGAATATCTTCGGTCTTCACACGTATCTGATGGTACCCGGACTTTAGATCGATCTTCGAAAAGACTACGAATCCTCTAAGTTGATCCATCAAATCGTCAATACGCGGTAAGGGGTATCGGTTCTTGATGGTAACCTTGTTGAGTTGCCGATAATCCACACAAAGTCTTGACCGTCCGTCCTTCTTCTTTACTAATAGCACTGGAGCTCCCCACGGCGAGACGCTGGGTCTGATGAACTGTTTGGACATCAAGTCTTCTAGTTGCTCCTTCAGCTCTATCAATTTAGATGGGGACATCCGATAGGGTGCTATTGAAATCGGGCCCGTTCCAGGTAGTAAATCGATGGAGAATTCGATGTCTCTTACTGGCGGTAAACTTGGTACGTCGTCAGGGAAAACATCCGAAAAATCTCTCACCACGGTCACATCTTTCAAATCTATCTCCTGAGTGACTTCTAAGATAGCGAGCGATATGTATTCCTGAGTCCCCTATTTCAAGGAAACTCTGACGGGATTGGCAGATAAGTACTTAGAAATTCCAGGGTCGGGAAAAATCACGGTCTTACGGGCACAGTCCAAAAGGACATGGTGATGTGACAACCAATCCATCCCGAGAATAATTTCAAGATATTTCAAAGGCAAACATATCAAATTTGTAAAGAAATTCCTACTCTGAATGACCACCGGACAATGAAGACATGCGGTGTTAGCAGTTAATGTCTTAGCAGTCGGAGTAGTAACTACTAAGTCAAATGGCAATGCAGTCACCGATAATTTCAAGCGGTTCACACAATCCATGGCAATGAATGAATGGGTTGCACCGGAATCAAAGAGTACGGATAGAAGGTTACCAGCGATCTCGCAGCCCCCTTGAATCAGCTCATCAGATTGCTCTGCTTCCTTTCCGTTCATGCAGAAGATTCGTCCCCTTGCAGTCGGGCGGTTGGTTTTTGCGGTATTCACTGATGGTTCTGCCTTAGGCGCCTTGCAGTCTTTGGCAAAATGACCCGGCTTTTTGCAGTTGAATCATAGGTCATCCTTGGTGGGGCACTGGTTGGCGAAATGTCCTGACTTTCCATAGCGGTAGCAACGTACCTCTGCACCTCGAGACTGACTCCCACCTCCTGAGTTCTGAGCCATTGGACGATACTGACCCTTGTTATGTCCCTGTGGCCTATTGTATGACTTCTTCTGCTGTTGTTTTCCCCTTTGGTTCTGGTCGTTCTGTCTGATTGGTCCCCCAGAGTTGTTGCCTCCCCAATTGAGTCTTCGGTTCTTCATGGTCTCCACTTCTCTGCACTTCTCGACCAGTGGCTGGAATTGTCGGATTCGGTGGTAGCGAATCTTGGATGTCATAACGGAGTCCCTCCATGAATCGATGACACATGTATCCTTCATCCACAGTCTGTCGAAAGAAGAGGAAATATCGAGACAGTGACTCGAACTTCGCAGCGTACTCACCGATCGTCATATTGCCTTGTTGTACCTTCAGAAAGTCGTCTCCAAGTTTGGTCCTTGCGCTAATTGGGAAATACTTATCCAGGAATTTTCTCCCGAAAGGCCTCCCAGGTAATTGCCTGATGGTTTGCCTCCATCATCAGTCTTGTGCTTCTCCACCAGTATTCTACGTCCCCCAGGAGCAGATAAGTCGCATAGTTCACCTTTACTTCCACCGGGCTACGTATTACCTCAAAGATCTTCTCTACTTCCTACAGCCATAGGTCTGCCTTCTCCGGATCGACTTCTCCATGAAATTTCGGGTGGTCATGTCGGCGGAAGTCAACCAATCCCCTTGATTCAGCAGCTCGTGCTTCCCTCTCTTGTTTGTGTAAATCCTGTTGATTCTTGGCAGCAGTTTGCTGAGCAACAGTAGTCGCCATCTCGGCCATGGCTTGAGCCATCTGAGCCATCTGTGCCATCTCCGAGTTGTTCATTCCTTCAGCAGGGACTTCGCGTCTTGGAGGCATCGGGTTCCTATAAGGTTTAAAGCGGTGAGAACCCACAACAAATAGGTGTGTTGGCACACATTGCTTCAATTAAGAAACAATTCAAACAATTATAAGCATATATGCTTCACTCAGCAAACAAGTACAATTCAGACACAGCTCGAAAGCAGACAACAACCCGATGACCTTGATCAGCTTAGGCTACCCAATTCACAATCCGGTGAGGCCGAACTGCTCTGATACCACAATGTAACAACCCGAAATCCAGGCGCTACTTACGAGACAAAAACCACCAAGTATGAAATAGTTTTGATACTGTTCGATAGAAATCACGGTTAAATTTTTTTTTTCGCAAATAACATGACAGAGTAAATACAGCATTGACAGAACATGGCATACAAAGAGAAATAAAAAGAAATACGTCTGGAATACATATATAAAATCCTGAGGCAATACATCCTACAAGGTTTTACAAAATACAACATCAAAATAGGAATACATCTGACATATGAATTTCCTATAAGAAATACTCATACATCTGAGGTACTCCCGGCAGACCCCTACGCAGGGTCGCTCCAAAAGTAAAGCCTCACTCGACTACTAAACTACTACAAGTACGGACATAATCCCAAAATACAGCATGACTCAGACATACGAAACACTAAGCTGATCGACAGGCTAACTCAAGCCGCAGGGGCGGCTGTGTGATCTCGGCCCGCCTTAAAATGAACTACCAAGGGCGGTGCCTGCCACTCATAGAGGCCCTCCTCCTCCTCCTCATCCTCCACCATTGAATCCTCCTCCATATCGTCTACCACGGGCGTAATGGCGTCGTGCGTCACCAATGGCGTCGGCGGTAGGGATATCGAGAGGTGCATCCCTAGTACTATCCTCCTCGTCGGATGAATCTATGATCCAACCTCGGATCCACACCCTACCTGGCCACGGCGAGGGCATCTGAAGGATCCGCCGAGGAGTAGTCTCAGGGATAGGAATCGAAGACGAGGAGTATACTCTACGGGTGATACGGATCTAGCGGGGGAATCCGGCGGGTCATCTTGCGGCGTGAGAAGAGGGTGCTCGGCGTCCATCCTCTGGGTCGCATGCGCCGTACAAATCTAAGGGGAGTAGCGGCAGAACGCTGAATCCGTAGCCCGAGGCTCGCGAAAAAGTGGTCCGGCGTGGAATCTCGGACATGCCCTCGAAGCTAAGATGTCTCCATCGGTGTGCGTCTATCCGCGGCTACTATGCGCGAAGGGCACCGAAACCGCATCACTCGGCGCGTGATCCCTATGTGTAGCTTTGTCCGTCGGTATGCATCGTCTCGACCACGTTCCCTGTACGCCACCTGGCCTGGCGTGGTCTACCTCCCAGGCGACGGGGCTCCGAGTCAGGAACTCAAATGTCGTCATGGACGACATGACTAACGGGGTCAGCTCGATCGTTGTCATCGTTTGGGTTACATTCATTAATTGAAAGAACCACGGGCAAAGGTCAACTTCTTAACAAGACATAAATAATGACAACATATACGAATAGGCAAGCATAACACAATATCATAACGAATAGTCCACAAAATAAGATGCACCACAAATCCCTATTTGTCAGTCTATATGCCAATGCACATGATTCCGGAATATCACCCTCGCAAGGGCCTTAGGAGCTCTGGAGTCCGCTACCAGGCTTTCTCAAACGCTATTCCCCGCAGGGATTTGTGCCCAGAGCGATCCCCCTGATGACACAACGCCCGTTTTTCCTCTTGACTGTCGGTACGTGCTCGTACCTAGGTCTGGGCGACTCTACGACACCTCGCTTCTGGCATCGATGTATGCATGAACAAGCAACTCCATCATCATAGTTAGTTTACCTCGACGGGATCACTCACACGGAGTGTCCGAGATCATCTATTCTTGTACTAACTCCCTTAATTAGAACCCCATATTTTCGGCTCAAGATCTCCCTTTATAGTCCTAAGTCTCTTTTCTTTAGAAAATCTCCTACTAGTTATGAAATGATTTGTGTTGGAAATCCACTAATAGTTCAAAATAATTAATTTAATTATTCTAACTCTCACTTAATTCTTTTTAATGAAAATGTGGTTAGTCCATTACTAATTAGGGTTTTAGAAAGATCTATTTTTAAGTGTCTCTTTGATTTTAATAAAATGCCTCTTAGCTTTTATTTCAAAATCCAAGATTTATTTGACGTTGATGCGACGGTAACCCAACTCACGTGCTCTCGGCACTTCCCCAAATTATCACAGTCATTTAACAATATATTCTCAAATATAGTCAATGATCACAACACAATAATCATAATCACAAGTCATCATTCAAGAAAATCATTCCATCACATTGTTCATCATATTGTCACATACATAATTTATGCATTCACATATTACTAATATACACACTTAAAGATGTTCTTACACATAAGCATATGGAACATAAGCATGTAAAATACAAGCATATAAAGCATAATCCTTAACAATATCTAAGAGTTGCCCTTACCGTAGACGCTTTCCTTCTGATGTAAGATCTTCGCTCTACGAGTCTACTTCCTCACACCTTCAACCCATCAATTTATTTAACTAAGTTAGAACCCAAACTAGTGCCCTAGGCTTTATCCTATGGCCACGGTTTTCACAAGGAAAAAGGCAAGAGAGTCTTGTTTTTCCTTCATTCCCTTTTCCATTTCGAACTAAATTGCAACACTAATTAAACTCATTCGGAAATTTTCAAAGCTATAACAACAACCAATTAACATGTTTCAAGTTTCAAAACACAAAACTTCCCTTCCAATCCCCATAGGTCCCACGGTCACATCAACAAGTTTAGGAAAAGATTCTAAAACTTCTAAATAAGAAGAACTACAACACCCAACATCTAATTTAAATCATTTAATACAAGAATTAAGCAAAACAACCAAATTCCTATTTTCCAACATCTTCAAGGGTTTTTCATAAAACTTTACTCAATCCAAATTCCAAATTCAATCAAGCCTCTTCCAAAAAGGGTTTTGCAAAAACTTCTTTTAACAAATTATAAGCATTTCTAAGTCATTTACAATTATTTTTCAAGGTAACAAACATCAAGTCATAGCCACAACATAGTTCAAGCATTTTTAAAGACATGTTCTAAAACATTTTCCCAAAAGCAAGAGTTTCAAGAGTTCCTTCAAATCAAACTATTTTCAAGACACCGAATCATGGTCATAATAATGCTAGAAATTAAAGAACAACTTAATCAATTTTCAACATGCTATTTTGGTCCCTCAAGAACTCATTTTTCACAAAACCTAACTAGTTTTCTTACTAAACTTCCAAAACTCTTTCAATAGCAATTAAATAAACCTAAAACATTTATTCTAACATCTAAACACATGATCCAACACCAAAACCCATTTTTTCCTACTTCAAGACTAGGCAAAAACATGAAACAACAAGTTTAAGCATGCAATTCCAAACTATAACCCAAACACCCATCCTACAACTTCTAAGGAATGTTCTTCACCCTAGACTATTCATGACACATATATACATGTATTCATCTACGTCTTAGGCTTCTCATCATGCTTGAAATGGAAAAGAACACATGCTTAAAGAACTAGATCAACTAGTGAAGGAAAACAACATCATAAATGGCCTAAAACTTCTCTTTTGTTTTGGAAAAACTCAAGTAGGGATCATGGCCAACTACTAGTAACATAAATGGAACTTAAGAAGGAAGGAAAGTGATGATTCTTACCAAGAAAAGCTGTTGGTCAAAACTTGAAGAAAGGAATGCAAGTGCAGAATTTTTCTTGAGCAAAGTAACAACAACACTTCCTCACTTTCTCTCACTATCTCTCCTCTATTCCTTGGCACCAAAACACACCATATGTAACTGAAAAATGGTGGTCCTCATGCCTTTATGTAGACCATGACCAGCTGGTTGGAAAGGATTAAAAAAATTTAATTGTTTTGCCTTTACAAGTACAACTATGCAAGACCACAAGGTAAAGACTTATGGTTCCAACTAGTAACTTGTAACTAAATTTTAGGAAGGATTTTGGTCATCAAAAGGGCTGATTTCCAGCCATAAAATAGGAGGATTTGATGCTTGAAGTGATCATAGGAAAGGTGGTGAAAACTAGGAAATCAAGCAAGTATGCCACAAGATCTTTGGTGAATGATTTTGGAAGAGTTTCCTACTCAAAACCAGCTGGATATTTCGATCATGAGGAGCAGAAAATGAGGAGTAATGAGCTGAGCAAATCCAAGAAAACAAGCTTGCTCCATGCCTTCCTTACTTCTACTAAAAATGGCATCAAACTTTATCATTTTTGGCAAGTTAAACCTAGCACTCTTCCTCTATTTTTCCCTCAACTTATAAGTGAATTAAATGGAGTGGTTTGACCTTTATTAGACCCTAAGAAGCTCTCTCAAACTGATTAGAAAGGAGCAGATTTTGGCTTGCTTAATAATTCAAGACTAGCTAAGAGACATCATGGATAATGTCCATTGTTTTCCACCTTTTGTGCCTAGTAAATGACACAAGAAAAGTGATGGATTGGTCACCCAAAGGCATGAGAATTTCGACCAGAAATCTTGCAAAAGAGAGTGGAAAAATCTGATCAAATCTATGGTAGCAAGTTAACTCCATAACCTTACTAACTCTTACAAAAAATGGAACTAAACTTTAACATTTAAGGTAAGTTAATCACATCACCCTATCCTTATGTCACTCTTAAAATCTAACATAATCTAATCATATATTTTCTGATTTTTGCCCTTCCCTCAAGGTTCTCTCAGCTCCCAGTTTCGTCGCACGTTCGGTTTCACGTGTCTCGCGTCTCCGCGCGTAGAAAATACATTATTAAAAAAAATTAAGTAAAATTGCCAAAAAAATTCTAATAAATCAGAAATATTATAAAACATCAAATTCCCAAATATTTAAATATTTGAGTCGAATTAGAGTTTTCAATCGGGCAAAAACTTACCCGGGTAGTTCAAAACGCGACCGGAAAACGGTGAAATTTTGAACTGAAAATTTAACTGTGACTTAATATAATATATTAAGTCCCAAATATAATTTCATTTTAGTTAAATTCATCCACTTGATTAACAACACACAAAATATTAATTATGCATATTAATGCGTAATACAGGGAATTACAATACAGTAGCGAAAATTAAGCGGTAGTAAAACTACCGGTGTTACATGGGGCTTGTCAATGGGTGTTAGGGTTTCACTTTCCACCATCTCTAAAGAGGATTCAAGCTTGGGAACAAGGATTTGAGTCATTAATGGAGTGGTCTTCTATCTTTATTTCAATAGTCTGGTTTGGTTTCTTGTTCTTTATGAGTAACGAAACTCTTTTAGACTAGGGTTAGATGAATCTTGTTTGAATCTCTTATGTAGTTAGTTCTATTACATTAAAGAAAGTTTATTTCATTTCGATTGAGCTTCCAATCTCCATGCTTAATGCTTTTTTAATATTTGGCCACTATTGAATTGATTTGGGGTTTTTCATAATGATGGGGAAATTGGGTGAAGAACTTGAACTGAGATTGGTAGTCGTAATCATGATGAGTATAGGAATATAACTTTGTGATTACGTGTTCTTATGAATCACTATTCTTATTGCTTAACCTAACTATAAATCACCTAAGGGATTAGGGGTTTTAGTTAGAGTAAAGGGTTTATGAGGCAAGGGATTATCCTTAAACTAATTTAGATGATTTGAACTTCAAATTATATGGAATAACTTGTGTTGATTGTAGATTAAATGCATGAGAGTGGATACAAGAGGATACAAGTTGTTTTTTATCAATTTATTACTTGTACAATTCGGTACACTTGCCGAAATCTTAACACTGATTGATCTATATTATTGATCGAGAATGATTGTTATGCTGTGCATGCTAGTAACTATGTTGTATATGATGATGATTATGCTGTATATGTTGATAGTTAATAGTAATTCTGATTATGTTGACAAAATGTTTATTATTGTGAGTGGGGGATATGATGATTAGTTGAATTGTTTATAATAAGCTGATTAGTGCTGAGATGAGATGGTAATAATGGCTGAGATAAGGAGCTGAGGTGCTAAGCAGATGAATAATAATAAACCATCAAGATGCTGAATAATAAATGGTCATATGCATATGCTGTAATCCACCGCTGTACACATAGGCTGTGTACGAGGCCAGGTGCCAGAGTGCGGGCACGGTGCAGTCGATATAGGACACGTCGGTCCGTGAGGATAGCCTGGGCCCACAAGTCTATAGGTGACGAATGGCTAGCTACCATCCTGTCGGGATGTTGGGTAGCCTGGTCATCCTGACGGGATACTGTTGCATCATTGTCCATAGTGTCGCCCCGACACCTGTTCTTATCGAAGAGCAGGGATGCGCTCTTAGGGGTACGATGAGCGGGATAAGAGGATGGACAACTGGCTAGCCTACTCACACGCCGGTGAGAGGTCGTTGTTATCTATAAAGGCAAGGTGGCTAAGGTGGGGCTGCCTTTGTCATATTTTAACTGTGTGGCCACGTAGGCATATAGATTTAAGCTGCATGGATGCGGGTAGCTAAGTGATGATTGAAATTGTTGCCAGGGGATGTATGGACTATTGTTTTACATATTCTATTGTTCTATTTTACTTGTTTTGTGCTTGCCTTTTTATACATGAATTCTAATTCCTGTTTTCCCATTTAATAGTGTGTATAGTGTGTTCTGAATCTCCCGTTCTATTTCTTATTTTGTATATATCTGCCTTCGAATATTAGCAAGTATCAGACGAGTTCAAAAGAAAGATAGATATTGTTGGTCCACAGCCAGTGAGTCAAAGTCAGTATTTAAAGAGCCTCAGTTATTAGACACTCCGTACAGTTAAGGGCCTTAAGGTTAGGTACTTTTGGGTACATTTGTACACATCCGCCTGCTAAAATAAAATAAAATTATTTCCTCTATTATTGTATAAACTAATATATTTAATATATTTGAGAAATTGATTAAGATGTCACACTACTGCTTTCCCTTTATAAGTAGTGAATGATATATACTTTCATGTTGGCAGCAATTTGTATATGGGTTGGAGGTTGAAAAGTAAAGAAGGGAAATAACACAATTGGCAGCTCACCAAGTTATGGTTGAAATATGAGAAATTGCAGATGAGAAGCTTGGTTCCTAACTTGAAATCCATTCTCCCCTCAAGTATTAAGTAAGTGAGTAGTCTTTGTTATCATTTTAAAGTTTTGTTACCACTTGCTTATGCAGATGTAGCATATGTTTTTCCTGTTCTTTTGTAATTTTTTTTTTTGGAGTAAATGTTCTATTGTAATTTTTCTTAGACTGATTTATGTCACTGATTTTTATGTTGGAGAGGTGTTCTTACTACTCCTTCATCACTGGAGATTGATTCTTAGCTAAGAATCTGGTGTTCTCATTTATGATGTAGGACCTAAATGAGTTGGATTTCTGATTTGTGATTCATACATTAGTGCTCATTATTCTTCACTTTCAGTGTGGCTTTGTCTATTTGAAGTCATTGTCTCTTTCAATCATAATGTGAATTAACTGATATAGGATTTATTGATATGATCTAATGTTCAATTTTGCTTTTCATTTTTGTTTTCAAATTGGAGCAAATTACATATATTTTTTGGGAAGTAAATCTAATTACCTTCAAAAGAAATACTGATCAATGTTTATTCTCTTAGATGTTCTCCCTACTAAGATTAAGTTTTAATTTTTAGTGCATTTTCCATATTAAGAATATGTCTAAAAATGAGAAAAATGTGTCTAAAAATGTTTTAACAAATAGAAGGGTTAGATAGAAATCAAACTAGGTATTGTTGTTGAGCTCAAGCAGAGTAACATGAGAGTTGTAGTATTTTGTAAGGATTTAATTGTTTAGTAAATTTGCATAATCAAAATAAATATTTTTGTGACATATCAATCTCAACTTAATAAAGACTATGGCTTCTTGCTTTGCTTATTAAGTAGTCCCTTGGGGAAAAAAACCAAATAAATTCCCCAATTGTTCACTCTACATAATGTAGACATTGTTTAGTATCTGTTGAATATGGCTCATATGATGCAGTATCAAAAAGGCTGGGGGCGGGGGAGCTGAGCTAGCGGAGCGTAGCAAAGCTCCTTTCGCCCCCCAGCCCTAGCGGAGCGTAGCAAAGGCTCGGGGCGCACTGGGGGGTGCGGGGGGCGAAGTCCCTCGCGGTACGGTTCAAGGGTATTGTTGTAATCTGTTGCGTAATATTATATATACTGCTTGTAACACTGAACCCTAAACTTCACTGAGAAATAAAACGGAACTACAGCTGCTCTGTAGTCGCTGACGTAGGCAACCATTGGCCGAATAGCGTGACCAAATATCGTGTCCCTTTTGCGTTTTTTGTTTTCTTATTTCTTCTATATTGTTGCTGTTCTAACAATTGGTATCAGATGACGTTTAACTCGGGTTATGCTTAATATCTTTAGCTTGGTCTGTATTTGTATTCACTCTGCCCTTTATTCAAGTAGTTTTTTCTTGGCGAAATTACCTGAAGCTTACGCTTTTTTTAATCCAATTGTAGATATTATGCCAGTCATACCCCTACTCTTTCTTCTCTTAGCTTTTGTTTGGCAAGCTGCTGTAAGTTTTCGATGAGATCTTTAATTTGAATAATGTCCTAAAAAAATTCAGAATTTATTCGAAAACAAAAATTCGAACATTTTAAATTCGATGTGGCAAGGTTCGACGGGACGGGCAACTTCGGATTATGGCAAAGAAGGGTTAAGGATCTGTTGGCTCAGCAAAGTTTACAGAAGGCGCGGCGTGAGACGAAATCAACAGATTTGGCGGACGTCGATTGGGTCGAGATGAAGGAGAAGGCTACAGGATTGATACATCTATGTGTTTCAGACGAGGTGATGTATCATATCCTGGACCTAACGACTCCGAAGGAGGTTTGGGATAAATTGGAGAGTCAGTATCAGTCAAAGACGCTGATGAACAAACTGATTGCAAAGCAACGACTGTACAACCTTAGGATGCAGGAAGGATCCGATTTGCAACAGCACGTTAATACCTTCAACACCATAATCACAGATCTGGCAAGGCTTGGGGTTAAGGTAGATGATGAAGACAAGGCAACCATTCTTCTGTGCTTGTTACCAGGTTCGTTCGATCACTTAGTGACTACTCTTACCTACGGGAAATACACTATTAGCCTAGATGATATTACTACTGCACTCGTGTCTCATTCTCAAAGGAGACAGAGCGCAGAGGAAGGAAGTCAAGGAGGCGAGGGTTTGTATGTGAAGGGGGTCAAGATCGTGGGCGGAACATGGGTAAAGGAGGTTCTGGAAAGAAGAGATATAAATCCAAGAACAAGAAAGCAGAGTGTTACATTTGCAAACAGACTGGGCATTGGAAGCGGGACTGTCCAAACAGAAAGCGGGGCTCATCCAGTTTTGCAAATGTGGTCCAAACCGATGATTCTGGCAGTGAAAGAGATATGCTTTATGCTTCGTGATGAAGTGCACAGAGGCGTGGATTCTTGATTCTGGTTGTTCTTACCACATGACGCCGCACCGGGAATGGTTCACTACATTCAGGTCAGGCAATTTTAGGTTTGTTTATTTGGGTAATGATAAAGCTTGTGCTATCCAAGGAATGGGACAAATCAAAATTGCTATGGATGATGGTGGCATGCGAATGTTGAATGATGTCAGATATATTCCAGAATTGAAAAAGAATCTGATTTCCTTAGGTACTCTACAGGCAAATGGTTTTCCTACATGTCTGATGGAGATAAGGACATCATGAAGGTCAGCAAGGGTGCCTTGACAGTGATGAGAGCAAAGAGGACTGCAGGTAACATCTATAAACTGTTGGGCGCTACAGTTGTAGGTGATGTTGCGTCAGTTGAGTGAGATAACGATGCAACTAAGCTCTGGCATATGCGTCTGGGTCATCTCAGTGAGTGTGGGATGATGGAACTTTATAAGAGAAATCTGTTGAAAGGCGTTCGCACTTGCAAGATGGATCTGTGCGAGTATTGTGTACTCGGGAAACAATGTTGTGTTCCGTTCCAGACCGGGAAGCACAAAACAGAGGGAATCCTAGACTATGTCCATTCGGATGTGTGGGGCCTACCAAACAGCCCTCCATGGGTGGTTCCAGGTATTTTGTGACTTTTATTGATGATTTTTCTCGTAAGGTTTGGGTGTATTTTTTGCAGCATAAATCTGAAGTCTTTACGAAGTTCAAGTTGTGAAAAGCTAAAATAGAGAATCAAACGGGCAGAAAAATCAAGTATTTGCGGTCAGATAATGGGACAGAGTACACTAATTCGAATTTCAAGAAATTCTGTGAAGAACATGGTATTCAGAGGCATTTTCCAGTTCGCAAGACACCACAGCAAAATGGTGTGGCAGAGGGAATGAACAGGTCTCTAACTGAAAGGGCAAGATGTCTCCGGTTGAATGCTGGATTGTCAAAAGGTTTCTGGGCAGAGGAAATTAACATGGCATGCTATCTCCACAACAGGTCACCGCGAGCTTCTCTGGAGGGGAAAGTTGCAGAGGAGGTATGGACAGGCAATCCCATTGATCTTACCAATTTAAGGATTTTTGGGTGTCCAGCTTATGTGTATATATCCAGTGAAGATCGATCCAAACTTGATCCAAATTCGAAGAAGTGTGTCTTCGTAGGATACTCAAAAGGTGTAAAGGGGTTCAAGTTATGGGATCCAGTTTCAAAGAAGGTGGTTACCAGTAGAGATGTTGTTTTTGATGAGCAGTTCATGTTGAAGAAGTCAGTTGCAACAGATGTGACAGTCTCTAAAGGGGAAACTTCCAACAATGAGGTGTTTCAGGTGCATATTAAGCCGTCCCCAGTGAGCAATATGCAGATAGAACCAGAAACACTAGACGAATCAGGCTCTCCCACTGAGCCATACCATGGACCTGAAGATTCAGGTGAAGTACATGACTATTCTCTGATACATGATAGAGAGAGACGGCAGATCAAGCCACCAGAGAGATATGGGTTTGAAGACTTGGCAGCATATGCACTTCTTACTAGTTCTGGAGATCCGTCCACTTTTTGAGAGGCTATAGCTAGCCAGGAGAAAGATAAGTGGATGGGTGCTATGGTGGAGGAAATGGAGTCCTTGCAGAAAAATGAGACATGGGAGCTTGTTCAGCTTCCTAAGGGCAAAAGGGCTATCGGTTGCAAGTGGGTGTACAAGCGAAAACCAGCAGTAACAGAAAAAGAAGGGGAAAAGTTCAAGGCTCGTCTTGTAGCAAAGGGGTACTCACAACAGAAGGGGATTGACTATGATGAGATTTTCTCTCCGGTCGTCAGACATACCTCTATCAGGGCAGTGTTAGCCTTGGTAGCCAGTCGAGACATGCATTTAGAGCAGATGGATGTGAAGACAACATTTCTTCACGGTAATCTAGATGAGCAAATTTACATGCAGCAGCCAGAGGGTTTCAGCGACACTGGCAAGGGCAGACTTGTTTGCAAATTGAAGAGGTCTTTGTATGGTTTAAAGCAGTCTCCAAGGCAGTGGTACAAGCGCTTTGATTCATACATGCTTCAGATTGGCTACAGAAGGTGTGAGTATGATTGTTGTGTTTATGTTAGGAGCCTTGATGATGGCTCTTTTATTTTCCTGTTACTGTATGTGGATGATATGTTGATCGCTGCTAATCATCTACATGATGTAAATGATCTGAAAATCATGTTGGGTAAGGAGTTTGACATGAAGGACTTAGGGGCTGCTAAGAAGATTCTTGGGATGGAAATTCACAGGGTAGGAGTGCTAGAAAATTATGGCTCTCTCAAAAAAGCTATGTTGAAAAGGTGCTAGACAGATTTGACATGAGTAATTCGAAGGCTGTGAGTACTCCATTGGCGAATCACTTTAAGCTCTCGTTGGATCAGTGTCCAAAGACAGATGCAGAAGTTGAGTATATGTCAAAGGTTCCTTATGCCAGTGTTGTTGGTTGTTTAATGTATGCTATGGTCTACACAAGGCCGAATTTGGCACAAGTTGTAAGTCAAGTTTGCAAGTTTATGTCCAAACCAGGGAAGCATCATTGGGAAGCAATCAAGTGGATTTTGAGGTACTTAAGAGGTACAACAAGTCATGGTATCGTGTTTGGCAGTGAAAAGGGTGATCCTACAGTTGTAGGATATGTTGATTCAGACTATGCGGGTGATATGGATGATAGGAGGTCTACAATGGGATATGTCTGAACGTGAACACAAGAAGGGGGGTTGAATTGTGTTCAAAAAATTTTCTCAAACTTTTCGTTAAAAGCACTAAGAACACAGATTTTTCAAAACTGTTTGTTTATCGGACGCTGAGAAACTAACCGGATGATGAGAGACCAACCGGATGCAGGAAATAAAACCGTTTATGAAAACTTGTTTTACTGAGCAAGGTAAAGATAAATGTAAAGCAGTAAAGTAAGAGACACAGAGATTTATACTAGTTTACCACCAACTGGTAGCTACGTCTAGTCCCTTCGATCCTGAAGGATTTTTCACTATAATCAACTGATTACAATTTTCCTCAAGAGTATTCTACTGTCACAAACTTGACAATACTCTCAACTTCTCAAAACGACTCATTACGATCGAGCCTTTGAGAAACAAAGCCTTAACTAGGCCAAATACTGTTTACAAAAGAGAATATTCTTATGAATACAATCAAAATAACTCTCACAGAGACAATGAAAAGATTAAGCTCAAAACAGAGTAGCTTTCTAAAAGAAAGTATAAGACGCTGAGTTCAGTTCTTTGTAGACCAGAGACTTGGCATGAAACTTGATTGCTCACTCAGAGTGATGATGCTTCCAAAATAAAGTTTCTTTCTTTCTTAGAATTTTGTTCTAGCAATTTCAGTCTTAGTTCTGGTCTTGCCTTAGTTCTTGCCACATTCTTCAATGAATACCTTGGGGTATTTATAGGAGACTTCAGAGATATTATCGTTTGCAGTAAAAGAATAGCTCCTTTCCATTGAGTGGGGTAATTTGAAATGTAGTCATTTTCTTCCTTTCCAGAGAATGTCAGAATAGTACACATTACCGTTTTCGTACTATCTGCTATTTGCAATTGCCTTGTACGATTTTTGTCTTATGCTAAAGGTGTTACCTTTGCTTCCTCGTACATCAAACTGAGCGCACAAAATCAAATTCGAATTCCGTTCCAAAACATTATGAGGTTAAGAGCAAAAACGTGGTCATCACGTGCTTTATTAAAGAGATTAGACGCTCGCTCAGAATAAAGGAAGGACGCTTGCAGCAATTGAGTATTCCACGTGTCAAAGAGTAACACTACCGAACGCTCGCTGTTAGCAAGACGCTAGAGTGAGTTCGGACGCTGACATCAGTGGAGTGTATTCAATTCTCTTGTAAAATTTCTTCTTCTTTCTTGAGTGTTTTGTACAAATATATGGAGCTTTGATACCTGTACACTCAAAGATATGTTAGAAGATAAATTGTTCTCTTGAAAATACTTTGTTATCATCAAAATTAATGAGGGTCTAAACTTCTCAATCGTTTAGGTTCCAACAATCTCCCCCTTTTTGATGATGACAAATATCCAAGGTTGATGAACAATTTAATTTCAAAATAATATCAAGGGTCTCCCCCTGAATTCAACAATTTAGATATATATGAACAATTCATGTATTAGAGCAATTATTGATAAACAAATTCATTTGTGTGATCGCAAAAATACGTAGATATATCAGAGCATATATTCATTTAACAAAGTGAGATCGGATGCTGATTTCATTTTATCAAAAAGATTTTCATTGTACCAAAGTTATTGATTATTATCAGAGTACTGGATCAATGAATATCAAAGCATTATAGGTATTAGAGCAATAAATAACCAACGCAAATGCTATGTATGAAATGCTATGCGTGATACTTCAGTTTCAGCGTATCCATCGGACTTTGAACATTGGACGGTGAATTAGTCAATCAGACTTTCACGTGTTCATCAAACCTTTCTTTTACTCCCCCTTTTGTCATCAGACAAAAAGAGTGTAAAGCACATCATAGTCAAAATAAGACTTAGAAAAATTTGAATATAAGTCAGATAGAGATATGTAAACAGATAATCAGAGCAAAAGTGTGTATATATATATAAGAGTACCAAAAAAAACTTTATATCACACACAAAAAATATTCAAGGATTTGGTGGAGGTGGTGGAGGAATGTTCAGACGGTCATAGAGTAATTTCAAAGCATTCTCCAACTGAGCAACCTTCAGGTTTGTGGCCTTCATTTCTTCAAACTCTTCTTTAGGAATCGTGACCATCTCAATTGCAGGAGTAGAAGTAGAAGTGGAAGGTCCAGCTTCTGATACTGGTGCAGGTTTCATCTTCTGATGCTCTGCTAGCACCAAATTAGACAGTTGCAGTCTCAGTTCCTTCTTCTGGTGAGCTCTTTGGAGGAATGCATCATTTGGTATAAACTATTTGATGAGATTTCCAAGTTTTCTCTGCTCAGATTCTACCTGAATTTCCCTTCTTTTCTTCACATCTTCTGGATATAGCAAATCCATAAAGATAATGTCTCTGTGCAGAAATACATCAGCAGTAAAAGAATCAAACTTGTTTCCAGCATCTGCTCCCCATATTCTTCTGATAAAGACGCTCAATGCTCCAAAAGCAAAAGAGAGTCCTTCATTTTCTGCCAGGTATACTCTTCGCAGATTTTCCCTGTCATCTTCTACAAGCACCAGGGGGACAAGGCATGGCAACATGGCTTTGTCTTTCCAAGACTCAGACCATTGATTCCAGATAAATCCAATGTCAAAATGCTTTGTCACAGCAGCCCATTCGACATATATCTTCATGCAGTCAAGAGACCTGATCACTGAACACCTGAACGTATCATCAAAATATGCAGTTCCAAGATTGGTATCAGTAACTTTTCTGATAGTGCCAACTGTGGGAATTGTGGCTTTCTCAGCATTGCAACAATTTGAGGAGCCAGTTCTCCATTCATCTTCCTTTAGAGAACTGAGGTAAAACCTTCTGGCATGATCTTCAGTAATCTTGTCAATCGGAAGCTCAGAGAATTGTTTAAGATTAAACTTCTGAGGAGCCTTCTCATACTCTATGAGTCCGATCTTGCTGTATGGTAACTTGCCAGGAGCAGGTTCTTTCCTCTTCCCAGGGATAGACCAAGGTAGCCACCTTTGTCTATCTGGAACAATCTTTACGGATACAGAAGAAGGATCTCTGAACTGTCTAATAACTTCGAGTTTCTTCATTTCAAGACAGTGTCCCATGAAGGCAGCTTCTTCATCCGTAATCCACCTTCCACACTCTTCCAATGTGAGAGGTTCAATCTGAGGCAGGAACTTAGGAAGGTCAACAGAGAAAGGAATTGCTCTGCTACCTGGTTCCGGTCTTAATCTCCCTTTGAATGACATCTCAAAATGGTCTTCTCCATCCTTGAAGGCAGTATTCATTGGAGAGGCAATCTCCAGTCTGGCAACTCCAAAGGTGAAGGTTTTCAAATGCCAAGTAGAAGGACGATTGTAGATGCTATGGTATGACTCATACTTAACAAACCGAGGTTTGTTAATGCGTGAGACATTCTTCCTTCCACTGAAATCTGTAGGTTTGTAGGTGAGGGTGAGTGGAGTGGGAGTGGTTTTAGTGATTGTATAGATTCTAGGTGTGTAGGGTTTGAATGGATTGATGGGAGGTACTTTGAATAACAGGTTGGAGGGATAAGAGTGAAGTTTGGAAATGTATATAGTAAGTGAGGTATCTGAGGAGATTTGTGGTAGGTCTAAGTTGAGTGTATTGGATTATGTTTGGGTCGGTTTTGTGGGGATAAGGGTAGAGGTTTGTTGTGGGCTTATTCTGGTTTTCTTGGTTTGTGTTTGGGTTTGTGGTTGTGAAACAGACAATGGAGGTGCTGGAATAACACCATGAGAATCAAAAATAGATACTGACTCATCAACAGTAAAGTCAAGTACCTTTAGGTTATGCTCAGAAGACCTAACCAACCTTCTCTTTGTTCCTTTAGAGGCAACAACAGTAGGAGGTGGAGGAGGAACTTGCTTCCCTTGATCAGACACTGAAACATCTTTTCAACTGTTGACTTCTTCTTCTTCTTCTCCAAGATCTTCTTGATGGGGATTATGTCCTCATCTTCTGGTTCATCAACAGTAGGTGCAGGAGCCACCTTCTGTTTCATTCTTCTTGTCTCCCTTATAGGAGATTCAGCAGGTCTCTTCACACCAGCCATTGAGCTTCTGGTGATTTTCTTTTCACCTTCACCAACATTCGCAACAGTTTCTCCTTCTTATTGCTCTAGTTTCACCTTCTTAATCATAGTACCAGTTATCAATTGCATTCTGACCAGGCTGTTGACTCCAAAAACCTCAGGACGAACAACAGCACCAACACCAAAGTATTTATCTCTTTCTTCTTTGCTTGTCATTCACCAAGCTTTCTCACAATGCCATCTTTTATCATCATTATGGAAAGAAGAACTCCATAAGGGATAACCTTGACAATATTCTTTTTATCAACGCTTTTCCTTGAGAAGACAAGAGCATTAACAAGATTATTGATAATCAGCCTTGGCAGGTTGATTTTCTTTCCATCCATATAGTTTCTCATAATGAACTTTTGCTCATAGTTCACTATGTCGCTTGAACCAGCCTTTAGAATCACGCTCTTAGCGATGATTTTGTGCAATACTCTGAGTGGCTTTTCAAATCTTTGGCAGTGGGAGTTTTGTTGTTCTTTCTCAACTCACGATAATTTTCGAACAGAGCTTCGTTGACGTTTTCCAAACCTCTGTAAGCGTCAACCCAGTTAGCATGGTGACTGATTCCTTCACAAGGGCACTTGATGGTCTGAGCGATATAGTTTATAGTGAAACGTAACTTGAAACCTCTGATATGTCCTTCAATAATTTCACCCGGAAGTAGATAAGTGTTCCCCCAGAATTCCTTTATAGCATAGCTCAACACATCAACTGGTTCCCAGATAAAATAATTTTTCCAACCCAGTTTCTTCAAACCTTCTTCAAAATCAAAACCATAGAGCTTGAAATTCTCAAAATCAATTCTGTTTTCATTCATAAGTTTTGCTTCTGAGAAGACATCGTAGGTAGCAGTATATTGTCCAACCTTTCTATCGGCCATGGTAGCAGTTGCAGAGTGGGTAATGGAGATTTTAGAGTTTGAGTCACAGAGAGAGAGAGAGAGAGAGAAAACAATTTTTGCAAGTAGAAACAGAGTGAAGTGATGGAGCGAAAGATGTGGAGTAGTGATAGAAAATGGTACAGTCCTTTTTCAAAAACCGCTTCGCATTTCCAAAAAAAAAATTAAATCAAAAAGAAAAGAAAATGAAGATTCCCCTTTTCATTAAATGAAGACGCCAAAAGAAAAGTAAAATTAAGTAAAAAGATTTTATTGAAAAACATAAATAATCATGACTCAGTGAGATGTGATGAGACGCTTAAGTCCTTTACACGTGTGACATGCGTGTGTGCGCTCGGATGCACGCAACCGATTCACCAGACGCTGAGTTATGATGCACATGACAAATAAAATGCTTACACGTATACATGCTTATGTCATACCAGATGCTGAGATAATGCATATCATCTGACGCTGAGATTAATCATTCTTCTATAAGATGAAAATTTAAATTTCTTCTTATAAAATTGAATCTATCTTCAGCAAGGGGTTTTGTAAATATGCAGCCCACTGATGATCAGTGTCTACAAATTTTATTTCGAGAATACCCTTCTGAACATAGTCTCTTATAAAATGATGCTTAATCTCAATGTGCTTAGCTCGTGAATGCAATATGGGATTTTTAGTAATACAGATTGCAGAGGTATTATCACAAAAGATAGGAATGTTACTCTCTTTTATCAGATAATCTTCAAGTTGATATTTCATCCACAGAAGTTGAGAGCTGCAACTTGCTGCTGAAATATATTCAGCTTCTGTTGTTGAGAGTGCAATCGTGTTTTGCCTTTTGCTTGACCAAGACACAAGATTTTCTCCAAGGAATTGGCAGCCTCCACTTGTGCTTTTTCTTTCAATTCGGTCTCCAGCAAAGTCAACATCACAGAAACCTACTAACTTGTAATCTTTTGATTTCTTATAAAGAAAACCAAGATTAGTAGATCCTTGCAAATATCTAAAAATTCTTTTAACAGCACTCAAGTGTGATTCTCTACGATCTGATTGAAATCTAGCACACAGACAGACGCTGAACATAATATCAGGTCTTAAAGCTGTAAGATAAAGTAGAGACCCAATCATACCTCTGTACATTTTCTGATCTACCTTTTTATCAGTTTCATCTTTACCAAGAATGCACGTGGGATGCATAGGAGTGCACATAGGTTTGCAATCCACCATTTTGAATTTCTTTAGCAATTCCTTGATATATTTGCTTTGATGTATATAGATACCATCATTGCATTGTTTGATTTGAATTCCAAGGAAGAACTTTAGTTCACCCATCATGCTCATCTCGAATTCAGCCTGCATTAGCTTAGAAAATTCTTTGCAAATGCTTTCATTAGTAGCTCCAAAAATAATGTCATCAACATATATTTGAACAATTATAAAATGTTTGTTTGATGTTTTTCTAAAAAGAGTAGTCTCTGGTAAAACCATTTTCATCAAAAATGTACTCAGTCTTTCATACCAAGCTCTGGGAGCTTGCTTAAGACCGTACATGGACTTTTTAAGCTTGAAGACATGTTCTGGAAATTCAATGTCTTCGAATCCAGGAGGTTGCTTTACAAAGACTTCCTCAGTTATAAAACCATTCAAAAATGCACTTTTCACATCCATTTGATAAAGAATTATATCATGGTGTGCAGCAAATAAAAGTAAAATGCGTATAACTTCTAACCTTGCAACAGGTGCAAATGTTTCAGTAAAATCAATACCTTCTTCCTGTGAGTAACCTTGAGCAACCAATCTTGCCTTGTTTCTCACAACCTTTCCATCTTCATCAATCTTGTTTCTAAATACCCATTTAGTACCAATAGCTTGCTTATCTTCTGGTAGAGTAACTAGCTTCCATACATCATTTCTTTGGAACTGATTCAACTCTTCTTGCATGGCCAGAATCCAACCTTCATCTTCCAATGCTTGATCAATCGTTTTAGGTTCCATTTCTGAAAGTAGTGCCATATCTGCATGCTCTTTAAAAGAGGATCTGGTTCTTACTCTATCTCCAGGTTCTCCTATGATTTGATCTTTAGGATGATTGGTTTTGTACTTCCAGCTCTTTCTGGCTTCAGCTTCCGAAGATTCTTGCGTCTAGTTACCATCGGACGATGAAGATGTAGGTTCACTATTTGTAGTATCACCTATATTCTGAAAATAATTCATCTAGCTCTGACATGGCTGTGTCAGGCTTCTTGTCATCAAATTTGACATGAATGGATTCTTCCACTGTCATAGTTTCTTTATTGTATATTCTAAAAGCTTTAGATTTTTCAGAATATCTCAAAAAGATTCCTTTGTCAGCTTTTGAATCAAACTTACTAAGCTGATCCTTAGTAATCAAAATATAACAAGTACAACCAAATGAATGAAAATATGATATGTTTGGTTTTCTACCTTTCCACAGTTCATATGGAGTCTTCTTCAAAATAGGTCTAATAAGAATTCTATTTTGAATGTAACAAGCTGTGTTTATTGCTTCTGCCCAAAAATGTTTTGCAAATTGATCATGGTCCTGGCCATTTCTTGGAGGGACCTATTTTTCCTTTCTACAACACCATTTTGTTGAGGTGTTCTTGGAGAGGAGAAATTGTGGGAGATGTCATTATCATCACAAAATTTTTGAAAGCTTTCATTTTCAAATTCTCCCCCATGATCACTTCTAATAGATGAAATACAAATTCCTTTTTCATTTTGAACTGTTTTGCAGAATACAGTAAATACCTTGTATGACTCATCTTTGTGAGCAAGGAATCTAACCCATGTCCATCTAGTAAAATCAACAACAATGAATAACCTATATTTCTTTCCAGTTAAAGAGGCTGTCTTTGTTGGACCAAAAAGATCAAGATGCAAAAGCTCAAGTGGTCTAGAGGGTGAAACAACATTTTTTGAATGAAAAGAAGTTTTAACTTGTTTTCTTCTTTGACATGCCTCACAGAGAGCATCAGATTGATACTTAAGATTTGGTAAGCTTCTGACAAGACTGTGCTTGTTTAATTTTGAGATTAGTTTGAAATTGGCATGACCCAATTTCTTGTGCCAAATCCATTGTTCTTCGTCAACAGACATGAGATACTTGACATCTTGTTTTGCAAGTTCAGAGAGATCAATTTTGTAAATATTTGTTTCCTCTTAGCAGTGAAGAAAATAGAGTCGTCTTTCTTGCTTTTTACTAGACATCCAGTTTCTGTAAAAATGACTTCATAACCATTGTCACATAATTGACTTATGCTCAATAAGTTATGTTTAAGTCCTTCAACATAAAGTACATTATCAATAGAGGGAAGAAAGCATTTACCAATGCGACTAATTCTAACTATTTTACCTTTCTGGTTTCCTCCGAAACCAACGAATCCAGCTTCTTTAGCCTTAGTTCTTGGAACATATGCTTTTCTCCCGTCATGTGACACGAGCATCCACTGTCTAAGTACCAAGATAGGTGTGTTGACTTTGTTGCTAAGCATGTCTGCAACATAGACTATTTTATCTTTAGGTACCCATATCTTTTTGGGTCCTTTCTTGTTAGTTCTTGAAGGAAGCTTATTCTTCACAGTTTTAAAAACAGTACATGCACTTTTCAAATGACCAGGTTTGTTGCAGTAAGTACAATGCAAACATTTACTATGATTATTGGATTTATCAGATGCTGAATCATTTTCTAAAGGAGGTTCATCTAATATATAACCAAAACCATGAGTTGTCGTTTTACTCACACCCCAAATCATTGAAGCTTGCTTGCTTCGGGTTACACTCTCTGCAAGAAACTTTTGAAATGCATATTCATAATCATTTGATTTGCATTTAAGGTTGCCTGTAACTTTAGAGCTTTCAGCTTGAGAGCTCTCAGCTTCTGGTAGCTTGTTAGCGGCCAGACGCTGGTTATCCATCAGATGCTGATTTTCAGTTATCAGCTTCTGGTTCTTTTTATTGAGTACATATTTTTCTTTATTTAAAGCTTGAAAGTCTTATGATAATTTTGAAAATTTCTTTTTCAAATTCTTATACTCAACAGGGATAGTGGCAGAGTCCTTAAGAAGATCATCGAATGCAAGTTGAAGTTCAGAGTAGGAATCATATACTATTACCTCTTCAACTTCTTCTTCTGAGTCAAGATCAGTGTCTACCATGAGAGCGAGATTTGCTTCTTCTTTATTATCTTCCTCAGACGAGGATAAGTCTAGATCTTCCCATGTAGCCATGAGGCTCTTCTTCTTTTTCTTGAAAGAACTTCTTGTGGGCTTCTCCTTAAGATTAGGACATTCGGACTTGAAATGTCCAGGCTTCTTACATTCATAGCAAATGACTTGGGCTATGTCCTTGTATTTGCTTTCCTTCTTGTCCTTAGTATCTTTCTTCTGAAACATCCTCCTGAAGTTTCTCTTCTTCCACATTCTTTGTATCTTCTTGGATATAAAACGCGAGCTCATCTTCTGATGTGTCAACATCTCCTTCTGAAGCTTCATCTTCTGATTCTTCTTCTTCAGCCTGAAAGGCTTTGGAAGAACTGGCTTTATGTTGAGCGACTTTCAAAGCAATAGACTTGCCTTTTTTGACAGGTTCTTCTTCATTTAGCTTAAGTTCAAGTGCTTTCAACGAACTCATAAGATCTTCAAGTCGTAGGACATTTAGATCTTTTGCTTCTTGAATGGCAGTGACCTTGGGTCTCCACTACTTAGTCAAGCTTCTCAAGATCTTTCTAACATGGTCAGGTGTAGTGTAACTTTTTCCAAGGGCCTGTAACCCATGAACAAGTGTTTGGAATCTTCCAAACATAGTTTCAATGTTTTCACTATCTTCCATTTTGAACAACTCATATTGACGAACCAACATGCTAGCTTTGGTTTCTCTTACTTGGGCAGAACCTTCGTAAGATAGAACAAGTGAGTCCCAGATTTCTTTGGTAGTATCAAATTTGCCACATTTATCATATTCTTTTTCTGTCATAGCACAGATAAGAATGAATCTAGTTTTTTGATTGGTTTGATATCTCTTTTTCTGCTCATCATTCCAATCTTCTCTGGCTATAGCAACACCACGAGCATTAGTGGGAGGAATGTAACCACTTTGAACTATATCCCACAACTCAAGTTGTTGTGTCTCAAAGAAAGCTTTTATCTTATCTTTCCAGTAATCAAATTTTTCTCCATTGAATAGAGGAGGACGGTTCATATGACCACCTTCAGTAGACATGTTCACAGTATAGGATCTTTTCTCTTAACACTGTTAAGTGCTCAACCAAGAGGCCGAGCTCTGGTATCAACTGAACGTGAACACAAGAAGGGGGGTTGAATTATGTTCAAAAACTTTTCTCAAACTTTTCGTTAAAAGCACTAAGAACACAGATTTTTCAAAACTGTTTGTTTATCGGATGCTGAGAAACTAACCGGATGATGAGAGACTAACCGGATGCAGGAAATAAAACCGTTTATGAAAACTTGTTTTACTGATTAAGGTAAAGATAAATGTAAAGCAGTAAAGTAAGAGACACAGAGATTTATACTAGTTCACCACCAACTGGTAGCTACGTCTAGTCCCTTCGATCCTGAAGGATTTTTCAATATAATCAACTGATTATAATTTTCCTCAAGAGTATTCTACTGTGACAAACTTGACAATACTCTCAACTTCTCAAAACGACTCAGTACGATCGAGCCTTTGAGAAACAAAGCCTGAACTAGGCCAAATACTGTTTACAAAAGAGAATATTCTTTTGAATACAATCAAAATAACTCTCACAGAGAGGATGAAAAGATTAAGCTCAAAACAGAGTAGCTTTCTAAAAGAAAGTATAAGACGCTGAGTTCAGTTTTTTGTAGACCAGAGACTTCGCACGAAACTTGATTGCTCACTCAGAGTGATGATGCTTCCAAAATAAAGTTTCTTTCTTTCTCAGAATTTTGTTCTAACAATTTCAGTCTTAGTTCTGGTCTTGCCTTAGTTCTTGCCACATTCTTCAATGAATACCTTGGGGTATTTATAGGAGACTTCAGAGATATTACCGTTTGCAGTAAAAGAATAGCTCCTTTCCATTGAGTGGAGTAATTTGAAATGTAGTCCTTTTCTTCCTTTCCAGAGAATGTCAAAATAGTACACATTACCGTTTTCGTACTATCTGCTATTTGCAATTGCCTTGTACGATTTTTTGTCTTATGCTAAAGGTGTCACATTTGCTTCCTCGTACATCAAAATGAGCGCACAAAATCAAATTCGAATTCCGTTCCAGAACATTCTGAGGTTAAGAGCAAAAAGTGATCATCACGTGATTCATTAAAGAGATCAGACGCTCGCTCAGAACAAAGAACGGACGCTCGCAGCAATTGAGTATTCCACGTGTCAAAGAGTAACACTACCGGACGCTCGCTGTTAGCAAGACACTGGAGTGAGTTCGGACGCTGACATCAGTGGAGTGTATTCAATTCTCTTGTAAAATTTCTTCTTCTTTCTTGAGTGTTTTGTACAAATATATGAAGCTTTGATACCTGTACACTCAAAGATATGTTAGAAGATAAATTGTTCTCTTGAAAATACTTTGTTATCATCAAAATTAATGAGGGTCTAAACTTCTCAATCATTTAGGTTCCAACAATCTCCCCCTTTTTGATGATGACAAATATCCAAGGTTGATGAACAATTTAATTTCAAAATAATATCAAGGGTCTCCCCCTGAATTCAACAATTTAGATATATATGAACAATTCATGTATTAGAGCGATTATTGATAAACAAATTCATTTGTGTGATCGCAAAAATACGTCGATATATCAGAGCATATATTCATTTAACAAAGTGAGATCGGATGCTGATTTCATTTTATCAAAAAGATTTTCATTGTACCAAAGTTATTGATTATTATCAGAGTACTGGATCAATGAATATCAAAGCATTATAGGTATTAAAGCAATAAATAACCAACACAAATGCTATGTATGAAATGCTATGCGCGATACTTCAGTTTCAGCGTATCCATCGGACTTTGAACATTGGACGGTGAATTAGTCAATCAGACTTTCACGTGTTCATCAAACCTTTCTTTTACTCCCCATTTTGTCATTAGACAAAAAGAGTGTAAAGCACATCATAGTCAAAATAAGACTTAGAAAAATTTGAATATAAGTCAGATAGAGATATGTAAACAGATAATCAGAGCAAAAGTGTGTATATATATATATATAAGAGTACCAAAAAAACTTTATATCACACACAAAAAATATTCAAGGATTTGGTGGAGGTGGTGGAGGAATGTTCAGATGTTCATAGAGTAATTTCAAAGCATTCTCCAACTGAGCAACCTTCAGGTTTGTGGCCTTCATTTCTTCAAACTCTTCTTTAGGAATCGTGACCATCTCAACTGCAGGAGTAGAAGTAGAAGTGGAAGGTCCAGCTTCTGATACTGGTGCAGGTTTCATCTTCTGATGCTGTTGCATAATATTATATATACTGCTTGTAACACTGAACCCTAAACTTCACTGAGAAATAAAACGGAACTACAGCTGCTCTGTAGTCGCTGATGTAGGCAACCATTGGCCGAACAGTGTGACCAAATATCGTGTCCCTTTTGCGTTTTTTGTTTCCTTATTTCTTCTATACTGTTGCTGTTCTAACAGTATCTAATAAATCCATTTGTAAGGTTATTTGATTGTTTCTTCCTTTTATATAGCATCTCCATCTACTACATTTGTTGAGGTCTTCAAAGAAATTACTAAGCAAGAAGCCGCAGCTCATGGCAGTGTTACCATCAGAGCTTATCAGAAGAGTTATAGTTAAATGCAACTTATCTCATTGGCATAGAAGACCCGATATCTAATCTCTTGTGTGGAAGTGGTGTGAAAGAAGTTAGTTACACCTTGGATTTCCCGTACTATTCTCTTTGTAAGATGAAATAACACGTTATTAGTTAGCATTTGACCAATATGATGAACAGGAGTTCCCATGGACTTGATCTATAAAGACAATTATGCTAATGTTAGTTCAAAAAGCTTTAAATTTTGGATGGTGAAAGGGATGAGATATACTTGGTCTATTTATTTATTGGAATGATTTTAAAGAGCTTAAGAACAGAATCACTAATTTTTTCCTTAACTTTTAGTTTTGAATCCAAGTCTATATCATATACTCTTAGTCTTGGTTACACCTCTGCCATGCCAATATCGGCTTCAATATCTTTTTAATAAAGTTGAATATGGATTGTTGTAGCATGTTTAAACTTTAACTTTTGGCATAATGGTAGATAATCATTACTATTATTTGTGCACATTGTTTTGTAGCGTCCTGATTCAACAATTGATCTTTCCATACGGTGTTAGGCTCTTTTTTCAATTACCATATTACATCGACGGCTATAGATCATAATGCTTTGGATCATTGATGTTGTACAATTCATTTGATGAATTTCATGCTTAATTCACAATTATTTCTTGCTTTTTGATGCGAAAGAATTCACCATTAATTTCTTGCTTTTTGTTTCACATCAAATGGTTCCATTACTTCTTGCTAATGGATGCTATAGAATGTCTATCCTGGCCTATAAATAATTCTATGTCACGCCGCGTGCGTATGCACGGGTACGTTACTAGTTGTCTTGAAAAAAAATACGAGTGCGCTTTGACTATCGAAGGAAATGAAGAAGATCAACTATTAATTAAGAAGCCAATTAATAAGAGACTGAACATACAAAAAGGGATTTTTTTTTTCTCATCAATGACATTTTCTTGAGGTGTTACCCAGTGGAATAAAGACAGTTACAAACCAATAGCATACACAAGTTCTGTTCTGAGGCAAAACAAGAGTGCATATATAAATTCCATAAAAGTTAGACTCCAAGATCTTCAAAGAACATTAAGATTTGAAAGACTTCAAATTTTAGAACCCAATAAAGAGGTAAAAGAAACACACAAAGAACAAAATTCCATATTAAGCACCACTGTGTGAGGCACTCAAAGAGTCAAAGGTAAAAAGACAATGAAATGCAGATATTTACGCAGAAGACAAAAGAAATATAAAAAAGATTAGTGATGACAAGAAAGGTTAAAAAGTTTTGTCAAAAAAAAAAAAGAAAGGTTAAAAAGTGCATACACAATGTAAATTTTGACGGTCATTGATGATGATGATGATGATGGCGCTCCAAGTTCTATGCGCTTCTCTTCCATCTTTCTCTCTTGTTAGTATATTCTTTCTTGGCTAAACGAAACGAAGTATGAACAGTTTAATTTGAAGATTCTGAAATAGAGGGGGAAGCACAGTTCTTATATTTATAGTTGCAGCACTTGCACATGAGATTCAATTCAAGTTTATAATTAGCCAAATGATAAAACAAACAAATAAATATGTTATTTTACTCATAGATTATATATTTTTAAAAAATAACGTGCTTTAGGTTGAAAGGAAAAAATATATATTTTTAAAACAAAACAAAACAAAACTTACAGGATAATTATTTGGGCTACAGAGACTTTTTCTTAATGCAAGTATTTTACAGAATTTGAACAGAATCTAGAATTTTATAGAATTTTATAGACTTTTTCTTAATGAAAGGGATTTTGAAAATTTTGAGGTGCGAAAATTAATTTTAACTTCTAAGATAAGTTATTGGTTACAATATTTGCTCATACGATTTTTCTTTAAAGCAAAAAATTGACATGCAAAAACATCACAATAAGGAGAGAGATCTCAACTATATATGTTGTACCTAAAACCTTATCCATCATTTTGCAGCACACCAAAATATAATTGAAAATTAAAAATAAAGAATACAAAACTCACGGGGGACATAAACCAAAATCCATGGAAGAAAAAATCATTTAAAGCGATAATTAGATAGACCATATATATCTATCGCGATAAAAGTCTAGACTAATGAATCGAGGAATGAGATCCCCATAAGAATTACACTGTGAACTAACACCAAAAGTGGCTAATTTATCTACGCAATGATTCCCTTCTCTGTAAATATGAGAAATTCTAAAACACATACTACTAGTTAAAAGAATGCAGTTCTTCCATCTAGTCCTCAGCTTCCAAAGAACCAAATCCGGAGAGGAAAAAGCCAAGACCACCAAGTTTGAATCGCACTCTAACCAAAGATTAGTCCAACCTCTTTGATGAGCAACCTCTATAGCAGACATTGCAGCAAGCAACTCAACACGAAAGGAATATGAAATGCCATAGTACGATGCAAAACATCCTAGAATAACAACACTATTATCTCTAAAGAAACCTCCACCACCTGCCTGGCAAGGGGAACCTTAGCAGCCTCATCATTGTTATATTTGATCCAATCAAGGCGGAGTCAATCATAACATCACTAGTTACATCAAATAGCATGAGAATTCCTCAATAAAGGCAAAATCATGACCCTTAGAAGAATTACCTGAGTGGGAAGTCGTTGTAATGATTAAGTTGATAGCGGATCTTAATCTAATTTGTTGATTATCAAATCTTGCTTTATTTCTGTAGTACCAAATGTACCACAAAATATTGATGATGATTGCTAAGACTACATCTTTCATTTGAGAACTCCAATGCTTATCACAAATCGTAAAGATGGACCGAAGAGATGATAGATCAATATTCAAATTGATAATTGACCTAAGCCAATTCCAAAGAGCACAGATAAAGTTACAGTTCAGAAATAAATGGTCAATGGATTCATCTATCATACCACATAAACTGCACATAGATACGGTTATATCCAACCCCTTCTAATTTTTTCATCTGTTGGCATCCTATCATGGAGAATCCGACAAAATAATAAAAAATCCAGACGTAGGAATGACTACACTCACTATAACAGTTTGGGAAATAAACAGCGCTTATTTTTTTGCCTTAAACAGGGATTAAACACGTTACATATTCAGCCGCTACTGAATGTGTTTCAAAAAAATAGCGTTTGTACAGCGCTATTGAAAACTGAGAATAAATAGCGCTTTCTTTAAAAAGCGCTACTTATTTCGTGGGAATAAGCAGCACTTCCTTCAGGAAGTGCTATTTATTCCCTTTATTTCATGGGAATAAGCAGCCCTTACTTCAGGAAGCGCTATTTATTCCCCTTTTTTCTGCAAATCTCCAGTTTTAGCTAGCCATATTGCTGACAGTATAAATTGCACTTATTATAAAGTATTTGACCTAATCTAAACATCTAAAAATATAACAACTAATAATAAACATCTAAAAATATAAAAAACTAATAATAAAAAAGAATTTCATTCATTACTTTTAAAGTAAAATAATACAAGAATAATTTTTTTTGAAATATAAATTCATAATAAAGTACAATTGTCCCATATATAAAAACAATAGGTACTATAAAAAATAACTAGGAGAAGACGAGGCTCCTTGAATTTCAGGTTGATGACTCGCAAAAGAATAATATCTCACTTCTGATTGTATGCCTAAACCTGTAACCTGAAATCATACAATAAAAAATATTAAAAATAATACTAAAACACCATATAGTACATAGCACAACTTGGACACATTAGAGGAGCTTCTAGCTATTCCTTGTAAATAAACACACACACACAAACACAAAAGGCAAAAACAAGCAATGCATATTATTTTTACATTATCCAAAATGAAACCCAAAGTAAACAGTTCCAATACAATGGCACCCACAATACCATTTCTAAGGGATTTTTTAAAAGAGGCCTTCTTAAATGAAACACGAATCTATCTTTAGATATGTAACTGATTCAGCAACAACAACATATTTATTTTTACATTATCCAGCTATCAAACACAACAACACACAATCTGAAACAATTAACAAGTCAACCTCTCAGGCTCTCACCAATATGAAAATCATAAACATGACAACAACACACAATACAACACAATTAAAATTAGGCATTGTTTTTCATGAAGCTTGCTACCTAGAGTAATAGTCCTTTGGCATGTTGACATCACAAACAAGTCCAAATCACACATTAGTCCCATTCTTCCCTGACATTCATCCAAACAGTTAAACCCAAAACCTACTAATTTCACAAATTGTAATAACTCCCTATACCTAATTTTTAATCAATTCAGATCTCAAGAACTGCAATTTAAAATTCAAACTTGGCAACTAATTTCCAAAAAAAGAAAACAAATCCAAAAAAAAGGGCTACCCTGAGAAGTGGATTTGCGACAGAGGAAACCATCATTGGCGAGGTTGATGGAGGAGGTATAAACTGCAAAAAATGGAGCTGAACATGTAGTATTTGTAGTAATTCCACAATATAGTCCATGCAAACCTGAAATCAGTCCACAAACTCTATGTAGAAGTTATCTAGTGGAAGATCTAATTCAAAAGGAAAAGTAATCTAAATGAAAACAACTTGTTAAAACACGTTTATCTGATACAATTAACTCATTTTTAGCAAAAAAAGAATGAAATGCAGGTTAAAAAAAATGAAACAAGAATAATGTTTTTTCTCCTTTACAATCGTAGCTGTGAAATTTCAAATCTAGCCAACAATGTTGACTTTTATACCTAACTTTTTAACAATTTTAAAACCCTAAAAAATGAACAAAGAGGAACCACTTTTACATGCTATTACGAAACAATTCAAGGAAAGAACATATCATTTTTAATTTCTTATTTTCGATTTAAACAAACAAGTGAAACAACATTCTAGATTATGCACAATCTATGAATGACTCTTTTAGCTATTCAAATCGATTCAAAAGAAAAGAGAAGATTAAGCGAAAAATACCTTTGCATGACAAGGTGAACAAGCTCGTCGATGGCCGAATTAAGAGCGAACCAATCCTCCTTCTTGGCCAATAACTTCACCTCCTGAACAACATGAATCCCGTAACAATTAAACGAGAAGATTAATAAACATAAAAAATAGAAACTTTTAAAAGAAATCAGAAAGATGAAAGAAGATCTTCCCTTTGTTGATTTCAAATCGGATTCGAGGAAAAGTCGCCTAGGTTTCCTCCTTCTCGCAAAAATCTTTCGGATTTTTCATTGAGAGCAAAGATTGGGTGGGATCGGTAGGGTTCGGATTTGAGGGGATATTCAGTGAAAAGAAGGAAAGAATTTGAAAAAGGAAAGGGGAAAGGGTTGCAGCACTGAGAAGGATTAGGGTTAGGAAGAATGAAGGAGGAAGGGGTGCGGTGCTGAGAGGGATTAGGGTTAGGAAGAATGAAGGGGGAAGGGGTGCGGCGCATGTGTTGTGAGAGCTAGAGTGAAGAAATCACATGACAGATCGAGAGACGCATGTGTTGCGAGAGAGAGAAAGAGAGATACAAATTTTGAATAAATTTATTAGGCTTAGAGAATAAGTAGTGCTTCATATAGAAAGCGCTACTTTAGGTAACAAATAAACAGCGTTTCATACCAGAAGCGCTATTTATTGTTAAGACCTAAAGTAGCGCTTTATGTAATAAACGCTGCTTATTCTTTGCGTACAACTTTAAACAGCGCTTTTTGTAACATCCTCATTTTCTATACTTGCTTAGTGTGTGTTTATGTGTGACTAAGTGTGCTTGTGTGCCCTAGGTAGGGATTTATGTGTATTTGACTGTGTGTTTGACTTTACAGTTGTGTGTTCGCTTTCTGTGTTACCTTGAGCTGGTATGAGGGCATGTTTTAGGGTTTGGTATGTTGGATAAGGTTGGAATAGTATTTGATGAGGTTTTGGTATAAGTCTTAGAAGCCTGGTAAAGCTTGAGAATGATCGGAGTTAGAATTAGGGTTTTGTGTGTTCGTGCCCTTAGTCGAGTGTGAGTTTCTGGACGAACCAATGAGACCTTGAATCTTTATTCTTGAGTCCATTTGATGTCCTCTTATATTAGGAATCATGTTTAAGTGTTAGGGTATCGAGTTCTGGATCACACGGAAGTCGGAATCGAAGAAATCGCACGAAAACAGACAAGTCTGCGGAGTGCGTGACGCGCACCTACTTAGCCTGTGAAAGCGTGTGACGCGCGCTAGTGCATGGTGAACCAGCAGCCTCTGAATCCATTTTGACACGTGGCGCATGATCCAATGGGAATGCGACACGTGGCGTGCATGTAAGCAAAGCCTTCAGGACGAAGCAACTGGCACAGATGCGCGTGGCGCGCATAGAAACAGAATGGTTGCACTGAAATGCGTGTGGCGTGCTTCAAAATGCACGTGACGCGCACAGGGTTTGTTGAGGGGCGCACGCCCAAGGCACACAGGGCCGCGCGTGGTGCGCACCCAGGGCCACTTTTTGGCTATTTAAGCCCCATTAACCCATTAATTCAGATTTTTCCATCTTCTTCTATCTAACCACGACCTGAGAAGTGTCTCACACCAGTAAACACCATTTTTGGATGTTCTAAGTTTGGTGATCATCATCAAACTCATCTCAATCCTCTGTTCATCAATCCGACGGTGTAAACTCATCTATTACCGTTCGGGCTTGTTAGGGCTTATCTCCGATTGCCGTTTCGTCGAGGTAAATCCTAAACCCATTTACAATTCATCATTGGTTCAGTTTGCAATTCTTGATTCTCAAATTGATTCTAGTTCTTAGCCTTAATCAGACTGTGTTTTGGATCCCGGTTTGACCGTAAGGGTACCGAATGAGCTAGGGTTGTGCCAGAACTCCCAGAGGAGATTCCATGGACCACGAGACAGAGACCAAGGCCTCTGTTCTCTATGTCCTAACTCTGATTTCGTGGTTGCCTTGTTGGTTTGGATTGACCCTTATTATCTGTTCTTCGTGTTTTAGGGTTTTGGCGATAATACGGGTACCAGTTGACTGTGAAACTCTGTCAGGAAGTACTTTGGGTAAGTTTGAGTCTCTAGAGACCCTTGGGCCAGCTCTGGTTGTGGCACCCCTTGGTGTTTTGATAATTTATTAGTTGTCCTAATTCTAATCCGAGTATGTTTTTGTGTTTCCGGTTAACTGTGGACTATTCTGGCATAATCGGTGAAACTATTTGATAACTCTAGACTTGTTCATTGTTGTTGGTTAAACCTGAACTTAGTATAGGAGTGTTGGTGTGTTGTTCGTGAGTTCGTGGGTGAGTCTCAGTGTTCAGTTGTGATTCCGAATTCTCCAAATACCAGGTATGAGAAAGAATGCACTTTCATTGGGTTCTGTATAGTAAATTTGATTGTTTGGCATGTGTAGGGTGACCTAAGCCCTACTAGGGGTTGATGTCAGCAACACCTAAGGATAGGGGTTACGGTGTGCCATATCTAAGGATAGGTGTGGTAGACCCTTCAACCAACTATATGTGAGTAGTAACATGCTTAGGTTAACATGGTTGGTTGTATTGTATATGTGGAATATGTGTTGTATGTTGCCTTTGCATGCTATATGCCTGAGTATAGTTTCCAATATGCATTAATATGATTAAAAGGGTACTTTTGGAAATGTGTGCATAATATGATGTGAGGCATATGATCATGAGGTGTTGGATGCATGCATATGATATTGCATTAGTAACCACTCCATTCTTGACGGGAATACGATGTGGAGAGAATCCCTATCGGGAAAGGGGGATATCTCGCTTAGCAGGTTAGATCCACTTTGTTCCCTATCGAAAAAGGGGGAAACGATGTCCCTATCGGGAAAGGGGGAGGAGGATTCCTATCGGGAAAGAAGAATACCTCGTGGACTAGGCTAGTGTCGCCCCGTACTCTATCGGGAAAGGGAGACAGGAGTCCCTATCGGGAAAGGGGGACAACAACCTAACGGAAATGGGGTTCGCCAATAAGTATTCCTAACGGGAAAGGGGAGTACAGTGACAATAGTAAAGAAAAGATGTCGTAGTGCACAAACTCATTAAGAGACATGGGATAAGTTGAAGAGGGTAGCTAGGTCATATCTGTATATATGTGTTGTCTGTTTGGATTATTAATCATTCATTCTACTTATGCATTTCCCGCTTTTTGATGGATGTGTTGTTCTTATCTCCCTATGTTTGTATGTTTGTCTGTATATGCATTATTGCTGTGTTAGATTTTGTTGAGGACGCTGTAGCCCCAGCAGCACCTGATGGAGCAATTTATACTGATGCATCCGTCGATGCTCCTGTCCCCGAGGATCCCCGTATGGGGTGACTTTAAAATTCAGTATCATGATTTCGACGGGATGGGGTGGGAGATTGACCATGTGCGTCAGGCGGTGATCTACACTGGTACCATCTCCATCTATTTCAGGATTCCAGGACTACCTATAGCCAGCTTTTCCGGAGACTTCAGGATATGTCAGAGACTACCATTTCAGCATATGTGGCAGGCGCCAGGTTTTCCACTAGGTTTTGGTTACAGGGGTTATCCACCGATGCCTCCTCAGTCGATGCCGGTGCGACCCGATAGCCATCACAGTGAGTCGAGCCACCGTGGGAGACAGAGACGTGGCAAAGGAGCGACACCTGGTCCCTCTCGCCACATGACAGCTCATGACTATCGACGTTTGTTTTCGAGGCGTGCGGGATCTCAGAGTGGGAGCTCTCAGTTTCACCCCTACTGAGGTGTTTGGTTGTATGCTGGCCAGGAGTCCCTCTTTGCTTATGTTATGTTTGTGTTTTTGGTGTTTTGGTTTAGTTGAGGCAACAGGTTAGCCTCACAAGTTTACTTTTTGGGATGAATGTATTTACACTCTTTACACTATGCTTATGCACTCTGATGTTATTACTTACATGTATGCATGTTGGGCACTAGTTTACTTCACCGCAGCGCGTCGTAATCTTATTCGTGTTCGGTTTTAATTCTTTCGTATTTTTATACCCATTAATTACGCGAGTTAGTTTAATTATTAGAGTAAAGCATGAATAGGACTGCGGGGTATTACACTTTCCAAACTAAGCGCTGTTTATTTCTCTACCACCTAAAGTAGTGTTTGTTTTCTGAAGTGTTGTTTATCACCTAAAGTAGCATTTTTTTCTAAGCGTTGTTTTTGCCTTTATCATTCAGCATCACTTCTTCAATAAAACGCTAGTAAAAGTTTTCTACATAACTTTAAGTAGCACTTCAATAGTTAAGCGCTATTTAAAGTGGCGCCATCTTTTAAAGAATTTGTTGTAGTGACTCCAAAGTTGCTTGAACAAAGGAATACATCCTTGCAATGGATGAAGGTGATGAAAAACTTCCTTAAAAGTGAGTGTGCCCGAATTTGTGGAGTTCCAGAACAATTGATCTTCATCACTAAATAGAGGGATATTGTAACATTCCAATTTTTAAGAAAAATTATTTTAGCAATAAAATCCTAAATACTTGAAGCTAAGTCATAGAAATTGATCACCTCAATGATTTACTGAGAGCACGAGGAACTATTTTGGCTTATTTTGAATAATTTATTTATTATAAATAATTACTATTCTTGATGTCAATTCAAATTAATAGACAACGTAGACGTATGCTGCTTTTAAGGTGAATTCATCAATTAAACTTTATATAAGTTTTCTGTTTGACGCGGTAACGCATATTTTTATTGACTAAGAAAATGATTGAATAAATCAAGATAAAATTAAATTTAATAATTAATATTTTATATTAATTCATGGTTCAAAAATCGTCGAAAAATTCTAACGAAGTTCGTCGCGTTTTGAATCATCGGATAGTTTTTTATCAGCGAATAAAATTCTAAACGAACCCCGATTTCGATGAAAATCGAATCGTGACTTGTTGTGATTATTTTTGAGTGCTTTATATTGTTTTTATTATTTATTTGTTTTTATTATTTATGATAATATTTTATCACGCGGTGAATTAATTTCTCGGTAAATTAATTTTCGCGAATTTATCAGTAACGCGGTTACTCGACACCGTGTTTTTTATAGTACTCTTAAGACTCTAAGATTAGAGGGTAATCATGAGAGATGAGAGATTATATGGAATAGACTAAGTGATGGGATTAGAATCTTGCTTTATTTGAGAGGTATCACACTTTGTGTGATTAGTTTTTTTTATTATTTTCCTAAACCCATTTTTTTTCAGCCAAGTGTTTATTTTAGTATTTTTTTTATTTCTTCTCCTCCCTTAAATAGCCCAAGCTGCGCCCCCTCCCACTCTCTAACCCCTCATTTCATTTCATCTTCATCCTTCTAGTGAGAGAAAGCTTGAAAGCTCCGTTCATGGCTTCCATGGTCGTTTTCTCCATAGTTCTTGAGTTGTTTCACTTCCAATTTCCAACCTTCTTGCAACTAACTTCCTCTTATCTTTGCTACCACCTATTTCATCATCCAAGCAAGTTTGAGAGCCACATTTTCCTCTATAAAACAGCACCAAAATCGCGAGCTCCTCTGGGTGGAGAGGTAATGGTTTCTTTTGTTTTTATTCTTGTTTTTATGTCTTAATAATGCTTGATCATGATCAGTGATTGATATGAGAACCAAAATCCCTAATCCTTGGAACCCTAGGTGAAGGAAAAGAGGGATGGTGTGATCTTGAGTTGAATCAAAGAAATTAATTAGTGATTTTACTTCATTTGGGGATATTATTGTTGTTTTAGTTAATAGTTTGGAAATAAAACTTTGATTGGGTATTGTTTTTTTATGAAAAACCTATTCTTGAAAGAGGGATTAGTGGTGATTATCTTGTGAATCATTTAATTGGTTGATGATTCTTGCTTCTTAGTTAGTATAATTGCTATTGTTATTGTTGAAGTTGTTGAATCAAAAGAGTTAGTGGATCTTTGTTGAAAACTTTTGTTCTTGAGAGACTTGAAAATGATTTTGGGTCTTGGTTAAGCCTTCCTTTGTGTAATGGGTTGTTGTTAGTGAAAGGAATTTCATATGAAGTGGTGTGGTTAAATTAGTTTGAAAGTTTTGCAATTTGTCCCCTAATTTTTTGATGTTAGCCGCGAGCCCTATAGGGTGTGTGGAAGGAAAATTATTTTGCAAACTTGGTTATAAGGATTGTATTGATGTGTTTCTAGGCTTTGAAAAATGTAGGAAAAAGTTTGGTTGAATTTGGATTTGTTTTGAAATTTTGAGGGCTATGAAGCACTTAAGGTGAAATGGACTATTTGAGATCCTAGAAACCAAGTGGAGCCTTGATTTAAGCCTCTTAGAAAATGATTTTGGTACTTTGATTTATATTAGCTATAATTGATGTGGTTAAGAATTGTTGTGTAAGTTTTGGATAGTAGTTTGACTAAATTAGGAGTATTTGATTTTCAAAGATGATGAAACACCTAAGGCAAGGGATTCCTTGTGATCCAATGGCCAAAGTGGAGTCTTATTTCAAGTTGTGGTGGAAAGTATTAAATTTAGCATTGAATTGTTTCTCAAGTTTTGGAGTAGGTGATCTTAGTATTTGAAAACCTTGTTCTTTCCAACTTAGTGTATTATTGTAAAATGAGTCTTATGTTTAAAATTTTACTCTTCTAATTGTTGTTAGTTTTTACAAGCCTATGTGATCCTTCAAAAAAAAAATTGTATTTCAAGTTGGCACCTAAGTGTAGGTGAATTGGTTAGTTAAGAGGTTTGGGTTTTGAGAGCTTAAAGAATTAGAAATGAGTCTATGCTAGGTTTGTACTAAGGTTTAATGTGTTGCTAGGACCCTTGAGGATGGTTCGTGCGGATTAGGATTGCGACGTGTTTAACACGTGGGCTGCAGACTTTCGGTAAGGGCACTTCACATTCTTGGTGTTTACGTATGTACAGTATGTGTAAGAGCAACTTGTAGATATAGATAGATTTTAAATTTCTGTTATAAAGCGAAGAAGTCTGAGAATCTCAGTGTTCGAAGTGAGGGTCTCGTACCCCTTCAATTTTTAGTTCTTAAAACTTTCATTATGATTATTTAGTGGGCTTGTCTACAAGTGGTTGACAGCTGTCCCCAACCCCTCACACTTGTTTGATTTCCTCTCTGTCAACTCCATTGAGCTGCAGAGGGACGAATTGTATTTCGACTGTTGTGATATGACTTGATTGCTTGATACTGTTGAATTAGGTTGTCTTGTATTGAGCTTTGTGTGAATATTTATTTATATGCGATTGAATAATTATTCGAGTTGCTTTCTTGAATTATCATATGAGTTGATTTATTCGTCATGCTTCCTTGAATCATCGTATGCGTCGATTTATTCATTGGGGTAGAGAAAGTGTCGTCGTGGCGTTTTTGAACTATATCCCGAATAAACTTAGGGTGCTAGGACCCCCTTATTTTTTGGCAGCTTAGTTAGACCTCTTAACGTCAAGGAACTCGTTCTAAATATCCTAGGGTGGTCGTGGAGCCCAAAGCCTATGGTTGGATTTCAGCAGCTTGTTCGGCGTTACTTTCTGGAAATTATCGAGAGTGTCTTGAGGGAGTGTCTTGAGTTACGTTGTGGGAATTTATGCATTTTGTTATCTCGTGTGTCATGTTTGTTGATTTATTTGTGTCGAAGCATGTGAGTTCCATAATGTCTATGTAATATGCTTTGTTGTCAAATATGCTGTTGTATTTGTACCTATCTTTTTGTAAGAAGTCGAACCTTGCCCGTGGTTCTTTCAATCAATGAATGTAACCCAGATGGCAAAGCAGACGGAGTGTTTGGGACTATTGACCAGTGGAACGGAGGATAGACTTTCTGGCATCTATTTGTGTGTTATGCTTGTGGTAACTTACTAGTAGTTTAGTAAGGGGCGTAGCGAGTAGACCAGCTATAAAATATTTGTCATTCATTTCGGTGTTGTAATAAATTATGAATGTGAACCCTGTGGTTTTATTTTGATGTTTTTATTTATTTATTTTCCATCATGTTTCTGAATTCGCTGTAATACTCTGACCATCCATTTAAAGAAGTTTTTGTAGAAAAGAAAAAAAAATATAATCCACATTTTCAAAAACCCTACGAACAGAGTATTTCACCTTTCAGAAATATGTCAACTTTTGTCAGAATATCTGGTTTAGTAGCGCTCCTGAAACGGGGTGTTATAATAGTGGTATCAGAGCGGTTCGGTTCTAACCGGACTGTGAGTTGAGAATTTATAGCTGGCCAAGTGTCGGGTTTTGTAGAGAACAATGGTTAGAGGTCAAACTGTGTCTTATTGTGAGTCAAATTGTGCTTGCGTGTTAGTTGTCCCTCAAGTGGAGTAGCTCTACTTGCACTTGTTTGAAATTGTTCTTAATTGAAACAATGTGTCCTGAGACACAAAAATTGTTTTGGGGTTTTGACTAGGTTGTAAGACCTCGTGGAAATCCAATATCTCCGAGACGAATAATTGTTTCTGTTTAAGCAGATAAGTCAGAGATGGATCAGAGGATTCAGATTGCTTAGAGTTCAAGCGGAGGAAATCGGAACAAAGGAGCGCAAGTTTGCTATCATTGCGAAAAGTTGGGTCATTACGCAAGCAACTACACTGAAGAGAGCAATGTGTGTTACAACTGCAGGAAACCGGGACACATTGCTAGAGACTGCAAATCCCCAAAGGTTGAACTCAGTGGGAATGTAGCAAAGGCTATGGGGAAACGCCAGGTTGCCCGGGGCAAAGCCTTTTGGATGAGTGGCAAAGAAGCGGAGCCAATCAGGCATGACCACCAGGATCATGGATGTGGAAAACGACAGCAGAAGAAGCCATACCATCGTCCGCAGGTGAACAATCAAGATGATCACCATTTTGTAGTACAGAAAGATGGAAATAGAGCAAAAAGGAAACATGCCAGGGCAGGAACACGTTGTTTTCGCTGTGGAGGCCCGGGACACTATGCTAATGAGTGCCACTCGAGAAGAAGTTTTGTTTTAACTGTAAGAAGCCTGGGCATTATGCCAAGAATTGTCAAGAATCAGAGATGGAAGCAACTGTAAATGTTGTGGAGGTTACACGTTCAACTACGGAAGGACGTGTCTATTCCTTAAGCAGAGGAGAGAGCTCATCATCCGAGGACTTCATCACGGGGAACGCAACGATAAGGAGTTATGCATGGACAGAAATTTGGAAAAAGGGATTGTCTGTAGGAGACGTAGTTATAATTAATATCTAGTTTGATCTTTGGAATATTAGTGATCCTAGGTATAGATCAGCTAAGTGTTTGATGATTGAAGTATTTTGGTATGTAGTACATTTAAAGACTAAAATGCATTTTATAATTTTGTGAATGTGATATGTTTGTCACTAACATTTGTGTTTTCGTAGTTATCTATTTATATATTGCTGTGATTATATGTGATTGACTGTGTGATTGTTGTTTGTGTGAGCTTATTCTTATTTTCCAATGAAAATATTGAATGTGATTATTTTCCAGCAAGCGCCAATTAAAATGTCTTGTGACAACTTAATTTACGCGAGAGCCATTTGATTCAGTTGAATGGAAGCTGGAAAGTTAGTAAGAGTTGTAGCAGGGGGTACGGTGTGGTTAGTGCGTGACTAGATACTGAACTAGTGTTGGGGGTAGTACCTAAAATTGTACCAAGTCTTAACTTCACCTTACCTTCAGAAATAACTTTCCTTGAATTAAGACTAATCAGATAAACCTAAGGGAAACAGTAAGGTGGGAGAGAATAGTGTATTATTGGTTTTAGTGTTGAGAGAACCTAGTTTCCTTCCTTTTCCTCCCGTTACACGCCGCGGACGAGCTCTGCTTAAGTGATCCCCCATTCCTTCCTTAGGTGATACCAAATCGTGTGGTGATTTGAGTGTGTGAGAGACCTTAAGAAACTTGGAGAGATGTCGAGCGAGGACTGTTCTTTATATCCTCTGTACCCCTGGGTGATGTTTTGGGCAATTTTATGGTTGGTGATCATAGCAATCCTCCTGTCTCTTCCTGTTTTCAGACCACTGGTCCATGGAAGATTTTAGGTGAATGTCTTAGTTCTTTTGTTTTCAATGCTTGTATCCTTGGCAATGATCTTGTTGATGATAGTTTTAAGTTTTTAAAATGATTTTTTTGTTAAATTATTATTTTATTTTTATCTTGTATGGTTGTGTGTTCTCTTGTGTAAAAGATAGAAGTTTGGTGTTAATACTTTCGAATTATAAGTCCATGTATGAGTAAGAATGATTTTGTGATAGGTTTTGGAGAAGAGTTTTAGAAAAACTTTAATTTTCTTAAGTCGTTGTTTGATTTCTCATAATCTTATGAGTGGTCTTAGTATATTGTTGTTTGGTTGAATTGTGTTTTCAGGCCATGAAACACCAAATGTGTAAAGGAATCTTTGAGGTTCCTAAACAAGGTGGAGCCTTAGGGAATTAGGCATTTAAAATCTTTGGTTTGTTTTAGTATGAGTGTTATGATTGCAAAAAAAAACTTTGAATGAAGAGAAATTCTTGGGTACTATTTACTATTTTAAAACCCAGGGAGTACTTGCTATCTTAGTATTTACTTGATTAACTGATAATGTTTGTTAATTAGGCCTATTAAAAGTTTAGTAGTTGTTTTGGGTTCGGAAAAAAATTATTTCGAGTTTAGAGCACTTAGTTAATGGTGTATGAAAATTTGTTTATAAAAAGTGAGTTATTAATCTGGTTTTAATCTTTGAACTGAAGTATGATTGATAAATTGGAGACAATGAGAATCTAATCTCAAACAAACCTTAGTGTCTATGAGAATGGTTGAGTCTTGAGAAAATGAAATTGTGTTTTATTAGTTTCTTGTATTGGTGTATTTCTAAGAAATTGATATTCCTTTTAGAAAAAAAAAATGGTTGATTCGAGAAAATTTTTAATCTATCTGGAAGTTTTAAGTGGCAGTTATCACTACAAGAAAATTCGGATTTACCGACGGGCATATACCGACGGTCAGAGACCGTCGGTTAAACGTTGGATTTTCCGACGGCCAAGCCGTCGGTAAAACAACAAGTCCGTCGGTAAATTTACCGACGGTCAATGCCCGTCGGTAATTTCAAAGATATTTCATTTACGCGCCTATTTTTCAAATACCGACGGCCTTATACCGTCGGTAAGTTAAAAAAACCCGTCGGTAATGCCGAACAGTTTACCGACGGCCTAGACCGTCGGTAAAAAGCCGTCGGTAATGCGCGATAATAATCAGAAGCCAGGCCTTCCCTTTCTCCTCCATCTTCATCCCTCTTCTCTTTCACTTCCCTCTCTTCCTCCGCCCCCACCACTACGCCGCCACCACCACCACGCCCACACCACCACCAGGCCGCCACCACCACCACCACTCTATTCTCTCTATTCTCTCTGTTCTGTCACTATTCTCTCCTCCATCTTCATCCCTCTTCTCTTTCACTTCCCTCTCTTCCTCCGCCCCCACCACTACGCCGCCACCACCACCACGCCCACACCACCACCAGGCCGCCACCACCACCACCACTCTATTCTCTGTTGCATCACTTTGTTCTCCTTTGTTCTCACCACCACCACCACCACCACCGCGCCCACACCACCACGTCTTAGTCGCCACCACCACCGCGTTTCCTCCGCCACCACCACCACCACCGTGGTTCCGCTCTCTCTCTGTCTCTTATCTCTCTCTCTATCCGCCGCCACCTCCACAGAACACCATCTCGCCGCCGCCACCTCCACAGCACCACGCGTCCGCCGCCGCCCCCTCCACAGTACCTTCCGCGGCCACCTCCACAGCATCCTGGTCTGCCGTCACCTCTGCCACCACCGTCTATTCTCTGTCTCTATTCTCGTCCTTCTTTGTTCGTGTTTTTTCTTAGAATCCCAAATTGATTTGGTGTTCCTTTTCGATGTTTCAGAACGATTGAAAGTTCTTGAAATGATTTGAAGGTTTTGGCGTGATTTTGAAGGTTTTGGTGCATCACGGTATTCTTTGTGGCTTGACCTCCAATTTTGTGTTCTGTGATTTTGGGAACTAAGGTTTGTTTGTATTCCCTGTTGTTGGTATTTGATTTTTGTTTTAGTAGCTTTGCAAGAGTAGCACTGCGTGAGATTATTAGTTGTTTGACGGTTGCTCTGCTCTTATTGATTTTGTGGATTGTTAGTTGTTTGACGGTTGCTCTGCTCTTATTGATTTTGTGGATTGTTAGTTGTTTTAAAAGTTTAGGATACTTATATTATGTCCAAGGTTAAAAGTTTGTCTTAAGCATGCTAATTAGAAGGGAAAAAAAAACAATTCTAGTTGGCGCATCCTGCTCGGTTAGCATCATGATTTGAAAAAAATATTGAAAAAAATATTGGAATAAAGTCTTAAATCTTTGCAAACCTATGCCTTTGTTCGTTTTGTTGTAATTCGATTATTTTCAGTTTATATGCTCATGACTAACCAATGTTGACAACAAACAGACAATGTCTTTAGATGGAAACCGTGGTCGAGGTAGGGCTTCCAGGAGGCCGATGATGTCTGCAAGGGAGTATCGGAATAGCTTTGTGGCGATTGAGGATCGCGATGCTCGCCATCGTGATCCTCCTATGCCTTCTAGGAGGCCGATGATGTCTGCGAGGGAGTATCGAAATAGCTTTGTCATCAGGACTAAGGATCGTGCTGAGGATCGTGATTTGATGAACCAGCATGGTGATCCCAGGAGGCCTGTAGCTACCGGTGATGCTCATCGAGGGACATACATCGTTCAGGTCTCCAGCGATGACGATGAGATCTTGGAGTATACTCCATCCACACCGGAGTATTCTCCAATCGGAGAGGATTACACTCCGACCTCACCAAAATATTCTCCCACCGTAGCAGATTACACTCCATCGACTCCTTCGGAGGATTCTACTGCCCGATTTTGTCCTGGGGACCCCTCAAGGAGCCGCCACTAGCTAGCCTCTATTTTATATTATGCATGTTATGTACATTAGTATTTGACTGCTTTAACATTTTAATTGGATAAATGTATTAGGATAATATATGATGTATGTCTTTACATTTGTGCTTTTCTATTTAATTTTTGTCTTAAGCCTAAGTTCCAATTATTCCAACGTTTCAACGATTGTTCGCGAAACCAGGCCGCCACCACCACCATCACCACTCTATTATGCTCTATTATATGTTTTACATGAGGAGGTTAAATAGCTTTTGAGAATTCATGATTTGATAAAAATAGTGAAAGCCAAAAAGCTTACTTGGGGTTTATTTGGAATTATTTTATAACATGATTGTTGTTTGGTTGGCATCCTGCTCATTTTGTTGATTGCTATTTGGTAGCTTGTTAGTTAAAATTTTCTATGTTTTTTCTGTATTTTTAGTTCGAGGCCACGACATTGCTCGAGACTGCCACTCACATCGAAGGGCGTGGACACTCTCTTGTTCTCGAGAATTAGGTATGCACTCTAACGAAATGTCGGTTGACTCATTGGGTGGAAAAGGGTTGGCTGTTGACCCCACAATCGACATATTTATTTGATTTGCTTCATAGTTCTCTCCAGAGAGAGAATTTTGAGGTGATGTGTGTTTTGGCTAACAAAGGATGTTTTATGTTGAAGTGATGTATAGTTGTCGTAGTTTTCGAACAAGATATCAATCCACATTGAAATTGATTTTCAATTCAAAATTGAATTCAATTGAAGAGTAACTCTATTTTTTTTTTAAAAACATTTTTTTTTTAAAATCAGTAGTAGTTATAGTGGTCGACTCGCTTTTTTTAAATTGAAGTAATTTTATTATTAACAAAAGGTACCGGAATAAGAAAGGATAACGCAGATAAAATACGAGCTTGTTTTATAGCAATCGTAATTAATCGTTGTTGTTTTAAGGTCAATCTATTCACGCGTCTAGATAATATTTTTGACGAATTCGAGGGGTCCCGTTGAGTTCTTCATAATCATAATATTTTGGATTCGTATAAATGACTCAATAGATCACCTTTTCCTATGTTTCAAAAAATCCCATTTCATTTTTTTTTAATGATGTTTTTGAAAAATGAACTTCATTAATTGATTCAAAACCCCTCTTTCTGGATAATATATGTCGATACTTTTTCTTTATGTTGAAAGAAAAGTAAAAGAGAGAAGGAATCACTCGATTTACTTCTCTCCACAGAGGGAATTTTGTTTGATGTATATTTTATGTTAGAGTAAGGTAGCATGTAGATTATTCATTTAGCAAGCAACACATAAACTCAATTTCAATAAGCGAAACTATGATCCTATGTTCATGCTACGTCTCGCTATACTTGTAGAAACCAATTTATATTGAGATAGTAACCATATTAATCTCCAAAATATTTACAGATTATAACTATATACTATACTGTAAATACAAACAACGTTTATTAAACTAAAAAATTTAACATATGAAAGACATATTATTACACAAAGACATGAATTCTGTTGAGGAAATTGATTCCCAAATTAATCGTATCAGACACTAATTATAAACTATTAAAATCCTATATTTGATGAATTTAATTATGTGATGATCTTATTTTTTTTTAAAATAATAAAGTAACCAATTTTATGTTGTTTAGAGATACCATCATTGCCTTGGTTAATGTAGTAGATTCTCGTGCTAGGCTAGTTTTTAGCTGCAGAACAGAAAATGATTGTTTTTGGCCAATTATGGGATTAGGATGTATGGTAGATGTGACCATATAGGAGCTCTAATTGCATGGAATATACCAAGCCAAACCACTATGAAAACAAAAATTGTTAAAAGAATTTATGCTTCCACTTGCCGTCGTTAGGCTTGTTTAATTCTATCCTTTAAGAGGATGTCAAGTTTCAACATGTTACTTTTTAATTATTGATGGAATGGATATTTGATTGTTTTTATTAATATCGGAGAAAAGCCTTAGCTTCCGTTTGAGGCTCAATATATTATTGAGTGCGTGTACTCTTTTAGATACCATGTGTTCATTGTATATTGAACCTTGAATTGTCCAAGTCGGACAGTTTGGGAAAAAACTTTTTCTTTACTTGTATAATAGTTGTTGCTTGATTCTCGTATCTTGATATTTGATGAAATTTCGGTTAGATTCATTTCCTTTTGTTCTCTGGGTGCATACTTGATTGCCTTGTTCCTAAGCTGCGATCATTTTGTGTACTCGAGAGACCAATGGGAAATCTTAAGAAATTTTGTCAAGTATAAGATATGAGAATTACTAATGACTATTATACGAAGTTCTGAAAAAGTTTTTCCTCGAATGGGATAAGGTCATACCATTTAAAGAAAGAGAGCGGTTGTAAGAATGTCGTCTTTGCTAAAATTGTCATTTTTTTTTGACATGCGTAAGATGGAATTTTTCCTTGAATCGTAGTTGGATGTACGATAGGTTGTATCCGGGAAGAGGGGTTTGAAACAATCTTTGCGATGGGATTGATCACTTCGTTCAAGTCGCAATGGCACACGAAGATTTCAAATTAATGGAGGGATTAGGTGTCCGTGCCTTAAATGCGATTGCAGAAAGATCAAGAGCCCAGGAGAGGTCATCTTGCACTGCAGAGAGTTGGATTTATGCCTAATTACTGGATTTGGACTAGACATGGTGAAGAGTTACCTCGGGTTGGATTAGGGGTTGGCGATAATTGCACAGTGCTTCAAGTAATTGCGTAGATACGGGATATGGTGGCAGATTGAATTGATGCAAAATATGGTTTGTGATGCCTTGGGGTCAACGTATCATTTGAGGAGCAACAGTATGATGACACATATGAACTTCCAAATGAGGCGCACAAAGATTTTATAATCTCTTGTTAGAAACAAATAAGCCGTTGTTTGAAGGGTCTGCCGACTCTAAGTTATCAATGTGTGTGAGACTTTTAGCTCTCAAGTCCAACTGTGGTGCTACGGATGTGTGCTTGGATCTCGTAACGAAGATGATGTTGGACTCGTCACCTATCAGAGATGGTTTGCCAAAAAGTTATTACGAGGCTAAAAGCTTAGTGTCCAAATTGGGGTTGGAATCTAAAAGGATTGATTGTTGTGTGAGAGGGTGTATGTTATATTACGACAATGAATTTGGTAAAAATGATAGCGCACTGGTTGAATGCAAATTTGTGGTGAGCCAAGGTATATGTCACATACTGATAATGGGAAGGGTAGACAAAAACCAGTTCCACGGAAGGCAATGTTTTATTTGCCAATTATTCCAAGGCTGCAGAGAATGTTTGCGTCAACACAGACTGCAGACAAAATGACTTGGCACTATGAGAATAAAAGCACTTCAGGTATGTTGCGACATCCTTGTGATGGTGAAGCTTGGAAGCACTTTGATCGTGTGAATCCCGAATTTGCAGCAGATCCACGTAATGTACGACTTGGCTTATGCTCTGATGGTTTTACCCCATATGTTCAATCAACGGCGAAACCTTATTCTTGCTGGCCAGTTATTGTTACCCCATACAATCTTCCTCCTGATATGTGCATGTCTAAGCCCTAGATGTTCTTGACTTGTATTATACCGGGTCCAGATAATTCAACAGATGGTATTGACATCTACTTACAGCCTCTCATTGACGATCTCAAAAGGTTGTGGAATGGCGTTGTGCCTTATGATGTTGCACGAAAGAAGAACTTTACAATGAGGGTTGCTCTTATGTGGACCATTAATGACTTCCCTGCATATGGCATGTTGTCTGGTTGGGGTACTCATGGTAAGATGGCATGTCCCCATTGCATGGAGCATACAAAGGCCTTTACCTTGAAATTTGGGGGGAAGAGTTCTTGGTTTGACTCACATCGCAGGTTTTTACCAGCAGATCATCCATTTAGACGGAATAAGAACGCCTTCAAGAAGGGGGAAGTTGAATTAGATGGGCCGAGGTTGACATCCGAACGATTTTTACCGAGTTATGGATCCGCCAAAAATCATGATTTTGGTGAATTGGATCGATTTGAAGGATATGGACAATGGCACAATTGGACTAAAAGAAGTATTTTTTGGGATTTGCCGTATTGGAAAGATAATTTGTTGAGACACAACCTTGATGTTATGCACATTGAGAAGAACTTTTTTGACAATGTTTTTCTCACAGTGATGAACGTTAGAGGAAGAACGAAAGACAATGATAAGGCGGTGGACTTACCACTTTCTGTAGTTTAAAGGACTTGCATTTGGCGACTTCGGTCGAATGGGAAAACCCTGAAACCCAAAGCTGTTACTCTTTAACTGTTGAGGAAGCTATGTCGATCTGTCGGTGGATAAAAGAACTTGAATGCCAGGCGGTTATTCTTCTAATTTGGCAAGATGTCTTTGATGTGAACAAAAGAACAATGATTGGGATGAAAAGCCATGATTGTCATGTATTCATGGAGTGTTTACTTCCTATTGCATTTAGTTCCTGCCATCAAATATTTTAAATCCACTTACGTAACTCGGCCAATTTTTAAAGATTTGTGTTACGCAACATTGAGAGATGATGATCTTATCAAGATGGAGCGAGAACATACAGTCATTCTTTGTAAGTTGGAGAGAATATTTCCCCCTGGTTTCTTTGACTCTATGGAACATCTCCCAGTGCATCTTGCACATGAAGCTAGGCTTGGTGGACCGGTTCAATACAGATGGATGTATCCATTCAAAAGGTAATATAATCAAATATTCTTTAACATAATTATTCACTGCCCCGGGTTAAATGTTGATCACCAACCTTGTTATTCTCAGATTTATGGGTGACCCAAAGCGGTCGGTGAAAAATAAGGCCAGGGTTGAAGGATCTATTTGTGCAACTTACTTACACCGTGAGACAATTCATTTTTGTTCCCATTATTTTACGAACTTCATGCTGACACCAACAAATAATAGGAATGAAATAGAAATTGAAAGTGAAAGACACCCGCTGGCCTTATCAGTGTTTTGCCTTCCCGGTCGTCATCTTTGGAAAGGAGTGAAGTCATGGTTAACGGAGAAGATTGGAAGTCGACACGCTCACGTGTTGATCAGCGTCGAAGTATCACCATATCTTACGTATGTATACTTTTGACCACTTTCAATTTATTTAGTCCACACCTATTCATGATCATTTGTTTGATAATGACTTGTTCAGGGCATTCTTGTTAACTAAGCCCACAAGCGAACAAGACTCTTCTGCCTATATTCATGAATATTTCCCAACGTGGTTTAGGAGCCAGGTATGTATTTTTAGTCCTATTTCAACTATTTGTTGTTTGAAAATACAAAAGATTGTTTGCAAAAAGGAACCCTAAATCACTTGTGCATGTGTATACGCAGGTGTATAGCGAGTCAGAATCGCCCATAATCGAACACTTGAGAAATTTATCTCATGGTCCTAAATCACGTGTAAAAGAATGGCACACGTATTTCGTAAACGGTTACAAATTTCAAACTCAGTCAAAAACAGAGGGGAAAAAAACAGTTAACAGCGGAGTTTATGTAAAAGGTGCCACAGAGGGAGGTGAAGACGACTTCTACGGCGTGATTCAACATATATATGAGCTGGCGTACAATACTTTAGACTATACTAAAATAATAGTGCTATTTTATTGTAATTGGTTTGATCCGTCAAGTAGAGGCACAAGAATGGATCGCAAATATAATACTGTTGACATATGCATGAGCAGAAGATACCAAATGTTTGATCCGTTTATCATAGCACAACATGTAAGACAGGTGTATTATGTCCCTTATCCGTCAACTCGAAGGGACAAACAAGGTTGGTGTGTTGCAATAAAGACAAAACCAAGGGGTCGCATTGAAGCAGATGATCCACAGGAAGAAGTGGCTTATCAAGTGGATGAGATGTCTCATGTCAACGTAGTAAACGAAGTTGAACCCATTTCTCGACTACGTGACGATCCAATCACATATGAAGATGTAAATGGAGATGAGGAATTAAATGAAGAAGTGGCAGAACCATCAAGATCTGAAGACGATGCCGAAGTAGAGTGGGCAGAATGGGCAGAATAAATTTGTTTAACTTTTTACAATTAGAGAATTTAATGTCTAACAACATATTTTATTTTGTCAGTTATTTTCATATAACTTGTTTATTTTTTGGAATTCATTTTTAATATTGTTATGTTTAAATATAATATTTCATGATCAAGTATTATTGAATTGCTCTATAGACATATATGGCATCGGAGGTTCAGTTCAGGCCCAAACCACCCAGTAGTGGTCAACGGAAGGGGAAGGGCATCGCTGTCGACCCCCCTCGTCGTCGGAGGCCGAACATTATTAGGATTGATGATGCTGGCTATGCGATGTTGTCATCCACACAGCGTCCGTATACATCTACGTCTACACAGGCTCCAGCGAGTTCGGCCCCTACGCAGCCTACGTCACATTGGGCACCTACACAGCAGCAGGACCTTCTGCATCGACACCCATTTACATGATGCCCACCCCAGGGTTCCAGCAGACACTTGCCGCTTCTTCCTCTCATTTTGTGTTTGAGACGGTGCCCGACACTCATGTGTCCGATCAGGAGTATAGTGTGGGCCAAGCACTGATCGAGGCCAGGGGTTGGCAGACGAGGAGGTTGAGCGGCGGCGGGATGAGCGGAGGTCGTTGATGATATTCGGATGTTGTATGATGGCCGAGTTGCTATCGTGCCACGTGGTAGAGGGTGAGTATGTAGGTTGAATACACATTTTTGCCCTTATCTTTTTTAGTTTTCAATTTAGTCCCTTATCTTTTTAGTTTTCATTTAAGTCCCTTAAACTTCAAAAATCACATCAATTTCGTCTTTTCTGTTTATTTATTCATATTTTCTTAGGCGAATCACCATCCGACATGTGTGAAAAATAAAATAAAATAAAACAAAGCGCCACGTGTAAGATGGTATTTCGTCTAAGACAAAAAAGAATAATTAAAAAGAAAGGGCGAAATTGAAGTAATTTTTATAACTTAATGGACTTAAATGAAAACTAAAAAAAAAGGATAAGGGGACGAAAATTACAGTTTAACCTATATATTTTTAACTTGTTTGGTATGTTGTTATTGTTTAGGTTCCTTAGTCAAAGCCAGTGCGAAGGCTATCACTAAGTAATTGAGCAAAATTACCACGACTATTGGCCCACCTGGGACGCTGATGGTCGAGCGGAGGCACATGTTCAATTCTTTCGAGTAAGTTGTTTTTTTGTTGCGTATTATTTTTATTTCATGAATCTCAATTATTTTTAATAACGTATTATATTCATACAGGAGAGGGTTTCTTGGAAGGAAGAGCAGGAGGAGCAGATCAAGAAGAACTTCCATATGAAGGCTTCCCACCGCCTATCTGATATGCTTAGAGATGCCCGCCTCAATGGGCAGCCCACTTGGATAGGAGATGAGATCTGGCAGCAGCTACAAGCGCATTGGAACTCCCCTGAGTTCAAGGCGGTAAGCGAGAAGGCGAAGAAGAATAGAGCCTCTGAAAAGGGTGGGAGCTTGCATACTGGAGGTTCGGTCAGTCAGGCGCAGCACGCAGCTCGACTTGTATGTTTTATATTATTATTATTATTATTATTATTATTATTATTATTATTTAGTTAAGCTTTTTTTATTAAATAATTACAGTCTCAGCGGTTGCAAAGGGAGGTTCAGTTGCACGAGCTCCATCGTGCAACTCATATTAGGAGAGAATGCAGGTGAGTTTGTCGATGAGCGGTCGAGGCGGACCCAGGTAATTATAAAACATAATGAATAGTTTTTTAACAATGTTTATATTGTTTTATTACAATAAAAATTGACTAATTTGTTTATGTTTGACAGGAGGAGTTTGAGGCGAGGATGTCTCAGGTTAGATCTCAGACATCCTCATGTTCCCCGTCTCAGAGCCCAGAGGATCCAGCTGCGTCGGTGATGGTTTGGGCAGATGTTGTTGGCGGCAAGAAGAAGGGTCGCCTATACGGTGCTGGCGACCTTGCCAGCAACTACAAGAAAGGGGCCCGCTGCCTCTCTGCTGGAGAGTCGTCCAGCAGTCGTGCTGCCGCGGATGAGCGGGAGATAGCAGAGTTGAAGCGGGCCATGGCCGAGCAGCAGCGATTGGCGGTGATAAGTTTTCGTCTTATGTTAATTTAGAGTGATTAATTGAATTAAATACATGAGGAATTGAGAGAGTTGAATATATATTGAGCTTAAACTTTGGAATTCTTTACACTTGGTTGTTTGATTGTATGTTTTAACTCTTACATTATTCTCATGTATATTGCACTTGAATTGCTAGGAATGGAAACAAAACCAAAAGAAGACACTCTCAAGAATTCAATTAAAGGCAAAGAAGATGATTCGTGAGAGCATAAGATTCGAAGGCAGCCAAAAATGCAGAATTTAGCCAAGTAATTGAGTATGCGCGTGACGCCGCATTTACAAGTAAAGGAATGCGCGTGGACGCGCATTTATGTAAAAGCTCTGTCTTCATGCGCGTGACGCCGCTGATCGAGGAAGAATCTGCGCGCGGCCGCATCGCTGCAAATCTGAAGCCGCCTCGGTCTGCGCGACGCGCATTTATCGCTTAATCTGCGCGCGGCAGCGCCGCGGTCTTCTGAGAATCTGTATAATTAGATATTTGTTCACTTTTTAATGATCTTGGACCTTTGCTAACAGCCAAAAACACTAAAGAGAAAGATAAGGAGTGCTAGGGTTCCATTGTTCTTCATCTTCAAGGAGGATTCATTCTTGGGAACAAGGTTTGGATCATCAATGGAGTTGTTTTCTTTCATATGTTTGTTTTCTTCTTTTACTACCATGAGTAGCTAAATACCTTAGATTAGGATGAGATGAATCATGTACAAACTCTTATGTAGTTAGTTCTCTTATATTAATACAAGTTTATGTTATGTAAATTGAGTTTCTAATCTCTATACTTCATGCTTTTCAATACTTGATCACTATTGCATTGAATTTGGGTTTTTCATCTTTATTGGAAAATAGGATGAATGAACTTGAACTGAGATTAGTAATCATAATCATGATGATTATATGAATATAACTTGTGGTTATGTGTTCTAATGAATCATGGATCTTATTGCTTAGTCTAATCATTAATCACCTAAGGGATTAGGGATTGTGGCTAGAATAAAGGGTTTATGAGGCAAGGGATTGTCCTTAAGCTAATTCAGTTGATTCGAACTTCAACTTATATGAAATTACTTGATTAATGATGAGCTAGTTACATAAGAGAAAGTACAAGAGGATTCAAATCCTAGTCGTTTTCAACCAACCAAGTCAATTCTATTTTTCCTTTAACTTGTTCAACGTTACAATTACAATCAAAATATCCAAATCATTTCCGTTTTAAGTAATTACACACTTATTCTTATTGATAACCATCATAATCCACTGTGGAGACGATACTCTATTCATTACTATATTCTTGGTTGCGATTGGTGCACTTGCCTTAAAAAGTAGTGTATGAATTACGCTAACAAGTTTTTGGCGTAGTTTGGGATTGTTGATTTGATTGTCAACAAGGCAAAGGAGTTACTACTTTGAACAATTTAAGTTTTATATCTAGTTAGTTAGTTTTTGTGGATATACTTTATCTTGTTTCAAAATACAATTTGTTGTGTGCTTAATCATCTTTCTAGTTGTTATGTATGCGAGGAAACAGACATCCGAATTGGTGTTTGATCCGGAGATAGAAAAGACAGCAAAAGCAAATAGGAAGAAGGCTAAGGAGGCAAGGCAGCAGAAAGAACATCAACAATCTCAAGCTTCTACTTCTACTCATACTCGGGTAGAGGAAGAAATGGCAGAACCGCCACCTAGGCGTACTCTTGGTGATTTTGGGCGCAGAAACAACAGGGAAAGATTGGCTATTGGTTACCAACCGGTAGAGGCCAATGCATTTGAGATCAGGACTTCTCTCCTGAGTGCACTCAAGCAAAATCAGTTTTCTGGAGCTGAAAATGAAGACCCCAACCAGCACTTGGTGAATTTCTTTGAAATATGTGGAACTTTGAAGCTGGACGGTGTTACAGATGAAGCAAAGAAACTGAGATTATTCCCTTTTACTTTGAGGGATAGGGCAAAGGACTGGCTAAGTTTATTACCCCAGGGAAGTATTAATACCTGGAATGACTTAGAGGATAAATTCATGGATCGGTTTTTCCCCACTGCCAAGTTTGTCAAGAGGAGAGCTGAAGTGAGTAGCTTTGAACAAAAAGATGGTGAAACCCTCTATGATGCTTGGGAAAGATTCAAGGTGTTGTTGAAGAGATGTCCTGGTCATGGTTATGATGACTTGTGCCAAATGCAAATGTTTTGTCATGGGTTGAGGCCTAACACAAGAATGATGCTTGATGCTTCTGCGGGAGGCTCAATGAATTCAAAGACGGCTGAAGAAGCAAGAGAACTAGTTGAGGCAATGGTCTCAAATGATTATCTTGTCCACCATGATAGAGGAGCACAAAGCAAAAAGGGCATGTTTGCGCTAGAGACAAGTGATGCTATTTTGGCTCAAAACAAATTAGTATCACAACAACTTGAAGCCCTTACAAAAGAACTTAAAGATTTAAGAACAGGATCTTCTTCAACCGCACAAGCTAAAGCGTAATCGATGCAAAGAAGTGTGATTTCTGTGGTGGAGGGCATGAAAATGGGCAATGTGAAGCCCAAGGTGAGCTTAGTGAGGAAGCCAAATACATGACAAATTTCCAAAGGCAAGGAGGGAATCCATATTCCAACACTTATAATCCAGGGTGGAAGAATCATCCCAACTTTTCTTGGAAGCAAAATGATGCCCTCAATCAAGCAAGCCTCATGACAGTGAATCAAAAGATAAGCAATCGACTTAGAAAATGCTCTCACTCGGTTTATGAAGATGACTCAAACAAACCTCCAAAGTCATGAAGCTCATTTCAAGAATCAAGATGCATCCATCAAAAATCTTGAAAATCAGATTGACAACTTTCTAAGCAACTCATGAGCAATCCAAGGGTAAGTTTTCTGCAAACACTGTAGACAATCCAAAAAATGAGTCTTGTAATGCTGTTACTCTGAGAAGTGGAAAGGTGGTAACACCATCTATGGTGGAACCATTAGTCCCTGAATGTAATGATGAAAATAACAATGTGATGTTGGATGAGGAGTTGAAAAATAAAAATGAGGTGAATGATGTTGAAGAAATTGAAAAGGAGAGTGAGAAAAAGAAAAATGATGATAAAAATAGTTCGAGATTGGTGGATGAAGGTTTTATCATCAGAAGAACAAAAGCTGAAATTTTAAAGGATGGAAACAAGCCTCAAATTCTTCCTCCATATGTGAGACTTCCTTATCCTCAAAGGGAGAACAAGAAAAAAGAAAAGGAGGAGCAATATTCAAAATTTCTGGACATTTTTAAGAGGTTGCAGATTAATATACCTTTCTTTGAGGCTCTTGAGCCTTTGCCTACTTATGCCAAGTTCATGAAGGAAATTCTCACAAAGAAGAAAAAATTTAGAGATGAAAAAATCACCTTGGTGAGGAATGCGATTGCAATAATTCAACGGAAACTTCCTCCAAAGCTCAAAGATCCCGGTAGTTTCACAATTCCCTGCACTATAGGGAATATAACTATTGGGAAGGCATTATGTGACTTAGGAGCAAGTATCAACCTCATGCCACTTTCTATGTTGAAGAAGTTGGGGACAGATGAAGTGAAGCCTACCAGGATGTCGCTTCAATTAGCAGACCGATCAATTAAATATCCTTACGATATTATGGAGGATGTCTTGGTGAAGGTGGATAAGTTCATTTTTCCAGCTGACTTTGTTATTCTGGACATGGAGGAAGATGCAGAAGTTCCTCTTCTCTTGGGAAGACCCTTTCTTGCAACAGGTAGAGCTCTTGTGGATGTGCAAAAAGGCCAACTAATGCTCAGAGTACATGATGAGAAGGTGACCTTCAATTTGTTTGAGGCAATGCAACATCCAACTGATAGAGATACCTGTAGCCGTGTAGACACTGTCAATTACTTGGTGGAGGAAACTTTTTCTCAGCAATATCCTTCAACTCCTCTTGAGAAAGTACTAGTACAGGCTGTTGAAAATCTTTGTGAGGAGGATGAAGGGGAAATAGGAGAATGTGTGAGGCAGGTTAGCGACACTAATTACGAACAAGCTGTGAATTTGAAAAGAGAAGAAATGAAAAAAGAAGAGGGTCAGCCAGAAAAACAGAAAATTGAGTTGAAACCACTCCCCTCCCACTTGAAGTACAGATTCCTTGATGATGAGGAAGAAAGTCCAGTTATTGTGAGCAACTCATTGTCAAACTTGGAGGAAGAAAAATTGATGAGAGTGTTGAGGGAGTACAAGACAACAATAGGTTGGTCTATTTCCGACTTGAAAGGAATAAGCCAGATTCGCATGCATAAAATTCTGTTGGAGAAAGAATTTAAACGGTGGTGCAACCTCAGCGGAGATTAAATCCGACAATGAAGGATGTGGTCGGAAAAGAAGTCCTGAAGCTTCTTGATGCGGGCATGATTTATCCCATTTCGGATAGTGCATGGGTGAGTCGGTGCAAGTTGTTCCCAAGAAAGGAGGGATGACGGTGGTCAAAAATGAAAAGAATGAGCTCATCCCTACAAGAACAAGAATCGGATGGAGAATGTGCATAGATTACCGCAAGCTCAATAATGCCACGAGGAAAGACCATTTTCCATTGCCTTTCATGGATCAAATGTTAGAAAGGTTAGCGAGCCAAGCTTTTTATTGTTTTCTTGATGGCTATTCAGGTATAACCAAATTGCGATTAATCAGGAGGACCAAGAAAAGACGACTTTTACTTGCCCTTTTGGTGTGTTTGCATCACGGATGCCATTTGGATTATGCAATGCTCCTGCAACTTTCGAGGTGCATGCTCTCCATATTCTCGACATGATTGAAAGCTCAATAGAAGTGTTCATGGATGATTTCTCTGTTTTGGCTCATGTTATGATTTGTGTCTATCCAATCTAGCTTCTATTCTTAAGAGGTGCGTGGACACCAATTTAGTGTTAAATTGGGAGAAATGCCAATTTATGGTTAAAGAAGGGATTGTTTTAGGACATAAAATTTCAGCAAAGGGAATTGAAGTGGACCAAGCAAAAATTGAAGTAATTGAGAAGTTACCACCACCTGTTAATGTAAAAGGAGTGAGGAGTTTCTTAGGTCATGCGGGCTTTTATCGAAGATTTATTAAGGACTTCTCAAAGATTGCAAAGCCAATGTGCAATCTCCTAGTTAAAGATTCTGATTTTAAGTTTGATCAAGACTGTTTGAATGCTTTTAATGTGTTGAAAGGAAAGCTGATTTCCTCTCCGATTATAGTAGCTCCCGACTGGAGTTTACCATTTGAACTCATGTGCGATGCAAGTGATTATGCAGTCGGGGCTGTTTTGGGACAAAGCAGAAAAATTCTTTCATGCTATCTATTATGCTAGCAAGGTCTTGAATGAGAATCGTGAATTATGCCACCACCGAAAAAGATTTGCTAGCTATAGTATTTGCTTTGGAGAAATTTCGATCTTACTTGATTGGATCGAAAGTCATTGTCTATACTGATCATTCTGCCATCAAATACCTGCTTACTAAAATTGATTCTAAGCCTCGTCTGCTTAGATGGATATTGTTGCTGCAGGAGTTTGATTTGGAAATAAAAGACAAGAAAGGAAGTGAGAATGTGGTAGCTGACCACTTATCAAGGTGGAAAATTAAGTAATGTGATTAAGGAGAAAGAGATTAACGAAGAATTTCTGATGAGCACTTGTTGATGGTATCTGAGAGGCCATGGTTTCTTGATATGGCTAACTTTAAGGCAACAAGTGTGATACCAGAGGATTATACTTGGCGTGAGAAGAAGAAACTCTTCAAAGATGCAAATTTCTACATTTGGGATGATCCATTTTTGTTTAAAGCTGGGCCACGATGGGTTATTGAGAAGGTGTGTCACATCCGAGGAGGCACAAAGTATAATGAAACATTGTCATGATTCACCATATGGAGGTCATTATGGTGGAGAAAGAAGCTGCAGCCAAGGTGTTACAAAGTGGGTTCTTTTGGCCAACGCTTTTCAAAGATTGTCATGAATATGTCAAGCAATGTGATAAGTGCCGGTATACAGGAAGCATTTCGGGGAAAAATGAGATGCCCTCAATAGCATTCGGAAATTGAACCATTTGATTGTTGGGGTATTGATTTCATGGGGCCTTTCCCATCATCTTATTCCAATTTATACATTTTGGTGTGTGTTGACTATGTCACCAAATGGGTTGAGGCATGTCTTTGTAGCCAATGATTCCCAGACAGTGGTCAATTTTTTGAAGAAAAACATATTTTCCAGATTTGGAGTACCTAGAGTGCTCATAAGTGATGGGGGCACGCATTTTTGCAACAAGTACTTGGAGACATTGCTGAACAAGTATGATGTAAAGCATAAGGTTGCCACTCCCTATCACCCACAAACTAGTGGGCAAGCTGAAGTTTCCAATAGGGAGATAAAGAAGATTTTGGAGAAAATAGTTGGTGCTTCAAGGAAGGATTGGTCAAAGAAGCTTGACGATGCTTTGTGGGCCCTCTGACTGACATTCAAAACGCCATTAGGATTCTCTCCTTATCAGCTGGTTTATGGGAAGTCATACCACTTACCATTGGAGTTGGAACACAAGGCATTTTGGGCCATAAAATTTCTGAATTTTGATTCCAAATTGGCTGGACAAAAGCGGTTCTTTGAAATTGAATGAAATTTGGATGAAATGAGGTTGATGGCTTATGAGAATGCAACCATTTACAAACAAAGAACCAAGGCTTATCATGACAAGCATTTGGTGAGAAGAGACTTCCAGCCAGGCCAACAAGTTCTACTCTTCAATTCAAGGCTGAAACTTTTCCCAGGTAAGTTGAAGTCCAAGTGGTCGGGACCATTTGTAATCAGAGAAGTTTTTCCACATGGAGCAGTGGAATTAGAAGATCCCGGCTCCACAAGAACTTTCAAAGTTAATGGGCAAAGATTGAAGCCATTCTTTGGAGGAGAAGTCTCCAGGGCAAGAGTAGCCCTCGTTTTGCAGGATCCATAAAATGACCAAGCGTCAAGCTAGTGACGTTAAAGAAGCACCCATGGCAACAAGTTTGCCCAAAAAAAAAAAATGCTGCAGGTGATGCGCGTGATGCGCAAGTAGTGCGCATGATGCGCATTTTTTGAATTTTGCCTCTGTGACCCATGCGCGTGACGCGCATTTGCACTGCGTAATCTGCGCGCGACGCGCATAGCACCTGATGAGTGAACTTGGAACAGGGCAGCTGATGCGCGCGACGCGCAACCTTAGCGCATGACGCGCATTTTTTTAATTTTGTCTCTGTCAGTAGTGCGCGTGACGCGCATTTACACTTGAATTGTTGCGCGCGACGCGCATTTTTTATTTTAGCTTCTGTGACCCGTGCGCGTGACGTGCAAATACAAATGAATTGTTGCGCGCGACACGCAACCTGGCTGAATAAACGGAGATGCTCGCGCAGCTCCTCATTTCACTCACTCAAAAATCATTTCTTAACCAACCCTAACTCTAAAAACTTCACCACCACTCAAGCACAACTTGCATAGAGAGATTAATCTTCACATTTTCTTCACTTCATACATCATTCATCATCAAGTAAGTGATTTCATGACTTTCTTTTTCTAATTTTTCGTTTGCCTTCATCTCTATGAAGAAAGTTGTCGAAAATTTGAAGTTCTTGTTTGAAATTTGATGTTGTTGTTGTGAGTTGTTTATTTCTTATGTGATTGAGCTGTGAAGCCTTGAATTTTTCTTATTTTGGGAAGTTTTGCATGATGAAACCATTGTTGGTTTGTTAGATGCTTTTGTGTGCACACAAAGTGTTTGATAAAATGCTTATGAGAGTATAGGGAATAGAACTTGATAATGAGCTAAGCCATACTTCATGTTTATGCCATACATTGTTTCAAATGACAAAATTTGGTTGTCCTCAATCAAATAATTGTGAAAATTATTAGATGACCAAAGGTTTGTCTAATTGCAAGTTAGTGCATAAGGAATTTTTTTAATCACAAACCATTGAGATTGTCAACTTTTGCAAGAGTTTTAATATGAAAATATGAATTGCATTGGTAATCTCTTTGTTGGAAAACCATAGTGGTGAAGTGATAATGTTCATAGAATTTTAAGATGTTTGTGTTGATACTAACATAGAAAACAATTTTTGCACAAATCTTCGTTCTATGTGCAGGGAACTATGGCTCGTAATCCAGAGAAACGCAAGAAGCAAACTGTCTCTTCTTCTTGTGGAAGTTTTGATTCCCACTTGTTCAGATCTTTGGCGTGCCAAGACCGTTATGCCTCAATTCTTACAAACAAGGAATTTGTGAGGCAGGAGGCATTTCAGCTAAGTGCCAATGACTTCATGGAGATCCAACATAACATTGGGCAAAGACATTGGGAAGCCTTTACCTCTTTTCCCAAGACAGCTAGCAAAAAGCTAGCAATGGAATTTTTTGCAAATGCTTATCAGAGTGGAGATGGTGACATCCTTCTTTGGCGATGCTAGATATGTGAGTTATGTAAGGGGAAGACAATTCCATATGATCCCCATACAATCAACCATTGTTTGGTTTGCCTGATGTTGAAAACTGTGGCTATCAAGCCAGAGGTGTCTTGGACGGAGCTGGTCAACAGGCCATTCGGCATTTATTAATCAGACCGGGACAAGATTGGGTGAGGAACCAAGATGGGTCACCCAGAAAAATAGAAGGGCAGAATTTGACTCCCACCGCAAAGGCATGGGGCGTGTTTGTACTTCATACTTTCCTCCCTTGCGCCAATGTGTCAGAGTTGACTTCATATAGGGCTACCCTGGTATATGCCATCATGAATGGTGAGCCGGTAAATGTGGGCCAAATTTTAGCTCACAATTTATACAATGCGGCTAATGAAAAGGTCACCAGATCTTGGCTGAGGCACGCCACTCTCATTCAGCTCCTATGTGAAAGGGCCCATGTGAAGATCCCAAGTAAGGAAATTAAAGAAAATCCAATACATCCTGGGACCCTCATAACGGGTGATTGGATTCGGAGGAATTCAATCCCACTTGACCAGCCACCTCAACCTCCTCAGAATCACCAAGAACCGGAGGAAATGGGGGAGCCCAGAATATGTTTGTAGATCCTCCGGTTCAAAATTACCCTTCGATGGCTGATTTTGAGAGATTATCGGCTGATGTCCAGAGGATTGGGAGTCAGGTAGAGAGTATGGCCTTGTACCAACGGGAAGAAGCACGAGCTCAAAGGCGAGGGATGCAGGCTATTTACAGAGCTATTGGTGCTTACCAAAGTGGCCAGTTCGTGAATATGGACGCCGACATTTTCCAGGAGCCTTACCCTGATGATGGCGGGGGCCTTCAGAGCCAGCTCCCTAGTTTCTTTCAGCGGTGGCGTCGGGCGGCCCGCCCCATCATTTCACTCAGCGGTTGAGTCCCATGGCTCACCGTTTTGGTTTTCTACTTTTATCTTTTGTTTTCTTTTATTTTTCTGTTTAAATATCAATATTCAATGTTAAATATCAATATTCAATGTATTTTGTACTGATTGTTTGTTTTTGGGGAACTCTAATTTCCTTTTCTTGTACCATGTGTTAAATGAATTTTTGAGTTAAGATGTTAATTTGATAAGTGGAATTATGGTTTTTTATTTTCAGAATCCCCATGATATGCATGCTTATGAATTGTAATGGATACACAATTGGATTGTGACTTTGCATGCCTCTTTTTGATAAAAAAGTTCACAAATAACCCTTTGAAGCATGTTAAGTAACATTTAAGCGCAAGATTCGTTTGTGCTTAATTTCCTCTCTAACGGTGAGAATTTTGTGCCAAGCAGAACTTTTTCTTCTTGTGTGCTTAGTTATATGTGTGTGTCTTCAGAATTTGACCTCGTTCTTAGGATTTTATACTTGCATGTTTACACATATTGAGGCAATTTTTTTCTAATACCTAGAGCCTAAATTCACCACCTAATTCATTTAATCCTTTGTTAGCCCGTTTGAGCCTAATTGTCCATTATTTGCGATCTATTTTCATTGCAAGCCTAAGACCAGAATCTCAATTGTCCCTACTTACTTGGAGTTCAGTAGGCCATATTACGACATGTCTTAGCATTTGATTAAGTTTGGGGTTGCTTGAGGGCAAGCAAAGATTCTAAGTTTGGGGTGGATGTACAAGAACTTAAATTGTTCAATTTTGTATAGAATTTGGACTTGTTTTGTTCATTGTAAAAAAAAAAAAATCATTAATGTGTAAATATTACCTATTGTTCTTAATCAATTATGTTGGGGGAGATTTATGTGAATGAATACAAGGGTTTGATATCAATGTCGTGAAGTGGTTTATTTCTTACTTCAAGATTATGAGCCTACTATCCAAATAATTCCTGCCCTTACCTAAGCCCCGTTACAACCTTAAAGCCTTTTAAATGTGTATTACATTGCATTGTATTTAATTTTTTAGAACTTGGTCAAGCCTATGGTAGAGTGTTGCGTATGATGTGATTGAGAGAACGATCCCAATGACACCGGAGTGAAAGTGAAATATCATTTGTGAGGAAAGTCTGATAAGTTGAGCATAATTGATAATTGTAATGCGTTATGTCGCTTGATTTGTTCATTTGGGAGAATTTGGAATTGAGAAAGCAAGTGATATAAGAAGGCATGAATTGTCACCTTTGACAAGTGTGATTAAAAAGAAAGTTGATTGAGCATGTGTTTATGGTGGAGATTGAAAATACATCCATTAATTTCAATTTTTTTTACCCATGTTTTTAAATTAATTTTTGCTTGAGGACAAGCAAATTGCCAAGTTTGGGGTTGTGATAAGTTTTCATCTTATGTTAATTTAGAGTGATTAATTGAATTAAATACATGAGGAATTGAGAGGGTTGAATATATATTGAGCTTAAACTTTGGAATTCTTTACACTTGGTTGTTTGATTGTATGTTTTAACTCTTACATTATTCTCATGTATATTGCACTTGAATTGCTAGGAATGGAAACAAAACCAAAAGAAGACACTCTCAAGAATTCAATTAAAGGCAAAGAAGATGATTCGTGAGAGCATAAGATTCGAAGGCAGCCAAAAATGCGGAATTTAGCCAAGTAATTGAGTATGCGCGTGACGCGCATTTACAAGTAAAGGAATGCGCGTGACGCGCATTTATGTAAACTGGCTCTGTCTTCATGCGGCGTGGCGCGTCGATCGAGAAGAATCTGCGCGCGCAGCGCATCGGTCTAAATCTGGAAGCCGCCTCGGTCTTGCGACGACGCATTTGTATCGCCTAATCTGCGGCAGCGACGCGGTCTTCTGCAGAATCTGTATAATTAGATATTTGTTCACTTTTTAATGATCTTGGACCTTTGCTAACAGCCAAAAACACTAAAGAGAAAGATAAGGAGTGCTAGGGTTCCATTGTTCTTCATCTTCAAGGAGGATTCATTCTTGGGAACAAGGTTTGGATCATCAATGGAGTTGTTTTCTTTCATATGTTTGTTTTCTTCTTTTACTACCATGAGTAGCTAAATACCTTAGATTAGGATGAGATGAATCATGTACAAACTCTTATGTAGTTAGTTCTCTTATATTAATACAAGTTTATGTTATGTAAATTGAGTTTCTAATCTCTATACTTCATGCTTTTCAATACTTGATCACTATTGCATTGAATTTGGGTTTTTCATCTTTCTTGGAAAATAGGATGAATGAACTTGAACTGAGATTAGTAATCATAATCATGATGATTATAGGAATATAACTTGTGGTTATGTGTTCTAATGAATCATGGATCTTATTGCTTAGTCTAATCATTAATCACCTAAGGGATTAGGGATTGTGGCTAGAATAAAGGGTTTATGAGGCAAGGGATTGTCCTTAAGCTAATTCAGTTGATTCGAACTTCAACTTATATGAAATTACTTCAGTTAATGATGAACTAGTTACATAAGAACAAGTACAAGAGGATTCAAATCCTAGTCATTTTCAACCAACCAAGTCAATTCTATTTTTACTTTAACTTGTTCAACGTTACAATTACAATCAAAATATCCAAATCATTTCCGTTTTAAGTAATTACACACTTATTCTTATTGATAACCATCATAATCCTGTGGAGACGATACTCTATTCATTACTATATTATCGGTTGCGATTGGTGCACTTGCCTTAAAAAGTAGTGTATGAATTACGCTAACAAAGCGGCGAGCGGCGGATCGCGGCCCAAATAGAGGAGGCGTGGACGGCTGCCATTTTGGCTCAAGTCTTTGCGGCTGACGGAGGATCTGTACCATTTGCTAGCTCGCCACCGCCTCGCCTCGCCTCATAGTAATCGGGTGATTATGTCGATGATGTAGATAGTGATAGTGATCATGATCATGATTATCAGGACTATTAGTTATGTTTGTATTGATTTTTTTTATATTTTCGGATATTTTTTATTACTGTTTTGTTCGTCGAATTATTTAATTTGTGATAACTAGTAATCGTTAATTAAATGGATAAATAAATTAAATTGATTACAGAAATTAAAATTAAATAATTTAAAAAAGTAAATAATTTTTTAATAAAAATAAATATTTAAACAATTTTCAAAAAAAAATTTAAGTTTGGATTTACCGACGGTCATGGCCGTCGGAAATGTCATCGGAATTACCGACGGGTTAAAACCGTCGGAAACTTACCGACGGCTTAAAGCCGTCGGAAATGGCATCGGAAGTTCCGACGGGTTAAAACCGTCGGAAATTTATCGACGGGTTAAAGCCGTCGGTATGCATTTGCGACGCGCAGTTTACCGACGGCCTAATGTCCGTCGGTAATCCGTCGGAATTTTTTTATTACCGACGGTATTTGTGGATTACCGACGGCTTTTGGCCGTCGGTAATCCCGCTATTTCTTGTAGTGTATATGTTTTTATTGCGTGTGATCGTGGCTGCATGTGAATAGGATAGTATTATTTCGTAGTAATGGCGTGTAGCCATAGTCAAGTTCGTAATCGTGTTCGTGTTCGTGCTCGAGTTCAGGTTCGTGACCGTGAATGGGCAGAGATCATGGCTCTGGAATGAAGCGTCAGTCAATCGTGAGAATTTCTCCGTCCACTAACTATGTTTACTTTACGGTGTGCTATACATATATGATTAGTGATTGTTATTATTGCAGGCTATACTATGTAGCTATAAATATTATGGTACTATGTATAATAATAAGTATTGTCAATGCTTATGTGTGCAAATTATTTTACGGTTTTGAGTAAAGTAATTTTTTCGAATTTTACTATCCGTGTAGTTTCGAGGACGAAACTATTTTAAAGGGATGGTAATGTAACATCCCAATTTTTAAGAAAAATTATGTTAGCGATAAAATCCTAAATACTTGAAGCTAAGTCATAGAGATTGGTCACCTCAATGATTTACTGAGAGCACGAAGAACTATTTTGGCTTATTTTGAATAATTTATTTATTATAAATAATTATTATTCATAATATCAATTCAAATTAATAAACAGCATAGACATATGATGCTTTTAAGGTGAATTCATCAATTAAACTTTATATAAATTTTCTGTTTGACGCGGTAAAACGTATTTTTATTGACTAAAAAAATGATTGAATTAAATCAAGATAAAATTAAATTTAAGAATTAATATTTTATACTAATTCATGGTTCAAAAATCGTCGAAAAATTATAACGAAGTTCATCGTGTTTTGAATCACCGGATAGTTTTTATCCGCGAATAAAATTCTAAACGAACCCCGATTTCGATGAAAATCGAATCGTGACTTGTTGTGATTATTTTTGAGTGCTTTATATTGTTTTTATTATTTATGATAATATTTTATCACACGGTGAATTAATTTCTCGGTAAATTAATTTTCGCAAATTTATCAATAACGCGGTTACTCGACACCGTGTTTTTTTTAGTACTCTTAAGACTCTAGGATTAGAGATAATCACGAGAGATGAGAGATTAGATGGACTAGACTAAGTGATGGGATTGGAATCTTGCTTTATTTGAGAGGTGTCACATTTTGTGGATTAGATTTTTTTTTTATTTTCCTAAACCCATTTTTTTAGCCAAGTGTTTATTTTAGTATTTTTTTTATATTTCTTATCCTCCCTTAAACAGCCCAAGTTGCGCCCCCTCCCACTCTCTAACCCCTCATTTCATTTCATCTTCATCCTTCTAGTGAGAGAAAGCTTGAAAGCTTCATTCATGGCTTCCATGGTCATTTTCTCCATAGTTCTTGAGTTGCCTCACTTCCAATCTTCCAACCTTCTTGCAACTAACTTCCTCTTCTCTTTGCTACCACCTATTTCATCATCCAAGCAAATTTGAGAGCCACATTTTCCTCACCAAAACAGCCCCAAAATCGCGAGCTCCTCTAGGTGGAGAGGTAGTGGTTTCTTTTATTTTTATTCTTGTTTTTATGTCTTAATAATGCTTGATCATGATCAATGATGGATATGAGCACCAAAATCCCTAATCCTTGGAACCCTAGGTGAGGGAAAAGAGGGATGGTGTGATCTTGAGGTGAATCAAAGAAATTAATTAGTGATTTTAGTTCATTTGGTGATATTATTGTTGTTTTAGTTAATAGTTTGGAATTAAAACTTTGATTGGGTATTGTTTTTGATGAAAAACCTATTCTTGAAAGAGGGATTAGTGGTGATTCTCTTGTGAATCATTTAATTGGTTGATGATTCTTTCTTCTTAGTTAGTATAATTGCTATTGTTATTGTTGAAATTGTAGAATCAAAAGAGTTAGTGGATTTTTGTTGAAAACTTTTGTTCTTGAAAGACTTGAAAATGATTTTGGGTCTTGGTTAAGCCTTCCTTTGTGTAATGGGTTGTTGTTAGTGAAAGGAATTTCATATGAAGTGGTGTGGTTAAATTAGTTTGAAAGTTTTGCAATTTGTCCCTTAATTTTTTTATGTTAGCCGCGAGCCCTATAGGGTGTGTGGAAGGAAAATTATTTTGCAAACTTGGTTATAAGGATTGTATTGATGTGTTTCTAGGCTTTGGAAAATGTAGGAAAAAGTTTGGTTGAATTTGGATTTGTTTTGAGATTTTGAGGGCTATGAAGCACTTAAGTTGAAATAGACTATTTGAGATCCTAGAAACCAAGTGGAGCCTTGATTTAAGCCTCTTAGAAAATGATTTTGGCACTTTGATTTATATTAGTTATAATTGTTGTGGTTAAGAATTGTTGTGTAAGTTTTGGATAGTAGTTTGACTGAATTAGGAGTATTTGATTTTCAAAGACGATGAAAAACCTAAGGCAAGGGATTCCTTGTGATCCAATGGCCAAAGTGGAGTCTTATTTCAAGTTGTGGTGGAAAGTATTAAATTTAGCATTGAATTGTGTCTCAAGTTTTGGAGTAGGTGAACTTAGTATTTGAAAACCTTGTTCTTTCCAACTTAGTGTATTATTTTAAAATGAGTCTTATGTTTAAAATTTTACTCTTCTAATTGTTGTTAGTTTTTACAAGCCTATGTGATCCTTCAAAAAAAAATTGTATTTTAAGTTGGCACCTAAGTGTAGGTGAATTGGTTAGTTAAGAGGTCTGGGTTTTGAGAGCTTAAGGAATTAGAAATGAGTCTATGCTAGGTTTGTACTAAGGTTTAATGTGTTGCTAGGACCCTTGAGGACGGTTCGTGCGGATTAGGATTGCGACGTGTTTAACACGTGGGCTGCGGACTTTCGGTAAGGGCACTTCACATTCTCGGTGTTTACGTATGTATAGTATCTATAAGCGCAACTTGTAGATATAGATAGATTTTAAATTTCTGTTATAAAGCGAAGAAGTCTGAGAACCTCAGGGTTCGAAGTGAGGGTCTCGTACCCCTTCGATTTTTAGTTCTTAAAACTTTCATTATGATTATTTAGTGGGCTTGTCTGCAAGTGGTTGGCAGCTATCCCCAACCCCCCACACTTGTTTGATTTCCTCTCTGTCAACTCCATTGAGCTGCAGAGGGATGAATTGTATTTCAACTGTTGTGATATGACTTGATTGCTTGATACTGTTGAATTGGGTTGTCTTGTATTAAGCTTTGTGTGAATATTTATTTAATATGTGATTGAATAATTATTCGAGTTGCTCTCTTGAATTATCATATGAGTTGATTTATTCGTCATGCTTCCTTGAATCATCGTATGCGTCGATTTATTCATTGGGGTGGAGAAAGTGTCGTCGTGGCGTTTTTGAACTATATCCTGAATAAACTTAGGGTGCTAGGACCCCCTTGTTTTTTGGCAGCTTAGTTAGACCTCTTAACGTCAAGAAACTCGTCCTGAATATCCAAGGGTGGTCGTGGAGCCCAAAGCCTATGGCTGGATTTCAACAGCTTGCTCGGCGTTACTTTCCGAAAATTGTCGAGAGTGTCTTGAGGGAGTGTCTTGAGTTGCGTTGTGGGAATTTATGCATTTTGTTATCTCGTGTGTCATGTTTGTTGATTTATTTGTGTCGAAGCACGTGAGTTCCATAATGTTTATGTAATATGTTTTGTTGTCAAATATGTTGTTGTATTTGTACCTATCTTTTTGTAAAAAGTTGACCCTTGCCCGTGGTTCTTTCAATCAATGAATGTAACCCAGATGGCAGAGCAGACGGAGTGTTCGGGACTGTTGACCAGTGGAACGGAGGATAGACTGTCCGACATCTACTTGTGTGTTATGCTTGTGGTAACTTACTAGTAGTTTAGTAAGGGGCGTAGCGAGTCAACCAGCTATAAAATATTTGTCATTCATTTCGGTGTTGTAATAAATTATGAATGTGAACCCTGTGGTTTTATTTTGATGTTTTTATTTATTTATTTTCCATCATGTTTCTGAATTCACTGTGATACTCTGACCATCCTTTTAAAAGAAGTTTTTGTAGAAAAGGAAAAAAAATATAATCCACATTTTCAAAAATCCTACGAATAGAGTATTTCACCTTTCAGAAATATGTCAACTTTTGTCAGAATATCTAGTTTAGTAGTGCTCCGAAAACGGGGTGTTACAGATATGAACATGCATAATCTTAGTGGTTAACATTGAAATTTATCAACCAAAATTTGAGGAAGATACCACCAATGATTTTTGATGATCTGAGAGATCGTGGCCCGCAAGGAATTATGGAGCTAGGTAGGAATGTTGAGGGAGTCCACAATAGGTTCATCAAGCTATTTATCCCTCAAGAAGTTAATCATATTACCACTACTAAGCTGCCAAGAGGAATTAGAAAACACATTATTAAAAGTGACTTTTCACTCCTGCAGGCCAGATAGAAGATTTAACATAATTAAAGATAGGCCTCTTATTTCTGAAAAATCTTTCCCTAAAGAAGACAACTCATTGCGCATTAGAAGACAATATATCCCAACTGGGCTTTAGCATTGCAGACTCATCAATAGATCTAAGAGACCTCAATCCAAGACTTCCCTCACTCAAAGGAGAGCAAATTTTTTTCCAGGCAACATTTTTTAGATCATATGGTTATTGTAAGATCATTTCAACATTTTTTATAAGTACTTTAAAAAAATGATAATCCAAACTAACTCTTTATAGATTTTAAGGAAAAACAACGATACGTTACACTATTGAAAGTTTTGTATGTCGTGTGAAAACGTAAATATATTAAGGGATGTAAGCACATATTCACATTTTGATTTCTTCAAAATTTGCAACTTGTATTATGTATTAAGAAGTAATAATGAACTATTTTCTTGCTAGGTCATAATCATAAGCAAATTAATTTCTCTAAACGTTGTAATTTGTGCTACGTATAACAAAGTAATTATGAATTATTTTCTTGCTACAGATTAAAATCACACGACGGGTAGATCATTAGCTTAGTTGAGTAGATTTTACAGATGCTTTGTCAGACATGCCTATGCAACGTGATTGTGATTACTTACTAGCATCACCATAATAAGATTAACAACAAGGGGTGATACAAAAGAACGAAACATGTATTTTTTTAGGCCTAAAGGACAAGACAAACAAACTTTCTTTATTTAATAGATATCAATAACCACGTACTGTACCATGTGCGGAAAACTTCCTCACCAAGTTCCTTTTTTCTTTTAATATAGATGTTTGATGACACGTGTAAATGGAGGTAACGACAAAGACAATGTACGTGGAGAATAACAATGGAGATAAACAAAGATTAACAAGTTTAAGAAAATTAGAAAATCAAATAATAATGTTGACAACAAATTTTGTTTACCATTAAATAGAACTGATTCATAACGTTCCAAAGGCGGGCCGATTTCACTTTTGCTTCTGCTTGGGAAAATTGTTGAATTTTTTTTTTCCTAACCATTTGGTTCCATCGCTAAAACAATGGATTAGGCCCATCTTTACATTGTTTTTCTTAAAACTAATAACACATATATTTCATAAATCACAGTTTATTTTAATATTTTATTGTTGGTTTTGATTTTGATATCTACTGTGTTCTAATTGTTTAATAGTTTCATCATTTGTGGTTAATATACTTAACATATAAAATAATGGACGTGGGGAAATTCTAACATTTTGTGATTTTGTAAATATTTATATTTTTTAATTCATTAGTTTTCCTCTAATGAGATAATTCATTAAGCACGAGTATATATAAGGAACTGACATTTTATGCAATAATTTAGCTTCAAATCTTTAGGTAACAAGTCAGTTCATTTGTTCTAAACAAAATATAATTATTATTTCATTGCAAAAATTATCATTTCTTATTCAAAGAATGAAATGATTTTCTTCTATAATCACTTCTATAATTTCCAGTCTTAGTTGTTTAAAAAGTGATGAGTTACTCTCGTGTTAGGTTATTATTTATCAAGTTTAATAATGTCGTTGCAGGAATAAATTTTCTTTACAGGAGAAAGAAGAAATTGCATGATTTAAAGATCCATGTTATTTCACACATTCCTTAGTGAAATGAAAATCAACACTTTTAGACGAAGTAAATATATAAATTAGTGCATATGACCAATTACAACATTTTAAGTAGGCCAAAAACGATTAGAAGGGTTGTATATTAAAATGCAACAATTTAAAACATGTAATAAATAAATATTTGTTTTTCTTATTTTCCATCTTTGATAAATTTTTCTACTATGGCGGTAATTAATCTTACGAGAAAATGTCTCATTCCACACGTTTACAATGATCAAATATTTTCTTATTCTTTTTCATAAATTGAATTGCATCGACATTCCTCATCTCTGGGGTGCGAATCAAAGCCTTTGCCATATTGATATGGCACTTCTTACCCATTTTTACAAGCTTTCCACAACATTGATTGGTCATGTCTTTGTCATGGATTACATTGTTAAACACTTCTTCTCCACAATCAGAGCCTATTTCTTCCATGCACTTAGCCAAATATTTTGGGTTCTTAGGTTCGGTAAGGAGATCACACTTTTGAAAAATATCATCGCTCTTAGTTAAAATTTGAATCCGGTCTGCATTTTTAAACTCCTGATCGGTTTCAAGAATATATAGTGTCATCTTGATTTGACAAGAATAACCTATTTGAAAAAGCTTATAACAACAACCTGTGGAAATCATAGTCTTATTTTGACCAAATATACCCTTAAACACTTGGGTTCCACAGTGTTCTCCGATATGGTTTGCACATTTGTCCAAATTCTCTTTCTCGGTAACAGGGACTATAGCTAATATTGTAGTAAAAAAGAAAGCCACCAAAATGAGAAAAACACTAAGTCTTTCCATGAGATTTCTGAAAGACGCGTTGTATATATTATATATTTATGTTAACTCGGTTGATAAAAATGTTCATCGAGACATTTGTTTAAATAGTGAGTTCGTTGTTAGGATTTTTATAACCGTAACTACATTGATTATGCTTTTAAAGTAAAACATAATATTAAAAGATATGTTGCACTTTGCATCAGTTTTATTGGGTGGTTCAGAAGTTATAACTTTGTATTAACTGTGAGTTAGTAGTGAAAAAAAACATATTACTTATAATATTTTAGTAATATATGATTAATGAAAATTATTTAACATATTTAAGGGAAGATAAAGCAAGCAAGGATTGTAAAGTAAAGAATCTCGTACATAATGCAGTTGTCAAATTAAACCTAACATCTTTTTTTTTAACGACTCTTTTCCCCTTTGATATTCCGATAAAAAATAATAAATTCATTACTATTTCTATATAATTATTTTATTAGTGAATGATAAATTACTATTAATAAATACTAAACGGTAAAATATAAATTAAATAAAAACTTGAACTTTATTTCAAAGATTCTGAAATTGGGGAAGCGCAAGCGTTGTATTTATAGTTGCATCGCTTGCATACGGGATTCGATTTTAGTTTATAATTAGTCAAATGATAAATAAATAAATAAAGTGTCAACTTTTCCTTATAGATTATATTTATAGTTGCAGCACTTGCACATGGAATTTGATTCAAGTTTATAATTAGCCGAATAATAAAAATAAATAAAGAAAGTGTTAACTTTTCCTTATAGATAGATTATATAATATAAATAAACAATGTGCATTTGAATGGAACAGTTTTAGGGTAAAAAGAAAATAGTTTTTTTAAAAAATAAAAAACAACTTACACGGTAATCATTGGGGCTATAGAGACTTTTATTATACAAGTATTATACAGAATTTGAAAACACAAGATTATTTTTTTTTTTTTACTGTAAACAACTTCATTCAATAGTTAAAGCAAAAATGAGTACAATCAGATTGAACAAATAGCGTAGGGACATTCCCCATCCACGTTAAAGAGTCAACTCTAATAGCTAAGTCTACCAAATCACAAGCGACATTGCACATGGATTTTTTGGAAAACAAAGGGGCATTTCCAAGCCAATATCTATATCATAACTTTCATCCTATCAATTTCTTCCACACACAGTCAATGACAAAAAAAGTGAAATTCCATAGTCTTCACACTTATCTTGTTACGAATCATTTCTTTGTCTTCTTCAGGCACATTTCGACTAATGGTGGTCTTAGATTTGTCTAAATTAGACCCTTGTTTTGAAGTCAATTGATATTTGGAGATGATGATGATGATGATGATGATGATGATGATGATGAAATTGGTGTCAGCCTAATATGGGTCTACAAGCACTATGCTTTTCCAATATGACAAGCTCTTTTGAGGCTTTTTTATCAAACACCTTAAGTGCAATCTTGGTCCATCCTAAACTTAACAACAACCTGCACACAAAAAAAAGCCTATAGAGGCGCCAGCAACAAAACACTCATATTGAAATTTTGTACCTATATCCGGTGGTTTTGGTGGAGGGCGAACAGGGACCAGATATGGAGGTGGGAGGAGCAGCTGTGGATTTCTTTGGACTAGAGCTCCTAGGACTTGTGAGACTATCTGTTCCTTTTGAAGTTTTCACTTTGTAAGGTGGAGGTGGCTCGGTGGGGGTAGCATTGCGATAGAATAAAATGTGATGGTTATGGGAGACCGCTTGAGGGGGATCTGCTCGAGTATGGGAGCTGTGAGGAAAAGGTGTCCAGTTAGAGAGCTAACCCCCAATAGGAGACATAGACCTAGTCAAGGGGTTAGTGGAATCAGTGTGAAAATTTGGATCTTCGACGGTAGATTTGATGTGTTGGAGCCGAAAATGAGACTCAAAGTTCTGGTGGAGGTGACGGGCTCCGGTGGCGGATGGAAAAGAGATTCTGGTTATTGTTGGTGGAGATACAAGGGAGAGAAGCAACAAAGCATTTGATTGCAAGCATAGAGAGTCTATGGTGGTCTCGCATCGGAGGCAACAAAAGAGGGGAAAAGATCGGCGAACAATCCCCAGTCGATGGGGGAAGAAGCCTCCAACAAGGGAGGGGAAGCTCTCCAAGCAACTAGATGGGGAAGCCCTAACAGAGCACTTCAGCTCATAGGGGGTGAATCTTCTAGAACACACGAGATTATAAGTAATAGTCTTATTTACTTAAAATTACAAGTTTAAAATCAGGCAACCAGCAGCTGACAACACACTTATTATGAAGAAGGTCAAATGAAAGAGATTTTGAAAATTTTGAGGTGTGAAAATTGATTATAATTTATTAGAAAACTTATCAGTTAGAATACTCATATGGTTATTGTAAGATCATCTCAACAATTTTTTATAAGTATTGTTTAAAAATGTTAATCCAAACTAACTCTTTATAGGTTTTAAGGAAAACAACATAATGTAACACTCTTGAATGTGTTGTATTGTGTTTGAAAACTTGAACACATTAAGGGATGTAAGCACATATTCGCATATTAATTTCTTCAAAATATGTAAACTGTACTATGTATTAGGAAGTAATGTTGAAAATTTTCTTGCTAAGTCAGAATCATATGTAGATTAATTTCTTTAAAAATTGCAATTTGTGCTACGTATAACAAAGTAAATATAAAATATTTTATTGCTTAGAATCTCATGACGGGTAGATCATTAGCTTAGTTGATTAGATTTTACAGATGCTCTGTTAGACATGTCTAAGCGATGTGATTGTGCTTGCTTACTGGCATTATACCATAGTAAGATTCACAAAAAGGGGTAATACAAAAGAACGAAACATATACTTTTAAGCCTAAAGGACTAGACAAATAATCTTTCTTTATTCAATAGATATCATTAACCACGTACTGCACCATGTAATAGAAAAAAATAAAACTCAACTCAAAAAAAAAAAAAGTCATTGAAAATAAAAATCTGTTACTTGCAAGCACATGATCTAATAATCAAATATCAACTTATAAAAATCTGTTACTTGCGAACACTTTCTTACTTGAAAAAAAAAGTGTTGAAACCAATTATCAACTATAACAATATTGCATGATGGGTAAACAAGTAGAATTTAATCATTTAATTATGTATTTATCAGCTACACAGAAGAAAGAAACTTTTCTCTGGATTGCACAATTTTTGTAATTTTATGCAAAGATAAATTGAACACATTAGTCATAGGATTATGAGCCGCGATACATGAAACAGAAACATACATGCCTTCCACAGTTTGCCTCAATACCTTCTACAGAATCATCCCCTTTCCTTATTTCTTCTGCCAATCTCTCCATGTGCCCGTATATTGAGCAGTACCTGTCAAAGTAATGGAAACTTTTTATTTTCTAAATTAATCTGACCAGAAATGGATTGATAAAATTCCCTTTTTCTTTTATTTTAGATGTTTGATGACACATATAAATGGAGTTAATGACAAAGACAATGTAGATGGAGAATAACATTGAAAATGAACAAAGATTAACAAGTTAAAAAAAAATAGAAAAGCAAATAATAATGTTGACAACAAATTTTGCTTACCATTAACTAGAACTGATTCATAACGTTCCAGGCGGCGAATTTTGCTTTTGCTTCTACTTGGGAAAGTAGTTGTAATTCTTTTATTCCTAACCATTTCATTCTATCGCTAAAACAATTGATCAAGCCCATCTTTACTTTGTTTTTCTGAAAACCGATAGACAAGTGGGTTGACACATATATTCAGTGTTTTAAAACTCGGACCGATCATCGGCTCAGTCGAGGTACTGGGTCAGTGGGTCAATGGTTGAACTGGAGGGTTACTAATTGAACCGCACGACTCGGTGTCTATTAAATTTATAAATATATATTTTGAGTAACGTATATAATTAACATATGCGCAACTTTACAGAAGGTGATCATGTGATGTAGTGGTCACCATGGTGTTAAGGAAGCTCTTGCACATTGGTCTGAACCCTAGAAATGCAACTTTTGAATTATATTTTACAAGATTTACATAATGCATGTGAGTGATAGTGGACTGGTTCGGTTTGCCGGTTCATCGGTTTAAACAAAGACCGGCTGGTTCAAGCCAATTCTTACCGGTTCACACCAGTTTGAGAGCATGGCCGATTAGATGCGCAACTCTAACCCGGGCACCGGTTCCCGGTTTGACCGGTCCGACCGACCGGTCCGAGCCGGTTTTTAAAACTATGCATATATTTGATAAATCACCATTTATTTTAATGTTTTGTTATCGGTTTTGATTTTGATATCCACTATGTTCTAATTCTGTAATAGTTTCACCATTTGTGGTTAATGTACTTAATATATAAAATATTGGATGCTGGGAAATTCTATCGTTTTGAGATTTTGTAAATATATATATAATTTTTTTAATTCATTGGTTTTCCTATGAGTAATTAAACACAAGTATATATAAGGAACAAAAATTTCATGCAATAATTTAGCTTCAAATTTTTAGGTAGCAAGTTAGTTCGATCGTTCTAAAAAAATATAATTATTATTTCATTTAAAAAATCATCATCTCTTATCCAAACAAGGTAATGACTTTCATCTATAATCTATTCTTCTATTCAATAATTTTCAGTATCAGTTATTTAAAAAAGTGTTGAGGTACTCACGTATTATTCCACACATTCCTTAGTTAAATGAAATCAACACTCTTTAAACGAAGTAAATAACTTAGTGCATATGACCAATTACAACATTTTAAACAGGCCAAAAACGATTAGATTGTTGATAAATTCTTACAGAGTTTCTATGAGTAATGATACTCAAGTGAGGTGGATGAACACGTGTATCCTACTCTCCGGATCATTAAAGGGTGGAAACAATTTTTTTTTAACTTTTATAAATTATTAGACCCTGAACTTTTTTAATTACAGATGCATCCTTATTCATTAGTGTTTTGCATTCCTTTCACCCTAATGTTTTGCATTCCTTATTCATGTGACAGCGAAGGACCTCACACCCCCTCCATAAACACAACACATCGTATACACACAGCCGAGTTCATTGTTGTTGATGGTGGTACCAGATTCAATGGAAACCTTGTTGACATAGAGAACTGTTGGTACCAAATCGCGAATAGCGGAACGATATTCCAATTTTCCGGAATATGATAACTGAAATTCGTGATTTTCAAAGTTCCATTTTTCGATCTAAAAAATCTCTCAAATGGTTGAACGATTTTAAAATGTTCCAAAGGGGTTCTCTTAATCAATGATTCACAAACAACGTGCCTGAAAATGCCAGCATTTGGTCGACCGAATAGCTAGCACGTGTCGGGTCTGCTCACGGGTCGGTCGCGACCCGTTTTCCAGCGCTGGGCGGAGAAGACGAGTTCAATACTGATTTTTAAGAAATTTTAAGTTATGTTTATATTTAAAGATTTTCACCTCAACTAACATGAGCTGTGTGGTGGCGTCATGGTTTTAGTTGTCACATATTAGCACATGGCATGCGGCTCGAGGCTTGGTTGGAACATTTTTAACATTACTTTTGCTAATAAAAATGCGAACAACGGACCATCAAGATTCGACAATAGGTTGTAACATTTACAAGTCTAGTATTACTGTTAGGAAATTACGCAAAATTTCCCCATAGTCAGATTAGTGGAAGAGCGAAAAATAAATGCGGAAGCACACACAAAAATTGATAACGGAGTTCGGCCAATAATGCCTACGTCTCCGGGCTGCTGCAGACCTTTTATTGAAAAGGAAATATACACTATGTTTACAAACACTCACACTCTCTCACAAAACCCACAACCCAATTACACCCAAAATATTTCTCTCTAAATATTTCTCACCTTTTCTCTTGGTGCTCACTAATTTTCTCTCAATGTTGGAATGCACTCAATGTTGGAATGATTTGCTCTTGCCTTCAAGCTTCTATTTATAGGCAAGGTTTGCAATGTGAACATATAATATGAACACATCAAATTGGATGGCCACCTACCATCATGTGTTTTATGACTTAGGCAAGGTTTGCAATGTGAACATATAATATGAACACATCAAATTGGATGGCCACCTACCATCATGTGTTTTATGACTTTCCATATTTTCCAACCCATGTTTTTCCATATTTTGGTTGGTGGCTTGCCTCTTTTGACTAACAATCTCCCACTTGAAGACTGATTTCAATCGGTCTTCACACCTCGATCAATGCAGCAGCCTTTCCTGGTCTGTTATTCAAGCAGGCCAACCGAAGTTGAGCACAACTTCAGTTTGTCGATAGTCACCACCTTTGTCAACATGTCTGCTGGGTTCTTACTTCCTTGAATCTTCTTCAACATTAACACCTCATCCTCAAGCAGAGATCTGATGAAGTGATAACGAAGACCAATGTGCTTTGTTCTGGAGTGAAATGATGAGTTCTTTGCCAGATGTATCGCACTCTGACTATCACTGTGCAAAACACTCTTCTCCTGTGTGAAACCCAACTCTGTTAACAATCCCTGAAGCCATATCAATTCTTTGCTGGCTTCTGTTACTGCTACATATATACTCAGCCTCTGTAGTGGATAAAGCAACAATCTTCTGTATCCGCGACATCCAACTAACTGCTGTAGTACCAACAGTGAATACATAACCAGTGGTACTTCTTCGATGATCGACTTCACCTCCAAAGTCTGCATCTACGTAGCCTTGTACTTGCAATTCTCCTTTACCAAAGTACAGACACTTCTCTGTAGTGCCTCGTAGATACCTCAAAATCCATTTCACTGCTTCCCAATGAGTTTTACCTGGATTTGACATAAACCTGCTAACAACTCCCACTGCATGGCCAATGTCTGGCCTCGTACAGACCATCGCGTACATCAAACTTCCAATGGTTGAAGCATATGGAATCTTAGCCATGAATTCTCTTTCTTCCTCCGTCTGAGGTGACTGTTCCTTGGATAGGCAAAAATGACTGGCCAAAGGTGTGCTAACCGGTTTGGCGTTGCCCATGTTGAATCTTTGCAAAACACGGTTGATGTACTCCGCCTGAGATAACTGCAAAATTCCTCTTTGCTTATCTCTCGTGATTTGCATTCCAATGATCTTCTTTGCTGGACCCAAGTCCTTCATGTCAAATTCTTTTGACAACTGCATCTTCAAGTTTTTGATCTCGTCCATATCTGAACCTGCTACTAACATATCATCGACATAAAGTAACAAAATGATATAACTGGACTTATATCTCTTGAAGAAACAACAGTGGTCGAAGTTGCACTTCTGGAAACCTTCCTTGTGCATGAAGCTATCAAACTTCTTGTACCACTGTCTCGGAGCTTGTTTCAGGCCATACAAGCTCTTCTTTAATCTGCACACCATATTTTTGTTTCCATCTTCTAAGAAACCTTCAGGTTGGTGCATATAGATCTCCTCATCTAAGTCTCCGTGAAGAAACGCAGTTTTCACGTCCAACTGCTCAAGGTAGAGCTCTTCGCTTGCAACAATACTTAACACTGACCTGATAGTATTGAGCTTCACAACTGGAGCAAAAATTTCGGTGTAGTCAACTCCTTCCTTTTGCTGGAATCCTTTAACGACTAGTCGGGCTTTGTATCTCTTGGAGCCATCATTCTCCTCCTTCACCCGATACACCCATTTGTTGTGAAGTGCCTTCTTTCCCACGGGTAACTCAACTAGTTCCCATGTTTGATTGGAGATCAAAGACTTCATCTCGTCTTTCATGGCAAGCTCCCACTTGCTAGCATCTGCGGTCTGACATGCTTCTGCATAATCTTCAGGCTCCCCTTCATCAGTCAACAACATGTAGTCCATGTATCTCCTGTTGGGCACAGGAACTCGAGAATACTTTCTCACTGCCGGAGCTGGAGTAGGAGACTCTGGTGCGTCAATTGATTCCTCTGACTGAGGATTCTCAACTATAGGACTTTCGGGGTCATCGTCCACCTCTGCATACACTGGCCCACTGCTCGAGTTCTTTGGCATCGTGCTATGCCTGTCCTTGTACATCACTCTTTCATTGAAGATCACATCTCTGCGGATCGACTTTTGTTTTCATCATCCCAAAGACGGTAGCCAAACTCATCTTCACCATAACCGATGAAAGTGCACTTCTTCGATTTGGGATCAAGTTTATTCTCGCCTTGATCAGCGATATGCACATATGCTACACAAGAAAACTCTAAGATGTGAGAGTTTTACCTCTTTTCCGCTCCATACCTCTTACGGTGATTCGTGCTCCAATGGTACCGATGGACCTCGGTTGATCAAGTAAGTCGCCGTGTGTTGATCGCTTCGCCGTAATCGCCTTGAAGCTCGATCGCACCCGCAAGCTTCGCTCTCTCTGTCAACGCTCGATTCATACGCTTAGCTACACCATTGTGTTGGCGTGCACTGGCAGTTCTCTCCATTACGATCCCGTGCTCATAGCGTAACTTCTTGAATCTGGTGTCTTCATATTCACCACCATTGCTCGATTACGAGCTTTTTGATCTTCAATCCTGTCTCATTTTCTACCATGGCTTTCCACATCTTGAAAGCCTCGAATACTTCAGACTTATGTTTTAGAAAGTATACCTATACCTTCCTAGAGTGATCATCGATAAAAGTTACGAAGTATTGCTTCCCACTGATGGATGAGACAGTCGTTGGACCCCAAACATCAGAGTGAACAAGCTCGAGTTTCTCTTTCTTTGGGGTTCTTCCACTTGTCTGAAAGCTGACTCTTTTCTGCTTTTCAAGTATGCAGTCTTCACACATGTCAATTTTTACTGACTGGAGACCTGGCAATTTGCCCTTCGAGTGCATGATCTTCATCCCTTTCTCACTCATATGGCCTAGTCTCTGGTGCCATAGATTGGGACTATCATTTGCTGCAACAGCAATCAAATGGCATGCTCCTGCTGTCTTATAAAGAGTACCACTCTTTCTGCCGCGAGCAATCGTCATTGCACCCTTTGAAATCTTCCAATGATCGCCGTGGAAGACTGTTGTGTAGCTGTCACTGGCCAACTGGCCTACTGAGATTAAGTTCTTCGTCAGGTCGAGAATATGTCTGACATTTTTCAATTCCCATACAGACCCGTTCAACTTAATCTTCACTACACCTTTGCCAACAATCTCACAAGACTGTTCATTACCAAGGTAAACTTTACCAAGGTTTCCGGGTACATAGTTCTCGAAGAATTCTTTCTGCGAAGTGGCATGAAAAGATGCTCCAGAGTCTAACACCCAAGACTCTTCCTTGCTCTCCAAAGAGCATATCAACGTGTCACCTCCTCCTGAGGTGGAAGCAACATTTGCCTCGTCCTTCGCCTCCTGGTTCTTGATTGCACTCTCGCTTGATTTTTGTAGTGCCGGTCTTCCCGCAATTCCAACACTCGATAGTCTTTGAGTTGGAGTTTTGGGAACTATGATGATTTCGGATTTGACCGCCGCCTTTGATTTGCCACGCCCATTTCCTCTGGTTGAATTTCTTCCCCTTGACTCTGTATGCAATACTGAAGAGGATGAAGATTCACGCGACTCTCTCCGTTGGATCTCTTCACTGAGAACCAGATCACGAACATCGTCAGATTTCAACTTATTGTTTCCCGTTGAGCTACTCACGGTGTGTGATAGCATTCCAACTCTCTGGAAGAGAAGACAAAAGTATCAATGCTCGTACCTCATCATCAAATTCGATTCCAACTGAACTCAACTGGGTTGTGACTATGTTGAGTTCATTGAGATGTTGTGCCACCGATGCGCCTTCCGTCATCCGCAAGTTAAACAACCGCCTCATCAAATGAACTTTGTTTGAGGCCGACGGCTTTTCGTACATATTGGAAAGAGCCTTCATAAGATCTGTCGTGGTCTTTTCTTTTGCAATGTTAAACGCAACATTACGGGATAACGTCAAGCGGATAACGCCAAGGGCCTGTCTATCAAGAAGGATCCATTCATCTTCCTTCATCTCCGTTGGTTTCTTTCCTGTGAGAGGTTGATATAGCTTTTACGTCTGAGATAATCCTCGACCGCATCTTCCAAAAGCCAAAGTCCGCACCATCGAACTTTTCAATTTTCACCTTTCCTTCATCTGCGGCCATCACTCCCACTCGAGTCTGACTTCTCAGGATCGTTTCTGACAATTTCTGCGAACCACCGTGCTTTAGAACACCTCCGTGGACAAATTGGTAGTGCCGACCAATTTTACTATTCACGAAAAATTACTATTCACGTGAACAGTATCCTCACCAAGATTTAGCAGAAATAACCAACTAGCTCTGATGCCAGTTGTTAGGAAATTACGCAAAATTTCCCCATAGTCAGATTAGTGGAAGAGCGAAAAATAAATGCGGAAGCACACACAAAAATTGATAACGGAGTTCGGCCAATAATGCCTATGTCTCCGGGCTGCTGCAGACCTTTTATTGAAAAGGAAATATACACTATGTTTACAAACACTCACACTCTCTCACAAAACCCACAACCCAATTACACCCAAAATATTTCTCTCTAAATATTTCTCACCTTTTCTCTTGGTGCTCACTAATTTTCTCTCAATGTTGGAATGCACTCAATGTTGGAATGATTTGCTCTTGCCTTCAAGCTTCTATTTATAGGCAAGGTTTGCAATGTGAACATATAATATGAACACATCAAATTGGATGGCCACCTACCATCATGTGTTTTTGACTTAGGCAAAGTTTGCAATGTGAACATATAATATGAACACATCAAATTGGATGGTCACCTACCATCATGTGTTTTATGACTTTCCATATTTTCCAACCCATGTTTTTTCATATTTTGGTTGGTGGCTTGCCTCTTTTGACTAACAATTACCACTGCGGCAATATTGACAAGAATAATATATACTCCCTCTATCCCAAATTATAAGAGTCTTTTAATAAAATCTCTCCCACCAAGAATTATCATTAATATAATTAAAAACAATAAAATTATTTACAATTTTTATTATTTTACCTAAACTACCCTTAAATTTATTGATAAGGTAAATTATATTACATTTCATTTAACTTATCGATCAAAACAAAGGTAAATTAAATAAGGGTAATAGGAAAAAAATAATTAATGCTGTACACAAACTTTAAAAGGGCCTTATAAAATGAGACAAATAAAAAAGGCTAAATTATACTTTTAATCCTTTATATTTATTTTAATTTTTGTTTTGGTCCCTTATGTATTAAAAGTTTCAAATTTGTCCCTTATGTGCATGAGTTATATCAATGTCATCTCTCTTTTTTTTGTTCCAAAATAGTCTCTTATGTTATAAAAATTATATCAATGCGGTCCCTTTTTTTGAAAAATATATTGATGTAGTTCTTGCACATAAGGGACCAATTTAAAACTTTTAATACATAAATGACTAAAAGTATAATTTAACCAATAAAAAAAATCAAATGGCTCTTATAATTTGGGGCAGTAGTAGTAATATATAATACTAAAAACTAATGCTAATAGGTATTACATCTATCAAGGAAAAAAACTTGGTAGAGTTATGGCTCATCCTATTCTCAACACGATTCACATCTGATCCAACGATGCCCACTCTCACTTAAGAGCATGTGCTGCTTCTTCATAGGTCCAAAAATTTTGTTTTTCTGTTCTAAAATTATTAACTAAAATTATAGTTATATTGGAGCATTTTTTTAAATTTGTTGGACACTATATATAATTTAAATGAATTAATCTGATAATGTGTAATTTTTAATATTATACTTTCGATTTTTTGGTCTTGTTTTTTATGATTGTTCCACGTTCTATTAATGACATTTTGTTATATTGTATTCTCTCCAATAATGTGTCTTAGTTATGGAAATAACTTTTGCCTTTGTTTGTATGATTATTTTATAATTATGCATGATCATATTCTGCTACGAATAGTTATCCTAAATTTTTGTAATTATAATCTCGCCTATCATGGGTGCAATTATACGAATTGATGTGTTGATTGTGTAATTGAGCTTAACGATCAATTATTATTTACATTATGTTAATGATAGTTATATCCTATTGGTGTGTTATTCATGTTATTTTGTATAATTAAGCTTTCTCGTTAGCTATAACTTATATTGCATTAGTAGTAATTTCTATCAGTGTGTTGTTATTTATGTAATTTGGTATGATACAATGTGTTATCAATTCTTTATGCTCGTGTTAGTCATTTTTCTAGTACCTTGTTGGTATTAAGATTTTTGGGATATGAGTTTTGTGTATCAAGGGCATGTTTAGCTGAACATGTGTGGAGGCATTTTATTTTGAAAGGCGAGACATTTCTATAACCTAAGTGTATGGGCCTAATCCAACTGGGTCAGAGTTAACCATGTGAAACCAAGCAAAACTCAAGTCTCGTCTCGTTGGCCACAACCCAACTAGCCCTTCAACTGATAGGCATGACCTAACTGGATTGGAGTTAACCATTTGAAGCCCAATAGAACCCAAGTGAAGCACAACAAAACCAAATCCTGTCTCGTTGGGCCCAACCCACCTGACCCTTCAACTACATGGGCCTGATCCAACTGGATTGGATTTAGCCATCTGAAGCCCAAAAGGACCCAAGTGAAGCCCAAAAAACCCAAGTATCATCCCATTGGGCTCAACCCACCCAGTCTTCAACTACATGGGCCTGACCTAACTAGATCAGAGTTAACCCTACGAAGCCCAACAGAAACCAGGTCATGTGTCATTTGGGCCCAACCCACTTGGTCTTTCAACTGTATGGGTCTGACCCAGCTGGATTAGAGTTAGACCATGTAAAGCCCAACATGACCTAAGTCTCGTTCTGCTTGTGTCTTTCAACTACATGGTCTGACCCAACTAGATTAGAGTTAACCATGTGAAGCCCAACAGGACTCAAGTCCCTTATCTACCTAGTCTTTCAATTGCATATGCATGTCCAAACTGGATTGTAAGACCATTTGAAGCCCAAACAAGACCCAAGTCCCGTGTCGTTTAGGCCCAACCCATTTGGTCTTTCAACTGTATGAGTTTGAACCAACTGGATCAGAGATAAACGTGTCAAGCCCAACAGAATTCAAGTATCGTCCCGTGTCATGGTTAAGAAATGTCATATATATCCCTCACCTCAGATGAACCATGGTTAGTGTCATAGTTAAAAAGGTGATACGTTTCCCTCATCTCAAATGAACCATGGTTAGTATCTTTGTTAAGAAAGGTGAGACCTTTCTGTCACCTCATATGAACTATAATTAGTACCATAGTTAAAAAAGGTGAGACGTTTTCCTCACCTCAAATGATCCATGGTATGTAACACTACCTCCGGTCCTATATAAGAAACATATGACAAAATCACAAGGACCAAGGAGATGCATTAGAATGGGTAAATCTCAATTAATGATACCATATTTTTAGTTTTTTTTCCAAAATTACCTTTTGTAATAAATGTGAGAGAGAGAAAGAGAATTAATGACAAGTTGAAAAATATTGTAAATTTGTCTCATAGTAAATAAGGACAAATATGAAAAAGTGAAATTAATATAGTTGAAAATGAGGGTTTGTTTCTTATATTTATGACTAAGCAAAAGACTCATTTGTTTCTTATAAATAAGACCAGAGGTAATATTTACCAACACCTTTTTTCTCTTGATATTTACCAAGATCTTTAATTATATTTATATACACACACTTCTTGATAAGTATTCTTTTCAATTTTATCAAATAATTAAATTAAATAATGTATTTTCGTAAAAAAAATTGAATAATATAACAAAATATTAAAAAAAAGTTTTTCCACCCAAAATATTCTACTCCCTCTAATGCCCAAACCCGTCCAATATTCCCAAAATTTTTGCTCACGCCATTGCTCTACCCTTGTGAACCCTAAAATTAGTTTTTGAGACTAAGGTACTCGATAAAGTGGGATGGGGAAAGGCGGGTCGTTTATGTCATTATCATTGCAAAGAAGAAACAGAGGGAGAAATAGAGAAGGAGAGAGAAACAGTGGTGACAATCATGGCGGCAGAAGAGCCACTGGAAGGAAGGGGGTGGCTGTAACACCCTGGGTTTTAATTCCCAAGCGTGCCACTCATAGGACTTCATTCCCCCCACTAGGAATGTTTTTGCCTTACGCAAGACTCGAACTGCGTCCCTTTTTGTGGGCTTAAGGGGACGGGAAGCACCTTGCTGCTACCATTGATTCGATGACCTAAGTTATGAGAAGAATTGTGTGATTGTATTCAAGCTTCAATTGATTTTTTAAAGTGAGTGAATATAATTACACAAGGTTTTTATAAGAAGGTTAATGGGTTTGAGTTGAGGAATAAGTGTGGATTTAGTCCTAAGATGGTTTAAGGTGTTGATTTGTAGCTATGGAAGTTGATTGAGAAGAAAGTCTCAAGGTTTGGTGCTAGAACTGAGTTTTCCTGGTTTTTCTGCAGTGTGAATCGATTCACCTAGCCTGGGAATCGATTCACAGCATTAAAACTCCATTGGCATCGAATTCTAGCAGTGGGAATCGATTCACAGAAGGCAGGAATCGATTCACATAAAGCATTTCTTGGGACTCGCAGTGTGAATCGATTCACTCATTAAATCTGCGATTCAGGCTCTTTTACCTTGTGGGAATCGATTCACACTATGTGAATCGATTCACACCGCAGAATTGTTTAAAAACGCAGTTTATTGAGCGTAACGAAGAGAGAAAAAGGAAAAGAAGAGAAAGAGAAAGGAGAAAAGGAAGAGGAGAGCTAGGGTTTCACCTTTGAGAAGGATTGAAGAGATTCATGTTGGGTTTCTTCAATCACTTGCCTAAATGGAGAGTTTGAGAGTTGAGATCTGAGTATTTGGAAGATTTGGGTTTGAACCCTAGAGAGGAGAAGAAGAAGCACGAATTGGAGAAGAAGAAGGGGGAGAAGACCAAGCTCCAGCAAGGATGATTCAAGTTCTTGGATGGAGAAGGAAGATTGAAGGTTGAAGATCAAGATTGAGGAGTATTTGGAGAAGCCCTAAGTTGAGCAAAGAGGGAAAAGCTTGAAGAGGAGCAAAGGGTCCAAGTTCAACCTTCCTAGCTCAATGTCTTGAAGAATAGAGGTGAGTTCTTCAACCCTTAGGTGATGGGCACCCATAAGTCCCACATATAGGAATTTCTCTTCCTTTAGTAGCATATGAACCTTAGGTTCAAGTTAGGTTTTATATACCTATAAGAGATTGAGTTATGATTGTTATGATTGTGATGATTGTTATGATTGTTATGAAATTATATGGGGTTTGACTGAAATAGGGTTGGATCTTTGTCCCAACCCCTAATTATTATGTGATGCTTGAATCCTTGAATGCTCCAAAGAGCTTCAATGAGATTATGTATGCTTGATGTTTTCTCTCTTGAGAACTCCTTAGAGTTTCAAGGGATTAGTTAATGTATGTGTTGTCTATTAATTTGGCAAATTGTGAGGCTTGTCTAAGAGCCACAAGCTTAAGTCTTAGAGGTCAAGGAAGGACCCTAGGAAAAAGGATGTGATAGAATGAATGTATGTATTAGTATACACGATTGGGAGTCATTAGATAAAAAGGGGTACTATTAGTGTAAGCTTGATTAAGTGAAATGATTGTAGTTTCCTTGAATAGTTAAGTAATGTGGATGATTGTGTTTCTATGAACATGCATACAATCATAAGCATAAGCATATGCATAAGCTAAAGTCCATGGCAAGACTCCTCTATTTATAGGAGTAAGATCGGTTTGGTTAGCCAAGAGGGACGCCCTTGGAGGGTTATGACGTCTAACCACCATTCCGAAAGTGTGTAATTGGGGTCTAGGGACCTAAGCCTACGACACTACCCAATAACACAAAATGCATTACATGCAAAGCATCATATTATACATCTCTTATGAATGGTATAATGTGTGAAGTGAAGTTAAGTTTATGAATGTTAATGAATTCCTTGTATGTATTTTATATATATGTATTAGGAATTAGCTTAGTTAGTATATGAAATTTTGGATAGCACACCCATAGTCGCTTAATTATTATATAGTACTGAGCATTGTGATTAGATCACCCAAAGGATAAGCAAGCTAGATTGATTGGGATTTGTGGTATAGAGCATAAGGCAAAGCCCAATAGCATAAGAGAAAGCAAAGATGTGTTAAGCACAGAGTGAGTAAGTAAGAACAATACGTTCTTAGTTAATAAGGTTGCAATTTATATTGTATTAAGATTAGTCGAGCTAAACAAAGGTTAAAGAATGGACATTTGTAGGATTGATGTGGATTGCTATACACTTATGTGTTTAGTTAATCACAAGTTGATAAGTGGCATATTAGTCCTAGGATTACCCTATGGTATAATATGCTAAGTTTTAATTCAAGCTAGCGCGTTCTAAAGCGTCTTAGTTTAGGGATATCGAGAAGTTGCAAGTCGAGTCCTTATGGTACATAGTGAGAATATGTCTAGGTTTGAAATGCATAAGTTAGTCTTCTCAGCCTAGAAGGTTCCGAGGAGAGAATGGTGAGGAGTCCGTGAAGGGCTCACTGAGATTTTATAATCTCACCCTTTTCTTTTTGTTGTCTTTCAGATAAGCAGGTACTGAAGACGGCGAGCTGAAGCTTCAAGCTTGGGGCACATAAGCTAGTCGTAGATTGTAATGGGAATTTTATATTCCAAGTTATGTACAATTTGTAATCTATTTATTAGATTTATGAATTGAGTTTAATTTATGACTTGGATTACTGTAATCAAGTCTGTAAGTTATTAGTAACTCCTGTGCTTTAATGTAATTTATCGTACTTTCAATTATGTTGAGGTGCGGGTGTTACAGTGGCCACACCTTCGGTAACGGCGGTGGCAGAGATGAAGCGCGTTCAACAGCTGCCGACGACGGAGGAGAACCGTCGTCGCGCTCGAAATACGATGGTGTAATATTGGAAATGTCACATCTTTTTTATGGGATGTATAGAACACCCGATATGTTTGCTATGCATCACGATACATTTTCAGATCTAAAGGTGGTTGGAAACAAATTGAGCGATATATTAGATGTATGGTGCTTTTTGGATCATGCTGAATACAAATATGCTTGTTGGTTCACACATTTATGTCGTCTTGTTAATTGTTTTTCGTGAATTAGATATAGAAAGCAAGAAATTTTGGTGAATCTATTGTTTATGATATTCCATTTAAAGTAAATTCATATAAATTATGTTAAGGACAACAGAAGTTGGTGATTCTCCTGCCCAAAAGAAGTGGTGGAGTTTTCTCATTGCTCTCCTTTTTTGCAGATCCATAACACATCCCTAAAAATGAGGAAGATTGTTGTGGAACTCGGTGATAGTGTTGCTATTCGTGGGGCCCACCTTGCTGATGCTAATATTTTAGGCGTCCTCAGGAAATAAGGTAGATAGATACACAGTAAAGGCTGGAGAGAAACAAAAATTAGTGATAACATTGGATGGGGGATTGTTCGAACACTACACAAATTCTGAACATACTTGGAGAGTACACAAAGGAGTTGTCGGGAGACGAAGCAGCTGAGACATTGGCAGTGAGCATTCCAATGACGACTCTGGAATTGGAGAAGCCCTCGTGGCAGCTTCTCACTCTTAGTATTTGGGAGTTGAAGTGTCCCGACGATGTGGTTAATGACATTGCTAAGAGGTGTAATACAAGTTTCAATTTTTTGTATATCCAATAGTTTAACATATTGAAGAAGCAAAGCCTTAGTTACTTGTCCTATAGAGCTTTCAAAGTTTCAACTGAAGTTTATGTCCAAGACCACTTTGGGGGTATTGGTGGGGCTATATGTTCTTGCTGCAACCTTGCTGCTTTTTCGCAACTTGCTGGGGCAATGTTTGTCTCTGCCACGTTAACGAATAATAGGGGAGATATAAACTTTTGAGCATTCATGTTTTGCATATGTAACATGTTTTGAGGATGTGATGTACTGAAGTACATGCTTTCGGGGATATTTTGTACTGTTTTTTGGGATTTATGTATGATAGATATATGTATAACAGATTTGGTATTGCCTTTATCATTGCCCATTTAATAAGCCAAATAAAAAACAAAAGGCAACTTTAATAAGCCAAAGAGAAGCCAAATAATATTATTTATCTTTCGGGTGCTGTCATGTGCCACCAGCAAGTCAACTTGAAATAAGCCAAATAAATTGCAAAATGGTAAAAAAGCGATGAAAGAATATAATACAACTTGGCTTAATAACAAATGTTGTCATATTGATATAACGAGTCATTACAACTTCCTCACACTAGTCATTACAACTTGCTACTAGATACAAGAACAACTAATTTTGATGCAAGGACGTCAGTCATTACAACTTGTAGTTACCAAGAATTTGTACATTTTTTCTAAGTTCCCCCTTTCCATGTCCCCATTTGGAAGCCCCATTTTTCCTAGTCCACCTTTTCAAGGCTCACTTTCTGCAGATCCACTTTGTTTGGCTCTTCTGTAACTCTCCTTTTCCAGTATTTGCGTGGAGAACCAGCCAGCTGGAAGATACCGAAGGGAGTTCCGATCACACCTGGTCTGTGTTGGAAGTGGACCTATACAACATCAGCAGAACCTACAAAATCTATAAACCTAACTTAAACCTGAAACTGACTATAGTTCTACAATTCCAAGAAAGATAAAATTGAAGTCAAATAAGTGTCAACATGCCTCTTTATCATTTTTATATTTAGCAATATTCAGCAGATTCTGTTTACACTTCAACCAAAACAATTTGACATGAAATATTCATTAAGTACTCAAATTAGAACATATATCCATGATAGCTGCTTGAACTCTAGGATTTTGAAATGCAATCGTAACATCAGGATTGGTCGTATTCTTTAAAATGACCTGTGGAGAAAGCCCAATTTGATCTCATGAAGTGAAAATGTAAAATGTTCAGAAAATACAAAAGGAGAAAATGGAAAGAAAGATCTATTGTCTATTTAAAAAAGTTAACTACAGTAATAACATGTGGCGAAAGCTCATTCACTCACTAAAAACTGTTTTCGTGCCTTTTTTTTTCTTCTCAGAAGTGTTGTGCACCCGTGAATCACAGGTATCTCTGGCTAGTCATACTTAAAAGCATTAACGACATGAGAAGGGCAATATACAAAGTGATATTATCAGACTTTAACAAGTACAACCAACTTCAACAAACTCTATATAAGTTCAACAAACTTTAGAATTGGGCTTTGTACTTTGGCCTAATTTTGAATTGGGTTTAAGATTGCCAAAGTTCCACAGATACAAAACAACAATCTTCGATATACAAAAAATCCAGCATTAAGCTGCCTTCTACATCATCCAAATGCTAATAATTATGGGAATCACAACTGAATCGATACAATCAGCACAAAACCTCCATCAATCAAAATAAGATCATGGAATTTTAGAATACTAAACGGGTTACACTCACTTGATAATAGGTGTCCTAGAGAAGTGAATAAAAAAGAGTGTGTTTATTTGAATCTCTCTCTTTCTTCTACAGAAGGTTCTCCTTCCCAATCGACTCTACCCTTCATTTGAACCGCTAATGAGAAAAGAAGAGTACCTCTCTCCTTATCTTCCCAATCTTCTTCTTCTCTATAGCACAAGTCCTTTACAAAACAATTTCACTTAACCAAAAGAAAACCCCGACTAATAGACCAATTTTAGTAAACGACCCAGGAATGTGAAATGTCTTCCCGTGCCAAGCACAAAGCTTGGTTCCAAAAATCCAATTGGGCGAGCATTAATTCCTATTCAAACTAGTATTTTTTAAAATAGAAAGACCCTATTTATCAAAAGAATATGTGACCGGGTCTACGCAGAGGCCACAATGGGGACATAGGTTCATAATAGAAGCTGGAATTCATCACAAAACATGGACAAAGACAACACAAAAAGAAGAAAAACCCTGAAACGGGGGTCGCTGGGTTTCCCTCTTTCATACAATAAAATCCCAGACCCAAATATGGCAAGAGCAATTGCCATTCACACCTAAAAGCCAACACGAACAAAAAAGGAAGCGCATATATTCAAGGGAGGGAGTGATAGGAAGAGAACCTGAGAGAGAGGGCACTTACTGACGACCGTGGCTTAAGATGGTGACTTACTTCTGCCTCTTTATCTCACAATCTCTTCAGAGAAAGACGAAGATCATCACTCTCGTCTGCTAAAAGCCACACGAAAATGAGACAAGAATACAAGATAAAACCATAGCAAGATTTGTTTACTGTTATATTGAATAGCTTCTGCAAGAGAGAGAGAGACCGTGTGAGAGAATGAAACTGAGAGGGAGAGATAGAATTTGTTACCAAGATTCTGCCGGAGCGAGGAACCACGGCAGCGTCGATGGGAGGTACAACAGATAGAGAGGAGGAGCCACTGGTCGAAGATGGAGAGCTCTGTTCAACTTTGTCTTCATTTATCGTCTTCTCAGTTCTCAGCAGCTGGGTTCTGGATTAATTTAGGGTTTATTCCAGATTGAGGTAGGGGCTAATTTGTGAAAGTGGTATAAATTTCAAAAATTTATAAAATTTACCCACATAGGTGATTATGTAAAAACATATTTCATATGGGTAATATTTAGATAGTATAAAAATAATATTGATGACATGGTAAGTTTGATACAAATGGATATTTTTTATTGGTCTAAGTCATTTGGGTATGGATACCCAACTAATAAATATTCATGTGTTTTCCTTATGTTCCATCTTTGATAAATTTTCCCACTACGGCTGGAATTAATCTCACGAGAAAATGTCTTATTCCACACGTTTACAGTGATGGAATATTTTCTTATTCTTATTCAGGAATTGAATTGCGTCGGCATTCCTCATCTCTGCTGTGCGAATCAAAGCCTTTGTCATATTGATATGACATTTTCTACCCATTTTTACAAGCTTTCCACAACAATGCTTAGTCATGTTCTTGTCATGGATTACATTGTTAAATACTTCTTCACCACAATCAGAGCCTATTTCTTCCATGCACTTAGCCAAATATTTTGGGTTCTCATGTTTGGTAAGGAGATCACACTTCTGAAAAATATCATCGCTCTTGGTTAAAGTTTGAATTCGGTCTGCATTTTTAAACTTTTGCTCGGTTTCAAGAACATATAGTGTCATCTTGATTTGACAAGAATAACCTGTTTGAAAAAGCTTATAACAACAACTTGTGGAAATCTTAGTCTTATTTTGACCAAATATACCCGTAAACACTTGGTTTCCACAATGTTCTCCGATATGCTTTGCACATTTTTCCAATTCCTCCTTCTCGGTAGCAGGGACCGTGGCTAATATTGTAGTAAAAAAGATAGCCACCAAAATGAGAAAAATACTAAGTTTTTCCATGAGATTCCAGAAAGATGTGTTGTATATATATTTATGTTAACTCGTTTGATAAAAATGTACAACAAGACATTTGCTTAAATAGTGAGCTAAATTGAATTCGTTGTTGGGATTTTTATAACCGTGACTACATTGATTATGCTTTTAATGTAAAACATAATATTAAAAACGGAAATGTTGAACCTCGCAACGATTAACTTCACGAGCGCATTACGAATGAGAATATGGCTCAACATAAGCCAAGTCTTCTTTATTTTAGGGAGTAAAATACCCAAATTGATCTTAAAATAATTATGGAGACCAATTTAATCCCTGAAAAATTAAAAATATCAATTTGGTCCTTAAGAATCTCAAATGTGAGTCAAATTACTCTCTGATAAAACTAAAATATCCTTAAAAATTATCCTTAAAACATTTGAGATTTTTAAGGACTAAATTAATATTTTTTATTTTTTAGAGACTAAATTGGTCTCCGTAATTTTTTTTGGGATTAATTTAGGTATTTACTCTTATTTTATAATCACCATGTATGGTTAGTCATGGCTTCACTTGGTCATTGTTCTCTTTCGTAATGCACTCGTGAACAATTTCATCGTGAGATATAGCATTGTTCTTATCAAAATTGTGATATATAAACACTGTTTTCGTTATAATTAGCGATCATATCCCATATTTTCAAGCGTAATGCTTAACATCGTGAATTATTATTCGTAATACGTCAAGCCGGCTAAGGGCCATTTCCTTTGCCAGCCTTCCAGTCTTAAGTAGTCCAATCCCCTTTTTTCGTATAGTGAAGAACTGGTTTTCCGTTAGTCCCTTATTCTGATACTGAGAAGGGGAATTTCTTCCTTTAGGAGTTGGAATCTCTGAAAGCGGGGGAATTTACGGGCCTTTTTCCATACCCCTAGCGGCAAAGGTAATTTAATAGAAGATTGCCCCTGATATGACTAAGCGCTATTTTACATCAAAGATGAAGGAAGATTGTAAATGCTTATTATTAGTCTTTAGCCTGTTATTTATGTAAAAATCAGACCCATGTATTTTGAGTAAATACCCAATTGATCCCCAATAAAAATCACGGAGATTAATTTAGTCCCTAAAAAAATAAAAAATACCAATATAGTCTTCAAAAATCTCAATTGTGGGTCAAATTAGTCTCTGATAGGGACTAAAATATCCCTAAGAATTATCCTAAAAATGACTAATTTGACCCGTATTTAAAGTTTTTAATGACCAAATTAATATTTTTTATTTTTTAAAGACTAAATTAGTCTCCATAATTTTTAGCGGGGACCAATTTAATTATTTACTCTTACTGTTTTCTCTAAAAAAAGTGGGACATATACCATTCGAAGACTTCGTGATAGGTTTTGTTTGCTATATATAGCATTGCTCTATTAAAAAATATGTTGCACTTTTCTTCAGTCTTATTGGGACATGGTTCGAAAGTTAAACTTTGTATTGATGGTATGTTAGCTTTGGAGAGAAAATATTACTCATAATATTTTAGTAATATACGATTAATGAAAATTATTTAGCATATTTAAGGGAATATAAAGCAAACAAGAATGGTAAAATAAAGAATTTCGTAAATAATGCAATATTCAAATTAAATTTATAACATCTATTTTTCAGTGACTCTTTTCACCTTCCATATTTAGACACAAAAATAATAAATTCATTACTATTTCTATATAATTTTTTTATTAGTGAATGATAAATTATTATTAAAAAAATACTAAACGATAAAATAGAATTTAAATAAAAACTTGAACTTTATGTTGAAAATTCTGAAATAGGGGAGGCGCAAGCGTTATATTTATAGTTGCAACACTTGCCCATAAGATTCAATTTACGTTTATAATTTGCCAAATGATAAAATAAAAATATAAAGTGTAAACTTTTCCTTATAGATTATATTTATAGTTGCAACACATGCACGTGGGATTTGATTCAAGTTTATAATTAGCCAAATGATAAAACATATAAATAAATAAAGTGTTAACTTTTTTTTAAGGATTGTATAATATAAATAAATAATGTGCATTTGAATGGAACAACTTTAGGGTGAAAGGAAATTAATTGTTTTTAAATAACAAAACAAAACTTACACGATAATCATTTCGGCTATAGAAATTTTTTTCTTTATACAAGTATTTTACAAAATTTGAAAATACAAGATTATTTTAGATTTTTACGGTAAACAACTTCATTCAATAGCTAAAGCAAAGAAGAGTACAATCGGATTAAACAAATAGTGTAAGGGCATTCCCCCATCCATGTTAAAGAGTCAACTCTAATAGTTAAGTCTACCAAATTATGAGCAACATTATGTATAGATTGTTCATAAAACAAAGGGGAATTTCCAAGCCAATATCTAAATCCTAACTTCAAGCCTAACAATTTCTTTAACACACAGTCAATGATAAAGAAAAAGTAAGATTCCACAGTCTTTACACTAATCCAGTTACAGATCATTTATTTGTCTTCTTCAGGTACATTTCGACTAAAAGTGGTCTCAGATTTGTCTAAATAAACCCCTTATTCGGAAGCCAATTGATATGTGGAGAGGATGTTGGAATTAGTGTCAGCCTTATATTGGTATGTATGCACTATGTTTTTCCAATATGCCAAGCTCTTTTGAGGCTTTTTATCAAACACCTCAAGTGCAATATTGGTCCATCTTAAACTCAGGAACAATCTGCACAAAAAAGAGCCTATAGAGGCACCACCAACAACAAACCAATATTTAGAGGAGGGCAAAAGGTAGATATGGAGGTGGGGGAGCAGTCGCGATTTGCTTTGGACTGGAGTTCCTAGGACTTGTGCGACTATCTGTTCCTTTCACAATTTTCACTCTATCTGGTGGCGGTGGCTTGGGTGGGAGTCGCACCGCTGTAGAAGAACATGTGAAGGTTATGGGAGACAACTCGAGGGGAATCTGCATGAGTGTGGGAGCTGTGAGGGGAAGGTCTCCAGTTAGAGAGCTAACACCCTGTAGGAGACATAGTTCTGGCTGAGGGGTTGGTCGAATAAGTGTGAAAATTGGATCTGCGACAGTAGGTTTGACATGTGTCATATCCTAATTTTGTCCGACCTCCTTTTAAATTTGTTTTTACTTGAATAAATTAATAAGCAATATAAAGTGGAAAAGAAATTTAAAAAAAGTAAATAATTTTTTGTTTCAAAATAAAAAGAAGAAGAAGAAAAAATAAAGTGAAAAAGAAAAAAAAAGAAGAGAAAAAATAAATAAAGCAAGAAAGGATGCATATATTAAAATTGGGGGTGCCAAATGCCAATAGCAGTTGAATTTAGATTCTCTCCAACATTGTACCTTCTACAACACTAAAAACGTGAATTTTTTTTTTCTTTCAGTGTTGTTATTACGATTCAGATCAAGAAATGGAACCTGGGGTTTCCCCTTTGATTTTTACGGGCACTGGCCGGAGTCAGTCTCCCGGTCGCGCCACCGTTGCTACCACCGTCATGTTCAGGATTTGGGCTCCAGAACTAATTTAATTTTTTTATGTTTTTATTGAAATCAATTTGTTTCTTTTAAAAATATATTGTCTTTTTTAATTCAATTAGAGTATTAAATATCCCGTAAGTAAAAAAATATCATTTCTTTTATCTATTAAAATAGAAAAGGCTGAAATTCTAGGTCTATTAACTTGATTATATTTCTTTTTATTAAGGATAGACTTACTGGGTTTTTGTCAATAATCAATGATTAATAACAATTGGTAATATTATCAAAATAAATAAAAGGATAAGAGATTTATTTAACACTGATATGTTAATTAGTAATAAAGTTTGATTATTTGTGTTGTGCAATGAAGAATAAATAGGAGTACAAAGATGGTTCTAGATCTTTTTCTATGAAAAAAGGCAATAATTACTTATTCAAAAGAAAATAATAATTTTTTTTGAAAGAAGATTTGGGCTTAGGGTTCATTTGTAGTTAACAACATAGATTTGAGCTTCTCACTTGATTTTTATGTAAGACTGGGCTTCTGACCCATTTTTCTAAAAGAGGCAAAAATTGGAATGAAATTAAAAGTCAAACTGGGTTCTTGGCCCATTTCTTTTAAAAGAGTGTTGCTGCAATTTTGTTCAAAAATAAATTATCAAAAACTCAAGACCAAGTTCTTTTTTTTTTAATCTTTCCACCTCCATTTCATGCGAGTGTAATCATTTGGTACCCGTCTTTTCTTTTAAATTCTTATGTCGCCCACTAATAAAATCATTGGCTAGAAGCCCGAAATGCCACTCGCACCATTCGGTCATTTTGCGGCTTCTTTCTTTGTGTTATAAAAATAAATTTTATAAAGGGAGTTAATTTTCAAGGCAAACATTTTTTTAAAAACAATTAAAAGAGTACTGTTTTTATAAACGGGCGTCACGAGGGTGCTAATCCCTTTCTTGTGTGTAATCAACTCCCAAACCTTTAAATTTGGTTTGAAACCATTTTTTTAATTATTTTCAAAAAAAGTTTTTCATATTGTTTTCCTTAATAAACTTAGGTGGCGGCTCCTAAAATTTGTGTGGTTGCTACAACATGAACGTGGTGGAGCCGAAAAGTAGTCTCAGAGTTTTGGTGGAGGTAACAGACTCTGGTGGCAGATGGACAAAATATGTGGTTGTTGTTGGTGGAGACAAAAGGGAGAAAAGCAACAGAGGATTTGAGTACGAGCATGGAGGGTTTAAGGCGATCTCACATCAGAGGCGACGAAAGAGAGGAGAAAATCATTGAACAAGCCCCAGTCGATGGGGGAATAAGCCTCCAACAAGGTGGAGAAGGTCTCCAAGCACTGGAGGGGAAAACCCTAACAGAGCACTTCGGCTCATAGGGGCGAATCTTCTAGAACACACAAGATTATAAGTAATAGTCTTATTTACTTAAAATTTGAGATTAAGTTTAAAATCAGGCAACCAGCCGCAGATACACACTTATTATGGAGAAGGTCAAATGAAAGACATTTTGAAAATTTTGAGGTGTAAAAATTGATTTTAATTTATAAGAAAACTTATCAGTTAGAATACTCGTATGGTTATTTTAAGATATTTCAACAATTTTTTATAAGTATTGTTTAAAATGTTAATCAAATCTAACTCTTTATAGGTTTTAAGGAAAACAACATTATGTAAGAATGTGTTGTATGCTGTTTGAAAACGTGAACACATTAAGGGATGTAAGCACATATTTGCATATTATTTTCTTCAAAATATGCAAATTTTTCTATGCATTAGGAAGTATTAATGAAATTTTTTTTGCTAGAAACATATGCAGATTAATTTCTTTAAAAACTGCAATTTGTGCTACGTATAACAAAGTAAATATAAAATATTTTATTGCTTAAAATCACATGAAGGATAGATCATTAGCTTAGTTGATTAGATTTTACAGATCCTCTGTCAGACTTGTCTAAGCAATGTGATTGTGCTCGCTTATTGGCATTACCATAATAAGATTCACAAAAAGGGGTAATATAAAAGAACAAAACATATACTTTTAAGCCTAAAGGACTCGACAAATAATTTTTCTTTATTCAATAGATATCAATAACCACGTACTACACCATGTAATAAAAAATATAAAACTCAACTCAAAAAAATTTCATTGAAAATAAAAATCTGTTACTTGCAAGCACATGATTTAATAGTCAAACATCAACTTATAAAAATCTGTTACTTGCGAACACTTTCTTACTTGAAAAAGAAATGGTGTTGAAACCAATTATCAGCTATAACAATATTGCATGATGGGTAAACAAGTAGAGTTTAATCATTTAATTATGTATTTATCAGCTACACAGAAGAAAGAAACTTTTCTCTGTATGACACTATTTTTGCAACTTTATGCAAAGATAAATTGAACATATTAGTCATAGGATTTTGAGCCGCGATACATGAAACATAAACATACATGCCTTCCACAGTTTGCCTCAATACCTTCTACAAAATCATCCCTTCTCCTTATTTCTTATGCCAGTCTCTCCACGTGCCTGTATACTGAGTAGTACATGTCAAAGTAATGGAAACTTTTTATTTTCAGAATTAATCTGACCAGAAATGGATTGACAAAATTCCATTTTTCTTTTAATTTAGATGTTTGATGACACATGTAAATGGAGTTAATGACAAATACAATGTAGGTGGAGAATAACACTGAAAACAAACAAAGATTAACAAGTTAAACAAAATTAGAAAAGCAAATAATAATGTTGACAACAAATTTTGCTTACCATGAACTAGAACTGATTCATAACGTTCCAAAGGCGGCCAATTTTGCTTTTGCTTCTGCTTGGGAAAGTAGTTGTAATTCTTTTATTCCTAACCATTTCAGTCCATCGCTAAAACAATTGATCAAGCCCATCTTTACTTTGTTTTTCTTAAAATTGATAGATAAGTGGGTTAACACATATCTATATTGAACGTGAACACAAGAAGGGGGATTGTGTTGAACACTTTTCACAAACTTTAAGTTAAAAACAACTTGAAAACAAGTTCTTTTGAAAACTTTGATTACCGGACGCTGAAAGGTGTACCGGATGCTGAAATAAAAACTGTGAAAACTTGTTTTTCTTTGCAAGACAGAAGTAAAGATAAAGCAATAGAGAATGAGACACAGAGATTTATACTAGTTCACCACCAACCTGGTAGCTACATCTAGTCCCTTCGTTCCTGAAGGATTTTCCACTATAATCACACTGATTACAATTTTCCTTAAGAGTATTCTAGTGTCACAAACTTGACAATACTCTTAACTTCTCAAAACGACTCAGTACGTTCGAGTCTTTGTGGAAACAGTCTATTACAAGGCAATACAAGTTTCACAAAGAAGTTTTGAATACAATCAAATAACTCTCAACAAGAGAGGATGAAAAACTTAAGCTCAAAAGAATAACTTTCTAAAAGAAAGAATAAGACGCTGAAGTTCAGGTACTAGTTCGCAGAGTTCTTGGCACAGAAACTTTGGTTGCTCATTAGTATAATAACTCTGTAATTCTATCTAGTAAATATTGTCAACAATTCTAGCAGCCTTCTTCAATGGAGAGCTTAGACTATTTATAGACTTCTTCAAGAATATTATCGTTGCAGTAGAAATCAGCTCCAAATCATTGAGTGAGGTAATTTGAAAATGTCCTTTATTCCCTTTTCAGAGAATATCAGAATAGTACGTTTTACCGTTTGTACTATTTGCTTTTCAATCATTTGCAGCCTGGCACGCAGTGTACGAATTTGTCTTATCCCAAAGGTGTCATCTTTGATTTGATTCCTCGTACATAAAATTGAGTGCATAAATCAAATTTGAATTTATTCCAGGATAGCTGAGGTAGTGAGCAGATAAGGTATACGTGACTTGCACATGTTTTATTAAACAACCAGATGCTCGCTTGAAAGACATAAGACGCTCGTTGCAGTGCTTAAGTTCCATGTGTCGTCGTTTTAGAAAACTGGACGCTCCCTAGAGTGAATATACTAGATGCTTAGAGTGAACCAAATGCAGACACGACTTTATTACTCATCTTCTTGTGAACTTCTTCTTCTTGCTTGAGTGATATTATAAAATATGAATGATTTTAATTCCTACACACTTTAAGACTTGTCAGAAGGTTAATTATTCTCAAACAGATACTTTGTTATCATCAAAATTATTGAAGGTCTAAACTTGTCAATTGTTTAGGTTCCAATATATATTTGATAAATCACAATTTAATTTAATGTTTTGTTATTTGTTTTGATTTTGATATCCACTATGTTCTAATTGTTTAATAGTTTCACCATTTGTGGTTAATATACTGAACATATAAAATATTGGATGCTGGGAAATTTTAACGTTTTGTGATTATGTAAATATCTATAATTTTTTTAATTCATTGGCTTTCCTCTCGTATGAGTAATTCATCAAACACAAGTATATATATAAGGAACTGAAATTTCATGCAATAATTTAGCTTCAAATTTTTAGGTAACAAATCAGTGCAATCGTTCTAAACAAAATATAATAATTATTTCATTTAAAAAATTATCATCTCTTATCCAAACAAGGTAATGACTTTCATCTATAATCTATTCTATAATTTTCAGTATCAGTTATTTAAAAAAGTGTTGAGGTACTCACGTATTAGGTTATTCTTTATCATGTTTAATAATGTCGTGGCAGGAATAAAATTTCTTTACATGAGAAGAAAGAAATTGCATCCTTTATAGATCCATATTATTCCACACATTCCTTAGTGAAATGAAAATCAACACTCTTTAGACGAAGTAAATAACTTAGTGCATATGACCAATTACAACATTTTAAACAGGCCAAAAACGATTAGATGGTCATGGTTTGTATTTTAAAATGTAGCAATTAAAAACATGTAATAAATATACATGTGTTTTCCTTATGTTCCATCTTTGATAAATTTTCCCACTACGGTTGTAATTAATCTCACGAGAATATATCTTATTCCACACGTTTACAGCGATGCACGGTAAAAATTATGTTTGTGAGGTAATATTTTTTATTATTTTAAAAAATAATTTATATTTAAAATATAGAAATGATGACAAAATAAAATTATTAACAATTCAATATTTTTGTTATCATGTCTCATTGAAGCAAAAAGTATTGAAAATAATATGTATTTATATGATCACTTATATAAATAATTTGTTATGTAATAGTCTATTTATATACTTTAGTGCGTTGACCTGTACATCGCATGAAAAATTTAAGAGTTAAATATGTTTTTAGTCCCTATAAAATTTACATTTTTTGTTGCTTTTAGTCCCTCTTAGTTTTGTAATTTGTAGGACTAAAAACAAAATTCGAGATAATTATAGGGACTAAAAACTTATTTAATCGTGGAGAATTTTATTTTGTGTTATTTTATTTTGGACATATATGTGTTAAGAATTGTGTATATAAATGGCAATGAAATAATAAGGAATAACTCATAATTAATAAAATGTTATTTTAAAATTTAATATTTTTAAAATGAATAAAAAAATGATCTAAGAACACACTCTAAATATACCTAAAATATGATACCTCGTACTTCGCACAGTATCTGGTGGATCTTTACATGTTTGCCTAAAAAACTAAACTTCATAATTCACCATTCAGAAATTGTTCGTTTCACCATTAAAATTTTTTATTTTAAATAAGTTTTTGTTATTTCTTATTAAATTACATTAATTTTTGAGTGAATTTTAGTTACTTTTAATATAAATATTAACTTAAACTATAAATATGTTAACAATTACATGATACTAAATACGTATAAAAAAAATAATGAGTCATTATTAAAGAATATCATCTATAAATAAAAACACTCTCAAAGTCACAATTATTAAAACAAATATTATCTAATTTAAACGGTGAGTGATAGTAATGCTAGATAGATAATGTACACACACTAAAAAGAAATAAAGAAAGAAAGAAAAAGTGGTAACCCTCCACAAAGCAATAACAAAATCAAAGGAATTCTCCTTATACTTATACAACACCCATTAGGCAACTTAGTTTTTTTTTTTTGTTGTTGAAGGAATTAGGCAACTTAGTTAAGAAATATCAAAGAACATCTTATGAAGTACAAATTGAGACTACTGTTAAAAAAAATTATCTGTTGTGGTTCAAATAAAAGCGGCTACAGAGGTTGATTTGGACTTCCAATATTAATTTACAAAATAGAATATTTCTTATATATTTGTCATCAATGTGATTTACTTTTTATCCCATAAAACATATATGATTTACTTTCCATAATTTGTTTATATTTTTTCTTATTAATATCATATATTTACCAAGTAATCTCAACTTGATAGGAGAAAAATTATATTTTGACCGATATCCATTGAAATCACCCTGCAAATAAAGATTTTTATAATAAATAATAGGATAAGGGTTTTTCTAACATGTACAATCTTATACGGGTTAAGACTCATTAATTATCTACATTTTTTCCTTATTAATTATCTGCTTCCCTAGAATAAAACCAAAGTTAGTCATTGTGGCAATGCTAATTAACATTTGTTGTATTTGATGTTGATAAGGTGGACAATATGACATATGCCCATCAAATATGCATGTTTAAGTGAATCAATCATATGATATGCCAACATGATTATAACATATCTTTATATATATAAAAGAACGTTGTCTAGGGGCAACATTGGAAATTTTCTTCTACCATTTATGGTAGATTGGCAATCTTACAATTTAATTAATAGTTTAAGAATAAAAAAATAGGCTTCTTTTTAATTAATTATTGCATTCAGTTGATTTTAATTGCATTAAATTGTCTTAACTAATTTCTGTAATAAGTGGTTCAATTAATTTAAGAATAAATGGTTTTAAAGGAAAAAATATATAATCGGAATAAACTTCTTAAATGTTATACGATAAATTGTGTCAAAAAAAGTTATATGATAAAGTTTATTTATTTATATTATTATATAAACCAAATGCTTATTTATATTTTTTTTAATTGTATAAAAAACATTTATATTTTTTTACAGAATGTATGTTTATATTATATGCTATATCAAAAACAATTATATAATTTTTAAAAATATTTTTTTAATAAAATAATATAACAAGAAAAAATAAAAACAGTAAAATAAAAGTGTAAAATATAAAATATATTAGTAGTTGAATTTGTTTCATTTTTTGTAACAGTTTTTGCTTTAATTACTGTTTTCAAATATAATGTAAATTATTATTAGTCAATACAAATAAAAAATGCATTAAATTGTTTTAACTAATTTATGTAATAAGTATTTCAATTAATTTTATGAATTAATTGTTTAAAGGAAGCAAATTATTACTATATATATATATATAAGAAAGTATTTCCCATTTTTTGGTTAGTAAGTGTTTGTGAATACCATATTTTATCCATTTTTGTGATTTTATTTTTATTTTTAGTTTCTAATTTCAATTTTAATTTCATTTTTTTAATCTAGATTTTATTTTTTGTTTTTCATTTCAGATTTTTCATTTCATTTTTATTTAGGTTTTTTTATTTGATTTAATTTAGTTATTTTTTCAAATTAAAAAGTAAAAATTAAAAAAATATAAAATTAAAATAGATGGCAAATGTTAGACTAACACAGGTAATACTAAATGACACTGAAGCTGTCAATGTGAAGTTACATTTTCAATTATATTTTCTGAATCTTTTTTTTTTTGGGTTCAAAGTGGCCTAGCGGCGAGACTCAACACACTAGGTGTAGAGAAGAGGGGTACCACGAGTTCGAACCCTCGCCCCAACAAATCATATGTCTCCGCTGCCTTTTACCATCTCAGTTGCACAAGACATAGTTTATGAATCTCTAGTTCCTAAAGTTTATCACTCATGTCATAGATATATATTGAAGATATTAAAAAGGGATGCTAAAGTTCAAAATTTTAATGATTCACATAGGAATGATCATGGGCGTTCAGAGTATTTCTTCGAGGGTATGCATTAATGGGCTTAACTTTGTTCTTTGAAAATTTTCTTGCTATTAATTTTTTCTATTCTTCTATTGTGATTGTGTATCCCTTTAATAAGAAAAAATCATAGCTTCATTTTTTGTTGTAAATATTAATTTTTAGCTATACTCTTGGTTTTTCGTAAAAAAACAATACACGTGCTTTCTAATTGATAAATTTATTAATAATGATTTTATCACATGTTTTAATATGCAGTTTGGGATTGTTCAAAAAAAAAATTATATTTTAAGTTAATTTTAATCGTAAGTTAGTAAATATGTTGCATGGTAAGTGTTATTCTAATCTTTTTTTAATTATAGCTTGGTATGTGTTCTGCCTCCTTTGTCATTTCTAGAAGGGTTGATGTGTTATTCGACCTCTTAGTCTGAATATATTTGTTTATGTGACAATTGTTGTATGGTTTTTGCTTTCTTGGTTTATGGGTTTGATTATAGGTGGTTTTTTCTTTATATCTTAAAATTTTAGGTGTTGTGGGGTTTTGTATATGAGACTTATGCTTTATGATTTTATGTTGTTTTTGCTTTTTAGGTTATATGTCAGTGGGTTTGATTTTATGTGTCATTTTTTTTTCAAGGAATAAGCGGTGTCAATACCTTAGTTCTTGCTACTGACAAACACAATGCTATAAAACTTTATGCAATGATCATTTCTCCCTAAAAACGTTGAAGGTAACTAAATGTTAATTGACTTGGATGTATTTTGGATACGATTGCAATTATAAAGTGGACACATGAAATGTTTTTTGATTGTTTATTGATAGATAAAACAAAAGAAACATTCTTGAGAACTTATTGGTTAAGTGATATCCTATTTTATAAGGGTAGATTAGCTGAAAGACTTGAAGATGACTTTAACATGACCTTATAGTCCAATTTTCAATTGGTCATAGAAATTGATCACATTACAAAATGCTCTGCATTCTATGGTAGTCTTTTTCATTTATTGTCTTGGAAGTTTGTAAGGTACCTTTATAATTTTCTTTTATATTATTTTTTCTAAATTTAACTTTATTTTTAAGTTAACCAAACAAATCATACCCACGTGCACTAAACATCTGTGCAACGCACGGGTCATGTTCTAGTAACTGATATGAAATGACCCGTCAAAAAAAAGATATGAAATGGAAAATATTTTATTACATGATTATTATTACTCAGTAATGATGATTGATTTTTGGTTTTGACAAAAGTAATGATGATTGATAGACTAATAATTGTATTAAGTGAAATCCTCTAATTATGACTACCACAAAATAATAATATAAATAATAAAGTAAATAATAAATAATTTTAAGAAGGAAATTGAATTACTCCATATATTTTCAAATATGAAATTTAATATCAATTAAGGAAAAAAATGAGAAAATTTATTTAGACATGAAATTCTATTTGAAAAATAAATCCCCCAAATGATAGACTAAAGAAAAGCATGCCTCTCCAAAGAAAATTTATTTGAAAAATAAATCCCCCCAAATGAAGAATCGAGATAGAAGAGAAAAGGAAGAAGAAGAAGAAGAAAGCATGTGGAAAAAAAAGATAAGACATAAATAACTGTGTGAATAGAGAACATATGTGAATATGCTCCATAAATAAATTAACCTTATATAAAATTTCAAATTAAAAAAATTGAATTTATTATGAATATTATAATTAATAATAATGGTTTGATTTTTTTTAGATTGAGATAGTAATGATTTGATAAATGTTAAGATTTAATGTGATATTTATAGAAAGCTAAAATTTGTACATATATAAAATAGTCAAATTATTGAAAGAAAATATATTTATAAAAATGACTGGCATAATAACAATAAGAAGTACATTAAATGCTGACATTTTGGCGAAATTTTCTTTTCTCATCAAATTTTAATGTGTCTAATAAACTATTATACCATCAATTTTGGTGGACAGATTAAAAGGGGTAAACTCCTCAATGGTATAACATTCATTTGAAATTTTATCCACCAATAACCGAAACTATAGACTAATAATAAAACCATTAGTGTATACGAAAAATAATAATAAAACCATTAGCATCGATCTCTAACGCAACAACACCCTCATCGACTTGAAAAAATTAAAACAAATTAGAGGTGCAATTTACAAAGAGAAAAAAAGAAAGAGAAAATTTAGTTGTTGCAACATTATCCATTATATGCATGAGAGAAAAGATGAGAGATAACCACAGAGGAAGAGGCGTGAAGAAGGCATATAAAGTCAAATACTTCCAGTTTTTAGAGTAATAGGTTTACAACAAATAGGTAGAAAGAAGGATTTGAACATGTCTAAAGAAGCAAATGCATCACACCATACAATAGAGTTAAATTTTTTGAAAGCATATATATCTTGCCACCTATATTCTCAAAAGAAAAAAAATACTCGAAACAAAAAATTATTAAGAATGAGTCAGAATAATGAGGGAAGAAGAGTAAAAGAGAGGGAACGAAAACAATGAAAACATGTTAGAGAAAAAAGATTTGAAGATTCGAGACAGAAGAGAAGAGGAAGAAGAAGAAAGCGTGTGGAAAAAAAGATCAGACGTAAATGACTGAGTGGATAGAAAACATATGAAAATATGCTCCATAAATAAATTAACCTTATACAAAATTTGAAATTTAAAAAAATTGAATTTATTACGAATATTATGATAGATAATAATGATTTGGTCCCCCACTGTTGGTTGCTTTGGCAATTTCAACGACATAGGGACGCTAGGACCGGGGTTCAAACCCGGGTGTTGCCGTTTAGATGTGTGTGTGTGTGTTTGTTGTTTACCATTTCTACTAGCTGACAAAAAAATTTGATTTTTTTAGACTGAGATAGTAATGATTTGATAAATGTCAAGATTTGATGTGATATTTATAGAATGCCGAAATTTATACACATATAAAATAAGCAAACTATTGAAAGAAAATATATTTATGATTTGTTTATTATTTTTAATTGAGGTGGTATAATAATGGCTTCAATTTTGGCGGATAAATTAGGAGGGAAAAACTTCTCATTGTTTACCAACTTTTATAGATAAAATATCTGTGTGTGTATGTATAAATAAATATATAAAGTGTAAACTTTACCTTATAGATTATATTTATAGTTGCAACACTTGCATATGGGATTTGATTCAAGTTTATAATTAGCCAAATGATAAAACATATAAACAAATAAAGTGTGAACCTTTTCATATAGATTGTATAATATGAATAAATAATGTGCATTTGAATGGAAAAACTTTAGGGTGAAAGGAAATTAATTGTTTTTAAATAACAAAACAAAACTTACACGGCAATCATTTGGGTTATAGAGATTTTTTCTTTATACAAGTATTATACAAAATTTGAAAACACCCGATTATTTTAGTTTTTTACGGTAAACACTAAACAACTCCATTTAATAGCTAAAGTAAAGACGAGTACAATCAGATTGACCAACTGGTGTAGGGGCATTCCCCCATCCATGTTAAAGAGTAACCTTTAATAGTTAAGTCTACCAAATCATGAGCAACATTACACATAGATTGTTCAGAAAAAAAAGGGGGCATTTACAAGCCAATATCTAAATCCTAACTCAGGCCTAACAATTTCTTTCGCACACAGTCAATGACAAAGGAAAAATGAGATTCCACAGTCTTTACACTAATCCAGTTACAGATCATTGATTTTCTTCAGGTATATTTTGACTAAAGGTGGTCTCAGATTTGTCTAAATTAACCCCTTATTCAGAAGCCAATTGGTACGTGGAGATGATGTTGAAATTAGTGTCAGCCTTATATAGGTATGCACACACTATGTTTTTCCACTATGCCAAGCTCTTTTGAGGTTTTTTATCAAACACCTCAAGTGCAATCTTGGTCCATCCTAAACTCAAGAAGGATCTGCACAAAAAAGAGCCTATAGAGGCACCACCAACAACACACCAATATTGAAATTTTGTATCTATATCCGGAGTATTTAGAGGAGGGTAGAAGGCAGATCTGGAGGTTGGGGAGCAGCCGCAGGTTGCTTTGGACTGGAGTTCCCAGGACTTGTGAGACTATTTGTTCATTTCACAATTTTCACTCTATCTGGTGGCGGTGGCTCGGGTGAGGGTCGCACTGCTATAGAAGAACATGTGATGGTTATGAGAGACAACTCGAGGGGGATCGTCGTGAGTGTGGCAGCTGTGAGGGAAAGGTCTCCAGTTAGAGAGCTAACACCCTCTAGGAGACATAGATCTGGTCGATGGGTTGGTCGAATCAGTGTGAATATCGGATCTGCGACGATGGGTTTGACATGTGTCATACCCTAATTTTTTCCGGCCTCCTTTTAAATTTGTGTTTACTTAAATAAATTAATAAGTAATATAAAGTTGAAAAGAAATAAAAAAAAGTAAATAATATTTTGTTTCAAAATAAAAAGAAGAAGGAGGAAAAAGAAAAGAAAAAGAATACAAGAGAAAAAAAGAGAAATAAATAAATAAAACAAGAAGGGATGCATATATTAAAATTGGGGGTGCCAATAGTAGCCGAATTTAGATTCTCTCCAACGTTGAACCTTCTATAGCACTAAAAACAAGTACAAGTGGAGAGAGAAGATGATGGGATAATGGGTAGTTATTATTAATGATGAGAGGGAAAAAATTAAGAGAGAGATAGCAAGAGATTGGATTGCTGCACAAGCAGTAGAGAGGTGTTTGTTGGAGAGATCCGGATCCATAGTAGCCAAGCCCAGCCCTTGCAGCTCACTCCCTCTCCCCTTGTTTTGCGCACCCCTTTTTTCTGAATACGCCCCTCGCGCGCAGCCCTCTCCCCCTATTACTCGCTACACCTCCCTTTTTTCGTACACCCCAAGCCCAACCACTTAAGCCCAAATCCTTCTAAACCTAACCTAAAAACCCGCTCATTCACTAAAACAGCTGCAACCCCACTCAATTTTTTTCGGCCTTTGTTATCACCACCTCCCCCATTTAATTTTTCCACCTCCCCTCCCCCTTGAAAAGGCAATTTTAACCCTACTAATTTCTCTCACCTCACTATCTTTCCCCTCCCCTCTTTCTCTCACCTCACTTCCTCCCTCCCCTCTTTCACGTTAGTCTCCCTCCCTCCTCTCCTGCCTCCCCTTCCCTCTTTCACGCATCTCTCCCCCTCCCTTCCCTCACCTCCTTCCTGAAATCTCCATCCCTTCCATCTCTCCCTCAACTATCTCTGCTTCCATCAACGTCTTGTATGCCTAAAATGCACGAGCTCGTCATCGGAGAAGGTACGTCTCCGTCGCTACGCTTATTTTTTTTCTGTAAATTTGAATTGCACGTCAACTTGTTGACGCATGAACGCGTCAACAAGTTGACGCATGTGTAACAATTAGATGTTGTCAATACACGCATCAACTAGTTGACGCAAGTACTCATCACCAAGTTGACGCTTGAGATGTCTCTGAATCTGAAAATTTCCTTTCATACGTCAACAAGTTGACGCTGGTAGGATTTTTTCAGATTCAAAATTGTTCCGGACTGGGCCGAGGCCCAATCCGTCGACCCACCTTCCCTCGATGCCACGTCGTCCGCATGCCTCTCCGCCTTCCCTCAACGTGGCCGACCCAACGGCTTTGTGCATTAAAGGAATTTAATGCCGACTTCCGGGTTTCACGGGACGGTTACACATCGACAGTAACCGTCCTCAACTCATATTAAAAGAAGACCGCGTCGAACGGTCGAGGTAATGATCTTTCTACCACCCTTTACTCACCTCGACACACACTGACTTGAGCGTCGGAGTGTTTGCAGGTACACCACCCGACGCGCCGTCGTCATCCGTCGCGAGCACAACCGCACTGCTTCCCTCCGGTCATCCTCTGAAGTTCTGTTCAGAACATTGGCGCCGTCTGTGGGAATCGTTTCTGATTCCATCTTCTTTGTCGAAGTCTCCCTTCTTCACTCGACGATGACTGGATCGAAGCGTCAGGTCGCGACTAGCAGTTCCACTCATGCGAACGCAGATCTTGAACAACCAAACCGGTCGATAGCTCCGACAGAACCACCTCTCCAAAGATGACGCCGTTCCGATCGTTCTTTGCTCAAACCGATGCCGGAGCGGAGACCGCCGCCATCCTCGTTCGCGAAGTTCTCGCGAATTCATCCGGCCATGCCGGCGATGCATGCTCGTAATCAACGCTGATCGAATGGAGAATCGACCAAAGGAACTCTCCGCTCGCGTTGCCACCGTCGGAAAAAGAAAGATCGAGCCTCTCATTCTCCTCGGAGATCGAAGCGAGTCACGAAAATCTCGAGATCATTCATCGCCACCACCGTGGCACGACTCCACGCCGCCTGCATAGAGCACTCGCCGTGCTCATTCATTTCATCAACTCCTCGGAGCGATGACACGAGTGACTCGAGCGAGGCCTTTGGTCCTTTTACATCCGAGATCATGAAATTCCCGATTCCGAAGCATCTTCAGAAACCACCCGCTTTGGACTCATACGACGGCACCACCGACCTCGACGAGCATGTTGGTTGCTTTGATACTGTCATGGGCTATCGAGGCGCCCAAGGGCGGTGAAGTGCGTAATCTTTCCCTCACTCAAGAAAGCGGCGTTGTCTTGGTTCCAGGACTCTTAAGAAAAATTCCATTGGTTCGTGGATCGAGCTCGTCGACCAGTTCTCGCGCATTTCACTGCGTCTAAAGTCCAACCAGTCGACAGCAGACCGGCCGCAATTCAATGAAGAAAGATGAGTCTATCGGAGACTACGCCGAGCGCTTCAACAAAGAAGCCATTTTGGTGAAGAAATGCTCGGCGAGATGAAGTTGTACTTGCTAGAGCAAGGCCTGGTCGAAGAAGTTTATTCAAAGGTCGACATTGGTGTCGACAAACCGAGGTCCTCGACCGAAGTTCTGGCGAGCTCGTAAATTTATGAATTACTGAAGAGAAGTTGATAGCCTCAAAAGCCAAAGACAAATCCCAGAGTAACACCGACAAGCAAAGATGAAGAAATATAATTAAGTTGAAACAAATGTATCCTAAACACATAAGTGTGAAGCAGTGAAGTATGATTGAAGAAATACACAATCAGCATTTATTTACTATCAAAACCTTGCACCTTCGATGGAACCTCGTGACGAGACCGCGTGCGAGATCGTGATAAAGCCTTGTGCCTTGCACAAGCACACGAAGAGATCGAGCCTTGTGCCGAGACCGCGTGCACGAGGTCGTGATAAAGCCTGCGGCGCAGACAAGCACCGCCACGGTGTGGATACACACCCAAAGATTCGAGCGACCTACCAGGCCCACCTCTGCAATTGCAAAATTCAGACGACCTTAAACTCGGCTACGTCATGGACCTTGATTATTTGATGACCCCGACCTTGCCGCTTGGACAGCCAGATCAACTACTCCCACAGGGAAGTATAAAACTCGACTACGAGCACTTTACTCAGCATAAAATTAACGCTAACTTAATTACATCAAGTTGTTGCAAATTGTCTATACTTTGACAGGAACAGCGTGATAAAGCCTTGTGCGTTGGCACAAGCACCTGATGAATGAAGAGATCGACCTCGTGCCGAGACCGCGTGCACGAGCTCGTGATAAAGCCTTGTGCGTTGGCACAAGCACCTGATGAATCGACCTCGTGCCGAGACCGCGTGCACGAGCTCGTGATAAAGCCTTGTGCGTTGGCACAAGCACCTGATGAAGAGATCGACCTGCGTCGAGACCGCGTGCACGAGCTCGTGATAAAGCCTTGTGCGGCGCTGGCACAAGCACTGCGGATCGACCTCGTGCACGAGCTCGTGATAAAGCCTTGTCGCGCTGGCACAAGCACTGTGGATCGACCTGCGTCGACCCGGCGTGCACGAGCTCGTGATAAAGCCTTGTGCGTTGGCACAAGCACCTGATGAATGAAGAGATCGACCTCGTGCTGAGACCGCGTGCACGAGCTTGTGACAAAGCCTTGTGCCTTGCACAAGCACATCAAGCCTCGTGTCGAGAACTACCTCAGCAGACGTGGAACACGAAGGTCCCGAACGAACTAATGAACAAGCACGACGTGACGACACTTGCAGTTCCTTACGAACAAGGGCGTCGAACGCCGACATCAACGAATCCGACAACAAGTCACCACCTCGACATTCGAGCTAGCGACTGGGGGCAACTGACCGGTGGGCGAGGCCCAATCCGTCGACCCACCTTCCTCGATGCCACGCCGTCCGCATGCCTCTCCGCCTTCCTCAACGTGGCCGACCAACGGACTTTGTGCATTAAAGGAATTTAATGCCGACTTCGGTTTCACGGACGGTTACACATCGGCGATGAACTGGCCCTCAACTCATATTAAAAGAAGACCGCGTCGAACGGTCGAGGTAATGATCTTTCTACCACCCTTTACTCACCTCGACACACACTGACTTGAGCGTCGGAGTGTTTGCAGGTACACCACCCAACACGCCGTCGTCATTCGTCGCGAGCACAACCGCACTGCTTCCCTCCGGTCATCCTCTGAAGTTCTGTTCAGAACAAAAATTATCTCATGCGTCAACTTGGTGACGAGTACTCGCGTCAACTAGTTGACGCGTAGTGCTGCTACTGCAGCATATTTTGCTTTATGAGATTATTTAATTGCTTGCGTCTGACGACTTCAGTTTATACAGATATGGCACGCATTAACGTTCAACCAGATGGTACTCGCCGAAGACCGACTGCATCGGCACACCAGCAGCGCCGCGCCAGCATCAGCAGGAGGTCGCCCATACCTCTCACGATGATGTACCTGTGCCTGAGGCTGCCCCTTACGAGCAGGAGGCCGAGGCTGCCCCTCACGAGCAGGAGACCGAGGCTACCCCTTGTGACACCCTTTACCCCGAAAGTACTGTTAAAGAGTAAATGTGAAATTATAGTCTGTTTGCGAAAAATAGGAATTTCTTAAATTATTTCGCAAGTAACGGACATCACATCAAAAGTTGCTAAGTTGAACATCTTACATGCTTATTAGGAAAGACTTAGGCAAACACGAAGCTCGTACGATTTCTTTTTCTTTTACATAAAATAGTTCTCAAACGATTTAATTAAGAAAAATACGAGTAAAAACATCTCAACCCGATGTCACGTGGTCAGAGTAGTATTCCCTTTTTATAAATACTTCGAAAATGGAAAGTCATAAACTATCAGTCAATCATAAACACGACATCCTAAGTTAAGCAGTCTAAAGACTACAACTCAGCATCAACGTCAATCTCAGTATCACCTGCAGGCTAACCATCTACCCATACACTGTGGTGTATAAGTAGCCACAAAGGAAAACAAGAAGAGAAGAGATGAGGTGAGGAATCATACTCATATGAGAAATACATGGCAGGGGAAAATAAATTACATGATGCGCAAATAATAAATCATAAAATTCTATCACATCATCTATAGTCACAACAACAATGAATCCAAATCATGGTCCTACGTGGACAACTCTAATGCAAGACTCAAACTAAAGCCTACTCCATCAATACATGTGGATCCATCTAACTCCGGGTAAACGGATGAGAGTGCTCTCAACATCCAAGGACACAAGTAGAGTCTAGTTAGAGTGATCCAGTATATCCGTGGGACGCCCCAGCAGTGCCCCGCCTTTACGCAAGACCTCCCTACTGATTTCTACCCGCAAGGCCGAGCAAAGCTCATCGTGGTCGTCACCGCATTTTTCCAAAGTCGTTTGCTTACCACCCCAGAGACACTACTTACATGATGCATGACAACCAACCTATGTGTCAATCCAATCTAGTGATTAAACCGTAATCACAACCAATCACATTGGCAACTGACCTATGTGTAAATCCTAAGGTACCACTATGTCATCACGTCGACGAGGTTCCCTTTAATCCAAAACCAATCCAAACAATCAATCCAAATGGCAAAACTAGCTAGAAAACAATATATCATTTCCTTGAAATTCCTACATAATACAAATACAACAATTGCTGCAGCTCAGTGCTGCAGCATCCAGTCCAACAACAAATTCATTCCAAAGGTTAGATACAAGCATCAATCATATGTGATAACGTCATGAAATCATGTTACCAACATATATACACAAATATCGCAAAATAAGTATCATTCCAACATGTTGCAACATCACATAATCATAAACAATATTTATTAAGGCACAAAACACTTAGATTATCACATATTCATGCGTAACTCCACAGGAATTGCAAATTCACTACTGCTAAAGTGATTAGGACCATAAAAACAATAATTAAAAAATAATTTCCCATTGTTCCTACAATGGTACTTCATCGACTAATCGGTAGCACGAGACGTAGGGGTCATGGGACACCCCAATCATGCATTTAAATCCATATCTACCCATTTTCCATATAAGTCAACCACCCTCTTCTTACCTCTATTCCAAGCAATCAAGAAGTCAAGCGTCCAAAGGTCCAAATAGCAAAGAAGCGATCCAAAAAGCGAGAGACACATTCCAACTTAGTCCTCCAATGATAAATCTGAATAAGAATAGTGAAGAATTGTTATTATAGGGTATATAATGCTTCAACGATCGCGTAGCTTCAAACGACATGTGATTCTGACATCGGGAGAGGAAGATATGTCAGAAACAGTGTTTCTAGTTCCCAAAACCAAAGGATAAATGCCAAAACAGTAAAAATAAGACTTACCATAAAATTATTCTCAATAACAGTAAGAATTTGTTATTATAAGGTCAAGAAAGTTCCACCGGTCCCTAGGTTCAAGCGGAACAAGGTTCTGACATCATAAGAGAAAGAAAAGTAAAAAATGGTGGTTTTAGTCCCTAACAATAAGAGATGGAATCCATGACGGAAGAATAGTGACTTACCACGAATTTTATTCTTAGAAACAACAAGAGATTGGTTCTGGAAAGATAGAGAATAAGTCTCCAAACAAACGGTTGAAGACAGTATCGAATTTAATTGATAAACGATGAAGAACGGTGTTACAATTCCCAAAAACGCGAGATGAAACCACAACAGAAATGAGATAGGCTTACCCACAACATCTACTCTTCCCAAACATAAAAATAATGATTTTAGATGATAGGAAATCTTCCCACTGTCGTAGCCCTTCAAACGACGTCGAATTCCGATGAGAAACGAGCGAGAACAATCAAAAACGGCTTCGACATCACTTAGGAATCTCTCTAATGATTTGGGAGTGATTAGAATGTTATTACTGAGTTTTTAGGTTTAGGTTTAAGTTACTTAACCTTTTCCTAAGTGTTTAAGTCGTTTTGGGTCGAACAGATAACACGGGTCGAGCCCAACGGGTCAAAACACGTAAAAACGCGTAAAAGGGGTGTAACAACACTGCATCACTATTTTTACTATAACTTGAGCTATGGATGTCATATTGGAATGTTCTTAGTGGCGTTGGAAAGCTAAGAGGATGTCCTACAAAAATGTGTTTCACGAGAAAATCCTAAATTGGACTCTAAAAGGGTCAAAAGGGCGATATACGTTCAGAGTTAAAAGAAGTAGTTGTTTCTATATAGGATTTTTAGCAAGATAAGATAAGTGTGTCTATCGAATGACTGAATCTCCAAGATATCTAATTGATCTCATCTGCATAAAACTATAATTATCATAAATATATATTTATATTAATATAAACATAATATAAATATGAATACAAATAATTGTATATTAACATAAGCATAATTATAACTAATATAATTAATATAACTCTTTTACATATCAATATGAATCAATTACATATTATGTATACAAATATATAATCACATTTTAATATGTAAAATATATAGACGCACTTACAATAATATAAGCGTGCACCTTATCACTTAAAAATACACACATACATATACATTCATATATATATATATATATATATGGGATTTGCTAGAATACATCCACCTACTTTTTAGAAAGTGCAACTTAGCAAGCTATAACTAAAAAGTTGTCGAATGTACCCTAAGGTGTAACTTGCTAAGTTACACCTTCTGAAAAATAGGTGGGTGTATTCTAGCAAACCCTAGAATGCACCCCACCTATTTTTTAGAAGGTGCAACTTAGCAAGCTATAACTAAAAAATTGTCAAATGCACCCTAAGGTGTAACTTGCTAAGTTACACCTTCTAAAAAATAGGTGGGTGCATTCTAGCAAATCCATATATATATATATATATATATATATATATATATATATATAAACTCATAAAATGCAGTAACGATGTAACCAAACAAATAATAATAATAATAATAATAATAATAATAATAATAATAATAATAATAATACAGCCACACATATATACACCCACGAAAATCGGGGTGTTACACCCCTCACGAGGCTGCCCTTCATGAGCAGAAGGCCGACGATGCTGCTGATGAGCCTGATTCGTTCCCAAGAGGCCCATAGGACACACCAGCCCTAATCTCGTATGGTGATCACGCTGCCACAGATATGTGGATTGGCGAGATAGGTAACAGCTGAAGTTATTATTATGTTGACACGTGTGTTTGTTGATTCTAGAATCGCGGCGAGCTAAAGATCATAAACCACGGCAAAACCATGGTAAAGCTAGTAGCTACTGCAGAGATTACGGGTGTTGTGGAAGAGTCTAAACTAATGCCACTTTGTGGCATTAGCTACAAGACTGTAGACAAAGGGCTGCTTAGCGCATTTACATAGATGGTAGCCGGACACCTCTAGCTTCCACCTGCCAGTCAGGGAGATGACGATCACCTCGGATGATGTCTCCCAGCTTCTGCATATTCCATTGATGGGGATGTTTTTCACCATGTCGGCCTTGAAGGCGGAAGCGGCGGTCTAGTTGCATAACTTGTTGGGCGTGCCTATGGATGAGGCACGAGAGTAGACAGATAAGGGACTGCTGTGCAGTCTCATGTGGCTTCGAGCTACGGTATACCCGAGGTGTTGTAGGGCACAGCAGTGGGACATGGCAGTTAGGGCTTTCCCGCTACACCTAGTTGGCAGCACCATTTTTGCCAACAAAAGCTAGTCGCTGACGCGGGTGGCCTACCTGGCCATGTTCAGCAACCTCAGTTCGGTTTGCAACTATGCATGGGGTGCCATGGCCCTTGTATATATGTATGACCAGCTCCGGGATGCTAGCAGGGCGAAGACGAGGCAACTGGCAGGTTATGCGGCACTGTTACAGGTACAATTTTTTATATTTTAAAAATCTTTAAAATTTAATGTTTAATCCAAAATTACATGAGTTAATATTTTCCTTACAGGCATGGATATACGAGCACTTCCAGGGTGCCGTATTCGGATCTAGGGAGCGAGATCCTATTTACGTTGAGGAGGCACCCTGAGCTAGCCGGTGGAGATTGATTAGGGGTGTCGGTCTGGTAGAGCCATAACGCCATGTCTTGGATAGGTTGACAGATGACGATGTTACATGGAACCCGTACGCGGAGCATAGAGTTGAAAGAGCATGGCAGCCGATAGCATTGTATCGGGGATTTATCCGATTTAGTCCTACGATGGTCCCATACCTGCCAGACAGGGTCTTGCGGCATTTTGGACACATACAACGCATTCTGGGGACTCCGCATGATATCCGACAGTAGCCTGTCAGTCCAGATGAGATGGACGGTATGTGGTTTGCATTTGATCAGCACCTGGTCCAACTTAGTCCTTGGGTGGTGCCTGGGTACATGGAGTGGTTTCATAGGATCTCCCACCCATACATCTACCTAACAAATGTACCAGTCCCACTAGATGGTCCAGCACCACCTCCAGCACCAGCTACTGATATAAGTTTGTATGAAATGTCTGTTTGTTCCCTTTGCTAGAATAATATTTTTAGTTGCTAATTTCATTTGTTTTTATTGTTTGTAGGAAGCAAGATGGGCCAGGGTCCGGGAGATCGCGGACGCGATGATGCAGGAGCGTTTAGTAGAGCCGCGCACACCTGGTTGGTACCTGATGCAGGAGTTGACTAGATTAGCCCTTCCACGTCCCCCCACTATGCGCACATATCAGCGGAAGAGAAACAGGGGGTCGGCCTCTACATTGACACAGTAGTTTATTTTTAGGGTTTCCCTCGTCATGTATGGATGACAGCTTATTTATGTTGTTATGTCGTTTTGTGATGTATATTTTTATATCTCGCATTTAATGGATGACACAGTGTCTGCAACTTAACTTATGATGTATATTTTTATATCTCGCATTTAATGTTGTCTTTTTGCGACCGAAATATGGAGTCCTCCATGGTAATCAAACTGTACCACAAAATAAAAGTTGGAAAATTTAAACCTGACACACCCGCATCAACTTGTTGACGCATGTATTAGTGCCTCGTTGTTGCAAAAGACACTATCGTCACCTTGTTGACGTGCAAATTCGTCAACAAGGTGACGTGATATATTAATTTAATTAGAGGTAAAATTATCAATTAAATTGGGAGAGGAGGTGGTAAAATTAAAAGGAGAGGCTTTAATAACAAAGGCCTTTTTTTTTCCGGCAGTTGCACACTTTCTCTCTTCACTTTTTCTTATTTTTCTTCCACTTTCCCTTCTTTCTTCATTTCTCTCTTCTCTCTCATTCTCTGTAACCGTAATTTTTTTCTTCCACTCTCCTAGCCAAACCCTAAGCATGACCGCAGCGGCCACACATCCTTCCACCAAACCCTAGCAGCCACTCGACCTTCTTCCATATTTCTTTCCTTTTCAACCGAATCCTTAATATTCTCTCCCTCAATCCTTTTTTTTTCATTTTTTCTACTAAACCGAACCAAATCTCCCATGTTTCGATCCGGATTCGATAATCAGAATTGAGATTTCAAAGAAAGATGGAAGAAAACATGTAGATATCCGCAAATCAGGTAGTATTCTCTCCTCTCTTTTCTTATTTTTTTCATTTCTTTATATATTTCCTGATTTACTTCTCTTTTTGGGTGACAGGGACCGTAAGGCTATAAAAGCCAAAGACATGCAAATCATAAGGGCAGAGAGAGGATTCAGACCCTAAAAAAGCATGAGAAGGACGAGGAAGGCCGCAACCTGGAACAAGCAGAAACGAAATGAGGAAGATCGCAACAAGGAGAGGAAGTGAGACCAAAAAAATAAATAAAAACACTCTAGTTCTAGGTTTTAAATTTTTTGCTTCTGTGTAATTTTCTGGGATAGGGCTTAAAGCCCATGCTTTTTTTTCCTTGTCTCCTCTATTTTGTTTCCAATTTGTTCGTCACTTTCTCTGTGTAACATGAACTGAAATTTGGACTGTAATACTATACTTTTCTTCTCTTGCATTCTTTATTTTTTGTATTTTTTTCCCTTTTCTATGTTGGTATTACGATTCAGATCAAGAAAGGGAACATGGGGTTTCCCCTTTGATTTTTAAGGGCATTGCCAGAGTCAGTCTCTCGGCCGCGCCACTGTTGCTACCATCGTCTCATTCAGGATTAGGGCTCCATGCTAAAGAATTGGGGTTCCAGAACTAATTTATTTTTTTTATTTTTTAGTGAAATCAATTTATTTCTTTTAAAAATAAATTGTCTTTTTTAATTCAATTAGAGTATTAAATATACCGTAAGTAAAAAAAATATCATTTCTTTTATCTATTAAAATAGAAAAGGTTGAAATCCTAGGTCTATTAAACTAGATTATATTTCTTTTTGAGTCAATACTCATTTTAGTAAATGACAAAAAATAAAATCTCAATTTAGTCTCTGAGAATTTATAATCCGCCAGAAGTCCCTGACAATTGAAAATAGGGACACGTTAGCCCCTCTGTGGCTCTATCCAATTTGGTCCGTTAAGACGTTGATGTGTAATGTTACGGAGCTGACGTGTCCGCTACTGGTCTCCAGCGCTGGTCTTCAGCGTGTAACTGTGCGGCCAAGTAAGATTTGTACAATTAAAAGGACCCATTTTGGTCCCTCTGTTACTTTTCACATTTCAACAAAAAAAAGACCCATTTTAGTCCATCTCGTACTCTGTACTGTTCAGACATTAAAAAAGATCCATTTCAGACCCTACGTATGGACCCAATCTAGTCCCTCTTATTTTCTTCTTATAACCATCTTTTTCTACCTCAAAACCTAAACTTCATTGTTAGAGCCAGCAAAACTAACTTGGGCGTGCGTGTCTTTTATGGATGTCCCTTACCACCCAGGAAAAATCTATTGAAGGCGGTAGCAGGAGCAGCTACAAGGAGATCATTTCCAGTTCAAACTCTTGTATAGATTCAAAGAGTGCAAGCAGTTTTGCTTATTTGAAAATGCTTGTGTTATCTTACAATATAAGAGTTAATCTCATCGTCTTTCAGATCTCTGATGTTCTTGTCCAAAAAAAAAAGATCTCTAATGTTTGATTGACTTGTACATGAATAATGGGTTTAGGTTTTGAGGTAGAAGAAGATAGTTATAAGAAAAAAAAACGAGGGACTAAATTGGGTCCATGAAGATGGTTATAAGAAAAAAAACGAGGGACTAAATTGGGTCCATGCTAGGGATTAAAATAGGTCTTTTTTAATGTCTGAACGGTGCAGAGTACGAGAAGGGCTAAAATATGTCTTTTTTGGCTGAAATTTGAAAAGTGACAGAGGGACCAAAAAGGGTCATTTTAATTGTTCAAATCTTACTTGCCAGCACAGTTACACGCTGGAGACCAGTAACGGACACATCAGCTCCGTAATATTACACATCAGCGTCTTAACGGACCAAATTAGACGGAGCCTAACAGAGGGACTAACGTATCCCTGTTTTCAATTGTCAGGGACTTCTGGCGGACTTATAAATTCTCAGGGACCAAAATGGGTACCGAAGTTTTTGTCAGGGACTAAAATAGGTATCTACTCTTTCTTTTTATTAAGGATTGACTTACTGGGTTTTTGTTAATAATCGATGATTAATAATAATTGGTAATATTATAAAGATAAATAAAAGGATAAGAGATTTATTTACCACTGATATGTTAATTAGTAATAAAGTTTGATTAATTGTGTTGTGCAATGAAGAAAAAATAGGAGTAAAAAGATTGTTCTAGATTCTTTTCTATGAAAAAAAGGCAATAATTACTTATTCAAAGGTAAATAATAATCTTTTTGGAAAGAAGATTTGGGCCTAGGGTTCATTTGTTGTTAACAACATAGATCTGAGCTTCTCAACTGATTTTTATGTAAGATGAGCCCTGACCCATTTTTCTAAAAGAGGTAAAAAAAAATGGGAATGAAATTAAAAGCCAAATTGGGTTCTTGGCCCATTTCTTTTAAAAGATAGTTGCTGCAATTTTGTTCAAAAATAAATTATCAAAAACTCAAGACCAAGTTCTTTTTTTGTTTTTTTTAATCTTTCCACTTCTATTTCATGCGAGCGTAATCATTTGGTACTTGTCTTTTCTTTTAAATTCTTATCTCGCCAACTAACAAAATCATTGGCTAGAATCCCCAAAATGCTACTAGCACGATTCGGTCATTTTACGGCTTATTTCTTTTTCTTATAAAAATAAAAATAATGAATTTTATAAAGGGAGTTAATTTTAAAGGCAAACATTTACTTAAAATAATTAAAAGGGTACCGTTTTTATAAACAGGCGCCACGAGGGTGCTAACCCCTTTCTTGTGTGTAACCAAGGAGACCTTAAAATTTGGTTCGAAGACCAATTTTTTAATTATTTTCAAAAAATGTATTTCCTATTGTTTTCCTTAATAAACTTAGGTGGCAACTCCTAATATTTGTGTGGTTGCTACAACATGGACATGGTGGAGCCGAAAAGTAGACTCAGAGTTCTGGTGGAGGTAGCAGACTCTGGTAGCAGATGGAAAAAAAATATGTGGTTGTTGTTGGTGGAGATGGCGATCTCACATCAGAGGCGACAAAAGAGGGGAGAACATCAGCGCACAAGCCTCAGTCGATGGGGGAAGAAGCCTCCAACAAGGGGGAGAAGGTCTCCAAGCAACTGGAGGAGAAAACCCTAATAGAGGACTTCGACTCATAGGGGGCGGATCTTCTAGAACACACGAGTTTATAAGTAATAATCTTATTTGCTTTAAATTTGAGATTACAAGTTTAAAACCATATAACTAGCACCTAATACAACACTTTTTACGGAGAAGGTCAAATGAAAGAGATTTTAAAAATTTAGAGGTGCAAAAATTGATTTTAATTTATTAGAAAATTTTTCGGTTAGAATACTCATATGGTTATTGTAAGATCGTTTCAAAAAAAATTTATAAGTATTGTTTTAAAATGTTAATCCAAACTAACACTTTATAGGTTTTAAGGAAAACTGCATTATGTAACACTCTTGAACGTGTGTTATGCTGTTTGAAAACGCAAACACATTAAGGGATGTAAGCACATATTTGCATATTAATATCTTCAAAATATGGAACCTATACTATGTATTAGGAAGTAATGATGAAAATTTTCTTGCTATGTCAGAATCATATGCAGATTAATTTCTTTAAAAATTGCAATTTGTGCTACGTATAACAAAGTAAATATAAAATATTTTATTGCTTAAAATCACATGACGGTTAGATCATTAGCTTAGTTAAGTAGATTTTACGGATGCTCTGTCAAACATGTCTATGCAATGTGATTGTGCTTGCTTACTGGCATTACCATAATAAGATTCACAAAAAGGGTGATACAAAAGAACGAAACATATACTTTTTAAGCCAAAAAGACTTGACAAACAATCTTTCTTTATTCAATAGCTATAAACAACCACGTACTGCACCATGTAATAAAAAAATAAAACTCAACTCAAAAAAATCTTTTTGAAAACTAAAAGCTGTTACTTGCAAGCACATGATTTAATAACCAAACATCAACTTATAAAAATCTGTTACTTGCGAAGACTTTCTTACTTGAAAAAAAAAATGGTGTTGAAACCAATTATCAACTATAACAATATTGCATGATGACCAATTACAACATTTTAAACAGGCCCAAAACGTTTAGAAGGTTTGTATTTTAAATGCAGCAATTAAAAACATGTAATAAATATACACGTGTTTTCCTTATGTTCCATCTTTGATAGATTTTTCCACTGCTGTAATTAATCTCACGAGAAGATGTCTTATTCCACACGTTTACAGTGATGAAATATTTTCTTATTCTTATTCAGAAATTGAATTGCGTCGACATTCCTCATCTCTGCGGTGCGAATCAAAGCTTTTGCCATATTGACATGACATTTTTTACCCATTTTTACAAGCTTTCCACAACAATGCTTAGTCATGTTCTTGTCATGGATTACATTGTTAAATACTTCTTCACCACAATCAGAGCCTATTTCTTCCATGCACTTAGCCAAATATTTTTGGTTCTCTGGTTTGGTAAGGAGATCACACTTCTGAAAAATATCATCGCTCTTGGTTAAAGTTTGAATTCGGTCTGCATTTTTGAACTCTTGCTCGGTTTCAAGAATGTATAGTGTCATCTTAATTTGACAAGAATAACCTGTTTGAAAAAGCTTGTAACAACAACTTGTGGAAATCTTAGTCTTATTTTGACCAAATATACCTGTGAACACTTGGTTTCCACAGTGTTCTCCGATATGCTTTGCACATTTTTCCAAATCTTCTTTTTGGGTAGCGGGGACCGTAGCTAATACTGTAGTGAAAAAGGTAGCCACCAAAATGAGAAAAATGCTGAGTTTTTCCATGAGATTTTCGAAAGATGTGTTGTATTATATATTTACGTTAACTCGTTTGATAAAAATGTACATCGAGACATTTGCTTAAATAGTGAGCTAAATTGAATCCGTTGTTGGGATTTTCATAACGGTGGCTACATTGATTATGCTTTTAATGTAAAACATAATATTAAAAAATATGTTGCACTTTGCTTCAGTTTTATTGGGTGGTTCGAAAGTTAGACTTTATATTGATGGTAAGTTAGCTTTGAAAAGAAAATATTACTCATAATATTTTAGTAATATATGACTAATGAAAATTATTTAGCATATTTAAGGGAATATAAAGCAAGCAAGAATGGTAAAATAAAGAATCTCGTAAATAATGCAATTTTCAAATTAAACTTAACGTCAATTTTTTAATGACTCTTTTCTCCTTCCATATTCAGACACAAAAATAATAAATTCATTACTGTTTCTATATAATTATTTTATTAGTGAATGATAAATTACCATTAATAAATACTAAACGATAAAACAGAATTTAAATAAAAACTTGAACTTTATTTTGAAAACTCTGAAACAGGGGAAGCGCAAGCGTTATATTTATAGTTGCAACACTTGCACATGAGATTCAATTTAGGTTTATAATAAAGAATCTCGTAAATAATGCAATTTTCAAATTAACTTAACATCAATTTTTTAATGACTCTTTTCCCCTTCCATATTCAGACACAAAAATAATAAATTCATTACTGTTTCTATATAATTATTTTATTAGTGAATGATAAATTACCATTAATAAATACTAAACGATAAAATAGAATTTAAATAAAAACTTGAACTTTATTTTGAAAACTCTGAAATAGGGGAAGCGCAAGCGTTATATTTATAGTTGCAACACTTGCACATGAGATTCAATTTAGGTTTATAATAAAGAATCTCGTAAATAATGCAATTTTCAAAGTAAACTTAATATCAATTTTTTAATGACTCTTTTCCCCTTCCATATTCAGACACAAAAATAATAAATTCATTACTGTTTCTATATAATTATTTTATTAGTGAATGATAAATTACCATTAATAAATACTAAACGATAAAATAGAATTTAAATAAAAACTTGAACTTTATTTTGAAAACTCTGAAATAGGGGAAGCGCAAGCGTTATATTTATAGTTGCAACACTTGCACATGAGATTCAATTTAGGTTTATAATTTGCCAAATGATAAAATAAAGGGTTAATACTGCTTTTAGTCCATGTAATATCAGGAAAATTCTGTTTTAGTCCATGCTAAAATTTTTGTTTAGATTCTGCCCCTGTAATTTCTGATTCTCCAGTTTTAGTCCCTCTTCATCCACGTGGCATGACTCACGTGCAAATTTTTTTACAGCTGGCCTGTGTCATGCTGACTATGAATTGATCCTAATCGTGAATTGCTTTCAATGGTGAGATCAATTCAGATTTTAATTATTAATAAGTAATTTTGATTTTGATAAAAAATAACAACTGTCTCTGTGCAATAAACCACCGTCACCAGATATCAAACCACTATTAATCCTCCACCATCAGAAATCAAACCACTATTTTTCCATCAGGAAATCAAACCATTGTTGTTCTTCTACACTTTTCCAAATCGTTGGCAAGGGCTTTCTCTCCACTGCCATCACATTCGAAGAAGAGAGTGGACATTAGGGCACACAACGGAAGCTCTAGAAGAACACGAAACCTTTCCTTATTCTTCTCTTCTAATTCAACTTCGTGTTTGTTTTCTTCAGCTATGTGTTCTGTGTGATGTTGTTGTTTGTGTTCGACCTTGTTGTCCTGCTTCTAGAGGAGAAGAAGAAGAAGAAGAAGAAGAAGAAGACAGAGATAGTGGAGGAATAGTGGAGAGGGAGTGGGCCGCGATGGATCTGGAAGAAGAAGAAAGAAAATTACAGAGTTCAATCTACTTCCAACAACCAATTCCAAGCTCCCTTCTCCAATACCTCATCCAAAACCCCTGTTTCGCATCGTCTTCTTCATCAGACGGAGAGAGAAAGAAAATAGGGTTCCTTTTTCAAAAAAAAAAAAGAAAGGAAATAGGGTTTCACAGAAATTGGGATCAGAGGTTCTCTTTGCTCGAAACGCTGTTGGTTTCTTCTGCAGTTAGGGTTTCGATTTGGTCCCTATTTCGTGCAATCTTGTTATGGGTTTTGTAGAGAATAAATTGGGGAGAGGAATGGTGGTCATGGATCATCGAGATAGGGCCTGTGGCGGCCGAAAAGGGCTCCAAAGGAATTGACCCATTTTCGATCTTGCTCTTTTTCCAATTTTTGTTCGACTAGATAGAAAGAGGGGACTGAGGAGATGAAGAACACATAATTTATGTGGCCAAATACGGTCGGAGTGCGATGGTGTCAGTCAAACAAGGTGATGGTGGCGGAGGGATGTGACGAAGAAGAAAGATATGAAGTACAAACAGAAGAGAGAATGGTGGTGGCTGGTGGTGGGAGGAGGAAGAGAGAAGAATAGTTGTGTCAACATTTTTTATTTGATGCGTCAGCATTAAAATGACTATGTGTAAGAAAATTTACACATCATTCATGCCATGTCACTGGAGAGATAAGGTGAGGGACTAAAACTGAAAGAATCTAAACAAAAATTTTAGCAGGGACTAAAACTGGATTTTCCTGATATTACAGGGACTAAAAGCGGTATTAACCCTAAAATAAATAAATAAAGTGTCAACTTTTCCTTATAGATTATATTTTTGGTTGCAACACTTGCACATGGGATTTGATTCAAGTTTATAATTAGCCAAATGATAAAACAAATAAATAAATAAATAAAGTGTTGACTTTTTTTTATAGATTTTATAATATAAATAAGTAATGTGCATTTGAATCGAACAAATTAAGGGAGAAAGGAAATTAATTGTTTTTAAATAACAAAACAAAACTTACACGATAATCATTTGGGCTATAGAGATTTTTTCTTTATACAAGTCTTTTACAAAATTTGAAAACACAAGATTATTTTTGTTTTTTTACGATACACAACTTCATTCAATAGTTAAAGCTAAGATGAGTACAATCAGATTGAACAAATAGTATAGGGGCATTCCCCATCCACGTTAGAGAGTCAATTCTAATAGTTAAGTCTACCAAATCATGAGCAACATTACACAAAGGTTGTTCAAAAAACAAAGGGGCATTTCCAAGTCAATATCTAAATCCTAACTTCAAGCCTAACAATTTCTTCCACACACAGTCAATGACAAAGGAAAAGTGAGATTCCACAGTGATTACACTAATCCAGTGATTACACTAATCCAGTGACAGATCTTTTATTTGTCTTCTTCAGGTACATTTCGACTAAAGGTGGTCTCAGATTTGTCTAAATAAACCCCTTGTTCGGAAGCCAATTGATACGTGGAGAGGATGTAGAAATTAGTGTCAGCCTTATATGTGTATGCACGCACAATGTTTTTCCAATATGCCAAGCTCTTTTGAGGCTTTTTATCAAACACCTCAAGTGCAATGTTGGTCCATCCTAAACTTAGGAACAATGTACACAAAAAAGAGCCTTTAGAGGCACCAGAAACGACAAGCCAATACTGAAATTTTGTACCTATATCCTGTGGTTTTAGACGAGGGCGGAAGGCGACCAGATCTAGAGGTGGGGGAGCAGTCGCAGGTTGCTTTGGACTGGAGTTCCTAGGACTTGTGAGACTATTTGTTCCTTTCAAAATTGTCACTCTATCAGGTGGCGGTAGCTCGGAAGGGGGTCACACCACTGTAGAAGAAAATTTGATGGTTATGGGAGACAGCTCGAGGGGGATCTGCGTGAGTGTGGGAGCTGTGAGGGAAAGGTCTCCCGTTAAAGATCTAAACTCCAGTAGGAGACAGTGATCTAGTCGAGGGGTTTGTCGAATTAGTGTGAAAATCGGATCTGCGACAAAAGGTTTGAGATGGACGTGGTGGTGCCGAAAAGTAGGCTTAGAGTTATGGTGTAGGTAACAGACTCTGGTGGCTGATGGAAAAAAATATGTGGTTGTTGTTGGTGGAGACACAAGGGAGAGAAGCAACATAGGATTTGAGTGCGAGCACGGAGGGTTTATGGCGATCTCTCACATCAGAGGCGACAAAAGAGGGGCGAACATCGGAAAACAAGCCCCAGTCAATGGGGAAGAAGTCTCCAACAAAGTAAATATAAAATATTTTATTGCTTAAAATCACATGACAGGTAGATCATTAGCTTAGTTGAGTAGATTTTACTGATGCTCTATCAGACATGTCTATGGAATGTGATTATGTTTGCTTACTGGCATTACCTTAATAAGATTCACAAAAAAGGGTGATACAAAAGTACGAAACATATACTTTTTAAGCCTAAAGGACTCGACAAACAATTTTTCTTTATTCAATAAATATCAATAACCACGTACTGCACCATGTAATAAAAAAAATAAAACTCAACTCAAAAAAAATTTCTTTTTGCAAACTAAAATCTGTTACTTGCAATCACATGATTTAATAATCAAACATCAACTTATAAAAATTTGTTACTTGCGAACACTTTCTTACTTGAAAAGAAAAATGGTGTTGAAACCAATTATCAACTATAACAATATTGCATGATGGGTAAACAAGTAGAATTTTATCATCTAATTATATATTTATTTGCTACACAGAAGAAATAAACTTTTCTCTGGACTGCACAATTTTTACAACTTTATGCAAAGATAAATTGAACACATTATTCATAGGATTATGTGCCGCGATACATGAAACATAAACATACACGCCTTCCACGGTTTGGCCTCATTACCTTCTACAGAATCAACCCCTTTCCTTATTTCTTCTGCCAGTCTCTCCACATGCCCGTATATTGAGTAGTACCTATCGAAGTAATGTAAACTTTTTATTTTCTGAATTAATCTGACTAGAAAAGGATTGACAAAATTCCGTTTTTATTTTGATGACACATGTAAATGGAGTTAATAACAAAGACAATGTAAGTGGAGAATAACACTGAAAATAAACAAAAATTAACAAGTTAAATAAATTAGAAAAGCAAATAATAATGTTGACAACAAATTTTGCTTACCATGAACTAGAACTGATTCATAACGTTCCAAAGGCGGCCAATTTTGCTTTTGCTTCTGCTTGGGAAAGCAGTTGTAATTCTTTTATTCCTAACCATTTCATTCCATCGCTAAAACAATTGATCAAGCCCATCTTTACTTTGTTTTTCTTATAGCTGATCGAAAAGTGGGTTAACACATATATTTGATAAATCGCAATTTATTTTAATGTTTTGTTATTGTTTTTGATTTTGATATCCACTATGTTCTAATTGTTTAATAGTTTCACCATTTGTGGTTAATATACTTAACATATAAAATATTGGATGCAGGGAAATTCTAACGTTTTGTGATTTTGTAAATATCTATAATTTTTTTATACATTGGTTTTCCTCACGTAAGAGTAATTCATTAAACATAAGTATATATAAGGAACTGAAATTTCATGCAATAATTTAGCTTCAAATTTTTAGGCAACAAGTCAGTTCAGTCGTTCTAAACAATTTTTTTTTTGGGTACAAAAATATAATTATTATTTCATTTCAAAAATTATCATTTCTTATTCAAACAAGGTAATGACTTTCATCTATAATCTATTCTATAATTTCCGAAATCAGTTATTAAAAAAAGTGTTGAGGTACTCACGTATTAAGTTATTCTTTATCATGTTAAATAATGCCATTGTAATTCTTCAACAAGGGAAAGGACTTCGACTAATGGGGGGAGGCTCTTTTAGAACATACAAGATCATAAGTAATACTCTTATTTGCTTAATATTTGAGATTACAAGTTTAAAATCAGGCAGCTAGCAGCTGAGAAGAATCTTTTTATGGAGAAGGTAAAATGAAAGTTTAACACCCATTTCCAGCTCTTTTTACTAGTTCTAGGTGTGTCACCAAAGTATTGTTATACTGTTCCTCCTCCACTCTTTTTACAGTGTCTGTATTTGGTTTTTTCTACGCCTACCCAAGATTCGAACATGGGACCTCACTTTAGGAGTTCCCAAGTGAAGAGTTTGGCACCATCTCATCCAGTGGATAATTTCTAGTGAAAGTGTAACACCTCTTCCCAGCTCTTTCTAATCTACTGCTTTTCTCTGCTCAATTTCTAGTGAATTCATTATATTTATCCAAACATAACTAAGGTATTCGCTACATATATAAGAAGACAAATAAAAGTTATTTGATAGTTGTTTATGGTGAAATTTTGCAACCACTTTGATTAAACGAGTAACTTGGGACTCGAATCTAGTGTTTTCAAAATTTCTTAAGTAAATATGTTTACAATATTTGGAGGATTGTTTCGTGACCATCTTGGCAAATTCATTAAAGGCTCCACTGCTTCCTGGGATCTACCAATGCTATCCATTCTGATGCAGTGCACGTGATGGGACGGAATGAAGATTTCAACACAACTCGTTTAGTCAAAGAATACCCTAGAGGTTGACGATAACAACTCGTTGATTCAAATGAATACCCGAGAGGTTAACAAATAAAACTGAGAAAAATCTCTTTTTTGTATAATTCAAATTCAATCTAAACTCCCCAATAGAGATAGTCAAGTACAAATATATAGGAAATAAAAGGAACAAATCCTAAGAACTAAATGGTAGAATCCTAAGAATTAAAAGGATTAATAGGAAACAAATCCTAAGAAATAAAAAGATTAAAAGTAAAGAATCCTAATAAATAAAAGAAAAGCATCCTAAGAAATAATAATATAGAATCCTAAGAAATAAAATGATTAAAAGGAAAGAATCCTAATAATTAAAAGAGCTTTCTAAGGTCAACTTTGCACTGCATCATTTTCCTTAGGATGGAGAAGATTCGTCCTTGAATCAGAGGTCTTGCTTCATCCATGCTCTTTTGTACTCATCCAATAATATGACTTGTGTAGGATGATAGTTTTAGGAAATAAATCTTTGACATATTGGATGTTCTGTATTGGTGATTCGAGTAACCAAACAAAAATCACGGCTTGGGCTTCTTCAGTTGTCACCTTGAACATTTTCTTTGCAATTGAAAACACTAGTGAAAAGACTTCCTTGGATGGTTTTGCCACGGGCGAGGATTGTCTTTCAATATTCAATATACTTTCTTTCAAATCGATGCTCTTCCAATGTCTCAAACTTTCCGGACTCAACATCCTGCCTGACATCGTACTCTAGTTCTTGGTCAAAGATTGGTCCTTCATCAAAAATGGATTCTTTATCAAACACCAACCATTCATCTTCTTCATGCTCTTCAGCAAAGAGTGGCTTTCCATCAAAGATTGGTTCTTCAGCAAACATTGGTTCATCTTTATCATCATATATCATTGCTTCATCATACACTGGCTCTTCATCGTACCACGGGTCTACATCGAACACATGTTGATGTTTCGACGGCCGAAGAGTAGCCAACTGTTGCATCAAATGGTACACCTACAATTGCAATCGTATGATCTCATCCCTCTGAATCTTGTCTTGCTGAAGCATATCTTCCAGGATAGTTTTGGCAACACATCTCCTTGGTGGCATAGTGTAGGAACGTACTGACTACTGATACCAATCTGATACAGCGCACGTGATGGGACAGAATGAAGATTTCAACACAACTCGTTTAGTCAAAGAATACCCGAGAGGTTGACGATAACAACTCGTTGATTCAAACGAATACCCGAGAGGTTAACAAATAAAACTGAGAAAAATCTCTTTTTTGTATAATTCAAATTCAATCTAAACTCCCCAATAGAGATAGTCAAGTACAAATATATAGGAGATAAAATGAACAAATCCTAAGAACTAAATGGTAGAATCCTAAGAATTAAAACGATTAACAGGAAACAAATCCTAAGAAATAAAAAGATTAAAAGTAAAGAATCCTAATAAATAAAAGGAAAGCATCCTTAGAAATAATAATATAGAATCCTAAGAAATAAAATAATTAAAAGGAAAGAATCCTAATAATTAAAAGAGCTTTCTTCGGTCAACTTTGCACTGCATCACATTCTGAAATGCATGGTTTATTTTGTGAGGGATTTCCAAAATAATGGAATTCAGTTTTGGTTCTAAAGGTTGTGTATTTTCATGGAATTGAGATTCAAATTAATAAGGTTTGTTCCTTCATGATTGAATGTGTTTATTCATGAATCAATACATCTTTTCTTTGAATCAATTCATGAAAGAACGCAACACTTTGTGAAGAATTGCTTCTTCTTATCAAGTGTTATGAGTTGCTCTATAAATAGAACAACTCTATATGCAAAAATAACCAAGAATATTATCACCATTTCATCTATTCCAAATCATTTCCTCTCTTCTCTTATGCGCAAATTGAAGTTAGGAAACTATTGTTCTATAAAATACCATTGACGATACGCTTGGTGTGGGGGTGCAAACCATATCAAGGGAACTCCATTGTATCATGAAGGGGATTCGCTGTTCAACCATTTGCATCCAATCTAAAGGGATTGGTGGGGGCGAATCGAACCTAAAGCCTAGTGTTTACACACGCCTTAGAGTCTTGCGCAATCATCTTCTTCTTTGTTCTTTATTTTACAACATCTTATTTTTACTTGAACTTATCAATTTTTGTTGTTTGTTCTTAGTAGTTGTAGCATTCCCACCAAAATATCACCAACAATCTTTAGGTTTGATATGCATTTGTGATTATATGGCTGCAACTTTGAAGGAGACGATTTCTAAGTTTGTGAAGATTGAGAGGATCAATGATGACAACTTTTTGCTATGGAAAAATAAGATTCTTTTCTACTTACAACTTGGGAGAGATAAGTATTCATATACTTATTTATTCATCATCATGGTGAACGGTACACAATTACTTTCTATGGATATGATAACTTCATGTATGTTATCACAAAGGTACTCTTGTTTAATGTTATATGTGTTTTTGTCATGATGTCAATTTATTCTTATATGATTTACGACCCATATAAATTTTGTTTATAATATGCATGGAATCTATATGCAATTATGCATGAAATGGATTAGGATTAACATTTTATGCATGGGTACATTTACGAAGGATGATATCAAAATTTATTTCATGCATGTAAACTTTTAATTGTTTTCTATGCATATATTGGATTGTGAATATTTTGGGATATTCTTAAACTTTAAATCATGTAGAAAACTCATTGGATAAGTTTCTGTACTTTTGAAGCATTTTGCAAATAAGGTGCCATTTTTTGTGTTCATTTCTCATGCCATCGTGTTGGAACGTAACAGGGTCGAAGTCGTGTTAGACCTGTTTTCTTTTTTTTTTCCCTTCTGGATTTAGTTTGATTATTTCACACCCAATTTGCACATGAAATCGATGGAAAATGCTTCCAAATCGTGATAGGTCTCAAACATTTGTAAAGGATTAAAACCCATTTTAGTTTTTACTGCACCATTTGACTCATATTTATGAGTTGTTTGAACTTCAAGACTATTCCCATTTGATTGCAAATCAATAGGAGATGTCAACCCAATGATTTTCTGAAAGAAATGAAAGAAATCTTGCAATCCTTTGACGAAAGGATTGACAAGGGATATGATGTTTTAAAACATCATTAGGGATGAGTTTCAAGCCCATATCTAAATAATTACCAATGGTGGAAACCTAACTCACACTTGAGTAACATTAAGTCTTGAGTTCAATGGTGAGAGTACACTATTAGAGTAATTGCATGTACTTGACAATAGATATACATCCCAAGGTTTGAAAGTACATGGACTATAATGATATAAAGTTAGAAGGTTGAGATTTTGCTCTTAATAGACCTATAGCACATATGTGCTGAAGTGCTTATTATGGGAGCACTTCTGATAGAGTTTACCTATATGAGAGTGAAGTGGGGGCCGCTTCTTAGAGATTAAAGGCTTGACTCTTAAAGCTCTCATGAAAAGGATACACGACACAAGGCCTTATCAAATGTGTCACTTTACAATTCGTTCAATGATACAGAGATCTCATGTGTAAGTTAATTTACGTTTGTTCTAATGAATAATTGGTTCAAAGCTTGTCTACCAAACTATTCGGGATAAGTGAAACAATGACTTACTAAGTAAAGGTTCAAATCGCAAGATACCTTTATCTGAAAATATGTGATTTTCGGAATAATGGGATTTTAGTTTATTTTGAAAATGGTGGGGGATTGTGAGGGATTTCCAAAATAATGGAATTCAATTTTGGTTTTAAAGGTTGTGTCTTTTGATGGAATTGAGATTCAAATTAATAAGGTGTGTTCCTTCATGATTGAATGTGTTTATTCATGAATCAATACATCTTTTCTTTGAATCAATTCATGAAAGAACGCAACACTTTGTGAAGAATTGCTTCTTCTTATCAAGTGTTATGAGTTGCTCTATAAATAGAACAACTCTATATGCAGAAATAACCAAAAATATCATCACCATTTCATCTATTCTAAATCATTTCCTCTCTTCTCTTATGCGCAAATTGAAGTTAGGGAACTATTGTTCTGTAAAATACCATTGACGATACGCTTGGTGTGAGGGTGCAAACCATATCAAGGGAACTTCATTGTATCCTGAAGAAGATTCACTGTTCAACCATTTGCATCTAATCTAAAGGGATTGGTGGGGGCGAATCGAACTTAAAGTTTAATGATTACACACGTCTTGGAGTCTTACACAATCAACTTATCAATTTTTGTTATTTGTTCTTGGTAGTTGCAGCATTCCTACCAAAATATCACCAACATATTTCATGGTATTAAGCTAACTCATTGCATCTTCAACCCCTTCTGGTAGATATTTATTCTCTTTTTCACTCTCAGGACTGGGAAGCATATGTCGTTCACTTTTATAAAGAAGCAATCCGCAGTGCGGATTTGCTTGCCAATTTCGGCTACACAGGGACTTTCATGAGTTCTATTGCTGATGATCCCCCTTCGTTTCTTCGTTTATGTTTGTTTCATGATGTTCTGAGCTCTTTCATGCCTAAACTAGTTGTGTAATCCTATTGGACATTTCCTTTATTTATATAAAAAAAAAAATACAAGAATCCGTGACTTATTTTTTGAACTTTTTTTTTTCCGTATAACTTTTTCTCATGCCAAATAGTGTTATTGAAGATTGATAAAAAAAATAGTGTTGTTGAAGAGCTTTATCAATGCCATTAACTTGTAACATTTTTTCTCACCAAAAAAAATCTTGTAACATTTTTTAATTTCTTATTCAAATGGTACTTGATAAAACCATTTAGACATGTATAAATAATACAGCCTGAAATACATAGGCTTAATTACACTTTTAGTTCTCCAGGTATTGTAATAATGCGATTTTGGTCTCCCAATTTATAATTGAGCGAGTTTCGTCCTTCAAGTATCGCGATTGTGCGATTTTGGTCTCTCAGGTTCTAATTGAGCGAATTGAGTCCTCCAGTTATTGTGATTGTGCAATTTTGATCCCTCTTGTTGATCAATTTCTAATCGAAAATGCTGATATGTCACGTGTGTATGACCTACCATATAACTTGCTTTTGGTGGCATATTAGTTGGCTTAAAAATTAAAAAACCTTACAATATTTTTTAGTTATAAGTTGAATGACAATTGAATAGAGGGACCAAAATTGCACAATTGTGATACCTAAAGGACCCAATTCGCTCAATTAAAACTTTGGGGACCAATATCGCACAATCGCGATACTTGGAAGACCTAACTCACTTAATTAAAAGTTGGGATATCAAAATCATACAATTACAATACCTGGAGACTAAAACCGCAATTAAGCCAAATACATATAAATATTGTCTCAATGAAACAAAGCATATTGAATTGCATAACATGTAAAATTTATGGAGTTTAAAGTGCCTTAAAATCAGTTTGGAGGGTCATGGAATTGCTTGAAAGTGTTTCTTGAACACTGGGAATCGATTCCCTAGCTATGTGAATCGATTCAAGCATGTTTGGGACTCTGTGAATCGAAGTACGCTCATGGAATCGCATGGGAAGCTTGGCAGAATCGATTCATTTCATTAATTCGTGCAGGGGAGGTTTTTTTAACTAGGTGAATCGATTCACCTATGCCTGTGAATCGATTCACAATCCGGGTTTTTATGAACCAGTGACGCGCAGGTAGACCAGGTACGTCTGACACTCTTTCTAGAGTTGTGTGCAAACGTTGAAAGGCCTTTGTGAGGTTTTAGGGGCCGAAAACACATTGAAACACCTGGGGATCTTAGGGAATCAGAGAGTGGGATCAAGGTTTTCTATTGTTGTTCTTGAGAGGTTTTCATAGAGGAAAAGAGAGAGAGATTGGGAACTCGGGTTTGTTCTTCTTGACATTTGGGGGGTTCAAAGCAATTGTAATCTCTTGTAAAGACTTTGATAGTGAAATGGAGGGTCGCTTCTCCCAGCATTTAGGTCATCTTTTTTTAAATGAATCACAGAACTAAATAGCGGTGTTATTCTTCCTACTCTCTACCCTTGTTTGATTGACGCTATTGCACTATTTTTGATTGCTATTAAATTTAGTATTGGTTGCCTTTGATATTTGTTCCATTTATTCTTGTTAGTAACTCAACAAGTGGCGCTGTCAGGGAAGGAACAAATAATTCAATTGTGCACCATGGGTACTAAATGGGACATAGAGAAGTTTTTCTGCAATAACGACTTCTCGGCCTATGGAAGGTGAAGATGGAAGCAACTTTATTCAACGTAAGTGCTTTGAAGCCTTGAAGGGTGAGGCAAGAATGCCGCCACCCTCGTCTCAAACTGAGAAGAAGTGAGATGATGTAGATAAGGCAAGAAGTGCCATTATCTTGTGCCTTGGCTATAAGGCATTGAGGGAAGTTTCAAGAGAGAAGACCGCGCAGATGGGGCAGTTAGAATCGTTGTACATGACTAAGTCATTGGCCCACGTGTTATGTCTCGAAACAACATCTCTACTCATTCAAGATGGTAGAGACCAAACCTATTGTGGAGCAACTAGCGTAATTCAACAAAATTATCGATGACCTACTAAATATTGATGTGAAACTCATGACGAGAATAAGGCTTACTCTTATTGAATTCATTGCCCAGTCCTTTGAACATTTTAAGGATGCACTTTCTATGGCAAGGAGTCCACTATTACCTTGGAGGAGGTCCAACAATCAATTAGGACCAAGGAGCTAACCAAGCTTCAAGACTTGAAGGTGGAAGATAGTGGGGAAGGCTTCGAAAGTGTCTCAAGGGGAAAGAATGAGAGTAGAGGAAATCTGAAGGAAAGCCTCATGCGTAAATCCAAGTCGGAAGGGGACAATAAAGCTAAGTACAAATGCTTTAATTGTCATAGGGTTGGGTCACTTTAGAGGGATTGTCCTGAGAGAGGGGCAATGAAGATTCCGTGGAGGTTGCGATTGCTATGGAGGATGGTTATGAGGATGCAGGGCCTCTAGGTGGTTACGAGTCGGGAACCAGATAGGAGTCAAGGGTTATGGACTCCGGTGCTCTTTCACATGTGTCCAAGGAAGGAATATTTTGAAACTTTGGAGCTCAAGCAAGGTGGAGTAGTTCACTTGGTGACAAACGGCTGCAAAGTTCAAGGTATGGGTTCAATTGGCCTTAAGATGTATGACAACCGCGAATTCCTTTTACAAGATGTGAGGTATGTTCCCAAACTCAAGCTAAATTTAATTTCTATAAGCATGTTTGATGGATTAGGCTATTGCACTAGTATCGAGCATGGTATGATGAAAATTTTGCATGATGCATCGATAATAGCTATGGACTAAAATGTGTGGTTTCAGACGTATTGCAGGGTTCAACTATTATCACATGCATCATTAGCTAGCCAAACCTTGCATGATAAAACCATGTTATGGCATAATAGGTTGTGTGGCATGTTAAGGAGAGGGTTTAGTTGAACTAGCTAAACAAGGTTTGCTAGGTGGTGATAAATTGATAAGCTAGAATTTTGTGATAAGCATACTAGACAAAACATCATAAGGTTGAGCCTGGGGGTGGCATGCATCATTCTAGTAAACTCTTTCGAGTACATTCACTCCTGGATTCGGGTCCTGGCCAGAGCGAGTACTCATGGGGTGGTTCCTATTTCCTCACCATGGTTGATGATTTCTCTAGGAGAGTATGGGTTCATATTTTGAAAAGCAAAAGTGACATCTTTAAAAAGTTCAAGGAATGACATACTCTCATAGGAAATCAAATAGAACTAAACCGAAAATTTTAAGGACTAACAATGGCCTGGAGTTTCTTCGTGAGCATTTTGATAAGTTTTGCAGAAACAAGGTATTCAGAGGCATAGATCATGGAAGGCTCACTGCATCAAAATGGCCTAGCAACATGCATGAATAGGACCATCTTGAGCGGGTGAGGAGTATGCTTTTGGCACTGGGTTACCTAAAAGCTGGGGCAAGGCCGTGAGTACAAAGAAGCATATTTGATCAATGTGATGCCCATCAACGGCAAGTTAGACTTCAAGACACCTATGGAGGTTTTGGAGCGGGAGACCACAGACTACTCCAAGTTGAAGGTTTTGAGCTTTGCTTTTCATGCGCATATCAAGCAGACAAGCTTGATGTTAGAGCTGTGAAATGTGTCTTCATCTGACATCCTGAGGGTGTGAAGCGGATACAAGTCAGGAATTTGGAACTGGAGGGTAAAGGTTATCATAAGGTGTGACGTCACTTTCGATGAGACCCGCACGGGATAAGTGCAAAGACCGGAGGATAGTAGCCTCGTAAGGAGGAGGTAGAAAACTCGCTTGAGGTGGAGTCTACCACTAGTGAGACCGGAATGATGAAGAGGAGGATACCCTCCACCATCGTGTTCCAGAGGAAGACAACAAACAAAGGATCCCGACCATCGCTGGCGCAGATAGGGAAAAGAGGGAGACTGGGGCAATCAAGAGATACGTATGTCGATCTTGTTTGTTATGCTTTTGTTTGTGATTGAAGAGGTTCAAGACTGAGACCAAGGGACTTCAAAGGAAGCAATGGGAAGCATGGAGAGTCGAACGGTCAAGGCAATGAATGAAGGTTTGAATTCATTGGAGAAGAACCTGACTTGGGAACTTATGAATCTACCTGAAAAGTCAAGGGTAGTTGGATGCAAGTGGAACTTTGCGAAGACTTTAAGGTATTCGGAGTTCAAGAACCAAGGTACAAGGAGAGGCTTGTGTGTAAGGTCAATCTTGAGTCGGAGAGTGTGAATGATATTCAAAGGGCAAGTTCTAGCAAGGAGGAGATTGGTATGCTTAAGGGGAAGTTAGTTTCCTGGATTTGAGACGAAGGATCTCAGAGATTGTGGAAAGGACACTTGGAATGAATATTGGGAAGAACCTAAAAGGAGGTACGACTCTTCAAAGGCGTGTTTAAAGCATGTGAAGACAACTCAAGGTGGAATCGCAATGAAGAGTATGATTGGTGAATCGAGGATAACACATGGTTGTGAGAAGTTCACTAAGTATTTTCCTAGATCAAGGTTCAAGGATCACGGACTCGATCAATCGCGCTGAAACATAATTCCAGTAATGGAGAGAGCAATAGTGGTCGATGGATAAAGTTGAGCATCACCACCGATTTCAAGTCAAGGTGGAGAATTGTGGAGTTTAGAGTGCCTTAAATCAGTTCGGGAGGTCATGTAATTGCTTGAAAGTGTTTCTTGAACATCGAATCGATTCCCTAGCTACGTGAATCGATTCAAGCATGTTTCGGGGACTCGTGGAATCGGCACGCCTGCGGAATCGCATGGGAAGCTTGCAGAATCGATTCATTTCATTAATTCGTGCAGGGGAGGATTTTTAACTAGGTGAATCGATTCACCTATGCCTGTGAATCGATTCATCGTCGTTTTTATAAACCGACGCTACAGGTAATCAGGTACGCTGTGCGCTTTTCTAGGGTTGTGTGCACTGCTTCGAGCGCTCTTGTGAGGTTTTAATAAAACACATTGAAACACTGGGATCTTAGGGAATCATAGAGTAGGAGGATCAAGGCTTTCTATTGTTGTTCTTGAGAGGTTTTCATAGAGGAAAAGAGAGGATTGGGAACTCTGGGTTTGTTCTTCTTGGACATTTGGAAGGGTTCAAAGCAATTGTAATCTCTTGTAAAGACTTTTGATAGTGAAACTGAGGGTCGCCTCTCCCCAGACACGTAGGTCATCTTTTTAAATGTAATCGCAGAACCAAATAGCGGTGTTATTCTTCCTACTCTCTACTCCTTGTTTGATTGACGTTATTGCACTGTTTTTGATTGTTATTAAATTTAGTATTGGTTGCCTTTGATATTTGTTCCATTTATTCTTGTTAGTAACTCAACAAAAATAAATAAGAATAACCTTTATGTATATAAATATTTTTTTTAACATTTATGTATATAGAAAAGTCTCCGGACTTAGTATCTAGGTTTAGCCGCCAACGCTCTCTTCGACTCCTCTTTTCTCCTTTTTCATCCACCACCGGAGGGGGTGGTTTTTCGTCATTTTGGTCTGAAATCACCCCTCTATACCGTTTTCTTTTTTCTTTTATTTAAATAAGTGGTTTTCCACATAGTTCTGGGTTTTTTTGTTGTGTTTTACCTTTGATTTAGTCGTCTTAGTGCGGCGTTGTGTTGTGCGTCGTCTTGGTGCGGCTTTGTTTTGTTTTGTTTTCCCGTCTTGTTACGGTGTTCATTTGGTTCAGATTGACAGATCAGTTCCGAATCATTATAGATCTAATGAAGACTTGGGCGTCAACGTTGCAGATCCGGAGGCATGGGTATTCTGGTCACTTTGATTTTGTCATAATTGTAGGCAATTTGTCGTTTTGTGCTATTAACCCGGGTGCTGTGAGTTTGTTCGCAGATTCATCCTTTTCGTTTTTTAGCGATATTGAATTTGTGATGTATTCGATATATTTACCAATTTGAATGAATGAATATTTTTTTTAGTAAAAAAAAAATCATTATGTATATAAAATTTAAAGATGTCTCTAAATATTATTGCAAATAAATAAAATGAAATTAAGTCGTTACATCAAATCATAAACATGAATTAAGGTTCAGTCAAGGATTATATGTTGTTGTAATTCACTTAAAACCAAATGAATGCCATCTAGTCAAACTCTAATCCTACATTCACTCTCGGCCAAACAAACGCAGATCTCTTCTCACTTGAACATTCTCTGAATTCCAATCCATTGTGGCTCCACTAATCTCTAGTTTGTCACATGGAACTTTCTTTCTGAAAAATGTGTGGCTATTCTTTCAATGTAACTCATACTCAGCAGCACTATAACCAATTCAACAAGGGGATAAATAGATTGAATAGCGAGTCACAAGTCATATGCTCCTTTCACTCGGAACTTTCATTGTGAAAGGCATAGATAGATACAATAATGAACATGCATCACCAAGCAGTGAAAAAAAGCAATCTTGGTGATTTGGGTACTGAGAGAAAAAGGGTTGGATCAGGAAAATATGATCAACCCCTTTGCCCTAAGCCTATAAGGCTTTCCCCTTCCATACCTGAATTCCTCAAGCCAATCAGGTGTAGCATACACAGGTTTGATTCATTCTCTTTCAATGCAACAAAATAGTAACTATATAACGATGGATCAAAAAAATTTTGCACAGAAGTCCAATCATATTTTACTGTTTCGTAATTGTTAAACTATTTTATTATTAGATATCTGTGTAAAACTATTTTATATCGTTGGTGAATAGTTGTTAAATTCATATTTTGTTTCATTTTGTGTATTTGTTTCTAATTTGTTATACTTTTTTTCAACAGTCAGCCAAATATTGATGAAGGAAATGGGGTCCTCAACATGATCATTGAAAAGGTTTTGGTTTAGTTAACTTAATAAATAAACAAGTAATTAGGCTGAGGAATTGGATTGAGTATGAATGATTGTTGATGGGGATTGGTTAATGTTTATGCAGAATGCAGATGGAAGAGAATTGGTATGTAATGGGTGCTTACCTTGTTGTTACCCTGGCTCTCCACCGCGCAGAACAGAGAACCCATTGGTTCATGATGTGGAATTTCTTCATCAAATGGAAGTTGTTTCACGAACTAAATTCTCTGATAAATTTGGTATTACCTCTGCTTCTCCAATGTGAATCAGAAAAAAAAGGGAAAGTGACCTTGTTGAAGGTAAGAGTTTATCATAAATTTGCATAGTCTAGAAGTTAATTTTTGAGAGATTGTTGTAGAGCGAAATTAGTATAAAGCACGTTTACAAAATGCTTAATATGTAAATACATATGTGAGCATCATAGACTCAAGATATGTTCTTGTAAATAACAAATTTTGTTGTGTAAGCCTATATGGCAATATGGTTATTATACTATGGACTGTTCAGTTGTGATTTAGTTAGTGCAATGAGTGGTAGACAATCATGAAACTAAATTTGAGTCTCCCATGTTAGACTACAGAAATGGTATTGGTAAGCATCTTAATGAAATTGAGCCCGCATGTAAGATGGTGGGGCACCATACAATTGCATGAAGTTTCAATAAGAAATCCCTTTTCATCAAATAAGTTGGACTACTTTGTTTATGTGCTACTTTATTTTATAGGCAAATGTTAGTAGGTAGCTTTGTTAGGGAGAAGGAGATTTGTTAGCGGCAGGGATTCGAGCCTTATACCTTCTGCTTAATACTCTTTCAGTGTCTCAACCCAAACCACTGGGCTATTCTTCAGAGACGTTTGTGTGCCACTTTCCTTTTAAGTGACGTAAAGCATAAAGACTTTCGATTCCTGAAATTCAATTTTTATATCCTTACTATTTAATGTTACACTTTGAACAAATTTTGTCACTTTACCTTTTGTGAATGGAACGACAACGAGAGGTAGCACTATACCCTTAATAAGTCGACCCGGTGCAGAGTGGTTGCACACTTGCCACCATTTTGGTAACCAAAGAAAGTTTATGTCACTTCAGCGCACTTCAAGTTTGGATAGAATTCATATATAACGTCACTCGCACACATCTGTTTGATGCGCAAATTATTTCTTTTTGAAAAATAAGATATCAAGGTACTTTTTGAGAATTTGGTGAAACTTGTTACATTTTCAAGCTGACAAGGAAGATGTACACAGGTAAAAAGTTAAGAATTGTTTCTATTTTGATTTTCTCTTAACAACAACATAAAGTTAAGATTGCATCTTCCGAAACAGTTTAATTCCCGCAAATTCCTGATTCTGGCAGCACTAGCTCTAAATTACATGTTTTTGCACACACAACTAAGAATTTGGTGAAACCTATGACATTTTGAAGCTACAGAGAAGACGCAATCCAACAAAAATTTTAGAATTTTCCCTCTTCTAATTCATTCCCAACATTGACCTAAAGCCCGGGTTTGATAAGTACTTCAATAACCCCACATCGATGGCATCCTCTACACATTATCAAATCATTATACTTATGCATAACAAAGCAAAATGACATATTTTATACAAGTGAGCAACTATTGCTCATAGTATTGCTTTTGTTATTATCTTGTTCGAATTTCCTGATATGAAAGGCTTTTAGCACAAGTCCTTGGTCAAGAGTTAACATTGCAAGCAAGGCTACTGAAATGTGCATCAAGCCGAGTCCGACTCAGTAACGCTTACAAAGTGAAGACTTTAAGTCCCTAAATTCCGACTACAACTCAGATAACAGGCATCTTTAATGAAATATCAAGTCCCTAAATTGCGACTATAAGTCGATAACAGAAACCTTTAATGAAAGTTCAAGTTAATGAAATGGCAAGCCCTTAGATTCCGACTGCAACTCAGAAAATGGACACCCTTAACGAAATTTCAAGTTCTTAATGATAAGTTCCTAAATTCAGACTGCAACTTGAAAAACGGGTGCACTTATCTCTAAGTCCAAGTTCTTAACTTGATACGCTTCATCAACAAATCAACAAATATGCCAAGCTGCCATATATTCAAGCAAACTAACTGACGTAAAATTGGTGAAGTTACAATTCACATTATTCAAATAAATTATAAAGTTTAAGTCAGAGGCATACAATTCTTTCAAGATTACAAAGTGAAGATCAACACAATGATCAAAATCACTAAGATAAGTGCAAGACATGTCCACCCATTTTAAAAATTAGCCGCTCAAGAACCCTTGTGCTCCAATGGCCTGGATTTACACCAAACTAGTCATAGACCAATTTAGCCAAAACTTCGGACCCAAAATGAGTACAAATGACGAAAGCAAAAGAAGAAAACAACTCATACCAGGTCATTAAAATCGAGTCCAAACTCGATAACAACATACTGCTAAATTTGGGCTCAAGCTCGGTAATGCACAATAACTCGTCAAAAAATTGGTAACGCACACCGTGAGCTCATACTCGTTTACAATTACCAAAGCTTTTACATATGATTTATAACTTGGTGAAGATATTGGAAGAATGCAAGACATCATTAACCATTATTTCAAGGATAGTCCACTAAAACAAAGCCAATCATGAGAATGCATTCTTCAATCAAGTGATTCTAAAGTAGCTCTTGTCACACAAATTGGCAATAGCCTGCGTAAGATGGTTAAAGCTTCGATCAAAGAACTATAAAAGTTGACAAGCTCTAAAACTCGGTTTGTCTTGGGTTACAAGTATGTAAAATCCAACCTACCTCACATTACTCTTTATTTTCACATCGGCTACGAGCAAAAAATGGACAACGAGCAATTAATGCTGATGTAGATTGCTTAGAGAACATTTGTCCCTTTTTCTCTTTTTCTTTTCATTTTTTTTTTGTATTCATTTTTTATCCAAACAAAGTGTGTAAATTATGATGAAATTATGAAGGGGTTCGATCTGAGAGATTTGTTCGAGTACGGAATCTTTTGCTACTTAATTTGTTTCAGCAACAACCACGATAATAACATAACATAGAAGAAGAAAACAAAGGCAGTGAGTGAGTGAGGGTGAATGAATAACGGTAAGGCAAACGGAACAGGACCCCGCCATTCCAATTTCCAACCGTCAACAACTGTCAAAACAAAGCATTTTAGTGGGGTCCACTCACATGGCCATGTGGGGTCAGTCATTCCAATGCAGACTATAGGAAGACTATAGTTTATAGCTCAGCTCCCATAGAGTGAAAGTCACACACCTAAGACTAAAAAGGGCCACTGTTTTGAGTTCAAGATCTCACTCACACCACACCAAGATCCTCTCTTTCTCTTTTCTCTTTGGGGGGTTTTTGGGTGAGCACAGTGTAGGAGGGAACGAAAAAACAAGAAAATGCTCAGTTTCCGCAAAATCATCATCTTAATCCTTTTGTCTCTATGGGGGTGCTGCGACTCCCACATCTTCACCTTCACGATGCACCACCGCTACTCCGAGCCCGTCAAGAAATGGTCCCACGCCGCCCCCTCTCCGCCCGAAAAGGGCACCGTCGAGTACTACGCCGAGTTGGCCGACCGCGACCGCTTCCTCCGCGGCCGCAAGCTCTCCCAATTCGACGCCGGTCTTGCTTTCTCCGACGGCAACTCCACCTTCCGTATCAGCTCCCTCGGATTGTACCCTTCTCTTCCTTTTTTATCTTTCTTTCCCATATATTATTAATTTTCTTTTCAACTGTCAAATAAAAGTTACCATTTTCCCAAAATATAAGTCATTATATATTATTCTCACTAATAATTGTTTTGAAGGAGAATGGTAATGAGTAGAATAGAAAGAAATTACATGTCATTGTATTTCACTTTGACCTACCCTTTTTCCTTAATGGTTTTAGTAAGTGAAGGAAATTAGTTAGTTAGAGAAGGTTATGGATTGTATAGTTTTGGGAACTGTCTTGATTAGTCTTTTTTGTTGTTGTCTTCTTTGGATTTGCTCCTTGATTTTCTTTCTTTAACTCGTTCTGTTTTTGCTTGTGTTTTTTATGTGGAGAATCATACAGTTTGCATTATACAACAGTTCAGCTAGGGACACCGGGAGTAAAGTTCATGGTGGCGCTTGATACAGGAAGTGACCTCTTCTGGGTACCCTGTGATTGCACCAGATGTGCAGCTACTGATAGCTCCGCCTTTGCTTCAGCCTTGGCTTCAGTATGCTCTCTCTTCTGTCTTGTGTTGTGAATGAAATGAATTGTAACATAGATTGTTTTGATCATGATGGTGATTGATTTACCCCTCGAGTGAAAAACATCTTCAAAAGTGAGCTTTCCATGATATATGTGGGAGATGATTCTTATGTTCTAGATATATTATACTATGCCTTTGTTTTGCTGCCCTTGTTTTGTTTTTTGAATAAAATGCATTCTTGTGGCAGGATTTTGACCTTAGTGTGTACAGTCCTAATGGATCGTCAACAAGCAAAAAGGTCACTTGTAACAATAGTCTGTGCACGCACCGCAACCAATGCCTTGGGACATTCAGCAACTGCCCCTACATGGTCTCTTATGTATCTGCCGAAACCTCTACTTCGGGGATACTAGTGGAGGATGTTCTGCACTTAACCAAAGAAGATAATCATCATGACCTTGTTGAGGCAAATGTCATATTTGGGTTAGTTTCCTTGTTAAATCACTCAAACTTATCAGTATTATGCTTTTCTGAGATTTTTAAGCCTTCTGGCTCTCTTTTATTTGATACATGTGTTGCAGCTGTGGACAAGTTCAGAGTGGCTCGTTCTTAGATGTTGCTGCTCCCAACGGTTTGTTTGGACTTGGTATGGAGAAAATATCAGTTCCTAGCATGTTATCAAGGGAGGGCTTTACCGCAGATTCGTTCTCCATGTGTTTTGGACGTGATGGCGTTGGAAGAATAAGTTTTGGGGACAAAGGAAGTCTTGATCAAGATCAGACTCCATTTAATCTGAACCCATCACAGTAAGTGGTAATTCCCTGTTACTTGCCTCCGATTATCTGAATATAAAGTAGTATTAATGCTTGCAAATAGATATCTTATGCTTGGGTACTTCTCACAGCCCTACCTATAACATCACAGTCACTCAAGTCCGAGTAGGAACAACTCTAATCGATGTGGAATTTACTGCTCTTTTTGATTCTGGAACCTCCTTCACATATTTGGTTGATCCAACCTATACAAGGCTTACAGAGAGTGTAAGTATTAAAAAGGGACGGAAGCTGCTTACATTTAGCTAGTGTTATTTTGAAGACAAAACTTACCATCAAAGTATTTATGTTGCAGTTTCATTCCCAAGTACAAGATAGGCGGCGTCCATCTGATTCAAGAATCCCTTTCGAATATTGTTATGATATGAGGTCGTAAAACTATAATCATTTATGTTTCGTTTGTTGTTTCAGTCAAAGCTAATTATTCTTTCTTATGATGGATAGTCCTGAGGCAAATACAAGCTTGATCCCTAGCATGAGTTTAACCATGGGAGGTGGAAGCCATTTTGCTGTTTATGATCCAATAATTATTATCTCTACACAGGTGGTAGTGCCAGCTTTGACACCTCTTCAATCTATGTATCTAACAGTTGTTAAGCTTTGGGAATATGCATATAACTTAGATGTCCTTTTCCTTATTACTTTTTACAGAGTGAACTTGTATATTGTCTAGCAGTGGTCAAGAGTGCTGAGCTGAGCATAATTGGACGTAAGTCTCTTATACTTTCTGGATATGATGATATGTTAATGATTGAATGTATTCTATGAACCTGAAGTGAATCAAGTAACTTGGTGTCATGATACCATTGAAGCATTGCTTCTTTTTTTTTTTTTTTTTTGACAAAAAATCTGAATGATGTATCATATATACTCATTCTCATGCGCTGTTCTCATCCTCAGCACTTGATGTTGATTGCAGAAAACTTCATGACTGGTTACCGTGTTGTATTTGACCGGGAAAAGCTCACACTGGGATGGAAGAAATTTGATTGTAAGCGTTTACTTTCTTCTCATAGTTACTGTTATCCAATTTGCTTGTTATATTCTGAGATTAATAACCATACCTTTGAGCTTTTATGCAAAAGAAAGAAAAAGTCACACTTTGAGCCCTTAAACAGGTTATGACATTGATGATCATAATGCTGTCCCAACAAGACCACGCTCAGATACTGTGCCTCCTGCTGTAGCAGCTGGCCTTGGTCATTACCCTGCCACTGACTCAACTAGAAAGACCAAACACAATTCTCAAAGTTCAATTGCATCAGCGCGGTCGCATTATAGCCATACTTCAGTTCTGAGTCTGACTTGCTTTGGATTTCTAATTTCTTGTATTTTGTTTTGTTTACATGTTTTATGATCATTCTTTTGTATGGGCTAGAGGTAGTTTATGGTAACTTTAGCTCATATTCTTGATCTACATGTTGATATTAGAGCATCTTTCCTTTTGCTGCTTTATAAAATAGTCGTGTAGAATATGTGCAAGATTTTTTTTCTCTCTTATAGCATTGTAAATGCCATTTCTATGTTTCCCTTCCCGCGTAGTTTATTATTATCAGAGGAGGAGGATATATATTTTCATACTACAATTATGAGATGCTAATCTGCTTTTATTAGGATGCTATGTAGAAGGAAGCATATTTTAGTAGCCTTAAACATTTCATAAACTTGTGGCTTCGTTTGACATATTTATTCATTTATTGGTGTATGCATCTGAGACTCTTATTTATGCTGCTGATGCCAAATGTTAGTGATGTTTCTTCTAAAATTTTTACTGGATGAAATGAAATAATTGTACACATAAGGGGTTGTGTTTAACAGCTAGACCAATAATGCCTGGTCACCATTGTCTTCCATTGTATGAAAATAAAAAATAATAATTCTGTGTCGACATCATCATCCTAATAATTGAAATATTAGGTGGACTTTGTTACTTGTTAGCCACATTAGGGCTAACAGACAAAAACTGATGATAGATACTAGATCACTTTAGACATTTTAGGGATTTACCCAATGAGTGTGACTCAGTTGGTTGCATGTTGAACTTGTGAGGAAGGACCTGAGTTTAATTCTCGCATAACACGTCCTTGGTGAGAGGCAAAGAACTTTAACCGTGACTTAGCATCCGAGCGGAAAATAGTCTTATAGTAGGTTTAAATGACTTAAGCTTGTGGGGATGTTCCATGAATTCACTCGGAACTCAGAGACCCTAATTACGATGGGTTATAAAAAAACATTTTAGGGATCCAAAATAAAACACTAATTTGTAGGGAAAGAAAACATTTAAATTGTCGGTCATTTTTTTATTGTTCTTACAGTTTACATCCAAATAACAAATTGGTTCTCATTCTTCACAGTGAGATAAAGTCATGCATACTTTTTCTTTTCTGTGCAACCGTGTGTTTTTATTTTTATTTTTTTAATAACACATGTCTTCTAAGTTTAATAGTTTTGGATCAGATGGCCCCACTCAAGAAGAAGGGAGTGAATCGAGTATGTAAAGTTTTTTGGGGAAAAAAAAAGATCTTTTTTATTTTTTATTTTTAAGGATTAATGAAGGTAATTCCTTTTTTTTTTGAGGAAAAATGAAGGTAATTCCTTAAAACTCTTATGTTCAATCAGAATACCTAAATGATTTCCCCAACACCTTGATCACCAAAGAAGAATACCTAAAAAAAGAATACCTAAATGATTCTAGGTTTTGCCAGGGATACTAAAGCAAGTCTATTTGAATATTAAACGATTAATATGATATTAAATTTACACAAACCGAATCGCATAATTTTTAGTGATACTAGCAAGTTACTCATGCGTAGGTACAGGTTTTATTCGTTTTTACGCATATGTGAAAATATTATGTTTATAAACAGTTTGTTATATATTTAAAAGTCAGTTTATACTAAACTCATGTTCTGTTAAATTTAAATAAGTTTGAGCATAATAAATAGATACATAAAATTAATATGTGTTCAAGGACAATAAAATTTCATCGATAACATGTAATGTTTCCCGTAGGGACTAAAAAACAAAATTATCATTTATAAATAATAAAAATATTTATAAAATTGATATGTGTTCGAAGACGATAAAACTACATTGATAACATGTAATATTTCCTCGTAGCGACTAATAAGTAAAATCATCATTTATAAATAATAAAGATATTCATAAATTTGATATGTGTTCAATGACGATAAAGTTACACCCACAACAAGTAATGTTTTCCCGTAGGGACTAAAAAGCAAAAAAAAATATTTATAAATGATAAAAATATTTATAAATTTGATATGTGTTCAAAGAGGATAAAATTATACAGACAACATATAATGTTTCCCCGTAAAGACTAAAAAGCAAAATAACCATTTATAAATGATAAAGACACTTTATAAATTTGATATGTGTTCAAAGACGATAAAGTTACACCCACGACATGTAATTTTTCTCCGTATGGACTATAAAACAAAATAATCATTTATAAATTATAAAAACTTTTATAAATTTGATATGTGTTCAAAGACGATAAGATTACACCGACAACACGTAAGGATTAAAAAGCAAAATAATCATTTATAAATGATAAAGATATTTATCAATTTGATATGTGTTCAAAGACGATAAAATTACGCCCACGACATGTAATGTTTCCTCGTAGGGACTAAAAAGTAAAATTATCATTTACAAATTATAAAAACATTTATAAATTTGATATATGTTCAAAGACGATAAAATTGCACCGGCAACATGTAATGTTTCCCCGTAGAGACTAAAAAGCAAAATTATCATTATAAATATTAAAGACATTTAAAAAATAATAAAAATAATAAAAAGTATTTAAAATAATAAAAATAAAAAGGCTTAGATATGAAATTGGTCCCCCAAAAATTCGCAAAATTCATTTTTAGTCTCCCAAAAAAAATTTGTAGGTTTTTGGTCCCCCAAATTTGAAAATATTTTTCCGTCAATCCCTCAAAAATTTGTCGTTATGATTTTAGTCCCTCAAAAATTCTAAAAATTCGTTTTTAGTCCCCAAAATTTCTGAAAGTTTGTTTTTAGTCTCCGCTACATATGTGCCACATAAGCGACACAAACGACGTCAGCTAGATGGGCTGACGGAAAAACATTTTCTAATTTGGGGATTAAAACCTGCAAATTTTTTAGGGCAAAAAATGAACTTTACGAATTTTTTTGGGACCAATTTCATATTTAAAACAAATAAAAAAGATAAAACAATATTAGGAAAAAAATATCTAGGATGACGTGGACCGAGTGGAATCTGGGCTGGATTGTCATAGCACCACTGCAACGAGGCAACAGACCAAACGAGGAGGTGAAATAGAGGATGCCTCCAACGAGTTTTTTTTGCCTGAAATGTTGATGCAACCTTCCACACTACTCCCTTGTCACTTAATATAGGATTTTTTTTATAAAATTTTCTTGTCCTTTAATATAAGACCATTTTTAAAAATCAATATGTATTAATTATTTTTTTACAAAATTACCCCCTATACCAAGGTGTATTAATTATCTCTCTCTTAATAGTCTTGGAAGATGAGAATGGTAACTTGGAAAAAAATATAACACATTTTGTACAAATTTAATAATAATAACTAATAAAACACACTTTTTTAAAGGGCGTGAAATGGTCAAAAGAGTCCTATATTAAGGTACAAATGAAGTAATTTGCATGGCACGAGCGCAGGTATTGTCTTTAGGAAGAAGATGGCGAGTTTCTTCTAGCTAAATCCGTTTGGCAACAACAACCACTAGAGGTGAAGGAAGGCGATGCCTGGGCTTTACTGTCAGCGCTGCAATGGGTCCATGAGTTGGAGCTATCTCATGTTATTTTTCAAATTGATTCTCAACTAGTAGTAGATAGCTTACACGCCAATAGAGTTGGCATTAATGAATATGGGTCATTGATTTGGCAGTGTAGAGACATTTTATCTTTGCATCCAACTTTAAGGTAGAGTTTATTAGGAGACAAGCGAATACGGCAGCCCATTGCCTTGCTAGGGCAGCTACATCCTGGCCTTGTTCCCATGTATTTGAGACAGTACTTTCTAGTATTGGCGACGTTGTTGAATTAAAAATGTTATAATCTTATTTTAGTAAAAAAAAAAAACTTCTCCCTCCGATCTATATTATATGAAACAAAATCTTAATTCATCAAGACTAAAGAAGAGTATTGAAATCTGTAATTATAATTGATAGTCCTTTAAATTTAAATATAATTCCACAAATACCCCTATATTATTTACTCCTAATTTCACTAACTTCTAATTCCAAGCCACCACACTATTTCACAATAAATAACGGTATAAATGGAACTTAGCATTTAATACTTTTGAAAATGTGTCAATGTTTCTTATAAATAGAACAAAAAATGGACCTCATTGTCTCTTATAATTAGGACGGGAGGGAGTATTGTAATATTCTTATTTGAATTAAATTCATCTATTTATGAAAAGAAGTTTAATTCGAATCCAAGACAAGTCAAATTTAAGACAAATACCTTTGGAAATAGTGGTTTTGCAAAATGACAAAACTTAGATAAAGTTTCCTAGATCTTGTTGATGTTGTTCTTTTCCCATAATGGGATAAAATATGTTTTTTTAGTGGCAGTTATGAGAGGTTGGAGATAATAGAAGTTGATAGAGATATAAATTTTTTATCCATTTTGTGAGGGAAACAAGACCAACAGGACCTATGGAACTTAACCTAAATTTTCTCCTTTCCAAAATTACCTTTGAGTGTTTGCAAATGCGCTCACGACTTTGAGTCAATGCCTATAACTTAGGCGACTTTAGACGTTTTCTTCTTTGAAGTTTCAAGCATTGATTATATTCAAATTGAAGAAGTTGGATGAAGTTTCATACAGTGTTTTAAAAACCTAACCGGACGGTTCAACCGGTTGAACCATAAACCGGCCCTATTTACGGTTCAGTTAATTTGGTGGTCCAACCGCGATTTCATTTTGATTCGAACGGTTTAAAGCGGTTAAATCATGATCTAGATGTTTCGTCGGTTCGATTTCCGATTCGGTTTTTTAAAACATTGATTTCATATTTTTTTTCCCGCTTTAAAATGAACTAAGTATATATTATAAAGTTTATAATCTTCCGGTCGATAATTTTTTCCTGTAAGTTACTCTTTTATATTTTTATATATAAAAAATAAAAATAAGGCTTGGTTCTTGTTGTATATATAAAGCACGATAACTTCATTAAGAAACTGCAAACGATCCAAATGCACTATATTATCTGTTGAGTGTGACAAATAATTGTGTATTGTGGCTAGTACGCCCATATTTTATCCGCTGACTGCGGATGGGTTCCACATCGTTGATTTCATATATCATAGAAAAAGAAAAAGAAGAATGGTCAAAGAGGGAAAAAAATAAAGTGATCAATACATGAGAGGATAAAACTTAATTAAGGTTCCTTAGGTGTGGTTTGTGTTGTTCCTCTCACAAAATAGATAAATTTTTCTCTCTATCTACTTCTCCTATCTCTAACATCTCATAACTATCATTATCAAAATAGTTTTTATCATGTTTTGTGAGAAGAGCAACATCAACCATATCTAAGTTTTATCCTACATGAGAAGTGTGGTCTACAAAGGTGTTTATTGGGAAATTTAGTTCTGAATATATTACCTACCAAATTTATCAAACAAACAAATAATTAAATCAAACAATTGTAAATTTGATGAGTTATGTGGTAATCTCGTCGTAAACAATGGTCTTGTAATGGTCTTTGATACTGACTAAGAATGTGACTTAACATATTAGTGTTCAGTTCACAGCCCACTCCATCTGGCCCCCCTTTTAACCCACTAAATTTCAACCCCCTTAGTGAGTGGGTTAGTTTTAGCCCTAACCCACTATTTTATTTTTTTGGTGGGTTAGGGTTAGGGCCACTGTGGGTCGGCCCACTATGGATTACCTTGGAGGGAATCATGAAATACACCCTTCATTTTTTCTAGCATACACCCCCTATTATTTTTCAAAATAATAATTATATATTTTTTTCAAAAAATATTTTTTTGGAATTTTTTTTTTGAAAATTTATTTTTTTCAACAAAAAAAAATTTCCTAAATATTGTTCCCAAAAAAAAAATTGGAAAAAAAAATTGAATGAAAAATATGAAGTTTTTTTTAAGGTTATACAATTTTTTTTTCTTAAAGTGGTAGGAAAATATGATATATTATTATTTCAGTGGCACTAATGGTCATGTTACAACTGTCCCAAAGGGGATTTGAACCATATTCCTTGAAGTTACAAGGTCAAGCTCCTACCATTGAGCTGACACCCCATGGATAGGTTACACAAAAATATTAAAAAAATAAAAATAATAAAAAATGAAAAAATAAGACCTGTGGGCTAGCCCTAGCCCATAGGCTTTCGGAAGCTTTTTGGCCCTGTGGGCTTTTATATGAGTAGGCTTTTTGGCCCTAAGTCATGTGGGTTAAGAGAGGGCTGGACTAGATGAGACAAATTGACACCACTATCTATCACTGAAGAATAAGTGGCATTGTCTCTGTGGGACTTACTTTGAACTTCAATATGAAAATGTTCATAAGAGCCATTTATAATAAATAAACAACAATGTAACAAGGACAAGGAATTTAAAAGTGAGCGATACACACTACGACAATGTGTTTTGAATGAATCGGTGCATGAAAGTACCAAATTAAAGGAAACAAAAAATAATGAGTTTTAAAGTAAAAGATTTTGAAGAAGGAATATATAAAGTTTGTAAATGACAATGAACGAAAAATTGTTGGAACGATAAATGGTAAAAAGTGTAAAGAATGTAAGTGTAAAATAAGAAACAAGTAAGACAGAACTTAATGTTTAAACAAAATCAAAATATAGATAAACTTGTTTAAAAGAAAAATAAAGATGAATGAGAGTGAAGTATTTGAACTCGAACAAATGCAGTAAAACTGAAACAATGATGAAGAAACCAGGGTTATCAAAACCGGACTGACACGAACTCACAGAGTGACTTTCAAGGTTTAAAGAGTCAAGAAAACGAGGTCGGGAGGAAATGAATTAAATTATATTTTTAAAATTTTTAATATAACATATAAAACACTAATAAACAAAAAATAACATAATATTCATAACATCACGACATAAAAAATTAAACTATGCTTAAAATGTTATATGTCAATATATAACATACAAAAATTACATATTAAACTAAAATAAATATGTTATAATAACTTTCTAATATTCAATAATTACAAATAATATAATGTAAGTATTCTCATAATTTATATTAATATATAAATTAATTTTAAATTTTATTATAATATTTAATTTAACCCATCAATATGAAAAAATTGATATAAAATCTCTTATGTGTCAAAAATAATGTCATTTACCATTTTTTTTAAAAAAATAAAAAATAAAAAATTAATTTTTGTTGAACCGCCCGGTTCCCGGTTTTATCCGGTTTTGGCCGGTTTTTTACCGGTTTTTCGGTTTTAGGCCGGTTCAACTACAATCCGGTTTTAAGGTTCAAACGGACCGAACAGGGGTCCGGTCCGGTTTTGACAACATAGGAAGAAACAGAAAAGCTTAACTGCAAAATTAATTTAGACAAAAAAAAATTGGACTTTATTGCATGAAATTGAAGAATTGGAAGACATACTTGATCATATTGTTCCGTTAATCTGTTTGATTTGAGATGTTAGGAAGTCTGATGAAGTATTCAATCCTGACAACTTCGTAAATCCTACTATTTATAGACAAAAGTAAAAGAAACTGGCTGTCTATTTATCTGCCACATACGTAGACACGTCAGCGACAGTTACAATTTGAGCATGATCCTAAAACTCGACAGCAACATGTCTTGTCAAGTTTAATGAACTTAGTCTACTCGGTCAACACTTATTTCGACAAGCGCCGTTTTGTTTCGCTTCGACGTAGCTTCTGCCTTTGTCTTCTTTCAACACTCATTTATTCTGTTGAAATACCAGCATCATCTCATAACTTAATGAAATTACACCTCTTTTGATCCATGTCATCAACGAGCTGTGCTTGAAAACCTTTTTAACTCATTGAATTTTGTCAAAGAATTAAATTATCAATTTGGCACCCAACAGAAGGACAAATATTTGCTTAATTATCGGTCCTTTTCTCCCGGCCTTATTCGTAGTCTTTAAGGGCAACTATCCTAACAAAAATGAGTAAATCCAAATTTAGTTCCTAAAAATTATATGACATTTTTAATTTAGTCTCAAAAATTATTAATATTTTAAATAACATCTGAAATTAAAAATATTCGATCATATTACTTCTTTTAAATCGGTCAATTTAGTTCCTAAAATTGTCTGGTGACAATGACTAATATGATTGAGAATTTTTAAATTCAGATACTAATTTGAAATTTCGTTAAACACAAGGACTAAGTTGATAATACCCTATAATTTTAGAGACTAAGTCAGTGATTCACTCTAGAAAAATTTTCTAACATGAAATCGCAATGCGTTGGTATAAATTTGAATCGGTCAGCTAAAGGCCCTAAAATCGTTTTTACTCGGAAATCGACGTTAATCAATTCACTTATTAATACAGTAATTTGCAAAAGATAACAGAAATTATCTTAATTTGTGCATAGCCGGCTGGGTTAGGTTCATACTACTCCGGAACCATTTATAAGACAAAAAGTCATTTTCAGATTCGTTAAAAAAATGTATGTATGATTAAAAATTGCAGGCAGGATACATGCGTTTAACAATTGAAAATCGACTTTCTTTATAAATGTTCAGAGGAGTACTACTTAGGTGAGGTCGATTCCATTAAAATAGCCAAAAATTAAATCATTATTGTGTCGATTGGATGATATATAATAAATGTAACTTCTAGACCAAAAATAAATGTAACTTAATACCAAAATAATAAAATAAAAAATGTAACGGAATGAAGTGTTTCTCATCTGCGAAACTTCAATTGTTTAGTGAATAGTGACCTCAGCCTTGTCGCTTGATAATTAAGTGTGTGTTGAAGTCTCCACTCTCCACTCTCCAGAAGGCCACAACTCACAAGTATTTAAAACGATGTGAATATAAGGAAGTTTCTCGTTTTGTTTTAGGACCAAGTCAAAGAAAGACAGAATTAAAGTCACTGGCCCATTGACATTGTGATCGTCAAATCATTTTGTTGACTCGATAGGAGGCTTCTTAGATCTCCATAAAGCTATTTTTTTGACATAGGATTGGTCACAATGGTGGTTACCTGACTACCTGTGGATCTACTTGTGAATGGGTAGTAAAATGTTCGTGTATGATAGATATTTAAAACTGTAGTAAATGACAAAACTCATTCGTCAATTTTAAACTGGATCCAGAACATATGAACCTTTACACTTATTTTCAAGTGTCTCTTAGTATAAGGTTCGCTGCCATAATTTGTTCTCCAAGCAAGATTGTGAGGGGGAAACAACTTCTGTTTTTGGTAAATAGAGTCAAAGCAATGTAATTGAAGCAATGATGTTTGCCTGTGCCTATTATCCATTATATATAGGATTATAAATTTGTTGTGATAGGAGTATTAATATTTTTGAAGCGAGTTTATTAAAAACACGGAATCATTAATTAATTGAAGATAACTATTTTTTAATTGAAAGATAAATAATTGGTTGAGATATTTGCTATGTTACTAATGGTTTGGAGATGTTAAACATAAGCAATATCCATAGGTTATAATCTAGCTACATTACTTTGGATTCAAAGCTTCATAAAAACTTTCGGAGAAAAGAAACTTGGCTTGAGATTTCTGGAGTCACTCATCAAGGAGGCAACTCAATTACGTGTGTAAAAAAAATTGGGTATTTTATTACCGATTTGGGGATTGGTCTCATAACTAGTCTAAAAGACTTAAGCTTGTGAAGATGCCTTATGACGTTTACCGGGGAGCCAAAAAAACCTAATTAAAATGGGTTAAAAAGAAAAAAATACTTCATGAAAACACCACGTATTAAATTGAATTGTCCCTTTATTCGATATTTTTTTTGGATAACATAATTGCTACTTATTTTCTTAATTCAAATAATCCATTAGCATATATATTAGCTAAGTCTTTCAAGGTCCTTTGATTAGTTATATTTGAAAAATTCTATATAGGATTTGAATAATTATATTTAAATAATTATCATAATACCATATAAATAATAGTAGTATAAGGTAACATTTGTTAGACAATTTTGAATAAAACAGAACTGAATATATGAGTTATGTTATATATTTAATTACTTACTAATAATAGAATAGAATAAAAAATAAAGTAAAATAACGAAATTTCTAGTTATACAAAAAAAAGTTAAAAGGTTAAACAAAAGAGAGTAAAACAGAGTTTATAAAAAAAAAAAAGGAGTGAATACCAAAAAAAAAAAGAGAGAGTGAGAGTAAAACAAATTTCATTTCAAAAAAATAAAAAGAGTGAGTAAAACAGAGCTTTACAAACAAATTTCGTTTCGTTTCGTTTGTGTGTCAAACACTATTTTTTTTTCTTCATGATCCTAGAGGAAAATGTATTTATCATCAATTCATTTAAACGAGTTTGGATTTATCTCTTATCATTTCTCTTTCTTTTTAAATAAAAAATAATTAGCTTTTTTAAATTAACTTTTTTAACCAAATGTTTTGTATTTGTCAAAAAACAAAACAAAAGTTTTATAAAAGGGAAGTTATTTCATTATGTTTGCGTGGAATAATCGGTAGAGGATTATTAACATCCAGTAAACAAATTGATTCTGTTTACGCGATTACACCGAGAACGGAACTCTGATTCTCGGTTATGGGTTCCCCAACTGCTCCAGAAAGCGTTGAGAGTGATGAATCTACGCTATGCTAAGGCTAAGACTAAGATACATGGAATCGGCTAAGATAAATGCTGTAAAAAGCTGATAAAATGCAAAAGAAATAGTTGTTTGATTGATTTCGTGTGTTTTTACATTTCTCAGCGGAGGTATATATACACAAAAGAAAACCAAAACTGCAAACACCCCCTATCGGCCATTATGCGTTCCACACGTTCATGGCTGACAACGAGCGGACGTGGGTGTCCTCAGCGCTTCTTAAATGCGTATCGTGGGTTAACCGTTTCTCCCATCGGTGGGCAAGCGATTTATCACGTGTTAAATCGTTGGAGACTTTCAAAAGCTAGCTTTAGTTATTTTAGCGCCAAAGCCCATGACTTTCACATATTTAGCCCTTGGTAGAGCTTCAAAGCTCTATATTAAAAGCAACTTCGGTAGATGAGATCATAATAATCGGATATTTCCTTTATCCGCATCGGCTAAACTTCTTTAATAATCGGCTGACCTCACGATGCTCCCTGAGCTTCTAACATTTTCCTTTCTAACCACGGCTCAATGGGACCAATTTTCGGCTACCAATCCGATCGGCTTATCCCACGCATCGGCTATTCCCTTCATCGGCTGTGGCTGATATTTTCTGGTGATAACAATTGCCCCCCTACATCATTTCAGCTGTAGATGCTGGATTGATATATCGGATAAGATTTGAGTTTCTGAAAACGTCAATCGTTAGTCACTTTATATGCATTTAATGTCACCCATTATGACCTGAACGACTACTTTTCCCACACCCGATGACTGCGCTGCTATCCGATAATATCTTAACAACTCTCATCGTTGGTCGTGCGCATGATTCCTCTTTAAATAGCTAGCCCCATTCGTTCTTCTTACTATTCAGGCATTTTGAACTCTTTTGAATTTTTAAACCCTAGCTTCCTTTATTGTCCTAGTATGCTTTGCCAAATCGTGGGGTAGTATTTCTTCAGATACTTGCCATTGACGCTTCTATTCATTTCTTCGCCTTGCATATTAACTAGCCGATATGCGTTTCCTGCGAATACTTGACTAACCGTGAATGGACCTTCCCAATTTGGTGACCACTTACCGAATTTAGGGTCCTTGACTCCTATTGGTAAAATAGTTTTCCAAACTAGGTCACCCTCAACAGACTTCTTCAACTTAACATGTTTGTTGTAGACACTGGCCATTTTGCGTTTGCTTGCCTCAATTCTTTCTAAAGCCATTAACCGATCTTCATCCAACTAATCCAGCTCCATAAGCATGGCTTGCTGATACTCTTCTAGGCTTAAGGAATTCTGTCTCGCCACCCTTAGAGAAGTGACATTGATTTCCAAAGGCAAAACCGCATCTTGGCCGTAAGTCAGCCGATATGGAGTTGTGCCGTGGCGTTGACTTGGAATTCCTTATGGCCCATAAAGCCTCATCCAGAGTTAAATGCCATTTACGGACTTGTTTTCCAAATTCTTTTGATCGGGTCCACGATAATCTTGTTGGTTGCCTCGGCTTGTCCATTGGCTTTGTGCATAATATGGGGATGAATGTATCAACTTAATCCCAAACTGCTGAGCAAAGGCAACCACCTTATCTCCAGTGAACATAGTTCCCTGATCCGTGGTAATGGTCTCTGGAATCCCAAACCTGTATAGGATCAGGTGTTGAATGAATCGGATAACGTCATCTTGCTATACCTTGACCATCGGCTGAGCCTCCACCCACTTAGTGAAGTAATCGGTTGCCACAATAATGAAATTGTGTCCTTTGGAAGATGGTGGATGGATTTTGTCGATCAAATCCATGGCCCAGCCTCTAAATGGCCAAGGCTTCACCACTGGATGCATCAATTCAGCTGGTACCCTTTGAATGGGACCATGCAACTGGCATTCTTCGCATCCTTTGGCGTATTGAAAGCAATCGGCTGTGATGGTAGGCCAATAATAGCCATGGCGATAAATTAACCATTTCATAACAGGCCCAGCCCTATGCGAGCCGCATATGCCTTCATGAACTTCACCCATAACCCTTAGGGCTTCATTTTTATCTATGCACTTCAACAGTACCCCATTCATGCTTCTCTTATACAATTCATCATCAAGAAGCACATACCTTAGAGCTCGTCTCCTAACTTTGGGGTTAGTGCACTTAGAAGGATCTTGTAAGTATTCGATCAACTCGTTCCTCCATGACTCGATTTGGTCTGCGACCATTACCTCGGCTGGTAATTCGTCGTACTCCAAAGTCAGCAAAGAATTCCTATACCCGGAGGCCTCTTGAGCCAGATCGTTCGCCTCCATATTAGCTCCTCTAGGAATGTATGACACCTTTGCATCAATAAATTAGTGGATCAATCTGTCAGCCGTCGCATAACGCGCCAACAGATTTGGGTTGTTGCACCCATATTCTTTGGTTAGTTGTCTGACCACTAACTGGGAATCGCCCTTTACATGAATGTACTCAGCGCCCATCATGGCTAACAACTTTAACCCTATGATCATGGCATCGTACTCGGCTTGGTTATTGGTTAAATCTGGGTTTAGCCGATACGCAAACCTCCACATTTTCCCATCTGGGTTGGTAATTGTCCTTTCCGGCCCGAAACTCGCTTTCGGGTTTTGGACCCATCAAAGTTAGGACCCAAGGCAATAGGTTTATGCAAGTAATTGGGGGTGTCCAAGGGTCATCAACTTCCACGCAGGATGTTCTGCCAGAAATCGGCTAGTGCGACCGCCCTTGACCCTTAATGGGACGTATTTCAACGCGAAGGCAGTGAGCTTAATGGCCCACTTCATCAAGCGACCCTGTAAGACAGGCCTATTAAGCAAGTACCTAATAATGTCAATTTTGCATAAAACTAATATTTCATGTGGCATTAAGTAATACTCAAGTTTTGTACAAGCGTAAAACAAAGATAGGCACAACTTCTCCAATGGAGTATATCTGGTCTCAGCATCATTGATATTTCGGCTAAGGTAGTACACCGCTCTTTCAGTTCCATCTTCAGCATCCTGTGCTAACAGTAGATAGACTCTTCAATCCGCAATGTAAAGTTTCAAAGGCTTCCCTAGCATGGGGGGCACCAAAACTGGTGGACTAGCTAAAGCCTTCTTTATTTGTTCAAAGGCCTCTTGCTGTTCAGGGCCCCACACCATCTCTTCAGCACTCTTGAGCTTTAGCAAAGGGGAAAAAACATTCATCTTACCAGCCGAATTAGCTATAAACCTTCTCAAAAAGTTGATTTTACCCAGCAGGCTCTGTAACTCCTTTTTGTTCCTGGGTGGTCTAGCCTCCATCACTGCCTTGGCTTTGTTTTGGTCTATTTCAATGCCTTTTTGATGCACCAAGAAACCAAGGAAGTTGCCAGCCGATACACCAAACATGCACTTTGCAGGATTCATCTTCAAATTATGGATCCTCATCCGCTGCAAAGCCTGTTCCAAATCGGCTAAATGGGCTTTGAAGTCTTTGGATTTTACCACCACATCATCTATGTATACTTCCATAGTCTTGCCGATTAAATCATGGAAGATAGCATTCATTGCTCTCTGGTAGGTGGCCCCAGCATTCTTCAAGCCGAATGGCATCACTAACCATTCATAAATTCCCAGTGCCCCTGGGCACCTGAATCTGATCTTGTGAGTGTCCTCCTCGGCTACAAGTATCCGATTATAGCGAGTACCGAGTCCATGAAGGTTAAAATACCATGTGTGGCGGTGCATCGACTAACATGTCTGCCACAGGCATCACATATTCGTCCTTTGGAGTGGCTAAATTCAAGTCTCTATAATCAATGCAGACTCGAATCTTGCCATTCTTCTTCTTGACAGGTACTATGTTGGCTAACCACTCTACGTACCTGGCTGTTCTGATGAACCCAGCATTGAGCAAACGCTCGATTTCCGCTTTGATTTGTGGTATCAACTGAGGATGGTATCTTCTAGGTGGCTGCTTATGTGGTTTGAATCCGTTGATTTGCGTTAGCCGAGGCTCTTCTGGAGTTCCTAAATTGAGGTTCTCCAAGGGGTCTTGTGATTCAAAGGTTGGCAAAGTCCTCTGAATAGGTGACTCAAACTCCATCGGCAACTCCGTGATCTCGTCTGCCGATGTGAGGCCATCGCCTTGTTGTTTGTCTATCATCCAGGACTCAGCTACGTGAGATTCAATCCTAAAAGCCTCTAGCCGGTCCCATAGGTCCTGCACCACCTGGGTATCTTTAAACATATCAAACCTCCGTGGCTAGCCGTGGTTCGACTAATTGCTCAATCTTGAACCCCTGGGGTGTCAAGTTACAGGATTCCCAGGATCCTTCCTCGTATTCTTGATACTTGACTATGGGAGCCACGAGAGGAGAGTAGAACAAGGCTTCTAGATTTTGTACCTCGGCTGGGAATGGATTGTCATCAGCTGGGACTATCTCAATTTTATCCCCTTCCCAAAAAATGAGCTTCTGATGCATGGTGGAAGGTAAGCATTGGCTGGTGTGGATCCAATCTCTCCCTAGCAGAACTGCATAAGATGGTTTGCCATCAATCACGAAGAAAGCTGACTTGATGCTTTTGGGGCCAACTGTGATCTCGGCTATCAAGATTCCTAAGGCATATGAAGCCTCTCCCATGAAGCTAGCCATTTTCATGTTAGTTGGGATCAGGTCTTCTTCAGACTTGTTCAGACTCCTCAAGGTGGCCACTGGCATCACATTTAATACTGCCCCATTATCAACGAACACTCGACTGAAGGCCTTGCCATTGATGTGGGCTCTCACGTACAGGGGCTTCAGGTGCTTCACCATTTCTTCGGTTGGCTTACCAAATACAGTACTTAAAGCATCTTTTGCCGTGTCATCGGCTAAAGTTGCCCATTCTGCTTCTTCCACAAATACGTCTCCTTCTAAGTGTTCGATCTGGGAGTAACCAGCCCAGAACTCACTTGGGATCAGGCTGACGACCTCGATGGCGGCCATCAATCCGGCTTCACTCTCATCTGAGAGATAATCCAAAATTGAATCTTCTCGGTAACCAGACTCTAAGTTCGGCTCGTCATTACCATTTAGGCAGTTTGTGTATATGTGAATATGCCCTTCCTCTTCATCAGGCTGCCCTATGTCTTCTTCAGGTTGCCTTATGTCTACCTCGGCAACCGGGGTTGTCACTGGGGCTTCCTTGGTTTGATCAGTTTCAACTTTGTCAGGCTCCAAACCGCAAGGTCCAAAAGCCCTGTCAATGGCTTCTGCCACTTTAGCTTCTGGGATCTCCTTCTTATCGGCTGCCTTGGCATCGGCTATCAACTGCAGGGTTTGTTTCATTCTTTGCAAGGATCTAGCCCTCTGTAGCCTTCTATAACCTGCGTTCTAGTCGGTGTGGTAGCTTGAACTCTTTCTTCTTCAGAGGTTGATTAACCACCCACTTCCCTTCTTTGACATTTGTAACTGGCTTGATCATCCTCTGTGGTTTGAGTTCATCGTCATTCCTTACGGTTATGCAAAGAGAGGACATTCCCCCTTCGACATTGAACTCCGCCACTCTTCTCTTAGACTTTGGGAGAGGGTCTCGGTGATCTGGGCATACTCGGTGGGCTTGGTGAGGTTCCCAGTCGAGTTTGCCCCCCAGTCTCCTGAGCATGTTGCGTTCTCTCAGTCTTTGAGTGCATGTTGCGGTACTGGCTGATCAACTCGTTGGTCAAACGTCCGGGTCTGAGAGGTTTAGCATGGAATCGGCTCGAAGATGGTTGGCCCCCACGTTTTTTGGTAACACTGGTGGGTTTCCCAATCTGTCAAACACAGATCCCCTGGTGACCTCTTGGTTTCTTTTGGGTTCTTCTTTGGGCATCCAAACACTCCTGATGGATTGTTCCCCTCCTATTGGCCTGGGCTGATCGGGCCTTAAGAAGGACACCATGGCCATGGTTACAGCTAGGAATGGATTGGTGTCTACTGACATCTCAGCTATGCTCTTGTCGGCTAGCTTGAACCTACCCTCCTTGATAGCCTTTTGTATGGCCTTCCTGAAAACTACGATTAGTGTAGAATGGTTATATGAGTTGTGCCACTTACGGTATTTCTTGTTCTTCAATTCTTGAGGAGGTGGAATCGATGCCCTCTAGCGGTAATTTGCTTGTCCTTGAGTAAATAATCGAAAATCTGGTCCGCCTTGGTTATGTCAAAGGAGTACCCTGCCCTATCCTCTGTTGACTCAGTTTCTTTGGCCTTAGCGGCCTTCAGTGCTGGGCAGGAATAGCTCTTTCCTTTGACTATTTCGGCTACCATCATATCAGCAGTGAGGTCAGCCATCTCGGAGTCAGATTCCTCTGCCTCTATAATAGAGACTAGATGGGGGCCCTTTCCTCGGCTAGCCCTTCGCTTTTCCTTTTCCTGGATATATTGCTCAACTCGGATAGCCCTTTCTGCCAGCTGATTCAAATCTGTGCAGGCTTGTCCTACCAACTTCTCCTTCAACTGTGGGTGCATGTTGTTAATCACCATAGAAGTGTATTACATTTGAGGGAATTACCGCAGAACATTTCCTGCTTTCTTTACGAATCTTTCAATATAATCGACAGAGCTCATCGACTTCTTTGCTGAGACTAGTTAGATCGGTTCACGTTACTTGAGGTTGCGGCGGTAAAATCTATCATGAAAACACCTCTCCATGTCGGCCCGATTATGCGAGTTTGGAGGTAAGGAGGAATACCAGGTGAGCATTTGTCGATGAGTGATAATGGGAAAAGTTGAAGCTTGTGATACTCATATTTGCTTTCACCACCTTTGGTGTGAAACGCCCTATGTACTCCATGGTAGACTTGCCATCTTCCCCTGAGAATATGGTGAAATCTGGAGTTTTGAATCCCCTAGGGAGAGGAACCATCCGATCCACCCATTCAGGGTACGGTTTACTGTAAACAGGACGATCCAGCGGCTTTAACTGTATCCCGAAGTACTTCTTGATGGTATTTGCGATCATTTCTGGGTCTATCAAATGGGAGGCTCCCTGTCGATTATCTTGTGGATTCAGCTGGGGCGCACTCTGACCTTGGTCTCCAGGGAAGCTTTGTTGGAGCAATTTTGAAGGTTAAAGGTATTTGGTGGAACATTGCCTAGAGGTGGATTAGTATTCCATTACTGCTCTGGTCCATATTTCCCAAAACCTCCGACTGAGTCCACTGGAGCAATGCGATGCATTACGGGGTAAAGGTGGAGCAGTGTTCCATGTCCGCTCTCCCCATGGTTGCCCGGTCGTTAAGTAGTATATTTGAACTTATTGGAGGGTATGGCGTGGGACTGGTTGCGGTTGGCGAGAATGGTGGATTGTTGGCATTCCAATCACGGATAGCTTCCCTGAACCATAACCAGGGGCCATCGGTGCCAATTCTCGTCCATATGAATTTGCACACCTGGTAGGGCCATGCGTTGGAGCACACGACATTCTTGGCGGCCAGGCCGATATGTCAGCCGTGTTAATTGGCGCCGGGCCATGTTGACCTGCCCATACTGCAGATTCGCTTGATCAGGTGGCATCACTTGCCCCCCAGCATGGGGTGGCACCCATGTATTCTGCTGATCACCGTATGTCTGGGTTGGTGGCCCTTCCGGTAGTGGTATGGGTTGGGCCTGAAAGGCCCAGTTTGAACCACATTCGGTTGAGGCTGCCAAACCTGACTGCCTTGTGCATCTTTGGGTTTGCCGTTCCTCGCCAACGCAGAACTAGCCGAGTGTTCACCTTCTTTGTCTCATTGCTCTCCATGTCTCTACTTTCTTGAACCTCGTTATGCACCATGGGTCGACAATGTGCGCTAACCGCCTTGACACTTGGTACATAATGTCATGAATTCCCATATCAAGCTCTTTGCTGATGAAAGAAGTGGTCATGACCACTGGAGCCGGTATTCTCTGGGTTATTCATTTCTGCGGTAGTGCGAGGCGGGATGTCTTCAACCGCTATGGGCATACCCAAGGTGTATCTTTGACTCGTTGTTCTTGCGTGATGGGGTTCTTTTGGGATTTGAACTCGACTCCATGTTGTTGTTGAGTTTCTTTCCGGACCTCGAGGTTCATACGCCCAGCGTGATCACCGCTTACTGGAGAATCAAACCTGTCCTTCGATTCACTTATGGTCCCACCGGGCGTGCCAAACTTGTTTGCGTGGAAGAATCAGCCGAGGGATTCGGCTAACATCCGGCCGACAAATTGATTCCTGTTTAAGCGATTACACCGAGAACGGAACTCTGATTCTCGATTATGGGTTCCCCAACTGCTCCAGAAAGCGTTGAGAGTGATGAATCTACGCTATGCTAAGGCTAAGACTAAGATACATGGAATCGGCTAAGATAAATGCTGTAAAAAGCTGATAAAATACAAAAGAAATAGTTGTTTGATTGATTTCGTGTGTTTTTACATTTCTCAGCGGAGGTATATATACACAAAAGAAAAACAAAACTGCAAACACCCCCTATCGGCCATTATGCGTTCCACACGTTCATGGCTGACAACGAGCGGACGTGGGTGTCCCTCACGGCTGGGCAAACGATTTATCACGTGTTAAATGCGTTGGAGACTTTCAAAAGCTAGCTTTAGTTATTTTAGCGCCAAAGCCCATGACTTTCACATATTTAGCCCTTGGTAGAGCTTCAAAGCTCTATATTAAAAGCAACTCAGTCGATGAGATCATAATAATCGGATATTTCCTTTATCCGCATCGGCTAAACTTCTTTAATAATCGGCTGACCTCACGATGCTCCCTGAGCTTCTAACATTTTCCTTTCTAACCTCGGCTCAATGGGACCAATTTTCGGCTACCAATCCGATCGGCTTATCCCACGCATCGGCTATTCCCTTCATCAGCTGTGGCTGATATTTTCTGGTGATAACACATTATAAGCATAATACTTCATTCTCAAAAAAAACAAAAAAAAGCATAATACATACAAATGATCAACTAATAAACATGTATACTAAACAAAAGAACTTTAATCAGGGTCTTTTATATAACAGAACTGATATGTCGACAACAAAATTCTCGACAACACGATCGACACCGTATACCCACCCTCACAAAACAATTCTCGTAATGCGTGTCGAATAGGAAAAAAATTAAAAAAAATTCCAAAACCGTAGTAATATACGGTGTCCGACAACATTTTTGTTGTCGGATTATCATTTCTATTTATATAATCAACTTTTATCAGGCTATTAAATTCTACAAATAGGAGATTCTCTCATTGATTAAAAGGACATGTTTCAAAAAGCTTACCCATGACAACCTAATTATTAAACAAAATAGCGTAAACGGATGGTTGCCTCCCTTTCTCACTTTGTTCGTGTCTCACAAACATTTGTGGTTGATATAATTTTAGTTGGAAGGTCTCTCTCTGGTGAAGAATGCGGTGGCTCAACTTGGCAACCGCACCGTCGTTTTCACTTTTCATGGTTCATTTCATTCATTCATGCATGCATCACACAAAAAAAGACAAACAAAAGAAATCAACACCCCCTAAGTGTTGCTGCCACATGGCTGAACAATGAATTTTTTTTACAAATAATAAAAACAGAAATCCACACGCAACACATTTTTTTTTTGTAAGCAACATAATCCACACACAACACAAATGATGAGTGTTTGTTCTCCTTAATTTTCTTCAACTACATTATAGTAGTACTAGAGACGGAGTGGGGGAGGAGATAGATTTCTTCATAGAGCCAAGCTTGAAAATAATAGTACTTTTTTATATTTAATATTATTGTGACATTTTAGAGTTTTTACTTATTCTGCTTACAGCTTAGAGCACCTTTAGTAGGGGTAACTAAATGAGTTGTTTAAGTTACTTTTTGTGTGCCCAAATTACCACATAGAATTTAAGCAACTCATAAGCAATCTACCTAGTTTTTTACTCCAATGATGGTTTACCCCACACATCTTGACCCCACATATTTATATTATTTTATTTGCACTTAATTTTTGATCCAACAACTCTAATTTAATGTGTCAAACGACCCTTTTTTTTCAATCTGTGTCAAACGACTATATTTTATATCACACAGTTTCAATCTGAGTCGTTCACACTCTCACCTTCTCTTTTCCTTTCTAGATTCTTCCACAACCTTCTTCTTTCACATCCCTCTTCATTTCGGATTCAGATTCACAGCCTTCTTCCATCGTCGCCCTCTGGCACGCCCTTCTTCTTCCATTGCCTCTCCTTCTCCTTCAACCTCTCTCGTTCTCCTTCAACCTCGGTCCTTCTCTGTTTTCAACCTTCCCCATCTTCAACTTCCAGATGCATCGGTTCTTCTTTCACGGTCACCCGCGATTGCCCCGTTCCCCCTCATCTTCAACCTCGGTCCCTCAGTCTTTCTCAAATGCCAACCTCCATTTCTCTCTCAACCTCTCTCAATGGCGAACCCTCATTTCTCTGTGAAACCCCAAAAAACTCCTTGTTCCCCTTCTGCGATGCGACACCCCTTTGCGATTGGCACTTCTCTGAATCTTCAACCTCTCGGTTTTCAGAATGTTCTTCTCCCTATCAAGAAGCTTCCCCTATCTTTCCCCATCTTTGAATCTTGTCCCTCACGTCTCAAAACCTTCAGATCTGTGAAATTCCTGAAACCCCAATCCCCAAAAATTCCCTTTCTCCCTCGGTGATACTTGGGATGACAGATCCGGTGCGATGGGGTTACGGCGTAGTGATGACGAGTTACGGCGCAGTGACAATGAGTTACAGCTACGCGACGGCAAGTTGCTCTTTGAATTGAATCTGTTCTGTGAGTTGAATGTGTATTCAAATCTATTGTATTTTTTATATATAAAAATATAAAATCTATCGTATTCTGGTTTGGAAGATTTGGAAGATGGTGGTTTTGTTTGTTTATTCTTCTTCTTCTTCTTCATAATTTCTAGTTTGGAAATCAGTTTTTTTCCCTCTTCTTTTTAACATGAATTCCGGTGAATCGGTGAGATTGAGAGAGAAAGAATTATTTTTTTAATTTTAAGAGAACGACAACTGTAAAAATGACGACCACTAAAATTTAAGCCCCTTTTCTTCCACGTCAGATTCCTCCAACACTGAGAAACTTAAAGGAACAACAACTAAAATAAGACACGGCTTTAACTCACCGCACCAAAGTTGCTTTTATATAGCGTAACACAAGCGTAACATAACGTGTTTTAAATATAATTTAACACTCCTCAAAAAAGGATATTTCACTCGTCAAAAAAAATATTTTAACACACCCATTATTACTCGATTTTTTTTTTTAAAAGTTCACTAAAATATGCTAAGCATGTGTTGTTAGTATTTTGTCTAAGTATAAATATCTATTTGTTTAAGTTTTGGAAAGAAATAACCTTATGATATTTTTTTTATAATTTTTTTAAAATATATTTTTAACTTATAAAAAACGCAAACCCTCAATTTAGTCTCTAAAATTACACTATCTCCCCTATTTGGTCCTTAAAGTATATTAAAATAATAAGTAGCCCTTAAAGTTTGTGATATTTGTCTCATTAGTTCCTAAAGTTTTATAAATAGTTCTTAAAGTTTTGTGAAATTCGCTTCATTAGTCCCTATAAGGGACTGCTTATAAAACTTTATGAACAAATTGGACGGATTTCATAAACTTTAGGAAACGATTACTTATTATTTTCATGTACTTTAGAAACTAAGTATAAAAGAGACTGTAAGTTTAGAGACTAAATTGAGAGTTTACTCTTATAAAGATACCAAAACAATTTTTATTTATTATATTAAAAAATTTATTATTTATTAAAACTTTTTGAATATGTTTTAAATTAAAAATATTATTCTATAGACAAGCTTTAACAAATGTAAGTTTAAGGGTATGGGTTTAACCAGTGGCAAATCTTCTTAAGGACTACTGAGAGCCATGACTTCCCTTTCTCCATTAATGTATATTATATTACAGCATCTATATTAGCGTAATTGACCCGTGCAATGCAACGCATCGAGTGTATCTTTTGATTTCCTTCTTTGGATCTCCACCAGAATCTAGCCAACATGGTCTCAATCTTTTTAATACATCCCTTGAGGAGTTTGTAGTAGCTCATAATGTAGTTTGGAATGGCTTGAGCTACTTATTTTATCATAACTTCCTTTCCTACTATTGAGAGGAAATTCTCCTTCAATTCTTTCCGCTTCTTTCCAAACACAGTCAATGACAAGAGAGAAGATGATCACCTTCTTGGATCTACCAAATACCAATTGGAGAGTGCCTAAGGCTGACAGAGTTCCAGTTGAGGAAGCACCATAAAGCTGACGATGTCTGTTGCCCGCTACGCACAAAGTCTTTTTTTTCAAGCTACCACTTTATGATTATTTACTACGGATCTATGTATTCTTTTAATCCTCAATAATCCGGCATGTCATAGATTTTAAAGATATTAAGATTAAAGTTTGTTCTTGATGTATGCGTGTTTTAATTGTTTGGCTTCCGCAATAAAGATTTATGTTTATATGATTGAAACGTCTTGTAAATAATTAAACATGCCTACTTGGTTATTATTTTTAAATAGTCACTATAAAATTTTGTACTTAAATTTACTCCTATATAATATCTTTTTATTATTTTATTTGTAAAACATAAAGGAATAAAATAACGAAACGTTTTTTAAGAAAACAAAGCTATACAAATGTAGCACCAAAACAAGGGAAAATGTACAAGTTATCGTAAGATCAATATACTGTAGTTGCTACAGTAAGTTAACTACAGTAATTTAGCAGGGAAAAAATATATCTATATCTATTATTAAATCTGGTAGCTGATTTACTGTAATTGCTACAGTAATTTAACTATAAAAAAATATCATTATCATTATTATCTTCTGTGTTTAATAATATTAACAGTCCTCTGTCAAAAAAAAATATTAACAGTTCGATATTATTTTATTATTTATTTATTATTTATATTTATTCTACGAAATGTAAAAGATGTGTCGTGGCATTCTCTCCCAGTGGTTGTAGTGTAGCAGCACAAAAAAAGGCTTCTAGAAGCTTACTACAGACCCAGTCAAAAAAATGAAGCTTACTGTATATAGATTATAATTAGAAATCATAATGATTATAATATTTTTTTTCTCTCGATAGAGTACACGAAAATTGCAAGGCGTGAACTTCCATTTCCCATTGTTTTATTGAATATAAATATCTAATGAATAATTATTTGACGTCACATTATTTTTTAATTTTTTAAAATGAAATTAAATGCTTAGTTTTTATATCTATTGTTAGTGAGAGAGTATAGAAGAAACTCCCTAAAAAATTTCTATATTTATTAATAAATTTTGACTTTCTCTAAGAAGTTTTTTTATTCTTTTTCTATTTCATTTTTTATAAAAATCCTTTCTCTATTTTTGTTATTTGGATCACTGTTTAAATAATATTTTAATATTTGTGTAAACTATTTAATTTCATTCCTAGCTTATTCTTCTTTTCTTATTTCATTCCTAATAATAAAATTATATTTTTGTCAATTTCTTCTATTATTTTACTTCTTTCATACAAGATTTCAATTTCTTTTGATATTTCAATTTATTTTTTTATTTCGAGTTTGTTTTGTAGGTTTTATTTGTTTTGTTATTTATAATTTATGTTTGAATTATAGTTTTTTTATTTTTATTGAGATTATTTTTGTTTGTTTTACGGATGAGTATCGATACCCACCTTTCTTCTTGAGTATGGAAGAATTTACCAAATTGCAATCATAACTCACCAATTTTGGGCCTAAAAAAAAAAAACTCACCAATTTTGAGCATGATTGCATACATGGCAAATTAATTTTCAAAAACAAAAGAACATCATTTGTTTCCTAAAAGAAAAGAATATCATTTGAGGTATTAATATTCATGTTTGACATAAAGATGTAAAGAAGTTGAATCAGCGAGAAGGGTTGTCAATAACAAATTAAGAACCGGCTCTGACATAAACAAATGTAATTGAGACATAAACCATATGTACTATCCACTACTCAATTCCCTGAGAAATTGTCTTGCTTCTGTTTAAAAGCAAGAGAAACCATTTACAAAAACAAAACACCCACATAACCAACACCACTCCATATAACGAGGCTCGGGGAATTATGAAAAATACAAAAGGACATACAAAGCTTATTTTGCTCATATACATCCAAATCTGCAGTGATTTAAACAACAAATTGAATGCATGTCTCTTTTCTTTTGTTTCATATCTTTTTCTAACAGCTTGCTTGAGCGTGTACTGGCATGGCTCATTAGATTGTTGGTTCTCTAGTGAGAAAACTACAAACAATTTCAATACCAAAGGGTCCCTGTATAGTAAATAGAGAAGATCGAAACTGAGAACCAACAAGCAATATATTTCAAATATTTGATTCATAGCTCGATATTCCAAAATAAATACCAATTAAGACACAATCTATTGCTATTGCCAAAGAAAAAACAAACAGTTTGTTGCTAATTATTTCTTATGCCTTTTTGTACCATGCAGCAGCTTCTCACCCATTGTGATCAAACATTTCCCATACATAAAAAATTTGAGAGAGGTAAAGATTAAAAGGAAGAAAATGAGGATGCAATCAAATCCAACAATCCTTGGTGTTTGGCATCGAAGAGTTGCTCAAAAATAGAAATATTAAACCACACTTATTGAGCTACAACCTTCAAGCATAAGACCAAACTTTGGATCAGGTCATTGATAATGGACCTTTTTTCACATACCTGTTAAAGATATCGTAGATGATTAAGACTTGTTCCTCTGCTTGCGAACTTCAGCGGTTTCGTTTCCCTTTTCTTAACCATAACAAAAGCCAATCTTAATAAGACAAATGAACAAATCAACAACGAAGAGTAATAACAGAGATTTACAATAGGGCTAAATTAGAAGAACAAGAAATACGAACCACGATCACGTCGACGCTGAGATGCGTTGCTACCCTTCAGTTCAGGAATCACAGCTGCATGAGTTCACCAGATGTGAATAAATCAACAACAAAGAGTAATACCAGTAAGATACGACACAGGAATAAGTTGGAAGAACAAGAAATACGAACGACGATCACGTCGACGCTGAGATGCACTCCTTCCCCTGGGTTCGAGAATCGCCGCTGCATGAGCTCACCAGAATGTGGGTTCCGTGGATAGTATGTTACAACAAGTATTTGTATTTTACATATTAAATTAAATATCAAATCTTCATTATATCTAGTTTAAAAAAAAACTGATTTCCTTAACCAGCGAATATAGCAATGAGCAATATATAAATAAAATCGTTGAAGTTTAAAAAAAATATAATTCATATATATTTCATATCAAATCTATTTGATAAACAAAAAAAGTAAAATATATTCGTATCAAATATCTTATCTATTAATGTAACAAAAAAAAAATCCCTTCTTTATTATATTCTGAAATTCCTATTAATACTTATTTTAAGTTTATCATCTTTTAAAATAAATAAATTATGATCTGTTCCTTTCTTAATTACAACATTTGTTATTTTTTTTTTGTTTTTTATACTTCACATTCATTTGCTATTTATAAATTCATATGTATTTAAATATATAAATTAGTTTATATATACACACACAAATAAATAAATAAATGTATATAACTTTATATACATACATATATAATATAATTATGAAATGAATCGCGTTAGATCATATCTTTCATAGGTGACAAAATATAATCTAATGTTAAGCTAAAAAAACACATATATTTTACTATTTGATCTTAAACAATATAATATATCTATATTTTGTTTTTCCCTTATGAACAATTTCATTTATCGTATTTTTTTATTTCTTTCTTGTTTAAAGCATATATAAAAATGTTCCCGTGCATGGCACGGGTTACATACCACTTAATTTTAAAAAAGAATATTAATTTTTAAAAATTAATTTTAAAGTTAATTGATCTAATAGTCAATTCTAGATATTTGTACTATTTTTATAATATATATTTTTTGAAGTATAGTTATATGATGATTTTTTTTCAATGGAAAATATATATTTATATAATATTAAAAAATGGAATATAAAGGACACTTCAACCCAATACAAGAAGTGTGCGGTTCAACCTAGATACACCAACAAATAAAGTAGACCTTAACCCAACAAAAGATAAGACGGGAGCTACCTACTCAAAACTCCTAGGGGATTTACAAACCACTTACAAGAGAGGCAAATACCTGAAATTCCTCTAGCAAGGAACCAACACCAAGGTTATATGATGAATGTTAGTAGTATCAAACTTTATAAATCCATTGATTTTTTCAATTTGTTATATATTCATTTAATATCTTTAAAAATATAAAAAGAATTATTTTTTGGCATAACAAATTAATTAAATAATTTATGTATTTTTATCTCATGTAAATGAATAAATAAATAAATAAATAAACAAAAGGCTGGGAAGGCATTCTTGGGTGATTGCTCAGTTGTTTATGTACCTCTTAAAGGCAGACAATGTAGAGATGAAGTTTGGCCGTACGTGGACGGCAGAAAAAGGAGCACGTGTTAGAAGGCAAACTTCAATGTTTATTGTCCTTCATTAAACAATTTACCAAATGAGCGTGGCTTATCAGCCCTGAGTTGAGTAGGAGAGAACCAATATTCGATTCTCACCGAATGCATTTTTTGGAATGGGAGATGCGCTTTAAGCTGTGAATTGATCCCTGAACCAGAGATTAGTCACATAGCCGGTTCAAAGAATCGACGCCGTGGAAACACTCCGGTCGGTCACTAGGGTACAAAGTGGCTAATTAGGGTGGGTCTCAACAAAAAAAACAATCTATTAAAGAAAATTTGAAAATAAATAAATAATCAAATTGGTCTTAAAAAAAAATACAATGTCAGCAATATTACTTTTGAATGATAAAAAATATATTTATAGTTTTTGAATATGCATTTCGTCATTTAGCAAAATTCCTGGATATACATATATTTATATGTATGTATATCTCATTAATGAAATTAATTTCCAAAAAACTCTTAACATAAAAATTAGTTTAACTAATTAGTTTAACATAAAAATTAGATCCGTCAGACATAATTTCTGTGGTATATAAAATCTTTTCGGATTGATTTTAATTTTTTTATAACTAGTAGACGAGATCGCATGCTCATCATATGTGTGAGAAAATCAACAAAAAATAATTTTTCTATATAAAAGATAGAAATATTATCACATTGCACACAATATGGATCACCAAACCGATTGCAATTAGTTTTTTTAAAATAGAATATAATAAAATATGGAGATGCTATGGTCTGGATAACCAAACTAAGTGTAATTAATTTTTTTATATAGATATCGTCAAAAAAAAATTCTTACATAGATGATAGATATCAGATTGATTTTACTATATATTTTACTAAAAATTCTCTAAATAACATTAAGAGTGAATACCCAAAATGGTCATTTATAAAAAATGTGGTACCCAATTTAGTCCCTCAGAAAATTAAGTCTTGAAATAGTCATAGAGAATTACAAATGAGGGACACATTAGTTCCTCCGTTTACTTCCGTCCAATAACGACTATTAACTTATTGATGTGTACAGTTAAATAACTAATGTGTTTGATTGTAAAGACCGAAAACAAAAGTGCTCAAATTGGCCCATAAGAGATTAAATTAGTAAAAAAAAATTGAATAATTAATATGATAACTTTAATTTTTGAGAGATTAATTTAGTGAAAAATATCTTTCAAAGTTTAACATAATAATACACTAATGGACCAATTGAGAGTTTATTAAAATAGCACAAACAAACTAAATTTGGGTTGATAGAAAATGAAAATAAAATATCTTAGTGTTTATTAAAATATCTTAATGTGTTTATTATATATTATTTGGATGGATAGAAATTATATATTATTTGGATGGATAGAAAATATATAATCATGTATAACTGCACATTAGTTTGTTTATGTTATTTTAATTAACTCTCAATTAGGTTTATAAGTGTATTATTATGTTAATTTTTGAAAGACTCTTGTCGCTAAATTAATCACTCAAAAATTAAAGTGTTATCATGTTAATCATTCAATTTTTTTTTTTACTAAATTAGTCTTTTAGGGACCAAATGTGGTGTTTGAATTTTTATCGGGAATCAGTTTTAAACTATTTTGGGTATTATCATATCATAGTGTTAGAGACTATTTTAGGTGTTTCAATTTTTGTTAAAAACCAATTTAAGCGCTTTTATTTTTAGTCTTTACAATCAGATATACTGGACATACTAATGGACACATCAATCATTTTAATTGTATATATCAACAAGTTAACGATGATTACTAAATGAAGTAAATAGAAGCATAAACATGTCTCTCATTTATAACCACTGAGGACAATATAATTTTTCTAAAATGAGTATTCTCTTCGGTCTGAAATATAAGAAAAAAAACTATTTCACACTTATTAAAAAAATTGGTTATTCTCATTTAATATTCTTAAATTTATCAAAAAAATAATTCTATTTCCTAAAGTACCTTTGCTTTAAAGTAAAATATTTTATTAGAAAAGATAATCTCAATAAATATAAGGGTATTTTTTAAACATCATCATTAAATAGAATAAAAGTAATTAATATTTGCTTATAATTTAGATTATAAATAATAAATTTTTTTGGCTTATATTTCATACCGGAGGAGTTTTTTTTTTTTTTAAATTTTATGAGAGAGTATTTTGGGATCCACTCTCAAAATTAAAGTAGAAATCAAATAGAATGTACTCAATCATGGGGCCCACGTTTTTACGTGTGGAGTCAAAAATCATCCCCATTCCCCATTGAAATCAAAAGGGGCAGAGACTAGAGCTGTAGATGTAGAATTATATACACACACCTTGGCCTATAACTAGAATACTCGACCAAACTCCATCATTTCGTAAACCCCAATTCCTTCCATCTCCCTGTCTCTTTCTCGACACATGTCCTAAAACTTTTGGTGTCAAACACCGTAACCCAAAACTACGTCGTCTATTTTCCTTTTACTATTATCTTGGCATTGCACATTTTCTATCAAACAGCAAAATTGAGCATACAATTTTCTCTCAGGGAAAATTCTAGCACCCCACATTACTTTAGCTACAGAACTAGCTCCTTTAAACTCATGGCTTGTAACCGTGGTCATGGCTCTGTGCGTGTAACATCACTGACGTTGTTGTTGGGGTTGGTGGTGTTGAGTTTAGCTTCACAGAGTTGCCACGGGTTGGGAACATTCGGGTTGGATATCCACCACAGGTTCTCGGATCCGGTTACTGGGATTCTGGGAATTGATGACTTACCCGATAAGGGAAGTCCTCAATACTACGCTGCTATGGTTCACCGAGATCGCGTTTTCCGGGGCCGTGGACTCGCCGGCGATCAACACACGCCTGTCACTTTCGCCGCCGGCAATGATACTTATCAGATTGCTGCCTTCGGATTGTATGTGAATTCTTTTACCACTTGTCAATTTCCCCTCTTTTATTTATTTTTCTCTTATTAATTAATTTTTTTAAGAAAAAAAGAGATAAATTTTTTTTTTTTTTTGTGTGCTGGGTCATAGTATTTGTCAGAATCTTGTGTCAAATTTTGACTATAGAAGAATATATTGTGTTTGGTTTCGTAGATGATAAAGTGTAGGGAAAGGGAATATTGATCAGTTGATGTGATCCATTTGAAAACCATATTAAGCCGAAAAATTCTGAGGTCTTTCTTTTAATACTCTAAAGTCAATTTGGCATTTGTGCCTAGTTATGTATGAATATTTATCCTCACCCTGTCTTTGATTTAATCCTCATATATGTTTTGAAGATTAAATAAAAAGTTTAATGATGAGTATTGTATTTTTCAGGCACCTCTTATGATCTTGTGTATGTTAGAAATGATTTATCTTCGTTATTTGGATTTCAGTTTGCATTTTGCCAATGTTTCGGTTGGGACACCGCCTTTATGGTTTTTGGTGGCATTGGATACCGGTAGTGACTTGTTCTGGTTACCTTGTAATTGTACCAGTTGTGTGCGCGGTTTAAAGACACAAAGTGGAAAGGTTTGCACTGTCTCCTTGCTGGTTAAGATTCACACTCTACTATAACTATGTTTCCTTGGTAATAATGAAGGGCTTATATGAAACTTCATTTCATTTGCATCTTAATTAAATGTTGGATATCTTGATGGCTAGTCTTGGTTAAATGGATTCACTTTTTCTTTTCCTACGGTTTCTTTGTAAATCCAAACTTAATTGAGAGAAAGTGTGTAAGATCAGAATTCGAAGAGTTACCATGTGAAATTCGTGCTGAAATCAAAGGTGAAACTGAGGAATTAACTCCTAGATCATGATTCGGTGACGAATCCTCCATGGAAATCAATCACAGGAACAAGAAGAATCAAAGATGATAATGAAGAACGAAGCAAAAGCTAGGCCCGTAGGCTCGATGATACCATATGAGAGTTAGAAACTGGAGAGAATTCTGAAACGTCTCGATTCATTGAATGACCAGAATGAATTTACTTTACATAACGGAATACAGTAATTGGTATTTATACATGTGCTAATTAGTAACCAACTTGACAGCTGAATAACTAACTTACCAGCTGTACAACTAACTTAACTTACACTTATACTCTGATACTACTTTATTTATTTATTTTCCAAATTTCTTTTATTTACTTTTTTCAATTTTTTCTATTGCAGATAATTGATTTTAATATCTATCAGCTTGATAAGTCATCTACAAGGAAAAATGTTCCATGCGATAGCAGCTTGTGTAATAAACAAAGACAATGCCCTTCATCTGGTAGCAGTTGTCGATATCAAGTTGAGTATCTTTCAAATGATACTTCATCTACTGGATTCTTGGTAGAAGATGTGTTACACTTAGTTACAGATGATGATCAAACAAAAGATGTTGACACACAAGTTACTATTGGGTAAAATTCTCAGCATCTCACTGAGAAATTTTATTGGCTGTTTATATATTTGAAGCCTCAATACATTCTTGGCCAAATCACTTCACTCTTCTTTTTAGAATATGAATTGGTATACAGCAATTGATGTCCAGGAAACCTGTGCCATGTTCTTGACTTGGAGATTTCCTAGTTTCCAAGTTGATCCTTAAACTAATATTTCAAATCATTGCATCTGTTTGATTCCCTTTCTTTGAAACTGCTTTCTGTAGTTAACCTTTTTTCTTTTGATATTTTTCATTTTCTTGCTGTTAACAACCTTTAGATTGTGTCTTCTTACCATCTATTTGTGAAATTTTCCATCCAATCTATTACAGTTGTGGCCAAGTTCAGACTGGTGTGTTTCTAAATGGGGCAGCTCCAAATGGTCTATTTGGACTTGGTATGGATAATGAATCTGTTCCAAGCATCCTAGCCCAAAAAGGGCTTATTTCAAATTCCTTTTCAATGTGTTTTGGATCTGATGGGTCTGGAAGAATCACGTTTGGGGATACTGGCAGTTTGGACCAAGGAAAAACACCATTCAACCTCAGGGAATTGCAGTAAGTGGATATTATCTTCAATTCTCTTTTAACAAGAAGTCACCACTTACTTGCACTCTAAAATATGCATAAAAAATGAGAAATAGTGTCTAACTTTATTAGTGCTTATTTAACCCTGGATACTTCTTGCCAGTCCAACATATAACATCACCATTACACAAATTGTTGTGGGAGGAAATATTGCTGATCTCGAGTTTTATGCAATTTTTGACTCCGGTACCTCATTCACATACCTGAATGACCCAGCTTATACACTAATTGCCGAGAAGGTATGTAGTCTATGCAATAGTTTGTTAAGATGGGATAGGTGTTTCATGTCATTCGAGTTGTTAAAATTTTGCGTTGTATTTGCAGTTTGATTCTATGATCAAAGCAGATCGGCATTCATCTATATCACCTGATTCTGATATCCCCTTTGAGTACTGTTATGACATAAGGTGATAAAGGTTTGAGAGAAACCATCAACTTATTTTTCTTTCTAAACAATTAGGTACTGAATTCAATTTTACCTGCAGTCCTGATCAGACAGTTGAAGTTCCCTATTTGAATCTAACGATGAAAGGTGGCGATGATTATTTTGTCATGAATCCAATAGTACCAATTCCTAGCAAGGTTAGAGCACAATGTCAAACTTCTGGTTTTATGATATCTAATTCTAATGATTCTTAACCTTCTTATTTTCAAATTTCCCTTGTGATATCCAGGTTGAAGGAAATGTTCTTTGTTTGGCAATCCAGAAAAGCGACAATGTGAATATCATTGGACGTTAGTATTTAACAGAAGAAACATTTCTTGATAGAGAATACATGATCATAAAAGTTTTACATTCAAAATTATCAATTATGTTGTCCTTTTGAAAACTATTTTGTCAATCTGAGCATTTTGTTCTTAGTTGTAACAATGTTATATGACAAGAACATGTATGACTTCCATCCATCAAGTTATTGCTGAAGCATTGATCCAAGCTTGAAACATTCAATATATTTATCTTCATGCAGAAAACTTCATGACGGGTTACCGTATAGTTTTTGATCGTGAGAACATGAATCTTGGTTGGAAGGAATCTAATTGTGAGTACATTTCACCTCTTCAGCATTAAGAACTTGACATATTTTATTTATCTTATCCATTGATTTTTGTTAAACAATGAGATATGGTTTTTTGACTTTTTCAGGTACTGATGAAGTGCTCTCCAGCACATTACCTTTTAATCCATCCCACTCTCCTCCTGCTTCCCCTGCTATGGCTGTGAATCCTGTCGCTACATCAAACCCGTCAAGTAATGCTGGGAGATTTTCACCTAGTAGCTCATTTAGGATGAAACCCACTTTTGCATATATGGTGGTCCTTTTTACACTTTTAGCCTTTTTTGGAACATTCTTCTAATATTCCATTGTGTATTGTTCTAATTAATAGGCTTTTCCATTTTAGTATACGAGAAGCATTATTGCTTCCATTTTTTTTGTCTTAGTTTTAATTTGATTAATTTGATCATGGGTTTGTAAATAATGTACCTAGCACAGTTGTAAACTACAGAAATTCCGGTTATCAGTTATCAAATCATACGTAGTTTTAATTTGATTAATTTGATCATGGGTTTGTAAATAATGTACCTAGCACAGTTGTAAACTACAGAAATTCCGGTTATCAGTTATCAAATCATACGTTATATAGCACAGTTGGCTTGCATCGCTTAATCTGTATTTTTGGGCCTTGAGCTATGTTGCACGGGTACGGGATATGGTACCGAGTACGGGTACGAGTACGTTTGCAGAAATATGATATTTTTACATATTTTACACGTGGTATGGGGTACAGGTACGGATACGGGTACGCACCCGATACGGGTACGGCTTTAATTTTTGGAGTACCCATGCTTCACTGGCCTTGAGCCTCTCGAGCAAAGCCTCATTCGGCTTTAGTAGCTAGTAATTAGGGAATGGCCTCTGCTGCCTGCACTCACGTTTTGACACGCACCACTTACTGTGTTCCGGAAATTAGTTTTTTTAATAAATTGGGTATTCACTGCGTGTAATTGAAGAGACCAATTCTTCTAACTGAGTAGGATCATATGGTAGACATAGTTTTTTCTCAAGAGTTTTAACGCTACTTTCTCAACTTAGATTCGAACTCGAAACTCGGGTCAAATTGGAAGAGACCTCTTTCATCTCATCCAAGTGTTTCTGAGTTTTTTGTTTTCACGATGTATTTTAGTGCTTTTTGAGGGAAAAAACCATTCCAAAAACTAGTTTTTAGAACACTTGGGTTTGTGTGTGTCAAATACCAAGGGTGCAGGTAGCAGGGAACTTAGGGAAGAGTGCTTTCGATTAATTTGTGATTACTCTGATTCAATTCTAATAAGGTTATAATTTAAGTGAATGAATTCTTCATCATGCTAGACAACTGCAGTCTTTTAGTAAGCTTTGTATGCTCCCTTTTCACTGATAATTTCTTATGACCCTTCTGCCACTTATGTGCTAGCTGAGTCGATGCATGGAAGAAAAAGTTGAAATCAAATAATAAGATAAAGAACCAAATCGAGTTTTTTTTTTTTCCTTCTATCCCAAATTGATTGGGTTTTCTGCGATGAACTGAAATGACTATCCGATGTAGAGACTTAACACGCCTGCAAGACTATCCACACCATGGACAGAGCGCTCGATACTCACGTGTTAGAATCCAGGCATCCGAATGGTCCTCTCAAAACCGGCTTGTGAGGGGGTGGTCTACCAAACTATATAAGCAAAAACCAGGCTCGTTAACCACCTGATGTGGGACTCGTAGCAGACGGGGATAGGGAGGCAGTGAGAGAAGATAAATCTGAGGTGGGGTGGCAGAGACCAAGTTGCAACCGAAGAGGGAGGAGGCCACACAACGGCCAAGGTGGAGGACTGACTTTGAGAGAAAACAGGGGTAGGGCTGATATTGGCAGTCTTCAAAGTGAAGAAGATGAGAGACAGGGGTAATATGGAGGGACGGCGGACGAAAAGGTGGTCACGTATATGGCGGCAGCAAGCCACTGATACAGCGGCAGCGGGGTTCACTCCCCCTTTTCTCTTTGATTTTTTTTTTCCCCTTTTATTTTGTTGTTACCCTTCTTGCTTTCTACTGCAACATTTTGGGGGTATGAGTGTTGATTGTTGGAGTTGTTTGGGGTGTGAGATTGGTGGCTTCCCTCTTGTTCATTTCTTTGATTGGTTTACCCTTATAGAAGCTAAGCTGGTGAGATTTTTCATGGAAAAGAGTTTTAAGTTCAAAATTTACCGTTGTTGTCTGATTTGGGGAAGAAAACCCTTACAGAAAACCCTAGGTCATCAATTTGGTGAAAGAGATTCTTTATCTTATTATTTGGTTTCAATATAGTCTCAACGTGTTTAGCTGTCAAATCATCACTTAAGGGTCACGTATGGAAATTAACAGCATCAAATATCCAACAATTTCTGTGGACATAAGAATTTACAACACAAAGGCACACATTTTGAATCTCCATCTAAATCACATAGTTATGACTAGTCGCACCCATTTAAGAACGCTTTATATATATCTTTCAAATTGTCTATCTAGAAAATCTTCACATTATGAACCCACGAGAAGCAAAAGAATACAGTACAGCGTTTTTGCTTTTGTCGTTTCTTTTTTCCTTTTTGGGACACTGATTAATTCTCTTTCCACTGAATAATTATGTTTCTAATTAGCTCCCTTTGAACAATAATCCACATTACCAGTAAGGCTCCAATAATTATGGTTTTGGAAAAGACCTGGTCCACCACCATAACTAACAAAGTTTTAAGGCTTCGAATGCAAGTTTTGGCAGCAAAAAACAACAACTAGGATGGCTCAACCGTAACAGCCTCAATTTCTTCCTTCATAATTGAGGTGTGGCTAACCTTGTTGGTAAGAACAAGGAAAGATATGCAATATGATATAATATGATTTATCAAATTGGTCGGGTCACAGAAAAAAGCTAACAGCAACATCTAACATTTCATTTCTCATGTTATAGGAATAGGACAGTGCCAGAAAGAAAAAGAAAAAGAAAAAGAAAAAGCGATTGTCTTTTGGTAATGAGAATGCTTTAACATTACTACATTGACAATCCTACTTAACAAATTGATTGTCTTAGGTTGGGCCACATCAAGTCACCAGTCAATAACTAATCTCTTTTTCACTCTATAAAAACCAATATTTCACATCTTTGATTTCCACAACAAGAAGCTAAAAATCATTGAATTAACAGTCTTAATTTGCATGCATGGCTGTCATGGCTGCATTCCTGAATTTAATTCTCATGTTTTCAGTAGTTTCAACAGGGAATTCACTTAGCTTCAACTACTATGAAAAGACTTGTCCTGCTGTAGAGTTCATTGTTGCCAAGACAGTGAGAGCTGCCAGTGCTGTGGACAAAACTGTTCCTGCAGCACTTCTGCGAATGCACTTCCATGACTGCTTCATTCGGGTAATGCTACAAAGAAACCAATCTTCTGTGAACTTTTCTTTCTTCTGATTACTTTACATTGTAGGCTTGTAGCATATTTGTTTCTTAATTTGTTTTCATTTTTTAAGGGATGTGATGCCTCTGTGTTGCTAAACTCAAAAGGAAGCAACAAAGCAGAAAAAGATGGACCACCAAATGTTTCTTTGCATGCATTCTATGTCATTGATAATGCAAAGAAAGCAGTAGAAGCCGCATGCCCTGGTGTTGTCTCTTGTGCTGATATCCTAGCTCTAGCAGCAAGGGATTCTGTGTTTCTGGTAAAAAAAAAAGCTAATTAGCTATAAATGTTTTCGAGTAAACCACCATTTTCGTCTATAAACTTGCACTCTCTCTCCTATTTCGTTCCTCAACTAAATGAAAATAATAAGTAGTCTCTAGTTTTTTATCACACTCGTCTTGTTAGTCCCTGTTGTTATATATCGATATCGACAAAACGTTAGTGACTAACGGTACAAATATGACAAACATTAAGGACTACTTATTATTTTTATATACTTAAAGAGAAGAAATAAGAGAGAGTGTAAGTTTTGTGACGAAATTTGCGGTTTACTCAAATGTTATCATTACAAGGATCCTATAGAACTGTTATCAAGTCCTTAAACTTTTTTGACTTATACAACTATGGTTTATGTGCATGCAATATTACAGTCTGGAGCTCCAGGTTGGGATGTTCCCAAAGGAAGAAAGGATGGAAGAATATCAAAGGCTAGTGAAACCACACAATTACCAGCACCAACCTTCAACATATCACAGCTACAAAAGAGCTTCTCTCAAAGAGGTCTCTCAATGGAAGACTTGGTAGCTTTGTCAGGTAAGAAATTTCCAATGCCAAAACTTCACCATTTCTTATTCCAATTAATGTATACCTGAGTAAGGTTTATAGTGATGTGTCTTTTCTTTTGACCCTTATGTAGGAGGACATACCTTAGGTTTCTCTCACTGCTCATCCTTCAGGAAAAGAATCCATAATTTTGATGCTAAAAATGATGTGGACCCTTCATTAAATCCATCATTTGCAGCAAAGCTAAAATCAATTTGTCCACTGAAAAAGCAGGCAAAGAATGCAGGCACCACCTTGGATGCTTCTTCAACTACATTTGATAATACATATTACAAGTTGATCCTCCAAGGGAAGGGCATCTTTTCTTCTGATCAAACTCTTCTTGATACCTCAAATACAAAAGCTCTTGTTTCTAAGTTTGCTACCTCTCAGGATGCTTTTTACAAGGCTTTTGTGAAGTCCATGATCAAAATGAGCAGCATCAATGGTGGCCATGAGGTTAGGAAGGACTGCAGGATGGTCAATTAGGAAGCTATTATTCTTGGTTTGATTCGAGTTGAACTATGATCTTCTGTTGAAAGAAAATAAGCTAAAAGGATGACAGAAGTGGATCATATTTCAAAATGGCTAGAAATTTAATCGTTTTACTTTATAATAGCAGATACATATGTTATTTCATAGTTCTTTTTATTTTATTTTTTTATCAGCTATATTATTTCATTGTAATGAAGCTCAAGCACATCTCGTGAAATTAATGTTTCATTATAAATAAATCTTTCATTTAGTGTGAAAGTAATGAAAAGTAACTAGTACGGTCAGCTTATTAGCTCCCAGCCACTTACTCTTGCCCTGCTTATTCAAGGCAAGATTTTCTTGACAAAGTAAGAACTCGATTATTTCATGAATTTATCCAACAAATTAACGTTATTTCAACAAATTTATCTAACAAATTTTTCTATAACGTTTAAATTTATCTTCTGATAACGCGTAAAAGCGTTATTTGAGTGAACATCATCTGATGCGCGCTGTAGAAAAGTGTATATTGAATATTATTTCAATTGTATTTAATTTACAACCACTAATACGCTTATATAGACTAAGTGTAACTTAATGGGTCTGACTAATGAGCCTTATAGAAAAACATTATTAATTACAAACTATATGCTATATTTACAACACTCCCCATCAAGCTCGTGAATGGATATCTATCATTCCTAGCTTGTAAGTAAGTTGGCTGAATCGTTCTGTTGGTAAGCCCTTTGTTAACACATCCGCTAGTTGGTTCCTAGAGGGAATGTAGGCTGTTGTTATCACACCACTATCTAACTTCTCTTTGATAAAGTGTCGGTCTATCTCAATATGTTTTTGTTGGAATCAAGTGGATTCAGAAAAAATGACCCCTAATTGTTTTGATGTTAACAAATAATTAATAGAACAATTTATCCTCTGATGTGTTTGTTAGTGTGCAGAAGTCACTGTTCATCCGAAGAAATTGTCTCAGAAGACAATGCTTATATGTGCATTTCACCCTCCGTTTCATTCGTCTGAGTCTGACAGTGATCGTCCGGAAAGTGCTAATGACGTCATCGTCTAATAGCCTCACTCCGAAATCATGCTCTGAAAAGGTCAACGTTCTGATGGTAGTCAACGCTCTGATAGACCATGCTTTGATGAGAAGATGCTCTAATTAGACTACACAGTACAAACCTTCGTCCGATACAATATGACCCATTTGTATAAAAGGCCAACAAATTCTGTACTGAAGAACTTGCCTCCGTTTCAACCTCACTTTGATAAACAGAGTATCTCAGTGACAAGCATGGTCCGGTTGGTAGACGCTCTGATTGAAAATTAGACTGAGTGTTCATTAAAGGCTACTTCACGTATTAAAGAGACTTCATTGATGAGTATTTTAATGTACGAGGAATCAAAGGCCAAAGGGAATGTCAACGGATATAATCATCAGAAAACTTGCTCTAGAAGTGTCTCATTTTCAAAAAGATCACAAGGGACGAGATCCTGCAACAGTTTGTTGTGACAGTGTACAAGAACAGAGCTGAAAAACACGTGACTTGCTAAAAGCCATAAATAGTGGATCTGAAGCTTTGTCCTTTGGTGAAAGAGTTGTTAGGTCACAACAGCATTATTCATAACCCTAGCTACATATACTTTACTTCATTCACTGAAGCAGGTTAACGCTTACAAACGAAGCAACAACAATTTGACTCATACTTGCGAGACAGTGAGCAACCAAGAAATCATTCCAAGTCTCTGAGATCACATTGAACAAGCACTTAAACGTTTTATTCTTTATGTTAGAAAGTTATTCTTTGTGCTTAAAGTTTTTCATTGTAAATCCTCTCCGCTGAGAGTTATTATTATAATTTCAAACTACTTTTGAACATTGTATTTAGCCCAGTAGTGGTTGTACTCCTTAGATGCTTGACTGCACTAAGTCGTTCTAAGAAGTCGTGAGTATAGCCAGTTTGGCAGTAGTATACTCTCAAGTGTAATCAGTTGATTATAGTGGAGAAATCCTTCAAGTGTGTAAAGGTACTAGACGTAGCTATTAGGTGATAATGAACTGGTATAAATCACTGTGTCATTCTCTTCTCTTCTCTTTACTTATTTACTTTGATATTTTGTTAAAGAGTTGTTTTGAAAAGGTTTTCAAAAATACACAAGCTTTGCAAAAAGATTCATAAAACCCAATTCAAACCCCTCCTTTCTTGTGTTTTTACCACGTTCAATTGGTACTAGAGCTCGGCCTCTTGGTTGAGCACTTAACAGTGTAAGAGGAAAATATCTTATTCTTTATCTATGGCAAGCAACGAAGCCGATGGTCATGTTAACCGTCATCCTTTGTTCACTGGAACAAACTATGACTACTAGAAAGATAAAGTCAAAACCTTCTTCGAGTCTCAACAACTCGAACTCTGGGATATGGTTCAAAAACAATATATTGAACTAGTTGATTCCAAGAATAAACCCATTCCTAGGGAAAAGTGGGAAGATGAGCATAAGAAAGTCTATCAACTGAATCAGAAAGCAAGATATTTTCTTATTTGTGCCATTTCTGAGAAAGAGTACGAGAAATGTGGGAAGAATGAAACTGCCAAAGAAATTTGGGACTCATTGGCCTTGGCCTATGAGGGTACTTCCCAGGTGCAAGAAACTAAGGCTAACATTCTTGTTAGACAATATGAACTCTTCAAGATGGAAAAGGGAGAAGATATTGAAACTATGTTTGAAAGATTTCAAACATTAGTTCATGGTCTAAAAGTTCTTAAGAAAAGCTACACCACTGTTGATCACGTGAAGAAAATCTTAAAAAGCCTGCCAAGGAAATGGAGACCTAAGGTCACGGCTATTCAAGAAGCCAAGGACCTGAATGCCTTGTGACTTGAAGATCTTCTGAGTTCCTTGAGAGCTCATGAGCTTGAGCTAAATGAAGAATAACCTCCTAAGAAATCAAAGTCTATAGCTTGGAAATCTACAAACAAAGCATCCTTCTCCAAAGCTCTTCAAGCTGAACTAGAAACAGACGAAGGATCGTCTGATGAGAGTGGTGGAGACACAGACGAACAAATTTCCTTAATTTCAAGGAAAATTCAACGTATGTGAAAAAACAAAAGAAGGTTCAGGAAGCAATTCCACAAGAAGGACTCAAGGGAAAGGAAAGACTCAAGGGAAAAAAAGGACCACAAGGACAAAAGTCAAGTTGTCTGCTACGAGTGTAAAAAGCCAGGACATTTCAAGTCTGAATGTCCACAACTCGAGAAAGAGAAACCAAGGAAATGTGGTTTCAAAGGCAAGAAGAAGGGTCTTATGGCAACATGGGATGACTCTGATTCATCATTGTCTGATGATGATGAGGAACAAGCCAACATGGCTCTGATGGCTACCATAAGATCAGACAGTGAAAAAGAAGATGAAGAGGTAGATTCTAACTCATCTTCTGATATTCAAAAAGCATTTGATGAACTCTTATATGAGTCTTCTAAGCTCAACATTGAGTATAAAGCTTTGAAAAAGAAGTTCTCAAAACTTTCAAAAGAATTTCTAATACTCAATGAAAAGAATGAGAAGCACAAAGCTGAAAATCACCGTTTGGTGAATGATAGCTTTAAGATTGAAGAAAAGACTGAATGTAACTCTTTAAAATATGAAGAGGGATTTCAAAGATTTCTTGCTGAGTGTGTGACACGAAGCAAACAAGCATCTATGATTTGGAGAGTATGCCAAAATGGTAAAATGGGTCTTGGTTACAAACCAGAGGAACCCACCTTTCAAAACACAAATTTGAAATCCAAAAATACCAATAATCATTGTGACTGTCTGCTTTGTACTTTCTGCAATAAGAAAAGACACATAAGAAGTACTTGTTATGAATTGAAAATTAAGAAGGACAAGTTTCCTTCTAGAGCTAACAAACGAGGACCCAAAAAGATTTGTGTATCTAAGGATAAGATTGTATATGTTGCAGATTTGCTTAGCAACAGAGTTGAAACACCAGTCCTAGTACTTGGACAGTGGGACGTCATATGACGGGAGAAAAGCATATATTCCAAGAGCTTCATCTTAAAGATAGCGGAACAGTAGGTTTCGGAGGAAACCAAAAAGGTAAAATCATTGGCAGTGGAAGAGTTGGTGAGAAATTTCTACCTTCTATTGATAATGTTTTACTAGTTGATGGCCTTAAGCATAATCTAAGTCAATTATGCGATAGTGGTTATGATGTTGGCTTCAGTGATAGTGCCTGTATAGTCAAGAGCAAGAAAGATGGCTCCATTTTCTTTAAAGCAAAGAGAAAGAACAAAATTTATAAAATAAAACATTCTGAGTTGGCAAATCAAAATGTCAAGTGCTTTTTGTCACTTGATGAAGAACAATGGACTTAGCACAAAAGATTGGGTCATGCCAGTTTGAGGTTAATCTCAAAGCTCAACAAGAATGAACTTGTTAGAGGCTTACCAAATCTTAGGTATCAATCTGATACTCTTTGTGAAGCATGCCAAAAAGGGAAACAAACAAAATCTTCATTTGAATCTAAAAACATTGTTTCCACCTCAAGGCCACTTGAGCTTTTACATTTAGATTTATTTGGTCCAACCAGAACTGCATCTTTGTCTGAAAAGAAATATGGTCTTGTAATTGTTGATGACTAAACTAGATGGATATAGGTAAAATTTCTTGCTCACAAGGATGAGTCATTTACAATATTTTCTGTTTTCTGCAAACAAGTGCAAAATGAAAAAAGTTTTTGTATTACAACAATTAGAAGTGATCATGATGGAGAATTTGAAAATGAACTATTTCAAAATTTTGTGCAGAGCATGGCATCTCTCACAATTTTTCATCTCCTAGAACACCACAACAAAATGGTGTTGTAAAAAGGAAAAATAGATCTCTTCAAGAGATTGCCAGAACCATGATTCATGAAACTAATGTTGCAAAACACTTTTGGACAGAGGCAGTAAACACTGCTTGTTATATTCAAAATAGAATTTATATAAGACCTATTTTGAATAAGACTCCATATGAATTGTGGAAAGGAAGAAAACCCAACATTTCATATTTTCACCAATTTGGGTGTGACTGCTTTGTTCTCAATACGAAGGACAATCTTGGAAATTTTGATTCAAAAGCACAAAAAGATATCTTTTTGAGATATTCTGAACGCTTTAAAAACTTACAGAGTATACAATAAAGAAACATTAATCGTTGATGAATCAATGCATGTGAGATTTGATGATAAAAAGCCTGACAATGAAACGTCAGAGCTAGATGAAATCTTTGCTGATATGCAGATAAGCAAAGGAATAGATGATGATGTCACATGTGCTGACTCTGATTCTGTGTCCGGTGACAAGACTCACGCAGAAACCATAAGAGATTGGAAGTTTAAAACTCATCACCCAAAGGACCAGATCATTGGTGAACCAAGTGATAGAGTTAGAACAAGATCATCTCTCAAGGAACACTCTGACTTTGCTTTGCTGTCAGAAATAGAACCTAAGACGATTGATGAAGCACTAACAGATGATGGATGGATACTTGCTATGCAAGAAGAGCTTAATCAATTCCAGATGAATGATGTTTGGAAGCTTGTGCCTCCACCAGAGGATAAGCAAGCCAAGTGGGTTTTCAGAAACAAACTTGATGAAGATGACAAAGTGGTAAGAAATAAAGCAAGACTAGTTGCTCAAGGGTATTCGTAAGAGGAAGGTATAGATTACACTGAAACCTTTGATCCTGTAGCTAGACTTGAAGCAATTAGAATTTTATTATCATTTGCTACACATCACGACATTACTTTATATCAGATGGATGTAAAGAGTGCATTGTTAAATGGTTTTTTAAGTGAGGAAGTGTTTGTAAAACAACCACCTGGATTTGAAGATATTGCTTATCCATAGCATGTCTTCAAACTTAAAAAGGCTCTCTATGATCTTAAACAAGCCCCAAGAGCTTGGTATGATAGATTGAGTTCATTTTTAATGTCAAATGGTTTTGAAAGAGAACATGTGGACACTACACTCTTTAGAAAATCATCTAAAAAATATTTTATAGTAGTTCAAATATATGTTGATGATATTATCTTTGGTGCTACTGATGAATTTGTGAGGAATTCTCTAAGCTTATGCAGAATGAGTTTGAAATGAGTATGATGGGAGAATTGAAATTCTTCCTTGGTATTTAAATCAAGAAATGTTAAGATGGGGCCTATATCCATCAAACTAAATATGTGAAAGAACTTTTAAAAAAGTTCAAGCTTGAGGAAACCAAACCAATGAGACACACCAATGCATCCAACATGTGCTCTAAGCAAAGATGAATCTAGTAAAAAGGTAGACTAAAAGGTATATAGAGGAATGATTGGTTCACTCCTTTATCTTACTGCCTCAAGGCCAGATATTATGTTTAGTGTATGCTTATGTGCAAGATTCCAATCTGATCCTAGAGAATCTCACTTAACTGCTGTTAAGAGAATCTTTAGGTATCTCAAAGGAACTACTAATCTTGGTTTACTTTATAAGAATTCATAAAATTACAAGTTAGTAGGTTTCTGTGATGCTGACTTTGTTGGAGATAGAATTGAAAGAAAGAGCACAAGTGGTGGCGGCCAATTTCTTGGAGCAAATCTTATCTCGTGGTCCAGCCAAAGGCAAAACACAATTGCACTATCCACAGCAAAAGCTAAATACATACAGCAAGATGTAGCTCACAACTTCTATGGATGAGGTATCAGCTTGAGGACTATCAGATTAAAGAGAGTAACATTCCTATATACTGTGATAATACCTCTGCAATATGTTTGACTAAGAATCCTATTTTGTAATCTCGTGCTAAACATATTGAAATTAAACATCACTTCATTAGAGACTATGTTCAGAAAAGGATACTTGAAATTAAATTTATTGAAACTGACCATCAATGGGCAGATATCTTTACAAAACCCCTTGCTGAAGATAGATTCAACTTTATAAGAAAGAACTTGAATTTTCATCTTATAAATGAATAAGTGTTTAATTTGAATATATTTGTCTCTGATTTGTGTGCCTCTGAAATGCCTGTGTCTGATTGCATATGTGCCTCTGTTTTTATATGATCGTCTGTTATTGATAAGTGCATCAGTTTTGGTATTGCGTATGTTTTTCACAAGTGCCTCTGTTTTTTGTGTGTTCGTCTGTTCTTCATATATGCATCTGTTTTCAAGTTGCCTCTATTTATATTATATTTACTATATTATATTCATTATTTATATCATCTATTGTTATTAATTGTTCATATTCATGTGGTTCTGTTGCATTCATTACTAGTTCCCTTTGGGAATCTTTGTTTATACGTGTCTTTCTAAGACTAGTTGATGCGTTAGTGGATGAGATTTACTCTCGCTTAGTCAAGATTGTTTTTACTACCCGAGGATAGTTTTACTACGCCCCTTTAAAGCTGTGCTTGACACCTTTCAGTTCTAAAACGACAGATTTAACTCTTCTATATTTTAATTTTTGAAAATTGATGAAGGCGGGTTACCTTCTCAAACATGTTTTAACCCATTCACTCACTTCACTCACCCACCACTCACACTATCCCTCTCTGAGAAGTCTCAATTCTTGAACCCTAAACCCATTTCGCTTCCTGCTCTCTGATACTACCTTCTCTCTGCAATCTTCAATGGCTGCTCTATAACAAGTTTTTGGTCCTGATCATCGAGCAACATCAAGTGAAGGTGATGTGTGAATCACAAGTGGACTTTAAAGATCTGGTTGACAATGAGTACGATTTTAGAACTGCCTTCGTTGATATAGGCATTATAGATTTCTTCTATATGGAAAACCAATCCATTTATACCGAGCTAGTTAAGGAATTCTTAAGGTTTGCTAAGCCTCAGAACAACACTCTCTACAGCTATATGCAAGGAATACACATAGTGATTACACATGATTTAATTTTTGATGTCATAAAGTGTCCAAACTCTAAAAGAACAATCACGAGTAACTGGGAAAACGAGTATGGTGGAATGGACACCATCAACTCGACCATCTATGAGAATCCTGAATCTGCAAAAGCTGTGGACATGAAGAATAAGTTCCGGGAGCTCTTCAAAATTATCAAGAACTGTATCATGCCTAAGTCTGGGTCGGTGGATTCTGTAAGCACAGACCACAAGTTTGTCATGTGGCATTACGAATTCACTTCAAGATCAACCTGCCAAGCATCATCTTCAACCACTTGTGCAGAATATTGCATTCTCCAGAAAAGGGAAGAATCTGAACATACCTTATGGAAAGGTGATCTCTGCGATTTTGGCTAACCTAGGATTGATCAAGCATCTTCAAGGCTTGAACATTGAAGAAGCCGGTGTTGCACTCCAAACCTGTAGTGCATCGATAATCAACAGTTACAATTTGAAGAAGATGAAGGTTTTATCTTCTGAAGTTATTGCTAATATCCAGAAAGAGGAAGAAGCTGAGAGCAGACCTGTCAGGAAGGGTAAAAGGAAACTTGTTGAAGTTGCCCCTTCTGAGCCTACTAGAAGGATAACAAGGAGTACGGAAATTCATATTGCCTCTGAGCCTACTCACCTTGTCCATTCAGCAAGACCCGACTGCATGTCTTCATTGCTGCCTGAAGAGGATGAAGACAAGAAAGAAGTAATAACAGAGTTCTAGAAAAAGACGTGTGAAGAAGCTGCTCAGTTTCATGTTGAGTTGAGAGCCAAAAGGCTTCAGGAACAAGCCTCTGCTGCTGCTACTGCTCCCTCTGCTGTTGCCTCCGGCACTGCTGCAACTTCTACTAAGAGGAAGAGGATTCACAAGCTGAGTGAATAGCCTCCAAAAAAAACTAAGGTATTGGATGATGCTGTCAAACTTTATGATTCTGTTTATGGTACTGGAACTGCTGCAACTCAATCCTCTCAATCATCACCTGCTAATCCTATTCCTCCTCCCCAAACCTCTATACTAACTTCATCTAGCCTACCTCTACTACTCTCTGATTCGTCTTTATCTGATGATGATGAATAAGATCACTTCCCTTTAAGACAGGGACAGAGACCTACACCCAAAGTCTCAATTCCTTACATTGAGCCTCTCTATGTTGCTCTCCCAGCAACCAAAACTTCTAAACCTAAACCACCACCACAACCACAAACTACACCAATTCCTTCACCACAACCAAACCTGCCACTCCACCTAGACCTCAATCACCACCATTGGTTCAACCTGACCTAAACCTTCACCAACCCACACTGAACCTGAACACACAATAGAACTAATTATAGATAATGACATTGTCATTGCAGCTACAATTTCCTCTGAAGTTGTTCAAAACCTTGAATAAGATGATGACCTAACCATCATTGAACCACCAATCTAGTCACCTCCTGCTACAGCGACTCTGGTTACTCAAATTGGAACTGAACCTCCACCTAACCATCATGAAGCAACCATTCTGCCTCAGCCAAACCCTAGACTGTTTGCTATTTATGAGGAATTTGTGCCTCAAGTTCATAATGATCTTGAGATAGAGAGAGTCATTGAAGTGGATCGAATGAATGATGTTGGCACTTGGCATACCCATTAAAATTTATGTGCAAACTGGTACTTCGTGACTCATTGGTTTGAGAGCCACAAAGAGGAACATCTCAAGCACAATATAAGACTTTTGTCTGCTCCTGCTTGGAAGCAACCTCAAAGGGAAGAAGCTCTTGCAGCCTGGGAAACCACTCCTGCATCTGCTCCTGATCCAGTAACTCCACCTCCTGGATGAACTGCCATGGCTACTCAGCCCTCTGCCTCTGCATCTGCTTCTACTAGTCACTCTGAGAGTGTAGTTGTTCCCAAAGATGTCTTGGATCAACTAGTTGAAGATAACAGAAACTTCAAGCATTTCATGGAAGCCTCGAATAAGAAACATGATCTTGTTGTTGAAATGCTGCAATCTATTCTGGATCAGCTGAAGAAACCCTAGATAGCTTTAGGCCTTTTCACCTTTTGTTTTTAGCCTTGTACTTGTTTTTCTTTTTGGTTAATTTTTTTTTTGTTTTTGTAAAATGGTAATTTTACCTGATTAATGAAATCATTATCTTTTTGGTACTTGTGTTGTTTTAACTTTATCTTTCGAATACTCTGTTTTGACTATGATGTTCTTTATGTATTCTTAACCTTTTTGTCTGAAGACAAAAGAGGGAGAAGAAAATAGAGAAGTATAGAGTAATTGATTAACCTAATGTATCAACCAAGTGTCATCATGCATTGCATTTTCCATTATTTACTCTGATACATAATCTTGGAATGTATGCTCTGATGTTGTATTAATAAATATATGCTCTAATACATCACTCTGAAAGTGAATGCTCTAATAATTTATTTGAAATGCTCTGATGTGATACATTCATCAGATATAACATTACACTTAGAAAATATTTATATGTGCTTAATTCAGGGGGTGCCTCTGAAATTCTTTTAAGTAAATATTTTTTAAATGGAAAATTGTTCATCAATCTATGTATTTGTCATCATCAAAAAGGGGGAGATTGTTGGAATCAAGTGGATTCAGAAACAATGACCCTTAATTATTTTAATGATAACAAATAATTAATAGAACAATTTATCCTCTGATGTGTTTGTTAGTGTGTAGAAGTCACTGTTCATCAAAAGGAATTGTCTCAGAAGACAATGCCTATATGTGCATTTCACCCTCTGTTTCATTCGTCTGACTCTGGTAGTGATCGTCCGGAAAATGCTAATGACGTCATCGTCTAATAGCCTCACTCCGAAATCATGCTCTGAAAAGGTCAACGCTCTGATGGTAGTCAACGCTCTGAGAGACTATGCTCTGATGAGAAGATGCTCTGATTAGATTATACAGTAGAAACCTTCATCCGATACAATAAGACCCATTTGTATGCAAGGCCAACAAATTTTGTACTGAAGAACTTGCCTCCGTTTCAACCTCACTCTGATAAACAAAGTATCTTAGTGATAAGCATCGTCCGGTTGGTAGACGCTCTGATTGGAAATCAGACTGAGTGTTCATTAAAGGCTACTTCACATATTAAAGAGATTTCATTCATGAGTATTTTAATGTACGAGGAATCAAAGGCCAAAGGAAATTTCAATGGATATAATCATCAGAAAACTTGCTCTATAAGTGTCTCATTTTCAAAATGATCACAAGGGATAAGATCCTACAACAGTCTACTGTGACAGTGTACAGGAACAGAGCTGAAAGCGACGTGACTTGCTAAAAGCCACAAATAGTGGATTTGAAGTTTTGTCCTTTGGTGAAAGAGTTGTTAGGTCACAACGGCACTATTCACAACCCTAGCTATATATACCTTACTTCATTCACTGAAGCAGGTTAACGATTACAAACGAAGCAACAACAATTTGACTCATACTTGCGAGACAGTGAGTAACCAAGAAATCATTCCAAGTCTTTGAGATCACATTGAACAAGCACTTAAACATTTTATTTTTTCTGTTAGAAAGCTATTCTTTGTGCTTAAAGTTTTTCATTGTAAATCCTCTCTACTGAGAGTTATTGTTATTGTTTGAAACTACTTTTGAACATTGTATTTAGCCCAGTATTGACTGTATTTCTTAGAGGCTTGACTGCACTAAGTCGTTCTAAGAAGTTGTGAGTATAACCAGTTTGACAGTAGTATACTCTCAAGTGTAATCAGTTGATTATAGTGGAGAAATCCTTCAAGTGTGTAAAGGGACTAGACATAGCTATTAGATGATAGTGAACTAGTTTAAATCACTGTGTCACTCTCTTCTCTTCTCTTTACTTATTTACTTTGATATTTTGTTAAAGGGTTGTTTTGAAAATGTTTTCAAAAATACACAAGCTTTGCAAAAAAAATTCATAAAACCCAATTCAAACCCCCCTTTGTTGTGTTTTTGCCACGTTCAGTTTTGTCCAGTCTGAACAGGATTATGAGTAATGCTGATAGCTGATTTGTTGTCACAAAACAACTTAATAGGACCCTCATACTTTATCTTCAAGTCATTAAGATCATCTTCATCCATAGTAGCTCACAAATTCCTTGTGCCATAGCTCTAAACTCTGCCTCAGCACTTGATCGAGCAACTACATTTTGCTTCTTACTTCTCCAAGTAACAAGGTTCCCACATAGGAATGTGCAATAACTTGAAGTGGACTTTCTATCACTCACTGAACCTATATAGTCTGCATACGTATAAGCCTCCTAAGTCAATCTTCCACCTCTTTTGAACAAGAGGCCTCTCCCTGGAATGGACTTGAGATATTTCATAATACGATCCACAACTTGTAAGTGTCTCACCCTCGGATCATGCATAAATTGGCTAACCACACTGACTGCATATGCTAAGTCTGGTCTAGTGTGTGCCAAGTAAATCAACTTCCCTACTAGTCTTTGATATTTGACCTTGTCAACTTTAGCACTCTCTTCTTCAATACTTATTTTGTGATTTTGCTCAATAGGAACACCTGCAGGTTTACATTCAAGTTTGTCTATTTCTTGTAAAAGATCAAGCACATACTTCATTTGAGAAACAAAAATGCCTTGCTTAGAGTTGGCCACTTCAATTCCCAAGAAGTATTTGAGTTTTCCAAGGTCCTTCATCTCAAATTCAGCAGATAGTTTCTCTTTGAGTAATTATCTCGCAACTGGATCAGCTCCTGTAACAATAATATCATCAACATAAACAAGAAGTACTGTCAACTTTCCTCCCTGTGAATGTTTGAAGAAGAGTGTGTGATCGCCTTGGCTTTGCTTGTAGCCTAGGCACACCATAGCCTTCGTGAATCTTCCAACCCAAGCTCGGGGAGACTGTTTTAGCCCATACAAAGCTTTTTTCAGTCTGCACACCTTGTTTGCTGCACTAGTGGGTCCAAATCTCGGGGGAATATTCATATACACTTCCTCTTCTAAGTTTCCATGAAATAATGAATAATGCATTTTTGACATCAAATTGTTGTAGGTCCCACCCAGAGTGGGCGGCAAAAGAGAGTAAAATTCGAACAGTGTTCATCTTTGCCACAGAAGCAAATGTCTCCTCATAATCGATGCCATAAATCTGAGTATATCTATTTGCCACTAGTCTTGCCTTGTATTGATCAAGAGTGATATCTGATTTGTATTTGACTGTATAAATCCACCTGCAACTAACTGGCTTATTGCACCTTGGCCGCTTAACAATCTCCCAAGTTCTATTCCTCTCAAGTGCTTTCATTTCCTCATCCATAGCTTTGTAGTGCCTCCTGCACCGATGCTGAGATTCTCACAAAGTCAACAGCTCCAATAAAACTTTGATGCTATAGGGAAAAATGTTTAGAGGAAACAAATTGAGAAATAGGGTACTTGGCACATGACATTTTCCTTTTTCTCAAGGCAATAGGTAAGTCATCTGGATTAGGGTCAAGAGCATTAGAAATATGAGAATCAAAAGTGGAAGGATTATTTTTAGTACTTACCTCCGGTTCGAACGGTTGAGGTTGTTGCTGTAACAGGTCGGGTTTTCCTCTCCTCTGATAAGTCAATATTGGCTCATTAGCCTTATTCTTCATTGGTGCTAAAGGCGTTGATTCCTGCAAAACAGAAGTCAAAGGAGGAACAGGGAAAGAACCAGAACCAGGTGACTCAGAATTGGGAGGCTCAGAACCAGGTGACTCAGAATCGGGTGGCTCAGAATTAGGTGGCTCAGGGACAGAACCAGAAATAGGTGACTTAGGAACAGGTGACATAGGAAGGCAGGGACCAAGGAAAAGAAACTCATACTCAGATTCCAAATTACTACTCTCCCCCTGAAGCCGAGGACGAGGGTAAAAAGATACGTTTTCATGGAGTGTGACATCCATAGAGACAATGTACTTATGATTAGAAGGATGATAACATTTGTACCCCCTTTTGTTAGGAGTATAACCCACAAAGATACATCTGACTGCATGAGAGTCCAACTTAGTCCTTTCTACAACCCCATTTTGTTGTGGGGTGTCGACACATGTAAATTCATGGATGATGCCCTGTTTACTAATAAAGCTTGAAAGGCTTTGATTGTCATATTCTTTCCCATTGTCGGAACGTAATCTTTTAATGCCTTTCCCAAATTGTGTTTGTACCATATTGTAAAATTGGATGAAAATTGAGGTACTTCTGTTTTATCCTTCATCAAGAAAAGTCAAGTTACTTAAGTACAGTCATCAATAAAGGAAATAAACCATCTCGCACTAGAAATATTATAAATAGAGTCAGGTCCCCAAACATCAGAATGAATAAGATAAAATGGTTCAACACTTTTAGTAAGACTAGAAGGAAAAGTAGCACGATGGTGCTTAGAATACTGCCAGATGTCACACTTAAAAGACTCAACATATTGTTTTAAAAACAAAGATGGAAACATAGACCTCATCAAAGAAAAAAGAGGATGACCAAGATGCTTGTATTGAAGCCAGATTTGTGAGACAGGAGAGTGAGACTCTGACTGAGATTGGAATGCGAAAGACAACACCTTCTTGACCAACTCATTCATCAGACAAATATAACAACCCTCCCTATTCCTTAGCAACTTCAATCGTCTTCCCCGTTATAAGATCCTAAAAAGCACAATGAGAATGAAAAAATACCATTGCACAGTTATGGTCCTGGGTAAGCTTACGAATAGAGATAAGGTTATTCGAAAGACTGGGAACGTGAAGCACATTTTTCAATTTAAAAGATTAAAGTTCAATGTCCCCACAACCTTCAACATGAGTATGAGAACCATCTGCAACAGTAATATACGAAATGTTGGAAGAGGGAGTATAAGTCCAAAACAGTTCGGAATGAAAGGTCATGTGATGAGTGGCACAGAAGTCAAGAAACCATGCACTCTAAGTGATAGTATCATCAACATGAAGAGAATTCAAGGCTGAAACAACCATAGATCTATTGTCTGACATATTGATTGATGTCCTGCGTGCGACTGTGTCTTGCTCAAGAGAACAAAAATAGTCTACAGATGGCAATAAAAAAGGCCCCTAAACACAACTGAAAAATGGAACTCAGCAGTTGGAAGTGTCCAAACAAATCAAGAGGTTCTAACAAACGCAAGAAAACTAAGGAATGCCCTCAAAAGTGGGACCCACATGCTGAAAATGGTCCCAAATGAGCAGAGGTAGAGCAGTTGCAATGAAGCTAGAAACGGTAACTAGATCAGATGCAGGAGCACAAAACTGGTACCTTCAAAGTGACCCACGAACCACAATGCTCAAAACAAAAAAAAGGACCCCTGAAATGGGAAGAGGAGGTGCCGATCTACCTCCGCCTGAAAGATGAAACCGAAAAAATGTCAGCAGGGCGGTGCAATGGCTGTCATGCGCCTGTGGACTGTTTGGAGAAGAACCGCACGTGGCGGCACATTGGTGATCCTCCGGGGAAGATCTTCCGATAATGGGCCGATTTTAGGGTGCCGGTTCTGACAGTGCTATCGCTGGAGTGACCGGAGAAGTGGAGGGTGGTTTTTTGGGCAGGCAGTGGCTATTTACCAAAAAAAAAGGTTGTTTCTGGTGCAGGAAATATAGATGCACACCCAAAAAACAGGTACTACAACGAAAAACAACAAAAATAACCAAGAACAAGCCATAATGAAGGCGACAAGAGAAAACTGTGATGAAGACGGCTAGACTTTATGCGGAAGCGAGACCCCTAAGACCGAGAGCTCGTGATGCCTTGTAGAAAAGTGTATATTGAATATTACTTCAATTGTATTTCATTTACAACCACTAATATGCTTATATAGACTAAGCGGAACATAATGAGCCCGACTAATAGGCCTTATACAAAAACACTATTAATTACAAACTATATGCTATATTTACAACACGCGCATCAACCAAGATAACGCTTGCGAAGTGTTATAAGAAGTGATCCAAAATCCCGCGTGAATCCCCTTAATGACACTTTCGACAACACTTTCTTATGGAAACATTATCAGAATGAATCATCCAGATAATGTTTTATTTATTAAGCATTATCCGGATGAATTATACAATAACCCTTTCTTAAGAAAGCGTGATCAAAACATGTATTTTTTATTTTTTCTGCATGCACGCATTTACTTAGAGTACATGAAAAGGCGACGAAGATGATTCATATTTCTCAGAGTATATCTAGTTAAGATTCGGCGTACTTATTGCCCTATGAACACCTTCCTTCACTACCACTGAACGTCTTCCTCCACTACTAGTTTCTCATATCCTCCGCTGTTTGCTTACTTCTTCATGAAAGGAACCACAAGAGAGCCAAAAAGTACACCATTCATATTTCCTTCGTGACAAACCTTTCATTATCGTTATCAACAATCATCTACCAATTCCAATGGTGATACCTCACCCCATTGCAGCTATTATGATCATTAACCTAGAAGAGTTGAAGAAGGAAGGAATCGACGTCAGAGAGGAGATTGAGTACCAAGGATGGACTGAGTTCTTCAACATGTACAAGCTATCCATTTTGTTGAGATCAGGGAGTTTTGGTCGACTTCCAACATCAATGTTGATGGCTCTGTTGCAGGCCTGGTAAACCAAGCATCAACCAATGTAACACAAGCTCTTGTTGCTAGGACAACTCGTGTTCCAAACACTAGTTTAGAGAGATTCGAAAGCATGGATTAGGTGGAAAAGGGAGGGTTCCAAATGGCAAACGTGTAAGAAATTCTATTTGGGCACAATGCAAGAAAAGTGAAGAACGACATCACCCTATTAACCAGCAAGACTAAGTTCTTGCTAGAGTGCTGCCAATATTTCATTCTTTCCAGAACAAAAGCTAAAATCAGAGGTTTGAATGAGCTTTCAAAAAATGAAATGACAATCATCTCACTCACACCCCAATCAACCTTTCATACCTCTTCATGGAATACCTGAAACATTGTTTTCGAAGGAATGATAGGAGCATATCATATGGGATGCTCTTTTTCAATTTTCAGGCATAATGCTGTCTGCTTCTGAGACCCATATGAGAACCCTAAAGCTCTCATACCCGCCTACTTCAGAAAAAGATGTGTTGAAGACAATGGGAGTGCAAAGCCTCCGAGGGAGTATCTTATCCCTTCCTCACCACTGTCTCCAACTCAATATGCTCCGATGGTGATTGAGGAAAACATAAAAATAGAGTATAGCCTCAGTTATCCTAGTGATAAACTACCTTATTAGGCCAAGGAACACTTGGAATACCTGGCCAAGAAAAAAAGAGTGACTCGTGGTGAGTCATCTACTTAGGGTTCTGGATACAAAAGTGTACCTTCCTCATCTGCTTCATCAAAAAAAAATTATTTAAATGTTTTTGTTCAGGGATACATGAGTACTTGTATCCTACTATATGTTAATGAATTACTAATATACTCCCTCCGTAATGAAATATAAGCAAAAAAGTAAATGTATTTGGTCGAAAATTTGGACCAAATGCATGTACTTTTTTGCTTATATTTCATTCCGGAAGGAGTATATCTTCAATGCTGAATTAGTATATTGTCTATATACATTTTCTATTATTCTATATACGTTGTCTATGAATTGCGGTTAACAATTTTCAAGTAATGAAGAGTTAACAAGTTGTGGAATAGAGGCACTCAACATGAAAGTTGTTTCACATAATTGGAAGAAATAGGTAAAATAAGATGTCAAATAGCTCAATATGGATGATAAAATAACAATACTTCAATTACATTCCAAGGGACTACCTTATTTATCATGTCCAATTAAAGAAACAACCTCAACAAGCAAACCATAAAGAGACGCCTTAAATTTGCTCTACAAATTTGACCACAGTCTCCAATTAAATAATGGAACCATATTACATGAAAATTAACAAAGCACAAAGAAAAAAACAAAGAGGGTAATGAACCATTTACCTTACACGTACGACGAAGACTACAATGACATTAGGGTTGAAATAAAAAAGTATAGTGAGACAAAGAACAATAGAGAAAAGAGGAGAGACTTATTGTGCGAATGACGACGACGGCTGGTGCAACAACCATGGCAAAGGCTTACCGTGCGATGTTGACAGTGGTAATGACACAGTGTGTTAGCTAGAGGCAAAGTATGGAGGGAAAGGAACATGTTCAATTCTCTTTTATATTATCATAAATCTTCAGATGACGTTTAATATAGAAAACGTTATCTTAAAACTCTTTATTTTTGTTTTATTTTCAATTTAAGAATGTGAAGCATTGAGATAACGTTTCCTTGGGAAAATGTTATCTAAAGATTTGGTTCAGTTGGCGTCTCCCCAAGTAAACCTTATCTGAAGTTTCAACTAATCCCTGTGCTTTTTTAGATGACGTTTCCTACTGTAAACGTCATGTGAACACCGTTATCCAAACGCGATTTTGGTGTAGTGTTTCTTTTAGTTCTCTTAACTGACGATTGGTAAAGACGATGGGGATATATTTAACCGGTTTCTATGTCAGTGCTTGATTCTGATTCTCGAGTAGGTTAAAAGTTGGATTATACGATCCAGATGTGTGTCTCTCCTCTCACGTTTGATTAATCACAGTGAGGGTGAGTACCTGCAAAGACACTCCAATGTTTAAGTGAATATGTATCTTATCTTTTAGCTAGAGAATAGGAATAATAATATACTTTTGCATAAAGATGCAAGTATCATGTTCCACATTTCAATGTCATAACTCGGGATTATGCCACTTACACGTTCCAGGCGGTAACCCGTCTATCTCTGATATTGTTTATGGTTTCCCTGGGTCCTCCATTGCAGGTCTTACTCATGAGATGGGTAAGATCTCTGCCAGTAGAGTTCGCGTATTGAACTTCTCTTTCTTGTACTTGAGAGTTTCCTATGATGATGACCTTTTCTACTATGATATGGGCCTAGTTGGGTAGCTCATGATGTGGTCTGACATCTCATCCACCTGTCAGATTGCTCTTTTCTCCTGAGCTATGAAACATGCCTGAATCAAGTTTCTAGGCCATAAACTATGAAAAAACATATAAAATTTGAACATTTGGTAAAAACTAGGAGATGTAACTTTGGTACTTCATCTTTAAGATGAGAAAACGTCATTGCATTTGCTTATTTGTTTTTAATGCTTGTTTTTATGGATAGGAGTCTTTTTGTCCATTTAAAAATCATATAATTTTTCTCTTCTTTATTTATTTCTTATTCTCTTATGTGAAATAAAACAATCATCGAAATATCTTTTCTTTCTTATTCTTTTTTTTTTCCTCAATTCTTTCTTTTTTCACTTTTTCCCCTAACCAAACGCAGCACACATGTATCATGGATTTAGATTTGGTACAGTCGCTTCTGTCTCTCTCTCTGCTCTTACATATTATCTTTATTTTTTGAGACAACTAGTGTATTTACCAGTACTCGCACATGTTATCTGTATGAGTTATAAAAGTATCCAACGTGCAAGATTAAATCTGAAGTTTTTTTCAAAAAAAAAATTTATTAGCAAATTTAAATTTTTCAAAAAAATATTATAGAAAACTCATTATGAAGTAGAGAATATATGTAGGGATGGCAATTAGACCCAGGCCCACTGGGTACCCGCAAAAAAACCCGCAATGGGTAGGGTAATTACCCGCATTATAGGCCTGGGCCTGGGTAATTACCCGCAATTTTGAGTGAGTATGGGTGCGGGTACGGACACTCTAGTGCCCAGCCCGCCACGCGCGCGCGCGCACACACACACACACACACACACACACACACACACACATATATATATATATATATATATATATATATATATATATTTATAGTCATATTAAGTAATTAATATATTACCTAGGGCTGCTTCCAATTCCAAAACCAAACCAATATTTCTAAACCTAGAACTAAAAATTTACTAAAATCTAACCCTCACTGCGCTGTTGCTTCTTTGTTCCTTCCCCATCGACCCTCACTGCGCCGTTGCTTCTTCTGCTCTGCACTGCGTGCCGCCGCTTCTTCTGATCGCGCTGCTTCTTCTGTTCTTACACATTGGTCGCGAGTTCCTCTGACGAGTTTCTTCTGATCGCGCTTCTTCTGCTTCTTTGATTATCACTCTCTTTTTCTCACTTTCAGGTATATCCATGTTCTGCAAGCCTACATTTGTGAATCTCAGGATCTGTTTGGCTTTTTATGGAAGTGTTTTTTTTGTCCTTTTTTTTGTGAATCTCATGACCTGTGGATGCTTGAAATTTCAAGTCTAATAATATTATCTTCATTTTAAGGATACTTCAGCGGACATAAAACCTTCAACAACAGAACCACAAAATTCTTGTTGCAATTTTTGTAGTAATATTTTTCTGGATGGTATATATATTGTCTTCTATTATTGGGGTTTTTAATCAATTGACTATTGCTAATTGAATTTGAATTTTTTATTTTGATCTGTATTGAACAACCCAAAGAAGCAATAGTAAGAAGCATAGACTAAATGTAGGATGGTCCAATATTTGGCTAAATACTATGATTTGTAATATTTTAGAATTGATTTGAAAAATTTTTGGATCGTATTTTAATTAAGTAATGATGTTCTTTTCGTTGTTTATTGATTTTTCATAGTTAAAGTGCGGGTAGCGGGTGCGGGTACGGGCACTTAGGTACTCAGCCTGCAAGGGGATGGGCACTAAAGTTGCTGCCCACGCAGGTATGGGCTCGGGTACGGGCACTTTTTTCAAATGCGGGTATGGGGACGGACACTATAGTACCCTGCCCAGAGGGTACCCATTGCCATTCCTAAATATATGTATTTATACATATACTCCAATTTTAAAATATAATAAATAAAACAAACAATATTGGTTCTATTGTCTTTATATTTAGAGTTTGTTTTTTAACTATGTGTTTCAACAAAAAAATATAAAACACACGATTGAATAAAAATTTCTAAATTACAGTAAGATAAATTAAAAATAAATAGCATGAAAAAGAGATAATCAATTATCTATGTTGGAAAACAAATTAATTCTAGAATAAATTTTAGTTTTTCTCACATATAATATGAAAACTTTAAGAAGAAAAAAATAAAAATACATATGATTTAGCATTTATTATAATTAAACGTAAACAATCATGTGAATGATGGAATGCTGGAAATATTTATATTACAATGGAATTGTAAATTTTTAAATTTTAATAATATGTAAGAGATAAAATATACAAATTACGAAAAGAAAATTAAATTTAACATTATATAGTTATGATTTTTAAATTAAGTTTTATGATGTGAATAGTAAAATTAATCATTCATGAAAAGTTATAAAATTAAATTTAACCAAATTTGTATGGTAAAATAATGATGAATAGTATTTGTCAAAAAAATATTGATGAATAGTACTAATAATTGATATAAATAATAAATAAAAATAGATAATTTATTTAAGAGAATATATTCATAATTTACATTGCACTATTATTGTTTAATTTGACATGAGGTAACAATAATTGCTATAATTAAAACTGTAAGTATAAAATTAAAAATAGAAATTGAAATTGATTTAGGCAACAAAAAAAAAATTAATAATTCTTATGTTGTCATATGACTTAGATAATATTTTGATTGAATGGAAAAGATCGTGATATAAGAATTAATTGATTGATATACTTTAATTTATTATATTTTAAATTCGAATTTGATTTAATTTAAATTTGATTGAATGATTAAAGTGCAGATATAAATATTGATTAATTGATATGCTTTAATTAATAAAATATCATGAATTAAAAAATAAAAGATAATTTTATATTTTAATGAGAAAAGAATAAATATGAAACTATCACGTGATATGAGTTTACATGTTGATGGCAAAAATAGAATAGATGTATCGGTAGTGGCATGATGATAGGTGGCTCCATTGCAGGCCGCCAACACACGTTCCTCTATGCACCTTAGCTCCATACTATCATTCGTCTCAATTTACCTTTATCCATCACTCTATCTCTATCTCATTTTATTATTTTTTATTATTGTTTTTTAAAATTTCTATTATGTTGTTGCTGTCTGCTGCTTGTCTCTATTTTCTCGAACTCACCCGAATATTGTTCTCCACTCTTCACCGGACTGGGAAGTTAAGCACCCACCTTCTTCCACCAGGTTATGGCGTTCGCTAACTATCTAACACCAGTTCCTGTTAAACCCTCCCCTAAGTTCCCAAAAGCTTCGATAGTCAACCCATTTCTTTCGATTTCGTCACAGTGTTTAAACTTCTCTTCTTCACTCCCTTCCACACTTCAGAGGCACTCTGTATTTGCCAGGCTCCGCAGGATCGGTAAAAGTTAAAATAAAAAATTTACTTGTTTCCCGTTTGTATTGTGCAAGTAAAAATAGTTTCTTTGAGGCGGGCAATTTCGGCATTGCAATTTCAGTAGTAGTCATTTTTTCCCCTTAGTTGTATTGAAAAGTGAAAACTGAAAAAGTTGAGTTTGATTTGTTGCATGTCAATTCAGCTAAGGCTAAACCACAAGAACCTGAAGTCAGTGTAGCTACCGATGCCTTTACACAATTCAAGCATCTTCTTTTGCCTATCACGGATAGGAATCCCTATCTCTCAGAGGGAACAAAACAGGTCTGTCTCTATGATGCACTTCCTTTTCTTTTTTGCCCCCTTTTTTTGGATACGGTTGAAATTTTTATTGTTAGCATGCGTTTTGAAATACCGGCTTTCTGCTATTTAGGAATATAATATCGGAAAGAGAAATGTGATTCGTACATCAAAATGGGACAATTTACATGGTTAATACAATTCAAATTTGTGGTTGATGAAGTGTTGAATTTGGTATTGAACTTGGTTAACAGATACAGATACATGAAGGTGTTGCAACTCATTAACCATTCACCGAATTTCATTAACAACGATTTTTAGGTATTCAGATATATATGTAGTAGTTTTTTTTTCTCTCTCGAGAAGCGTAGTAGTAGATTATATTTGAATACCTAAAAATTGTGATTAATGACGTTTAAAATCGTGGGTAATAAAGTTCAGTTGATGGTTAATGAGTTGTGATACTACATCTATTAATCAAACTCAACACTTCATTAACCATGTTTTTGAACTGTATTAACCATTGAAATTGTTATCAAATTTTGATGTTCCGTTTTGATGATCAAATAACGGGATCGGAAAACCCACACAGGGAAACTTGTTCTTTGCCTATGAATTCCAGATACTTCAAAAGTGGAAAAAGTATTGATATGCGACCCATATCCGATACTGATATGCGTTCAATAGGTTCTGATACTTCTAAGATACATCTTGGATACATCATACCAACTAAAGACATGGTTGTCACCTTGATACTGATATGCGTTCAATATGTTGTATACAAAAAGTATCCAATAAATTTTTTATTTTTTATGTCCCCGATACTTCTTGGATACATCTTATCAACTAAAGACGCTCTTGTCACCACAACATTGATAGCAACATTTTTTTTACTTACTTATTTTGGATACCTTTTAATTCCGTGTTTCCTTACTTCATATGTTCCCCATAAAAAAAACTTGCCCCTCTATCCACATCTCACGGCACACCAAAATGGAGCCCTCTTCACCGGACAGGGCTTGTAATTGTGCACCGATAGGGCCATTTTTGCTTTGGTCTGTGCATCTTTGTTGCTCAGTTGTTGCTGTATTTGGTGCATCCGCTTCATTGTTCTGGTTTGCACATTTTTTGCGTTCCCTGGTTTGCACATTTTCTCTGTTCCCGTGTTCTCATTTTGTTGCCCTAGCTCCTTTCTAGCTACACTCTTTTGTCCATCTGCAGTGTTGTTCTGGTTGCAGAGTTTTGGAGTTTTAAGCCACGGAGTTGTGTAGCTGTTGCTCATTATTTGCCCAGTTTCCACTGTTCTCGCTCCTTTCTGGCTGCTGAATTTCGTGCATCTGCCTCATTGCTCTGTTTTACACATTTTCTGGGTTCATGTGTTCTTATTTTGATGCCCTAAGCTCCTTTCCTGCTCTACTCTTTTGCACGCCTCTTTACAAATATTGTGCTTTTATGTTATGTTTATAAATTTTTGTCAACATATCTAGGCCGTATCGTATCTTGATTTTTGATTTTTTTTTTAAAATGTCCCATATCCCCATATCCATATCATATCTCACCCTATCGGATTATGTATCTGGGCTTCTTAGGTATTTAGTGATGAAGACCTTGACTTTAATTTGTGCATTTCTTTACTAAACGCTGACTTCTTGTTATTATTCATTATTTAGGCTATAGCAACTACCACTGCTTTAGCTAAGAAGTATGGAGCTGACATTACAGTAGTAGGTATGTCAGTGTGTTTGATTGTGTGTGCATACCTCCTGTTGAAGTTTTGAACTTTTACTAAGGGTGCTTATATTAAGCTGCAAAGGAAAACCCTTTTACATTTTAGCTTTATGTCTTCATATGTTTTGTAGTTATTGATGAACAGCAGAAGGAATCACTGCCCGAGCACGAGACCCAACTATCCAGCATCCGTTGGCATATATCTGAAGGTTCGTATAGAGATTTTTTCTTTATATAATTTGTTGTGTTTTTCTTGTTAAGGCCCTTGTAGGTACAATACCAATAATATGTCTTTTCTTTTGCTGAGCATCCCTTCTCAGTTCTCAGCATGAGTATTTTCTTAGAATGTTTTTGTATTACAAATTTGTTGTGTATTTAGGTTCAAGTACTCCTACAGATTTGTTGTAAAAGTGAATTTTGCATACCCAAAAAGCATGAATTCAATTTAAGAGCCTAAAAGGATCCACACACACAGTGAATTATAGGGTTGATATCTGTCGAAAATGCAACATCCAACGTGCATTTGATGCATATTGAGGCACAATACAAGCATAATAACACAATACAAGTAACTGAGTCGCGATATGTTTTTTGGTTTTGTCTCGTGCTTCATTTTTTTCTTTTTTTTTTTTTGTCTTATCTCATGACCACTTTTTTAATAGAACATGGAACAAGTGTTTGTGCTATCAAATCCTCCATTTGGTAGCTAATCAAATTCACCTGCAGTTTTTTTTTCTTTTTTTGAAAAGGCAAAGCATATTTTTTATCGATAGTAAACGGATCAAGGCTCAAGTAGAGCCTGAACCAATAGCAATAACAAATAAGAGTCAAGAACACCAATCATATATCAGCCACACCCATATTTTTATTCACCTAAATTGATACAAGGCACGTCAAAACACAACTCATAAACCATTTTCTTTCTCCTAATTCACGCCACTTCCTTAGCTTTCCGGTCCTGCATCCATTAGCTGAAAAAACTGAAGCCAGCACTTACAATATGCCATCAAAACCATAGCAGTTGCCTCCCAGACCAACAAGTAGAACATCTGAAATTTTGACAAAAATAGTGTCTTCAGGCAGCATATACATACTTCCACTTCCAACACCAATTCTTGGTAACCTGCATATCACTAATGACAGCATATATATACAAATCAGCACCTATACCATTTAGGACAAAATTCAAGCTCCCTTTCACCCGCAGTGTCATGAATGAGCAGTGTCACAAATGACGCCATCAGATTTATTTTTTCCACTTACTGTTAAAAGCTTTTTCTTCTTTCCTCCTTACGAGAATCATCTTAAGCATTTGTGCTTCTTTTATGCAATGATTTTATATGACTTGTTCTAAATGATCTTTTTGAAAATTTGGATTTTGACAAAGTACACTGGCTTCATTCCATATATATTGCAGACCACACCTAGTGAGAAAAAAATTTGTTATTGTTTTATTTATGTGAATTAATGTAGTTGATTCTTTTGAGATTATATTTGATATACAGCTATGTAAGAGTTTCTGTAGGCCGAAGACATCAAAAAATTAGGGATCTTGGGGTCTTATCATTTTTAAGTAAACATTCATGATATATAAGTGGGACCAAGATTAAGACTTGTTGTCAATCATCACTTGTCCCATTATCATGTTTTGTATTTCATGATGAAACATACAGGTGGATTTAAGGACTATAACTTGCTAGAGCGGCTTGGTGAAGGGAGCAAGCACACAGCAATTGTTGGTGATGTTGCTGATGACCTAAATCTGGATTTAGTAGTTATTAGCATGGAAGCAATTCATACAAAGCATATAGATGCTAATTTGCTTGCTGAGTTCATTCCCTGTCCTGTCATGCTTTTGCCGTTGTAGTTTGCATTTTTTTTTTAAGGTAGGGAATGATTTTTGTTTCATCCGACATGTCTTTTCTGTTGCAATTTGATATCGATGTTATTTAGCAAATACTACTAAAGTGTCAGGTATATTTTGTTTAAAAACGCATAACTGTACCTGACTAAGGTGTGGTTTGTATATGTTTGTGCTGAAGCATGACTAATATTTAAGTCTGGAAAGGAAATGATGGGTATGTGAAGATTTGGATGCTTTCATGTGAGCTTTTCATATAAGGATTATTGCTAGTACAAAGGAATGTGGGCTCCTATTTTAGGTTTTATGTACAACTTTCTTCATGGCCACATCCTTTTAAAAACGCACATTGGTTCGGTTATTGACCTGCCATTTTCTCACTTGAACAAGATTCATAAATATCAATTACAATTTCACTTATGTGTATGGGAGACCTATTTTTTGAATTGTGTATCAATTTTTTTTATGAATCGTAAGATATATGATCAATAAAAATATGACATTTTTAAGAAAAATTAAGTAACATAAGTAAAAAAATGAGCTAATATATCATATATGAACTTCAAATTAACTTAAGATTCAAGTCATAAATGGAAACAAAAAATGTTTTCAACCTCTAGAAAAACATAATCTAATTACTCTCTAGTCTCATTCATTATTCCCGAGATCAATATCACTTAGTTCATCCTTCTCTTTTGGTATTTCATGCTCTTTCTCTGCATTTCTAACTTCCTCATCAATTTCACTTTCATCTCCTGTTAAGATAGATTTCCCCTTCTTATCTTTCTTGGCATTTAAGTTTCTTGGACCTACAAAATTTAAAACAAAACTTAACAAAGCTTTAAGAGTGTGACAATATAGTACTATAGTTAAGTGTTACTCTTAAATTTTAAAGTTTAAACAAATACCCCTCTTCCTTTTGTTGTCAAGAGTAAAGGACTCATATATATCCATCCATGAAGCATCAATAGGTAAGCAAGATCCTCTTTTTCAGTATTTCACTTGTCATTCAATTCTGTAAAATGTTGTATTGGAGTGTTGTGTACTGACTGTGTAATGACTCAGTGCTATTATGAATATAATGGACACATGTTAAATGTGCTTTCTAATACTTTCCCTCAAGCTGGGTCATATATGTTATATGAACCAAACTTGTTATAAATATGATCAACCTGAGAGCCTTTGAGAGACATAGTAAACATATCAGCCAATTGGTCCTCGGACGTGACAAAGTCGGTGGTGATTTCTCCTGAAAGCACTCTCTTACAAAGTGACAGTCTATCTTTATGTGTTTGGTTCGTTCATGCTATTATGAACATAAAGGACACATGTTAAATGTGCTTTCTAACAAATTCAATATCATATAAGCATATATGATCATGGGTATCTCCTTTTTCCTCCATGTATTTCTGTTGCATCTCAAGTTAAAGATTATACTTAACATAGACAAGGGCATTTAATCTTTGTTACTCTAAGCGGTTTCTTCTCTTAGTATGTATTTGGTCAAGTTTGCTCCAATTTCTTTCACACCAGTAGCATACAAGTGAGACCCAAAACTTTCATTACCAGCTTTTGTAACTCTTCACCCTCTCCACCATAACTTTCCCACCAAAAAGATGTCAAATCAGAAGCCAAATTATATCTTTGATGTCATGTTCTCTTCAAAATCATGAACATTAATGTAAAACAGTGAAGCTCACCATGTTGTTTCTTGTCCCTAGTATCTATTGCCTTGCTCCTTCCGATAAGTCCCTTGGTTGTCTTGAATCCGTCAAGTTGTTGATCAATTGTAAACTTGGTCCCTCTATCTGAAATCATTCTCTCAATAGTCTCATATAAACCATATAAAACTTCATCATTTGGGGTTGAATTTTTTGTCATAATGGTACCTAATAAAATAAGGAAATAGTAACACCCTATCTAAACTAAATTATTGCAATTCATATGACTTATAGAATGAAGTTACTTATTTAGGATTAAGACAGTACGCAACAACATGGAGAAGCTATGTAGTTGCAAATTCCAATTAGTATTGATTATCTTCCACACCTTTTTGTATCTTGACTCTTTTTTGTTGAAGTTTGCAGCTCTTTATTCCTCAGCTCTATCCATAGATATATGGCATGGCAAGTTTCGAATCTCCATCTACAAGCCTTAAAACCTTCACAAGTGGAGTCGCACGCTTCAAGCAATATTGGGTGGATTTCCAAAATCTAGCATCACTTAAAACAATGTCCGTCACTTGTTTGCCATAATTCTTAATAGCATAATTACCAGTAGCCCATTCCTCTGAAAAAAACATAGACCGAAAAACATTCTTCTGTCACAATATACATTGTAGAGTGAGATAGACAGTTGCAAACCTTGTGATTGTCTAGCTAATTCTTTTCCATTGAAATTCTTTTTATATAAGTTTAGGATCCATGTGGGCCTATAAATATAAGTTGTGACATTTTTTGCATTTGCATTGATATTACAAAAATCGGAAGCTATTAAAAATAATTGAAAGTTGCCAAATGTCTTCAAGAATCAAATCAAGGCAGTGAACTGCACAAGAAGGCCAATTATGATTTTGTTCTCTTCTCCTCTAACAATTTTCCATCAGCCACAACCACTATCTATCACAATCTACACTACATTTTCCTCCCCAACGTCTTCTATCAAAGAATTCAAAAAATTAAACATTTGTTTAGCATCTTTGATCACATCACTAGTGTCAACAGACTTTAAGAAAACAGTCCTGCTTGGACTATTTACCAAAAAAATAGTAAGTGACTTGCCTATTCCATTTGTCCAATCATCACACATCAAAGTGTATCTCCATTTTTCTCATTCACCCTTGTATTTCTATAAACCCTCTTTGATATTGTCAACTGCCTATTGAATTAAGGTACTCTCACCTCATGAAAACTAGGAGGTTTTAGACCCCTTCCATATTGACCAAAAGATTTTAGCATTTGGACTAACAAAGTGCTTTTTACCAAATTAAATGGCAAAGCAATGCCATGGATGTATTTACAAATATCTTGAATAACCAACTAAGCCAATTTACTGCACAAGTCACTTAGTTACTCTAAGTACCACATCTCACTTCCAAGCCATGGTCCAAATGTCATATTACTCTTCGGGTCATATTGCCCTACGAAAACAAACCTTAGGGTAATAAATATACTAACATCAACAAGAGTAGTTCAATCTTGCGTAAGGCAATATAGTCAAATCATGGCTACAACAACCATCACTTGGGCAAATCAAAGGCTTATGCACATATACACAATTTACAACAGCGATTATAAACAAACAACCTACCTTATTTCCATGATTCTAATAGCATGCTCATACATAATTAACACATTTAAACCAACTAACTCACCTTTAAACCTGTAGCATACAAAACAGTCCCAAAATCAAGCAATTAACATTACTAGGGTATGCTCATATCATTCCCAACACTTAATCATCATATTATCAATTTAACCCATTGCTCCTACAAGGGTTCTAATACAAAAAACAGTAAAACAAACAATACAATTGCTCCTACAATAGTGTACAAGTAAGAATCAATTGTCGCGCGAGACTTAGGGGTCATGGGATACCCCAATTATATTAATTAAATTCCTAACTATCTAATTCCCATATAAATCAACCACCCTCTCAAAACCACGATCCAAAGGGTGAGAAGGCAGAAACGAGAACTCCTTTCACGGTTCCTATAGTCACGATCACGGAAGGTTCTAAAAACGGTATTAGAATTGTGAAATTTCAATGTGGGAATTGAAACAAAAAATTAGAAGCCTTATCCACGAAATTCACTTCCATAAAACATAAAGAAAGAAGGGCAGGATGTAGGGAATCACGTTCTGGTCATGACGCTTCACATGAAACTGAATTATGACAAGAAACGAAGGAGAACGGTAAAAAACGGCGAGATCCTCCTTAGGGTCCTTGAGCAGCACTTAGGTCGGGTTTAAAATGACTAAGATAGATTTAAAACAAGTGTTTAGGCTTAGGGTTTAGTAGCTTAGTCGTCCCACACCGTTTTAGGTTGAAATTAGTCAATTGGGTCAAGCCCACTGGGTCAAAACACGTCAAAATGCGTAAAAACGTATGTGCAGTAAAAAATTGCTCTGCGCCCTGTGCCCTGGCAATCAGAGTCTAGGCGCCAGGAACCTCTGCCTGGGATGCCCTACACCCTCTGCAGGTGCCTCCCGGGTCTGTTTCTCCTCTCAGTTTGCCCGTTCGAGATCAGTAACATCCTAATTAGTAATCCAATCATCCAAAAACATTTTCAAACATATAATAACATATAGCAACATACTCACACATGCAAACATATCCCAAGCTCTAAGAAATGAAAACGAGGGTGTTACAGGTTCTGTGTTAAATGAGTCTTTCTTTTTTCTCTTCGTTTGACCCATTACCCACTTAAAAAATATAAGAAGACATAGATATAATAAAAAGACACAACAAAATGATCTCTCTCTCTCTCTCTCGTGTGTGAGTGTGTGTCTATATATATATAAGAGCAAGAATTTAAAATATATTTAAATCTCATATTTTTTGCTTTGTTTTGTTTTGTTATTAATTTGATTGCTACATTTTTAGCCCAAGCCCACTACCAAAACCCTAAATCTCTTAATCCTTTTTATTCCTTATTATTCTCTACAGTTGTAGTCTTTCTCCTTCTTCCTTATTCTTATAGGTAGTCGCATCTTACTTCTTTAACACATAACTTGTTATGAACTGAACCAAAATTATGCCAAGAATCACAACAGCAGAACCCGATCAACAATGCAGAAAACAGCAACACAAGAAACACCAGAGTTATTCGAGGTTCAGATCAATTGAATCCTACATCCTCACTGAGAGTCAGTTTTATTCATCACAATGAAACAGTAGCAAGATTACAAGGAATGAGCCAATAAGCCCTTTACTCTCTCGCACTCTCAATCATACAGATGAATCACTCAAAATAGAATTGAAAAACTTGATTCTATTCTACAAAGCTAAGGCATATATAACTACATTCCCATGCCCTCAAGTTAGTTACAATAACCGGTAGAACAACCTCCCAACTAACTAACTATAACAATACAAAGGAATAGCTATCACATAGCTTTACAAAGCATATCCTAACTAACTAACTAACTAACAAATGAATATCCATCAGACTATTAACAATCTCCACCTTGGATCTTCATTGTTGGCCCATAGCTAGGAATGCACCAAGTCTCTAGCAGAGACTTCAATCTGTCATGGACCCAATATTCACCAAATTCAAGTAGTGAGAAAATTTGGAGCTAGGGACCACTTTAGTCAACATGTCAGCAAGATTGTCTTCACTTGCTACCTTCTTCACATTCACAATTTCTTCAGCAATTACATCTTGAATATAGTGCATCTGAATGTCAATATGCTTTGTTCTCTCATGGAACACTTGGTTCTTTGAGAAACAAAGAACACTTTGACTATCACACCATACATCCACTGTATCAGTCTTCCCTACCAGCTCACCAACAAGACCTTTCAACCATATATCTTCTTTAATGGCCTCTGTAAGAGCTATGTATTCAGATTCAGTAGTTGACAAGGCAACAATAGATTACAAGTTAGCCTTCCAACTAATTACACAGCCGAATAGAGTGAATATGTATCTTGTTATTGACCTTCTTTTGTCAATATCCCCTGCAAAGTCTGCATCAACAAATCCTCTCAAGCCACTGCTTTCAACCTCTGGTCTGCCATATATCAGCCCTGCTGACTTTGCACCCTTTAGGTACCTAAATACCCACTTAACAGCAAGCCAATGAGCCTTCCCTGGTTTTCCCATGAATCTGCTCACCATGCTTGCTGCATAAGCAATGTCAGGCCGAGTGCAAATCATGGCATACATGAGACTCCTAGTAGCATTAGCAGAGGGTATGCCACTCATGTATTTCTGATTTTCCTCAGTTTTAGGTGATTGTTCCACTGATAATTTGAAATGTGCAGCAATGGGAGTAGTCACAGATTTAGCCTCCTGCATATTAAACCTCTTGAGAATCTTATCAATGTAGCTGGCCTGGTTAACATACAGCAGACCCTTGATTCTAATTCTGATAATTTCCATCCCAAGTATTTTCCTTGCACCCCCTAAATCCTTCATTTCAAATTCAGTACTCAGCAACTTCTTCAACTTGTTGATTGCATCAATGTCACTACTTGCAATTAACATGTCATCTACATTAGAAGTAGATAGATGAATTTACCGAGTCCTCCTTCTTGAAATAGACACAATTTTCATAAGAGCTTCTATTGTATCCTTTAGAGATCACAAAAGAGTCAAATCTTTTGTACCATTGCGTTTGAGACCATACAAAGACCTCTTTAGGAGACAAACCGGATTTTCCTTTTCAGCTTCAACATAACCTTCTGGTTGGTTCATGTAAATGTCTTCTTTTAGATGACCATGGAGAAAGGCTGTTTTTACATCCATTTGTTCAAGTTCTAGGTGGTTAACAGTAAGTAGAGCAAGTATCACTCTAATACTTGTGTGTTTCACAACTTGAGAGAAGATTTCCTTGAAATCTATCCCTTCCCTTTGAGTGAAACCCTTGGCAACAAGCCTAGCTTTGAACCTGCCTTTCTCTACTCCAGGAACTCCGGGTTTCCTCTTAAAAATCCACTTGCAGCCTATGGTTTTCTGCTTCTTAGGCTTTTCCACCAGCTCCCATGTGTTGTTTTTCATGAGAGAATCAAATTATTCGTTCATAGCAGCTTTCCAACCTTCACTGTCATCACTTGAGACAGCTGCGTTGTAGTTCTTTGGATCAGCATCATCATCATTTTCTATATTCAAGGCATATGCAATAACATCAGCATAGCCATATCTCTCTGGAGGTCGTATCTCCCTCATGTCTCTGTTTCTAGCAAGGCAGTATCCAAAATTAGTTAAATCATAATTAGAAGCATGCAATTCTGATTGTGGTTGACCAACAGATTTCTTTGGAGTAGGATCCTCCACCTCTACTTGAACTTCCTGTGCTGACTTCTCAGAACTTGAAGACACAGTGTGACCCTCATCAGTACTTCCAATCAAATCCTTTTCTCTGAAAACCACATCTCTGCTGATGACAGCCTTTCCTCTGGCTAAATCTGATAACCAAACCTTGTAGCCTTTCACCCCTTCAGGGTATCCCAAGAATATGCCCTTCTTGGATCTTGGTTCTAGCTTCCCTTCACTAACATGAATGAAAAATGTGCAGCCAAAAATTTTCAAATTTTCATAGTTTGGAGGCCTTCCAGTCCACTTCTTCTCTGGCACTTTGAAACCGCTGCAGCTGAAGGTGATCTGTTGATAAGGTAACATGCAGTTTGGACTGCTTCTCCCCATAAACCTTTGCTGAGTTTGGCATAGGATAACATACACCTAACCCTCTCCAAAATGGTTCTATTCATCCTCTCGGCTAGACCATTTTGTTGAGGAGTTAATCTCACTATCTTGTGCCTTGCTATCCCATTATCTTTGCAAAAATTCAGTGAAATCATCACTCAAATACTCAAGACCATTTTCAGTCCTACGTACTTTAATTTGCTGCCCTGCTTGTTTCTCTAACAATGTCTTCCATTGTTTGAAACATTTGAATGATTGGTTCGTATGTTTCAACAAATAGTTCCAAACCTTCCTTGACCAATCATCTTTGAAGGTTATGAAGTACCTGGCCCCTCCTAAGGAAGGAACCCTTGCTCGCCCCCAAATATCTGAGTGTATATATTCTAATACAGCCTTTGTTGTGTGTGTTGCAGCAGTGAATTTGACTCTTTTATGTTTCCCATATAGACAGTGTTCACAAAAATCAAGTTTCTCAAAATTTCCATTACCAATTAAACTTTGTTTTCCCAATTCCTCTAGACCCCTTTCACTTAAGTGAGCAAGTCTAAGATGCCAAAGTTTTGAATCATTTGTTTTGGCAGCAGAAATTAAACCAGCAGACTTTACAATTGTGTTACTTTGTAATCGATATAGGCCATTCTGCCTGACTCCTTTCAGGATCTGCAGAGAGCCTTTATTGACTTTGAGAACTCCTCCTTCACCTTTAAAGGAACAACCAGCTTGATCAAACACTCCAAGAGAAAGAAGGTTTCTCTTCAGGTCTGGTACATGTCTAACATCAAAGAAAACCTTTGTTGAACCATCAGCTAGCTTGATCTTCACAGTTCCAATTCCCACAACTTTGCAAGCAATGTTGTTTTCCATCGAGACCTTACCAACATCCACTTTGTTGTATGAATCGAACCATTCTTGATTTAGTGTCATATGGAAAGTACACCCGGAATCAAGAATCCTTTCATCACAACAATTATCAGTGGTCACTGCCAACAAATCAGCACTGTCATATCCCTCTGCAACATCAGCAATGTCACTGTCCTCCTTACCCTTCTTGTTGTTCTTCTTTTTCCTCTCAGGGCAATCCTTTTTGAAATGCCCTTCTTTATGACAATAGAAGCAAGACTTCTTTGTTTTAGACTTTGATCTCTGCTTGTTTTTGCCTTTGCCATCTTTCTTCTCTAATCTTCCTCTAGCAAATAGCCCCTCGGCTTCTGCAGGCTCACATTTGATTTCCAAGATCTTCTTTTTCATCTCCCTAGCATTTAGGGTGACTTTGACTTCTTAAAGGGTGAGTGTATCTCTTCCAAACATCATTGTATCAACAAGATTGTTAAAAGAAGATGGGAGTGAACACAACAATATTATTGTCTGATCCTCTTCATTGATCGTGACATCAATGCTTTTCAAATCAAGAATAGTCTTTGTAAACAGAGAGACATGTTCCTTGATTGACATACCTTATTCCATTCTCATCTGATGCAGCTTCTTCTTCAGATATAGTTTGTTGGTGAGGGACTTGGTCATGTAAAGACTTTCAAGCTTTAGCCACAACCTTGCAGCATAATCTTGATCTGCTACTTCCCTGAGAACTTCATCTCCCAAAGAAAGAATGATAGTGCTATGGGCCTTGCATATCACATCTTTATTTTCCTTATCAGTCAATGTAGCTGGCATTTTAGAGATGCCAAGCAACGCATCCTCAAGACCTTGATGAATCAGCAAAGCTTTCATTTTGATCCTCCATAGACCAAAATCATTATCACCAGTGAATTTCTCGACATCAAATTTGGCTCCCCCCATTGAAGAGAAAGAACTGATCCTCTTCTTGAACCTAGCTCTGATACCAATTGTTGGGGAGTTCAGGGAGCACCTAATAGCGACAACGGGCTAAGGACCAGGATCACTAAGAGACCTAGACACCACATCTCCACCCAAAACCTTAAGGCATTGGGTATATGGGTCACATCCCTTACATATCCTTAACTTACCCCAATCCTAGCCAATGTGGGACTAACAATTCACACTTGAATTCTAATAATCTCCCCCCAAGTGTGAGTCTCCCACATTTGAGAGAACTGGCAGGATCCAGTCTCACTCCCTATCAGGCCGAACCACGGCTCTGATACCACTTGTTATGAACTGAACCAGAATTATGCCAAGAATCACAGCAGCAAAACCCAACTAGCAATGCAGAAAACAACAACACAAGAAACACCAGAGTTATCGAGGTTCGGACCAATTGAATCCTATGTCCTCACTGAGAGTCAATTTTATTCATCAGCAATGAAACAGTAGCAAGATTACAAGGAATGAGCCAATAAGCCCTTTACTCTCTCGCACTCTCAATCATACAGATGAATCACTCAAAACAGAATTAAAAAACTTGATTCTATTCTACAAAGCTAAGGCTTATATAGCTACATTCCCATGCCCTCAAGTTAGTTACAACAACCGGTAGAACAACCTCCCAACTAACTAACTATAACAATACAAAGGAATAGCTATCACATAGCTTTACAAAGCATATCCTAACTAACTAACTAACAAATGAATATCCATCAGACTATTAACGCAACTCCATCCTTCATGACCCACAACTTTCTCCTTCTTTATTCTTATTCTCTCTTTGTTGGCATACAATTCTTCTTCCCTACTTGTTTTTCATTTCTTCTTCCTGTCGCACTTGTTACTTCTTCAGAGTCAACCCCATGAGAAAGTCAGGTTACTGAGTTTATTGGTTCAAGGTCAGTTTAATGCTATCAACATTTGTTTAGATGCATATTTGATCTGATATCTTGATCGAACTGACTATTGGTATGGTTTATGGTCGAACTAGTTCGATCGTCTGGTATGGTGTTATTTTTATTAAAGGCTAAAATACATTTTTTGCCCTTTAACTTATTTTTGAGGTGCAACTTAGTCTCGTAACTTTTTTTTGTGTCAAATTGGTTCTTTAATTAACAAAGTTAATCCAAGTTAGTCCTTTTCCTTCCAGCTCTGTTAAAAATGTTATACATGGGCGTGACGTGGTTAACAGCTCAACTAAAATTCCTACATGGAGCTGCTGACGTGGAAATTTCATGACTTTTTCACCATATAATCAAAATCATAATTAATTAATTAATTATTAATAAATATAATTAAAATCAAATTAAACATAACCAACTAATTAACATCATCAAAATGGAAAACCCTAATTCTAAAAATTTCCTAATCCCCTTCCACCATCATCCCCTCTGTAAAGCATCACCCACATGCCTCTTCCACTTCTCAAAGTTCATCCCCAACGGTGGGTGCGAGTTCTAGAAACAGAAAGATCTGTGTTGAGCCTTGCAGCAAGAGCATCGCATGGTAATAGGTGAATAATACACAACACATCGATACCCCTGAGAAATACATAAATAATTCTTCTCTCTCTTTATTTTCTCCTTTTTGATTGCATAATTTTTCTGAGTTCTTGGAAATACATAAATAATTGATGGTTATTGAATAATTTTCTGGGGAATGGCTCTATTCTGGAGATTGGAGATTGTTTTTTTCTGGGTTTTTTTGAATGGGTTCTTGGTTCTTGGAGTGTTAATAGTTAATTATTATGATTTTAAAATTGGTAAATGCCATGTGACATTACAAATTATATTTTTGGCCAATCATTTGTCATATCTATGCCACATCACATAAAGTTAAAACTGTTAGTTCCATATTGACGGAAAGGACTAACTTGAATTAACTTTATTAATTAAATGACCAATTTGACACACACAAAAAGTTATGGGACCAACTTGCACTTCAAAAATAAGTTAAGGAACCAAAGAGGTATTTTAGCCTTTATTAAATCAATTCTTATTGTCCATGAAAGTTAATGAAATTTGGTTGGTTTGGTTTTCCAAAGGGAGACACCTTCTATACCCAAATTATCCACACATAAAGATCCCTCATCTTGCAATCATTCTTGACATTGACATCAACAATGCTTTTTGAAGATAGAAGTTATCTTTCAAATGATTATGAAAAATGGTAATTCTACGTGAATGGATAAATTAATCAATTGGTTTCTTCATTTTGTATTTATAACAGAAGTAAAATTTCTATATATTTAAAGAAATGTTTCAAGTTATTATTGATTACTTTATTTGTAGATATTTAGCTATATGAGTAATTATATTATAGTCATATAATAGTTTCCATCCCTTTAATCACCTTCTATATGATATATTAGTTTTCAACCACCCTTTTGTTCAGCATAACTTACCATGGTGCTGATATCAATCTCCTTCTCTTTTTAATATATTCTTCCTCTCACGTTAAGAGGAAGAATATATTAAAAGAGTAGGAGATAGTAAATTAGAAAATTATCCTACGCTACCATATGTCAACATTTGGCCAATTCAACAAGTTAACTAATGATAACACCATTAGTTAACATCAATGTGTTAAGTGTCATTCACTCCTTGCATCTTCTCGAGAGTAAAAAAGGTTACAGGAGGTTATGTTAGATCTTTATAAAACATTTGATAGAATTGAATAGAATTTCGTTAGAGATACTTTGCATATGCTTGATATCGTCGTGAACTTCCTTGACTTGATCATGAAGTGCATCACCCCGAGTAATATGCGGCTTAACTGGTGCGAAAGACTTACACCATATTTTTTGCCTTCACCGGTCATTCATTCTTTGCATCTTCTCAAGGGTAAAGAGGGTTACATGGTGGTTATGTTATATCTTGATAAAACATTTGATAGAATTGAATAGAATTTCGTTAGAGATGCTTTGCATATGCTTGATATCCTCGTGAACTTATTTGACTTGATCATGAAGTGCATCACCCCGATTAATATGTGTCTCAACTGGTTTAAAAGACCTACTCCCTATTTTTTGCCTTCGTGTGGCCTTCGATTATGGGAACCATTATCCCCTATATTTTCATCTTATGCATAGAATGTCTCGGTCATAACATCATGGATGCAATTTAATTAGGTACTTGGAAACCCTTTTCAAGTTGGCACAAGTGGTTCTATGATTTCACACCTTTCTTTCATGGATGACTTTCTCCTCATTATAAAAGCTTAGTCCAGGTAAGCACTTGTGATCAGTGGCGTCTTGGGGTCCTCTTATGGCTTGTCTGGCTAGAAAGTAAATTTTATTAAGTCTCATGTTATTTTTTTGAGAACGTCGCCTCTCCTCTAGTTGCAGAGATCAATAAAGTGCTTGGCATTTTTCCACTTTGAACATAGAGTCTTATCGCAGGGTTCTTACTGTTGGTCACAAAAAAGATAGAGAGTTATACACTTATGTGGTTGATAAAGTTCAAAGGAAATTGTCCAGTTAGAAGGTCGATACCCTTTCCTCCGATTGTAGAGTCATTCTTGGTCAGAGTGCTATCATGACCATTACTAGTACATTTTGCAAACCTCTTTCTTTCCTGCATCTATCTGCAATGAGGTGGAGAAGCTTTGTCGTGATCTCATTTATGGATCTTCCCTTGAGTCTCGTATGTGCAATCTCATCTCATGGAAGGTTATTTTTTGTCCTAAGGAGGTAGGGGGTCTTTGGTTTAGAAGTTTGTGCAATATGAATCAGAGTTTTTTTTTATGAAGTTGGGGTCGAAAGCTGACAAAGGATACAAAGACGCTCTGGAATATAATTGTGGTAACAACTTATCCCTCGGGTTTAGATGTGCCCTCGCAGTTCTGTGAAAAGGGTTGCACGCTTCTGGCATTTAGTATAGAGTGGTACCTCAAGGGTTGTTAAGAATGATAATGATACTTGCTTGTGGCAGGATCCCTGAGTTTGAGAGTTTGAAGCTTTGAATAACTATGCTATCCGTAGTTTGAAGCTGATGATTTCCCTATTTGGAATTTGTTAGTTGACGGTCTTCTCTTTGAAGTTAGCCTATATTTTCCTGTATAACCAAAGTCAGCATAATATAATAGATTTCCCCTTCAAGATACTGAAAAGAGGCAAGGGCCCCATGGTATTAGAGCTTTTATTTTGGGCTAAATTATACTTTTAGTGTCTTATATTTATTTTCGGTTTCAATTTGGTATCTTATGTATTATTTGTTTCGAATTGGTCCCTTATGTGTATAGGTTACACCAATGTGGTCTCTCTGTTTTGAAGTAGTACCTTATGTTAAAAAGTTATACCAATGTGGTCCATTTTTTTTGCAAAATAAGCGGCAAAAAATGGACCACATTGGTATAATTTTTTAACATAAGGAACCATTTCGAAAAAAAAAGATCACATTGGTATAACTTTTACACATGAGGATCAATTCGTAACTATCGAAACCTAAAATAAACATAAGTAACTAAAAGTATAATTTAGCCGTTATTTTGTGTAACACTCATACGAGATTAATCAACATTGTGAAGAGGAAGTGCAAAGTGATATCATAATATGATACCTGCCCAAGGTGCAACTTACATCTTGAAACTGTGATGCACACCTTAAGAGAATGTGAAGCTTTGGACATGTTTGATTAGCCCTGAAGATTGGTCTAAATTTTTTAGCCTCTCGCTCCATCAGTGTTGAAGTTTAACTTAGCTGATGTGAACTTCAACTAAAGCCACCTTCCATGGTCTACTATGAAGTTGCAGCTTTAGCCATTCGAAAAGACAAAAACCTAATTATTTTTTAGGTAAATTTTAGTCCCTAACTGAAAGCATGTTCTCTATTTATAGCCAATCATGTTTCATTCACCAGGAAAGGAAGTGGCAAATGCTTAAAGAGTATTTAGAGAAAATAAGAGAAAAAGAAATTGAGATGTCTTGGACCCCCTTCCAACACACATGTTTAAGGTGAATTTGGATGACTCCTTCAAGAGCGTTACGATCCAGGGAGCTTGTGGGGGTCTCATAAGAAATTGGGGTGATCTATTTATTCAAGGTTTCTCTTGTAACTTGGGCTCTTTCACCTCAATGGTTGCTGAGATGTAAGCTCTGGTTTACGACTTTCGCTATGCCAATGAAATTGGGCTTCAGAAAGTTCTACAAGATAAATAAACGGTGGGCTTGTCTTTTCTCGAAATGTTCTTTGTTTGTACCTCAGGCCCATTATGGGTTTGTTGCAGGCTTGCTACATCAGAAGGGATCTTCTTGTGAACAGTAGTACGTGGGAGATAAGCATAGGGGAAAACAATGCATCAAACTCAACAGCACTTGAGAATTAGTCTGTAATTGTTGAGGATGGCAAGAGGTCTACAGAAAGGGATCTATCTAATTTGATAGAACAAATGATGGGAATAGGTTGGATGGTGAAGAACATTTTATTGTCAAAACGAACAAGCTCGATATAGTTTTGTGTCTGATCAAAGATGGTTTCAAAATTTGGTTGGCTCCTTAAAACGATCAGAGTGTTTGGGGTTTACTATTTATTTTGAGATTAACCTCAAGGGTAATGGCTCCACTTTACAGGAGTATCCTAAGTGTTAATAAAAAAAAATAAAAATTGTTACGCATGTGTATTTACTTTCAATATCTGAGATGCTTTACTTTCCACTTAAAAAAAATTTGATTCTGAGGAGTGGAGTTACTCAATTACTCATGTCTTTAGATGGGCTAATAGATGTGCAAATTTCTTAGCTAATGAGGGCTATAATTTAGACTATTATTGTGTTATTTTTTATCACCCTCTCTTAGGGCTTAGTTGGGTCGGGGAATAATTAAATAGAAAACGTCCAACGACACTTACAAAAGCACAGAGCTAGTGTCATCCCCATTTGATAAGATAGACAAGTTGGCCCGTGAGAGTGAGAGAAAAAGAGAGAGAAGAGAAGACAAGAGAAAGTTATTGAAAGAAAGAGAGAGAGAGAAGAGAAGAGAAACAACCTGGAGAAAGAGTTGGAGAGAGAAACAAACAATGAATGAACAACTTGATGACCCCACCATTGTTCTCCCTGCCCTTTCCCCTCCTATAAATGCACACTCTCTCTAACAAACCAACGGGTTTTCTCACTTGCTACTAATTGCGATAGGAGATCAAACCCTAAAACACACACTCTCTCTTTGAATCCTAAATTTTTTCATCATCATCTTCTCATACCCTTTTGGATGAAGTTTTGATGCATATTGATTCTAAGGAGTGAAGTTACTCAATTACTCATGTCTTTAGAGAGGTTATAGATGTGCAAATTTCTTAGCCAATGGGCCATAATTTAAACTCTATTTGTCTTATTTTTTATCACCTTCTACTAGGGCTTAAATTGCTACTTACATTTTTTGTGTCAGAGAATCATTAAATAGAAAATGCCTAATGACACTTACAAAAGCACAAAGCTGGTGCCCTCCCCATATGATAAAAATAAAAGTTGAAAAAGTGAGTTGGCTTTTGAGATTTTTATTTGTGTAACTGTTTTGTATACTTGGCAAAAGAAACAAAGTTATGTGACAAGAAAAAGGTATAACAGAATTAATGCTCTAATGAATGCACATATTAATGAGAAAGAACAACGTAACTTCAGTGGAAGGGGAATCATGAAAGTTTTGATAAAATGATTTGAAGAGAGAGAAAGGAAGATATTGCAGTTTTGCTAGATAGAAGGGAGGGAAGGGAGGCACTGCGGGTGATGAACATGAAATGGTTGCAAATGAATGATATATGAAGAATGAATCCTCATTTTGCTCATGACGAGCTTCTGTTAAATAACCATGACAGCGCACAATGCATGAAGATTTCAAATTTGTTAGAAGTTGCAAAATCACCACTCTCCAATATCCACCATGCTCATGCGTGCCTTGCACTCGCCTTTTCCTTTTTTTTCATTTATTTATTATTATTTTCATTTGCAGTGATATTTTGCCTGATTTTGTTGTATATAGGGCCTATAAAAGAATTGAGCTAAACTATCAATACTTTTATTTGCCAGACCAACAATTTAGATTTTTCTCTATTTAATTTTTACCTTTTCCTTTTTCTTTTAAATTTTAGTCTTTGATTTCTAATGAAAATAAAATTGACAATTATGAGAATAAAAATCAACTATAAAAATGTGAGCAAAAACACTGTAGAAATAAAGGTAAAAGTAAAAAATAATAATTAAGAAAAGGCTTTTATAATATTCAATGTTCACTTATCTGGTTTCATATCTTAGTTATACCATCGTAAAAAAATCTCTTAATTACCCCATAATATTAACATATTTAATTTAAAATCAAACCAATTTTCTTCTAATTTCAACATATAAGATTCAAAATATCAAGAAATTAATTATCCCGTAATATTTATATTTGAAATTAATTATCAACACAATACCTTTTACATGAATAAATAATAACAAACTAAGGTTTAAATTTGTAACATATATATATTATATCTAAATATAATTTATTTATATTGAAATATTTGTTTACTATTTTTTTTGGATAAAATTTGGCATGCAGAAGCATCACAGATAAGAAAATAAATATTTGTTTACAAAATAAAATTTAAACATCTATTTTATATTTGTTTTATCTTTTTGAGTTTTCGATGGCATATTGAGTTTTCGTTTGTGGCTCTTTTTATTACTTACTAAGGTGTTATATTTTAATTATATTTTATCAATCTATGTAACGTTCCAAATCTTCTAAGTTGACAAATAACATCACCAAATATATATGAAGGAGATATTAATATGGGATAAGTGTTTCAGAGTTGCTAAGAAGGTAGAGTGGGAACTTATACCTTCAAATCATAGATTATGAGGAGGGATGTAGCAAGAAAACAGGGGAATGCATTGAAGGGATTGAATTTAATAAATGAGTATTAGAAAGAAAGAGTACTAGATAGAATAAAATAAAAAGTGTTAAGAAAAAGAGAGGGGGGAGCAGTAAAAAGAGAAGAGAAAAAAGAAGGAGAAGAGAGAGAGAGAGAGAGGGGGAAATGCAGAATGAATAAGAGGAGAAGAAGATAGAATAGCCAACCATCTCCATTTTGCACGTCATTTTCACACTTAACCTCAACAAATCTCTCAAGCATACACAAATATCTCAAAACCCGAATCTTTCTAAGTTCAACAAGGGTTCTTAGTCAGAAGAGTGAAGGAGGCGGAAGAAGATGGATTCAAGGCATGGACTTGAAGAGGAGTAAGTTTGGGGCTTTGAGGTCTCTAATATTTTAGGTGAGTTCCTACCCTTTTGTTTGAGGGTCTGGGTAACCATAAGTCCCAAGACTAATTGTTTAGATGCTAAAGATTTTCAATTTATCAATTAATTTGAAGATGAATAATGCATGATTTAGAATATGCTTAAATTGGGGTTACATGTACATTAGTGATGTATTTTGTAGCTTACTTGGTGAGATAAATGCAAATGCATGTAAGTTTTTATGATCAAGTTTGATGCTGCATGTATATTTTTTGATGTTTGATGCTGATGTGAAAAAAGATTGCTTGAAAATCTGGGTTACCATGGTGAAACTGAGCATGTTCTGAAGTTTACAACACCATAAAGGTTTACATAATCGATTAGATGAAAACTGGGAAGGAATTTTGGCTCACATGCAAGGCATAATCGATTATATAACTTGTATAATCGTTTATGTAGTTCATTTAATCGACTATGTCATAATTTGTTCATGAAATCGTTTAAGCTAGTCAGCTAATTGATTATAATTATACTTTTAGCTATAATCAATTATTACATTTTGGTGGAATATGGGTACAAGAATTATTTTAAAAAAAAATAGAGTAGTTGAAGTTATTTTAGCATAATTTTCCTCATGACAGTGAAGTTGTGTATAATAACTATGCTTGTATGATCGCATGTAACATTAAAGATAATAATGTTTAATAAGTTGTTCACCACGAGGAGTTGAGTTATATTAAACTTGTTCTTGTTGTAACTCAATCGAAGAATAAAGAAAAGATTGCAAGATCCTGAAATCACAGCAACAACAGAAAACAACACTAAACCAGAACTAGTACAAGATAGAATTACTAATCACATGCAATCAAAGTAAAACAGCAGGAAAAACAATTAACAGAAATTGAAAGAGAGAGTAGGAAGAAAAGACACCAGGAACTCAATCGAAGAATAAAGAAATGATTGCAAGATCCTGAAATCACAGCAACAACAGAAACCAACACTAAACCAGAACTAGTACAAGATAGAATTACTAATCACATGCAATCAAAGTAAAACAGCAGGAAAAACAATTAACAGAAATTGAAAGAGAGAGTAGGAAGAAAAGACACCAGGAATTGGTAACGCATTTCGGAGATTCGCTCTTACATCTACGGGACAGGATCCAACTGAGAATCTTTCACTATGAAGATGAGAGTTACACCCTAGTGACTACCATAGAACTTGTTCAACAATCATCAAGTTCTCGGCATAAACCTCACTGTGTTTTCTCTCAGTTCTCTCCAATACAATTCACAATCACTCTCTAAGCTCTGTGCAATGTTACAATGTGTATTCCCAAAACCCAAAACCTAAGGCTTTATACACAGCCATCTACCCAATTCAACAGAAAGTTGTTACAAGTTAAAACAGATTTAACTCCCACCCAACTAACTAACCAACCAAAACAGAATCGGGAGCCCAAGCAATAGCCAGCAAAAAGAACCAAGGGGCTTGCTTTCCACTACCCCACCTGTTTGTTGGCCACACCCCCAACCCTCTAATAAGTCTGAAATCCCCAAAATACCCCTAGACTATATATGTTCCGGCAATTCAGTTGCCGGAATACATTTTCAATAGTTTCCGGCAACTAATTACAATTGCCGGAAGCATATTTTTCCAAAATTATTATATGTTCCGGCAACTCAGTTGCCAGAATACATTTTCAACAACTTCCGATAACTGAGCTGCCGGAAGCATATTTTTCAAAATTATGATATGTTCCGGCAATTGAGTTGCGGAATACATTTTCAACAGCTTCTGGTAATTAGTTGTCGTAAGCTATTGAAAATGTATTCCGACAACTGAATTGTAAAACCAGAATCGCGAAAACGGACATAAGTACCTCCGGTGGCCGCTGAGTTGGTCACGGTGGCCCTTAGGGAGGTGTTCCGATGTTGGGGGTGGAGGGGTGGTGACTCGGTGAGTTTTCCAGTGGTGGGGTGGTAGAGGAGGGATGGGAGGGAGAAGGAAGAAGAGATGAGAGGGAAAAGAAAAAAGGAAAAAAAAGTGAGTGGGGGTATTTTAGGATTTTCAAAATTTTTAGAGGAGTGGGGGGTGTGGTAAGCAAACAAGTGGGGTGCAGGAAGCAAGTCCCAAGAACCAATGAGTGAACTTCCCGTATTGGGCCAAACACTTTGAACCACAAGCCCAACAATTCTTTTGTTTTATATACCCTCAATTTAAAGAGTTTGCTAGTTCCTCTCCGTAGAAAGGAGAGCTAGCCTAAATCCTTCTCCAAGATAGAAGGATAGAAAGATACCCTCCCACAACAGGAAGCATAAGATCCTCCTTTAACAAGAGGATTTTCTTCCCATAGTTAGAAGGAAAAGTTAAGGGTCTCTCTCAAGCTAGGAAACAGCTTAAAAAAAAAGGATCTCCCCTCAAGCCAGGAGACATAACTTTTCAACCCTTAAGTCAGGAGACACAACTGAGTGTTATATTTAGTAAATGATATGTGCTTGTGATCTCACTTGTGTGGGATCTTAGAGTAGAATCACTGAGATTTTATCTTACGTCTCATTTATTTGTTTCAGATGGCAGGAACAATATTGGAGACTGAAAAGAAAATTATGGGATTGCTTAACAGTAGCCAATACTAGTAGAAGTGAGTCAGTTAGTGTCACAGTCAGATAAGTGTATTGGTCAAAGTTATAAATCTTTTGAAAAGTCTCTGTGTATTATTTTAGTTGGAATTTATATATTTGATTACATTAGTATATGATTCAACTGTGAAATTATTTTAAGTTATAGCTTCCAAAGAAAAATTTAGTTCTACTAAAGCAAGCTTCTTTGTTTCAAATTCTTTAAGTACTTTTATTTATAGAAGGTTTTTAGTGATATCCTGATAAGAAAATTGGGATGTTACATATACAATTAAAAAACAAAAAACAATATTAAAGAATATAACAATTAAATACAAGTAAAATTTAATAAGATAACAAAAATATAAAATTTTTGGTGATAAAACATATTAAACATTGACACTAAATATGCTTTGAGGTGATATGTTGTCGTTCCTGTCAATTCAAAATGTTTAAATTAGTGGAACAATTCGCTTATTATGAGGACAATACAACAAATGAGATCTTGCTAGCTATGCAAATGTTAGTCTATTGGCAGAGACTTTTAGGTCTTACTAAGTAAGTTGCATGCACCCAAGGTTATTATAAAAAACAAAAATGTAACTAAAACACATATAATTAAATAAGGTAGTTATTAGGTTTATTGTACTTGAAAATTTAATGTTTTTATGTACTTGATGTATGTTTTTCATTAGTGTTGGATGTCGTGACTAATAACATTCTAGAAGGAGATGTAGTACAAACAGGGTTCAAGAAGAGCTACTTCTAAATTTACACAAAAAAAAAAAGTAACAAAGAAATTAGACGTACTAAATAACTTTAGATAATCAAGCACAAGTAAATGGTTATAAGCATGTCACTCAGGAAGAAGTTTGAATGATGAAATTTGAATAAACGTTACGTTATTCTTTCACAAATGATTATAAATTATGTTATTTATTAATGACATTTGTAACAATTTATAAATCAATTAATAAACTTAAATTTAATTATTATGATAATTGTAAATGAATATTATACGTGAAAGAGAGTGAACATGTATTATACATGTAACTTAGGTTCACTAATACTAACAACTTAAATCTCCCTTTTGGAGAAAATGTAGTTTTAGATGGTTATTTCATCTAAATTCTTTCGGTCATACAAAATGGGACAAGGCAAGACATTGTTTAAGCATACCTTAACACATCATATCTTTGGCAATTTTATCCGGTACTCACTTTAACTAAAATATGAGGCATCTATCTAGATGTCAAATTCATAATTAAACAACTAAATCAATTCTCGGAGTGGATAGTAAAATTTGGTGATATGGTTATTGATGATGAAAGCTGTGAGGATATTGCAATTGAAATATTAAATGATATGATAATACCACATTCACGTTACCTAATGTCTTCCACTGTTCAAAGCACATATCCATCTTTATTGGATAACATTAACGGTTCGTCTTTCGTCCAGCATAGGACTATTTTAACTACAAAAATTGCCATTGTTGAACAACTAAATGAAAAAAAAAGTGTTTCAACCTATAGAAAAACATAATTTAATTACTCTCCAGTCTCATTCATCATTCCCAGATCAATATCACTTAGTTCATTATCTTCCTCTGGTATTTCATACTTTTCCTCTTCCTCTACATCTCCAATTATCTCTTCAATTTGAATTTCATCCCTATTAAGATAGATTTTCCCTTCTTATCTTTCTTGGCATTTAAGTTTCTTGGGCCTATAAAATTTAAGACAAAACCTAATGAGTATGACAATATAATACTATAGTTAAGTGTTACTTAAAAAATTTAAAGTTTAAACGAATACCTCTCTTCCTTTTCTTGAATGGAACTCGTTCTTCATGAGTAAAGGACTAATGTGTATCCATCCATGAAGTATCAATATGTAAGCAAGAATCCTCTTTTTCAGTATTCCACACGTCATTAGATTCAATATCGGATAAGCATATATGATCATAAGTATCTACTTTCTCCTCCATGGTCTTCTATCTCATCTCAAGTTAAAGATTATACTTAACATAGACAAGAGCATTTAATCTTTGTTGCTCTAAGCAGTTTTTTTTTCTTAGTATGTATTTAGTCAAGTATGCTCCAATTTTATTCACACCCTGTAGCATACAAGTGAGACTCAAAACTCTCATTGTCAGCTTTTGTAACTCTTTACCCTCTCCACCATAACTTTTCCACCAGAGATTTCAAAACAAAAGCTAAATAAAAATCAAAACTATATCTTTGTTGCCATGCTCTTTCCAAAATCATGAACATTAATGTAAAATAGTAAAGCTCGCCATGTTGCTTCTTTTCCTTAGTGTCTATTGCCTTGCTCCTTCCGAGAAGTCCCTTGGTTGTCTTGAATTTATGAAGTTGTTAATCAATTGTAAACCTAGTCCTTCTATTTGAGACCATTCTCTCAATAGTCTCGTATAAACCATATAAAACTTCATCATTCGGGGTTAAATTTTTTGTCATAATGGTACCTAATAAAATAAGGAAATAGTAACATTCATCTAAAATAAATTATTGCAATCCATATAACTTAAAGAATGAAATTACTTACTTAGGATTAAGATAGTAAGCAACAACATGAAGAGACCTATGTAATTGCAAATTCCAATGAGTATCGATTATCTTCCACACCTTTTTATATCTTGACTCTTCATTCTTGAAGTTTGTAGCTTTTTGTTCTTTAGCTCTATCCATAGCTTCATAGATATATAGCATGGAAGATTTCAAATCTCCATCCACAAACCTTGAAACCTTCACATGTGGTGTCATGCACTTCAAGCAATATTGGATGGATTGTCAAAATGTAGCATCACTTAAAACATTGTTCATCACTTGTTAGCCATCATTCTTACTAGCATAACTATTAGTAGCCCACTCCTTCGAAGAATACATAGACTAAAGATAATTCTTTTGTAGGAGTATACATTGTAGAGTGAGATAGGCAGTTGTAAACCTTGCGATCGCTGGTCTAGTTAATTCCCTTCCATTGAAATTATTTCCATGTAAGTTTGGAATCCATGTGGGCATATAAATAAAAGTTGTGACATTTTTTTGCATTCGCAATGGTATTACAAAAATCGGAAGCTATTAAAAAAATCAAAAGTTGTCCAATGTCTTCAAGAATCATATCAAGGTGGTGAGTTGCACAAGAGGACCAATATAATTTTGTTCTCTTCTCCTTAACAATTTTCCATTAGCCACTAACATTTTTCTTTGTTCTGGCAAGGTGATGTTTCATTCTTGGAACACCAACACAACAAGTATGTGAAAAATAATTGCATTTAACCATATGTCTGTGGGGTTGAACACTCTCACAATGGTTCCATGTTACATGAGTCTCATGTTTTTCTTTGTCACACATTACCCACTAATAAAATATAAGAAGACGTAGATATAAGAAGAAGACATAACAAAATGATGTGGGTGTGTGTGTGTGTGTATAAAACAACGAAATGAGGTAAGACGTAATTGGAGTTGGACGGTCAGCAGCAAGAATTAAAATATATTTAAATCTCATAATTATTGTTTTGTTTTGCTTTACTATTTAATTTGATTACTACATTTGTAGCCCAAGCCCACTACCAAAACCCTGAATCTCTTGATGCTTTTCATTCCTTATTAATTTATTATTCTCTAGAGTTGTCGTCCTTCTCCTTCTCCTTCTTCCTTATTCTTATGGGTAGCCGCCTCTTGCTTCTTTAACCCATAACTCCAGGGCAGGCTATTGGGCTGTATAAACAGACCAATAGCACAGAGCTCCAAATTTTGGCCCAAATTTAAGGGTTTCAAATTTTGCTCAACAAATGCAAAAAAATAAAAATCAACAGAAGAAATTTTTAAGCGTTTTACCGTTTCACTAAAAAATTCGCTTCACGGGTCCCAAATTACGTTTTACGCACGGAACTTATACACAAAAAATCAAACGTTTCACTGCATGGCTATCTAATGGGGCCCAATTTAATTATTAAAATTGTTCTTTTTTTTATTAGGGGCCTAATTTTTAAGATTAGAACAGAGACTCCAAAATGTTTAAGACGGCCATGCATAACTCCATCCTTCTTGTCTTGATCCACAGTTTTTTTCCTTCTTTTTTCTTATTCTCTCTTTGTAGGCATACAATTCTTCTTCCCTGATCGTTTTTCATTTCTTCTTCATGTCACACTTTTTAGTTTTTACTGCTTCAGAGTCAACCCTATGAGCAAGTCGGGTTGATGCGTTTACCGGTTCAAGGCCAGTTTAATGATATCAACACCTATTTAGATGCATATTTGATCTGATATCTCGATTAAATTGAGGATGAGTCTGGTTTATGGTCGAACCAATTCGACCGTCGGGTCTGGTCTTATTTTTATTAAACCTATTATTAGCGTCCATGAAAATCATGTTAATGAAATTTGGTTGAAGATAGCGTCCAAAGTCAGGTACCCTCTATAGCCAAATTATCCTCACAAAAAGCTCCCACATCTTGCAATCATTCTTGACATTGACATCAACAATTTTTTTTGAAGATAGAAGTTATCTTTCAAATGGTTGTGAAAAAATGGTGATTCTACAGGTATGGATAAATTAACCAATTGGTTTCTTCATTTTGTATTTATAATAGAAGTAAAATTTCTATGAATTTAAAGAAAGATTTCAAATTATTATCGAACGTGACAAAAACACAAGAAAGGGGGTTTGAATTGGGTTTTAGAAATCTTTTCGAAATATTTATGCGTTTTAGAAAACCTTTTCAAAACAACTCTTTAATAAAAATAACAAAGAGAATAAGTAAAAACAAAAGAAAAAGCAGAACACAGTGATTTATACTAGTTCACTATCACCTGATAGCTACGTCTAGTCCCTTCACACAATGAAGGATTTCTCCACTATAATCAACTAATTACACTCAAGAGTATACTACTACCAAACTGACTATACTCTCAACTTCTTAGAACGACTTAGTATAGTCAAGCCTCTAAGGAATACAGCCGCTATTGAGCTAAATACAAGAGTTTAAAAATACTTTGAAACAGTAACAGTTACTCTCAGCAAAGGGGATTTACAATGAAATCTTAAGCACAGAAAATAACTTTCTTGAAAAAAGAATAAAACGCTTAAGTGATGTTCACTTGGCCTCAGCGACTTGGAATAATTTCTTGGTTGCTCACTGTCTCAATTTTTGTTGTAATAGAATCGTTAACCTTATTCAGTGAACTGAACAAGGTATATATAGCTAGGGTTCTAAATAGTGTCGTTGTGACCTAACAAGTCTTTCACCAATGGACAAAACTTGAGATCTGCCTTTTGTGGCTTGTAGTGAGTCATGTCACTTTCACTTTATAGTCCGTACACTGACACGGTTGTCAAAAGCAGTTTCTGTCCTCTTGTGATCATTTTTGAATTTGAGACACTTTCAAAGCATGACATATTTGATGATTATATCCGTTGACATTCTCTTTTGCCTTTGATTCCTCGTACACTAGAATATCATCAATGAAGTTTCTTTAATGCATGAAATAGCCTTTAATACTTCACTCAGTCTGATTTCCAACCAGAGGCATCTTCTACCAAATGATGCTTGTTACTGAGATACTCTGCTTACCAGAGTAAGCTTGGACCAAAAGGCAAGTTCTTTAACGCCAATACTCTAATCAGAGCATTACTTATGAAATTTAGGATTAATTAAGTAAAGATTAATCAAAACCATCCTGATTATTAATTAAAACGGGATAAATTAAAACATGTTTAACAAAATTCCTGTAAACTTAAAAGAGTGCGCATTTCCAAGAAAAATACATTAATTACAAATCTTCCCCGAAGGGCTTTTCCAAAAAAAATTACAATAAAATTAAAAGAACTAGACCACGACTCTATTGGTGATCCGGTACTGGGACATCAGAGAGTCTCAAGTAACTATAATGTCGAGCGTCCAAAGGGCTCTTTAATTCTTCCGGCAATGAGTACCTGAAATCAACGCCCCAAACATAGTGAGTTATAACAACTCAGTAACATAGACTTTAACTAAAAACCTTTTACCATTGTTTTCAGCTATACGTGGTGTGCTACGTATAGAAAACTCCTCCCAGAAAGCACAATCACAAACATCATATCAGACCATAATATCCCATTAATGTAACTTACACGAAACCATAAACGTAAACACGTGCAAACCATAAACATTACACTTCGAACGAACAAACATCATAATTACATATAAAGGAAATTCATAATGTCAACACAATCGCACAATATCACATTAAAACTTAACTATCAAAATGGCCAATCAATAACGAAATGAATTCCATGGACGTATACAATTGACTTCCGTTGGAAATTCATTAACTAATCCGCCGTATCTTATGATAGCACGGACCGACATCGAATTTACACCCCAGCTACACAGTGCAACCGCTTTAGGGCCCACTGAAATGCTGAGCGTGGTCACAAACAAGCATTCATTTAGCTTACACAGTCACATAACCTTCCATGTGAGTATAAAACTACACATTGAGAAAGTATCAAAATGCACATAATTAATTCATAAGCAAAACAATTTCGAATGTCACAAATCATTAAATTGTGAACAGCCAATACAATTCAAAACAAATCCATTTCAATGGCATTTATCAAGAAACCAAGTGATTTAGCGCAGGATATTGACACGTATTTAAATCAATTGTTCCAGCATTCATTTTAGAGTAATTTAACACATCGAACATAATCATTTCCAACCACACTTTCAAGAACTCAAAGAAAACATAAGATCATATACCAAATGATGAAAGGAAATGAGAACCAATTTGAGGGTCTTATGATTATCATTCACATAACGGAAGAACTCCCAAATGATACATTGAGATTCAATCCATTCTCAGTAATAACAATTTATTCCCATTGGAGTCAGTGGAACTCACAATTGAGCAAACATCACACAATATTTAGGGGGATTGGGGATAGGATCCAACCCTATTTCAGCCAGGCCCCATATCATTTCAGAAGAATATATATACAATGACTATCTACTTCTAGAATTAAACAACAATTTCTAGCACACTCTAATTGGGAGTTTGAGAGGGGAATCTATGTTAACTTTGATCTCTCAAATGCTTTGGGGTAAAAACCCCCAATTTGAAACCCTAGGTTTGCCTTCAACCTCCATTGAAGCTTGAACCCAAGCTTCCTCTTCAACCAATCTTCTCCTTTGAGCCTTGAATCCTCCAATTTCTTCCATTTTCGAGCCCCTTTCTCCCTGATTCGATCTCCACCTCTACCCCTCTCTCTTTCTCGGCCAAGCTCTCTCCCTCTCTCGGCCTTGAGCCACCCACACGGTGGTGCGCCGCCGTGAGCTGCCACAGTCGCGGCCACCACCCCTCTTCTCTCCATCGATCGTGCCTCATTTCTCTCTTTCTCCTTCCTTTCTTTTCTTTCTTCTTCTTTTCTTCTTCTCCTCTTTTCTTTTCTTTTTCTGAAACAGGGGGGTCACGATGGGAGGGGTAGATAAGGAGTAAAGGAGATGAGAGTGTGTTAGGGTGGGCGAGGGTTAAGTGAGGTGTATGGTGGGGGTTAAGTCATTTATTTATAAAAAAAAAATAAACCAATTAACCATATTTAAATGTCTTACTTTATTCTTTGGTCCCCATTGAAATCTCAAATAAATTAATCAATTTAAATACTACTTATAATTAATTAGTCCCACACTTCCTTAATTATTGGGTAAAATTACCATTTTACCCCTAATTACCGAATTTACTTTAAATTACTAAATTAAAGAAAATTTGGGATGTTACACTACTCCCCACCTTTTTAAGAATTTTGTCCTCAAAATTCGACCTATCTTCAAACCATATCCTTATATAGGGTTTGTTCTTTGCACTTCCGCTGCGAACTCCAATCATACGCCACTCTAACGAGTAAGCTTTTGTTCCCTTAGGGTTCAATCGTTCTCAATCCAGGAATATTTCGTAACAGTCGGGGTCTATCGTTCTATAGTCGTGGTACACCACGTTGTACAAACACATGTTTGTAACAGCTGGGACATGTCGATATATCACAGTAGCACACCACCCTGTACTCATAAACCTTTAGTTGTGACAGAGGATCTGTATCGTCGTAGTTCAAAGCAAAACGGACCAACAAACAACCTTTACTTCTATTCATTCCTTGGTGAAATTACCTAGACTGTCAATTCTAAACCGTTGAGAATTCGAAAAGGAATTAACCTCTACAATGAGCCAACTGTCCGGAGAATTTGGTGTTCCCATTAACTGATCACCAACTAGGTCTCATTCCAAATTAAATTCTTATTCGGTTAAAACAGAGTTTGTAATTGGTCAAGCGAAATCATTTCATGCATTGGTCAATTGGACCTAATGAAGACATTAATAACTTTGGGTTCTCACCGATTTAGCTACGCTCAAAACTCAAGACTATCATCTAAACCTCTTCCTTAGACTCTAATATGGACACTATACTTAGAAAATTTAGGCTTTTCTACCTCAACAGGCTTGCTCACCCTAGAGGTTCCCTACTACAAATTTAAGCGTTTGAAAACTTCGTCTATCCTCATCTCCCACCTTAAACACTTTAGGGTTACCACCTTTTTAGGTTTTAAAGTACTCTAAAGTATTTAAAGCCAAGAATCCTATAGGTCCTTTAGAAAACTCTATGATTCCCAATCAATTTAGGATCCATTCATACTGGGTTAGGTTCAACAAACTTGGTTGATTAACACGTATTGAAAAACCTAATCGAGAATAAACACCCATTCTAATAAATTAAAATCATACAAATTTACATAACTAAGAACTCTTACTTATCGACCCTACATGTCATGGAATGAAACAATCACAACAAACTAATCAATAAGGAATGCTAAACAACATCAATTCACTACAAGGTTTAGGCTCACTATATCCAAAGTGACCTTCGCATTTTCCTGCTTTAGGAGTACTACATAACCAATCTTAACTTCATAGGGTTTAGAACACGAGAATTAAGTATTCATGTCAATATCTTAACCGTTCCTATAAGCATTTTAATAGTTTAATCATTTATACAACCTTCCATAAGACTATAGCGATATACAAGGTTGACCCAAAGAAGAAAGAATTCCAAAACAAAAAGGAAAATCTGCATTAGATTCACTTGAGCGAATTGGGCTCGCTTAGCGCGAGCTTCGCTCAGTGCCAGAAATTCGCTTAGGCGAATTTCTCACAAAAAAGACCCCTATCAGCTCGCAGGCAAATTTGCTTAAGCCCAGAAATTCGCTTAAGAGAATTTGACAGAATTTTGCCAAATTTCAGATTTTCCAATCCAAACTTTTTCCAAAACTTAAACCTTTATTTCCAATCAACAACAAAACCAATCTAAAGGCATTCAATCAAGATAAGGACTCTAAATCAAGCCAAAACAATTTAGGACTCAAAAACAAAGGTTAAACTTGCATAAGGGAGGATCAAGCATATAACATAAATCACAGCTCACAACATGTTTTTCATATTTTCAATGCATCAATTCTTTGAACATAACAATTATACTCATAAGGCAATCAAGGAACATACAACCTGTTTTATGGTTTCCTAATCAGAATTTATGCAAGATTCAAAGCATCACAATTAAGTGTCTTTCATGCATTAGTCACTCAGGATTCCAAAATTTATGGACATACAATGTCACAAAATTTGCAAGGACTTAGGATCAAAATGCTGAGAATATATGCATCATCCATATTGGGAACAAGCCAATCTAAAATTAGCACGCACAATAAGGCTAATGCATTACTTAACAAGTAACTAAATTTCCTTCATGCAATATGGAGACTGAAACATCAAGGAGAAGTCAAATTTTCGCATGCGGTTATAAAACCAACACATCAAAGCATAACCATCCAAATTGAACATAAAAAAGGTACAAATCTTAACTCAAGTTCACACATCCCATAAGGATCTTATGGTTGCCTTCACTTAAGGTTGAAAGGACTCACAACGCGGATTAAAACATGTGACCATTAGTAAGAAACATAACTAGAATTTATAAAACCTTACAGCCTTACAGATTAGGTGCATTCATGCATGATCAAATAAAATTTCCAAACTATATGCCAAAGCACATAATCACTCTTTTAGTTTAAGTACAGAAATTTTGCGAAAAAACGAGGACGTGTTATACTAGCTGTTTTCGATTCCCACGCAAGCATAAAATCAGATCAAGCCAAGAATTGAAACAATCGATGTAAAATCAAAGTGAAAGAAATTCGTTTACATTTACTACATCACAACTTTTGCAATGACTTTCTAACTTTCAAACCTTGTATTTTCAAAACTTAAACTTTTATACCATATAAAAGAAACTCCAATAATCAAACATAAATGTAAAGTATTCAAATATGCAGAATGTTTACCAAATTTATTCAGAACATACTCGACACCATTTATTCATCTTTACAACTACTAAAAATGAATTCAATACAATAACAAATTTAATAAACATTTCGAATGACTGGCTTACCTACATAGAGTTAGGCCAAACAAAAGAATGTTAAAAGTCACCACACATTCATCATTGGGCTCAATCATAAAAAACATATTAGAGCTAACCACGCGTTGGTTATAAATTGGGAAGAAACCCGGAAGTCTCCATTCAAATGAACGGTATGATTTCTGTTTCCTTCTCCTAATGGTTACATATACGTATATACCCCTACGTATGAGTATTTACATATATAAAAAAGAATCTCATAAATCGAGGAAACAACTATACTAATCCCTGCTCATCTTCATTTTCCGCATTCTTTAGACGAATCCTTGAGGTGGCCTACCTCAATAATTCACCGAAAGAACTTAGAAAATTCAGATTCACAGTCACAACTGAATCTTTCCAAAACCGGATCACTTCTAGACACATAATTCACAGTCCAAGAGGGTCGAACTGCTCTGATATCATAATGCAACGCCCAGACTCTAATCAGAGCATTACTTACGAAATTTAGGATTAATTGAGTAAATATTAATCAAAACCATCTTAATTATTAATTAAAACGAGATAAATTAAAACCTGTTTAACAAATTCCTGTAAACTTAAAAGAGTGCGCATTTCCAAGAAAATACATTAATTACAAATCTTCCCCGAAGGGCTTTTCCAAAAATAATTACAATAAAATTAAAAGAACTAGACTACGACTCTATTGGTGACTGGTACTGGGACATCAGAGAGTCTCACGTAACTATAATGTCGAGCGTCCAAAAGGGCTCTCTAATTCTTCCAGCAATGAGTACCTGAAATCAACATAGACTTCAACTAAAAACCTTTTACCGTTGTTTTCAGCTATACGTGGTGTGCTACGTATAAAAAACTCCTCCCAGAAAGCACAATCACAAACATCATATCAGACCATAATATCCCATTAATGTAACTTACACGAAACCATAAACGTAAACACGTGTAAACCATAGGCATTACACTTCGAACGAACAAACATCATGATTACATATAAAGGAAATTCATAATGCCAACATAGTTGCATAATATCACATTAAAACTTAACTATCAAAATGGCCAATCAATAACGAAATGAATTCCATTGACGTATAAAATTGACTTCTGTTGGAAATGCATTAACTAATCAGTTTTACCTTGTGACAGCACGGACCAAATCGAATTTACACCCCAGCTACACAGTACAACCGCTTTAGGGCCCACTGAAATGCTGAGCGTGCTCACAAACAAGCATTCATTTAGCTCACATAGTCACACAACCTTCCATGTGAGTATGAAATGCTGAGCGTGCTCACAAACAAGCATTCATTTAGCTTACATAGTCACACAACCTTCCATATGAGTATAATACTACACATTGAGAAAGTATCAAAATGCACATAATTAATTCATGAGCAAAAAATTTCGAATGTCACAAATCATTAAATTGTGAACAGCCAATACAATTCAAAACAAATACATTTCAATGGCATTTATTAAGAAACCAAGTGATTTAGCACACGATATTGACACATATTTAAATCAATTGTTTCAGCATTCATTTTAGAGTAATTTAACACATCGAACATAATCATTTCCAACCACACTTTCAAGAACTCAAAGAAAACATAAGATCATATACCAATTGATGAAAGGAAATGAGAACCAATTTGAAGGTCTTATGATTACCCTTCACATAACGGAAGAACTCCCAAATGACACATTGAGATTCAATCCATTCTCAGCAATAACAATTTATTCCCATTGGAGCTCAGTGGAACTCACAATTGAGCAAACATCACACAATATTTAGGGGGGTTGGGGACAGGATCCAACCCTATTTCAGTCAGGCCCCATATCATTTCAGAAGAATATATATACAATGACTATCTACTTCTAGAATTAAACAACAATTTCTAGCACACCCTAATTGGGAGTTTGAGAGGGGAATCTATGTTAGCTTTGAGCTCCCAAATGCTTTAGGGTAAAAACCCCCAATTTGAAACCCTAGGTTTGCCTTCAACCTCCATTGAAGCTTGAACCCAAGCTTCCTCTTCAACCAATCTTCTCCTTTGAGCCTTGAATCCTCCAATTTCTTCCATTTTCGAGCCCCTTTCTCCCTGATTCGATCTCCACCTCTACCCCTTTCTCTTTCTCGGCCAAGCTTTCTCCCTTTCTCTGCCTTGAGCCACCCACATGGTGGTGCGCCGCCGTGAGCTGCCACAGTCGCGGCCACCACCCCTCTTCTCTCCATCGATCGTGCCTCATTTTTCTCTTTCTCCTTCCTTTCTTTTCTTTCTTCTTCTTTTCTTCTTCTCCTCTTTTCTTTTCTTTTTCTGAAATAGGGGGTCACGATGGGAGGGGGTAGATGAAGAGATGAGAGTGTGTTAGGGTGGGTGAGGGTTAAGTGAGGTGTATGGTGGGGGTTAAGTCATTTATTTATAAAAAAAAATAAACCGATTAACCTTATTTAAATGTCTTACTTTATTCTTTGGTCCCCATTAAAACCTCAAATAAATTAATCAATTTAAATACTACTCATAATTAAGTAGTCCCACACAGAGAATTACAATTTAAACTTTGTGTTTGCAAGCAGATAGGTGCACAGAAAGATCCCCTAACAATTTCTTCAGAGTGCACTTTTGAGTGAGTTGAGAGGCAGTTGATTTGCAATTTGAATTTGATGCAGCAGTTGAATTTGGCTCTCTCAATCTTGTTCAGTGTTCCAATGATGTGATATATAGCCCTGATTTGGTGATCTAGCCATTGCAGAGCCGTTTGAAATCCTTGGGACAGATTTGCACAGTGTGATGAGTGTTTCTGCACATAGCAGTCTTGCTTTTCACCAACTATCAGTTCTGTCTCCCTGTCACATCACCTTTTGGAAGCTTCACTTGCTGAACTCCTCACTTACAGCAGTAGCACCAATAAGTTCTTGATTTCAGCTTTTGTTCTTCATTTAATAGCATGGTGTGCTCATAAATGTGATCACTTGATGCATTTAATTTGTTCTTTTTGCTGCTGAATCTGTTTCTGCAGTATTCGAGAGTAAGTTGGAACTTACTCACTCCTGAGTGAGTTTGCTGGAATTTGATTGTGGTTACTACAGTTTTGTCTTTTACGAAAGCTGTTCATTGTCATGTCATATTTAGCTATTTTCCACTTTGTTTAACAGTTTCCTTCTCAAGAATGATGTCCAATGTCAATTTACCATATTTCACAGAATCTTATGCTTAATTCCATTGTCTTCTTGCTTGACATGTTTCTTTTTCTTTTCTTTCTTTGCTGGAACTTACTCACAGAAAATGTTAGAGACATATATGAGTCAATAAACTTAAGTATCTTTCTCAGAGTTTATTGATCATCAAAACTGGATTTCAGAGTTTGTTTCAACAAAACCAAGGTCTCCTTCTCCATGTTCCTAGCTTGCTTTCCATTTTGGCCCAGACTAAGTAGCTTTGCAGGCATCACTCAGAACCACCAGCCCTCCTCTGCATCACCAACCATACTTGCAGCAAATGGCCAATGCAAGGGTCAATAGCCTTTGTCTCATTAGAGCCCCTGCACCATCAAAATGTTCCTATAAATACCACAGAATTACATAGAACAAGGGGGAGGAAGAACAAGAAGTACAAGAAAAAATTCTGGGCGTTTTTTTACCACTAATCAAAGAATTAGAGGCTCCACACTGAAGCCCTAATTCACCAAAACAGAGACAAAAAACGCAGAAACTAAAAAAAAAAAAACAGAGAAGAAGAAGAAGAAGAAGAAGAAGAAGAAGAAGAAGAAAGAAAGTGGTGAAGAAGGTTTGGCTCCTCCCTCTCCTCCTCCCTCTCCATCGGCCGTCTCCTCCTCCCTCTCCCTCTAACGATCCCCTTCTCCCTCTCTCGCACCCACCCCCTCTTCCTCTCAGTCTCTCTCTCTCTCTCGCGATTCCCTTCCTCCCTCTCCCACGATCTCTCTCACTTTCTCCTTCCCTCTCCTTCGCGACCGGTCCCTCCCCTCTCCTTCTCGATCGCGGCAGCGCGCGGCGACCGCCTCGCCCCTTTCTCCTCCTTTCTCCAGCGCCGTTTCCCACCCCCTTCCCTCTTTCTCTCTGTTTTTTGATTTAGGGATTAGGAAGTGAATCTGATTTTAACTTCCCCTCCCCTTTTATTTTATTCTATTTCTTTTATTTATGTATCAGTTTTTATTTTTATTTTTATTTATTTTATTTTACCTTTTTATTTTTCTGTTGGTAGGAATGATGTGTTTCAGCCCATTTACACCCCTGCTCATTTATGTTACACCCTCTTTTCTTTTTATTTTCACTTATTTGCTCTGTTTTATTTATTTTGATAAACACCGTTAATAGACAAGTTTGATTAATTTCATCACCCAATTATAATCATATATTTTATTTAACTTACTTTTCTGTTTAATTTTATTAAATAAAAAAATATTTTTTTTAGAACAAATGTGATTAGCTGAGATGTGACATCTTGTTAATCCCCGGTTCGGGACACCTGAGTTGCGACAGCTTGTTGTTCTTAAACCTTTTTAAAAAAAATTAATTAAAATCAAACCAACACACAAATATTTCCAAGAACTACGTAGCCTTTGATTTCTCCACTGCACTCAGAGATACGTAAGAGCAGGAGCACACTCCTGTCAAGCGCAAAAATAAACAACTTTTATTAAGTCCTTTTTTTATCTTTGTTAATTCTTTTTTTTAATAAAAGGGGAAATACGTATTTTTTTTAAAAGTTAATAAATTTTGCACAATTAATTAGAGGTAACCTTTTTCGAAAGGATGTCGTGGGGTGCTAATACCTTCCCTACGCATAATTCGACTCCCGATCCTAAATCTGGTCTCAAGGACCATTTTCTTCAAAAAGGTTTTTTTCCCAATATTTTTTCCTATGAAATAGATTATTGGTGGCGGCTCCATTAAACTCGAACAAATCCCACCGGATTTTTCGGTCGCTACAGCTGACGACTCCACTGGGGACTTTTTTTTAGAGAGTCAAGCCTAAATAATTGATTGTGCTAAATATTTAACTCTTATGTTTAGTTTCTCTTGTTTATTTATTTATTTATTTATTTGTTTATTGTTCTTTTGTGAATATTCGTTGTGAATATTATGCATATATTGAACCTTAGGTTAGAAGACCATATTTTGTATATTTCATTTGTTTTGCAGCTTGGGTAATTTTAGGTTGCCTCCATCACACACCTCACTTACACACCTTTTACACACACTTATGAGTGGGACCCTATACCCGGGCCCGAGTGCAGCTTAGGGAGTGAGAGGTTGTTAGTGATAGTCACTTCGGATCTACTTTCGATTTGGGTATCACGAGAACCTCATCTAGAGTGCGACCGTTTCGTGGATGCCCACACGTAGGATCTTCGTCCTATTGGTGGTCACATGCCGAAATGGTACTTGGCTCTAGAGACCTTTGGTGAGGAAGTGTTAGTACCGCCTATGAAAGTGTTCACAAGTCGAATGACCTATAGGTCATTAGAGATAGAAATCCTCTAATTTAGAGTGACCTTGTTTAGGACACAAGGAGGCAGTCTTACTTTTAGTTGACTTTTTAAATGCTTCTTTTCAAAGTAGTATAGGCATCCCATCATTTACAAACATTTCAAAATATGTCCCTTTCATTAGTAGTTGCATCATTCGTCATGTTCATGCATTTTTTTGATAATCAAACATGATAAAAGTTTGAACATATTGCATTCATCCTCATTTCATTTTATTTTGAGTAGGTTCACCAGGGAATCGTAAGGAAGAGCTAGCTTGTGAGTATTTGCAGCAAAATAATATGGGATCAAATAAGGAAACAGTCTCAAAAAAGCTCATACATGCCAAAGCAAAGATGCCGGAAATACAAAGTTTAAAAGAATTTGGGAAGTTGCTAATAGGGAAAAACCACATAGACTTCAATGATAAAAATGGGAAGATTCTTGCATTGGTGGAGGTAGATGTACAAGTAGAGGCTATTACTGCACTAGCCCAATTTTATGATCCCCCGATGTGGTGTTTCACATTTCAAGATTTCCAAATGGCGCCCACTTTAGAAGAGTATGAGCAAATTTTAGGGTACCCTTTGGAAAATGCTAAGCCTTACCATTATATAGGGCATTATCCCTCGTACCCAACAGTCGCTTTAATTCTAAAAGTTGAGGAAAGTAAGTTGAAAGCCAACATGAAAAATCCAAATGGTATTGATGGCTTCCCACTAGCATACCTAGAGGAGAGATTAAAGTCATTATCTGAAGGTGGGGAATGGGTTGCTTTCATGGATGTATTAGCCCTTGCCATTTTTGGGATTGTTCTGTTCCCACAGATAGATGACCATGTTGATTTTGCAGCGATTGATGTTTTCATGGCAGTAAAAAACAAGGGCGAGAACCCTGTACCCGCTGTGCTTGCTGATACATATTACATCCTTAACACCTGTCATGAGAAGAAAAAGAAGAGGATATCTTGTTGCCCGCCGGCGCTCTATGTATGGCTTATCACCCATGTATTTCATGATGGGCGAAGAGCACTATGCCCTATTGTTGATTCCAAATGGTGCTCCGTGAAAACTAAGAGCAAACCAGAGTGGGCTCAATATCTACGCGACCTTAATGAGAAAACTATTCGTTGGTATCCCAAATGGCAAGAAGTGAACGAGGTAATCTACCAGTGTGGCAGTTTTCCAAATGTACCGCTCTTAGGAATGAAGGGTTGCATAAATTATAACCCCTCTGTATCACTAAGACAATTGTGTTATCCTATCATGCATCCCCCAACCGAAGAGTTGATAACCACTTTCATTGTGTATGGGATAAATAAGAAAGATACGGAGGAGCACAAAAGGATCAGGCAGGCGTGGAACCAAGTTATCCGAAAGGGGAAAATACTTGGGAAAAGAAGCACTGACGCCAAAGAAAGCTACCGTCAGTGGGTTAAAGATAGAGTTCAGGAAATCAAGTTGTCTTTCAATGGGACACCTCCTCCCGAGCAAGAGACACATGAACCTATCCCTATTACAAACAAAGAGGTAAAAGAACTTAAGGCATCACTGCTGAAGTCTGAAGGGGAAAAAGAAGGGTTACAAGCAAAGTTAGAAAAAGCGTTTCAGGAGAACAGGAACTTATGTTCAGAAAACACTCTTAGGGCAATTCATGGAAAGAAGCAACAAAAGAGCAGTAATAGAAGAAAAAAGCAAGCATGATATACAACTTTGTCTAAGAAGTGCAAATGAATAATTGAGGTTGCGTAATCAAAAGAGGGATAAGGCTATAGATAACGCTTATATGTGGAAAGGATTGTGGAAAAAATCCTTGGTTACTGAAAAGAATTTGCAAGAGGAGCTTGAAGGTTTAAAACAACATCTTAAGAAGGTGGTAGCTGAGTATGAGAACCGAGCCCAAAAGGAGAAGCAATACAAGGAAGAAATGGAAGAGATGCTTGTGAAGTATCAAGATGCGCTGAAAAAAGAACAAGAAGATGCAAATGAGTTGCAGAATTATATTGAATACCAAGATAAGATCTATGGCGACCTAAAAAATGAAAGCATGTATTGGGAGAATCATTTTACAAAACTAGTCAGTCAGATAGAAAATCAAGAGCTCTTTAATGAACTGAGGAATGAAGGCATACATTGGAGGGACTGTTTTTCAAAGTTGGCAAGTTTGGCCAATCAAGCGATCATAGATATCCCAAGGCGTCTAGAGGAGGCTGATGCGGCGATGCACCCACTAAATACTCCAGTCAATGTTTACAAGTTTATTGAATTTTGTAAAAGTTTGATATAATAGTTGAGAGAAAAGGTCGGTTGTCCTATTAAGAAGAAAAAAAGGGCAGCTAATTGATGAGGTTTTAGTTTGAGTGAATTGTACTATTTTTCTTTCTCATCAACAAAGGATTTGTTACTTTGCTTATTGATCCCATTTTATTCTCCAAATTACTTAATGCTTTTAAAGAAATAAACGGATAACTATAACAAAGCAATGAGGCCTACGGTTCCCTGGCACAAAATGAATAGACTCATACATCCATATCCATTCATTCATTTTTCCTTTCTTACATACTCATATCATTTTTTTAATCACCAGAAAATGATCAAACAAACTGGTTCCTCGACACCCATATCGAACTCGCTCTCAATCAAAGATCATGGATGACCAAGAGATGAAAGATGACGTCAATCAGCTGAAGGAACAAATGAGCAAGATTTTAGAGCTTCTGCAGTCTCTCGACAAAGACAAGACTACAGATGGGACATCTCCAGTAGTGAATGATGAAAGTCAAGCTACACTTTCTCACCCGCCTGGCTTCAGTCCAATGCAGTTGTAATATGGTCTCAATGCTCAAGGGATGATGGTACCTTTCGCAATTTACCCGCATGGCCCTACACATTCACCAGCTAGCAACCCTCAGAATCAAATACCGCAATTCCCACTTTACGGTCTTCCACCTGGTTATACGCCACCTATGGCCAATGATGATTCTGCGAACCATAATCCTCAAGGCCCCCAGGCACAGCAGTTCCCGCTATTTGGTCTCCCGCCCGGTTATACACTGCCAGGTGCTAACAATAAATCTACAGAAACTGATTCCCAAGCACTTATTGTACAAGATGTAGCTCAAGGATCCGACTCAGGTACTGAAACCATACCAGTTCAAAGCTCAACTCTCGTCTTCATGACATACACCCTTCCACCTGGTTATGCACCACCCCATGTCGGGAATACTCAAGGAGTCAGTACGCCTGTAGTGACCCCCGTAGTGAATCCCTGACCATTTGGTCACCCCTATTATGTTCAAGGAAATCAATTAAATCCCTAGACTAACTGCATTGCCTGGTCTCCAGCTATGGGGGGACCCAATCTGAGCGTCCCAGTTGGGAATTAATGGTCCTGATACAAAGTTGCAAATCCTCGAAGATAGACTAAGAGCTGTAGAAGGAGTGAGTTATCTCAGTTCAAGTATCGCTTCAGATCTTTGTCTCGTACCAGATGTGGCTGTACCGCCGAAGTTCAAGGTGCCAGACTTTGACAAGTATAAAGGGACAACTTGCCCGAAAAGCCACTTGATCATGTACTGTAGGAAAGTGGCGTCCTATGCACATGATGACAAACTTCTGGTTCACTTTTTCTAGGATAGTTTAACAGGGGCAGCGTCGAGTTGGTATACACACCTTGAGCGATCTCATATTCGCTGTTGGAAAGATTTGCCGGATGCCTTTTTGAAGCAGTATAAGTATAACATTGATATGGCTCCTGATAGAATGCAGTTGCAAAATATGGCAAAAAGAGACAATGAGACTTTTAAGGAATATGCCCAACGATGGAGAGGATTGGCAGCCCAAGTGGAATCGCCTCTGATCGAAAAAGAAATTGTGGCCATGTTTATGGATACTCTTCAATCACCCTTCTATGACAAAATGATCAAAAGTGTATCATCAAACTTTTCAGATATGGTCATCGTAGGGGAAAGAGTTGAAGGAGGAATGAGGAACGGAAAGATTGCCCAAAGTTTTGCTGGAACCAAAATGCCAAGAGACTCCCGACAAACTTCGTAAAGAAGAAAGAAGGGGAAACCAATGCTGTGATAACGAGCCCGAGAGGACAAACACAAGGAAAACCACCCCAATTCTTTACCAATTTCCCACATCCTTTTCCATACCCCTACTTTCCACCTCCATACATTGCCGCCGCCTCTCATAACCCAACCCCCCGGCCAAACCAACCAATAATGCCTTTTCGCCCACCTTCCCCTGTCCAATCACAAGCACAGCCAGTTGCTCCCACCCAACCGAACCAAAACCAGAAACAACCAAATGACCAAGAAAAGAAAGCAGTCCAATTTGATCCTATTCCCATGACATATACAGATTTGTTCCAGCACCTCATCAGCAACTCCTTGGTCTCCCCGCGCTCAATGAAACCACTTCAACCTCCCTTCCCAAGAGGGTATGACCCAAATGCCAAGTGTGAGTTTCATGCAGGGGCAATAGGTCACACAACTGAAAATTGTAAGGCTTTAAAGTACGTGGTTCAAGATCTGATCAATGCCAAATGGTTGAGTTTTAAGGAGGATGGTCCTAATGTGGGTAATAATCCCCTTCCAGGTCATGGAGGTTCAGCAGTTAACGCTATTATTGAAGAGTTTAGGAATCAGCCCCTGATAACGAAAGTGGAAGATGTACGTACTCCCTTAAGGATCATTTATGCCGAACTCTGCAAGTTCGGTATAATTGAGATGAAATACGATGAGAGAGACTTGTGTAGCTTGCATCCTGATGGCAATCATTGCATAGAGGAATGCAAGGAATTCAGGCAAATTCTCCAAGAATTGTTAGACAGACACTTGATACAGGTAGGTTGTGTGAAGAAAGATGAAAACATATTGACCCTTCAGTCAAGTGAAGATAAAAACACGACCTTCCCAAAACCATTGGAGATTTGCTACAATAAGGGGAATCTAAAGCCAATCCTAGTCGTACCTAAACCGATAACTATTCATGTACCAACTCATTTCCCTTTCAAAAACGTTAATGCAGTGCCATGGGATTACAGTATGAAGGTCTTTGTGGACAATTTAGGGGATGACCAGCTAAAAGCGGCGTCTGGATCTGGCAATCCTGCTATCACTAACATCTCGGGAATCGGTGGGATGACCCGGAGTGGACGAATTTATACCCCTATCGGACCCATGGGAAGAAAGACGCAGGAAGAAGACAAAGCTCGCAAAGGAAAGGATAAAGAAGAAGAGTCCATTGATAAAGATGTGGGTAAAAAGGCAAAGAAAGAAGAAGAAAACAAGAAAGTAGTGTCTGAAGAAGAGGCTTGTGAATTCCTGAAATTGATAAAGTAGAGTGAATACAAGGTGGTGGATCAGTTGAATCATACTCCTGCAAAAATATATGTGTTATCACTGCTGCTGAATTCTGAGCGTCATAGGGAATCGTTAATGAAAATGCTAAATGAAGCCCATGTCACCTATGACATCATAGTGAACCAATTCGATGGGATTGTGGGTAATATTGTTGCTAGGAATTACCTTACCTTCACTGATGAAGAAATTTCAGTTGAAGGAATGGGGCATAACAAAGCATTGCACATCTCTGTGCAGTGTGGAGACTATATCCTTGCTAGGGTACTCGTCGATAATAGGTCATCTCTAAATGTTATGCCAAAATCTACCCTGGCAAAGTTGCCTGTTGATGGATCGTATATGAAGCCCAGTACTATGGTGGTAAGAGCCTTTGATGGGTCTAGAAGAGAGGTTATTGGAGAAATCGAGCTACCTATACAAGTCGGCCCTCGCACATTCGAGGTAGTCTTTTAGGTGATGGAAATCGTACCAGCATACAGCTGCCTCCTTGGAAGACCATGGATCCATTCAGCTGGAGTTGTGCCTTCGACCCTACACCAAAAGCTGAAATTTTCAATGGATAATAAGTTGGTGATTGTCTCTGGTGAAGAAGAGATGCTAGTAAGCAAGCCATCCTCCACGCGCTATATCGAGGCTACAGAAGAAGCTCTTGAGACGTCTTTTCAAATGTTGGAGATTGCGAATGCCATCTTCGCAAGAGAAGGAGTCTTAATGAAGAAACAAAAGCTGTTTGAAACTTCCATGATGATCGCGAAAGCTATGATGAAAGGAGGGTATCAGACCGGATGTGGATTGAGAAGATATGAACAAGGGATCGTGATGCTGGTAGAACTTCCAGATAACAGAAATAGATATGGGTTGGGATACGAACCTAACAGGTTTGACAAAAAGAGAATTGCCAAAGAAAGAAAAGAAAAGAGGATAGCTAGATTGGAAGGCAGGGAGCCAAAAGATGAGAGTATCCCTATCTGCGATATCGGCAAAGCTTTCGGAGTGCGGGAATGTTGAATCCGAATCAGATAGCAGCTATCAAAGACGATCGCAGTGCAGAAAATGACCATGTCAACCTTGTCCACCCTTGCCCGCCGAATGAAGAACTTGGAAATTGGGAGATTGTTAAGTTTCCCGTGATTTTTGATTCAAAGTAATTATGTAATGCAAATTCTATTGCTCTGCCCAAGGCTTTAGAATAATTTATTAAGGGCGCACATGTTTTATTTCAGTATCATTATCAATAAAATGCACTTTGAATTTTCCAATCATTTCTCTCTTCTTTCCTTTTCCATCTTTTCCATCTCTCCTCATCTTTTTTCCGCTTTTCATTTCGTTATTTTTAACTAATGCAGATCTAAAAATATTGTCTTTGAAAATAACGATGCCAGTAACTCATACTATATTTTTGAATACCCCATTAATCATACTGAGGAAGATAATGAGGACAATTGGGAAACCCCTCCTAAATTAATGAGGTTGATGGAACAAGAAGCTAAAGTGATTCAACCCCACGAGGAAGAAACTGAAATAATCAATCTGGGCACTGAAAACGACAAGAAAGAAGTTAAGGTCAACACCACAATGAGAATCAGTGAGCGAGAAAAATTGGTTAAACTCCTATTTGAATATGTTGATGTTTTCGTGTGGACATATCGAGATATGCCTGGATTAGATAATAGCATAGTCGAGCACAAATTGCCATTGAAACCTGAGTGCCCACCGGTCAAGAAAAAGTTGAGAAGAATGAAACCAGAGATGTCACTCAAGATTAGAGATGAGGTAAAAAAACAGTTCGACGCCAGTTTTCTGGCTGTAGCAAAATACCCTCAATGGGTGGCTAACATTGTCCCAGTCCCAAAGAAAGATGGAAAGGTCCGAATGTGTGTTGACTATCGAGATCTAAACAGGGCCAGCCCCAAGGATGACTTCCCTTTGCCACATATTGATGTCTTGGTAGATAGAACTGCTCAACACTCTGTCTTCTCTTTCATGGATGGATATTCTGGCTATAATCAAATCAAGATGGCTTCCGAAGATATGGAGAGAACCACATTTATCACTTTATGGGGAACTTTTTGTTACAAAGTAATGTCATTTGGATTGAGAAATGCTGGGGCAACATACCAAAGAGCAATGGTGGCTTTGTTCCATGACATGATGCACAAAGAGATAGATGTCTATGTGGATGACATGATTGTAAAGTCCAAAACAGAGGAAGATTATGTCATTAACCTACAAAAGCTTTTTGAGGTACTGAGGAAGTATAAACTCCGGTTAAACTCAGCTAAGTGTAGCTTTGGTGTCAGGTCAGGCAAGCTGCTAAGGTTTATAGTCAGCCAGAAAGGAATAGAAGTTGATTCGGCCAAAGTAAAAGCAATCCTGGAAATGCCGACTCCTCGCACCGAAAAAGAAGTTCGTGGATTCCTGAGAAGATTGAACTATATTGCCAGGTTTATATCCCAGCTAACTGCTACTTGTGAGCCAATTTTCAAGCTGCTGTGTAAGAATCAGGAAACCAAATGGAACGATAATTGCCAGAAAGCTTTTGAGAAAATCAAACAGTACTTACAAGATCCACCGGTTTTGGTGCCCCCTGTGCCAAGGAAACCCCTCATCATGTACTTAACAGTGTTGGACGAATCAATGGGTTGTGTGCTAGAACAACATGATGAATCTGGTAAGAAGGAGCATGCCATTTACTACCTGAGCAAGAAATTCACTAGCTGCGAGACGAGGTATTCATTGTTAGAACGAACATGTTGCGCTTTAGCCTGGGCCGCACATCGTTTGAGACAATATATGCTATCCCATACAACTTGTTTGGTGTCCAAAATGGATCCGATCAAGTATATTTTTTAAAAGCCTGCTCTCACGGGAAGAATTGCTCGTTGGCAAATGTTGTTATCCGAGTATGATATTGTGTATGTCACCCAAAAGGCAATTAAAGGCAGTACCTTAGCCGAATACTTGGCTCATCAACCTGTAGAAGACTATCAGTCAATGCAGTGTGATTTCCCAGACGAAGACATAATGGCCCTATTTGAAGGAAAAGAAGCCCCTGACAGTGAAAAATGGATCTTGTTGTTTGACGGTGCTTCTAATGCATTGGGACATGGGATTGGAGCTGTGTTAATTTCCCCATAAAGTCATTTCATCCCATTTACTGCAAGATTGTGTTTCGATTGTACAAACAATATGGCAGAGTATGAGGCATGTGCTATGGGCATTCAGGCAGCCATTGAATCGAAGGTCAAAATTCTCGAAGTATATGGAGATTCGGCTTTGGTTATTCATCAGTTAAAAGGCGAATGGGAAACGAGGGATTCCAAACTAGTTCCTTATCACGATCACATCAAAGAATTGACGGAGCAGTTTGACGAAGTCACCTTCCATCACATTCCCCGTGAAGATAATCAGCTAGCTGATGCTTTAGCTACTCTATCATCAATGTTCAAAATCAGTAACAGGGAGAACCTACCACTCATAAAAATACAAAATCATGACCGGCCAGCACATTGCCTAGCAATAGAAGGGGAGCCTGATGGCAAACCCTGGTATTACGACATCAAACGATACATCACAAGTAGAGAATATCCTCCGAGTGTCTCAGAGAATGATAAAAGGGCATTAAGGTGGTTGGCAATGGGTTTCTTTCTAAATGGTGAAGTGCTTTACAAGAGAAACCATGACATGGTACTTCTCAGATGTATTGATAAGACTGAGGCAGAAAAGATTATGCGAGATGTTCACGAAGGTTCCTTTGGAACTCACACAAACGGGCATACAATGGCAAGAAAAATCTTGAGGGCTGGCTACTATTGGTTGTCTATGGAGACTGATTGTTTCGGTTATGTGAAGAAATGCCACAAATGTCAGATTTACGCCGATAATATCCACGTCCCACCAGTCTCTCTGAACATCTTAACAGCACCATGGCTATTCTCAATATGGGGATTAGATGTCATTGGACCCATTGAACCTAAGGCATCAAATGGACATCGCTTCATTCTCGTCGCAATCGACTATTTCATTAAATGGGTTGGAACAGCTTCAAATGTGAGCGTGACAAAAAATGTGGTTGTCAAATTCATCAAGAGAGATTTGATCTGCCGCTATGGTCTGCCAAATAAGATCATCACTGATAATGGGACTAATTTGAACAACAAGATGATGAAGGAGCTGTGTAATGACTTCAAGATCCAACATCATAATTCCTCACCGTACCACCCAAAAATGAATGGGGCAGTTGAAGCTGCAAACAATAACATCAAGAAGATTGTCCAGAAGATGGTTGTAACATTTAGAGACTGGCATGAAATGCTCCATTAAATGGGTTGGAGCAGCTTCAAATGTGAGCGTGACAAAAAATGTGGTTGTCAAATTCATCAAGAGAGATTTGATCTGCCGCTATTATCTGCCAAATAAGATCATCACTGATAATGGGACTAATTTGAACAACAAGATGATGAAGGAGCTGTGTAATGACTTCAAGATCCAACATCATAATTCCTCACCGTACCACCCAAAAATGAATGGGGTAGTTGAAGCTGCAAACAAGAACATCAAGAAGATTGTCCAAAAGATGGTTGTAACATTTAGAGACTGGCATGAAATGCTCCCTTTTGCCTTGCACGGTTATCGAACTTCGGTTCGCACCTCAACAGGGGCAACCCCTTTCTCGCTGGTGTATGGAATGGAAGCAGTACTTCCCATTGAAGTCAAGATCCCCTCGTTAAGGGTATTGATGGAGACAAAACTAGAAGAGGCAGAATGGGTTTAGGCTCGACTGGATCAATTGAACCTCATTGAAGAAAAGAGAATGATGGCCTTATGTCATGGACAACTATATCAGCACAGGATGAAAAGGGCTTACGAAAAGAAAGTTCACCCTCGGGAATTTCAAGAAGGAGACCTAGTACTTAAGAAGATTTTTCCCATCCAAAAGGATTCTCGTGAAAAATGGACTCCAAATTATGAAGGCCCGTATGTTGTGAAAAAAGCTTTTTCTGGAGGAGCCTTAATCCTCACAAGGATGGACGGTGAAGATCTCCCACTCCCAGTAAACTCTGATGCAGTCAAAAAATATTATGCCTAAAAAATATATAAAGAGCCAAGCAAAAATGAGCTCGCTAGGTTGAAAACCTGAAAGGGCGATCTAGGCAAAAATTAAAGCGCCCCGTTGGATTGAAAACTTGAAAAGGCAATCCAAGCAGAAGTTAGGGTCTCAAATTGGACATTAAAGTCAGCTGATGCATCAAGAGGCTCTTACCCAACTGGGGCAGTTCTATATATTTTCAGAAGTAGAGTAATGAGTATTCAAAGTTATGGATATGGGAAGCTGGCATTTGTTCCTACAAAGACACAAACTATAAAATATCTGCTTAGTTATTGTCTTTCTTTGTTTTTTTTTCTTCTTCCCGCATTTTTCTTGATGTATTTTCAAGTCTGTGTAACTTCAGTCCTTGTACACATGACTCTTTTTGAATACCAAACACCTCCGTTCTCGTATTTCAAAATGTTGTTTTATGATAGCAGTCACTGAATTGTGAAATATGTGATGATACTGAAAAGCATTACGGTTATTATATACATCTTAAGAATCACAGGGAAACGCCAAATATCAACAAATAAGTTTCGAAAAGGCAAAGGGATTACCTATTAAAAATGACAAGCACTGCATCGATAACTTGTGCTCCCTCCCAGTCGAAAGCATAGTATGAATAAACCCGATGAACCTCAGTCCGTCCTATATCTTTAAGCACTAGAAATCATACGGGATGAGGAATCAGTGCAATAAAAATAATAATCGCATTGAATACATGCATCACATACCATATATTCATGCATCATCATCATATCACCACCTTTTAGCCGTTTTTGTTCCACTTGGTCCACGCACCAAGTGTCGATCCTTCACTATTGTTTCCAAAACAATGCGCCGAGCATTGATCCTTTAATTTGCTTTCTAAGCGACGCGCCAAGTATCACCCCTTTTTATTGCTTTAAGATTACCGCGTCAGTACCCGACCTGGCGGTAATCCCTCATTATTACTTTTGACCAACATATCAGTTTCGGACCTGATGTTGATCCTTCTTTATTGCTTCCAATCGACGCGTCAATACCCTACTTGGCGTCGAACTTTCCGATCACCGTGTCAGCACCCGACCTGGCGGTGATCCTTCTTTATTGCTTCTCATCGACACGTCAATATCCTACTTGGCGTCGAACCATCATTATTGCTTTCCGATCACTGCGTCAGTACCCGACCTGGCGGTAATCCTTCTTTATTGCTTTCCGATGAACGCACCAAGTGTTAATCCCTCATTATTGCCTTTTGATTACCGCGTCAGTACCCAACCTGGCGGTGATCCTTCTTTATTGCTTTTCGATTAAACGCACCGTGTGTCAATCCCTCGTTGTCATCCTTTGCCTATCCTGGTTCGGGACAAAATTAGTGTTTTTATCTTTACTTCTATTTTATGACGAAAATATGAAAACCTTTGTTGATTCACATTTTCTAATAAAATATAACTAAAGAGGGGCATCTGTTATACCCCAATTTTGTTTTTACTTTATTCTTAGCAACAAATTTTGGGTTCATTTTTGTGTTAATCCTTTGGGCTAATTTCAGCCCAATTGCAATAAAAAAGGAGGTGCAAATAGCTGACCTTTTTGTTACAAATTACCATCACAAGCATAAGTCCAAAAAAAAAATTATAACCAATGTCCAATGTCCATTACATGTCAAAAAAAATATATACAGACCAATGTTTGAATGAATTAAACAAAAAACAAACAAAACAAAAAAGGAAAAAAAGGAAAAAACAGGGAGAGGGGCAGCACATGTCACTGCCCTGCCACACCAACAACAGCCAACAGCACCAACAGAGACATTTTGAGGGTGAAACCAAGGTCTCCTTCTCCATGTTCCTAGCTTGCTTTCCATTTTGGCCCAGACTAAGCAGCTTTATAGGCACCACTCAGAACCACCAGCCCTCCTCCTCTGCATCACCAACCATACCTGCAGCAAATGGCCAATGCAAGGGTCAATAGCCTTTGTCTCATTAGAGCCCCTGCACCATCAAAATGTTCCTATAAATACCACAGAATTACAAAGAATAAGGGGGAGGAAGAACAAGAAGAACAAGAAAAAAATTATGGGCGTTTTTTACCACTAATCAAAGAATTAGAGGCTCCACACTGAAGCCCTAATTCACCAAAACAGAGACAAAAAACGCAGAAACAGAACAAAAAAAAAGAAGAAACAGAGAAGAAGAAGAAGAAGAAAGAAAGTGGTGAAGAAGGTTTGGCTCCTCCCTCTCCTCCTCCCTCTCCCTCGGTCGTCTCCTCCTCCCTCTCCCTCTCACGATCCCCTTCTCCCTCTCTCGCACCCACTCCCTCTTCCTCTCAGTCTCTCTCTCTCTCGCGATTCCCTTCCTCCCTCTCCCACGATCTCTCTCACTTTCTCCTTCCCTCTCCTTCGCGACCAGTCCCTCCCCTCTCCTTCTCGATCTGGCCGAAAGTGCGCCAGGTCGATGCACAATGCACGCCTCGCCCCCTTCTCCTCCTTTCTCCAGCGCCGTTTCCCACCCCCTTCCCTCTTTCTCTCTGTTTTTTGATTTAGGGATTAGGAAGTGAATCTGATTTTAACTTCCCCTCCCCTTTTATTTTATTCTATTTCTTTTATTTATGTATCAATTTTTATTATTTTTTTTTTTTTTTTTTTTTTTTCTGTTGGTAGGAATGATGTGCTTCAGCCCATTTACACCCCCTGCTCATTTCTGTTACACCCTCTTTTCTTTTTATTTTCACTTATTTGCTTTGTTTTATTTATTTTGATAAACACCGTTAATAGACAAGTTTGATTAATTTCATCACCTAATTATAATCATACATTTTATTTTACTTACTTTTCTGTTTAATTTTATTAAATAAAAAAATATTTTTTTAGAACAAATGGGATTAGCTGAGATGTGACATCTTGTTAATCCCCGGTTCAGGACACCTGAGTTGCGACAGCTTGGTGTTCTTAAACCTTTTAAAAAAATAATTAAAATCAAACCAACACACAAATATTTTCAAGAACTACGTAGCCTTTGATTTCTCCACTGCACTCGGAGATATGTAGGAGCAGGAGCAACTCCTATCAAGCGCAAATATAAACAACTTTTATTAAGTTCTTTTTTTATCTTTGTTAATTCTTGTTTTTTTTAATAAAAGGGGAAATAAGTATTTTTTTAGAAGTTAATAAATTTTGCACAATTAATTAGAGGTAACTTTTTTCGAAAGGATGTTGTGGGTTGCTAATACCTTCCCTACGCATAATTCGACTCCCGAACCCAAATCTGGTCTCAAGGACAATTTTCTTCAAAAAGGTTTTTTTCCCAATATTTTTTTCCTATGAAATAAATTATTGGTGGCACTCCATTAAACTCGAACAAATCCCACCGGATTTTTCGGTCACTACAGTTGACCCGTACTTGTGCACTCAGCACTACCTGACATCAATTGTATATGGCCATATTACCTTCAGTGTGGTCGTACTTGATTTCTTCTTCGGCATCAGGCCATACTGACCATGCGATACGCCCCTACTGTTGTGCTTGACTAGGTACGACTGTACTGAATATATGTCAGGCCATACCACTTGTCCAAAAATGCCAAAAAATCTCCAAAACTTGCTAGTGCTTGGTCCATTTTCGCATCTTTCGCTCCAAGTGTTGTCTTTGTGATATTTCTGCAAAATGGGACATAAGTGAGTATTTGTGTACTTTAAATGGTGCAAAATAACATGTTTTAGTATTAAAAATACCCCATAAAAATAGACAAATTAGAGTGTCAACACATCCCCACACTTGAGCTTTGCTTGCCCTCAAGCAAATTACTTGACAATTATAAGAGAATTATTTAAGAGTCATATGAATTATTTAATTAATATTATTGTTACTAGTGTGTTTGTTTTTTCACATTTTTTATTTTGTTTGTTGTGTGTATTTTTGCATATTTATATTATTCGATAAACTTGCTAAATAGAATGATTTATCTGATAGTTAAATAAATTATTATTTTATTTTTTCAATAAAAATAAAAATAAGAGGTATATAGATTTAAGTTTAATTTTTTAACTGGGGGACAAAAAATGAGAAGAAAATGTGGACACAACAAAAAAAGTTACTTTAGGATAATCTCTCTATACATAAGTAGGGATAAGTATAGATTATTCAGTTTTTTTATACACAAAAAAATTCAGTTATTTTTTAAAAAAATCCACATTACATGCTATGATTGGAAAACAACACCGACAATACCACTGGAACAACGTGGAAGTTTTCTCCTTTTGATTAAACTATACCATCCCATTTTTTCACTGGATTATTTAACCACTTAGCAAAATATAAGGTTTTGTCACAAAAATAAAACAAAAGATAAGGTAAAATTCAAATATCGCTATTTGAAAAAACCAATAAAAGATCTCCACGTGATTTTATTGGCCAAATTATATGGAAAATGCAAGCACCTCTTTTTTTTATAATAAAAAATTTAAGATGAAGGGATGCCGCTTTAGTCCAAGACAGAAAAAACCTCTGGACTCTTTGAGTATTTATAAAGGTAATTACATTTACCTCACCTTAAGGGAGTAATGAAGATTCAAACCTGCGACATGTCGAATACAAGTCATATCATGCTACACTAGGCTAACCCCTTAGAGTCAAGGGATATTAATAGTAACTGGTCAATGGCATTAGCAGTAATTGAGTTAATAATAATTAATTGATTTAATGACTGTACTGAGCAAGCTATGCTTGTCAAGTTGTCATCAACCAGGGAGTGAGAACTCTAATTAAGCTAAACTTTTATTTTATTTCACCCTTGGTAACACCCTTTAACTATATAAATATATCTGTCAAAAAAACTATATAAATATATTTTGTCAAAAAATAAAACTATATAAATATATAAATTTTTCCACTAAAAAAAACTATATAAGTTTTTACTTCATCCTAAAACAAAATACATCAGTTTCGTAAAACACATCATATAATAAATCTACACCCATGCTTATCAGCTAATGCTTAGGTTTTAAAAAAAGTGTTGTTATCATTATAATTATTTTGAAAATAATCATGTATACTATTTGATAATAGAAATTGCTCCTTAGTACACGACCAGTCAATCGAGTACGGATCAGAATTTTTTTTTTGTTCAAAATTTAAGTGAGTTGGATTTTGTGGATTATAAGAGTCGGAAAATACCTCACGATTCAAGGAGTACTCGCAAAAATACTTTTTTTTAGTATAACTTCATGCTGACATAACAATAATATACTCGAATTGAATCGTGGGTGGGATTCTAATAAAAGGATTCTCATATAAAAAACAATGAAACTCGATATTAGAAAGATTTTTTTATTGACACCATATTAGAAACATAAGTATCCATATTAGATTAGGTTATTCAAATTCAAATGATAAATATGTTTAAATTGGGAAGTTGAGTGACGCTACCAAATATATTGGTAATTTTTATTTTACATTATCAAATAAGTTTGTTAAATTTTTGGAAAGTCTCGTTGTGTTGGGTACCACTTGGGTGCAATAACATGGAATTTGGTGAGGGTAAGAGGGTATTTGCGTAAAAGAAGACGTCATAGAAAACCTGGCATAGGAAGAAAGTGTATTGTGATTAAGAGAGTGAGAGTCAGAATTAAAAAAGAGAAAGAAGAGAAAGAAGAAAGAGTTGGAGAGAGAAACAAACAACGGAACCACTTGATGACCCCACCACCGTTCTCCCCGCCCCCTTCCCCTCCTATAAATGCACACACACTCTAACAAACCAACGAGCTTTCGTATTTGCTACCAATTGCGATCGGAGATCAAACCCTAAAACACTCTCTCTCTCTCTCCGAATCTTAAATTTTTTTCATCATCATCTTCTCAATCTCGCTTTGATTGAGATTGATATTAACCCTAAACACAAACACAAACACGCAACCACACTTCACTCGATTCCGATTCTGATTCCAATGGCTATGAGCGGTGCTTCTCCCAATCATTCCCCTAAGGCCGGCGTTTCCTCGCCGTGGAGCCAGATTGTCGCCGCCGCGGCGCCTCCTTCATCGCCGTCGCCGCCTCCATCCTTCGCCGACTTTTCCACCGTGAATTCCGCGCCGTTGGAAGACTCCGACAACGCCGCCGTCGGACACAATGTGAATAGCGTTAAGAGGCCTGCTTGGAATAAACCCTCCAATGCTGCTTCTTCTTCGGTCATGGGCGCCGATTCTTGGCCCGCCTTGTCCGAGTCCGCCAGAGCTCCGGCCAAATCGCCGCCGGAATCGGTAAAGGCTTCTGTCGACGCGTCATCCTCGCCGCAATTGCAGGTTCAGTTCCTTCGCAATTTCGGTTGCCTTGGTTCAGAATATTTGGAAGGGAAAAAAAAGAGAGCTTACATTGTAGTTTTTTTCAGTTATTTCATTAAATTTGTTTGTATTTGGTAAGCGTTTTTATCCTGTTAGGTCTTGTTTTGCTGCTGACTGAGTTGGTTCTTCTTTTTTTCTAATTAATTGCATTATGAAACTGAAAAATAGGACTGGGTTGTTGCTGTTGTTATTGTGAATTTTGTATTGGAATTTGGATCAAACTTGTTACTTCTTAGTGCCGATTGCAAAATGTGTTTGCCTTGTTTTTTTCTTCTACTTTTTCTGCTATATGCGTTTTATTTTCTGTTTTTGGTTTGTGTACATAGTCACTGATATTGTTTTGGGTGTTGATTTTAGGGTACTGCAAGCGTGCTTCCCTCTCCTCAGAGGCAAGTTAGGGATACTGGAAGCATGAACAATATGGCGCCGGTGCCAATGACTCACCAAAAACCTTTTAAGCGTACCAATTCAAACATATCTTCTAATGGAGGCCACCCGCCACAATTGCCTGTGCCTCAAGGCTCCATGGCTGGACCACCTGGGTCCTACAACCACAACTCTTCACCGAAGGACCATCAACCAAGAGCTGGATTTATACCTAATGATCACCCGCATCAGCAAAATTCATTCAGGAACCGGAATGGCGGTCCACATCAGCGCAGAGACGGTGCTCACCATCATAATAACTATGGGAGCAGGCGTGATCAGGACCGTGGAAATCAGGACTGGAATAATCACCGAAATTTTAATGGTAGAGACAACTATATGTCTCCGAGATTTGTTCCACGGTTTATAAGGCCCCCACCGCCTCCTAATCCTGCTCAATTGTTTCCCCCACCACCGCCACCAATGCGTCCGTTTGGGGGCTCCATTGGGTTTCCTGGTATGCCGTGTTAACGTTAAGATAGTATTTTATAGTTTATGTACATGCTCTGATTTTTATCTGCATTTCCAGAGCTACCACCTCAAGTGGTTTATGTCCCGCCTCCACCCCTGGAGTCATTAAGAGGTGTTCCGTTTGTGCCTCCAATACCACCTAATGCAATGTTTTTTCAACCTCCGGATCCTCAGTTGCATACTAAGATTGTCAACCAGATTGACTACTATTTCAGGTAGTGCTTATACATTGGTCTGCCGATATTCTCATTTAGTTGTTTTATGATTTTTAACAACTTGTCTTTTGCAGTAATGAGAATTTAATTAAAGATATATACTTGCGGAAGAACATGGATGACCAGGGCTGGGTTCCTATAAATTTAATAGCTGGCTTCAAGAAAGTAAGTTGTTTGGGGTAGTTTATTGTTCTTTTTTTTTTAAATTAATTCTTTGCGGTTGGTTGCTCTTTTGTGTTTATAACTCACTAATTATATAGTGCATTCTTTTAGTTTTTTTACATAATTAATCTACTGTTGGAAGATTAAATTATATCTGTCTGAATTCTTCTATCCTTTACCGGAAGCTTCTTGTCGTGTTGCTTAGGTACTTTTTCAGCAAGTGTATTAGGTGATGATTGATTCAATATGTAGTGATATTATCTTCATATGGTTTACTTTTTAATTTTACTGCTCTTTAGGTGTCAATCATTGGATGACAAGTGATGGTGGCATATGTTTTGGTCTCCCTGTGACTCCAGATTTCCTCACATGTCAATTTTTTTTTCTTTTGCAGGGTTCCTCTTTCTTTTTTAATTTAGATTAATAATGATGATATGAAATTATTTCTAGCGGCCATCTTATACTAAAAGGCTTGGGTTGAAATTGCTTGCTTGTGTTGTCCTTGTATGATGTTTCCTTTTCTCTTTAACTCTAGTTCACTGTAATCAGAAAATGTGAGTGAATGCAGGATTCTATTTGAGTTTATGCTTAATAGCTTTTAGACTTGACTCAAAGTTTGGAAGTGTGTTCGATCAATTTTTTTGTTTTTGCTAACAAAAGGTGCCCAAGGGCCTTACTCCAGAGCTCTAGAAGAAAAAGCAATACATGCATAATCTCGCCAGAGCAAGTTGAGACACCCCACAGGAAGTGTGTTAGATCATGTTTTTGGTGATCTAGCAGATCAATGATAGGACCTCTGATCTATGAGATAAAATTATCATATTAAGATTAAACAGTTTCTTCAATTCTCTGAGGTGAGTAGTAAAATTTGTATGGAAATTCACTGACACTGTGAGATGGAAATGGATGACTAAATGGACGTGATTGTTGTAGATGTGTGCCTCTTGGGCTTGAACTTCGCACTGTCTTTTCTAGAGCTGACTATTATACGTGGTAGTTTGGTAGAGTTCATCATATATACTGTGATTTTTTTAAAGTATTCAACTACCATTCCAACCAACTATTTTTTTGGCAAATTCGTCCTTGCTGGGTATGTGGCATTGTTCACTACTAGATGACAAATGTATTTTTTCTCTATCAGGTCAAGCTTTTAACTGACAATATTCAGATTGTATTAGATGCTGTTCGAGCTTCATCTGTTGTTGAAGTGCAGGTATTTTTTTACTTTTTATTTTTGGTTCTTGCCTTGAATTTTCAAGTTTTAAGAATTTAGAAGTAAATACATGATTAGTTTATAAGGTTTTTTGTTTGAGGTATATTTATTAACTTGTTCAGTCGCTTTTGCTTTCAATTATTCTTCAATTGTAGGGTGACAAAATAAGGAAACGGAATGATTGGAGGAGATGGATCATGCCTCCTGTTCAGGTTCCTAATGTTACTGCTTCTCAAACTGTCGGAGAGCTAGCAGAAAAAGTGCAAAGCATTGCTCTGGAAACAACAAACAATGATGCAGCTGGAGCACTAGATGTTTCACAAAGTAGACCTTTTGGGGATTTGAATAGTCAATATCTGCTTTCCACTAGCGAGGGTACTGGTCAAGTTGGTATTCAAGTTTCAGATCACTCTATTTCTGCAAGAAATTAGAGCTGCAGATGTTCTATAAAACATTTTTTTTGGAGAATATTATTCGGAGGGAAGCAGGAAGCAGGGATCTAACTTGGTCTCAATTTTTACACATGGCAAGGTGGGACATGATTTCTTATGAGGTATCTATAGGATAACGTGATTGAGAAATGGGGAAAAGGCATCTTTTATAAAACAGAAAACCGGTGAGAATTTCCTCACAGAAAATGCACATTTATATTTTCTGTTGTGGAGCCTAGTAGCTTGACTCTTTGTGATTACTTGTGTTTATATGGGGTGTAATGTTCCTACTCTGATGGTGGGATGGTTGTTTGCTCAAATCTGGGGATTTTTTGTTTGTTTGTTTTTTCTGAATTCCCCTCAGCTGCTTTTTATAATCTTTGGGGTCATCTTCCCACCGGATTTTGGAGCATTATATGTGAGATTATGGATGTTGAATGAGTTCGATAGCGCTACTAGTTGACTGAGTGAGTGAAGGGGAAAGAAAGATTGATTTCTGCCGACGGAGCTTGTCCTTCAAACAACTGCGCTTTACAATGATTGCATCATGTCCCTTGCTATTTCCCGTCACATCATATATGGAATGACTTATATTTATACTTTTGTTTTGTTTGTTTCTTGTTTTCTTCTTTCTTTTCTCGTTTTTCTCTATTTTAACTTAGGCATAAATTGCTCTTGTGGGCTTGTTTAAACTTAAATTATCCTGGTTACAGCTGTATACGGTCGGGATGGATCTTAACGAATTTAGACTTCTGAAATTGAATGGAACTTGTTTTTAATTATTTCATACTATTACATTTGATTATTATTGATGTAATTAGTTTCATATATTCTTTTATTATAGTGGTATGATCAATTTTGTTAGATATATTAGGAATGCTTTGTAATGGACATGCTACCCTTCTCAAATTGATTACTTGATTTTCACAATTTAGCAAATCATAACCACTGCATTTAAGGCAAACTTTCATTCATAATTTGTTGGCCTCATTCTTGTGTTACCTTTGGAGTCCTTTTTTGATTAAAAATAAATTTTAAAATTCAATGGAGATTTATTTGCTTCAAGAACAAGTGAATAACTCATTTTGCTTACTCTATTTAGTAATTTTTGAAACATTACATTTTATTGACTCAACGTTAAATTGAAAGTTTTTATGGTTAGATTAAGGATATAATTTTATATGAAATTTTAAAATTATTTGATATTTAATCAATCAGTTTTAACATATTATATAATATGTTTTTTGAGATATAAGGATATCGTTACATGTGTTTGAATAATTAATTTATTCAACGATAATAATGAATCTATGGCAAAGTAGGTCAACATGTTTATCATGAGGTTATTCAGGGGACTTTATATGTTTTTCATAGTGCACTCTCTCAGCTCTTAGTTAGCCTTGAGGGCGATGTTAGAGGTGTTAGCTTAGCTTGTCTTCTTCGTTAGTTTGGTTGTAATCTCGTTTATTAACAACAACAAAAAGGTAGGTCAACATATTAGGTCTAGCTCTTACCATTAATTTCGTCTAATGCTAAGTAAGATGGTTGACACAAATTTTAAGTAGTAGGTTGAAAAGTTTAACAATATGTTTTAAAACTCGAGAAGGTAGTCTATGAAGAAATGAAATAATTTTGGTTTTTTTTATTTTTATAAAATCCTTGCATGAGTTGGAATCGATTATCGATAGGGACGGAAATATGTCAAGCCGTTTGACAACGGTTATGGCTTAGCCAACATCAGGTCTAGGTCAGGTTAAGACTTTTTGAAAAGTTTATTTAGTTAAAAATGTCAAGTTTTAGGTCATCTAAAAAGACTCTTAGTTAAGCCTAATAGACCGATCTATCTAACCAAATAAATATAAATAATATAATAATACTTTTGTTACTATTATTGTAATAAGATTTTTATGTGTTAAAATCATACACTTATTCACTCTTTTAAAGATTTGAACATATTGATGTACATAAAAGATTTGAGGTCGTAAGTTATTTAGTGATAAACTTATGACTTATTTAAACGTCTTATTGTAAAATATATTTTTGAGAGGCCTTTATATCATGCCATACTTTTAAAAATATTATGTTAAACGTTAAAAAGACTTGTATAAAATAAATAAGACAATTTTAGTACCGGAAATCCTAGCCTAGTTTATTTATACTCATGTCTCATGCCCTTGTGGTTTAATTTTTATAATTTATAATTTATCATGCATAAAGTTTATTTTTATTGGCCTATTAGTCTTTTAACCTACCTAGAGATAGGTTGGATGATAGATATTTAAGTAGGCTAGATCGGACTTTCGAAAAGGTCATACCATTTAATTTAATGTTCAGAATAGACTGGACATGTCTAATCAAAGCCTTGTTAGGCTTTATTTCCACCCCTAATCATCAATTTAGTTAAGACATTGGATTAATGGGTCATTGGTTGAATCGTTGAGTTACACCGATTATTCTCGTTGGAAAAAGAGCGTTAAAGAGTATGTTCTTAATATTTCTTTAAAATCATGTCTTCCTTATATTGGAACACATATTATGAGCTTTCATGTTAAACCAAATATTAATTACCTTTTTAATTAATTATTCAAAAGAAATCATTGATTTATTTAACCTCTTTAATTGATATTTAGAATTTTTTTCGGTAAGATCTTTTTTTTTTGGTAAGATTGATATTTAGAATTTAAGATAATGAGATATTAACCATCATTAAACAAATTTTTTATGATATTAAATCGATTTTTGAAAATTTTCAAAATTATAAATTTAAATTCTTATTTTATATTTCACAAAACATGGGATTCTTGCTAGTTAATTAGTACATTTTAAAACAACATACGCCACTTTGAGCTTTTCCTTAGGATGTCTTGAACAAATACAGGGTCAACACTCGAATCACGTAACTTGCTTGTTCTTGCACTGCATGCCACGGTTAAAGTCTAATTATACGGTTCCAATTCAAAGTGAACTTTTTCGATTATTCTGGAAGAAATTTCAGTCTTTTGGAACTTGGATTGTGTTTACAGTTTACACCCGGTGTATCGACGTAGTGGCTCAACCTACCATCAGATCCGATATTAAAATACCATGATGACTTGGAATCCATAACCCGAGTTATACTCCATGTCACAATTTTCATTCCTCATTTGACGGTATCGAGGATTAAATATATATGGTTTTTCAAAAGTAAACTTTACAAATCTGATATTAACGGTTAATTCTTTCATCATTGATCAGATATTTTATTTTATTTCTCTGAAAGAAGTTACTTAAGGGTGTTCGCGGTGCGGTTTGGTTTGGTTCGGTTTTAGCGTAAAAAATCATCCGATCCGAAAACTAAAACACCATGCGGTTTGGTTTGGTTTAGATGACTCTTTTAAAAAAATCCGAACCAATCTAATCCGATTAAATGCGGTTTGGATTGGATCGGTTAATTCCGTTTTTGTGAAAATATATAAAATAAAAAACTCATGTAACTTGCTAGTTGCTACAATCAGTAGCTTGCTGTAATAAAAAAAAACTGGCGTTCCATTTTGCAGCCACATGGAAAGAACCAATCAGAGAGTTATTCATGCATGACATACATAGCTTATTCATGCATGACATACATAGCTTGTTTTGAGTTCCAAATCAGTAGCTTAAAATCAAAGAGAGTTCCATAACAAATACAAAACATTCAGTAGCTAGATAACAAAACAAAAACTTAAAGATAACAAATCAAAAGTTCTTCAAGGATCTTCAAAGTTCTTCAAGGATCTCCACGAAAGCAGCAGATGCAAAGGTGTTCAAAAACACTTAATCGCCTATGTTTTCTGCAAAGAAAAAACCAACATAAACCTTAGACAATATAACATTCATCACATATCAAGTATATTTCCAATCAAGTATATTTCATCACAAAGTACAACACATTCATAATCATTCAAATATGTAAGACATAACGACAGAGTCCCCACTGTCAGTAGGCAATCCACCCCGAGGTGTGGCTGAAGCAGCCACAGGCCTATGCATTCCAGAGACTCCAATATACAAAGACCACTCCCTTGTTGAGCTTCCACAATCACTATGCTACACTAATCAATAATCTAGCATTGAGTTAAGTCGGCATGGAATTCTCATCCGATAAGCTACAACCATCAAACTAATAATCAGAAATATGATACAAGAGATTGTATTTGCCATATAATCACCAACAAACACCTCCCTTTCAAGCATAAAACCAGAAATTAGATTGCAGACTAAATTTTTAAGGGTTACCCAAATCATGAATTATCCTTTTCTGTTAATCGGGAACAAAATGCAATTAAAAAGGAAGGGGGGAAAAAAGACACAGCTCCAAAAGCAAGCAAAATTGAAATCGACGATTGTGTAATTTCAAATAAAACGAACCATTGAGGCAGATAATTAGTTAGATTCAGAAGCCTAGTTGACATATATACCAAAAAAATAAAGAAGCCTATTTGATATGTCAGATAAGAGAATAAAGAAAAGAAAAAAACCTGAAATTGATGGGGGAAATCTGCAGCAGGGATTGTGGGGTGATGACCAAGAATTGCACAAAGCTTGAATATGTGGGAAAAACGAAAATAAACAAAAAACAATGATTGAGATTGGTGGTTTGGTTGCTGAGACGGTGAGCTTGCAAATGCAAAGCTCGTATTATTACGACAAAAGAAAAGCGAAAATTCTCGTTTTGTCTTCTATTGCTACATTACGGCTCGATGATCGAAATCCAGAGGATAGGGTCACCAAACGCACCGTATTAGCAAATACTGTATTAGGTATTCTGCGGTTTGGATCGGTTTGGTTCGGTTCTGGAAAAAAAAACCGCGGGCCGAACCGAACCGATCGGTTATTATAAAAAATGGCCCAATCAAATCCAAAAAAATTCGGTTTTTTGTGGTTTTCGGTTTGGGTTGGATCGGCTTGCGATTTTTTTTTGGATCGGTTTGGATTTGAACACCCCTAAAGTTACTTACTTTAAAAGAACCAAAGTCGAGGATTAACTTCATTTTACTTAAAATAGCTCATAATCAACACAATGTGGCCTACTCATGATTAGCATTTTGTGATGTCTCTATAAGCGCAGGGCATTTTGTGTCATTGTAGTATCCACCTATTCTGCCTTCAACACACTTGAGGGCATTGTCCGACCTAAGACCTTAGGTCAGCAAATATATAAAATTTTAAAATCACTGAAATTATAACAAGATCATCAACACATATTTTAAAAAAAAATAACAATAAGAGCAAATGTTTACTCTTTTTGCAAAATAAGAAGAGCTTGATTTCTGATAACATAAAACAGGTTTTCAGACATAAAAAAATAGAAAAGTCTTGGAATTAAAAAAATTACAAGAAAAAATAACAAAACAACATAGACCGAATTAACATAGACCCAATTACAATAGAGAAAATTAACAGATAAATCAGATTAGAGTTTTAGTCTAAATTGGGGAAAATCTGAACCTAGTAAAGGGGGAAACAGAGATTGAAAATGACTCTCACTAACATGAGGGAGAGTGGGTCGAGATGTGAGACAGTGAAATGAGTTGTCTTCTGAGTTGAGAGAGAGAGAGAGAGATGATTGGTCTGACTGAAGGATATGAAAGAGATGACTAGGTGAAGGCATTTGATGCAAATTATTATATTAAGAATGGTCAAAATATAGATTTTATAGGGAGTAAGTAGTATTTTTAATTTTTCAGAGAGTGTAAGTGTACACCTTAAATATCAAGTAGGTGTGCCTATGCTTGAGGGATATTAGAACGCCTTCAAGCATCTCCTCAATGTCTCAACTACCAAATAGAACAGATTGCAACGCGGAAATTTTTTTCTTGTCGACATGATTTGGGGATATAAGCATATTGCTTTCTTTCCAAATGGGCCAACGAATGTTTTTTTGCTTAGCAACTTAACGTTTTGTTTCTTGGGGTTACTATTGACACCCCCATTTTGCTAATACACCATATAAAGTCTTTTCATATTTTTTTCACCAAAATGTCTTTGACTGGAAGTTAACTTTTAAACCCAAAATGTGGGTAAATAGTCATCCAGACGTTAACATCCGAACAATTTATAACATCTGGATATTTACATTTGGACAAAGTGGTTAGTGGTGTTTGGATATAAACATCATGATGTGTTCCAAATGTTAATCATCAGAGATTAACATAACATCCGAAAGTTTACATTCGGTGTTTTTTTTTCACATATGGTATAAAATTAAAAATCTTGCATTTTTTTTTTTTAGAATTTTTAACACGTGATTTAAAATTTAAAGAGGAGTGTTAGCAACACACTCTCCATGATAGTTTGAAATTCACATAAGTCCCACTAAATCATGTGAGTCCCTTTTGTAAAGTGGTGGGACCTACATGAAATTCAACCAATCATGAAGAGTGTTGAAAAGAGTGTGTTCCTAGCATTTATCAAATTTAAAAATTTGCAATTATGGTTGCCTTTTAAAATTTTATACTTATATTTATTTTAGTTTTTTTTATTTTTAAAATTTGTCATTTATGATTTAAAATCTTAAATTGATGGTAAAAAATCTAAAGACATAGGAAAAATACACCAAAAAACAAATACAACGATCTAAATACATTAAAATACTAAAACACAGTGTGCCCTCTTTCTCCTTCGATGAGTGAAGGTGTTGTGCGCCTCTACTAATAATTGATGTTCAATCAACCAGCTTGGGATCTCCTCTTGTACTCCCGCATGTGAACCATTCCCTGAAGTACGTCTCGCATCGTCGCAATTGTCATCTGCAAACAACAACTTAATACATTAAGTAAATATTAAAAATATAGTGATTATTATGCACAATATTATAACTTTAATATTGACTTACCATATGAGTTTGAGTGAAACTGGAGGTAGAGTTGTCCTCTGGTACGTCACCAACATTTGTAGCTCCTCTGACTGACTCTATAGTAGCCACACTGGGTGGGTCTCCCTCAGCTGGTGGTAGAAGGTACAAATGTGAAATACACACAAACCAACGTAGGTACCTCTCTATGCAATCCAACAACTGTGTGATGCGCTCAACTTGGATGACCTCGTCCACCAGATGCTCTCCCACTAAAAGGTATACATCATCCATCTTTTCTAGGGGTGTAATTGGTCGTTTAGCCTCCTGAGGATCTCGCGGGATGCTTTAGTCGTAACCAAACTGGCGTAGTACTCACTCTAAAAGATGTGGATGCATCATCCCACCGCTCCTGATCCACCCCGAGTATCAGCAGATCTCCTGAAAGGGAGGGTTTCTGTGATACGATGACCTGCCCACATCATCTAGGGATAGTCGATCCATAGTAGTTTGATATGGCATGGGATATACACCATCCTTGAATGATACCCATCGATATGCCCAAGGCACCTCTTCCACATAGCACGGGAAATCATGTCAAGGTGCAAGTTTTGTGAAGTGCTCTGGAACCTATGTCTATAAGAAGACCGGTGTCTCAGCTACAATAACAAGTAATAATTAATTAACAATAAAAAACCGGTTTGTAAGGTTACCTGTATGGACATATAAGTATGTTAGAATAAGCGATCATATAAATATAGGACAACAATAACCCATGCATATTGTCCGCGTGTCTGGAGGTCACAGAAGGCCTCCAAGTACGCCATATAGACGTACATGGAGCTCTTGTCTGTAAATATGGTGCAACCCACGAGATTCAACAAATACTCCCTCGCAACCTGCAACAAATGTTGAAGCGCCTCAACCTCCTCATCCTCCATGGTTAAACTCAGACTTGAAGACGTCCAGCAGCTAGGTGAAGCATACATGTGTGCCTCTTGTCGTCTTGCACCCCTTCATGGCATCCTCATAAGTGTTGCCAAGGAGCTTGCAACAGGACGCGCGTCTGCTCTCTACCAATGGGTGTGTGTGAAAACAGTCACCTCACTATTGACAAATGCAATAGGATCAAGCCATCATCCAATTGACGGTCATCTCACTACATGGTAAGTTGAAGTTATGGTCTCCTTCTATCACCTCTCAGCAAAAGCAGATAGCAAACCCTTATAGAATGTCGTGTAGTTGTAGTATCTAAGGGGCACCAGCCCAGATGCCTCCGTGATCTCCCACAACCATCCATCTTTGGGGTCAATGGTCATGTCATCCAACTTTCGAGTGAGTTGACCACCTTCAGCGCACGCCATGGCTGCAAAGAAAAAAACAACAATAATTAATTATAATTGACCCATGTATCCTAAAAAAAATATGATATTTAGAAATACAACCATAATCACCTCTCCAACCCATATATGGGTTGCTATGTGGTCCATAAACAAGTAGAGGAGATACATATCCTCTGAGGGCCCAACAAGGGTGTTGGTAACTCCCTGACCTATGCGAGTGGTGGTGCTAGCATTGCCTATGTCGGGGGTGGTATCTCCCTGGCCTGCGATGGTACCTCTGGTGCGGGTACCTCCTATTGGCACTACTACCTTCGGTGACGCGAGGACAACCTTAGCTTCCCCCGCTCGTAGTCTGCGGGCGAAAGTCGTAGGCCTCCGACGTGGCTCACCTCTCTCACTTGGATTTGCCATACCTATAGGGATGTCAACGGGGCGGGGTGAGAGCAAGGAACACTCTCTCGTTCCCCATCGCCGCCCCCTAAACTACCCCCTGTTCCTTGCCATGGGAAGTTTTTCTCCCCCGCCCCCATCCTTGCGGAGTCCGATGGTCCCTGCGGGGACCCATTTGTATAAAAAATTGTAAATTTTATATTTGTAATTTATTCCCTAATCAAAACTGCAATAGTCAAAACTATATCAAAACCTAATCAAAATAGCAGCAAATCCCTAAGTAACAGGAGTAATAAAACAAAGACACGAAGGCAATAATATTGCCTAATAGAAAATTTTCAAAATAGTAGTAATAAAAACAGCAGTAATATTGCCTAATATTCCACCTAATCAAAACAATAGGATTCAAAATAGGCACAAAGGCAGTATTATTGCCTAATAAAACAACTTCACACTAGATTTTGACGTGACCGAACGCAGAAAAATGTAGAAGAATGAGGCACACCGATTACAGAAGAATGATGATGGAGGATTTGAGATGAACGACGACAGAGGTGGCTCTGACACGAACGACGACAACAGACGGTGCTGAGGTTGTCGAACAACCGACAATGAGTTGCGGCAAACGCGAACATAGTTATTTATAGATGATCTATTATAGAGCCAAGACAGAGCACTGGGCAACACAAACCAAGTCGAGAATTAGAGACGGGGCACTGCGAATGCAAAAGGTCGCGCAAAGGTTGTGAGACGTCCCATGGTGAGATGCGGTGCATGTGAGGTAACTATGGTTCCAACTTTCAATTTGAATATAAGAGAGAGAAATATGTGATCTGAGTAATAAGTTAGTAATTATGTATTTTTAAAAATAGAGTAAAAAGATAAAATATATGAAATATATCTACACACATATAAATGACATTTTTGTCATTTACTCGGAGATGGGGACCCCACAGGGCGGGGGCATGATCCCCATCCCCAAACTATCCTCGGGGGGATTTTCTCTCCCATCGCCGTCCCCGCGGGGATCTCCACTCACAGGTACAAATTGACATCCCTACATACCTACACACGATAAAAATAAAAACAATTAGTCTGAATTTTTTCACAATGTTACTGTCTTCTGGAAATATAGATTCGGATGTTGATTTACATCAACTCCGGATATATATTTCTGGAGCAATCTAAAGGTGGCTCTAGATATTTATCTCAAGACGTTTGAAATATTCAAAGTTCTGGAGACAAATACCCGGAAACGTGCATATCCTGTTCGGATGTAAATTTCCAGACAGTATCAAAACACAAAAATAAAAAAATAAAAAAAGGGTGAATGACATACATTGCTAATTGGAATGAGTGTTTTCTTCTTCCATTTAGGGGCAACAATGGGGATAAGTAGAAGATTGAGCTGAGTTGAAAAAGGTTGAAGGTTGGGGAGAAAAATGAAGAAGATGAAGAGTGAGGAAAAACTGAGTGGGTGTTTCAAACGGGGTTAAAATCAGGAAAAAGAAAAGAAAAGAATGGGGTGTCAACAATGATTCCCTTGTTTCTTTTGTTGGATATAGTTCGATCCAATTCAAGACCAAGAAGCCTAAGTCGTGGCCCATGATTTTCAAGCCTCCCCATTTTAGTTTTCAAACCTCCCATCTCCCCCAAAAAGACCAAAGTACCCTTATTTTTTCCTAACCCTTCCCCTCCTTTTTCTTTGTCATTTCCCTCGAGACCTCTGTCCACCTCCCTCCTCGTTCCCTCTGCCACCTCCCTTCGTCCTTCTTCACTGATAGTCTCTCTTTCTTCATCCATATTTCGCTGCTAGTCTGCGTTATTTTTTCTGCGAATTTACAGTTCCCGAAAACTTATTGACGGAAGATACCGTCAACAAGAATCCGGTAGTTCAAAATCTTGAATATGAATTGAGAACAACCGAATTATTGTTGACAATATATTCCGTCAATATGTTTTCGGAATCGTAATATTGGTTTTAAAACAATGTACAATCCAAAAACATGTTGACGGAATACCCCATCAACAAGAATTCGGTAGTTAAAAAATTTGAAAAGTTCCAGATTCTTGTTGCCGAGTTATTCCGGCAACATGTTTCTGGAACCCTATTTTTCCATATTCTTGCAGAATCATAATTTTCTTCCCTTCCAATTTCTTCCAATCTCCATTCCTCCTCATTTCAAACTAAATTTCAATGAAATTAAAACTTCAAACACAAGGATCAAACATGCTAAATTGAGTAACAACATATTCAACATAATATCATGGGCAAGGACATACTTCAAACATCACAAACTCATCCAATTCATAATCAAATCATACCAACCCATTTCTAATCATATTACGATACCAAATAATTTTACATAGAATTCATGAGCAAAAATCTACTTCAGAAAATTTCATTACAAATTATGAAGTGTTTATACAAGAATAGGACTCAATCAATAATAGTTACATAAGATTTTGTTCTTGTTGATAAAAATATCGACTTCCAATCTTGCATGCAACGCGCATATACAGTTCCCTATTCCTTAGCTTTGTCGCTTCTATAAGTTACCCAAAGTCGATCTAAAGGAGGTATTGGAGCCTCATTATTTAAATATACCTAGATACATGCCATTTTTAACAAAATTAGTATTATCGTCTATAAAAGCCAATTAAATGTCAAAAAAATAAATAGGACACATAAATGTTGTACCTGTACAAAATGTCGCATACTATGTATATACCCAATGCAAATGACGCAATGGGTTTTACGATCTCTTAGTGGTGCATGCCGAAGAGGGAAAATTGTGTAACTTCCCCTTGATTCGAAACATATAACGACCACCTTATACTTGTTAACAATGACATATCCTGCATCTGGCATCGTTATCCACTTGTCAGGCCTGCATCTGCCCACGTTCTCAACATATAGTGATCGAATTAGTTCGTCCACGTTGTCATCGCCACTAAGCACACCAACATAGTCTTCACGATTTTGTCGAATCTCTATAATTAAATCCTGGCAGATTAAAGGCCAAGAATCCTCACCCATACCAAGTAAAACAGCAATGCAGTGATATCCACAATTGTCATCAGGCTGTACATCAATAATGTTCTTGATGTATTGATGAATTTGATTTGGGAATTGATGTATGAATGGCAAGGTCAGTGGCGGAGGTGGAGGTGGAGCTGACTTCTTCGACGGAGGTGGAGATGGTGGTGGAGGTGGAGTTGGAGGTGGAGGTGGAGCTGACTTCTTCGATGGAGGTGGAGCTGACTGTAGAGCTGACTGTTTAGGTGGAGGTGGCGGGGTACTTGACTTCTTGAATGGAAGAGGAGTTGACCGTCTAGAGGAAGTTGGAGTTGACGTGTTGTTATGTTGGGATGAGTAAAAGTCATCAACACGTTCCCAATATGATGGATCACGTCTTGTTGAAGTATCTACTGTCAATATCTTTCCTTTCTTTGGTGCTCCCTTTGTGTTCATCAATGCAAGATCCCAGTCGGTCAGTATCACTTTTGGCAAGGCATCCTCTCTCAATAACATACTCTTCGGCTTCTCAAGCACTCATATGAAGTTATCAACTTTCGTAGACTCCACAAAAGCAAATGCAACAGCGAATGTCATCTCAGTTGGGGTAACACCGACAACCTCAAGTAGTGGCATCTTATATATGTTAGTCATGTAAGTAGGATCAATCAACTAAACAGTGTTAAACGAATTTAGAAGCGTGATGGCTTCTGGATGTGCCCAACATATATCTCTGCAACATCAGCACCATCCACCTTTCTGTGCCAGTGGACATAATGATCGTGATGCATTAAGCTCATTAAGTGTTATAGCTCAATTTTGTCCTGTCTAAGATTTGACAAGATCTTTTGACGTGCATTGTAAATTTGCCTAATTGTAGTGTGGCTGTCTGGGTTGTTCTGTTGCAATGATAATAGGGCGTTTCTCAGCTTGATCATATTCTTTATCATGTCACTGAGAAAATACTTCTCTTCGGAAGTAAGCCGACCAATGTGTGGATGACCTTCAAAGTTTTTGATCAGCTCGTGATTGTGAGTTCCACACATTACCTTCAAAACCTACCCTCCAACACCTTTCACTAGGCTTCCTTTTGGTCTGAATGGGCACTGACTTTTTCTAGTACTAGTAGCCTTCAATCCCGTCTTGTAAGGTTTATACTTGGCACTTTTTTCACAACCCAACATCACAAATGTCTTCTTGCTTGATCGCCCGTTGTCTGATCTTGAAATAACAATCACGCATGCAATAGATTTACCAACAGTTCGTGCCTACACCAATAGGTCATCTCGGGTAGAAAAGGCCTGAAAACGCACAAAATAATGATTTAACAACTCATCCAACAGTAACAACTTACAAAACTAATCAACAAAATAGTAAGTATCGTCGTAGTAGTGAATGCATTAGTACAATCCTGTGTAAAATCCATTGCAATACAATTCGCGTCCTGTATAACATCATCTATTGCAGTACGATCCACATCTTCAGTAACATCCATTGCAGTACAATCAACGGCCTCTGTAATATCCATTGCACTAGGCATTGGGGTGTCGAAAAATTGGCTTCCATGGAAATCTATCTGCACCACACAACAAAATTTGTCAAAATAAAATCTAACTTAATTCCGGAAACTAAATTCTGGAACTCACCAGAAATATGAATCCGGAAGTTTTGAAAACGGCGAAAATAAAATAACTTCTGGAATCTTGTTGCCGGGTATTTCCGTCAACAAGAATACGATATTTTATAACTATCGGATTCCTGTTGACGGACGTGTCCAGTAACAAGATTCTGAAAGTTTTGAAATCGCAGAAAAAAAAAAGAGGAGGTAAGCACCTCAGATGACGACGGACGGTGGCTATGATGCCCGCGGCGGTTGCGATGGGACAGTGCGAGAGTGAGGTTGAGGTTGGGAGAGAGATGCAGTGGGAGAGAGGGACGTCAGAGAGAGTGGGAGGGGTGCTGAAGTTTTAAGGGGGGGAAGGGAGGTGAGGTGAGGAAGAGGGAAGAAAAAGAGGAGGGGTATTTAAGTATTTTAGAAGGGTATTATTAACTTTTAAAACAAAAGAGAGGTGTTAAAATGAAGTGGGGGAGGTGGGAAAATAAAAAACCTTGAGTCGTCCATGCACCCGCAAAAGATTTGGGCCAAGTACCGAAGGCCATATCCTTCCAAGTTGCATGCAAAATTTTACTTCTTTATTTTTTCATAAGGCTAGTTGTGATGCGAAGTCATATACTCAACTCTCTTTCATAAGACTTTTTACTTTTTAAATGATTATAGAAGTCATATACTCAACTCTTTTTACTTGTCAAAAAAAAAAACTCTTTTTATATTCTTTTTTTCACACTTATCTTACATGTTTTTTTTTTTGTTTTTTCCATTAAGCAACTAATAACATCTACTATTTTCTACATCTCTCTTTCTTCTCTTTCTTTTTTTCTTTTTGGGTGTATACACCCCAAAAAGTATAAGAGAAATATTATCCTTAAAAAAGTAACAAATCAAAATCACTACAAATAGTTTCAATTGTACATCATTTGACGAATAAATAAACCATTAAAAGCGAAAATATAAACAAGTAGAAAAAGGTAAAAACAAATATTGAAATCAATGGAAAACGTAAAAAGGCAAAAGGAAAAAAAAATCATAAGGTCACGTCTTCAAATATAAATAAAATGAACCCAAGAACATAAATAAAAATAAATTCAAACGTAAGGAACTTTATGACATTCAGCATGTGTTTGGATTGGCGTCCAATTTGCCAAACTCACGTTTGAAACTCATTTCACCGTGATTTTATAAAAGCTACACTTTGTAGCTTTTGTGTGAGCGTGATTTTTCACCATGATTCCACCAAACTCACCGCCAATACAAACGCACACTCAAATTCTCAAATGGCCATGATTTGTGGCACGTTGTTCACTTTCATTTGAGTGATTTTGACATTTTTTAGAGAATGAGGCATTTTAGATCCAAATAGGTAAGAACGTTAAATTAGCAAAGTAGAGGTCACTCTTGGGTCTGAATGAAAGTGATTGAGTTCTGTGTCTTTAAGCTTTGCTCTCTGTGTCTTTAAGCTTTTCCCCAAAATTGATCTTCTTGTGCGTTTCGCACGATCTCTCCTGAGTTTGTGGTCGTGCCAAGAATCACGAAGTCGAAGAAAGGTAGGGTGCTACTATGGTCGCTCTATGGAGAAAAACCTAGATCTGAATGAAAACTGTGATGGAACTCCAGTGGTTGTGTGTTGTTGTAGACTCCGGCTGAGGATAGGGGTGGGGTGGCGGCAAGAGAGGGGAAAGAGGGAGGGAAAAGCAAACCCTAATGTCATATATTATCACTTATCTGATGTGGCAATGCCAAGGTAGACACCTTTTGCCAACTCAGCGCCTAACTAACAGAGATGGACGGAAAACAACATGTTTGAAATTACAGAGATGAATAATAATAATAATAATAATAATAATAATAATAATAATAATAATAATAATAATAATTTGTAGGGATAAAAAAAACTCCTATATTTACAAGGATGGAAAGCATATATTTAAGCCAAAATTTTAAGATCCTAAAGGTCTGATTGATTTGGTTTTTAAAAATTGTTTTCTATTTTATAAAAATGATTAAAGAATAAATTTGTTCTTCTTAAACTTTTAAAAACTAAAAACTGTTTTTAAAAGGGGAAATCAAACAATCCCTAAATCATTTATGGTTCTGTTTTCTAATGCACCTAGTCAATATTGATTAAAAAATGGTAGCTTGAAATTAAGTGGGTCTGGACCAATCAAAAGGTGGAGGGTAAAAAAATCATGCAATTTGAAAGTGCCATCTTTGATTCTAGCTGTCCCCAAGATGTCACAAATTTTCAGCTTGTACCTTGTCTATAGAATTTGGCAGTAAACATAGTGGAATGGAAGGTAAATTAAATGGCAGAATTAGGCTTGATTTTATAAGTCACTTGCCAACTATATAAGCGAGTGAAATAAGAAGGATCATTCCTTATAGGGAATTTTGTCTTCTCTTAAAATGGAGGGGGGAAAAAAGGGAATTGCATAGGGTGCTGCTCTGAGATGGATAGATCAGGTGGGATCGTGTTTCGTATCCGACTAGAGGAGACAAAGGGACATGCTCAGACAAGGACGATACAGTGCTGCAGAATACTACTGTAAATTACAAGAGAGGCGAAGAGAGAAACAAAAGAAGACGAATCATGTAGATGAAGATGGTGGTAATAATAGCAATATCAACAACAGCAATAACATTAATAAGTATTAAATGTTTTTTTTTAAAATATAAAGTTGACCGATACTAAAGGTTAATTAAGAAATTGAAAATTCGAACAATATTAATGACAAACTAGCGAAAAATTACCTACAAATTGTTAAACGTTTTGTTTAGTCATATTAATTATAAGGGGAGGTTTAGTGGCAAACTCATATTTTCTCCCTTTTACCAACGGGTTGAGTCTAATAGAATGGGCTAGTCTCTCACAACGTGGCGAACCAAGGTTCGAATCCTCGTTGAGAGAGATTTTCACATTTAGTGTCTGACGCGCCTCGAACACGATTGCCTCGGTTTGAGGAGACCTGTAGGAAACCAAAAAAAAAAAAAAGGAGAGGTATCCAAGTAGCTTACAACTTTTAGCAAAATTTGGTTTAGGTAATCCCGAGTGTGTTTGGTTAGAGGAGCCGGTTAGAGGAGCTTCTCCTCTTGTGGCAAACTTTGTTTCTCATAATATTATTCATATGAATGAATAATTGAGGTATTTCCAGGAAAAAAAAATATAACCCAAAGAGTTAGTTTAGTGGAGCATGATAGGTCTCGTATCTGACAGGTTGTTAGTCCTTTTGGAGTGAGGTAAATATAAATTCATTTATAAGCGCTCTTAGAGCCCGGAGATATTCTTTGCCTTGGACTGGGGCACCATCCCCTCATCCTAAATTTTATTTATCAAAAAAAAATATTAAACGTTTCAAAAAATAGTCGCTAATATCAAGAATTCAGGTTTTGTATCTCTTTTTTAACACGTCTCTTTTTAGTTTTTCATTTTTTACAAAGACGACTTTTATGGTGTGATTGGTTGAGGTGAAATATGAAAGAGAGGGTGGGGTGAGAGAGAAGTTGGGGAGAAATAAAGAAGTTTTCTTGATTGGTTTAAAAGAGAAATAGGGAAGAGAGGAAAAAAATAGTGGGACCCACCACTCTTTCTAATCTCTTCAAAGTTGAGAAGAAAGAGAAGAGAAATTGTTATTTGTTGCTTGTTTCCATTTATGCCCTTAAAAATTGCTCACAATTGAACTCACATGACTGCTGAATATGAGTGAATAGTGTCTTTTTTTTTGGTACGCCGATCATAAGTAGTTTCTTATTCAACCATTTTTTTTTGTACAACCAATTTCGTTTTTCTTATCCTTTTTTTATAATCACGTTTTTATTTTCCGATGGTGGGAACCGTATTTTTGATAAAATAATTTAATTAACTTTTTTTTTGGTCTGTTAAATATTTTTTGGTGGGATAGCTTGTTTATATTAATTCAATTAATTGAATTTAAATAAAAATTAAATTAATTTTGATGGATTTTTTCGGGGGCATTTTCGTACTTTTAAAAATAATCAACACTTCTCTCTTCTCTATTTCTCTTCTCTTTTTTTTAAACCAAACAATACCTCAAATCTATCATATTTCTCATATATTTCTCTCTTCTCTCACTCTTTCTTATCTCTTTCTCTCTTCTCAATTTCTCTTCACAACCAATCACAGGCTTAGTTCCCGACTTTAACTCCAGCCAGCCAGTTAACATATGACATGTTAAACGGAAAGACGTGTCACGTTGCTAATATAGCATATTAATCCTATGTGTGATATGGCATATTAATCCTGTGTGGAAGCTCATGTGACATTAACACCACACCTACTAAGTACCCCTTTCCTTCCCTTCCCCTGCCCCCTTGGCCATCCTCTTTCCCTTCTCCCCTTTCCCTCATCCTCTCCTCGGGTCCGATGCTCCCTCCCCTCACCCCTAATCAACCTCCCTCTCCCAATCCCATAACCGCCTGCAGCCACCATCACAAATACTCAGAGTCAAATGAAAATAACAATAAATAATAGGCTAAAATATTATTTTAGTCCCTTATGTTTATTTTAAGTTTTATTTTGGTCCCTTATGTTTTATTTGTTCCGAATTGGTCCCTTACATTACAAAAGTTATACCAAAATGGTCCTACCGTTAGTAACACCGTCAAAATGCTGAGTTGGCAGCTGAGTTGACACGTTGGGGGACCAAATTGAAACAAGGGACCAAATTGGCACCAAATTGGTCCTTTTCTTATGTTTTATTTGGTGCCAATTTGGTCCCTTATTATTTTTTGTTTCAATTTGGTCCCCCAACATGCCAACTCAGCTGTCAACTCAGCATTTTGACGGTGTTACTAACGGTAGGACCATTTTGGTATAACTTTTGTAACGTAAGGGACCAATTCGGAACAAATAAAATATAAGGGACTAAAATAAAACCTTAAATAAACATAAGGGACTAAAACAATATTTTAGTCTAAATAATAAGTAGGAGCAGAATTAGAAAAGAGAGGAGCCTCTACGGTCTTCCTCGCTGTTTCGTGACCTTGTTTGTATTGACCAAACATAACCATAGCAAAGCGGGTTCCACCTGTTCAAGCAACAACCTCTCTCTCACACACACCATCCATTGTCTTTCCCATGTACTCTTCCTCTCCAATTGCTTTTTGTTGTGCTGTTTTGGTTTTCTTAATCCTTTAACACACTATATAGATCTAATGGGTTCGTGTTTGGATTTTACTCTTCTAGACTTGCCTATTTTGCATTTTCTTTAATTGGACCGGTCTTGGTTTTCCTGAATTGTGTTGCATGTATGTGTGCTGCAAAAATAGTGTTGTTTTATGCTTTGAAACCTGATAGGCATATATTGACCTGCTAGTTTCTCCAATTATGCGGGAATTTACTTTGGTCTTTTAGATTTTGGGGAATTAATATGTTGTCGGTGCTTTTTTTCCTTGTGCAATTTTTGATGGAGACCTAGCAAGCCAATGAAGAGCCTAAGCACATGCTCAAAGAAGAGCCAAAGCCTAACGAAGAGTCTAAGCCCCGTGAAGAGTTCAAGCCCAATGAAGAGCCTCGAGCTCAAACCAAAAAGAACACTCAAATTGGGCCAATTAATCAAGTGAAGGCCTAAGCCCATGAGAAATATAAACTTAAGAGAAGAAAAATATAAAGAATACATTTGAAAATAAAGCATAAACAAACTTCAAGTGCAGAAAACATGAAATGCAAGAACTTAAAGTGCCTGAACTTAAAATGGTGCAAGAATGTAAAGATTGCAGGAAATTAAAAGATGCGTAGAATGCAAAATGTGCAAGAATTTAAAGAACTTAAATTTAAAATAACAAGAATTTAAAGAGCAGAAAAAGTAAAGGAATTTGAAGAACAAGTGCAAGGAACATAAAGAAAATTGATGTCTTTCATTAGTTTTCGTAGTAAGGATACAAACAAAATATCTGACGAAGGACATGTATCTTTCCTTGTTCTTTGGTTGTCACCTTATGTTTTTTGTAGTAAATCTATCCAAATCTCCAAGGCTTTTCTCCCCGTTAGCCAATCTTCTTCACCAAGGCAAGAAGTTGGCTTTAGGCCAATGTCTGTTGGCTAACTTATATCATAGTACCAACTTGTCGATCAACATTATGAGAACCAAAGCCAAAAAGAGCAATGTTGACGGCCTTGTCTGGTTGCTTTAATTATGGTTGAATGTTGTCTTGATAGATCAATTGGCATATTCTCCTCCTGACAAGCTTTCATCTGCCTCTTATGGGCCATCACCATGCTACCTTTATTGCTAGTCTTTAGGCAAGAATGACAAATTTAACTTCACTGTTTCTTCAAAATTTTCCATTTCCTTTCTACCAATTCCATGAAGATCAAGTCCGCACCCTTCGTCGAATGCCAAGTAGGTCCTAGTTGGTTCACTAAGCCTATTGACCCTTTTGATCCTGATAACATTATTGTTTGGTCAAACTTCTTATGTCGTCAATTGTTTTTCATGGGTTTTCCTGTATCCATCGACGACTCTGTCTATGCTCATCATCCCTATTTTTTCGTTCGTCAAATGGGTTTGTGCCAATCTACTCCAACACCCTTTTCAGTAGACCCTGGTGAATATTTAGTCAATCCCATGTAAAGACAAATGATAACATCAAGACTCCAAAATAAAAACAAAAGGCGTCAATTTCCTTTTGTTCTTGCATCATTCTCCCTTTTTGAAGATTATTGGATTAGTAAAATGAATACTACCAGGCATATCATCCAACTTTGGAAGATTGCTTAGGTAAACTTGGCATTTCCCTTATGCAGGTACATGATCCATCGAAGAAAATTAAAGATGAGAACATCAAGGAGATTCGTGCCTTCGAGAAATACTATAAAATTTGGTGGGGTCGTAGACATCATTAATTCATTGTTCGACAGGTAAATGAAAATGTCGCCAGGCTGAAATGAGAGCATGATGAACGATGTTCACTCAAGGCTTTAAAACACTGGAATAAGCCTTTATATCAACCAAGGATGTTTAAAACTCAAATTTTCCAAAACTAGTGCCATTGCCATATGTTTATTTTGGTTTGGCCGATGAATTTTTCGGGAAGCCGGCAAGAGTTGGTAACTTCGAACCTCTTGACAAATTTAATACTTATACCAATCTTTTTCAAAATAGCTATGAGGGAGTTACTTTCGTTGATCAGTTTGCCCTTCCTTTTGAACAATCTAATGAGGCTAGCAAGGATGTAACCAAATATCCCCAAGGTACCAAGTTTCATTCATTGTTGAATTACTTGTCTTCTTATGGCACTCCCTCAAAGAAGTCAAAGCAAGATGATAGTTCGTCTGCTTCTGGTTCCGCTGCCCAAACCAAGGTAATCTTATATCTTCACATTTTTCATTACTTGACGTATTCATGTCGGATCTAATTAATATTGTCAACTTGCAGGGCATTTTACTCCAAAAATCTACATCACCAACTGAATCCTCCAACACTTCACTATCAGAAAAGTTAAAGGTAACTAACCATTTTATGCTTTGTCATATAGTTGACTTTGCAAAAAAGACTAATCTATTTTTCCTTTTATTTAGTAGAGAAAAAGATATGTCTCGCAGAAGGAAACGGATTTGCTGCAGTAGCAGCAGTCCCTCTCTCTCTCCACCCTTCAATTTTTGTTTATTTTTTTGAAAAATATACATGAAGGGCCATGATTTGTTCCATAACAAATCTAATGGCTTCTGTTTCTTTGACTGCAGGGACCGCGTGGTAAGTCCACTGCAGCAAATCCGGATCCCTCGTGGGAAGTTCTGTCAAAATAGGTTTTTATCCATTTTGAAGCTCTTTCTTTTGATTCTTCCAAGACAACAAAGTGTTTACGTCTTTGTAACTATTGTCATAAAATTGTAACTCATTAATTTCACTCACTCTTTCTAGGACTTGCTCCCTGGAAAAACCAATTCAGAAACCCACTCAAAAACCAATTTTTAGCAGCATCAGGAAGTAGAAGTTCGACAATCCCCGGAGGTGTAAGTTCTAACCTCTTTAGCTTCATTATTTCTGTCAATTTATCTAAAATGTCGAGCAGCATCAGGAAGTAGAAGTTCATCTTTGTAAATTTGCCTGTCGGTGCCTTTCAATCGAGCACCACCCAAGCTCTAAGTCGTGTAGGGCTTGACGATGACATGTTCTGGGTTGAATCGAAGGTAGCGGTGCCTGATGTCGACATATTCCAAGTGGAAATGGATCGAAAGATTCCAGATTGGAGACGAATCATGTGTGCTCGGGTTGGTTGAAGACGTCAGACGTGAGATTGATGAGAAACTCGTTCTAAGTTTGTTGCCAGATCGAAAGTGTTGCTCCCGTTGCTCTGCGAAGAGAGAAAATGTGAAAAGAGATAATAAAAAGAGAGAAAAATGTGAGAAATTAAATAGATTTTGACTATTGATTGGAATAAGTGAAAGAGAAGAGAAAAATGTTGATTATTTTTGTAAAGACATTAATATCTTTGACTAAAAATTTAAATAATTTGATATATAAAGAGAGAATCAGGTAGAATTTGAAAAAGGAAAAAAATTTGCTTCGCAGGTTGGTTTTCTTCGCACATTTGTGATGAAAATTAAAGTCGGTGGGTCCCATCAAATTTTTTTCTTTCGCATCATTCTCGTCGCATGTCAATCGGTGGAAAACGGAATTTTCTCAGCATTCTCACTCATTGCTTTTTCTTTCGCAGCATTCCAACCTATTCCAAGTTGGTGACAGAGACCTCGCCTATGGTAGAGTTTTTTTTTTTGTTTTTTTATCTGGAAAGTCGTTTTTAAAATTTATACTACCAAACAACTTTTTTTTTGAGTTTCGTTCTGAAAAATAGTTTTTTTAAATTATTTTACAAAACAATTTTTGAAACAAAAAATAAAAACTACAGTCACACACAGAAAGCCTTCATTTCAAATGCATTACTCACATTACTAACTTAATATCATTACAGTCCTGCAAAAACCAACCTGGTTAACATTTTACAATTCCACGAATCATTTTGGAATAATGATAATATGGAAGACTAGGTTGATAACGTCATATAATTTCAAGGACCAACATATTACTTCATTCGTTCCATAATAAGTGTTGTACTAGGTTTTTCACACATATTAAAAAAAAACTATAAATGAATAAAAGAGTGTAACAATTTACAAAATTATTCTTATTAGCCATTAGTTATTAACCATTATCATAAATGTTTAGTGAAATATAATGACTTGGAAATGATAAACATGTTATTAATTTAGAGGGGAAAAAATAAATAATATTACATTAAAAAGATAAAATAACACTTTTTTTTTCAAATACGACACTTAAGCCATCTCTAATGGAGTATCCAAAAAATGGGTACTAAAGGGCCCCACACATCCACATCACTCAATTTTATATTTTTAATTTTGGTACCTAATAGGTGCCCAATCCCTCCAACCCAGCATCTTTAAAAAAATTACTAAATGAGTCCCACCAATAACTCCACATCATCACACATCAACAAAAATTTATTTAATAATTATCTGATATATTAAATATTAAATTATTAAAAATACGAAATTTAATTTTTTTAATACAAAATTTAAATTAATAATATATCTGACAAGTGGGGCCCGTAAAAGAGAAGAGGGAATGGTATCTATAGAGGTACACATTCCTAATAGGTACCCAAAATTTTTTTTTACAATGGGGTACCTATTAGGTACCACTCCAAATAGGTACTCAAGCATTATGTATTTAATAGGTACCCCCATTGGAGATGCCCTTAATATAATACAGATATAGTACATTTGAACTTTCACACAGTGACAGAGTTGGATATCAACACATTTGAAAAGTAAAAACCAATAAATAAATAAAGGGTTAATACCGCTTTTAGTCCCTGTAATATCAGAAAAATCCAGTTTTAGTCCCTCATAAAACTTTTCTTTAGATTCCGTCCCTGTAATTTCAGATTCTCCAGTTTTAGTCCCTCACTTCACCTCTCCGTCCATGTGGCATGAGCCACGTGTAAATAGATGAACAGATTGTACCCAAAAAAAAATAGATGAACAGAACTTCATATTTTTCGCATCGTCTTCAAGAACAAGCTGAAGCCAGATTCAGTGATCCTGGAGATCCTAATTAAATAAAAATTCTTCTATGCGTCTTGTTCTTCTTCTTCCCCTCGTCGTCTTCTCTAAATTAGCAGAAGATCATCAAACCCTAAATTCCCTTCATAACAATTCCTCCAAATTAACAGAAGATCATCAAACCCTAAATTCTCTTCATAACAATTCCTACTGGCAGCAAATCATCAAAACTAAATCCCCATTTCAGTTTCCTGCGAAAAATCCCAATTTGAGGTAACAATGTCTGAGAGACAATGTTATCATCAACCCAAAGCGCACTCAAGAAGAAGAAGAAGGAGATCGCAATACCCACTTAACACATAATGAAGTGAAAATTAACTAGAGAAGAACTGGAGGAGATTGTAGTACCCACTTGCGATTTCAAACACGCACAAACCCTAACTCAAAGAACAAAACTTCAAACAGCACCACGATTGAGTGAAGACGATGCCATTGATGCCCCTGGAGGGTTTTGGGAGTGGAACTGTGGGATGAAGTGAGGGAATAAAACTGGAGATTCTGAAATTACAAGTGTGGAATCTAAAGAAAATTTTTAGAAGGGATTAAAACTGAATTTCTCTAATATTATAGGGGCTAAAAACGCTATTAACCCATAAATAAATAATCGTAGATTGATCTCATAAGGCAAAGGATATCCACTACCATACTATAACAAGGGTGCTGCAAAGAGTGCTTTAAAGAGAACCCTGAGTGAATAAATTTAATTGCTTTCATTGAATGACTACTCTCTCAAGTCCTGCGTTGTGATCAGTTTGAGCCCAGTAAGAATTGCCCCGTACGGTACTAGCTTTTGTATGGACACAGTATTTATTAGTTACAAGCAATTTTTGAAAATTAAAATATATCAAAATCAAAATAATAGTAATAATAATAAAATAATCAAGACTTGTACAAGTTATAGGAGTACAACCACTTTTTTCTCAACACAGAAGCAGGATTCCAAGGTAATAGTAGCAAACAGCTAGGCGCTTGTGCTGGTTCTAAAAGCGCCTGGTCTCTCTCTCTCTCTCTCTATCTTACCCTCAAATCCGATCTGGCAAAACTGTCATGGTCTATCACCATCAACTTCTGAGGTTGAATGCAACTGCAGGAACAGCAAGAGCCTCTAACACAACAACAGAGGTTCCTCTCTATCTACGCAACAAACAATAAGCTTCTTCAACTCGTTTCCTTTCACACCCCAAGCAACAACAAGGCCATGGAAGACGTTTGGAAAGACATCGACTTCCAAGACTTTGTCGCTCCACCCTTGACCACCACCACCACCCCCACGGTGATGTCCTCTAGTCCCTCCTCAAAGACATCATCTTCTCTTCACTCCCCCGTCACTGCTCTCAACCTTAACTCTCTTCCCCACTTCCAGTTAGAGCATCACCACCAGACTGCCGTAGATCCTTCACTAAGCAACCGGTTTCTTGAATCCAATGGCAACCCAAGGGACAGGAGAAATAAGCGAGTGATGAAAAATAGAGAATCTGCTGAACGATCAAGAGCCAGAAAGCAGGAAATTATATGCTTTCTTTTTCCATCCATCTGCTTCCCTTTTCGGAACCCTTTTCTTTGTCTAACATTACTCTTTGTTTCTTTTCTTTTCATGTAGGCCTATATATTTGAGTTGAAGCGGAAAGTCAAGAACTTGGAAGAAGAGAATGCGAGACTCAAAAGACAGCAGCAGCAGCAGGTACATGCTCAATTTCTTCCCTTTCCTTGTTTGTTACTAGGGCATGACTGCAGCATGTTAATTTCCCCCATTTCAGAAGTTATTTTTTTTTGAACAAAATATTAAAATATTCAATTCATAATTAAAATCTTCAAATAATATTATATTAATTTTGGTAATTTTTATTTTATCTTTACTTTTGCGCAATTTAAATTTTTTGATAAATTGTGTTTATGGTGTAATTCCTGCTTCTGTTAGCGTCAGTTTGGTTGACGGGAAAGATGGGGGAAAGGAAAAGCTAAGCATGAAAACACGTTTTACAAAAAACAAAGCTTTCGTCAGTTTGGTTACAAACGATTTTTGAAAGAAAAGAAAAAATAACGTGGGTCCCACTCCAAAATCCTTTCCTATAGAAAGAGGTGCAGAATAACTAAAATGGCAATAATACCCTTAATTAATATAAAGTAAACTTTCATTTGCATTCAATTCTCTTTTATTAATTATTAATAAATTAATAAATAATTTTAAAAGATAAAATAAATATTTAATAAAATAATTTTACTCCCTTTATTATTTATTGTCATTTTTAATTTATCTTTGATTTTAATAAAATACTTTTTTATATTTTTATTCTTTTATTGTATTTTATTTTTGTTTAAGGATATTTATGTCAATAAATACACTTCATTCTTTTTTTTCCCTTCTTTCTTTTCATTTTTCCTCAAACCAAACCATTAAACAATTATCTCATTTTCTCTTTTTTTCCTTCCTTTCCTTTCTCTTCTTTTCCTTTATTTTTCTTTACTAAACTAAACAAACCCTTAGTTAGTCCAAAAGTACTTTAGTAGCGTTAATATCAGCCTTAAAAAGTAAAATATTTAATTAAATAAATATTTATTATATTATATTTTACATTTGCAATATTATTAACTCTATCTACGGACTTACGGCGGGTTATAGAGTGGATCAAAGTGAACCACCACTTTGATAGATGGTTCACATTGGTTCAGTAATAGATGGTTCACAGATGGTGTTGCATATTTTCGGCCTTTTGTGTAGGGATGGGTATAGGTCGAGTTGGGTGAGTTTTGGTGCATTTAAAGACCCAACCCAATCAATTAAATATGGGTTGGGTTGGATCGGTTTCGTTAAAATTTTTCATGTAACCCAAACCAACCCAACCCGACCTCATATGGGTTGGTTTGGGTTGGGTAACCGGGTTTGGTATTAAATTATTCTATTTTTATCAAAAGCAAAAAATGAAAAAAATAGCGAACAAAAACACTACCAATGTATTAATTTGAACTTCCAAATACAAAAGAAAGTATACGCCCTCAATTTGGAGTACAATTTCTATTAAAATGAAGCAAACAAGTGAAATAAAAAAAAAACAAAATGCCTTAAAGAAATCAGCAAGTAAAATAAAAATAAAACATAATGTCTTCAAACTATTCCTAAATAATTTCTGCCATCACTGGCTATGTCTTCAAACTATTTTTGCATGTCTTCAAACTATTTATGTAACGTCTCATATTCCTATATTTATGCAACGTTTTATATTTCTATATTATGTGGGTTGGGTTGGGTTGAGTGAGTTCACAATCTTTGGACCCAGCACCCAACCCATAGGCTATGAGTCTGCTTATTTTAAAACTAACTCAACCCAATTACCCAAACCAACCTAGTATTTATAGGTTAGGTTGGATTGAGTATACCGAATTTACGGGTCGACCCATACTCATACCCACCCCTACTTTTGTGTGCTTTGCGGCTAATGGTTATCATAAATAGCTTCCTTATTTTGTTTGTAGCTGTGTGATACTGCCGCCAATCAGCAGCAAAAGAGGAGGGGGAATCTATATCGAACATCTACAGCTCCATTTTAAGAACTATTCAAAGCATTTCTTTTGCCTAGAGGAACCATCTCTCGCTAAGCCTAAAAAGGCTAAAACGTACCCTTTTCGGAATGAATTGATCATGATGGGATGTTGTAACAAAACTGATAAATGTATCTATCTATTGATGATAGGTATTTGTGGTTATTGACTTCTAGCCGAGTTAGTATTCAAATCATTTGCCTGTTTTGCTAGTCTTTTTGTTGTTTCTATAATAGAAAAATATATTATTTTTTTTCTTTTTTTTTAGTAACAATAATTTTTATTTATTGTTATGTTTTTATAAAAAAACTTACCACACTTTTTGTTATGGGTCGCGATTTTGACACAGCAATGCGACAACAATACATGACAACATGTACGGACTATATGTTCGTACATATAGGGCTGTAAACGAGTCGAGTCAAGTCGAGTACTTAAAGCTTGAGTTTGGCTTGTGGAAAAAATGTAAAGCTTGGGCTTGACTCATTTATTTAATCGAGCATAACAAAAATCTTGAGTTTGGCTTGTTAAGCTTATTTATAACTTAATTATTTATGTATTTATGTCCAACAAGAGCGAAATGTAGATTGTTCCAGATTTCTAGCAAACTTGGTTTTTCACACTTATTTCAGAATAACATCACACTTGTTTAAGGAATGAAATGAAAATGACTTACAAATTTTGTGGGAGAGAGTAAAGCATTGAGAAACAAATAGATTAATTAGGTGGAAGATTTAAGAATTGAGAAGAAAGATTTAATGAAGGAAAAAGTTTACCCATTCCTAATTAGCACATATATAATTAACATAATTCAAAATTTCTTTGGACTGTGGTGTCAACAAGTATTCCAAAATATTGTACATTGTCTATTGGCGAAAGTCGAAACATGCTTCTTCCCACAGTGTCCGAGAAAAGGGTTTGAACTAAATGCAGCAGCCAACAATAGCATCTTTACAAAATTCAATGAATTACATAATAAAAATAACTTGAAAACAATATAAATAAAAAATAGTTATACACTCAAATAAGCTATTCATGAGCCGTTAATGTTGAGCCTATAAGGTTTGGGCTTGGCTCATTTAAATAATCGGGCTCAATCTCAAGCTTGAGTTTGTTTATTTAATTAAATAAACGAGTTTGACCGAGCATTTAACGAACTGAACTCGAATAGTTCGCGAATAGCTCAACTCATTTACACCCCTACGTACATGTACAGACTTTTATTTTTTTCAAAAAAAAAAATTCAAAAAAAAATTCAAAAAAATATTACAGATTTTTTTAACTGGTTAATCAAGTTCACATATCTGGTTAATACTATTCATTATCTGGTTAATGCTAAATCCTGAAACTTTTGGACATCCCATTTTCTTATTTGGTTAATCACGATCACATATCTGGTTAATGCTATTCATTATCTGGTTAATGTCGAATCCTGAAACTTTGGACATCCCATTTTCTTATCTGGTTAATCAATTTCAAATATCTGGTTAGTGCTATTCATTATCTGGTTAATGATCTCATTTTCTTATCTGGTTAATCAAGTTCAAATATTTGGTTAATGCTTAAATCTGTGTTAACCAATTAAAAAAATCTAAAAAAGAAAGCAAATATATATATATATCCGTACTGTACGGACATACGATGTCCATATTATTTTGTGTTCAAAAATCATTTTCCTTTTGTTATTAATCTACTGTATTATATAAAATAGAGTTTTGTCACATGAGATTATGCCACGCGTCACTTCCGTATTTATCTATTTTTCTGCCTAAAACAAAAAATAATTTTTAATTATTATTATTTTAAGATAGTCATTATTACATTATTTCAATTAGTTGTTATTAACAATCAGAAATATATTCTTAAATGACTTACTTATTTTAAATTATATATCATTCATCTTTATCAATCATCATTTATAATATTTAGAACTAATGATGAAATAATTATTAACTTGTCTTACAAAGTTAATAATTATTATATATTATATAACAACGATTATTTTTTGTGCAATATTACTTAATTTAATTAATTAGTACCTGTGCAAGGCATGGGTAATTTCACTAATCTTTTTGAGAAGTTGATAATTTTTTTAAAAAACAAATCAATATTAAAAATATATTTTATAGGCATAATAAAAATATGCTTTTTATTTTATATGGACTAATGGTTTTTAGGGGAATAAACAAGGAAATGTACTAAGTTCTGATTGGTTCCGAGAAGAAATTGAGAAGAGAGAACGAGATGAGAAAGAGTATGAAAAGAGAGAAAGAGATGAGAAATAAAATATAATTGAGGTATTGATTGGTTTAAGAGAAAGAGATGAGAAAGTGAAGAGAGAGAAATATAAAGTTCTCTCGCTCTTAATTGGTTTGGGTAAAAAGTGAGAAGAGAGAATGAGTAATATTTTACAATTTGCACTGTACACGTGACCCACTTTTTCCCTGCATCTAATTTCTTTTCATTTTCTTTGCACATTAGCGAATAAATTAAAAAGCTGTGAGACCCACTCTTTTATTTTCTCTCTTATCTTTTTTTCAGCAAACCAATCAGCCCAACTTTCTAATTTCTCTTCTTTTTCTTTCGTTTCTTACTCTCTCTTCACTCTTTCACCGAAAACAATCAAAGCGTAAAGAAAAGTGATAAGGCATTCCTGTTATGGAGCTCCGTATATCCGTGATCGCAATAGTTACTTCGTTCACGTACAACTTTGACATTTACCATGATTTATTATTGAGTCAATTCTATATTTCTCAGATTTTTTGCCATTTCTTATATAAAACTTAGATCAAGTTCTTTGCATTAAGTTTGTCATGTTCCTCTCATAAAGTGGTATGAAAACTGTTTTGATAGTGGGGTGATGAGAGATGAGAGATAATAGAAGTTGATAGAGAAAAAAAAATTAATTCATCTTATGAGAGAAATATAATTAACTTGAACTAAAGAACTTGAGTTAAGTTTTTTCTTTGTAAGAATTTGTTTTCATTTATTTTAAAAAACTATTACTATCTATGAATATATTAAAAAAACTATTAATTAAAAACAAGTAGTACTATCTAAGAGATTAGAGATAATATATTAATATCTATGAATCGAGATATTTTTTTTGAGAATCTATGGTAGCTAGGGAAGCACCTATGGTGCTAGCGTGCAGGGTGCCAATGACTAATTGAAGTCATCTTTGCCCCATTTTCACAAAAAAATAAAGAAACAGTATCATTCGGTCTTAATTTTTGATTTTTTGCCTCGAGTTATGGGGTGGATTTTCCCGAATAGTATGGGTGACAGGTAGAGCTGTGAAATGGGGCTGGCACGACTTAGCCCATCAAGCCAAATTGCAAAAACAGGCCTAGCCTAGCCTAAAACACCTCGGGTTGGGCTGGGTCGGGCCAATCTAAATTATTTACAAAGACAAGTATCTCACTACTAAAAAATGCATAAAATATAGTCCGACCTAGCCTGGTGGGCCAAAATGGCCCTATTACGTTCAGACCTCTAATTAATGAGCCCAGCTCAGCCCAGCCTAAAACACGGGCCTATCGGGCCGGCCCACTAGGCTGAGCCAAAATTGACAGCTCCAGTGGCAGGTCAACCTACGGTGTCCCCCTTAAACGAGAAAGGCAAGTTCAACCGCAAAGAAAAGTGGGTTGAGAATTACCCCTCGTTTAGGAGAGTAAAAATAGCGGCCAAAACTGTCCCAAAAGTAAAAAACTGAAAAAAAATAATATTAACAAAGTATTAATTCATCCATTCCAATCTATCTAACATCACATAAATGTAAAAAAAATAAATAAATAAATAAATAAAACCAAGTTAACCACAAATTATTCTAAAAAAAAATTCTTTTTAAAAAGATTGTCCGGTTAATTCGGCATATTTAAACCGCTTTACCACCCTTAGTGAATAGGATTGCTCCTAAGTAAGATTTTTAATGGCCTTGAAAAAGGGGGTGCCAACCCTGTTTACAAAACAAAGAATTTTTTTGACCTTTAGGGTGCGTTTGATTTGCAAAAAATTAAGGGACATGGACAACACAAGAATGTTTGTTCTATGTTTGGTTCTAAAAATAGTCAAAACGACAGGATAAAAGACAACACAAAAACCTAAATTTTTGTCCCCACTAAACCATGAGACAAAAATTGTCCCAAAAACAAAATACATACTTTAATTTCACATCAAGTAAATATACATTTTATGTTATGTTTCTATATTTGTCTCAAAAAAATGTTACCTTTTTATATATATAATATGATATAATATATATCTAATAAAATACTTATTTAATAAAAAATTCTATATTATAAATTATATATATTGTATATAATATATTATGTACATAAAAAAATATAAAGTATTATATTATATCATATCTAATAAAATACTTATTTAATAAAATATTCTATATTATAAATTATATATATTGTATATAATATATTATGTACATAAAAAAATATAAAGTATTATATTACCTTATATAACATATCATAAAATATTATATATTTGTTTTATTTATATTGTACATTGTCTACCAAACAATATACACAACAAATAGTTGTGTTGTTATTTAAACATTTATCTTTTGTTATTCTTTGTCGTGTGCCTCGATACGAATTAAACGCAGCATCCTATGGATAACATTATTTGTTTGACACTACTATTTCCCTCGTTTTGGCGTTTTGCTACCTGTCGTCTTTTTCACCTAGGCTATGTTTAGCAGTCAAAAAAAGGGGAAAAGAAAATGGGAGAAAAGAAAATTTATTAATTAAAGTATAAAATTGCTAATGTGTCACATATAATTGATCGTCACACTTATTCATGCACACTTTTCACATTTACCAAATTTTTTTTCTTCCCTCCACTTTCTTTCTTTATAAAAAACATAGCCCTAATTTCCTTCATTTAACCTGGGGACCTGATAAGAGATTGCTGTAATATAGAGCAATGATTACCACAAAGCACGAAGGTAAATCAAAAGACGAGAGGATTTTTAAAGTCAACAAAGACGGGATATTTTGTTCTTTTCTGGACCATGGAAACATAGGCGTAGTAAAATGTATATATATGATCAAATCAAATATTTTATAGTAATTATTATTAATGATATATAAATGAGTTTATGAATTTTTCGATTCTTTATAACAAACTTTATGCAAAGTCAACAAAGACGGGATATTTTGTTCTTTTCTCGACCATGGAAACATAGGCTTGTAGTAAAAGGTATATATATGATCAAATCAAATATTTTATAGTAATTATTATTAATGATATATAAATGAGTTTATGAATTTTTCGATTCTTTATAACAAACTTTATGCAATTTTAATTTGCCATGAATAATCAAACTTGTAATCTTTACTCATAAAAATACGGGTTAAATATCTTATTAGTCCCAATAAAATATACAAAATCTAAGTTTAGTCTCTATAAAAATTTTGTTCGATGTTTGATCCCCCACTTATTCATCGTTTGCAATTTTTGTCCATGCCATTAAAATGTTGATGATTTGGCAAATAGAGATGCAGCTGCACTTTGCCACATGGACATTTTAACTGGCGTGGCATCACGTAGCAAGTGAGTCAGCAAAAATAATATTGTTTATGTCTATGTGGCTATCATGTTAGATGCCACATGATAGGTGTTATCTGTGTTATTTTAAATATATTTTTCATCCTTATAAAATTTTTAAAATTTTATTTTAGTCCCTATAAAATTTAAATTTTGATTTTAGTCGCCAAAAAATTCAAATTTTGATTTTGATCCTTAATTTTTTTTACTCAATTTTGGTCCTTACATTATTAAATATAGATTTGGTATTTGACTTTTTATAATTATAAAATATGGTTAAGTAATATTTTGCCAGAAAACGATGACATGAACATCTAAATTTTTTTATATACTTGTTGGAGTGAAGGAATTCTTCATGATTTGGAGAACACGTCATTGTATGTTTGCTTCAGAAGCTAAGTGATGTGATTCTAAAATCACTTGAGTGTAGATTCTGAATGACCTTGTGATGAATTCGAAATGGGGTAGTTTGAAGGGACTTTAAAAGTTTGGCTTCGAATAAGGAATTCACAAGGTCTCGAAGGAAGAATGTCAAGAATCTATATCATAGCATCGAAGGTTTTCAAAGAAATGCCAGAAGAGGTTTGAAAGTCAAGGCATGAAAATTAAGCATCAGATTTAAATCTTAATTTTGATGAACTTTTGTATTAGAGCCCAATTTTGGAGACAATTACATGTAGTTGAAGGACTTAGTTAGAAGACCTGTTACGGACAATTTCAGTTAGTTGCTAGTGGTTTTATGTATTGTACAAAATAAAGAAGCAATAGTAAACTACTCTGTTACGTGTCAAAAGCATAGATATTTGCAATTACTTTTGCTTTTTTTTTTTATAAATACCAAGTAGAATGGTGTACTCATGGCCGAAATTGTCACTCTTGTAACCCACTTACGCTCAACACATTCGATGACACGACATAATTGGTGTAACCCCTCGTTTTTTCTTCTTGTCTTCATGATTGTGATGAGTATGAAACTTACCTTTATGTTTGAGAATGTGTTGGGATAGTAGAACCCTTAAGAACGATCTTCCTTAGTAATATGGGAGCTCTAACCGATTTGAGTGAGGCCTCTTACCGGTTAGTAGTGTTAAAAACCTCTTTTTAGAAATCAATTTGTTTTAACTGATTATACATGGACCTCAAACCAATTAGACAATGATTATATGGTGAAAACACAGTTTAACCAGTTCGAACTTAGGCTTAACGAATTAACTTATGTATAAATGGGTCAGAATTGATATTATGATGCCTTAGTTGAATTATGATCATGATGCTGACCAGATAGATGGCTAAAGGTTGAAGAACCTAACTAAGTATGGATCTAACCCCTTTGACTCAAGTTATAACCGGTTAAACTATTAGTCTTAACAATTAGATGAAATTTTAGTGTCTAACCGATTAGACCATAGGTGCTAACCGATTAGGCTATGCTCAGAGGTTAGAAACTAGAGTGATGATGTTGTAAGGGATCGATTAGAAGGATTAGAGCAACTAGATTGGATGAATCATGGTCCTATAATGTGATCGAGTCTGGATTATTAACTGGGTATGGGAATTGTGACACTATAAAACAATTAAGTCTTGATGGAATTGATTGGTGATTGATTAGAGAATGACTGACAGAGACTAGAATAAGCCCTGATAAACCTGAATTCTAATTCTGGAGGTGTTAATCGATTAGACTATACTTGTTAACCAATTAAACAATTAAATAAAGGTTAACCGGTTAGACTGTGTGTGCTAAACGATTAGACAATTAAACAAAACGATAAACAGGTTAGATTAAGAGCTTTAATCGATAAGACAGACTCTCGAAACTTTGTTGTTGTGACTTACGATGTGTAAGCCATTAGCAATAGTAGTGTGGCAAGGTACCATAATATTTACTAATATTGTTATTGTTGTTGTTGTTGTTGTTAGCATCGTTGAGTGGTAACGATTCATGAATTGATTCAAGGAATGATGGTTGGACAATGTGTTGTTTTTTCATGCATCATACTGTTGTTGTTGTTGTGGGAAAACAAAAGACAAAGCGCACTAGTGGCAGCCACAATGGGTGTTGTTGGAACAAAGAAAATGTGTGTTTGACCCTCAATTAGTTTTGGTGATAACAAGCAAGTTTGAACTAACAAGTATGCATGTACACATACTCGTTTACAAGCACCACTCATGAAAGGAAGAAGTCTGCACCGAGTCAAAGAAAATAAAGCAACGTGTGTTAAAAACATAATCACTGATTGCGACTGATCTATGGAAAGGAATCATTTACTGAGGTATGTCTGATCAGCAGCTCATGCACACGTATGACTACGTCTAATGCTACTGCATATCACAAGAGAGTACATTCAATGTTGCTGCATTAATTAAAGAACCTCGTCTTACACTCATGGACAATAAAGTATATCTATTATCTAATCAAGTGCGGAGGCTATCGTCTAATTCAATAAAGAGAAAGTCAAATCAAAATATTCTACATGAATGTGTGTTTGACAAGAAGTTATATTGCATCACAAAGGAATGCGTATGATAAAGACCTTGATGATCTATAATCATGTATTGCGTCACAAAGTGCTGAAGAAATTATTCCAAATATTTGCTCATTTCCTTAAGCTTTCATTTGTATATTATCTCAAATTCAGGGTTAGTTTTTTTTTCTATCGAAACCTAATTTCCATATTTTCTCTAGTTGAGAGTTACCTGTATTTGCTCTCAACCTGCTCTCGTGTTGAGAGTGTTGCATTGTATTTATTGTAAGTCGAGTGAAGGCTGGGTCCTCAAAGGCACAAAGATGTTGTGTCGTTTTGAGAAGTTGTGAAGTATAGCCAGTTAGGCAGCAGTATACTCACAAGATTTGTAACCAGGTTGGTTAGTGAAAAATCCTCTAGGTTTTAGATTGATAGTGGACTGGTATAAAAACAATACATGTGATCTCCTCCATTCCTTAATCTCTTAATATTGCATTATCTATATTAATTTAGTTGACTCACTAGGGATTGATTTTGTTAACAAAGTTTATGCTAAGATTAGGAAATCCTTTTAAAACCTTTGGACTTCAGGTTAAATCCTGAGTATGATTTTAAGCAGTGCTACTGCATTTACTTTTTCTTCTTTATTCATCGTAAAGCACATTTTCAAAAGGACCTTGGGAACAGATTTTTGAAAACACAACTCAACCTCCTTCTTGTGTTTTCCCTGTTTTATTCCAGGTGTTATCCCGACCTAGGGGGTATGAGATTCGGTGATGAGGGCCTTATATAAAGGCAGATGCTAGCTACTTGCTGCTAAGGACTCATCGCAAGGATCACCTCGACCGAATGATGAGAGTATTTCAGTGGTGATCATTTGCGCAATGAATCACCTGAGGCAAGCTGGAGTTAGCATTGCATCGCATACGATAGATCCAAATGCACACAATGGAGTCGAAGTTAGCATCGCATCGCATTGTCATTGCACTTTGTTATGGGGATATTGTACTTATGCTTGCGTGTATATGAATATGTTGTAGTCGTGTGGATCTTTATTTGTATGCATGTGATGATATTGTGAGTTTGTCGTGTCTTTTTAATCTTGTTATGCCAATATGCTTTAAGCATAATTTCTCACCCATATATTTACTCTGCTACTACATGATTGTATACAAGCAGAGAAGAGGACGAGTCACAGAAGACATGTCTACAACGGAGGAGTAGTCCCTCTAGAGATCATTTTATGGATAATTAGGATCCGTTAAGTTGTACTTTCTTTGATGTTGTAATAATAGGGTTGCCAAGATCTGATCAATGTGACATCGGGAAAGGGATTATTTTACTTATGTTACTTTCAAAGTTTATGCGAAAACCTTGTAAATGCTTTATGTTTCTTTTATGCAATTTTAATTGGTTTTGATATCCAACATGCATATGTGGTGCTCTTTACTTCTTGCGAGAAGTTTTTCTAATAATTAACATTTTTATTCCGCAAAATACTTTACGTATATATAATAAATGCATGCTAGGTTAAATGGTGTCACAATAGGCTATGCTGGAAAAGCAATGTATGTGTTTCTGCCACATTTTATTGCAATTTGAATAGCATAGCGATTTCTTTTCCCTTTGCCATAATGATCGAACAAAGTCAGCAGGCAGAGCTTTTGGTGAAGCTTATTGGCAAGATTGAAGCAATAAAATTCTACCTTATTGTGATGTGTTTCTTTATGATTTTGTTTATTGTATTATGGATTGGTAGGCTCACTGCCTAGGTTTTAGATGTACTTGTTTGCATTTTGATGTAATTGTGCCTAGGCATTTTGATGACCATAACTCTGCCTTGTTTGCCTAGGCTTAATGTAATGGTGTATTTTGATGTACTTGTTTACCTAAATGATATATCGTATTTATTACCATAACTTCTACTTCAGTTTGAGTTTCAGTTCAAAGTTATATCAATTTATTACAATAAGTCAACGCAGAAAAATGAAATAGATATAACTGAAATGACATACATTAATTAAGCACCCAAAATGGGTAAATTGTACAATTACATCCTGCTGGCCCAAAATGGTAAATCGTTCAACAAAATAAATAAGCACATGTAATGTGCAAGTAAAACCAAGCGAAACAGAGGCACCAAAAGGTCTAAAAAGCACTTACATATGCAACTACACCTAATCTCTATATAAAGTTCCAAAAAAGTGCACCATAATGTGCAATTACATCATTGATCACAACATAAAATGACCATAAAGGTCTCAAAAAGAGGCACCAAAAGCCAAACAGAGGCACCAAAAGGTCCAAAAAGCACTTACCACTACAACAAAAATAGGCAATAAACAGCGCTTATTTTGGCCTAAAACAGCGCTTAAAAGGCACTGCTTATTTAGCCGCTGCTGATTGTTATTTAAAAAAACAGCGTTTTTAAAGCATTAAAGCGCATGAAACGCTTCCTTAAGAGAAGCCATTTATTGGCGATTTTAACAAGATCAATAAACAGCGCTTCCTTAAGAGAAACGTTGTTTATTGTCATTTTTAGTATAATAAGTAGCGCTCCCCTAATTTTTTTGTAGCTTTCACGTTGTTCAGATGCAGAGAGACGAAGCAAACAAAACACAAGCGAAGAAGGATGCAGAGACGAAACAAACAACACACAAAGCGAGAAGAAGAGCTAGATCTCAGATCAAACAAATTTACAGCAACAGAAATTACAGAATCAATCATGCTATCTTCTTTTGATCCGAATTTACAGAAAAGAAAAGTAGAGAAGAAACTAAAACCCAAAAAAAAATTCTCTTAGATCTATGTCCTCCACGTACGCCTTGTATCTCAGGGTAAAATCCTAAAAAAAGTTCTTCTCCTCCAAAAAATTCTTCTTCTTCTTGTCAAATCCTTGAAAGGTGAGATACCACGACCGATCGAGAAGAAGAGAAGAAAAGCTACAGATCGAACCAAAGAACAAACCAAAGAATGAGCCAGATCCTTGAAAGGTGAGATACCACGACCGAAATCAACCAGATCGAACCAAATCTTCTTCTTGCTGCAAAAAGAACATACACGTCAACCAGATCGAACCCCCAAACTAACATAACAAACCCCCAAATTAACATCAACAACAAAAATTGTGGAAATCAATAGAAAAACATCAACTCACCGTGAAAGAATAGAACCTCCTCCTCTTCTTGTCGCTACTGGAACAGAGTGATGTGAAACGCGAGAACAATGGACACAGTGAAGGTGAGAAACGCGAGACAGAGAGAGGGGTTTGTTCGCCGTTCGTCGTCGCCATTCGTTCACTTGGAGCTGGGTTAGGGTTCCGATTCGGCTTTGGAGGAGAGAGAGGCGTCGCCGTTCGCTATGAATCTCCAGGAAGGAAAAGGGGATGGGTCGCGGCCTCTGTGTTAGGGTTAAGGTTTACGTGGTTGATACAAAAGAGGGGAAAGGAAGAAGAGATAAAGGGAAGAGAGGGAATAGGAGATAAGGAGGTGGAGGCGATGAATCATCAGGTGGATGAAGAAAGGAAGTGTACGGCGCTGAGGTTTGTGTATGTGTGGTGTGTGCGGCGCTGAAGGTGAGAGAATGAGGGTTGAGAGGTTTTAATTTAATATTTTGACCAAAAACAGCGCTTCAAACTAAGCGCTGACTATTGTGGAATGCAAAAACAGCACTTCAACGTTTACGCGCTGATTATTGTGCAAACTAAAAGCAGTGCTGGATATTATAAGCGCTGTTTATTGTTTTCGTCCACCTAAAACAGCGTTTTTGGAGTTAAGCGCTGTTTTTTGCCAAAAACCAAAAGAAGCGCTTTGTATTATAAGTGTTGTTTATTGATTCTATATGAACTAAAGTAGCGTTTTTTGTTCCAAGCGCTGCTTAAAGTAGCACCATCTTTTGTAGAATTTGTTGTAGTGTACATGTGCAACTACACCTAATCTCTATATAAAGTTTCAAAAAAGTGCACCATAATGTGCAATTACATCATTGAGCACAACATAAAATGACCATAAAGGTCTCAAAAAGAGGCACCAAATGGTCCAAAAAGCACTTACATGTGCAACTACACCTAATCTCTATATAAAGTTTCAAAAAAGTGCACCATAATGTGCAATTACATCATTCAGCACAACATAAAATGACCATAAAGGTCTTAATCTAAGGATGCCTTGGACGAAACTGGTGAAGTCCTGGAGTTGGAATGAACTGCATCACTGGTGGTTGTGAATTCGGGACCATGGCTGGTGATGGTGGTAATGGATTTGGGACAGTGACTGGTGGTGGTGGATTCACTGGAGTTGGTGTTCTAATTAGAGTTGCTTTGTCCCTTGCAGTTTGTGGTATAAGAGGACCCCTCATACCATATCTCCTTCCCTGCACGTTTGGAATAAGTTAAAAAAATCATATCAGTCCCCCAATTTAGTCACTTACTATCAAATAGGTCCCTTAATTAACAACTTAAAGTCAATTTGGTCCCAGCGAATGACCATACCAGAGGCACCAAAATTATAGCAGAGGCAATTGGCTATATACACCATACTAGAGACACCAAAATTATAACAGAGTTACCAAACACAAAACAGAATTACCCTTTATACTGGTTGATGTGGAGGTTGTACTCCTGAGGTGTTTCCTTGGCTTGACTGTGTATCTTTAGATTGCACAGGATCACAAGTAGGAACAGACTGTGAAAACTGAATTTCAGATTGTGTTTCTTCATTTGATGTCTTTCTCTTAGGTACACTAGGTCCCCTAGGCACTCCTTGGTTAGTGCACCCCCTACTGTTGTGACCCTCCAAACCACACCTTTGGCATGTCCAAATAGGACATGTCCTCTTTAATTTGGTGCTGTTAATTGGCCCTTCATTGCCATCCTTCCTTCTATGTTTCTTTGGCCTTCCTGCACTCTTCTTGATTTTAGGTGTAAGAGGCCTGTCATAATTAGTTGGAGTCCAATAGTGTTGTGATTGTGTAGGCTGAACAAAGTAATTGTAACTTGCTTTGCATGCACCTATGGTTAACAAACCATGGCAGTAATCTCCTAGCTTTTGAGCCTTGTATGCTATTGCAGCACAAGCATGCATTAAAGGCATCCCTTAAAAAAATATAGTAATATGTTGTGAATGAGATAGGTTAATTAAATTAAAAAAAATAATTGCTATAATACCTATTAATTGCTAGAATCTGTAGGTGCAAGTATGTAATCTAAGATCTACATCAGCCTGAATGGAGGATTTTGAACCTCAAACTGCATTCCACTATTATCACCTGACCACACAGGGTTCCAATTTTTGCTCTCAATCTTCTTTTTAACTAATCTGCTTTGTTGGTACGAACATAAAATTCCCTGTCTCCCTTCAAGCTTTAGCTTATTGGAACTCATGATTTTCATCACCCAACATCTAACCTCCTCAGCCATGGTCAGAATTGGCTTACCACAATAATTTATAATGGCAGAGTTGAAAACCTCACAATTATTGTTAGTGATGTTGTCCACTTTGGAGTTGTCCTTGTAATATGCCTTTATCCAAGCCTCCTTGGGCCATTTGTCCAGATACTCCCATGCTTTCTTATTCTGACTCTTCACCCACTCCATGTGCATATTGAATTGTTGAACTGTTGTTGACTTAGAACAATCCTAAACCGCACCTCTTAATTCCTTCTCCTTCCAAATTTTTTTGAAATTCCTCAACAAATGCATTGCACAGTATCTGTGTAGTACACCTAGCATATCTTCCTGCATGGCTGGGATCAGTTCCTGCAACACACCCACATAATTAATATCAAATTGGTCCCTATAATATATCACTTACTATCAAAACAGACCTTAGAATATATTAATAATAATCAAAGTAGACCATAAAATGATTCACGCAAACCATACCTTCTGCATGTCAGACATGAAATTCCAGCCATCACTACAACATAAAACGAAATCAACAACGCTTATTTTTTGCCTTCGCCAGCGCTTAAAAGTGCTGCCTAATCACCCGCTGGTGATTGTGTTTCGAAAAGACAGCGTTTGGGAAGCGCTTTTGATTTTAAGCGTAGCCAGCGCTTCTTTGAAAAAGTGTTGTCTATCTTTGATAATAGCCAGTGCTTGTTTCAAAGAAGCACTGTCTAATACTGAAAATAGACAGTGCTTCTTTGAAGAAGCACTGGCTATTATCAGACAATAGTCAACGCTTTTTAAAAGAAGTGTTGTCTATTTGTATTTTTTTTTTGCTGTTTCAGTATTACACTGCCGCTGCGATTGTTGGAGGCCGAGAACTATTCAAGACGAGAACATTTTAAGGTTTAAAATGTATATGAACAATGGACCTCAGAACATAAATATAAAAATAACTATGATATCGATTTATTTATATTTAAAATGTTCAATATTAATTTGAAAGAAATTTCTAACAAAATTTTGGCTTAATCACTCCCCTAAAATATTGACATCCCAAAATAACATACATGTGTATATAACAAAACAGTACTAACCAAACAAAGCCTCATATGGGCCAACATCATATCACATACTACTATATATACATATAATAACACAAAGATCGTACACGTAAAACAAACTTTGTTGCCACGTAGGAGCACCACTCTTCCTTTAATTCAAGAATTTGAGAATCAGAGTATAACTTGTATCTACAATCGGGAAAGTACTGCAAAATAAAAAATAACTCATATTGTAATTAAAGTGGAAGAATGATGAAATCTAAGAGGAAATAAATGTAGAACAAATTGCATACCTTATTTGGGACTTCCATTTGGTTGTGAACAATAATATCTTTAATATACTTCATAACATAGTACCCACAATCATTGTTGTTTGGTTGTTTGGGGCACTATAAAATTAAAAATATTAAATTAATACAGATTTAATTTTTAAAATTAAATAACTGCATAAGTATTTTGATAAATATATACCTTTACAGTTATCCAGTTAAGTGCGGTGGATGATTTGGAAAATCGAGACCTGGAACTTCCATCAAGTGGTCAAAGAATTTGTACCGCCCTGAGTGCAAAAACAAAATCATTAATTTTGAATCATCAAAATTCAAAATTCATAGCACACAAAACTGAAAATAAGCACAATTTAACACTATATATTAGATTCTTACTGCTCGTACGTATCCTTCATTTTTTTACGGTAGCTCAAATTCTTTTGCAATGGATCTAAATAGTACACCGTGTTTGCATTGAGATTGATTGCTAACAATACCCAATGTTGCCTACAAAAAATTTGATTAAGGAAATCCTACTTAGTAAATCATCACATTTCACAAAAATTAGTATCGCGTTAAATAAGTCATACATACATATATATATATATATATATATATATATATGATTATATTAAATGACTGACCCTACGTTACACGGTGACAGAAACAATGTCTCAGACTCAGAGTTTGCTAATGCCAAGCGATTAGATATATATGTTTTAGCTGCGACAAGCTCAAGTGACAAATCTGTGCTCTGTGGGTACAAGGACACAAACCTTTGAGCCCGTCCTTCTGGGATCAGTATCTCATAATACAATTACCTTAAATTAAACGTATACAAAATAATGAATTAATAATAACTTCAATATTAATTTAGGTGATACAATGGAAAAAATGTATAGTTTAAAGTTAAATGTGGTACTTGATATATACAATAATAATAGTCTGACTGATCCAGGCGCCACAAGTAAAAAATTTAGACAGTTCTTCCTTGGCACCGAGAGACAAGGGAAAATCTTCTATATGCCCCAAAACTTCTGGAGGAATATTTAAATTCAGTGTTGCTCCATGAACCAAATTAGCATTAGCATGGACTTGAAGAAACGTAAAAAAAGGCTGTAACAGGAGATGTGGAAAGAGAAGGTTGAGATTTGCCCTGATTCTTTGCTGGGGATGTAACTGACCTAACTGTTTGCTGCTTCCCCTTGCCCTTAACCTTGTCCTTGGGTTTGGATTGTACGGGTACCTAAATATTTTGCATTAATTTCAGTAAGATATATAGTTAGTGCCCACGTAATTTAATAAATATATGATTATGAATCATGTTTATTAAAAAAAAATAACACGTCACTTACTCTTACGAGTTGCTGCGGCGCTGCCACAAAGGTACCTACTACCTCTCCCACGTTGTTGATACCTACGTCCTCAAGTGGAATTGGCAATGCTGCTTCCTCCTTGTAAGCAATATCAACCCTGACTTTGACATAACCGGGAGGTAATGAACGATTGTGCAACATAACACTTAAATCGGTGTAAGAAATGCCCTTACCAACCGGTCGAGACGGTAAGGGCACAAACAAGGAACACTCTACTATGCCCTAAACCATTAATGGAATAAACAAAATATTAGACATGATAAATCAATGATGCAATACATACAAGTAACGAGAACTATTTCTAATGCTCAATTACCTCAGATGACTTAAGAGTGCATCTATCCATGGGTAAACTAGGCTCGTGTTCCTCCACCGGTTGCATTTCCTCCACCGATTGCATTTCCTCCACCGGTTCCTCAAGTAATCAAGATCCACAATAATATTAAATTAGAATATTTTTATACTTCAATTTGAATTTCTAACAAAATTTCAGCAGAGTCTCCCCTAAAATATGGACATTTCAAAATTTATCTAATACCTGTAACAACAAAAAATACCATATACCAGCTAGCACAAGTCACTATACAAGTCTGCTTAGTATGCAATTCACAAATACTTAATCTACCAAACAAGACTTTGAATTAATCTGATTTATTACCTTCTGTGACTTAAGAGTGCAACTATCTTTGGCGCTATCTCTGGCGCTAAAGTGCTGATCCATCTCTATCGGTCCCTTGTTCTGATGCATATTACTTTTCAATTCCTGGACCTCCCGAAATAGATGGGCTACCATCCTTTTCAAATCTTCATTTTCATCTTTTCTAGTGTGCTTTGGTGTACCGAAGATAGTCTTTTGAGAAACACCAAATCCCACGCCCCTTACACGACCATGATACTCTTTGATCGGTATGGCTTGGGATAGGATGTCTATTACACCCCCTGTGTCACAGACTGTTCTGATAGTTCATCCTGAGACACACAAATATTATTAACAAAGATTATTAAATATTATCACTGTCATAAGAAAATTGCAAATGAAAATGTTAATTAGTCTATCATACTTACAATTCTATCAGCAACTTCCATAGTGGGGGGTGATCAATCTGACCATCCTTATTGTAGCGGGCTTCTATCCACAAGATATGGCGATTAATTGATGCTGATGATACATCTTCTCCAGCCATCTTTAGCTACCCATATTAACAAAGAAATTGAAATTAATCAGTGTTAATTAGGTTTAGGGTTTAGGGTTACATATAATTTAGGGTTACTCTACATATCATATCTTCCTCAATGTCGGGATACCCCTTAACCCCTCCGCTATATGGGTAAGGAGGATTTGATGCTCTCTGCCGATTTGCATTACTTATTCTTTACATAACATATAAATATGCTTAGGAACAAACATATAAGTATACAAGTATATACATATACAAGTATACAAGTACGGACATATATAAGTATACCAAAAATTTAGGGTCTCCGGTGTGTTTTGCTACAAAGTCTCTCCAGGCATCCACTCCTATGACTAATTCATAATCAGGTGGATACTCATATCTAACATTGCCATTTTAATCTCTCAGCCAATTTTTGGACAACCATGTTTGGAAATTCCGAAGAGATTTTTCGGCAATCTTAAGTATAATGTCCTTATGCAACTCATCAACATCAAATGATTTCTGCAAATACATTAACAAGTACAAAATGGTAGGGTAAATATATTTACATAGTCATTTAAAAAATACAACTGATTGTGTATACCTGTATCTCGCATCAAAGCTCCTTTTTCAATCTATCCAAGACTGGATTATTTTTCTCCCTCCAATTACTAAAAGTAATTGGAACCGTCTGCCGCACTTGAGATCCAATGAAACTAATCAACTCTCTGCCATTTCTGCCTATGGGTTGACCTTTAACATTCCATTCAACCTATATAAATTAAGTGTACAACATTAGATAATAAATAGAAAAAAAAACAACTAATTATATTAATTAGTAAGTAACTTACCACTGGTCTCTGTCCTCTACTCTTAGCTCGGATGATATTCTTCTTGACAGTCGGTCCACGGGGACGACGTTTCACAGTTTGAACTGCCGCAGCATCACTATCATGAGCATTAGTTTCATGTCTGGGAGAAGCCATCTAGCTATCTGCAAAAAAAAATAGGCATACAAGTAATTAGACATACAAGTAAAAGACAACAGTTCGTTGAGAAATTTAACAAGTACATAATCTACATACATGTTTAACAAGTAATTAGACAAATTTAACTTAAAAAAACACAATCTACATACATGTTCAGTCAACTTCTTTCCTTTTTCTATTCTTTCGACTGATCCAAATCCCCTCTTTATGATCATGTCTAATATATGTATCATCCTCTCTTGATGTACCTTCCTCACGAAACAATGATTGTATCACAAAGAAAATGCCATCCTCAATATCAGCAACTTCATTTGCTTGATCATCAATCCCATTACCAATTTTTTTGTTAGTCAACAAAACAATGGACCAATTCATATCAGATGGATCGGTGACATAAAACACTTGTCGAGCTTGTGATGCTAAAATAAAAGGCACGTCTTTATATCCCAACTTACTGAAATTCACCTTTATGAACCCCAACTCATCCATTTTTACACCGTAATTATTATCAACCCACTTACATGGGAACACAGGCACCCGAAACATCGCATAATCCAACTCTCATATGTGTTTAACGACCCCGAAGTATGACATATTCGCATATATGGGATTTTTGTCTTTGACACTTGAGATATGCATAGCTTGAGAACAAGAGTGACCCCACTATTTTGCATTTTACTCTGATCATCATGTTCTATTGTATAGAATGTGTACCCATTCATCAAATAACCGGTGTAAGAGATAATATGTATACTTGGACCCCTCGCTAACCATCTGAGTCTTCCTGAAACTGAGGTAGGATTTACAGCAAGCTCTACAGAAATGTTATCTCTTAGCCACATTATAAAACACCGATTGTGTTATCTTGTTAACCAATTTTGATTCTTATTTGGGTAATACTCTTGAGCATTTCGTTGTGTTGTGTAAAACATATAAGTGTGCTTGTTCTATCTGTTGCCTTGATATAGTCAATATTTTACATCCAGTAATCCATTTCCCTTCTCTTGCTCCTGTGTGACGAGACTTTGGCATCCCTATGGAATATCCAACGTTAGATACGTAGTCGGAACAGAATTCAACAGCTTCTTCGACTGTGTACCGCTCAACAATACAACCCTCTGGCCGTGATCGGTTTTTCACATACCCTTTTAATATCCTCATGTAATGCTCAAACGGGTATATCCATCTCATGTAAGCTGGTCCACACAGTTGTGTCCCCCTAACCAGATGAACTATCAGATGAATCATTTTGTCAAAGAATGAAGGTGGGAAATACATCTCAGACTCACATAAAATCAAAACAATTTCTGTTTGCAATGCTGGCAAGGGTCAATCACTCTGTTGTAGATTGTCTTGAAGAAGAAACAAAGTTAAGTTAAGGTCTTCCGCACTTTGATGGGCAAAATGAATCGTATACCAATAGGTAGCAAATTCTCCATGAGAACATGACAATCATAGGACTTTAGACCCTTTAACTTGAGATCTCTCATTGATACGAGGTTTATAATGTTTGAAGAATATTCCTCTGGAACCTTAACTCCGTGAAGAAACTTACAAAGAACGGTTTTCTCTTTTCTAGACAAAGTATGAGCGGCTGGAGGTAGATATGTATGTTGTTTCCCCTTCTTTACTGATCCCAATTCCGGTCTCAATCCCATACTAACCAAGTCCTGCCTTGCATTGATGTCATCTTTAGTCTTCCCGGGCACATTGAGTAAGGTACCAATGACACTATCAAAGATATTTTTTTAACATGTATCACATCAATGAAATGTCTCACGTATAATGAACTCTAATATGGCAGCTCAAAGAAAATCGACCTTTTCTTCCACCCTCGTGTGACAAGATCTCCCGCAAAAGGCTTCCCGAATTCAATACTCAAATCTTTTACATTTTCAAACAGTTGTGCACCCTTCAAAGGCAAAGGAGCTCTACGTTCTTCAGTATTCCCATTAAATGCTTTCCTCCATGACCGATAATGATGCTTTTGAGGAAAAAACCTACAATGCCCAAGGAAGACATTCTTCTTATCATGTTCCAGCCGCATCCAATTTGTACCATCTTCACATATAGGGCATGCACGCCGGCCTTTGGTACTATATCCAGACAAATTACCGTATACCGAAAAACAATTAATTATGCCGAAGATCATAGTCCTCAAGGTGAAACTTTCTTCTCTATACCCATCATACCCCTCTACACCATCTCCCACATTTGTTTCAAGTCTTCAATTAAAGGAGCCAAGAATATGTCTACATCATTTCCTGGTTGTTTGGGGCCAGAAATTAACATAGACATCATCATATATTTGTATTTCATGTATAGCAGTGGAGGTAGGCTATAAATCACCAAAATCACAGGCCATGTACTATGAGAGCTACTCTGAACACCATGCGGGTTAAATCCATCAGTAGACAATGCAAGTCTTAAGTTTCTTGGTTCTTTCCCAAAATCAGGATACTCAATATCAATTTTTTTTCATTGAGGAGAGTCTGCCAAGTGTCGCAGCATGCCATCCTTAATCCTTTCATTCTCATGTCATGTCAAGTGTTTTGCATCTTCTGAACTACGGTGCATGCACCTGAATCTGGGAAATAAGGGGAAATACCACATAAACTTCTCTGGAGCCGATTCTTTCTTCTTATACTGTGATGCATTACATTTAGGACATGACCTTAACGATGCATATTCATTTCGGAAAAAAAATGCAATCGTTAGGACAAGCATGTATCCTCTCATAACCCATGCTAATAGAGCGTAACATTTGTTTAGCCTCGTATGTAGGACTAGGAAGCACATTAACAGCTGATAACATATCATTCAATAAGGTGAGTAATTCCGTAAAGCTCTTATCAGTCCATCTATTGCCCGATTTCAAGTTATACAGCTTTAACATCGCCGATAATCTCGTGAATTTTGTACAACCCTCATACAACGGCTTCTCCGCATCACTTATCAACTTCTCAAACATTTTAGGACAGTCACAAAGATCTTCTTCAATCGTATTTGTCATCTCTTCAAAGCGGTCACCATCATATGTATTTGTAGCGGTGTCATCTGACGCATATCTCCCATTATTCCCCATAGTATTAGAAGATTCACCTCTTGTCTTACCGTACTTTGTCCAACAGGTATAACTCTGATCAATTCTATAGCTCACTAAATGTCCTTCCAATTCCTTAACATTAACTCGGCCTACATAACAATAACTCAAACAAGGACATACGAATCTATTTAGGTCTAGATCTTCTTCATGCTGAACTACAAACCTAATAAAATCTTGCACTCCATCCTTATATTCCTTCGACAAACGATTGTCAGACATCCACTTCGGATCCATTCTAACTTCAACCTTTAAAAAACTAAGTTAGCCCTTCAGTAATATAATATCATATTAAACTTATTTGTATTCTCACTAAATAAAGTCAAAACTTGATAATCTAACACATTAGGCTATAGCTAATGCTATGCCATTAATCCACAATTCGCAGTTCGTATTCATTCACAGTTTGAATTTTTAACAAAATTTTGGCAGAGTCTCCCCTAAAATATGGACATTCCAAAATATATACAATCCAATCAACCATAAGACACTTCAAAGTTCCAACTTTTAACAAAATTTTAGCAGAGTCTCCCCTTAAATATGGACATTCCAAAATATATCCAATCAAATCAAACATAAAACACTAGAATTCAATGACAAATTATATGCACCATTTTTATAGTACATAGTCAAAATAGCACCATTCAAGCATACAAATCAAAAAAAGAACAAGATGAGTCAAAGGTAGATATATTAGATATCACACAGTGCTACAATAACCATAGAATTCAATGACAAATTCTATGCACCGACATCCTTTATGAATTGTGGTGATAAAAATCATTAAACATATACTCACTCTACAGGCAAGCAGATAACAAATCAACCTATAGTAATATTATATCAATAAGTTTTCTCCTTTTAACAAATTCAACTGTATATCAGTTAGGTCAAAAACTTTAACAAAATTTTCACCTCGAGTTCATCAAAGTCATTTGTTGTATTTAAAAGCATTTCCCTCAGAACATAGAAGTGAAGATGTATCAGAACCCCTAAAACATAAATTAAAAGAAACAACTATAAAAATTGAGTTTTAATTTGGTCTCAAGCGAATTCTAAAATGCAGCAGCTATATGGTGTCAAACTTACCTAATCTCAATCCCTTAATCAAACTACAAACACTAAAATGCAGCAGCTAGAAACCAAATTATTTTGTCAGCCTTTTAAAGATTGTTAACAAAATCTACCTGCCTCAATCAGCTAGAAACCAAAGAGGTGGGCGGTGTGTAGAAACCAAATGCAGTAGCTACTAACTCAAGGAGGTGGGCGGTGAGTAGAGGATGCGACAGCGACCATAACCAAGCAGATGAAAGTCTAGAACCTGGATGAAGAAGAAGAAGAAGGCGGCAGCGGCGTGGACGGATTGAGCTTTAGCGCCATCAACAGTCAGAGCTTCAAAACCGGAAGATGAATGGCGAAGGTGGAGAGGAGGAGGAACGAGGAAGAGGGGCGACGGTGGAAAGGGGGACGCAGCTCAAGGAAGAGGGGCTAGGCGACGGTGGTGGTCCCGTTCGCGTGCGAGGGAGAACGAGAGAGTGTGAGTTTCAGAGAGTGGTGGTGTCTTTCGTGTGCGACGGAGAGGGGGAGAGAGCTGAGATAGCGGTGGTACCGTGGTTGAAGATGAAGACGCGGCATAGAGAGACGTTGAAGACGGCGAGGAAGAGAGAGCTCTGTGTTATGTTTATGAGAGAACGAGGGAATGAGAGCTGTTAAGTGAATTTTAGAAAGGCGAATAGCCAGAGTTTCCTTGGTGAAGCACTGGTGATAACAATAATAGATAGCGCTTCTTAGAGTAAGCGCTGGTGATGTCATGTAAATAAACAGCGCTTTCTAGGCAAAGCGCTGGCGATGTCCCTGGGTGTCTCTTCAACAGCGTTTCCTACAAAAAATGCTGTCTATTTCTAACTTTTAATCAGCTCTTTCTCTAGGAAGCGCTGGTAAAGACCTTATATAATTTTTTAACAGCGCTTTTATTATGTAGCGTTGTTTAAGGTGGCACTTTTTTTTTAACAATCTGTTATAGTGCATGTTGCACATAATCCCCAATCTCTTCATGTAACAATGTCAAAAAGCACTTCCAGTTGTCTTTGTTTTCCACATCTACAATGGCATAAGCTACTACAAAAACGTGGTTGTTTGCATCCGTTGCCACAGTAGATAACAACTGTCCCCCAAAATAACCCTTTAAGAAACATCCATCCAAACCTATGAAAGGTCTACAACCAGCTTTAAAACCTATCTTACAAGCTTCTAAGCAAACAAAAAACCTATGAAATTGTGGCCCTGAGTATGGCAATGGTATAATATCCACCTTTATTAGTGACCTGGGGTTACTCCTTATCAACTCATGGGCATAATCCCAAAGCTTACCATATTGCTCTCTCTCACTACCCTTCACTAACTCTCTTGCCTCCTTAAGTGCCCTGAAAATCATAGACCCATCGATGATAATCTTGAATTCCTTTTTTTATGAAGTCAAACACCCGAACATGTGTTATTTGGGCTGATACCGAAGCCTCTCCTCTAATTTCTACACGAGCCACTTTCTATTGGCCTGATTACACTTAAAGTTTCTGCTGCATGTATGCTGAACTTCAAATGTCTTGATTTGGTAGCTTCCCCGAAAGTCGTTCTTTCCACAAAAAATCTCCCACTTACAACCATCTTCTTTGCACTTTGCTCTTGCCCTAACTTTGTCATTTTTAACCCACTTGATAGGCCTCACTAGACGGATTGTGTACTCCTTCACTGCTGCCTTGAATGCTGCCAAGCTACAGAATTCCATCCCCAATTCAAAACTTACATTACCAAACTTAACAGATTCATTAAACTGAGGGAAATTTTCAGTGTCACCATCTTCTTCATCAATGCTTATTGGATCCTTAATTTCTTCAGACTTGTAGTTACCATCACTAACATGCTTTTGTACTTGTTCACTACTTTGTCCAACAACACAATCAGCCATTTGCTCAAATTCAAAATCATTAAAGGGAAATGATTCATCACTTGAATCATCATCAGTGGGTATTGTTGTTCTCTTTCTGTGACTTTTATTAGGACCTATTTGCACCCTTCCTTTTGACTCCTTCACAGCCTTCTTACCCCTAGTTGGAGTCCTAACCTTCTTAACCTTCTTTGGTTGCACTTCCTCTTCATCATCTGAGTCTAGCATGGGAGAAGGCCTATAATGGCTATCTTCTGCACTTTCATCTACAGATGAATGGCTGTCATCATCAAATAAGTCCACCTCTTCAGCCACTGGTTCATCTTCTTCCACTGGTTCATCATCAGTCGTTGGTTCATCATTACCCATTAGTCCCTCATCAGCCACTGGTTCCTCGCCAACCACTGGTTCCTCTTGACTACATGGCAGTGGCAATATAGGATCATCCACCACAATAGGGTGCTCGTAATAAATCTCAACCTCATTTCCATGCATCAATGCATACCTTTCCATTTCCATTACATCCTTATCAGTGTTCAATGCTCTCAATCCAAACTTAAGCTCTAAATTCGGTACCCTCCATAGCAATTGTTCTAGCCTATGATAACATTTACACTTCTTCACAATGTCGTGAAGATTGAAGATATTCAGAGCGTCTAAATCCACTTCATCCAAGACATCTATTTCACCATCAACGTACTCCACAACACCTTCCTAGCTCCTTAGTAATCTGCCTCCATGGTGCATTATCAAGGTAATTACTGAATTCATGATCTCTGCAAAAAAAATAATCACAATAAAAGCTTAAAGGAAGCCAACAACAAACACCAAGAAACTGAGTACACTAAAAACCCTAAACTGAACACAATGAACCCACCACCAACAACAACACCAAACAGTGAAAAAAACGCATTGAACAACCTCTGTTTCACATGCAAAAACAGGGAATAAAACAAAAACCACCAACACCCCAAATGCCCTAAATCAGAACACCATTAACAACATTTTGACAGACGAAAACTAAAATGAAGGCAATAACTAAACACCCTAACCCATTCATATACAATTTTATGATAATGGAGAAAAAAGCAAAAAAATAAAATAAAAAAATAACAGTACAAAAAATACAGAGGAAACGAAAGAGGAGAAGAAGAGAGTGACGAAAACTAACTTTGCACAACAATGATCGTCAAGAAAGAGCGATTTTGGTTGATGAAACCTTCCAATCCCACCGCAGTGACCAAGATGCTCATGGTTTCACAGAGGGGGGCAAAGAGTTTCAGAGAGAATGAGAGGGATGAGTCATGAGAGGGGTGAAACGTGTAGGATAAGAGTAATATTGATATTATGGGTTTTTCCATCAATTTGGTCCCTATAATTTACCTACGTGTGAGACCAGTCAGCAGTTAACGTGACACATCACGATGCCTAACGTTGTTAACTAACCGGGGGACCTAACGAATTAACGTTGTGAAATGCCTGGGACTATTTTGGAATATTTATTAATTGGGAGACCGAGTTGATATGAGTGAGAGTGGGAATGTATTGAGGCTCTACTTAACCCCTAGGTAGCATGTTCGATTCCTACGGAAGGCAAAAAACTCCGTAAAGGTATTTATGAAAGATGTGGTCGGGGAAACAGAGAAGATCATGAGTGCAGTCCAGTTGTTGATGTGGGTCGGGCTGTTACAGATAGGATTATAAAGCATCAAATGAGGTATTTGGAAGGAAATCGGTTACAAGCAAAAAAGTGTAAATACCTAAGTTGGTCCCGACAAAAATTACGGAGACCAAATTAGTCCATGAAAAATGAAAAATATCAATTTGGTCATTAAAAATCTCAAATGTGGGTCAAATAAGTCATTTTTAAGATAATTTTTAGGGACATCTAGTCCCTATCAGGGATTAACTTGACACACATTTGATATTAATGACCAAATTGTTATTATTCATTTTTCAGTAACTAAATTGGTCTCCATAGTTTTTGTTGGGACCAATTTGGATATTTAATTAAAAAAAATACAATATCAAAGAAGAAATCATTAGAGACTTCATACAGTCATATCTTCCATCTATCCTATGTTTCCAGAGACCTTTTTTTTGTAACTATTTGAAAATTAGATAGAGAGAAACGGAAATAAAATATCTACGTAGATGACATATCATTTGTGATGTATTCGTGAGAATTATTCTCGTGAGATTCAGCATTTCCCTTAATTTTTAAGGCAAACATTTTCTTAAAACAATTTAGGGTACCGTTTTTATAAACAGGCGTCGTAAGGGTGTTAATCCATTTCTTACGCGTAACCAACTCCCGAACCCTAATTTGGTTTGAAGACCATTTTTCCTAATTATTTTCGAAAATTTTTCCTATTGTTTTCCTTAATAAACATAGGTGGCGGTTCCATTTAAATTTTTTGAGTGGTTGTCACAGCTGGCGATTCCACTGGGGACATAGAGAGTTAAGCCCAATAATTGTTTGTATTGATTTGTTTGCCTTGCATGATTTATTTCCCTTTTATTTTATCTTTTTTTAATTTGTTTATTATATATATTTTTTGCTCATATGCTTGTATATTTGAACCATAGGGTAGAAGACGTGTAAATATTATATTTTGACTTGTTTTGCAGCGGGTAGTATTTTAAGTAATTCCTCTTTCACACACACTTCACATACACATTTTGTCACACACAATGAGTGGAACCCTATACCCGGGTTCGAGAAAGCCCTAAGTTAGGAGAGGTTGCGTAGTGAGCACCTGCTGGATGTACGACCAGTTGGGTCCTTGTGAAGGCCTTACCTAGAGTTTGGCTTCATTTGAGATAAAAGCTCTCCTACAATAGTGACCTAATATTGGGAGTAACATTCGAAAATAGAACCCTTGGCTCTAGGGATCTTTTTAGATTAGTACTCAATCCACCCGGCCATAGAAAGGCACTTATGTGGACCATAGACCCTTCTAAGGAACTACCGGCCCATACCACAAAAGAAGCATCCTCTACTTATCCCATTTCCCACGTAACAAAAGTCGTAAGACCTAAGATCTTAGGAAATACCGACTTAATTCACAAGGGGCACACTCTGCCCTTTTTCCTTCATCCATTTATTTTCTATTCACTTTTCAAAAACTGTGAAAGATAGTAAATGATATTTTTTCTAAAAAATATCATTTATTATTCTTTTATGCAAAAAAAACAAAATATAGTTTCGAAAAAAGTATTTTATCTTCTCATTCTTTTTCCCTCTACAAAAAAATACAAAATAAGTTTTCAAAAAAAAAATTCTCTTTTCATTGCATTCATTTTTGCAAAACTACAAAAAAATAATAAATCCAAAATAATAAAAGAAAAATATTTCTCCTTTCTCCATCATATTCCTTTTGCACAAAATGTACATATCAAAAAGAACATTCATAGCATGCAAGACCACAACGTCCTCATAACATAACTCATGTTTTTTCTCCATATCAGAAAATAGCTATAACCAAGCTTTCCTTGATCCCTATCAGAGTCGAATCCAAACAAGACTTATGGATGCACTGGAACAGAATCAGCGAGCAATGAGAGAGGAGCTCGATCAAATGAAGGAACTAATGAGCAAAATGTTTGACCTCTTGCTAGGCTTGGACACAAAATTGACCCACGAAGGAGATCCTCTCATCAACAACAATGAAAGTCAAAAGACTCCCACCGGTTCATCAGGGCCACAATTTGTTTCCATGACTGCTCAAGAGGACCCCTAGCTAAGGAAAGATTCCAAATTGTATAAGAGGGGTTGAAAGTAACTGAAGGGGCAAATCATATTGGGTTTAAAGCTTCTGACGTATGCTTAGTCCCTGAAGTGGTGATTCCTCCAAAATTCAAAGTCCCTGAGTTTTCCAAGTATGAGGGATTAACTTGTACAAAAAGTCACCTCACCATGTACTTCCGAAAGATGGCCTCTTGTTCCAATGATGATAAGCTTCTAATCCACTTTTTCCAAGAGAGTCTCACCAGGGCATCCCTATGCTGGTATATGCAGTTAAAGCGAGGCAAGATCAACTCATGGAAGGACCTGGCTAATGCTTTCCTCAAGCAATATAGCTACAATATGGACATGGCTCCTGACCGTTCCCAGTTGCAAGCTATGGTGAGAGGGGGCAGTGAAAGCTTCAAAGAGTATGCCCAAAGATGGAGACGCGTTGCAGCCCAGGTGTGACCTCCACTGTCTGAGAAAAAGATGGTTACCACATTCATTGACACACTTCAACAACCTTTATATGATATGATGATAGAAAATATCTCTTCAAGCTTCTCAGACTTAGTTATTGTCGGGGAAAGAGTGGAATCGGGGATAAAAAGCGGAAGGATCAACAACCTCGACGCCCAACAACCACTATGTAGTATGTGCCAAAAGAGGGAATAAGATACAAATGTTGTTCATTACGGCCAGACAACGCCAACAAGTTACCCAGAGAAGAAGTCGGTCCAATTTGACCCAATCCCGATGAGTTATAAGGACCTGTTCCATCCTCTCCACAAGAAATCCCTCATTGGCCCGACCCCATAAGCCCATGGGGCCTCTTTTCCCTAAGTGGTATGATCCAGAAGCTAAGTATGAATAGCACACCGGGGCAATGAGCCACTCAATTGAGAACTGTTGGGTTTTGAAATACAAGATTTAAAATCTGATCAACGCCACGTGGTTGGACTTCAAGAAGAATAGCCCTGTTTAGACAATTTTCAGGCTTTGAAATACAAGGTGCAAGATCTGATCAACACCATCTAGATTTAGGCTTTTCCCCATCAATTCGATTTTGTTTAATTTCCTGGGAAGCTTATACCCAGGTTTCATCTTCTTCCTTTCTTTATTAATTTTTTTATGTGATCGTAAAACAAAGGCTAAAAAGAATTGTAATATATTCCATTGCATTTTTTTACCTTTCCTTATTCTCCTTTTTTTATTTATTTTATTGAGATTGTGATTGTGTGGTTGTTGTTGTTGTCTACAATCTTGCACGAAATTAGGATTAAGGTTTGGCTTTCCAATGAGGCTAAACTCTAAGTCGGGACCGAATTGTGAATATGTTGTTAAAAGAGGCATAAAGGCAAAAAAGGCGTTTTCTGAAATTCTGTTCCACCATGTACACGTTTTTTTTTTTAAATAAATTGGTTAATATAATATAAAAGGTAATTATATTTTTGAAATTAATTTTTGTTTCTGCTTTATTTTAAGAAAAATCAAATAATAAAAAGAACCAGATATTAACAATGTAATTTTTTATCCATCCTTGTAGCGGAAAAAAACAGTGAAAAAGTGGCTTTAAATTAGGGTCCAAAAACCATTCATATATTCAATTTGTGATTGAAGCAATAATTTCATACGTGCCTAATTTTTCCATTTATTTCCTTACTTAGTTCACTAAAAATAAGTTTTCTTGCAAGAAGCTTCGAAACGTCACTCGCACGATTTGGTCGTTTTGCGACTTCCTGCTCATCTCTATTTTATGAAAGTATAATCATTTTGCATTTATCTTTTGACTAGAAGCCTCGAAACGACATTCGTACGATTCGGTCATTTAGCGACTTCTTCCTTATTTTTAAGAAATCAAATAAGCAAGTTACGTTAAAGGAATTATTTTTAAGGCAAACATTTTCTTAAAACAATTTAGGGTACCATTTTTGTAAACGGCCAGAGTGCTAATCCATTCCTTACGCGAAATCAACTCCCAACCTCAATTTGGTTCGAAAACCATTTTTCCTAATTATTTTTGAAAAGGGTTTTTCCTATGGTTTTACTTAATAAACGTAGGTGGCGGCTCCATTTAAATTTTGGGTGGTTGTCACAAACCTTCTTAAACCCTAATCTTTTTTCCTTCTCCTCTCACATCTTCCATCCCCGACCCCCACATCTACTAACAGGGATGAGGGTCGAGTCAAAGATAGTATTAGGGAGTTAGGTTAGGATGGGGAAGATAAAACCCATTGCCAGTTGCCCCATTGCCAAGCCTATAATTAAAGGATCAACTAGCAAAATTAGAAAATTTGATGGACTGGGTGATAGTAGGTCCCTTTTTTATATGTCAACAATTGAATCATCTATTAAAAAATCTAATGGTAAATATAGCTGGTTCACTTGTGAATCGACGCAAAATAAGGTGCACCACCTTGAAAGGCGTTTATATCATCTCCAACTCCATCCCCTGCAACACTTTCTCCAGCACAAATCTCAATTGTTGGATTAATCCAACGATTGAGAGAATTAAAAAACAAAAAATTTGTTCGAGCCCCAAATTCTTTTTGCACAAAGATGGAGATAGAGATATTAGAACACCTAGTTCTATGTGAGCGCGTCTAAGGGAAAGGATGGGGGCAACCACCATCTCCCACTTTTGTTACTCTGTTGCACCTCTCCCCTATTCATTTTGAATAGCTTGTTGTTTGTACTTTCTATTTCAAAGTTTGCTAGATTTTTTGGATTATATTTAACTTTCTCGGTTACTTATCTTGAATTATTTTAAGAACTTATGTAGAGGATCATACACAAGTGGAGGAGAAAAAAGTTGCTACATAGGGAGATGATGTCCCAGATGACCTGGTCCTAGATGAAAATTTGGTTGTTAATGAACCAACTATAATCTAGCTTTGCTTTGCGATGACAATGATAGGTACCTAGACGACACAACCCATTGTTCCCAGCAAAATTTGTGAAATCCATCTTTATAATATCTATACGTTTATTATTATTATTATTATTATTATTATTATTATTATTATTATTATTTTGTCATCTGATATCAGTCGTTGGATTAATCCAACGACTGAGATTTGTTTCAAGGACGTGAAAGAGGATATCATTGAAGAGGATTCAGACTCCGTTGAAAGAGGTGTACCGAAGCACTTCAAAAGATTATTTATTTTTATAACCTCTTTTCTCTATTTTCCCCACCTCTTCTCCCTCTTCCCCATCTCTTTCCAAAATCTACCACCTACAGGAGAAAGAGGGTCTTGGCCTATGGTACCAGAAGGTATCTTCAAACTCTCCATGATCATAGTTGAGCTTGAAAAAAGTTGTAATCTTTTGTGAGTTCTCTCTGACTCTACAGAATGGGTCCGAGTTTTGTACAAGTTAAACAATAGCTACCATATTTTCTTTCCGAGCCAAACACACCTTTCCCACCCATCACAGTTCGATATGGTTGTTTCAGTTTGAATGCCAAGGCCTTAAAGGTTAGTTCAAGCATACTTCTTATCGTTATAATTTTGGTTATTGTTTTCTTCATTTCTGGTTTTCTCCACCTCATGGTTAGATTTCCATGGAGACCTCAAAGTAGAGAGCCTAATGATTTGGACAATGTCACTACCCTTCTTTCATTGATTTCCACCTCATGGTTAGATTTCCACTGTGGCAAATCTTCCACCTCCACGATGTTGGGATTGACCATTCTTTCATTGACACCCTCATTGTTTTCCTTTAGGAAGCCATTACAAGATTGAAGAACCCATTTGTCTGTTTTGTTTAACTGTGTGAGTTTGAACCTAAGGATATGCTTGGGTTGTTGTGATTTGTGAAAACGTAGCCATGCCTTTTACAAGGAGTGTATTGACTCTTGGCTCTTGTCCCTCTCCACTTGCCCCTCTTTGTAGAACAAGCTTTCAGTCCACTCACAAAGATGGTGGGTGCAACTAGATTTTGGTCATTCCTGGGATTAGTGAGGGGTTGCATGGAGGAGAGGGAGATGGTTCGTTTCTTGGTTACAAATAAACGATCTGTTGGGAATCTTGGAAGCATTGAGAGCAATAATGCACTAACGACCAGGACCGACAAGACACCACATCTTCACACAAAATCTTAAGACATTTGGTACATGGGTCATATGCTTATCACCTTGGATTCAAGTGTCGCTATGAGGGGGGATTTTCGTTGCTCTTTATCCAAATTAGCATTTGTGTTGCTACCTGAATTGCTAAGGTAAGGGCTTTGGTCAATGGATCCTTTTCAGCGTTGAGGAACCTGTGGCCTAAAAGAAGAGTTGATCTATTACGCCTATGACACTTCTTTTCTTTAGTTCACTTGTTGGTCTATATTGTATTGGTATTTTGGGTTCTATTTAGTTTTTCAGTTTTGGCCTTTTTACATATTTGCTTTGTACTATTTTTTGTTATTTGACTTGGGAAAAAGATCAATGGACGCCCCACTTTGGGGACATCCATGGAACAACACCAAGTTTTTTTTAAAAAAAATTGTTATTTTTGTCAAAAAAATGTAAATCTCATTTAACCACACAGATAACACAGTTAACCATTTTTTTGCACACAATTAACCACACTTGTGCATAATTGAATTCAATTGGTATCACGCACTTGTGGTTAATTGTGTGCAAAAAAGTGGTTAATCATATGATTTGGGTGGTTAAATGAGATTTCGTGATGAAAAATGTTTAAATTTGGAGAAGAAAAATTTATTTAACCAACCAGATCACACGATTAACCACTTTTTTGTACACAATTAACCATAAGTGCATGATACCAATAGAATTCAACTACGCACATATGTGGTTAATTGGGTGAAAAAATTTGGTTAATCATGTGATCTGGGTGGTTAAATAAAATTTTTCTTCTCCAAATTTAACCATTTTTCATCATGAAATCTCATTTAACCATACAGTTGACACAATTAACCATTTTTTTGTACACAATTAACCACAATTGTGTCATACCATTTGAATTCAACTATGCATATGTGTGGTTAATTGTGTGAAAGAAAGTCGTTAATTGTATTATTTGTGTGGTTAAATGAGATTTACATTTTTTTTTGACAAAACTAACAATTAAAAAAAAAAACTTGTCGTCCGTACATATGTCTCATGGGTGTCCCCAAAAGTGGGGTGTCCATGTATCGGTACCGTTTGATTTGAGCATTCCTTGTGCTCTAGTCAATACAACAAATATCTCAACCAATGAATTTTGGCTTATAAAAAAAACATCTACCTAGGGTATCTCCAATGGGGGTACTTATTAGGCACCGAAGGCTTAAGTACTTATTTAGAGTCGTACCTAATAGGTACCACCATTGTAGGAAAAAATTTGAGTACCTATTAGGATTGGATACCTCTATAGGTACCATTCTCTCTCCTCTTTCGCGGGCTCCACGTGTCAGTTATTAGTGATAAGTGATGATGTGGAGATATTGGTGGGACCCATTTAATAATTTTTTAAAGGTGTTGGGTTGGAAGAATTAGGTACCTATTATGTACCCAAATTAAAAAAGTAAAAATGAGTGAAGTGGATATGTGAGCCGCTTAAGTACCCACTTTGTGGGTACTCCATTGGAGATGGCGCCCTTATACATCTTGTTCCGGACTGGGCCAAGGCCCACTCCTCTCAGAACTACTTCCGTGGCCCAACACCACAAGTTGATCGTGACCGACTAATGGTCATCGATCTGGAACGTCCATCTAATCAACGGTCTCCTAGCTCGTGTTGGTTCTACGCCATCGATCTAGGGCCATCGATCTAACCTACGGCTTCGGATACATTATAAGGGACTCAGTCACCCAATCACCGTCCATTCACCCCAAACCCTAAAAAGAGTCCATATAAAAGGAGGGACCAAGAGGAAACAAGATACGTTTTCATTACATCATACTGACTTCATCAGAATCATACTGACTTGAGCGTCGAAGTGCCTTTTGTAGGTACCCCACCACCGTTCTCCATCGTGTCTTACCACCGCAAGTGGCGAACTCTACGATTCTGGCCACCACTTCGTTCCTTGCTCGGAACATTGGCGACCACAGTGGGAGATTTGTTCTACATTGAACAGAGCTTACCGATTACCCTATGGCCGGACCGTCGTAGCAAGCCCAACCGGTTCACCGATCCCAGAGGAACAATCCTGGATCTCATCCTCCGTCATCACAGGTCGGTGGACATTTGGTCTCCGTCACATCGGAACCTGTCACGTTCCCGATGACCGTGGAAGAAGTTCCCCCGTCACTACTTCCGCACGGCGAAATACCACCAACCGTTATGGCGGCCCTACCAATCACCAATGTTCAACCGTCTCTCCTAGAGAGCGTCATTTCGATCATCCAAAGACCGACTCAGATGATCGAAAACCAAAACCGTAGGATCGCCATAATGGAAACTTAGCAAGCCGCTACACACGCCATCGCGCAACCCGGATCTCGTCGCAGGTCTAAGTCGCCACCCAAATCTCGTCGCAGATCTAGGTCACCATCCAAATCTAAGGAATCCAGAACCGAAGGCACCGTTGGGTCGCCGCGCCACAGGCGGTCAGGTGAACGATCTCCCCCGAGGAGGGAGAAGCACCACCGATCATCTCGGCCCGGCAGAACCACAAAACGGTCACCGGCCAGAAGGCGCAACCCCTCACCACACTCTCAGAGGAGATCGCCTTCGCGACGATCACCGCACGCGTTGTCGGCCTCCAATGAAAGCGCGTCACCTCACTGCACGAGGAGGTACGACAACGACGACGACCTACTCCAGGCTGGACCATTCAACGAAGAGATCACACTATTTTCGATTCCCCATTCGCTTGAGAAACCTTCGACCTTCGAGCTGTATGACGGAACGGGGATCCCGATGATCACATCAGACGCTTCGATACCATCATGAGGTATCGGAACGCTAAGGGACTGATAAAATGCAAGTTGTTCCCTCTGACTCTGTCGAAGATAGCTTAGGCTTGGTTCCAAGGACTAAAGCCGGCCTCCATTGGATCGTGGGGCGAACTCAACAGGAAGTTCACCTATTATTTCACCACTTCTCGGCCACAGCCCAAGTTAGAAGCAACCCTCGTTGCTATTCGACATGGTGAAAATGAATCCCTACGAAAATACATCGAAAGGTTCACCCAAGAGGCCATGCTGGCTAGAGAGGTCCGAGAAGACATGAAGATGTACCTCCTCCAGCAAGGGTTGGTCAAGATGAGCTTATTCCACGTCCATATCGGGGTCAATCACCCGCTCGATTATAACGACCTCTTGTGTCGTGTCAAAAGGTTCATCGACTACATGGACAAATGCATGTTAACCGACCACGGAGAGGTTCCATAGGCGAGGGGATCAATCCACATGGAGTCCAAATCGAAAAAGGAGAAGGATTCCAAGACTTCGGTAATCAAACACACCGAATACACGCCATTGAACACCTCAAGGGCTCGTATCTTGGAGGAGTGTCAGCACACTGAATTCAAGGATGCTGGAATCAAACTCCCGAACCGGTTAAAGCAAAGGCCGAATACAGACAAAACAAAGTATTGCCGATGGCATCGCAGCAACAGACACAATACTGAAGACTGTTTCCAGTTAAAGGATGTTGTTGAGCAACTGATAAGGCGAGAAAAGTTACAGAAGTATACCCGAGAGAGGTCGGGAAGAAAGCGTTTGAGATCTCTGGCAGCCCGCGTCCACGATGCATCTACAAGTTGGGACCCTAGAAGAATGGTCGAAGACGAAGAGGATCAGAACCAGACCACGACAATCGCCATGGTCATTACCGGAGGACCTAACAAACTAGGAGGTCCATCCATCAAGACCAAAAAGAGAAAATTCAAAGATATAGTTGTAGGTGATGTTAACTCAAGTTATCCTCCCATTAATCGTCCGAAGTCAAGTCGACCTCCCCTTGCTTTTTATGACGAAGACTTGATAGAGGCGAGCCCAACAAAGACATACCCCTCCTAATCCGGGCAAAGATGGCAAACGTCGATGTTCGGAGAATCCTTGTCGATCTGGGGAGTTCCATCGACATTATGTACAGAGGACTGTTTGACACATTGAAGCTTTCGAAGGACCTCCTCATCCCTTACGAGGGAATGGACTTGCAAGGTTTCAACGGAGCCAAGACTACTCCATTAGGATACGTCGAGCTAATGGTGACCTTCGGTATTCACCCAAGATCGAAAACGGTCAGGGTACAGTTCTTGGTCCTCCTATGCAACTATGATTATAACTGTATCATTGGCAGACCTACATTAGCTGATCACGGTGCCGTAATGTCGACGATCCATTTGAAGATGAGATTCCATACCTTTAATGGCGAGATCGTAACCCTTCATGGCGACCTAGACGCGACAAGAAGATGCTTTAAGATCAGTATGAAAAGGACACAGGTTGACCGGATCGGGAAGGGATCGGTACCCAGAAAACAATCCTCACATGGCGTAATGCTAACTGATGTCGACCCCCGCTTCGGGGCCGAAGACGTCAAGGTTAAGACCAAGGATATCGATGATCCATTAGCCAAAGAGCTTGTGAAGAAAATTGAGAGACCGGTTCCCGATGGCGAATCCTCCCATGTCCAGATCGGGAAGGATCCATTCCGAACGATGAAAGTAGCAGACGATCTCTCCAAAGATATGAGGGCAAACTTGATCAAATTCTTCCAAGATAATGTTGATCTATTCGCCTGAACCGCGGATGAGATACCTAGGATATCACCTGATGTAGTGTGTCACAAGCTGGCACTCAACCCATCGGCACGATGGGTCGCTCAGAGGTAACATCGTCAGTTCCCGAAAAGGCCTAAGCTGCTGAGAAAGCCGTGTCGGATCTCATCAAAGCAAATTTTGTAAAAGAAGCCAAGTACACAACTTGGTTATCAAACGTGGTGCTTGTGAAGTAGTCGAATGAGATGTGGAAGATGTGTGTTGATTACACCGACCTCAACAAAGCATGCCCTAAAGACGCATACCCACTGCCAAACATTGACTAGCTTGTCGATAACTCATCTGGTTTTCGGTTTCTATCCTTCATGGATGCCTACTCTAGCTACAACCAGATACCAATATACGAGCCCGACCAGCGGAAGACAGCTTTTATGACCGAAGGTGCCAACTATTGCTACAAAGTCATTCCGTTCGGCTTGAAAAATGTGGGCGCCACATACCAGAGAATGACGAACAAAGTCTTCGAGAAACAGATCGGGCGACTACAAAGTGTACATGGACGATATGATAGTCAAGACTGTCCAGGACGAAGACCATGTTACCCACCTCACCGAAGTTTTCCCCGCACTTCACAAACACAACATGCATTTGAATCCAGACAAGTGTACCTTTGGTGTGAGGGTGGGGAAGTTCCTCGGGTTTTACCTAACCGAAAGAAGAATTGAAGCCAATCCAGATATGTGTCGAGTAATCACCGGCATGAAGCAGCCGACCTCGAAGAAGGAGATACAACGTTTAACAGGGATGATGACAGCACTGACCAGGTTCATATCGACTTCGGCTCAGCATGCACTCCCGTTCTTCAAATTGCTAAAAAAGGAAGTCCCTTTCCAGTGGACCCCCGAATGCCAAGAGGCTTTCACCCAATTGAAAGAAATTTTCTCTGCCCCACTAGTCTTGAGTCGACCTCAGAAAGGGGAAACTTTGTACCTTTACTTGGTCGTGACCGAAGAAGCCTTGAGCGCTGTACTGGTGAGAGAAGACATCGTCAGACAGAAACCGGTATACTTCGCCAGCAAAGCCCTTCAGGGGCTAGAGCTGCGATAAAGCAGTATTTCCTTTCTCAACGCATAGTAGTCAAAACCGATCAGCCGATAAAGCAGATCCTATATAGACCCGATTTAGCTGGTGGGATGATTAAATGGTCGATCGAACTTTTCGAATTCGACATCAGCTACGAACCAAGGAAGGCGATTAAGGCTCAACCTCTCGCAGACTTCGTTGTAGAGCTCACACCGAACTCATCTTTTCTGGCAGATGAATAGTTTTCGTTGATGGTTCTTCTAATCCTAAGGGAAGCAGAGCCGGTTTGATCTTGGAGAATGAAGACGGCCTAGTTGTCGAATACTCACTGTAATTCGCCTTCCCAACGTCAAACAACCAGGCAGAGTACGAGGCTTGTATTGTCGGACTCACATTTGCCTATGAATTTGGTGCGACACACGTTGTCGTTCATTCCGACTCACAGCTCGTAGTCTCACAAGTAGATGGAAGTTACCAAGCCAAGGACCTCTTGTTGCAGAGGTATTTCACCCAAGTCAAAATTCTGATGAGCTGATTCGTTCACGCTGAGATTGTATACGTCCCGAGGGAACAAAACGTCTGTGCCGACATACTTTCTAAGCTCTCCAGTACAAAGATTCCGACTTCACACCGATCGGTTATCCAGGAGACATTGACCACCCCGAGTGTTTGGGACCCTATGGCCGAAAACATTCCCAAACCCAAGAAGAATCACCAAAGGCGGCCACCGTGACCTATGTGCGCAGCCTGTCGATTTCAAACATCGACTTCGGTGATTCATGGATGACACCGATCTTAAAACTTCTTTATTTGGGGGAAATACCAATAGATTCAAAAGAAGCATCCAAGCTTCGCCGAAGAGCCTGCTCATTTTCCATCATTGAATGGAAGTTGTACCGAAGGGGCTTCTCCATGCCCCTGCTAAAATGTCTCGACACCTCGGAAGCTCAGCATGTACTGGCTGAAATCCATGAAGGTATATACATAGGTGGGAGGACATTAGCAAAGAAAGCACTCAGGGCAGGCTACTATTGGCCTATTATGGAAGTCGACGCCAAGGAGTATGTGAAAAAATGTGACAAATGCCAAAAGCATGTTGATGTACACATTGCACCCCCTGCCGAACTGACTACCCTTTCTTCCCCATGGTCATTCGCTTGGTGGAGAATCGACATTCTGGGTCCGTTTCCCTTAGCTCCGGGACAAATAAAATTCTTAGCAGTGGCGGTGGACTACTTCACCAAATAGGTCGAAGCCCAACCTCTTGCTAAAATAACTGCAAAAAACCTCATCAAATTCTTCAACTCCCAAATTCTCACCAGGTTTAGGATTCCAGAGGTCATGGTAACCGATAACGGTTCGCAATTCATTGACCAACAGTTTCGAAAAACACTTGCAGACTTCAACGTGAAGCACCACTTCACTTCCATCGAACATCTTCAGGCCAACAGACAGGCCGAAGCGGCTAATCGCGTAATCTTGCGCGGTCTCCGGCGATGCCTCGATGAAGCGAAAGGTCGGTGGGCCGATGAACTGCCTCAAGTTCTCTGAGCCTATAGGGCAACCCCACATTCGTCAACCGGAGAGACACCTTTCTGATTAACTTATGGGTCGAAAGCGGTAATTTCGATCGAGGTCAGCGAATTAAGCTGGAGAACCCTGCAACCCCTGAACCGAGGCCGAATTACCAATATCTCCGAGAAGAGTTGGATCTCTTAGAAGAAAATTGGGGGATCGCAACGCTGAATGAAGCCGCAGTCAAGCAACGCATAGCCGCGAGGTACAACCACCGCGTTGTCCCACGAGACTTCGCCATAGGAGACCTCGTTCTCCGATGAGCCGATGTCGGATTGAAAGACGCCGCGCAAGGAAGGCTCGCTCCGAATTGGGAAGGACCTTACCGGGTCACTCCAAAAATCGGTACAGGGGGCCTATTACCTCGAAGACCTCCAAGGAAGGGCCATTGCCCGAACCTGGAATGCGAAGAAGCTTGGGAAATACTACAGTTGAATCCGGTCTCAACGACCAGGATCAATCGCAGACAGTTTTGAACTATCCATTGTCGAAGTCAAATTATATTCCTTACATTTTCCTCAAATTGTAATTTGACATCAATTTCCAATGTAAGTTACATACAACTTTTTACACTGCTAACGATTATTTCTTATGTTAGGTAAAGAGATCTAGTGTCGAACTCTACACCTCGACACGCACGTCGAAAGATTTCTGGGAAGTTCGCACTATCCCTATGTGTCGTCAACGGAACCTTTCCAGCAAACGACGCCGAAATTTTTGACTCCCAGCACACTTTCCGAAGGATTTCAGGCGTAAGTGATGCTCCCAAAGCTCCTAGAAGCGGCGTTCGTATAACACGCGGTAGACCACCTGATCGACCTAGCCAGTCTTTCTAAGGCAGGTCAAGTCGAAAAAGCGTTCACCCGTCTTAAGGACTGAATTCCCTAAGATCGAGGCAGAGGAGGACCATTCCTTGGCCGGAATGGGCCCTCTGAGAAACCAAATAGGATCCAACTCCGAAGAAATGAAAGTCGGATCATAATCCTAAAATAAAAACAAATCAGATCCAACTCTGAAGAAATGAAAGTCGGATCTTACTTTGAAAATAAAGGCGAATAGATCGCGACAAACATTACAAGAAGCTTAACATGGATTAAGAGAAAGTAAATGTCGAATACAAAACAAACCTCCGAAGAGTTAAGAATTACTAAGAGTTTAAACTTACGAAAAATTTATACAAGTTACAAAAGAACCCTGGCATCCCAAGTCTTCAAGTCGTCTCTTCGGCAGTTCATTCCGCAGTCTTCTCTGGAACTTCCGAAGTAGGCGCCACTTCCTTCTCTGTCGCAGGCGCCGCCTCATAAAGGATCTCCATGTTCCTTGGATTGATGATTACATTCTCATCGACCACACCCATACTGAACAAATGGGAGGCATCGACGCCAGCGGTTGGGTACATCAGCCCGACCTGATCGACAACATTTTCGAACTGCTGATCCCCGAACTTTCCAGCGATCTCTTTCCACTTTTCGGTTTCTGATTAGGCCGAAGTAAAAGCTTCCCTAGCCTTTTCCAGGTCCTTCTCAAACTTCTCTTTTTCTTCATCCTTCTTAGTTTGAAGGGTTTTCTTTTCGGAGATGAGATTGTTGCGTTCCTTCACGAGGTCGATGACCCTCTGTTGCAGCTTCGCGACCTCCTTCTTCGCATTGTCCAACTTGTCAGTTCTGTCCAGGAGGTTGTTCTCAAGATCGGTCATCCTGGCCTCCCTCCTCCTGATCTCCTCGTCGTGCTCTTTAACTTCTCAGCCTTGTTTTGGAACTCCGTGTTCTCCTTCTCCAACGCAGCATTGCGTTGGGCAGTATGAACAAAGAGGTTCAAGCTCTGGAGCATCCAACTCGGACACTCCAGTACCGAGTCTTCACGGGCCGAACTGGATAAGTTCGACAGGTAGACTTTGTCTGCAGCAGAGGTGTAATGACGCAACTCCTCCGGGGTTAAAACATTGTTATGCGTCCACACTGCCGGACAATCACTTCCAGAGAAGTCGCAAGAGAAGTCGCCGCTCCCGGTGACCCTTTCCAAACAGCTTAGTTTCTTTCCAGCGTATTTCTTCTGCTTTTTCGAAGACCGGACACCCTGGTCAACTTCGGTATCCGTCCTCTTCCCCCCACGGGAAGCATGAGCTTGGATCTCTTCGACTTCCAGTCCTTCCAAGTGACCCAAAGTCAGGGTGGAAGCACGATGAGTAGGTGACAAAGAGGCGGCTACTGCCGACGATGGTGAACTCGCCGAAGAACTGGCCATTGCACCAGAGGTCGAAGTACCTCCCGAAGCAGTCTTTCTCTTTTTCTTGTTGAGGAACTCCCTTAAAGCTACGATGTCCTCCATTGCACTTGAAATTGTGAAAAAGAAGATATTAGAACTCAAACATAAGGTAAACAGAACTTATCCGTGCACAAGTATATTACCTAAACACTCCTTAGCCTCTACTGCCGAAGTGTAGCTCATCAATAATCGACTACTCACGTAACGGAGGTCTTCTGACCTAATGGGGTATTCCTGATTTCGGGTTCAAATCCCTGTACATGCTCTGTCAACTTATTTATACACTCGACGTCCTGATCGTCCAACGAATCTTCGCGAGTGCTGAACTCTTTACGTTCGACGAGGAAGTGGTCCTGACTCCAATAAGGTCGAACCAATTCCTCAATCCTCCCTTCTTTCTTCTTCCTAACTAAACATTTTTTTGTCCACCAGTTCAAGGGTCTCAAATAGAAATACTCACGTTTAAACCCTCGAACGGAGTCGCTATAGGCTTCGATAAGTCTCACTTTCGGCTTCAGGGACAACCACCCCTGTGGCGCATCGCCTTTTTCTGCTGATCGCATGGGAGAGAAGAAGTAGAAAAACACACTCTTGAGGGTTGGGATGTCGAGGAGAGAACAAACCAGTTTGAAACTCCTGATAAAGACCCACACATTAGGATAAAGCTAAGAAGGGGCAACCCGCAGGTGATTTAGAACTTTGCATTAGAAGTCGGTGAATGGCAACCGAACTCCCAGTTCGGCGAAATACACCTTATGCATAAGCAAAAAGAAATCCTCGTCCTTGACAGGTACTACACAGATCCGGTCATTAGAGCCCGGAGAGATCACTTCTCAGTTGCTTAGATTCCCCTTACCTTGGTTGATGTCCAAATAAGGTAGGAATTCGGTCAAGGTCCTCTCATTGCTAAATACCGATCTGGCACACAAGGCATCGTCAGCAACACACGTATACCGATCAGCGTTGGTCGGAGGTGAGTATCCTCTCTTGCTTTTTGGGTTCTTTGGTTTTCCCATCGTCGATATGCCCAATGAAAGGATCCTTTAATCACCAAACTCCCTAGCCAACAAAAACCCAGAAATCTCCACCAAACACTCTCATCAGAAAACTCAAACTCCTCGCCGAAAAATTCGTATTCCTCATCGGAAAACTCATACTCCTCACCGGAAAATTCCTGTTCCATCAGAAAACTCATACTTCTCACAGGAAAATTCATAACCTCGCCGGAAAACTCATGGCCTCGCTGGAAAACTCATAGTTAATGCCGAAAACTCGCAAAACAGAGTAATAAAAATAAGCAACTTAACATGAAACCCAGACAGAGGCTAGGGGCCACCACGAGAAATAAGGGATTCAGGCCAGCCTGAGCCGCGGCCACACCCAGAACAGAGAGAGTAGAACGTACGAAGACGAGAGTTTACCTTGAGTTTGGAGATGGTTGTGAATGCTGAGGAAGAAGAGCCGTAAACAGAGCGCAGACTTAAAAGCGAGAGAAGAAGAGATCTCTCGAGGTCTTCACATAGCAGAAACGCGCAGGGAGGAAGAATGGCAACCAAAGTGCCAAATGAACTTCCTTTTTTGTTTTTATAGGGCTAAAAGCAATAATTAAATCGCATTAACGGGCGCGCTAAACCAGGAATTGCCTCGGTTGAAGAACTGACACGCCGCATGCACGCGAAACGAGGCCGCCCTTTCAAATTTGAAACGATTGAAGTGACGCGTTGATTAGGGTTTCTGACATAGAACACCCTAGAAATCTTCATCGGGCAACAACGTGTGTCGCGTACGGAAGTGGTTCAATCCGAAGATACACTTCAACGCCACACTTCAATGCACCATCAATGACCACCCGTTTTACTCGAAGTCATACTTCGACTACGTGAAAAAGTCGTAATTCGACAACATTCATCTATATCGCAACTCACCTGAGTCGCAATCGAAACAAGCAACCCATTACTTAAGTCGAACTCCTATAAACTTCGGACATCGACTTGGGGGGCAACTGTTTCGGATTGGGCCAGGGCCCACTCCTCTCAGAACTACTTCTGTGGCCCAACACCACAAGTTGATCATGACCAACTAATGGTCATCGATCTGGCACGCCCATATGATCAACGGTCTCTTGGCTCGCGTTGGTTCTACGCCACCGATCTAGGGTCATTGATCTAACATATGGCTTCGGATACGTTATAAGGGACTCAGTTACCCAATCACCGTCCATTCACCGCAAACCCTAAAAAAGGTCCATATAAAAGGAGGGCCCAGGCGGAAATAAGGTACATTTCCATTACATCATACTGACCTCATCAGAATCATACTGACTTGAGCGTCAGAGTGCCTTTTACAGGTACCTCACCACCGTTCTCCATGTGTCCTACCACCACAAGCTGCGAACTCTACGATTTCGGCCACCACTTCGTTCCTTGCTCGGAACACATCTCAGTCGCGATCGCTTCGCTACAAAGAGAGAGAAGGACACAGTTGCAAATTAAAACATTAATTAATAAAGTTTTAAAACGATCACAACCCTTTATTTTTTTTAGGCAAAATATCTGTGTAGGTCCCTTAACTTATTTTTTGGTAACGAATCAGTCTTTTATTTTTATTTTTCCGAATAGGTCATTTATCTTTTTTTTTGAATAGGTCCTTCAAGTTTTTAATATGTTTGAAAAAAATCCTTCAAGTTTTTAGTATATTTCAAAAAGGTCTTTTAATGAATAGATACGTAGGACTGTTTTTAATATGTTTTTTAAACCTAAAAGACTTATTTGGGAAAAAAAAGGTAATAGACTGATTTGAAAATATTTTAAAACATAAATGACCTATTAAGTGAAAAAAAATAAAAGACTTATTCATTAAAAAAAAAGTTAAGGGACCTACACTTTTTTATTATTATTTGAATGAATGATATAGATTAGTGGTGTACGGTGCACTACCGGTGAACCGTCTCTTTCCTGATGCACGCTAGATAAACCCACAAAAACGAAAACCAAACCTCAGAACCGAATCTCATTTCCCCCCCAAGTATCGCTTCTATTGCTCCTCGTCACTCGTCTCTAGTGATTGAACTTGGAGGTAGTCGTCCGTTGAGGTATTCCGCTTTGATCCCCTTGTTTCCAATATTATGAGTTTCGTAGGTAGGTTAGATGCATGTAAGTAGTTTCATTTTTTGACTGTGTTAGCCTGTTAGGTTACATCTGAAACAATTTACGGCGAGTATGTATAAATTGGAATAGAAATAAGTAAAATGATACAAGAATGCAGCAAAAATGCAAACTCCTTCCATGATTCAGTAGCAGCAAAATTCACTGGCCACATCATCAAACCTGTTATTGTGCTCACGCCTCGGGGATATGCTTGAATATTAATGTGTTATTTTTTATTTAGTTAGTAAATTTGCATAAATGTGGACTGAATCATGTGTACAAATATTGATGGTAATTCTGTTTATGTGGTAAGGTGGAAGTTAGACTCGTATTTGGTGCGCATTTGAAATTTAGAAGGCAGGTGTAAATGAGTGCAGGGTAGCCATACACAGAATAAACATTTACCACTCAATAAACCCAAACAATTAGCATCTTGCATTTCCTCAAATCCTAAACCCTAAACCCAAACGGTTACTTACCTGAATTCAAACACAAGCCCAAAATCCTAAGGCTGCAAATGGAGAGAAATGTGTTCTGACTGAGGATATTCCCATCTCCTCACTCTCTTCTTTTCTAGGTCATATGTAATCTAGCTTTCTGATGTTTATCATGCTATATCTTTTAGGTTGCTGCATTATTGCTTGTATCACTTAGGAGAAAAAAAACATCTATTGGTGAGAAACGTGAATTCATCACTTCAAAGAAAGACTTTCAGAAGTTCAGAGGTACCTGTTCCGGTAATTGTTGCTCACATCTTTGCTCCACACACTTGAACCAACGTGTGGCTGGTGAGTGTGCATGGGCTTCACCTTCAATCTTCTGTTTTTATTTCTGTTCTGTTCCGTGTCTGATCATTCTTCAGTGTCATTGATTTTGAGGCAATGGAGAAAAGACCTATACTTGGTTCCGATGCATCATCATCATCATCAGCTTCTTCTGGAATTGGATCCAGGTTCTCCACTTTAAACAAGTCCTTCAAGTTTGCTCTCCGTTCTTTGCTCACCTCATGCTCAAAGGAGGTACACTCCATCATTCTTTCTTGTCTCCTCATGGCTGTTTTTAATTTTGGTTTGTGGGAAACATGACGGGGTGAACAAAAAACAAAAAAATTGAGTTGAGAACCTGAATATCTCTATCATTCTAAGTTTTTAAGGTAATAGATAGATGATACTTTGTGAATTAATACTTGTTAATAAAAATGCTTGTATAGAAATGATAATTCTAAGTTGAGAAACAATGATTTGCATTTCATGCTTGTATTCATAAACCACTTGAAATTGATGGATTTCTGATTTCATATTATTTTATGATACTATACAAATACACACGCAGACATACATACACAGGGTGTACATAAAAAGGAATCCCCAAAACTTGGGGATTGAGAAAGATCACAACTATAAACCTACTCCATCCAAGGAAACTAAATCATATCAAGGAAATAAAGAAAGAATAAGATACAATCAACACAACTAACACTCCCTCTCATGCTGGGGCATATATGTTATATGCATCCAGCTTCTTACATCTGTGTCCTATCTTAGGACCCTATAAGAATTTACTGACCATGTCTGTTAGTTGGAACTTGGAACTCACTAAAAATGTCTTAATGATGCTTGTTAGATTATTCCCCCAAATGAAATGGCAACTAACCTCAAAATGTTTAGTTTTCTGATGATAGATTGGATTTGAAGAGAGGTACAAAGCTGATTGGTTGTCACATAGGACCTATCTCACAAAACTATAGTTCTTGAAATCACAAAAGTTCACATGCTGTGTGAGCCATAGCACAATATTTAGCATCTGTACCTTACCTGGAAACGTCTTGCTTTTCTACGCTATTAGATTTGCTCCAATAAGAACACGGTAGCCTAAAGCGGACCTCCTATCACTAGCATCTCCAGCCCAATAACATCTAAGAATTTTAGTGAGACCCCTATTTGCAGTTACCAGCCCTTTTTCATGTGACCCCTTGATATACCTCAAGATTCGAACAACAATATCCCAACGACTTTTACAAGGCGAGTTGAGGAACTAACTTACTACACTACCATGGAAAGATATATCTGGTCTAATTATGGTGAGATAATTTAATTTTTCAACCATTCTCCCATACTTGCGTGGGTCTAAAAACGACTCCTCCAGTTAAGAAGCTTTACATTGGCTCCATACTATAGGAGTATCAACTAGATTGTAATCCAACATCTTTGTTAATTCCAAAATATCAAGTGAAATAACACCACCTGCCTGAGATTGTGCCACTTTAATCTCAAGGAAGAACCTCAACTACCCTAAGCCTTTAGTTTGGAAGTGTTGGAATAGATGTTGCTTTACATCCCTGATGCATTCTTCTCCATCACTAATATCATCTACACCACCAAATAAATACGTTTTTGCAATGGTGAGCATCTGAATAATATTGAAGGATATGCTCCACAATGAAATTTGTTGAATGCCCTTGTAAACTTTCCAAACCATGCACTAGATGACTTTTTCAATCATATTAGGAATTTTGCATTTTGTAAACAAAGATCTGACAGTTGCTCCGTATAAATTTTTTTCTCTAAGTCACCATGTAGAAAGACATTTTTAATGTCCAATTGATATAAAGGTCAATGTTTCATGGCAGTCATAGATAAGAAAAGACAAATAGAAGCCATTTTAGCAATCAGTGAGAATGTATCACATAATCCCATAGATTTAAGTATAACCTTTGGTCCCAAAATGATCTTTCAATAGATCTACGTGTCCGTCAAGACCCACTTTAACAATAAACACCCAGCGGCAACCAATTGGAGACTTACCACGTACAGAGGGAACAAGAGTTCATGTGTGATTTGACTTCAAATCAATTATCTCTTTGATAATTTCCTCTCACCATCCTGAATGGGATAGTGGTTCCTCAATAGTCGTACAAATGGTAACAAATACAACAACAACAAAGCCTTTTCCCACTAGGTGGGGTCGGGGTAACAAATAATATAGCAAAAAAAAGGTACAATGGGAAGGGGGCAATTGATAATAACTCAAAATTTTAAATGGGATGAGGGTTGACAATAGAACGTTTACCTTTATAAAGAGTAATGTCCAAGTCAAGAGAGGACTCGGGAAGGGCTGAAGAGGGGGTATCTGTAGAAGGAGTTGAATCACCTGGATCAACAATATGAACTGTCTCTATTATCACTTGATGCTGACGTTCATAAGTAATACTGAATTGACACAGCGGACAAACAATATTTTTTGGTGCAGGAGAGTTCTCTAAAGACTATAGAGTAGTAGGAAAGAGACAAATGGCTCAAAGTAGGGAATCGGTAGGACCAGGGTGATGGGCTTTGGTTCAACTGGTAGATAAGGTGTAGTGGCTTCTTAAAGAATATGACATTTGATGTGTATACCATTTATGGATTTTGGAATAGCCAAGAAAAACGCATTTTAACAGCACGAGTAGACGACTTATAACGATCAAGGGAGAGATCACGGACAAATTAAGTAGAGCCAAAAAACAAGTGAAGGAACAATGAACAGGGTGTCCTTTGGGTATAGCAGCGAGTGAGGAATCAGATTATGCAAAACAGAAAATGATATCCGGTTTATTAAGTACCAATAAGTAAGAACAACATCTCTCCTAAATTTCAAAGGTGCATTAACATTGATCAGGAGAGTATGAGTAGTATCCATAATGTGATGGTGTTTATATTTAGCTACACCATTTTGCTGGGGTGTATGAGGACAGATGTATGATGCCATGGAAATTAATATAGGAGTTGAAAGCCATTGAAAAATATTCTTTGGCATTGTCACTACATAATGTGCGAATTGTTTTCCCAAATTGATTTTTTATTTCCGAGCAGAAGGTTTAAAAGATGTCAAACAATTCAAAACGGTTGGTGGACAACTTAAGTTGAGAACATACTCCTTATACTTGGCCATGAGGGAAAAATACCAAAACAAAATACTCTGAAAAGTTAGGGAAAAACCAAAGCCAACACACCAAACAAGGGCAAAACGGTCTGAACTGGAATAATCCAAAAACAAGCCCTAATAATACACCAACAGGGAGGAACAAATCACAACAAACCAGCAATGGAGATGACCAACTTAGGGAAAAAACTGAATGAGGAGTCACCCCAAAAACAAGCCCAAACAGCTGCCGAAATAAGAGAAGATATCACTGGAGTGCGTGGTGGCTGATGATGGTCCATGGCCTTGAGAGGAGACTCTAGCTACTGTTGTGCTGTTGACAGCAGTGCAAAGGGGCCCTTCACATGCTGCAGAGTGGTTCGTGTTTGAAAAATGTGCAGAACAAAAGGTAGGCACTTTAGAGCACGGCAAACTTCTGTTAGGGCTGGGTCCTGCAGTGATGAACAGATCTAAGAGGCATAAATGATGAGGAACTTCAAACTTTTTCCCTTGTAATTTTTATTTACCTAGATTTATGTAACTAGTTCAGATTTGATGCTTTTGCACTTAAATGATAGCCATGACACATTTACACTGACACTGGCTTTATAGGAAGTAATGATTTGTTGTCTTTCACCCATTTTGAGATAGCACATATCATTATCTTATGGTTTGAGTTTGACTGCTCAACTACGAGTCTTTAATTATGTTAATATTTTGCATTTTTATAAAATAAACACATCCTCAGTTAGACCAGCCTTCAAAATGACTATGTATTGATACATGTTTCTGTTTTGATTTTTAAAGGAATTTTTTAAAGCTTTTTCAAGTTTTACTGACGCCGAAAAAGAATTGCTTCATCGCCTATTTCTTCAGGTATGATCTCTTGATATCAATTCTTTCATTAAAGAAATATATTTCTGAATGTTACATTTAGTTTTAGCCGAAAAGAAAAACTAAGTGACAATGAAATGAATTTAACCTAGGCTGTCATTTTTTATATTCGAGTTTTCTGAATCAATTGTCTGTTCTAAAATCAGGGCCGTGATCCTCTGGAATGGATCTCATTGATTTCCTTTATACAGATTCTCAGATGGAATTTTCACTAATGATATATGCCAGTGTTACTCTTGGAAAATTTATGGTGCCAACTTGTGGTTAGAAATAAAATATTTTCTGTTATACTAGATAGTTTTGAAGAAGGTATTGACTATTGACTATCAACATCATGTCATTTAGAAAACTGTCTTCACTCTTTGTCTGTGAATTAAGTAAAATGAACAAGGCATTAACTGTGATTACTTAGAAACATCTATTTAGATAAGGAATTCAAAGTGTTTAAAGACATCTTTTGGTTTGGTATCAAGTGTCTGTCTTTCAAGCGAACTTTGTATCATGAACCAACTATCTCACAAGTTGTTGGGTGAAGGAACATGAATGATTTTATACCTAATATGTCCCTCATACAAGAGCCCTTTTGGGCTTAGGGAATGGACAATGAACAGGCCCATCTTACCTTGTGCTGAAATTAAACTTTCACTTAAAAGAACTTGAGAATGATTTCTGAAGTGTTTGAGAGAAAATCTTCTCGGCCCATACTGATTTTTAGGTAATACAAGGTTACACAATCATGTCTCCTAATTAATGGGATTTGTACGCCTATTTACAGCAAGTATCTATTGCCCTAACCTAATAACAAAAGCAATCAATGAATATTACTTGCAAATCAAGCTATATCAACTCTATGTATATCATTTCTCTGATCTCGGCTGAATACGTATAAATTCCTTTGTTGGTATATTTTAAAGGCCAAGTGTCAAGTTATGCTTGAAGTTTCATTTATTTATTATCTAATTTCCTTTATGTATCAAACCTTTCAGGTCATTACTTCTTTGCATGAAGACATAGAGGTAGGTTTGTTATAACTGCTTATTTTGGTGATGTCAGATATAGATTCCATTCCATTCCATCTCTGATATAAATACGTAATGGGTTGCCTTATACAACAATTCAGGATGTTATCTAAATATTACTTTTGATGTTTTTCCTTTCAGTTGTACCCATTTCTTAAGCTAAAAGTCTGATGCTGATGCTTTGCTATTTCAGATACTTAGCATGACTTTTGTCTTCCATTGTTTATGAGTTAGTAAACTAAATATGTGCTTGTTAGCATGTATCTAATACACGCATCTGAAGTTCATCAGAATATCTTCCCCTTTTTCAGATTATTCCCTCAGGAAATTTGGAGCCTGTTTGGTGGACATTTGATATAGATGTTATTTTTTTTTGTTTTGGAAAACAGACTATTTTTGGTGTTCTAAACTAAAACTGAAATAAAGATTTCTTTTTTGAGAATTACGCTGAAGAGTTATGCAATGGTTGTTTAATATCTTTCTCTTTATTTCTTTTAAAACGGCGTCAGTGGGGCTCTTCATGTGTTGTAATGGAAATTTTGTTCTCTCTATCTTCTCTCTCTGTCACACACCCACATACTAGCATGCAGAGAGATTTGCCAGGACTCAGGAAACACTAATTTAATTGCTTGACTCCTGTAAGTGTACTTTACATGCTAAAATACCTGTAATTATACACATTGCAAGAATTTTGGCATGTAATACTTTGGTAGTATTATGATAAAAATATAAATTTTTAAATGCTGTCAATTTTTGCAGGATGACTTTGAGGCTTTCTGTCTCGAAACACAGGTATGACTTAACTACTATGTCTGTTGTTTTATTCTACCACAAAGTGGAGAATATTATTTTTAACAAAGTGATGAATATTGTGCCTGTTTGCTCAACATTCACATACTGCAATTTAGTTTGGCTTGCAACTATTCGTAAGGCTTGCATTCAACAATTAAAAGGGATAACAATTTGTAATTTTATTGCATAAAGTATGGGCTACTAATCCATGCCATCAATCTCTTTATTATCATTTTCAGGGAAAATCTTGTTTCCCAGAATCACAGTTCAGGTTACTGCTGTAGATATGTAGGGTAATTTAGTTGTAGGTGAATTTGATATTTCAAGACTGGAGCTTACATGTGATATTTGATTGGAGCCAATATAGCAAGAGCCAAAGTTCTGGTCCTTCGAAACTCTGAATACAGGGGTTTGAGATATGGTTTTAAGGACTAAGAATGGATTCTTTTAGTCTAAGAATGTGATCAATTGGAGTAGTGGCTTAAGATATGGTTTGAGGATGATTATGCTACTAACCCACTAAAATATAAAGGTGGATACACTTTTACTTTTTCACTTTAGTGACAAACTTACTTTAGAGAAGCTTTTTTTCCTTTAATTTAAATTTAAAGGTACTGAAAGTATAGAAAATATAAATACGAATAATATCAACATGTTACTGAATTTAGGAATTGCATGTTTTTTTTTTTTAATCAATTTCTTACAGTATATGTAATCAAATCAAATTAATAATTTGCGAGAAACTCAAATTCAAAGTTACTTTTAATTATAGTTGCAAACTTGCAAATAGTCATACATCATTCACTCATTGGTAGTAGTTGAAATAAGTAGTACTAAACAAATTAAACAATCAATCAAAATGAATTGAAGTTTTTCTTATTTTAATTAAATCTGTACATAACTCGAAATTATGAATATCTCAAATAAGGTAATTTTAGAACTTGCTGAGTTGGTTAAGAAATCAAACCTTTTTTACTCTATTTTGAGTTTTAACAAGTTATTTATAAGTTAAGCTTTGGCTTTGGAATTACTCTTTTTAAAATATTTTGCTGTACTACCGAGTTGTAGTACCACTTACATTTACACCTTTAAACTCAAGTGGAAGTATTGAACTCTTTTATATAACTTAGCAGAGGCCAGAGAGGGAGGCCCCAGGTCAGAGGGGAGGCCTGTGAGGGGGCCGGCTAGCAAAGGTTGTTGTCAGGCAGCAAGAAGCTTTAGATTGAGTGAAGTCAGAGGTCCATTTTTAATATTTTTGAGTCGACCCCCCTCCACTTTTCCCTTAAGTCTAATAGCTGATGGCAGATGGTACGTTTGGATTCGGATACAAGAATTATTGTTACATAATTGGCAGGGATTTGATTTGGAAATAAGTCTGTGGTTTCTCCATTTCCCTTTTTCGCTTTGATGATCTGCATTGGAAGTGAAATATGCAAGGCTATGATACTCTTACAGTCACACACTCTGTGTAAGACATACAGGCTCCGTCTTGCATATTCTAGTTAGTCTCGTATTTCATGTTCATCTTTCATGTAGGTGGGAGCCACTCTTGATGCTGTAGAGGAAGTTGTGGAAGAACAAAATCTGGATCTTTTGTTTTCAAATAGGTATTATCCGATTTTGTATTTCAAGTATTTTACAGTAGATTTTATCGTTAATACACATGTGAGATGGTTATATAGGTTATATTAAAAAAATCATTCTTTAGTCTTCAAAGCAACAATTAATGAAGCTTGATTCTTAAACCTCACGAAGTTCTCTCATTTTTCTGTGTTGATAGAGGTTTGCCTTCATATTATACTTGGGGGACCTGTGATGGTTATTTTTAACACGAGATATTTATTCAATTTGCGTGCTTATCATATTATTTATTGGTCATTGCTATGACAATATATTAATTTTTGGAAAAATGTAGGAGCAACATAGTGGATGTTGCCGAGAATCTGTCTACGGCAAAGAAGAATGAAATCCAGCACTTAATGCAAATGGTGCAATTGGTAGGTTACTAACTGAATGCATCCGCATCAAATTATGTTAAAAGTGGACTAATAAACAAGTACTTTCTAATTCATAGGTTGAACCGTTTGTACGATTTGAGTCTTTTGATATAACATTTTCATATTCCATTTTTTCTTGGTTATCCTATCTCAAACCCACCGAAATGGGGATTATATGCAGTCAAAATATCCTGCAGTCACTGCAGTAAGCTGATAGGGACTTGGGTATTATGGGGTGCCTAAGTCCCACATTGAGTAGTATGGGATGCTCGGTGGAGTATTTAAGTGGCTTGGTTCTTCCCTCTTAATAGCTAGCTTTTAAGGGAGGGTTCCCCAAGTGCTTGGGTGCTTATCAATTGGTATCAGAGCGGGTTGCCGGTGTCTCGGAAAAGGCTACCCATGGAGGGTTCTGACCAACGAGAAAGTTGAGTGAAGTGTCACTGAGTGAAGTGCCGTAGAGTGCAGCCGCCGAGGACGTCGGCTCTCAGGGGCAGTGCTATGATAGGGACTTGGGTATTATGGGGTGCCTAAGTCCCACATCGAGTAGTATGGGATGCTCGGTGGAGTATTTAAGTGGCTTGGTTCTTTCCCCTTAATAGCTAGCTTTTAAGGGAGGGTTCCCCAAGTGCTTGAGTACTTATCATAAGCATACCTCGGTTGTTGGATTAAGATTGGACGGTTTGTATTCCAAATTTGTATTTAAAATGATTTGATGAAGTTGGATTATGAGCTGTCTAATCTTGATCCAACAATCGAGATCTCTGATTGTAGTGACTGTTAGGTGTTTTGACTGTAGTCATCTCGAATCCAGGATTTACTTTATTAATCTCAAACTGGATGTTTGGGCTCCAGAAACAACTATTCATTTTCGCATGGCTACCTTTTTTTCCACTATACAGTTAAAAAAAAACATTTAAGAAGAAGTCTTGTTAATATAAATCACTTTATTATACGCTAAAACTTGAAAGCATATGAAAATAGAGCTGAAAAGGTGATCTCTTGAACTTAGAACAAACTACAAAGTAAATTTGGCTGGGCCAGCCATAAACATTGTTTGAAAAGAATTGAGATTATGCTTAGGCCCCTAGGTACTGGTGATTTTCATTTGTCCTCTGAACCTTGTATTTCATTTCTCTGATCACCATGTTGTTTTGTTAGGGAGAGGAACATAATCAAAGGATTCGCAGCCAATTGCAACTTCTTAAGGAAGGCAGTCAAGTCTTGTCTGGTGCTTCACAGGCTGTTGAGAAGGTAAAAGTTTTCTTAATTTCCTTCCTCTCATATCATTCAATTGGTCAAAATGTTATATCTTTTTATTTTTTAAGGGGGGAATTTATTTATTTATTTTTCCGGCTGACATGTGGCGCTTCATTCTGTTAGCAGTTCAGAAGCATGAATATAAATTATGGGGCCAACAGTGATGATGAGATCCATGATGTATAAGATTCCTAGCACATGTCCTGTAAATTTACCAAGGTTAATCCGCCGAGGGATCATCCCTTTTATGTTGTCACAATGCTTCTGAAGATTCAAATATTCACGAGGCAATCTTAGCAAAGAAGTATCTTTGTATAGGACTCCAACACTTAACTGTAATTTAAATTTTAAGGGTTTGTGAAAAGCAAATTAGCTTGTTATCCCCCATGCTTGGTTGTGTACCGCATTTTGTAAGCTTTGTACTTATGTGACAGACTTTTGGTCCTTAATAATTGGGCCCTCTGCCCCTCCACAATCATGGCAGCTTATATGACGGAACTCCAGACAGGTTACCCAGATGAACTGATTGGATCATGACCTAGCTCTGTCCGTATATATTCTTGTTTGGGTGCTTAGCTATGTCTCTAACTTGAATATTATTCTGTTCAATTAAAAATTTAATTGGTTGTGTATCAAAAAAAAAATTAATTGGTTGAATTCACTGAATTATGACTTGAAGGTCTAAGTTCAATCTTGCTTTATTACTTTTTATTGGCGTCATATATAACTTTTAGGACGAAACTTAGTTTAAGTTTCTTAGGTACTGTTGGTGTGGTTCTTCTCACAAAATAAATAAAATATTGGTAGTTATGAGACGTTAGAGAAATTAGGTGTGAATAGAGTGAAAATTTTTATCTATTTTGTGAAAGGGATTACACGAACACTTAAGGAATTTTGACTAAGTTTTATCCTAACTTTTATTAACACAAAATAACGTAAGAACGCGAAACGTGAAAAGTATTTTTAAGCACATGATAATCATTTTTTATTTGAGTGGTACTGGTAACCATTTCTGTTTTATTTCAACGCAAGAACACCGACAAAACAAAAATGTGGCAACAACTCTTTAGTGTAATCATTGGATTAAGTGAATCACATTCTCTTATAAAAGTTTAAATTATATTGTCCGTCTTTCTTTTATGGTCTGATTGTTTCCAGAGAAATTAGGAAAAAAGAGTTATTAAAGAGAAAAAAAGAAGAGAATTGGGTAATTTCCACCAATTAGTTTCCAGTGAAATAGGAGAGCGAATAATGAAGTGTGAGTCCCACCTTCTTTTTCAATCTTCACTGATTAGTGAAGAAATTGGGAGAGAAGCTGTATTTTATTTCTTGTTCCATCTATACCCTTGCATGTGATAATTGTTTTGGGTATTTTTTTTATATACTGCTCTTTTTTATGGTGTACAATGAAACACTGACAACTTTTTTTTATTTTACACTTTTGCGAATGCACCAGCCGGGAGCTAATAACAAAACAAGAGATTGAAAGTTAAAAATAACTTTCAATCTCTTGTTTTGTTATTAGCTCCCGGCTGGGGTATTGGGAAGATTGGGTAGAAGCCAAGGTGCAGGGGGTCGAGCCTAACAATGTTCGATAGGTTGAGCAGGTGGTTAAGTGGTCGAAGCCTCCTATGGGTTGGTTAAAAATAAATGTTGATGCTGGAATCCATGCTTCTAGTAACTAGACTACTTATGGGCTATGTAGACTACTTATGGGCTATGTATCAGGTATGATAATGGTGCTTTTCAGCTTGCTCGTACAGGTTGGTCTTGTCCGGTATTGGAGCCTCATGTGGCGGAAGCAACTGCTTTGTTGGAGTCAATATCTTGGGCTATTGAGTTGGGTTTAGATGAAGTTATATTTGAGCTTGATTCCCAACTAACTGTTAATGCTATGCACTCCCACGGGTTGGATATTTCTTTATTTGGGTCTGTTATAAAACATTGTAAAAGCCTTTGTGAGACCAAACCAAATTTTTCTTTTGCTTTTGTTAGGAGGGGAGCAAATTGGTCAAGTGGTAGTGGGGAGGTGCTTTCCATTACCTTTATCCCTTTGGGTGTGGGTTCGAACCTCCCGTGAGGCAAAAATATTCCTCAAGGGGGGAATAAAGTCCTGTGAGTAACATACCTGCACTTGTAAGCCACTCGTAGAATCGGGCTTAGTGCTGGGGGTGGGATGTTACTAGGCATGGCAACGCGGTGGTTCTGGGCGGTTTGCATTCCCGCCCCGCCCCTTGAAAAAGCCGAACCGCCCCGTTGGCTGAAAACGGGTCTCATCCGCGACAGGGTCGGGTTTCCAATCCCGCCCGCTTCCGTCACAAATTATAATATAAATATTAAAAAAATTATAAAATCATTTTAATTTGTTTTTACAAAAAAGCATTTTAATTTGTTTTTTTCAGCGTAATTTTATTATTTACTAATATATATATAAGGGAGTATTTGGTAATTGTACACTAGCGGGCCGGGTTAGACTCGGGACTCGGGGCGTATTAACATCCACTTGGCCCAGGCTTTGTGAAGCGGGGAAAAATCGAACCAGTCCAAAGCGGGTTTTCCCAGTCAAAATCGGAGACGAGTTCGGTGGGTCCATGGGTTCGGGTTTCGCTTGCCATGCCTAGATGTTACAATAAAAGCGCCTTTTATTGCTGACACCAGTTACCACCAGGCTTCTTTGAGCCGCAGGCAAGGCATGCCACTCACAGACACTCCGCGACCACTTTGCGGGGTTTTTGCCTCACGTGGAACTCGAACCCGCACCCAGTGGCATATAGGCCACGGGAAGCATCCCACTACTACCACCGGAAGTGGCTGCGGGAGTGTCCTGTGAGTGGCATGCTCGGTAAAGCCCTGTGCTCAAAGAAGCCTGTGGTAAATCCGGGGTGTCACTATAATGTAACACCTTACTTTCATTAACTTGAAAATAGGATAATTATCATTAGGTACAGTCCTCCCAATATTAACTCAAACTTAAAGTCCAACATTAAGTCCAAATACCACAAAAGACTAAAACTCAAATACATAAGTTTCATGGCGAGCAACACACCAATACATAACTCTAGAAATTACATATTCAAGGTATTACTTAAGGCTACTACAAAATAAATAAGATTCCAAGAGCTAGCGGTATCGGCCTTCCTTTGAAACTTTGTGCATCTGTAAAAAATAATTAAATAAAGGAGGCGGGGTGAGATAATAATCTCGATTGAATCCTCCCTTCGACTCCTCACCATCAACTCATATAATGAACTATCAGTCAAGACTTAACATCACACATTTATGCAATGCATATTCTTACTATGAATTTCTAATTCATCTTTGGCTCGTATTCATGGGTAGCGTTGTATGCTTACGTCCATACAACCCCATAAACACGCTTTCGATATGGTGGTTAGACGTCTTAACCGTCCGAGGGCGTCCCACACGGCTAACCATATCGATCACCCCCTTTTTGAGGCATCTTAGTGTCTTTTAGGGAATTTAATTCATAAACTATATCCTTAACTGCATGCCTTATTCAAAAATAGGAATACAATTAAATGCTCCTCTAATTTCACATGCAACTGAACATATTCATGTAAAAAGATACATTTCATATTCAAATGGAAACATATATCATGCTCAGTCAAGGAAAATATATCAAGACAAGACACACTTCCATTAGAGCTCCATGGAGTTCTGATGGTCAAACATCAATCTCACAGTTTATGGGGTTTTGGGTACAACATTAACCCCCTTAATCAGTCCCAATAACACATGCATAGCTATTTAACACTAAAAACTGTAAAAATAAGAGGATTTGGGAAATTCTAACTGGGTTCAAGGGTTTCAAGAGAACCTAATGTGGAGGACTTATGGGTGCCCATCGCCTAAGAGAAGGAAGAACTCACATCAATGTAAGATTTCGAGCTCCCAGTTAGAGTTGACTCCTTCCTCTTCTTCTCCTTCAAGCTCTCCTTCTAGGGGATTCCTTCAACTTTCCAAACCAGAGTGAATACTCCCAAACTTGGATTCAAGCTAAGATTGATGATAAATCTAGCATGAATCCATGTTTTCCCCCTTAAATGTGAACCCTAGGTGTTTAATCCTCTCCTCCTTCTCTCTATCGCATTCTCTCTAACCCTCTCTCAAAATCGCGTTACGTCCTTTTACCTCGAGTTTTTCTGTTTTTAATGCGGTGTGAATCGATTCACTCGGTGTAAAAATGGCGAGAATCGCGATTTAAATGAATGAATCGATTCTGCGACTCCCATTCGATTCACGGGGCCCTGACTTTACGTGAATCGATTCACACCGATTCACGAGAGCCAACTTTTGTGAATCGATTCACCGATTCACTGACAAGCCTAATCGAAGTCAATGAAGCCAATAGCCCTGAATCGATTCACCAGGGCACGGGAATCGATTCACACTTTGGCAAAAATCACCAAACACGGTATTCACATATTCAATTATAACAATCAATGAAAAAAATCACTTAAAGTTCATCATTAAGCCATACTAAGCACACACATCAAACCAAGCTTGAGGAATTGGGGTGTTACACTACTACCCACCTTTTTTAAAAAAATTTTGTCCTCAAAATTTGATAAACACATACTATTGGAAAAGTTGCGGATATAGGCTTCACATCTCATCTTGAGTTCCCAAGTGGCTTCTTGGGAGTGGATCCTTCCCGGATCACCTTGACCAAAGGGATAGTCTTATTCTGAGTGCCTTGGAAGCCTGGTCCCACTATTTGGGTCATTCGGGCTGATACGCAATCTGATCTCAGTTGTATAGACTCATGGTCTATAGAGTAGACTGGATCCGGAATGTATTTCTTAAGCTGAGACACATGAAAAACATTGTTGGAGATTTGACAAAGAAGGAGGTAAGGCAATTTGGTAATGAGGACCAGTGGTCGAGGATTTGGAAAGGACCCACATACCGAGGGGTCAACTTTTTGGCCCTAAGGGCTCTACCAACACCTACAGTGGGAGTGACTTTCAGGAATACATGTTCTCCTTCATCAAATTCAAGAGGTTTGAGCCTACGATCTGCATAACTTTTCTGCCTACTTTGAGCAGTCTTTATCTTCTCCCTAATCATATGAATCTTATCAGTGGTTTCTTGAACAAGGTCGGGACCTAACAATTGTTTCTCCCCCACTTCAAACCAACATGGATTCATGCTAGATTTATCATCAATCTTAGCTTGAATCCATGTTTTCCCCCTTAAAATGTGAACCCTATGTGTTTAATCCCCTCTCCTCCTTCTCTCTATCGCATTCTCTCTCTAACCCTCTCTCAAAATCGCGTTACATCCTTTTTTTTGCGAGTTTCTGTTTTAATGCATTTGTGAATCGATTCACCGCCTAGGTGAATCGATTCACTCGTGTAAAAATGACAGAATCGCGATTTAAGTGAATGAATTGATTCTTACGGCTCTAGATTCGATTCAGGAGGCCGAACATATTCATGTAAAAGATACATTTCATATTCAAATGGAAACATATATCATGCTCGATCCAAGGAAAATATATCAAGACAAGACACACTTCCATTAGAGCTCCATGGAGTTCCCAATGGTCAAACATCAATCTCACAGTTTATGGGGGTTTTGGGTACAACATTAACCCCCTTAATCAGTCTCAATAACACATGTATAGCTATTTAACACTAAAAACTGTAAAAATAAGAGGGATTTGGGAAATTCTAACCTTGAACCCTTGGGGTTCAAGGGTTTTCTTCAAGAGAACCCTAATGTGGGACTTATGGGTGCCCATCACCTAAGAGAAGGAAGAACTCACATCAATGTAAGACTTCGAGCTCCCAAAGTTAGAGTTCAGCTCCTTCCTCTTCTTCTCCTTCAAGCTTTCCTTCTAGGGATTCCTTCCAACTTTCCAAACCAAGAGTGAATACTCCCCAACATGGATTCATGCTAAGATTTAATGTAGTAGCCCATACTTTTGCTAGGCTAGCTACCTCTTGGGCTCCAATCCAAGATTTTGATTTTATTCCTCATTGTATTGCTGCTTTTATTGGAAATTGGAAATGAGATGAGTTGAGTTTGATTCCGTAAAAAAAAAAAGAGTTAAAAAAATGATTGAAGGCTAATACTGCTTTTTTAATTAATTAATTAATTTAATGAATCCAACAATCGATTTAATTAAATAAAAAATTTAAATTATTTGATTATCGAAATTAATTTAATTATTTAAATCAAAATATTTATATATTAATTTTTTAGCTAAGGGCACTTTTATCTTTTAAAAAATAATTGACATTTCTCTCTTCTCTTTCTCTTATTCCAAATAATACTTCAAATCTACTATATTTCTCATATCTTCCTCTCTTCTTACACTATCTCACCTAATTCTCTTTTCACAATTTCTCTTGATAACCAAACATACACTTAGCGTGTGTTTGGATTAGCGTCCAACTCGCCAAACTCACGTCTAAAACTCATTTCACCGTGATTTTATAAAAGCTACAAAGTGTAGCTTTTGTGTAACCGTGATTTCACCAAACTCACCGCCATTCCAAACAGATATTTAAGCTTTACCCTCATTTTTTGATAGATGATTATGTATTACATTTTAAATTTCAAAAAAAAGAACATATATCACGTTTCAATCTACTTTGATGTAAACAAACTCTTTATGAATATTCTTTTATGTGTTTTTCATCAAATATGGGATATTAAAAGATAAATTTTTTAGCGAAGTTCTATGGCCAATAAAATAAGTCTTTAATGTACCAAAAATAAATAAATAAATCTTTAAAACCCCGCTGGGAGAGAATCTCATATTTAGTGTCCGACGCGCCTCGAACAGGATTGCCTCTGTTAGAGGAGACCTGTGGGAAACCCAAAAAATAAGTCTTTAAAATATTATTTTATTTTAATTCTTTAAAATTTTAAAACCAGTAGCAAAATATTTAAAATTAGTTCTCGGTGCTATCCGAAGTTGTTGAAAAAGAAAATGTTTGTTTGTGCTAAAATGTTTACAAATATTAAAATGTTTGTTTGTGCTAAAATGAATTAAAGTGTAATATATATTTATTATGTAGAAGAGAGAAGAGTAAGTTTTAAAATAAAAAGAAAAAAGAGTGTAATATAAACTTTTATGGAGGAAATGGAGTGCAATCCTTTTTCTTTTTTTTTTGGTATTAGGAGTGCAGTCTATTCTATTTGATATTGTTGGGGTTCCATTTAAACATCGCTAAGTTTGCTTTTCAAAAAAACACATCGCTTCCTGTCAAAAAAAAAAAAACACATCAATAAGTTTAATGTGATAAAACTAGGCTATTAGAATGGGTTAGTTTAGTGTATTGGTTCGAATAAGCAAACAAAATGTTAGATTATTTTTACAAAATTTAACTAATGTGGATAAAGTTTGATAGACCCATTCCGAGAGAGTGAAATTTTCTAAGCATCAATTTTTACCATTTAGAAAGCTTGAATCTTGATCCGAAGTGGCCAAAGGCCCACTTCGTAATGGGCCGATCCGACCCAACTTAGGCAACCATGCCGATACTGCACTAACCCGAAGTGGCCCAAGGCCCACCTCGCGGTAACCGACCCGACCCGGGAGATCCATTCTCGGGGTAACAAACCCTAGAAACTGCACTCGCCACAGCGTGAAACCCTAGAACGCAAGCATTGCGGCGCTAGACCTAAAAGCGACCTCTGGACCACACACAAACCCTAGAAGCTACATCGGCCGTTGGATGCATCCGATGGCTGACAATCGATCTAGGGTTACCTAGGAGTGTCTACACGTTAGCAACATGACCTCACCTATAAAAGGTCCATGACCTAATCAACAAAGGCACGCACTGTTCATTTCTGACCTCACCTTATTCCGATACTGACTTAAGCATCGGAGTGTGTGCAGGTACACCCCCACCATCGTCTCTGCTGTGCTCAGTCTTTCGTGATCCAACTCCAGCGGCCACTTCGGATCAAATCTAAAACCTTTTTTTTAATGGACACCTGAATTGAGCTTATCAAAAGATATAGTGCTGTGCCCTAACTCAAAGCGATCTTGCACTGTCTGAGATCTGGATCGGGTTTGGATCTCTAAGCTCCGACGGTGACATGTCATCCTACGAAGACACTCCAACACTCAAGTTAGAGAGGGTATTTGCTAATTAGAAGTAAAAGGAATAGTGCAAATACATGGTGAGGAGGTGTCTCTTCCTCCTATAGTAATGTGGGACAATCCTTCAAACGTGATTCATACAGGGTTACCTTAGGGGACAAGCTATCTGGACTGAGGATTGTATAGGAGACAATGCCTCTGAAATTAAGTTCTGTTTGCAGTCATGAACTGCAGAGAACCAATGGACTAGGAACAATAGTTATCTGCAAGCTCACATAAGGGGTGTGTACCTGTTAACGAGTACGATACTCTCTCCACGCCTATCCTTAAAAGATCATTGTGAAAGGGATCAAATCTAAAACCTTTTTTTTTAATGGACACCTGAATTAATCTTATCAAAACATATAGTGGTGTGTCTTAACTCAAAGCGATCTTGCACTGTTTGAGATTTGGATCGGGTTTGGATCTCTAAGCTCTGACGGTGACATGTCATCCTACGAAGACACTCCAACACTCAAGTTAGAGAGGGTGTTTGCTAATTAGAAGTAAAAGGAATGGTGCAAATACATGGTGAGGAGGTGTCTCTTCCTCCTATAGTAATGTGGGACAATCCTTCGGACGTGATTCATACAGGGTTACCTTAGGGGACAAGCTATCTGGACTAAGGATTGTATAGGAGACAATGCCTCTGAAATTAAGTTATGTTTGCAGCCATGAACTGCAGAGAACCAATGGACTAGGAACAATAGTTATCTGCAAGCTCACATAAGGGGTGTGTACCTGTTAACGAGTACGATACTCTCTCCACGCCTATCCTTAAAAGATCATTGTGAAAGGGACCTCTTCCAAAAGAGCCTTGGATCAATGTAGTTGTGCTCTGCAGGAGACGCCTACACCCATTGTGGGTTGGGTTATGCCTTTTTGGGCCATATCGAAACAATTGTCCTCCCAACTTGGTGCCAAGCAAGCATTGGTGTCGAGATGTATATTTTCTTAGATTACTTCTCAAAAAATCAGTGCTGAAGATCTTAGTTCTCAACTTCCCATCCTTATTCAAAAAGGTAACTTCTCCTCTAAGCTTCGCCATTTTTCAATTTTCTTCGCTTGGTGCCATAATTGTTCTTAGGGAATTAGGGGGTAGCGATAGTTACCCTTCCCTTGAAGTTCTATCTGGACCGCCATCGTCGTGGTGTTCTTGTCCGGAGAGGTCTCCAAAAGAGACCTTTGCACCAAGGGTACCTTTGGGGCCTAATGGCCTATTAGAAGCTCTTCCCTAGTTATTGAGGATGCCCTTAAGGTTATAATGTTATGGCGACATTTGACATGACCATATAGGGACTCGACCCAAAACTTTTTCGAAAATGCCAAAAATAAATTCAACTATGGGGGAAAAAAAAGTTTTTGATTCAGCATCAACTAACACTAATATGGTATTTGCATATAGGTAACTGATGTAAGGCAGTGTGAGAATCAAAATACATTGGTCTTGAGCTCCCTGTGGCAGTTCCAATAGCCAATTGTCTCTATTTAATATAGTATTTACACCCTAAACAACCAAATTAAAACCTAATTTGTTATTTAAGATTCCATGTACTGTGAGGTTGGGGGGCATGTGTTGGTCTTTTCGGGACCTGCAAAATGGTTTAACAGCAAAAGCATTTAACATGCATTTTGAGCACCAATTAGTAAGCTTCATTTTAATGCTTCAAAGGACAAACAGAAAATGCCATGGTAAAATAGAAAGCTAGATCAAATTCAAAAGGTTTTACCAAGAAAAGGAAAGACAAGTCCGAGACGTGCAAAATAAATTGGTCTTTGGACAATAAGGCCCAATTTACTTTTGTTGTTTCCTGTTTTCATTTCTAAAATAAATAATAACCATAAAAATATATTTGCTGGGCTGTTTTTATTCTCAATTTCAGAAAACATAATCAGTATTTTTGAAAATTTTGAAAATACTAAAAGATCGTTTTCACCGTTTCTAATAATGAATATCAGAAGCAGTAACTAGTAACTGGACATTAGAAAATTTTGAAAACTGGACATAAACAATTCAAATATCCCTTTTTGCTATATGATATACCTCATTAAACCGAAAATGAAAATTGAAAACATTTTGATTGAATTATTGAATGATGAAGACATGAAGTCATACCACAAACCCCGCGGATCTCCACTTCTCTCCATTCTTGCACAAGGGAACAGCAGCAACACATCAAATGAGAAAGAAAATCATCAACAAAGCCTCCCTGGCATATAATGTCTATGAGTAATGAAACATTTAAAGATGGCAGAAAATGTAAAAGCAAGTCTCTATATAAAGAATACTCATGATAACAAACACATTAATATTTTTAACTCATTTTACAAATTGGATAATCTGTATCCACTAAGAAATCAATCATAGTTGGTACAAATTTCCTTAAGAAAGAAAAAGTAATAATATAAAATACTGAGATATGCTGCCCAAAAATGTTTTATCTGAATATTTATAAATATAAGATGCAAAAAAAAAAGGCACCTAAGGTCATATTGATGCAAAAGGAAGGTAACATTACCGTGATGTTCAACATCTTCCGAAGCTTCCTCCTCATGCAGCAAGTATAGCAACAGCAGGATAAAACTAATGAATAGGCCATCAATTCATTACATACTTCCGCAGAAGCTGAAAAAGCAGAAAAAATGAAGTTAAATCAGGACAACCTTGATAATGTTTGCAGGAAAAATGTTTGCAATTTAAAGCAACCTTTGCATCAACTTCCAAAACTATAGTAGAGGTCTGATTGTTAGTCAATAACCCCATAGAAAGAAACTGTAATTATGTCTCCATTATATGAAATTAATGTGATATCATAATTGTTAAATCCAAGATATATCAGCCCAATTCAGTCTTCACCATATCCGAAAGTAAAGACATTGCTTGTTCTAAACCTTCAGTTAAGTTGACAAAGTCAAGATTTCTGATTTATCACTGTAGGTTTTGACGAAGTCATGATAACCATGAAAGACATTTTTCTGAGGTGAAAAATCTAAACTGAATGCACATTTTAAAATTCTAGCCTTGTTAGCAAGTGAACGTGTAAAGTGAAACAGAATTCAGATATAGATTCATCATATTAAAGCTAACACAATAATATTATAGCTAACTTACATATTGGCCTGTTAGTTGCAACAGTAGCAATCTTTGAAAATGTCCCACAAGGATAGAAGAATGTCTTTATACCTGAAAATCAAAGGATCTACTTATTACCTAAGATGAAAAGTATAGAAGGATTGGAGAGCTCAGTACTGCTGATTCAATGGAAAATTAAAACTAAAGGCATTCTGGTTGATAATGCTACAGACACAGCAAACCACAATATGCTTGTAAGTTGTAACAACCCTCTGGGGTGAAGAAAGAAACTATCCTTTTAATGCTAACAAAACTAGAGAAAATCAAATTAACAGAAGGAAAGTACATACAAAGATAAGGTTCAGAACAACAAGCAAGTAAATCAGTATGCCAATCTTCCTGCTGATATGAACCTTCAGTTGACAGCAGATTCTTTTTTGAAACCGACGATCTGTTTGAGACCGTACAAATGAAGCATCAGACTCAGTTCAATGAAAGTTAGTAACCAAAAAGGTTAAAATAGTAAAATCCTTAAAAAAAACAATTATTGATTGAAAGCACATGAAAGCTGGAGAAGAGGGAAATGAAGTACCTTGATGCTGAAAGAGTATCACTTTTTTTATGGTGTTTTTCATCAGAAGATTGACCTTTGTTGTCATTGGCATCAGAATAACTGTAGTTACTGTACTCCACTTTCTTGTGACTATTTTCAGGTGAAAACTTCTCCGTAAGAGAATAAGCTGCAACTTCTGTAACATCTAATAAGCGTTGAATGAATTCACACTGATTTATATCCATATTTTCTTGCGAATGTTGTAGCTCTAGTTGAAGCTTTTCGTTTTCTTTTTTAAGTGCTTCAGTGAAAGAAAAGTTCGGGTAAGAACAAGAAAGAGTTTTCTTCAGCACTACATTGTCCGGTTCGGGTTTCAAAATAACAGTCTGCACCTTTTGGTCCTCATCATCCAATGTGTACTCACATTGATCCTTTTCAATAACTTCGAGTCTCTCCTGAATATTCCAAAGAAGCAAGAGATTGTTAATATGTCACTATGAAAATTACAATCAGAAGTAGATCAAACTTTTTGGAAAAGTTTGCAAATTCTGATTGATCCGAAAACAAAATGCAGCAACATGTGCAACACCATCACACACACACACACTCACAAACATGAAGAAAGGGAAATGAGATTTGATTAATTCTTCATTCAATTACTAATTGGGCTACAAATCTCAATACATTGAGTTTCAAAAAGAGTTGCGGTCGCTCAAATCCCACTGAGACAAGTACTCTTATTGGATCCTTACAAATACACATTTCAAGCTAATATTTCACATATTTAAGCACACTAATGTCTGAGTTGTATCTGGTATCAAATAATAAACTACAAAATGTAGTTGGCTGGCTCCACAAATTTAGCACACACAACTTCTAAAGAATCACTCAAATGAAGCATTCCTCATTTGAATCCTGGATATGATCTAACAAACATTTCTCAATTGACTTCTGAAGAAGCTGGAATCAACCTTCAAAAATGTTATAAATCAGCCAAAAGTTGAGTTCGTGCTTTATTGCTTTCACTAAAGGGCTAACCTGAACTATGGGTCTATTTGGATTGGCTTACGAGCAACTTATTTGGGTTTATCTACTGACATAAGCACTTGTAGAATCTTTGAGAGAGCTTATGAAATCAGCTTATGACATGTCCATAAGATGTTTTCAGCTTATTTCGACAGGGTCTCTAGGATAGCTTACGAAAACATCTTATAGCTTATATAAAATCAGTTTGACTATATTTTCTCTGTGATTATAGAAATGGCTTATACATAAGCGTTTATCCTATAAGCGCTTAATTAAGCTGTTTACCTAAAGAGGTCCTATATCTCTCGGCAGTGCCTTAAATGATAACTCAAATTCCCTCTAATCAACAAGGAATACTACATAGCAATAGTGCTAAATCAATGGCAAACTAGCAAAGATGACAATACACATTTAAAGTGGACTACAACGTTGCACGATTGATCAATAGCAACTAAGATGTTAAAGAATAATTGGAATGAATAAATTTCTAGCCAAACTAAACTCAAAACACCATTCAGAACATGGTTACTCAGCTGATTAGTTTAATAAGATAACTAAGCAGAGAGAAGCAAAAGCAGATACCCTGACTCGAATATTGTCGACGAGAGTAATGAGAGGAACAAGGCGCAAGTATCTATCAATTTCATTCTGAGCCTTTCTGAATTGATAAACAATGTTCCATCCCATGGCCAGCAAATAAAGATAGCTACGATCCTGACAACTATTCACCAAAATGTAAGATCTCCTCAGTGCATCTTCTAGCTGTTCCAAAGGCTCCCTGGTTTCAGGGTACTTCTTGAGTTCTGAGATCTTCAGCTGATCCAGCAAGTTCCCAATCAACTTCAGATGCTGTGCAAATTGCCTGCAGTTCTTCTTGTGCATCCTTGCTGTGTTTGCAGCTTTTACAATCATCCCAATTAATCTCACTGCATCTATGCCTGTTAATTGGGCCACATTTGCAATTTCCCCAAAATGTTCCCATGATGATCCCATGCTGTATCAGCTCATACAGCTCCAAGCTTCAAAATTTCATTTGCAATCCTTGATCTAATCAGAAAAATTGAACCAAAAGAAATAAAATGTATATGAATTTTATTTTTTAGTAATAATGATGATAGTAATAATTAGTAAGTAAAAGCAAAAACGACAGTAGCTGTGTTGTCGGTTAAGAAAGGTGTCCATGCTCAAAAGTCACAACACAATGCATTGTGCGTTAAACAAACAAAGCAAAGCACTCATAAAAGAAACGCTCACATGCGATGCTACACGACAACGCCAAAGCTGGGGAAAAAAAAAAAGAGGAAGGAACATAGAATTCAGGTAATGGAAGACATTGCTTTGCGCGAAGGACCTGTTGTTGTTATGTGAGAAGGAACAAAACAGAAACCATCTCTCTCTCTCTCTTCACAGTTTTGGTAAGATGATTTTTATCCGCAGTTGTGTTATATGTAGAAACAAACTACAAATCAAAAGTCGACAAGTATTTTCCTAGTTCACGCATATGGTTAATAAAATGTTAAACTTGATAAATAAATATATTAAGATGTTATAATTTATTAACTATCGATTAAACGTCATTAATTAAAATTTTAAACGTCATTAACAATTAAAATCATGATTAATGACATTTAAAATTGTGTTCATTAAAGTTTTAACCAAATAGTTGTCTAATTTTTGTTTCCGAATTAGTCATAAAAATTATCATTTCTGTTTGTCCGTGTTTTGTGGAGAGCTCAGCTCAAGTCAAGTGAGTGCTTCTGGTGTGCTGCCCCCACCCACACAGTTACAATGTGGTGCCCAGCTCCATCCAAATCTAATTACGTCATTACCCTTCACGGACAGTGACGCAGTCTTATTCCTATGTTTGATTTTTTTATTGAACTAAGGTAGCAAGACTTGGAAACTAATCCAAGCACAGTATTTAAGGTGGCACAGGAGGTGGTAGTTGAGTTCGATTGGGGAACCGACGCGGGTGTGAGTTGCAGCTCTCTTTATATTCCCAGGCAGCCCAAATGTGACAAGTGCCAACCCACCTACCCGCTTTAGTGTTTCTTTCTCAAATGCCGGTAAAGAATAAAATATAAAAATCACTTATAGAATAATATGCTCGTCAAAAAGGAAGTTTCAAGACTATGCGAAGCCGAAGAGATCACGTAGTATCGGATGAGGGCATGTGGAATTGTGTATGTAGTATGAAATACGAGTACGCAATGAAGCAGGAGAGTGAAGCGACTTCACAGAATGAACGAAGTGAATATTCAGGAAGTACGCTGAGCGAACTCCCCGGAGATAGACCGTAAGAGAGTGAGGTATGAGATATGAGCAATAGCGTAGCTATTGCGTAATATCGAGTACCGAACGATCTGAAGATCTATCGGTGCTCTTGTCTGGAAGGGAACAAGCGAGTGTTTGTTCTACATAAGCGAGTGGAGTTACCTTCACACGCATATGCCCGCACCAAAGGGGCGGGAAAGAAAATACGAATGAAATAGGAGTAGCTAATGAAAATGACATCTTTTGGACATTAAATCTATTGAAGTTTTTAACTAAAAAAAATCTAATTTTAAATATCCACAGATATCAAATCACATCAAGGACATAAAACTAAAGAAATGAGCCTATGAAATAGGCCATTACAGACAGTTTGTGAATCTTGGGACCCCGACGATTTTGGAGTAAGACGAAATCGGATAAGGGGTCTCCTTACCATACCCTAAGGAGCTAGAGCTAGGATGCTAACGAATAGGGAGCTAACGAGGCCGCCATTCCGTCCCACAGAATGGGATAAGGCCTCTTCCTTACATACACACAGTCTATAGACACGCGCACGCATACGTGTGACGCCCACACTTGCGTGCCAGTGCAAACAAGCACGTGTGACAGTCAAGACCGGCAGGAAATGGAGCTTGGGCATTTCTTGACGGCCGAGCCGGGAATGAGTGAGCGTTAATTTTCTTTCACTTAATGAATCACACCTTTTCCAAAGCATTACTATTCCTGAGTGCAGGTTCAGTGATTTATGCCATGTCGGATGAGCAAGATATGCGGAAGATGGGGGGGCTTGCCTCCTCGTTCCGTTTTACCTATGCCATGATGCTCATGGGCAGCTTATCTCTAATTGGATTTCCTTTTCTAATTGGATTTTATTCCAAAGATGTGATATTAGAGCTCGCTTACACTAAGTATACCATAAGTGGGAATTTTGCTTTTTGGTTGGGAAATGTCTCTGTCCTTTTCACTTCTTATTGCTCTTTTTGTTCACTTTTTCTAACATTTCTAGTACCAACTAATTCATTCGGGCGAGACATCTTACGATGTCATGATGCGCCCATTCCTATGGCCATTCCTTTAATACTTCTGGCTCTCGGGAGTCTCTTTGTAGGATACTTGGCCAAAGTGTGACCCGTTAGCCCATAAGTAAGCATCACACGAAGCGGTGTTGCTCACCCAACACGATCGCACGAGGTCACAATTAATCCAACACGATCATCCGGGTGAACAAGAATTGGGGATCGGATGCGCGTAAATTTCGCCAATGGTCGAGTTGTTGATCGACTCCTATCCCTTTATGGGAGTCAGGACCCACTGCAGTGAGCGAGAAAGGGAGGAGGAAAGAGGCCCTGGCGAACCGTCATAATTAGTTAACAAGTGTAAGCTTCGCTGCCTGACAGTATGGAGTACTGATCACACCAAGGGACAGGCCCTGAAGCAAAGGACAGGAACGAGCAGAAGTCTCATCCATTTGCACAAGGAGGTCTTATCACCAATCTTAGTTGGGACATAATTCTTTATAACTGACCAGTTCTAATTGCCATTAACAGTGTAATGCATCACAGGGAACTTTAATTCAGCAGCTGGAATTGAACTTTCCATAAAGTCAGCAAGCACACCAACACTTGGTATCGAAGGATATTTTCAGAATTCAACATCATACCATTTTTGACAACCCAAATAATGTTATTCTTGACATGATCCAAAGAATTAACAATAGCTCTCCATGAAGTAGTGGCTTTAGTCTTGTGACAGAACTTAGGCAAAGTATGCAGCCTACCAGAATATTTTGCTATCACGACTCTCACCCAAAGTATGCAGCCTCCAAGTAAGCTTCATCACGTGAGCTGTGAGCTTGATTAAGCATCTTCAAGCTTCTGAAACATAGTCCACCATCTTCTTTAGGACAACAAAGATTCTCCCAAGCTATCAAGTGACACTTCCTAACATCAACAGTAGAGTCCCACATAAAATCTCTACACATCTTCTCAGCTTCCTGATGGGCCACTAAGTAGTATCGTGTATTAATGGGCCACTAGGTGGTATCATGTAGGAAAGGTGAAAGGGTGGGTGCAAGTTGTAACTGAAATAGACAGGTGGCACTTGGGGAAATGAGGAGAGGTGGTTATAAAGGGAGTGAAAGGGGAAACGTGGGGGGAGGGAATTATTTGGAAAGGATCTGGGCAAGCATTGTGCTTGAGGGAGGAGTTCATCTACTATTTTCTTCTAACAGTCTATGCATATTTTCTGTTCTTTTACACTTGTTTACATTCCTGTCTTCTGATTGTAAGGAGCAGAGCTCCATATTTCCTATTTCCTGTATCAATATATTTTGGTTCCTATCAAATTGGTATCAAAGCACAGATCCTTGGAGCTTTTGGGTATCAACAAAAAATGGAGCCATGGATGAGAAGATTGGAGGAGATGACGGAAACAGTAGTAAGACAAAACCGCAGGGAAACTTTGTTAAGAAATATGGAAGAACTGTTGGAAAGGCATTTCAAAAAAAAGGAGTCGAAGATTTCAGATCAAGAAGAGGAGCCGGTAGCGGAATCGAAGTTGTTGACAACAAAGGCTTCGTTTGATTTTCAACAACAAGGAACTGACAAGGAAAACCAAAATCCAATTGAGGCAGCAGAAAGAGAGGAGCAAGAGAACAAAGGCCAAAATCTGCAAGAGGTGGCCAAGGGTGATGAGAAGCTGAAGGTTGGTGATACAAGGACCGATTCTGGATATCTGCAGATCTCAAAATCACCGGAGCCATCAATACAGAAGTTTCAGGCGACAACCATGGTGACTACAGTCACGGATTTTGGAAGATCTAGATCTAAGGACTCAAAGGTGTCGATAGTTGGGTCTGGGTGGATCCTTGATGTGGGAATTGAGAAGAGGAAAACAGATAGTGAATAAGTGGATGTGGAGTCGAATCCAACGGCTGTGGTCGATACACCACCGCCGTCGCCGGAACCGCCGGACTTGGGTTTAGCTGCGAAGGTCCTTCCCGAGCCCGAACCGCCAGATCTGGACGTGGTTGGGTCGATGAACAAACCGCCGCTGTCAAATACACCGGAGTTGCCACCAACCATCACCGCCGGTGCGGCCGGTGTCGCTATAAGAAAACGGGGTGGGCTGAGTTCGTGGTTGTTCCTTTGCGTGAAGGGTGCGGCTGCGAGGTTTCGAAAGGAAGATCGAAGGAAGGAGAGAGAGGTAGGAGAGGAATTGGAAGCAGGGTTAGTACAGGGATGCCAAGGAATGGGTCAGTGTTCTATCCTAATAGGCCTAGCCCAATTTTCTGTTATTAATTCCTATCTTGAGAATGATAACGAGGGGGCAAGATCGCACCTAAAAACACATGGGCTTTGTAAAACCCTGCCTCTAATCAGAGTATTACTTACGACAATTTAAGATTAATTAAGTCAAAATTAATTAATAACCATTCAGGTAATTAGATAAAACATGATAAACTAGAATCTGTTTAAAAAGAAAATCCTTTAGCTTAGAAAAGTGCACATTTCAAAATTTAAATACATTAATTTACAAAGTTTCCCCGAAGGGTTTTTCCACAAATAATTACAATAAATTTAACTAAAGAAAAACCCAGACCCCGACTCTATCTGTGATCCGATATTGAGACATCAAGGAGTCCCAGGTAACTATAATGTCGAGCATCCAAAAGAGCTCTCTAATCCTCCGATCAATGAGTACCTGAAAACAACGCCCCAAACATAGTGAGTTATCACAACTCAGTGACATAGACTTTCATAAAAATCTTTACCGATGTTTTCAGCTATACGTGGTGTGCTACGTATAGAAAACTCCTCCCAGAAAAGCACACTCACTAACATCTATGTCAAACCATAATACTACATTCAATAGTAAATGATTAGACATGCATGTTACAATTCCTAACAATACAAACATTATAACTTCATAATAAAGAAATCTATAATGTTATCACAATCCAATAAGCATTTAAAATGCACAATGAATCCAAGAAAGTACCTAAGTAACTTTCAATGGAATTCTTCGGTAAACAGTACACAGTGAATCCAGGGGAGTATAAAATAGACTCACAGTGGAATTCTTCCCATAAATAATACTCAATGAGTCCATGAAAGTATAACAGTGACTTTCTATGGCGCTCCTCAATAAACAATACACAATGAGTCCAGGAAAGTATAGCAGTGACTATCCATGGAGCTCTTCAATAATCAATACCCAATGAGTGCAGAAAAGTATAGCAATGACTTTCCATGGAGCTCTTCAATAAACAATACACAATGAACCTTAACACGTTATTAAGTTTATTCAAGTCCAATCTTATCCATTAATATAGGCATTCCAATGGCATTCAATCAAGAAACAAATCGATTTAACACAACATATTATCATGCATTCAAATCAAATGTTTCAAAGGTCCTTTTAAAGTGTATGAACACATTTAAAGCCATTTCCACGAGATACTCCTAAAGACTCAAAAACCAAACCTCAATAATAACGAGATTAAGAACTATTTCATTAGACGTTAAAACCACAACACAACCTGATTAGAAGGTCATAACTCATCAATATATCAACTATAATCAATTCCCAAAATCATAGGAATATGGGACTAATTTTAAGGAGACATAAAGCCCTCCATTAATTCAGACTTAATTTATCAAATGACCACTCTAAACCAAACATTCCCAATTGAAGCTCGGTGGAACTCACAATTGAGTAACCATCATACATTGATTTAGGGGGATTGGGGACAGAATCCAATCCTATTTCAGTCAAACCCCATACAAGATCGTAATAATCTATACAATAGATATCTACTTCTAGAATTAGACAATAATTCCTAGCACACCCTAATTGGGAGTTTGAGAGGGGGATCTATGTTACCTTTGAGCTTCCAAAACCCTTTGGGTGAAAACCCCCAAGATTGAACCCTAGGTTTCCTCCATTGAAGCTCCAAGCAAGCTTTCCCATCTCCATTTTCGAGCTCCAAGACCAAGTCCCAGCTCCTTCTTCTTCCTCTTCTTCGAGCTTCTTCTTCCTCTTCTCTCCTAGGGATGTTCCAACTCTCAAATCAAGGAACCAACACTCCCAAACATGGATTCAAGCTAAGATTGAAGGTAAATCTAGCATGAATCCATGATTTTCCCTTGAAATGATGAAACCCTAGGTTTCTCTCCTCTCCTAGGTCGTGAAAATGGGAGAGAAAGTGAGAGAAAATGAGAGAACTCACATTTTAAATAAAACAGATCCGCAGAGGCTCGCTTAAGCGAATCTGGGACAGCAGCAAACGCTGTTGCAGAGGCTGGAACTCGCTGAGCGCGAGCTCCTTGCTTAAGCGAATCTGGGACAAAGACAACAGCATTGCGGAATTTGGAACTTCATTGCGCGAGCTCCTCGCTTAAGCGAATCTCCTGCAGTAACTCATGCTTTTCTCATTCTAACTCATCCAATCTTAACTCCTTTCAACCCAATCTAACTTCAATTAATTCCTAACCAATACTTTCAATCATTTCTAGGATTAAATCCCACTTAATTCTCAACTTAAAATCAATGACTTACACACCAAAACTCTAGGTAATTATGTTCACTTCATTCTTGGATTCAAGTTAAAGTTAAACATAATCACACAACTTCTCACAACTTAAACTCAACTAGGCTTAACACTTAGTATAATTAATTACTAAGCTTAAGAAAGTTGAGATGTTACAGGCTTGAACTGAAAACTGAAAACTGGGCCCAAGCTACTAGTGACGGGAAGAAGAAGAAAGGAAGGGCAAGGATGGAAATGATGAAATTGGGTCACTTGTTTGACCTAATGGGCCTGACCCATATCTTTACTAATTGGGCTCATGAAGGAATAGAATTAGAGGTCAGCCACACCCACTTTTTACTTGATCTATTGTGCCAAACCCAAATAAATAAAAAGAAGAAACAACAACATTATTGGCATTTTGTCAGGTAAAATGAAATTCAGAATTTAATGGGTCAAGCCCAACTTCATAAAAATCAGATGTGGGCCTTTCAGGAAGCTAAAATTGGGTTGGTCAAAGGAGAAATTAGGACCATATGGCCTAAGATAAGGGGAATGGCTGTAGCTTGATCATACTCTGTTTTCTGGGTAAAAATAGCACCCATAACAGAGCATTTGATCAAAGAGGAAGCTCTTCTGTTTCTTGCATAGTTTGGTCATCATGCTTCACGCTATGGGACCCTGGTGGGAGTGTTCTGGTTATGAAGTTTAAAGGGGTGCTTAATTGGGTTTTGGCTACTGGTATTAAAGCTGTAGTCAGACTCTGTTTTTGGGCCAAAAACACCACCCGAAATAGAGCATATGATCCAGGAGGAAGTGACCGTGTTTTACGCACAGTTCAATCATTTTGCTTCAAGTTATGGGATCCCGGTGGAATTTATTTTCTTTGCAGTGCATTTCGTTCACCTTGGGGACAAGGTGAATCTTTTGGGGGGGGAGTATTGATGGGCCACTAAGTATTATCGTGTATTAATGGGCCACTAGGTGGTGTCATGTAGGAAAGGTGAAAGGGTGGGTGCAAGTTGTAACTGAAATAGACAGGTGGCACTTGGGGAAATGAGGAGAGGTGGTTATAAAGGGAGTGAAAGGGGAAACGTGGGGGGGAGGGAATTATTTGGAAAAGATCTGGGCAAGCATTGTGCTTGAGGGAGGAGTTCATCTACTATTTTCTTCTAACAGTCTATGCATATTTTCTGTTCTTTTACACTTGTTTACATTTCTGTCTTCTGATTATAAGGAGCAGAGCTCCATATTTTCTATTTCCCATATCAATATATTTTGGTTCCTATCACTTCCGCACACACTAAAGTAGGCATAAATATTATTGGAACACATAGCCTAGAATATTAATCAAAGAAGCTTGAGCCAAAACAACTCTTCGAGCAAAGTAAAGAGTCTTAGCTTTCCAACCATTCAATTTTCCCCTCATTTTATCTAATAGGAAAGTGAAACAATTCTTAGACATCCTTTAATGAATCATAGGAGCACCAAGATAATATGCCAAAGTCCTTAGTGATCTGAACATTAAGAGATTGACTAACAGCAACAGTAACATCTTCAAGAACATGAATGAATAAAAAATAATAATTGATACCATGTCAAGACTCAGATCGAGAAAGAGAAATGGATTGAATGATCAAACTCCATTGAATGAGAAAATGAACGAATATCAATCAAATAATGAAGGAAAATGCTCTTATATAGAAGCTAGCTACTGTGTAACTTAGGCCTTCAGCCTAACTAACTTTTAACCGCAAGATAACTAACTTAACAGAAATGGTAACCGAATTGTCAAGTCTAATATGGACATATGGAAAAAAATAAAAATAAATTATGTTATAGAGATAGAGCTTACAACATATTTAACTTGTAAAATAACAAAATATTTGACTTATCCTTTTATTGATCGTTTAATTTGTTTGGTATTGACTCTTTCCGTTTCAATTGCTACAACTAAGAGATCATTATATATTAGCTATGAACATTTTGAGAAATAGACTCAGAAACATGATGGAAAATGAATTTTTAACTGATTGTTTGATTACTTACATTACAAGAAGAATTGCTGAAAAGTTTGATACAAATTTTATTATTGATTAATTTTATGATATGAAAAAACGAGATACACGACTTAGATAAACAATATGATATATTTAACTAATATAATTTAATATTTATTATTAAATTTTTTGCCCTTCTATTTTTTTTGTCAGCTAGTAGAAATGGTAAACAACAAGCATACACACACGTCTAAATGGCAACACCCGAGTTCGAACCCCTGTCCCAGCGTCTCCATGTCGTTGAAATTGCCAAAACAACAAGTAATGGAGGACTTTTTTTGGCCTTCTATTTGATATATATGTTTCTGGATCCGTCCTCATGATTTGCTTTTAATCTAAAATTAAAAAAAGGGATTTTTTGAGGATTCAAGGCATGACTTGTTTTTGGTTTTAAAAAAAAAATTTAAAAAAGAGAAAGTTATTCATTCAAGTACAACTTCTCAAAAGTTTTTTTTTTTTGAAAAATATATAATAATAATGTCTGATCATATGCCGAATATTTGACTTTCTTTTCAATAATTTGATTCTGAGTGTATGAATTGCATCATATGGATAATTTTTTTATGCTATATGAATTTGATAAAATTGAAACAAGATTGCACCATAGAGATAAAAGAAATCCTTATCTTTCTATAGTAAAGTGCACACACAATTCTTGTGAACAATAACTTGCTTCTGTTTCAATTTGACATTTTTCTACACTTCATTTTTTTGTTAAACAAATTCAGAGTCAAATAAAATACATTTTTTTTTGTAGCATGAATGATAAACCAGTGCATTATTTTGGAAGTGAAATTTGGAATGTTATAATTATGCCCAATGTATCGTTGTTTATTAAAATTAGCCTATTGTTGCTAATTAATTAAACAAATACTTACACATTAACAGGAACCCGGTGATATATGTTCTTTGTCAGTTTGTCGTGATTTTAAGTTATTGAGATGTTATGGAAAGAGAACTATTGAATGGCGTCTAAATACATCTTATATTAGTAAAATAGTATACTAGTAATAATGAATGGTTTTTTTTTTTTACCGGCATATATATCAAAATAATATTGCTAGAGACTTATTTGGATTCTGTTAAATGAGTAATTATAGTTACTAATCAAAAGGCGACAGTGAATGACTTTCTTTATCCTTTAGCCGAAAGACCTATACAGAATTACCCGAACTGGCCAACACTGAATCAATGAATTTCATCTTGCCAATCTAAAGCTTGGGATCCTATGCTCGTATGGTTACTCATCAATGACTTAGCAATGCGTAGGAAAAAAAAAAAAGGTTATGCACGAGGAGCAGGCAGCAAAACAATCATGATCCGAGTTGCATTGGGAAAGCATTGAACTCATCAGTTCCTTGTCTATACTTTATTTGCTCAATTCAATTTTCACTCAAATTATATTGTTTTATTTCTCAATTGACATATTTCATTTCTGGTTCACAAAGTTTTATAACCATAATAACAATAATAATAATAATAAATGTATTATAACCATAATAATAAAAAACAAAACTGGGGGCCAACAAAGATCGATCCCGTTGGCAAGGATACTGAGACCCTACTAACCTAAAATTTTATTTATAAAAATAAAATAAACAAATTTGGAAAATTACATTACATTACAACTAGAAAAATGTTAATTGAATACAAAAGTTGACACAAATACGGGACACCATATGTCCGTACTGTACGGACTGTATGACCGTACAGTACGGACAATTTATTTATTTATTTATTTTAATTTTTTAAGATTTTTTTAACTGGTTAACACAGATTTTGGCATTAACCAGATAATGAATAACATTAACCAGATATGTGAACGTGATTAATCAGGTAAGAAAATAGGATATCCAAAAGTTTTAGGATTTGACATTAACCATATAATGAATAACATTAACCAGATATGTAAACTTGATTAACCAAATAATTGGAAAAAAAATTAAAAATATTTTTTTTAAAAAAAAATTATCCGTACTATACAGACATATAATTCGTATAGTACAATCATACGATCCATACGGTACGGATATATGGTATATATGTGTTTCAACTAACAGCACTCTTACAACTACCAGCACTCTTAAGGTTGATTTTGCGATGCGCGGTACTCACGTGTGAACGCTGAACCAATAAAAAGGGTTAATATTACGCACTTGCGCATTGAATCAGACCTGATGGTTGCAGCTTGCGAGGGCACTGCAATCACGTGAGGGCAAACTAGTCATTTACGCATTCTTTCTGTTTTCGGGAAAAAAAAGAGAGAAATGTCAAATAATTAATTTTGAAAAGCTAAGCTGAATCAAATAAGAATAAAGGAAAAGAAAACAAAAAACCTCCATATTTAAAATTCCCAAATTAGTCGAAATCCACGCCGTGCCACGAGGCGCAGAGATCTCTTCAATCAATGACTGGCGTGTCCCACATCTCCTAGGATGCCAAAAACACCCAATGAGACACGGCCACGTCACACCACTTGAATCCTGTCAGGAACCCCACGGTGTAGCTCACCAAACTGTTCATGAAAATTTGGCGGGCACCTCAAAATTCAAATAAAGAGCAATAAAAACCCTAGCGATCCTGTCATAAACCTCTTTCACTCATTCTTTCTCTCTCTTCCCTCTCTGAAAGCTCTTCAGGTTCGCCCCTGTTGCCGATTCAGGGTTTGAATCTCTAATTTCTCTTCATGTGAGTTCTCGCTGTTTATTTTTCTTTTCCAGTGGTTTTGATATTTGATTTTAATTTTATTTTTTTCTCAGACCTGTTTCTGACGATGCTGGTATATTCTGTTTTTTTTTTTTCAGGGCGAATTGAGGTTGTTTATTCAGATCGGAGGAATGGGGAAAGTGTCGCCGAAGGAGAAGAGTTGGAAGGCTGGGAAAGGGAGAAGACAATTACGGAGCTCCGGGAAGAAGTATCTGAAGCCCGGAACACTTGCTCAGCTTCGGAGTAACAAGTCTTCGGGTTTGGGATCCGGTTCGGGTGCTGGCGACACTTGCAATGTTCTCGGGAAGAGAAGAGTTACGGTGTTGCATTCGAAGAAGAGCAAGAGACATGAGGGTAAAGTGTTCGATAAAAGTCCTTTGATGCTTTCGCCTGTGAATTTGCTTAGACAGAGTAGTTTGGTTGGGACTCCAAAAACCCCTCGAATTGAAGAGTGCCAATCAGAATCAAGGCTTGAGTCTCTCCCCATGGATTTGTTGGTATGCTTAACCGCACTTAATGCAGTTACCATCTAATGGCTTGAAAAACTCATACTTGTGTTTCTTTGTTATTTGATCATAATAAATGTGTTTTAAATGTTGAGATCAACCAATGTCTAATGGTTCAAGCGACAACTAGTTTGATTCTCCTCAATTAAGGTTGGTTTGGGTTGGAGTCATATGAATGGAAGAAATAGGTTAATTGTGTTTATTCGATTTGGCTTGAATTAGTTGTGTTTAGGTTCCCATGTGACTACTGTGTAGCAAAGGTCTAGGCCAAAAAAAATGTTGAGATCACCTGCAGTTGAAAAACAACAGATTAATTTCTAACCATGGAGGATTGATACCCTTAATGCCCTCTCTCTCTCATATTTTTTGTTATTCATGATTATTGCATGTTTTGATTTTGAAGAATGTATCGTGATATGTTTGTGTTCCTATATGTTTGTTTTGGCTTGTGTATTGAAATTGTCTGGACGTGAGGTCAGGAAAAGCCTCAGATATTTATTGTTTTTGCGTACATTCTCTTGTGTTGCTGTTTACAGTAATTTTTTCCTATTGCTTTTAATTCAGTGATGAATTTAATGTTTTGCTGGTAATTTTATGTATTTGCATTTGTGGGTTTCAGTGATTTGTTCTGACTAGTTTAAATGTAGAAGCATTTATTAATACGTGATAAAGCACACAAAAGGAAATGCAGGGTTGTTGCTTGTGTTATATTATCCTCCATCCGTGTTTTTAAAGCCTCTGGAGAAACTCATTGAGATTGATTAAGGATGGACCTGTTTTTTCTGGCTTGGCTTTGCTGATTGTATGGTGTTCAAGATCATGTGTGATATTCTGTTTGATATCACTGAATGAGTTATTGTATGACTAGAATCTCTGTTTGTGTTTTTTATTGTTTTCATTTTCTAGTTGTAATTAATTTTGAAGCATCACATGGAATTAATCAAGCTTGTAGAACACTAGTAAACTCAAATTTTGAAGAATGTATTGTGATATGTTGTGTTCCTATTTGTTTACCTTGTTTCGGCATGTGTATCAAACTAGTCTGGATGTGTGGTCAGGAAAATTCTCAATGCTGCCTCAGATATTTATGGTCTGTTTACTTTGTTTTCAAATTTTCATTTTCTGTTTTTAATAAGATACACATACTATAACACATTGCCAAGGAGATGATATACAAAATGGAGATTTGTGGTCTAAGAAGCAATAGCATATTTGGAAATGATAAAAACAACTTTGTAGCATTTTTACCATTTCCAAATATGCTACTCCTTGCCTATGTATATCATCCCACTTTGGATGTCATCTTCATGACATAGTATGTGTATCTTATTGAAAACAGAAAATGAAAATTTGAAAACAAAGTAAACAGACCCTTATTGTTTTGTATACAGTCTCCTGTGTTAATGTTTTCAGTCCCTTTTTTCCTGTTGCTTTTGATTCAGTGTTGAATCTCATAATGTATTTGCATATGTGGATTTCAGTGATTTGTTCTGGTTTGTTTAAATATGGAAGTATTTATTAATACTGTAAAGCATATAAAAGGAAATACTAGGTTGTTGCTTGTGAGATACTATCCTCCATCCGTGTTTTTAAAGTTGTGCAGATGCGTCTGGAGAAACTCATTGAGATATGGGCCCCGTTTCTTCTTGCTTGCCTTTAGTAGATTGTATGGTCCTCAAGCGCATGCGTGATTTTTTGTTTGGTATCACTCAATGAGTTTTGTATGACTGGAATCCGTGTTTGTGTTTTTGATTATTTTAATTTGCTAGTTGTAATTGTGAGGCATCATATGGAATTAATCAAGCTTAAAGAACTCTAGTATAGTTGTTAACAACTGCACAGCTACAAGCAAAAACATACACAATTTCTTTGTATTTTTTTATTTTTTATTATATTCAATCGATTGGTATATTCATGTCTTTCAGAATTAACTCTTCTTATCACTTTGAACTATTTCTGTTTTTGTTGACCCCATTTCCTTTAACAAATTTGAGGTTAAAATACTATGCCACCTGCACCATGACCAACTGAGGCCTGTTTTCCATGTTTCCCAAAGGATTAGAAAAGCTGTAAGTATTGAGTCTCCCTGTTGTATATATGCCATGAAATGTTTGTGTAATCACTAACTCTTTCTAATATTGTTAGGTTATTGCTGCAAGGCAGTTTCACTTCAATTATACTACCCCTGATCGCTCTCGGCAAGAGCTGTTAAGTACAATGACTCCACGACCTTCTGAGCATTGGCCCTTTCTATGGTAGGTGTTTTCCAACAAAAATTTTCTTTCCTGCAACTTTTAATGCATGTCTCTTCATAGTGCTATTTGTTTTTCCAGCAAGGGTGATTGGAAGGGAGTGAGGATTCCAAGCCCACATACACCTAAAGCACCTCGACATGGCCCTCGACCTCCTTCTCGCCTAAAAGTTTCAGAGTTGCGGCATGTTACAGCTGTTCTTTTCCAGGAGTCAGCTTTCCCTTCTCGTTGCTTGGTGCCATCAGTTATACCAAAGCCCCTATGCAAGTCCTTGGCTTCTAATAGAGTTCTCTTCTATGAAGATGAACTATGCAAAGCAGTTGCTCAGAATAAACTTCTCTGAAGTGATTCTGTTTAATGTTTTTTCTCTTCACTGCCTCGTGTTTCTTTGCTTTGTATAGTTCTCTTTTGGTATCTAGTGAATGTTAGAATAGTAAAGATGCAATTTTGTAGTCTGTCTTGGGGCAGTTTAGGTGGTGTGGATATTTCAGATGTCTAAAATAGATGTGGAAGATTGGGGATGGTTGTGGAAATAATATTATTATAATCATTACTTGTATATTTTTTTATTTCTGAGACAATTGCGAGTTTCGTTTTAGAAACATTTGAAGGATCTTCCACGTTAGTATAGAGGGGCCGTGCTTCATTTTATCTACATTCTTGCATGATCATGTTGCTGGAATGTGCAGGTAAGTAGTCATTTTGTCGAAGTGCAAGTTACTTCTACCTTCGGCTACAACGATTGACAACGACCAGGTGGTTGCATCTCACCTGTAGTATTTTTTTTTTTTTTTGAAAACATCACCTGTAGTATTATCATGCTTTAGTTGGCAATTTATGAAATTAACTTTCCGGAGCTAATGGCTAATCAGTAATCGGATGGATGAATTTGCTTCTGTGATGTACAGTGTCATCTCAACGCGATTACTGCATCACGCGAGTAATCCACATAATAGTCAATATGAAGCTAGTTCTGCGGATGGTAAATATCCCAACGCACACCACAAATTCTGATCGATGATTCTGAAACCGAACTGCTGTTATGTTGTATTGGATATTTTGAAAGCGTTGTTTGGCAGCGCAAAGAAAATGGAAGGAAAAATGAAAAATAAAAGGTAAAATACGCTTTTGGTACTTAATTTTATTTTAGTTTTCATTTTGATCCCTTAATTAATTAAACTTTTATTTTGGTCCTTTAAGTTACGAAAATTATGCCACTTTCGTCTTCTAACTATTTTACTTTTCATTTACGTTTCTTAAGTTACGAAGTTACGTCACGTTCGTCTCTTAAGTTACGAAAATTATGCTATATTTGTCATTTTTGTCTGTAATCCCTTTAAACAATAAAGTCAAAATCATGCTCCTATCATTGTTCTTATTGATGAAGTAACATGATAAAAGGTAATTGAGCAAAAAAACAGAATATCAATGACCTATACACACACAATAAAGGGATTACATATAGAAGGGATGGACTTGGCATAACTTTCGTAACTTAAGGGACCAAAAAGAAAGTTTAATTAATTAGGAGACCAAAATGAAAACTAAAATAAAGTTAAGGGACTAAAAGTGTATTTTAGCCAAAATAAAAATATGGACAAAAGATAATATAAATAAAAAGTAAAACTGTTTTTCTATTTAATTGAATAAAAAGGGCAAAAGAAGAAAAGTTAAAATTTTGCCTTTTTATTTGTTTGAGAATATGAGAGAAATAATTAAAATGTATATAATTGAAACGGGGTTGGGTCTAGTGAAAGTAGGGGTGGCAAAATGGATGGATTGGATAAATCCATCCATGGATCCTAATGGATAGATGGAAAAAATCCATTTATCCATTTACCATCCACTAAAATTTCATTAAAAAAATCCAATCCATCCATCATCCATTGAAAAAAAACCATCCAATTCATCCATTAACAACTTTTTATGGATAGATATCCAATCCATCCACAAAAAATTATTTTTAATCATAAAATATATTTTTAATCATAAAAAATATTTTAATTACAAAAAAATTATTTTAATTACAAAAAAAGTATTTTTAATCATAAAAAATATTTTAATTACAAAAAAATATTTTTAACTGTTAAAAAAAAATATATATATATATATATATATATATACACACACACATATATCTCTCTCTCCCCCATATCTCTCTCCCTCCTTTCTCTCCCTCTCTCCTCTCTCCCCTTCTCTTCTCTCTCTCTCATCTCTCTCTCCCTCTCTCTCTCTCTTTCATCTCCCTCTCTCTTATCTCTCTCATCTCTCTCCCTCTCTTTCATCTCTCTCTCTCTCTCCTATCTCTCTCTCCCTCCTCTCCCCTATCTCTCTCTCTCCTATCTTTTTCTCTCTCCTCTCTCTCCTCCCTCCCCCTCTCCTTTCTCTCTTATACAGGTTTGTCGTTGGATAAGTGCTGCCTGAGAATAGAGTCGTAATGTCATAAAATGACTTCAAAACTACAAAACTTTCCTAATAGATGGATTGGAAAAATCCATTTATCCATTTACCATCCACTAAAATTTCATCAAGAAAATCCAATCCATCCATCATCCATTTAAAAAAAAAAAACCATCCAATCCATCCAAGAACAATTTTTATGGATAGATATCCAATCCATACATAAAAGTTATTTTTAATCACAAAAATATTTTTAATCACAAAAATTATTTTTAATCATAAAATATATTTTTAATTACAAAAATTATTTTTAATCATAAAAATATATTTTTAATCATAAAAATATTTTAATTAGAAAAAATTATTTTTAATCATAAAAAAATTATTTTTAATCATAAAAAACATATTACTCCCTGTCTCCTCTCTCTCTCTATCTCTCTCCTCTCTCCTCTCTCTCCTCTCTCTCCTTCCTGTCTCTCTCTTCTCTCTCCCCTCTCTCCTCTCTCTTCTATCTCTCCCCTCTTTCTCTCCTGTCTCCCTATCTCTCTCTCTCTCTCTCCTCTCTCTCCCTCTTTCACAAGAATCACACTTCTAGAACAAAATCATATATTTTTTCCCAAAAACAGTTTGGTTATTGTCAATCGCTTTATAAATGGTTTCAAAACTGTTAAACCAATCAAAATCGATCCGGTCACATTTCCGTGGATTCAATCACGTTTTCCATTACCATCGATCGCTTCTCCCATGCTCGGTCGTCGGTATAGCCCCATCAAGAAAATTAATTACAAACTGGAATTTTCAAAATTTGTAATTGAATAATGTATTGTTTTTTTACTTTAATAATAATGTGTTGCTGCTGACTATATCTTAGCATAATAATAATAATAATAATAATAATAATAATAATCAATTTTTATTCCCAATTGGAAAAAAAAAGCTGGGAGTTTTTTAGTACCCTTATCAAAGACTGGACTAATGAAAAAAGACTGGCCAAAAAATAAATAGCTATATTAAACTGAATCAGTTTATTTATAAAAAAACTAGTTAGAATTGCCTTCTTTTTTCGAATACGAATATTAAGAAATTCGTTTTTAGAATTTTAAGCTAAACGAATATTACGCAATATTCAAACGCGTATTCAATATTAAGCTATATATTCACACAAAAAAAATTAAGCTAAACGAATGGTACATCTTTTTGTATGATTAATATGTTTTCAATTCTCGTCTTTGAATTTTACGCTAAACGAATAAAATGAATATTAAGCATTGCCTTCTTTTTTTAGAAGACGAATATTGATTAGACATGAATTAGTTAAAACGCGGCGTTTGATTGTCGAATGCAAATTGAGCGTTCAAGCGTGAGTGTGAGTGGGAAACATGAAAATAAATGTACCAGCGGGAGACTGGGTGAGACGGAGGGGAGAAGGGAGAGAGGGGAGAGGGAAGGAAGAAAGAAGAGAGAGATCGAGGGGAGGGAGAGAAGGAGATAGGAGAAAGAGATGATAGATAGAGGAGGGGGAGTGAGATGAGAGAAGAGGAGAGAGAGGAGAGATGAGAGAGAGAGAGAGATGAGAGATAGAGGGAGGGAGAGAGAGATGAGAGAAGAAGGAGATAGGGGAGAGAGATGAGAGGAAGGGAGAAAGAGACAAGAGAGGGAGAAATGGGAGAGATGAGAGAGAGGAGAGAGAGGAGGGAGAGAGATGAGAGATAGAGGGGAGGAGAGAGAGATGAGAGATGAGAGAGAGGGAGATAGGGGAGAGAGATGAGAAAAAGGGAGAGAGAGACAAGAGAGGGGAGAGAGGGGAGAGATAAGAGAGAGAGGAGAGAGGGAGGAGAGAGAGGAGAGATAGAGGGAGGGAGTGAGATGAGAGAGAGGGAGAGAGGGAGAGAGAGATGAAAAATGAGAGAGAGGGAAAGAGATGAGAGATAGAGGGGAGGGAGAGAGAGAGAGAGAGAGAGAGAGAGAGAGAGACAGAGAGAGAGAGAGAGAGATAGGGAGAGAGATGAGAGGAAGGGAAAAAGAGACAAGAGAGGAGAGATGAGAGAGAGAGGGAGGAGAGAGAGAAGGGGAGATGAGAGATAGAGGGAGGGGGTGAGATGAGAGAGAGGGAGAGAGGGAAAGATGAGAGAGAGGGAGAGACATGAGAGATAGAGGGAGGAGAGAGAGAAATGAGAGATGAGAGAGGGAGATAGGGAGAGATAAGAGAGAGAGAGAGAGGGAGATAGAGGGGGAGGGAGTGAGATGAGAGAGAGAGGAAAGATGAGAGGGAGAGGAGAGAGATGAGAGATAGAGGGGAGGGAGAGAGATGGAGAAAGAGAAGAGAGGAGAGAGAGAGATGAGAGGAGAGGGAGATAGGGAGAGAGATGAGAGGGGGAGAGGGGAGAGATGAGAGAGAGGAGTGAGGGAGAGAGATATGAGAGATGAGAGAGAGGGAGATAGGGAGAGAGATGAGAGAAAGGGAGAGAGAGACAAGAGAGGGGGAGAGATGAGAGAGAGAGGGGAGAGAGATGAGAGAGAGAGGTGGGAGAGAAAGATGAGAGAGAGGGGAAAGATTGGAGAGAGAAAAATATTTTTAATTAAAATATTTTTTATGATTAAAATTATTTTTTATTAAAATATTTTTTTATAATTAAAAATATTTTTTGTATTGAAAATATTTTTTATGATTAAAAATATTTTTTATGAACAATTCAAAAAATTATCCATTCCATCCATTTGCCACCCCTAGTGTAATCCAATGGATTTAGAAAAATAGTGGATGAATGACTAACCATCCATTAAATTAAATGGATGGATTGGATCCAATCCATTTAGTTTTTTTATTTGTAATGGATGGATTGGATGTATTTCTTTATGGATGGATTGGATGGATGATGGATAAATGGATTGTTTTGCCACCCCTAAGTGAAAATGACTAATTCTCAACAACGTGGAGAACTCAGGGAGAGGTGTCTACTTTTAATGTCTGATTATACTTCGAACAAGATTGTTTCCGGTGGAAGATATTTGTGTAAAATTAAAAAACAAAAAAAGGGGCCAAGGTCCAAGACAAGCAGTTAAGTAACGAAAGTAAACGGTGCCTTCAACATAACCAAGCAATGGAATAGTAGCAAAATATAGGGCGATCTCAAAGACTTCTATTCCTACTGGGAGACTCAAGCCTTGTTTTGCCATAGAATCCGCGGAAACATTGCCTTCATGAAATATATGGACCCACAAAATATGACATCTTTTCTCTTGAAATTTCAAGATAAAGTCCACAATGCCATATGGCAGGGGTGTGGTGCCCTACAACCTTCATTCAACGGTCTAATAGCCACAATTTGTCTAAAGCCTCTCTTCCATGCTAAGTTGACTCCATGGAATATTCCCTACAGTTCTGCTTGAATAACTGAGCACTGGTCAAGGGCTCCAGCAAATTTATGGAGAAGAATCTATTCTATTGAGATAGGTTGGTCACTTCTCTGTGACAGGTTCAGTTGTAACAAGTCTATTCTATTGATGGAGAAGGATCTCCCATGTTTGGGTTTTGGCACCAGCTCTTCCCAAATGGCTTTGGAGAAAGGACAAGCTCTAAACACATGGTTCACATCCTCTCTCTGTTGTCTGCAAGAATCTTCATCCACTTCCTTTCATGGTTTGTAAGAAGAGCAGTATTGGCCAACTTCCACAACATAATCGTACCTCTTTATGTTCCTCCCCAGTTCCAGATAGTGGCAAAAGCAGGAATGGAGAAGGTTGTTGTGTCATCATTGCTAATTGAGCTGTATGCGGAGAGAAAATACCATCATTAGATATTCCCCAAGAAATTAAATCTTGCCTGAATGATGGAGTCAATAGGAACTGGGGTGCTTTCAATTTTGTTGTATACGACCCGAGTCAAAATAAAAAGATTAGATTGGAGATTAAAAACTACCGATGTCAAATAGAGATGACGTTCTCAATCTTAGAAAGCCCATATCTTCGCGTAGTAACGGTTTATTTATTATAATTATAATTTATAGTTTCTTTAACTAACTTAGAGATTAGTCGAATGACATGCCTAACTGGCCGTATTGGGCTTTTAAAAAAGTCATGTCAGACCTAAAAAAACCTATAACAAGTTACAAACCAGACTTGAACCATAAAATTTTTGAACAAACCAGACCTTTTTAAACATAGTCTTGTGAGGCCTAGCCTACTCCCACCCCCTACACATCGACATTGTGTAAGGTGGAGCAAATTTGTTAAAATTTAAAATTAAAATAGTAGAAAATAGTGGAATAGTGATTGAATATTATAATTGAACGGCATTGTCCGTACGTTGCTTATCAATTAAAAAAATTATTTCTTTCATCAACAAACTGATTCACAACAAGGGAAAGTGGTGGGAAAAAACCGGTCATCAAGCAGAGGAGAAGACATCAAATTACCAAAAAAAAAAAGGAATACAGAACTGGTTGAAAATTGCAACAAATTGATTTCCAACAAAATTTACAACCATGAAAATTTATTTACAGAAAAAAAAATTGCAGGAAATAAAATAGGATCTGGAACATGAAGAAGAAGGAGAAGGAGAAACACAAAATCAGAAACAAAAAATTATAATCACCAGCATCTCCCAAATGTTCGGCGATGACAGCTCAGGTGAGATCTGGCCGTGACTGGCCGTGCCTCGCCGTAACTGGCCGTGACTCACCATAACTCGCCGTCCCAAGCATCACTCGCCGCGCCGCACATCTTCTGTTTCAAAACAATGTAAATCATAGACCTGGGGGAGAGATTTAGGTATTTCACAGAGATCCAGGTGAGCGAGATATAGGGAGGGTTTGGAATCGGGCGATGAGGCCGAGGGAGAGGGGGCGAAACGGAGGCAGAGAGATGAAGCAGAAATGGAGATGAGGCAGAGATGGAGAGAGATTAGGAGATGAAGCAGAAGCAGAGAGATGAGGAGATACTAGGCAAATGAAGATGGGGAAGGTTGAAGATGGAGAAGGACCGAGGTTGAAAGAGAATGAGAGTGGTTGAAGGAGAAGGAGAGGCCCATCTCAGGCGGCTGAGAGAGGGAGGTGAGGTGGAGGGACTGATTAGGTTTGGGGGAGAAGAAGACATTGAGGGAGTTTGGTGAAGTTGAGCGAAGGGAGTTTGGTGAGACTATAAAATTAACAGGTTTCTTTAAAGAAACCAGCGTTAGAGTTATGGGTCTTGTCCTGTAATACAATAATATTGCAGATACATGCAATACCATGGTGTTTGGAAAGAGAAATTTCAATATTGAAGAAATTTTCCACGAAGATGATTTCTGGAATAACACAGCAGTATGTAATATAACAAATGGTATGCTCATTCATTAACATGACAACAGTTTTAGCAAGAAGAACTTAATAGTTTTACAATGTTAAGTTATTTACATGTATTGATTACACTCTGTAGGTGATATAAAAAAAAAAGAGAAATTGGACCTGGAAGCTTTGTTTTGAGTAATAGCACTCTTATACGTCAGTTGCCAGAAAACAATTAGAATAAGGATACAATTGTTTCTGAGATCTCACCACACGTTCATAATAATCTGTCTCTGGATTCAAGTGGTGCTTCATTGCAAGGTAACACAATTTTTATTGCTCAGGGTTTCAAGATCAGTAAAAGATATTGCTTACTTATTTTTACTGATATCTAACTTTGTTAATTTGTAGAAAATTCAAACTGCTTGACCTCTAACAAGAACAACGTTGTACTTGAAAGTAATTTTCATAGAGTACCACTGAGAATCATCACTAATGGGATTGTTCCTGCAAATTTACTTTCTTGGGATACATCTGTTGCATCGTTGAAGAGTAGTACAAATTGTGTTGATTAGTATTTCGTCATTTTATTTTATTTTATTTTATTATATTTTCCTTTTTATAATTTCTTATATTTAACTTTCTTTAGGAGTAGAAAATGAAAAATAACTTACCCTTTAAGAAGAAGAGTGTTGGACCTGGAAGCTTTGTTTTGAGTAATGGTACTCTTATACGTCGGTTGCCAGAAAACAATCAGAATAAGGATACTTTTGTTTCTGAGATCTCAATTGCATCATCAAAATCTACAAAAGATAAAAAAAAAACATTGGTCCTGGAAATTGTAGTGTGTGTAACGGCAAGCTACTTGATCCTTTGAAATCCAACCATCCACCACGTGTTCATAATAATCTGTCTCTGAATTCAAGTGGTGTTTCATTGCAAGGTAACACATTTTTTATTTCTCAGGGTTTCGAGATCAGTAAAAGATATTGCTTACTTATTTTTACTGATATCTAACTTTGTTAATTTGTAGAAAATTCAAACTGCTTGACCTTTAACAAGAACAACGTTGTACTTGAAAGTAATTTTCATAGAGTGCCACTGAGAAACATCACTAATGGGACAGTTCCTACAAATTTACTTTCTTGGGATACATCTGTTGCATTGTTGAAGAGTAGTACAAATTTTGTTGATTAGTATTTCGTCATTTTATTTTATTATATTTTCCTATTTATAATTTCTTATATTTAACTTTCTTTAGGAGTAGAAAATGAAAATAACTTACCCTTTAAGAAGAAGAGTGTTGGACCTGGAAGCTTTGTTTTGAGTAATGATACTCTTATACGTCGGTTGCCAGAAAACAATCAGAATAAGGATACTTTTGTTTCTGAGATCTCAATTGCAGCATCAAAATCTACAAAAGATAAAAAAAAAAAAAAAATTGGTCCTGGAAATTGTAGTGTGTGTAACGGCAAGCTACTTGATCCTCTGAAATCCAACCATCCACCACGTGTTCATAATAATCTGTCTCTGGATTCAATTGGTGCTTCATTGCAAGGTAACTCAATTTATATTGCTCAAGGTTTCAATACCAGTAGAAAATTTGCATACTTATTTTCACTTATATTGACCTTTATTAATTTGTAGAAAATTCAAACCGCTTGACCTGTAAGGAGAACAACATTGTACTTAAAAGTAATTTTGATAGAGTGCCATTGAGCAACATCACTAATGGGACTGGTCCTGCAAATTTACTTTCTCGGAATACATCTGTTGCATCGTTGAAGAGTAGTACAAATTGTGTTGGTTAGTGTTTCCTCATTTTATTTTATTTTGCCTATTTATAATTCCTTATATTTAACTTTCTTCATCTGTAGCAAATGAATCAAACTTACACCGTAAGAAGAAGAATGTTGTATTTCAAAGTACAATAAATGAAAACAGGTCTAATAGATTGTCACTGACGGACATCTCGAATGGTAACTTTTTTCCTTCACATGTTGATGTATGTGCATCAAGTTACGTCAAAGTCTTTTACATGCTTTCTAATATACTTTATTTTGTCTATCATTCTTATTGTATAATATATGTAGTCAATAGTTTGTCGTCAGTGATGAATATTTCCATCTCAATGGATAAAAATTGGGGTACAGGTAAATGTCACAGCGCTGTCACAACACAAAATATAAAAACAAAACATTCTGGAAAGTTTGTTTTAAATGATGGCAGACTTAGACGTTGTTTATTTGATAACTTTGAAAATTATGGTCATGAGGCAATATTGAATGGACCTATTATCAAGAATGTTCCACTGTCTACTGTCACTAATGGTAAATTAGATTTTTCAGTTATTTTTCCATTGAAAGTAATACATACTGTTTTTACTTGAGTTGTCTTTCATGTATATATGGTATTATTTTTCTTAAATTACATTAAGAAAATCATTAATGGAAATATATTACTAACTGTCTACAATAATTTTACAGTTGCGGCAAATGATAATTCAACTGAATGTCCAAATGAAATCTGCCATGAAAATTGTGATCGTGACGCGTTGGTAAGAGATAGTAATGTTACGTCATTGCCAGGTACCATTTATAAGTAGCATTTCTTAGGTTTTTGTTAACATATTAAGTTATGGATTCAAATATGTTTTTTTTTTGTTCAGCAGTTATGTTTTATTTTTATATTTTTGTAGACGATGAAGGACAATATGCATGACATTTTTTTATTAGTTTATAAATATAATTTTAAATAAATGTCTCCGATTGAACAAGTGATTTTTTTCTTAGTGATTGATTGGAAATAAATAATTAAAATTACCTCCATTTTATAGAAAATGGTGTTGTGCCCAATTCTCGAGTCATATCATCACAAATTTCAAATTCAACATGTGGAAATCGACCTCTTGACATGGATATTGGATGTAATCCCTTATTAGACATAACAAATGATATATATATATATATAAATTTCCATCAATTTAATAAAAAAATTTAGAATTCCATGAACTTTGAATATAAGGGTATTTTGTGGTTCTTCAAATTATTGCAGTCAATTGTTTTTCAGCTAAAAGGTCAAGGCAAAACTTGCATTATAACGACAAATCATTTCCATCCCATGATAACAACACTGATATCAACAAAAGAAATAAATTAGGTGCTAGATGGTTCGTCTTAAGTGCGGGAAAATTATCACAAAAGTCCAATGTTAAACAAAGTGTTGGCCAAGATTCTGTGTTATCTCAGCAGCCAAGTATCACATCATTATCAGGTAACAAAACACAAATGTTATTTATTTTTACTTGTCTAACTGAAGTTCAAAAAATTAAGTATATCTTTTATTATTGTCCAACTAATTTCAATCAATTGTGAAGACCACATACAGCTACATGATACAATTGTTGATGATGCTATTAATCACAACAATGTATTTCCGCAGATAAATGAAATAGGTAAGTTTCTTAAGTACTAATGAAGTAAACTTATAACAATGCTATGCTTTTAAGAACTGCAATGTGTATTTTATTATACATATATATGATATTTTATTATATACATTAAGGTTAGTGTTTACTCATTGTCAACTAGAATATTGGGACATTGGTGATCCTTCATGGGAGTGTCAACATTGTGGCGCTATGATGTGGTATTTTGAGAGAGTACAAAAAACATGGAATCCAACAAATCCAACATTTTCTTTGTGTTGTCTGCAAGGTAAGATAAAGCTTCCGCATCTAAAGTCTCCCCCTAAGACTTCGCGAGATCTATAGCACAATAAGGACCGAAGAGGGAAATACTTTAGGGACTATATTAGATCCTTCAATATGATGTTCTCTTTCACATCAATGGGTGGAAAGGTGGATACTTCTATTAATGTTGGAAATGCTCCACCAATGTTTGTCATGGGTGGGGAAAATTATCACAGAATTGGAAGTTTACTTCCACGCCCTGGTAAACAGCCAAAGTTTGCTCAATTGTACATATACGACACTGAGAATGAAGTAAGCAATCGAATGTCTTCAGTGAGGTATGTATCAGTCCTCTATTATTCTTATTGTTATTACAGTATGAACTAATTTTATACTTTGATTCATAATAATTTTCATAGAACTTACAATTTTTTTTTTTGACTTTTGTCTCCCATGTAGGATGGACAATGATTGCTCTTCATTACAAGCAGAAATTGTCTCTGATTTAAAAGAAATGATTGATAAATGTAACCCATATGTAAAAGTTTATAGAATGGTTCAAGAAAGATGCAGTGGAAAAACAATCCCCGACTTAAGGTTGAGACTTATAGGTAAGAGGGGACGTGATGGTAAGAGATACCTTCTACTTACAGCATCTGAGGTTGCTGCATTTATTGTTGGTGATTTTGATTCTGCTGGTGCTGAAAGGGATATCATAGTAGAATGCCAAACAAGAATTTTGAAATGTATTTTTGTTATAAGTAAGGGTTATCTTCCCTTACAATATCCACTGTTGTTTCCTCGAGGAGAAAATGGATATTCAGACGATATCCCTATTAGTGAATCTTTCCAATCATCATCAAACAAAAGATAAACTGTGTCAATGAGAGAGTTTTTTGCTTACAGAATTCAACAAAAGAGATGTGAGGAATCAACTTTATTGATCTTAAAACGACTATTTCAGCAATTTTTGGTTGATGCTTACAGTATGATAGAGTCTTCTCGGTTGCAATTTGTTAGCCATCATCAAAAAGAGTTAAGAGATGAGATGTTCAAAGAACTTACAGATGCAATACTGAAGGGAGAAACTAATCCATCTACTGCCGAAAAACAGATTATTTTACCGTCATCTTTTACAGGTGGTGCACGGTATATGTTTCAAACTTATCAAGATGCAATGACAATTTGTAGATGGGCCGGATATCCTGATTTATTCATTACCTTTACATGCAATAAGAATTGGCCTGAAATATCCAGAGTTATTAGTAGTCAAGGTCTCAGATCTGAGGATAAGCCTGACTTGGGTTGTCGTGTTTTCAAGGTCAAGCTTGACCAATTAATGAAGGAAATAAAGGCAAGGAACGTGTTTGGAAAAGTAAAAGCAGGTATGGAAATCCTCTACATAAACTTTTTTACCTAAGCATTTATTTTTTAAGGGTTTTTATAATATTTAGTTATATCACATTATCTATCCTATTGAATAAATTACTTTTGCTTCATTCTGCAGCAATATACACAATTGAATTTCAAAAACGTAGATTGCCACATGCACACATATTTATTTTTTTGCACCCTGAGTTTAGACGTCCTAATCCTGATGATATTGATAAAATCATTTGTACTGAAATACTGGATCGGAACAGTGACCCGCAATAATTTACAGTTGTACAATCTCTAATGATTCATGGTCCATGTGGAGTTCATAATAAGAAATCTCCATGCATGCAAAATGGAAAGTGTACCAAATATTTTCCAAAGAAATTTGTTGACAGAACAACTATTGATGCAAATGGATATCCAGTGTATAGAAGAAGAGACAATGGGAGAGTTCTTAAAAAGGGTGATTAGGTCATTGACAATAGGTTTGTTGTGCCACACAACAGTTATTTGTTTTTGAGATATAATGCTCATATAAATGTCGAGTGGTGTAATCAGTCACGTTCCATAAAATATCTGTTTAAGTATGTGAATAAAGGTCATGACCGTGTCACCGCAAGCTTTTATCAAACTTCAGGAGGTGCGGAGGATGGTCACTGTTTGGATGAAATTAAGTTGTATTATGATTGTCGGTATTTATCATCATGTGAGGCGGCATGGAGGATATTTTCTTTTGATATAAGCTTTAGACAACCTGCTGTTGAGAGATTATCTTTTCATTTGCCTAATGAACAAACAGTTTTATTTGGTGATAATGATCTAATTGACTATGTTGTTAATAAGCCAAACATTAATATATCAAAGTTTTTGGCTTGGATGGATGCAAATAAGAAATATTCAGAGGCAAAAAATTTGAGATTCAGAGATTTTCCTACCAAATTTGTTTGGAAGCAAGGCGCAAATGAATGGTGTCCTCAAAAACTAGGTTTCACCATTTAAATATTGTAGTTCATTACTCCAGGAAGTGGTGAACTACACTATTTGAGGAACTTACTGAATATAGTCAAGGGACCACAATCATTTGATGATACTAGGATAGTTAATAATGTGATATATCCCACATTCAAAGCTGCTTGCATTGGGTTTGTTGGATGATGACAAAGAGTATGTTGATGCAATTGTGGAGGCAAGTCATTAGGGCACGGGAAATTACTTAAGAAGACTTTTTACAACTTTATTATTGTCAAACCAGATGTCCCGACCAGAATTTGTTTGGAACCATACTTGGCAGTATCTGAGTGATGACATATTGCATAGGCAAAGATTACTTCTCCAGTTTGAAGGTATTTTAAAAATTCTTATATGTGTTCTATTTTAAAATTTTCCATTCATGTGGGGAAAACTTTGCATTTTATATTCTTTAATTAATGCAGACTTGGTTCTTTCTAAGGATGAGTTGAAAAGTTTAGCACTTGCAGAAATAGAAAAGTTGTTGCAAAGCAACAATAAGAGCCTGACTGATTACTTAACCATGCCACAACCAGACATGTCATTGATTGCTGACACCCAGAATAGATTGATATTTGACGAACTCAATTGTGACAGGGCTGCGTTGGCTACAGAACATGATCATTTGTTGTCAATGATGACATCTGAGCAGAGGGAGATATATGACAAGATTATGTCTGCAGTTGCTGAAAATCGAGCTGAATTGATTTTTCTTTATGGATATGGTGGAACAGGTAAAACATTTATTTGGAGAGCTGCTTCTGCTGCTTTAAGGTCTCAAGAAGAAATTGTTTTAACGGTTGCATCAAGTGGAATATCATCTTTGCCAATCCCTGGAGGCAGGACAGCTCATTCGAGATTTGCCATTCCTATTAATGTACATGAAGATTCCACTTGCAATATAAGACAAAGAAGTCCATTGGATGAGTTGATAATTAAGTTCAAACTCATTATATTGGATGAAGCTCCAATGACTCATAGACAATGTTTTGAAGCAGTTGACAGAACATTTAGAGATATTCTTCGGTTTACAAATCCTGATAGCTTAAATCTTCCATTCAGGGGAAAGGTTGTGGTATTGGGTGGTGATTTCAGACAAATTCTTCCAGTAATACCAAAAGGAACAAGGCAAGATGTTGTTCATGCTAGTATTAATGCATCATACCTTTGGCAATTTTGTCAAGTGCTGACTCTAACTAAAAACATGAGGCTTCAATCTGGGAGTTCAAATTCAAATAATGAACAACTGAAGCACTTCTCAGAGTGGATACTAAAAATTGGGGATGGAACAATTGGTGTGGACAATGATGAAGATATTACAATTGAGATACCAGATGATATGCTAATCACAAATTTAGGTGATCCTATCGCATCTATTGTTGATAGCACTTACCCATCGTTTTTACAAAACATGAATGATCTATCATTTTTTCAAAATAGAGCTATTTTATCACCTAAAAATGAAGTTGTTGACAAGCTAAATGATTATATGCTATCACTCATTCTTGCTGAAGCAAAAACTTATTTGAGCTTTGATAGTCCTTGCTCAGTCAATGAAGGTATGGGTTCACTAGATGATGTTCACACTCCTGAATTTTTGAACACCATTACTTCTTTAGGACTTCCCAATCATGAGTTAACACTCAAATTTGGTGTTCCCATCATGTTGTTGAGAAACATAGATCAATCCTTAGGACTCTGTAATGGCACTAGACTTATAATCACTCAAATGGGAAGCTATGTTTTACAGGCGAAAGTAATTTCAGGTAGCAATATTGGTCAAAAGGTCTTTATTCCTCGATTGTCATTGACTCCATCAGATAGTAGAATTCCTTTCAAATTTCAACGTAGGCAATTTTCCATTGCTGTCTCTTTTGCAATGACAATAAACAAGAGTCAAGGACAATCACTAAAACATGTTAGAGTATATCTCCAAGAACCTGTTTTTTCGCATGGACAATTGTATGTTGCATTCTCGCGTGTTACCTCCCGTGATGGCTTGAAAATACTCATATGTGGCAATGAAGGTGGCATTTCAAACATAACTTCAAATGTAGTTTATAAAGAAGTGTTCCAAAACTTAAAATAGGTATGGTTTTATATTACAACAATTACTTTTGCATTTGTTAAATTTCAATTTCAATTTCAGTTTTTCTCTCGCGATGTCATTTTCAAGTCTCATCATAAGAGTATTTTTCTCTTGCGATGTGAATTGCAGGTTATTTTTACTAGAAGCCATTGGAAAGGTGAAACGATAATTGTTGAATCAAACCATGATAACATGAGTCATTTGTTTTGTGCGTTAGCATTATCATGTATAAATGTGGATGTTATTGCTGGTTGTAATCCTGCTGCTGCTGTTTTTATTAACTCATTATGTAGTAGTATTGTAGTGATGTTCTTTTTGGCATAACAGATTTTGGTAGTCACATAACTTACGGTCTCATTTATGTGGAAGTTTTCTACACTTATGTATTATTATTATTAAGTGTTTTCAACGTTTAGATATCAATTGTTTTTATTCTATCCTTTTTTATTCTTATTATTGTTTTAGAAAATTACTCTCAAACATATTTCACCCATGCATCGCACGGGTCCATGCACTAGTTAGAATACATGATAAGAATAGTGGAAGCCTTTCCCAAAATATTTCTTAAATTGATTTTCAAAAGGCTTGAATACAATTGCTTGACACATGCCTATTATAGGCTCATAATGTCGGTAGTTTGTACCCACTAGATTTCTCTAGACTACTTAATATTTCAATATTTTATAATTTCTTAAACATAACGATTAGTTGGTTTAAATATAGAACATTCTAGTTAAATTTAGAAATTTGCAGTAATTTCCAACACTCCTCCTTGATGCAAATTTATGGAACTCTAGGCATAGTTGTTAGTTGCTCAAACTTGACTCTTTTGAAATTATCTCCTCCTGCATTGGTGTCCATTGGTCTCGTTGTTGAACTTTTAAAATAGTGCCTCCACCTAGATAATAGTTTTGCCATGCCTCTTGCCACACTTAGTATTTGTGAGTCTCCTTGTCGGTCTTGTGGAAATCTTCTGACAGGGACCATTAATTCTTGCTTTTGTAGTTATTTGCGAGTCTCCTTGCGAGTCTTGCTGAAGACTTCTGATAGCGATTTCTAGTTCTTATAGTTGAAATTAACAAAGTCGAGCCGTTGGGCTATACCTAAACTCCTTTTTTTTATTTAAGTTTTGGGCTTCAACTCAACAGAGTCGGGCCATTGGCCTACCTGTACTCCTTTTTGTTTGAGTCAGAGGCCCAGCTACATGAGTTGGGTTGTATATTGTTGCTACGCCCCGTATATGACCGAACCTAGCTCTGATACCATGTTAAAATTTAAAATAGTGGAGTAGTGATTGAATATTATAGTTGAATGGGAAGGTGGAGAAATAGTTGGATAGTGGAAGCCTTTACCAAAATGTTTCTTAAATTGTATGATTTCCAAAAACTTGAATACAATTGCATGACACATGCCTATTTATAGATTCATAATGTCGGTAGTTTGTACCCACTAGATTTCTCTAGACTACTTAAGGGTTCCTTTATTTTCTTTCTTTGTTTCCTGTTTTTATTTCCACTTATTTTTACTTAAACTAAGAAATATTAGGGAAAACGAATTCAATATTTTCAGAAATTTTGAAAATGTCAAAAAACCGTTTTCATTGTTTTCAAAAATGTATTCTTTCTAGCTAGCATTTCATCTTCTCTCTATCACATTGTTTATTACAAAAGTTTTTCATTTTCTTGTTAGCAATATAAAATGGATATTAATTTTAGAACATGAAAACTGAAAATGTTTTTACAAACTAAACGAGATATTTCAATATTTTATTAATTCTGAAACATAATGATTAGTTGATTTAAACACATAACATTCTAGTAAAATTTAGACATTTGAAGCAACTACCAACAAAATTTCAGGGAGGTCCGAAAATGCATTGAACACTAGGACTAGTATTAGAATTTCGGTTTGGGCCTAACTCAACCCCAAAAGCTAGCTCTTGCGGTTGAGTTAGGCCCAAACCCAAATTCTAATATGTTATCAGAGCCTATTATAGATTCATTTGTTGGGTCATCCGTTATCGGACCACTCGGGTCACACTCCAGATGTCCAGTCCTGGGCGTGAGGGAGTGTGTTAGAAGTCCCACATGGAATAATAATATGACCTGAATAGTGGTTATAAGTGGGGGGCAACCCTCACCCTATGAGCTAGCTTTTAGGGTTGTCCGAAAATGCATTGAACACGAGGACTAGTATTAGAATTTGGGTTTGGGCCTAACTCAACCCCAAGAGCTTTTGGGGTTGAGTGAGGCCCAAACCCAAATTCTAATATGTTATCAGAGCCTATCATAGATCCATTTGTTAGACTATCCGTTATCGGACCACTCAGGTCACACTCCAGATGTCCAGTCTTGGGCGTGAAGGGGTGTGTTAGAAGTCCCACATGGAATAATGAGATGACCTGAATAGTGGTTATAAGTGGGGGCAACCCTCACCCTATGAGCTAGCTTTTAGGGTTGAGTTAGGCCCAAACCCAAATTCTAAAAACTAGGTTGTTCTATCCTTTCACAGCAGCCATGTGGTAATGCCTAGTATAATATAGTAGGAGCATAAAAGGCCATTGGATAGTTCAATTACCACTCAGAGGCCTGTCCCTTCATAACATGATACCAATATTTAGAAATGCCTTTCTACACATCCAATACATTGCATCTGTCAGATATATCTGGAATTTTTTAAGGTAGTGAATATGGTAGTTATATATTTGTCCCATTTGGTTTGTATATATTTTACAGTTTGGATTGTTTAAAAAAATTTGGATAAATAAAGGGGGTATAACAAATAAAGCATGACTGATATTTATTTTACCAGAACCAGAATCATTATTATTCTTCACAATCCTGAAGGAGCTTTCATGGCCCATGGGTGGGCATTTGGCGTCTTTAGAACCTATAAAAAGATAGCTGACATGCTTTATTGGGAAAGAATGAAAGCTGATATTAAAAAACATGGTGCTACTTGCGACCCTTGCCAAAGGAACAAGTACCAAGTTTATCTCCTGATACTCTTTTGCAGCCTTAGCCAACCCCTAAGCAACTATGGAGTGACATTTCATTTCCATGAATTATATTAAAATTGGAAGCTTTCCTAAAATTCCAATGGATAGACACCATTTTGGTGGCAATGTAGTAGGTCAACTTACAAAGTGTGTTAATGTTCTGGATAGGGACACCATTGTTATCAATCAACTGGCAGATCAGACCCGTCCTCAGCACCGGTGCGAGAAAATCGCAAGAAATAATTTTTCTATACAGAAAAAGGAGATGTTACCATGTGGCTCAATGTGAATAATTAAACTAAGTGTAGCTAGTTTTCTCAAATAAAAGATAATGTAAGATACAGATGCGGTCATCAGTTGTCACGTAACGCAACGTAGATAACCAAACTATAATTAGTTTTCTTATATAGATAATAGAATATAGATAGATAGATTTTGGACTGTTATTGAAATGGAGCCTGTTGAGCATAACATAATCCGAGTCTTTTACCATTGCTGAACCTTTTCATGGTACAATATAATCCATAAACTAGCTAGTCAAATTAATATATTAACGGTATTCCCATCTCAGCATTAGATTGCATGGTTCACTGGATGGTAAGTCGTAAGCTAACAAGAAAAGTAGTATTTTCAAACAAACTTATCAATGTCCTTTGCTAAGATTTCTGTGACAAGTATTTTATAAGTTCTCTCTGTTGGGTGATAACTGTCCCAGAACACATATTTAGAGGCATCTTCACAGACTTTTAAGGTGAAAGAACTACACAGAGGGCCAAGTTCCACATTTGCTATTCCACAGCATGTACCTTCCCCATTTTCAAATCCTGATCCACAAGAAAAATTAGTCACTCAGTGAATCATAATTCAATAAAAAGTTCTAATTTTTTATTTATTAACCAATACCAAGCATATGCCATAAAAATATTAGGAAATAATATAATATAGGCTGCATACCATGAAATTTAGCTATGGCGAGACAACTTAGTGTGTGTTTAGTTAAACTATTTTTGAATAAATTGATTTTGGTTAAAAGCGACTTGAATGCAAAGTGATTTAAGATTGGATATATTCATATAAAAGTGAGTTAAATAATAAATTTCAGGCTAAAAATCACGTTTGGATGCAAAAGCTCCAAATCTCAACATCAAGTTAGAATCCATTCTAGAGGCAAAATCAATTCTACTTAAAAAAACTCAAACATGTCAAAATCAATTTTAAGTCTCGAGCATCACTTTTGACTCTCACAAAAGTGAATCTAAACATGCACTTAAACGGTATTAAGTTATAAATATAAAAGGAGATATTTACCATAGTTATTGTGGTTCTGAATAATGTCATTCAATTCTGTATAGTTTTCAAGGTAGACAAGCCTAGAATCTGGAAGTTTTTTTCCTAGAGCAGTAATTGAAGAAGAAAGCTTGGAGTTGTAGAGCATGGCTCCCTGGTTTACTGTATCTACACATTTCCTATCTATGCCTCCTTCTACAGTTCTTTGCAGTGGCACACACCCTACTGGTGATAAACTGAATACTCCAATCCTTCTTGCTCCCAAATCATAAAGATCCTTCCATCAATTGCATCACATTAATTTCCATCATCAAAATATGAACTTCTCTAATCAATTGGATGTTATTTTTCACATCTTAACCAATGGAAAAACTGTTAATATGACATAATTAAACTTAGCATAAGCATACCTTTACAAATTTTGAACCTGCACTAACCAGCATACTTGTATAAGTTTCTATATCATACTCATGCTTTCGGTATGGCGACAAATAATATGTTCCTGAAACATCATTGCTTCCCATGCTGATGATACTTATGCTGTTTGCTAGAATGTAAGCTGTCCTATTTTCCCCTACAGCTGCCTTCAGTTTTCCTTTGTACTCTTTGAACATATCTAGTTGATCTTCTGCTGACAACACTGACTAATATAGCACAAATGAAAATAAATAAATAAATAAATGTTGCAGCATTTTTGTAACACAAAGTTGGAAGTAGAATTAAAATTTTAGAGTGACTATTACTGCTAGTTCAACTGTAAAAGGATCATATCCCGAACCGGCCGAGGCGAAACACACTCCAGTTAAGAGGTCTTCAGTCTTCAAATTTGGATCAAGATAGGGTGGCAAGGACTCTTTAATACCAAGTGTTTCAACTGCAATTAATTATATGAGAATTCTTAAGTACAATGAACAATTGTAGTTTTTTTGTTTTGTTTTTCTACTAGCAATTATATGCATAATTAGTTAACATTTAGAAGTTGGAATTGGAAGGTACCAAAAATGTCTGAAGGGATTCTGCCATTACAAAACCTTCCTGTGGCTTTACCACCAATGAAATCCCTCCCATATGGTTTGAAATTTGCCCTCACTATTGTTTCAATGTAATTGTTGTTACCAGTGTCCAAGATTGAATCACCAAATGCCATAACGGCAGGAAATGAGTAGTTCTTATAATGAGGTTTTGATATAGCTGTTACAACAAATGGATAAAACAAAACTAGAAATGAACAGACATAAAAAAATTTAAGGGTGGAAAGCTTCATCATGTGACTTGTATCTCACTTTTCAGCTTCAGCCTTTAGAAATTAGAAATATATATATATTTATAAAGTGAAGGGTCATGTTTTTTGATTGGAACTCTGTAACAATTTACCTGTAGGTATCAGCTACTTAATTACCATGCTGAGGATGCTATTGTTGTTAGCTATAGGTAAGGGGCACAGTTTTCAATTTTTCTGAGCAATGTCTTTACTTCATTGGCGTGTGTTATTCCAATTCTTTTTCATAGCAATTCCAACCTTTGCATAATAACTTAAGTCATGGAAATAAAAGTTATATTAAAAACCTTAAAATTGCATTAATTGTTTACTCTAGCCATTTCTCTCGTATTGGTTCCTTAAAACAGGTTCATGGAAAGATAGCTAAATGAGGCCGTTGAAGTTATTCAATCCACTGGGAAATCTTTTCTAAGTTTATCACGAAAGTGAGCTCATACAAATCATATGTTTCCCCAAAAGTACTTGTTTAATTATAGGTATCACCATACATTCTGCTAAGTATTATAAATTAATAATGAATAAATATCAGCTATACCCATCAACTTTGAACCTACGCAAAGTTTGAAAAAGGTGCTGCTAGTGACATCTTGAACTTCACACTGAGGGCGAAAAAACGACAAGCATTATTCAGTAAGCAGTGGAAGCTACGAAGGAATTGTTATGAGTTGTATGCGACACTAAGGGTATGATTGGTTCATGGGAGAAAATATTAAGAGAGAAATTGTGAAGAGAGAGTATAAAAAGAGAGAAAAATGTGAGAAATTGGGTAGATTTTGGGTAATGATTGGAATAAGTGAAAGAGAAGAGAAAAAGAGAAGATAGAAGTGTTGATTATTTTTTACAAGACATTAATATCATTGACTAAAAATTTAGATATAAGAAGAGAATGAGGGTAGAAATCGGAAAAACAAAAAAAATACGCGTCGCGACCATTTTCTCGCCAGTGTTGTGGAGAAAATTTTCTCCGTGGGACCCACACTTTTTTTTCTTTCTTTCTCTACATTTTTTACTCAAACCATTCACAAGAAAAATTGATTCTCTCGCCATTTTCGCTAGTGACGTTCTCTTTCGTCCCTTTTTCTCAGCAAACAATCACACCGTAAATAAATTTGTGAAAAAAAAAAAATTTAAAAATTACGTAAGGCTGGGTTTGGTAAAAATAAGCTATAAGCTAGCTTATAGCTGAAAAGCTAGTTATTAAAATTGATATATTTGATAAAATTAGCTGTTTAACTAATTGATAAATATAAAATAACGAAAAAGAATAAGATTTTATCTTTATTTTGAATTTAAAAAAAGGATAAAGAATAAAATAATGAGAATAAAAATTGGAGAAAAGATAACAAACTATAAGCTATAAGCTGATCTTAAAAAAATCTATAAGCTAGTGTGATAAAATTGGTTACTAAACACCTTCAATTCGGTTAAACAGGCTTATAAGCTAGTCTAATAAGCTATAAGTTGGCTTCTTGGCCTTACCAAACCGAGCCTAAACATTGAAAATTTAAGGATAAAAAAAAAATAGTCTCTAATAATATTTTAGTGAAGGGAAAACTCATATTGAAGTGAATAACTGACACTAGAAGAAGTAAGACCTTTATATTCATTAAAATCATACTGGCTTCTAATGGCCATCTGGATCACAGTTCTTCACCATATTTTTTTGTTTTCTGATAAAATATTGAAATAAACATTTACACTTTTAATACTTGAAGTTTTAGGAATTAACGTAGGGATCACAATGGAGCGGGGCAGGGTGGGTGCATGTATTGCTTCCCCCGTACCCATACCTGTTAATACCCACAGATATTTATGCGGGTAATGGGTATCCATAGATATCCATGGGTAATAATTTAACATAAAAAATCATACAACATAATATAATAATACATTATATTAACATTGTATAATATATATATTTACAAAATTTTATTATCATGGGTCTATCCATTAAAAAATATTCAATAATTAAAAAAATAAAATTTATTTCATCTCATAATGATAGAAAATGTCATAGTATATATTATGTATTTAATAATAAATAATAATTGTAATGAATATGCGGGTAATATGATTCTCACTCTCATTTAATAACTATCTATTTACTATCTATTGTAGGTATCACGTGTACAGGTTTGAATTCCTCCTACATTTCTAATGAAACGAATTTGATCCGAGACCGAAAACATGATCTTTTTTTTTTGATAAGCAAAGAAAACTTTATTAGGGGAGTACAAGGAGTACTCCAACAGGATGGAAGTGCCTCGTTAAAACCTCCCAAAGCCAAAACCCAATGGGAAAAAGACTATGAGAGGAAAAAGAGTACACAACCATCACAGTACAAGGTTACAACCAGTAGAATACAACCAAAAAGAAAAAACTACCAAAACACAAGAACTGCAACGCTATATAAAAAATCCACCCAGCAACCACCAGCAGACAATAAAACCCATCCAACAAACAGCCAACAAGAAATACAAGATCCTCTTGTCATGACCATAATGAACCCAGATTGAAACAAAAGACATATCCACTACCAATTGCAAAATGTGCTCCCTGTGCCTCCATCATCAAATAGCAATTTTGACCAAGACCAAAAAATTCAACCACTTTGAATGAACCCATCCAACCAAGACCAAAATTAGCCTGCAGAAAAAAGCATAACTTCACCCAATAATAAAATCATACCTGCATCCTCCTTCACACACCTAATGCATAAAACAGATTCCAACAATCTGATCCCAGACATAAAACACAGCCCAATAATTATAATGAATTACAGCAAGCCATAGGATTCAAACACCAATCAGAGTATTTCCAATCCGAATGTCTACCTTCTCTTGAAATGAACCATCTCCAAGAGAACAATTTAATTTTAGCAACCAAAGTACAAAGATCCACCGAAAAATCTTGAAATAAGCGTTGATTCCTTGAAGTCCATATAACCCAAAACCACCGCAGACACCAAATAATATCCCCAACTTTTCGTCCCGCTCTACCCTTAATTGGTACGTGAAAAGCCAGAAAATTCTCCACTATACTATTGTTCCAAACCCCCGACAAACCAATCCAAGCATAAATAGCACACCAAACATTATAAGACATGTCACACATCAAAAATAAATGATCTACATTTTCAGGATGTTGACCACAGTAACACAAGTTTCATTAATGGTAGTAGGTATGATACCTCGATGAATTAGGGCCACTCGTGTAGGAATACGATGTTGCAAGAGTCTCCACACGAAAACCCCCACTTTAGAAGGGATTGACGTGTGCCAAAACCTATTAAGAGCACAGGACAGGTTCGTAGTCATCTCCACGGTGTCTAATTGCATCAAACTAAGGTATGCTGATTTGCAACAAAAACAGTTCATTTTGCACGCCTTCCACACCCATGTATCTGGTGTATCTCTAGAAGGCACAAACTCTACCAAGTGACCATTCAATTCTACTAACATGACAGCTTCCCTCCTAGTTAAATTTCTTTTCCAATGCCACTTCCAACACCAAACCTCCTCAATCCACTCGCCCGCATCATCAATGACTAAATGTTTGTTTGCTGCGAGTTGATATAAAACTGGGAATCGGTCTCGCAGAGCGCCTGCACCACCCCAATGGTCTTCCCAAAATCGCACCACCTTACCTTGACCCACACGCAAAGAAATGTTCTCTCTGAACCAATCTGGTTTTAACAGAACAATGTCACGCCACCAAATAGAATTATAACGAGTTACCGGTCCACCATCGATGATTTTACCTTCTAAATGCCCGTATTTATAACACAGAAGCTTATACCAGATTGCGCTATGATCATTTAGACATCTCCATTTCCATTTACTTAGCAGGCTAGAGTTAAATACCTCCAGATGTTTTATGCCCAGTCCACCCAAGTGCTTTGGCTTGCAAACATTCTCCCAACTGACCCAACAAATTTTCCGCTTCTCCGGATCACTACCCCAAAGAAAATTTCGCTGAATTCTAATTAGAGTATTGATGATCTTCTTAGGCGCCTTGAAAAAGGAAAAGTAGTATACCGGTAAGCTTGTTAGGACGGAATTAATCATGATCTTTGACATGACAAGAACAACGGATGACATGATTACAATTTTTACTTGAATTATTATTATTACAATCATACATTAGAAAATACTACTAAAACTACCTAACTGGAAAACCATTCTTTATTATCATGATGATATTTATTGTAATTTTTCTTTCTATTGATAATTCATATCGTCATTTACTCCTAGGCGGCGTTTGGATTGATTTTTAAATAGTTTATTTAGACTTATCTATTTACATAAATACGTGTCAAAGTGTTCGTAAGAGCTTATAAAAATAGCTTATGACGTGTCTTTATAAGCTGTTTTTAGTTTATTTCGCAATAAACTCCCAATGGTAACTTCTGATAACAGCTTATAGCTATATAAAAACAGTTTGACTAATTTTTTTTTCCAATACAGAAATAGCTTATACATAAGCACTTAATTAAGTTGTTTACCCAAATAGACTCTTATGATATGTTAAAAATCAGGCTAAATTACAAAATTGGTCCTCTAAGTTTATTTTAGGTTTCAATTTGGTCCTCTACGTTTTATTTGTTTCGTTTTGGTCTTCTACGTTTTATTTTAGTTTTCAATTTGGTCATTTTCGTCACTAAAAGTCAATTGTCCGTAGCTAGAATTTGGCTTTTAGCTACGGACAATTGACTTTTAGTGACGGAAAGGACCAACCTGTTGTAACTTTTAAAACGTAAGGGACCAAAACGAAACAAATAAAACATAGAGGACCAAATTGAAACCTAAAATAAACATAGAGGACTAATTTTGTAATTTAGCCTAAAAATCATAATTCAGATCAATACATTTTATTAGAAATTAAATAAAATATTAACTTGGGACGAAATTTACTTGATTGGAAAGAAGGGGAAAAAAAAGATGACTTGATTTAAACAATTGAAACTGGGGTGACAAAATCATACATTCATGAAATTACATGGAGAGGTTACATGGATTAGAAGCACAATTAAAGCAAAAAATATCACTTAAATTATGGCAGTAGGAAATGCAATTGAAAATACAACCGTTGTTTTCTCAATTTGAACATCATGTCATCCTAAAGTCAAACTTGCTCAAATTATATAGTAGCTAAGACATATAGATTTGGAACAAATTCAAATAAATATGCTCAATATATCCCCATAAAAAAAGGAACCTCAGATTCATACAACTAAATATCATAGAGTTACTTTCCAATGTCATATGGTAGCGTTTAGACATAAAGTATATTCATTGCAATCACTTCTAACTGGAATGCAATAAAAAAAAAAAAAGACTTATGGATAATAAAAAAAATTATTAAATAGCAGTTTAAAATGAGATCACCAGAAGTTTTCTCATCAGAAAAAGTCCTTGATTTTGTTATCAAGTACAAGGGAACTAAGCACATCATAAGCCTTCTCTGTAGGATGATAACTATCCCAAAAAACGTAGTTTGAAGAATTTGAGCACGTGTTTATGCTGAAAGGGTTGCACAAAATGCCGACTTCTATATTCCCTGTACCACAGCATCCTTTTTCTGTCTCATTAAAACCTTCACCACCAAATGCCAAAACCAATCAGTTAAAGAAATGAGAGTGATTAATCTTGCATGAGCAAGTCCCTATTGAGCACAACACAACTATTCAAGAGTTCAAGATAATATTAAAATTATTTTAAGTCATGGCTTGATATATTTTTTATTGTTTTTTTAGCTTTGATTGATTGTACCCATGGCATGATCATGCAAACAATGTACATGCAAAGAAGATTGATAGAGAGATATCAGAGGAACTAAAATAACTCACATGATTTTTGTATATTTAGAAATTACGTACAATTAAGTGCCCAGAGAGATGTTATGGAAAGATTTGAAGAAGAAAGAAGTTCTTAATGTGAACATATATAAGGTGGAACAACAATTTCCTATAACTAAAAAACTACATCAATGATCAACTTCGATCCCCCTATCATTTTAACTTTTTCTTAGATGCACATATTGAATACATTTAAGTGCCAATGCCACAAGACATGATTTTTGCAAATTGATATAATCCTAGCCAAAAATCAAGAGAAAAAAATAAGTAGGGAGCTAGAAACATGGATATAAGTTTTGGAAGCACATGACTTTAGGTAGAAGTAAAGCAATATATATGGAATGTAAAATTAGTAAGAGGGCACATTAATTCTAGCTCAGGGGTAAGAATCAGAGACATATCATACCTCAAGTTACACAATGTAATGATATTGAATTTATCATACAAAATAACAGGAAAATAGAGAGAGAGATGTGAAACATATATTTAAGCAGAGGAGTAGATGAAATAAAGAAGTGTTTTGAGTGTTGTTTGTGTTGGTCAAAGAAAACCTCCCCAACCTACCCAATTCAATGCACCGAATGGTGCATCCCAAGTTTTCAACAAATGGGAAAATTCAACTTTGTGCAAAGTTGAATGTTGAAAGTTGAAGGTTGAAAATTGAATTGTTTTGGTTGGTGAGGCAATGGTTGTTGAGCTTCATCCTTCTATAAATAGAGCCATACATTTGGAGAGGAAAATATTCTAACATTGAGAGGTTGTGGCTTGTGAGTTCCAACGAGAGAGAAAATTCAGAGAATTTTTGTGAGAAATATTTAGAGAGAAATATTTCTTTGGGTGTAATTGGGTTGTGGGTTTTGCGAGAGAGTGTGAGTGTTTGTAAACACAGTGTGTATTTCCTTTTTCAATATAAGGTCGGCAGGAGGCGTAGGCATTATTGGTAGAACTCCGTTATCAATTTTGTGTGTGCTTCGCATTTATTTTTTGCTTTTCCACCCCTTAATCGACTATGGGGAAATTTTGCGTAGTTTCCAACAACTGGTATCGAGAGATAGTTGGTTATACTTCGCTAAATCTTGGCGAGGATCTCACATGAATAGTAATTTTTGTGAATAGTAATTTTAAGTGAATAGTGAAATTAATTACGCTAATTTGTCCTGAGAGGTGTTCTAAAAGCACTGGTGGTTAGCGGAGGAAATTATGAAAGCGATCTGAGAAGTCGTGACTCGAGTGGGAGTGATGGCGCATGAGCGAAGGAAAGGTGAAAATTGAAAAGTTCGATGGTCGCGGACTTTGGCTTTTGGAAGATGCCAGATCGAGGATTATACGTCAGAAAAAGCTATATCGACCTCTCACAAGAAAGAAACCAGCGGAGATGAAGGAAGATGAATGGATCCTTCTTGATAAACGAGGCCATGGCGTTATCCGATTTGGCGTTATCCGTAATGTTGCGTTTAACATTGCAAAAGAAAAAGATCACGGCGGATCTTATGAAGGCTCTTTCCAACATGTCACAGAAAAGCGATCGGCCTCAAACAAAGTTCATTTGATGGCGGTTGTTTAACTTGCGGATGCGGAGAGGTGCATCGGTGGCCTGACATCTCAATGAACTTCAACATAGTCACAACCGGTTGAGTTCGGTTGGAATCGGGTGATGATGATGGTCACGGCATTGATACTTTTGTCGTCTCTTCCGGAGAGTTGGAATGCTCATCATCCACGGTAGTAGCTCAGCGGGGAAACAATAAGTTGAAATCGGCGATGTTCGTGATGGATTCTCGGCGAAGAGACTCGGCGGAGAGAGTCGGGTGAATCTTCATCCTCTTGATGTGCATACGAGTCAAGGGAAGAAATTCAAACCGAGAGGAAATGGGCGTATGGCAAATCAAAGGCGAGACGGTCCAAATCGAGAGAAATCATCAAAGTTCCCAAACTCCAACTCAAAGACTATCAGTGTTGGAATTGCGGGAAAGGCAAGACCGCTACAAAATCGGTCAGGAGTGCCTTTGGCGAAGAACCGAGGCGAAGGGCGAGGCAAATGTTGCTTCCACCTCGGGGAGGAGGTGTAGCGTTGATATGCTCTTTGGAGAGCAAGGAAGAGTCTTGGGTGTTAGACTCTGGAGCATCTTTTCATGCCACTGCGAGAGAATTCTTCGAGAATTATGTACGAAACCTTGGTAAAGTTTACCTTGGTAATGAAACAGTCTTGTGAGATTGTTGGCAAAGGTGTAGTGAAGATTAAGTTGAGCAGTGCAGCCAGATGGGAATTGAAAAATGTCGACATATTCCTGACGAAGAACTTAATCTCGAGGAGCCAGGTGGCGATGGCAGCTACACAGCAGTCTTCCACGGCGATCATTGGAAGATTTCAAAGGGTGCAATGACGATTGCTCGGCGAGAAAGAGTGGTACTCTTTATAAGGCAGCGAGGAGCATGCCATTTGATTGCGGTTACGGCAAATGATAGTCCCAATCTATGGCACGAGAGACTAGGCCATATGGTGAGAAAGGGATGAAGATCATGCACTCGAAGCGGCAAATTGCCAGTCTTGATCGGTAAAGAGAAATTGACATGTGTGAAGATGCATACTTGGAAGCGAGAAGAGTTAGCTTTCGGACAAGTGGAAGAACCCCAAAGAAAGAGAAACTGAGCTTGTTCAACTCGATGTTTGGGGTCCAACGACTATCTATCCATCGTGGGAAGCAATACGCCGTGACTTTTATCGATGATCACTCTAGGAAGGTATGGGTATACTTTACGAAACATAAGTCCGAAGTATTCGAGGCTTTCAAGATGTGAAAGCCATGGTAGAAAACGAGACAGGATTGAAGATCAAAAAGCTCAGGCAGACAATGGTGGTGAATATGAAGACACCAGATTCAAGAAGTTACGCATATGAGCACGCGGATCGAGAATGGAAAGCGAGTGCACAGTCATCTCAACACAATGGTGTAAATGGCGTATGAATCGAGCGTTAAGCGGTTTCGAGAAGCTTTTACGGCGAACTTACCGGGCTTCTGGCGGTTTAGGCGAATCAACACGCAGCGGCTTACGATCAGCCGAGGTCCATCGGTACCATTGGGACACGAAATACGGAAGAGGTATGGAAGCGGAAAGAGGTAAAACTCTCTCACATCTTAGAGTTTCGGTTTGTGTAACATATGTGCATATCGATGATCAGGCAGAATAAGCTTGATCCCAAATCAAAGAAGTGCACTTTCATCGGTTATGGTGAAGATGAGTTTGGCTACCGTCTTTGGGATGATGAAAACAAAAGGCGTCCAAGTAGAGATGTGATCTTCAATGAAAGAGTGATGTACAAGGGCGAGCCTGCGAATGCGTGACTTCGCAAGCAGTGGGCGATGTATGCGGTGGGCGATGACCCAGAAAGTCCTATAGGTTGAGAATCCTCGGTCAGAGGAATCAATTGGCGCACGTGAGCCTCCTACTCCCGACTCGGCGGTGAAAGTCCTCTGAGTTCTGTGCCCAATAGGAGATACATGGACTACATGTTGTTGGCCGATGGAGGAGCCTGAAGATTATGCAGCATGTCGTAGCGGATGCTAGCAGATGGGAGCTTGCCATGAAAAGCGAGATGAAGTCTTTGATCTCCAATCAAACATGGAACTATTTGAGTTACCGTAGGAAAGAAGGCACTTCACAACAAATGGGTGTATCGGGTGAAGGAGGAGAATGATGGCTCCAAGAGATACAAAGCCCGACTAGTCGTTAAAGGATTCCAATGAAAGGAAGGAGTTGACTGCAAAATTTTGCTCGGTTGTGAAGCTCAATACTATCAGATCCGTGTTAAGTATTGTTGCGAAAGAGCTCTATCTTGGCGATTAGGCGTGAAAGCTGCGTTTCTTCACGGAGACTTAGATGAGGAGATCTACATGCACCAACTTTGAAGGCTTCTCGGAGAAAGGCAATGAAAATATGGTGTGCGAGATTAAAGAAGAGCTTGTATGGCACGAAACAAGCTCAGACGATGGTACAAGAAAAGTTTGATAGCTTCATGCACAAGGAAGGTTTCGGAGTGCAACTCAGCCACTTGTTTCTTTCAAGAGATATAAGTCCCGGTTATATCATTTTGTTACTTTATGTCGATGATATTGTTAGTAGCGAGTTGAGATATGGGCGAGATCGAAACTTGAAGATGCAAATTTGTCAAAAGAATTTGACATGAAGGACTGGGGTCGGCAAAGAAGATCCTTGGAATGCAAATCACGAGAGATAAGCAAAGAGAATTTTGCGATTATCTCAGGTGAGTACATCAGTGTTTTGCAAAAGATTCAACATAGGCAGCCAAACCAAGTTAGCACCTTTGGCCAGCGATCATTTCGCCTAACCAAGGAACAATCACCTCGTGACGGAGGAAAGAAAGAGAATACATGGCTAGGATTCTCGTATGTCACCATTGGAAGTTTGATGTATGCAATGATAGTGCACGAGGCGGACATTGGCCATGCGATTAGGAGTAGTTAGCGTGTTTATGTCAAATCCAGGTAAAACTCATTGGGAAGCGGAAATGGATTTTGAGGTATCTACGAGCCTTCTGAGAGATGTCCTACTTTGCAAGAGAATTGCAAAGTACGAGGCCACGTAGATGCAGACTTTGGAGGTGAAGTTGATCATCGAAGAAGTACCCGCGTTATGTATTCCTTTGTTGGTACTCTGATTAGTTGGATGTTCTTGGATCTGACAGAAGATTGTTGCTTTATCCACTCTGGAGGCAGTATGTAGCGATATGACAGGCAAAAGAATTGATATGGTCAGGGATTGTTACTGCGAGTTGGGTTTCACACAGGGGAGAAGAGTGTTTTGCGCAGTGATAGTCAGTGCGATACATCCGCAAAGAATTCAAAGATTTCCTCGAACAAAGCATATTGGTCTCGTTATCACTTCATCGGATCTACGCGAGGATGAGGTGTTAATGTTGAAAAAGATTCAGGAAGTAAGAACCCGTGAGATATGTTGACAAGGTGGTGACTATCGACAAAGCCGAAGTTGTGCTCAACTTGATTATGACTGCTGAGAACCAGAAAATTCTTTGCATTGATTTAGATGTGAAGCCAGGTTGAAATCAGTCTTCAAGTGGGAGATTGTTGGTCAAAGAAAACCTCCCAACCTACCCAATTCAATGCAGAATGGTGCATCCCAAATTTTCAACAAATGGGAAAATTCAACTTTGTGCAAAGTTGAATGTTGAAAAGGATTGAAGGTTGAAAATTGAATTGTTTTGGTTGGTGAGAGCAATGGTTGTTGGGCTTCATCCTTCTATAAATAGAGCCATCTGTTGGAGAGGAAAATATTCTAACATTGAGAGGTTGTGGCTTGTGAGTTCCAGAGAGAAAATTCACCGAGAGAATTTTTGTGAGAAATATTTAGAGAGAAATATTTCTTTGGGTGTAATTGGGGTGTGGGTTTTGCGAGAGAGTGTGAGTGTTTGTAAGCACGGTGGGTATTTCCTTTTTCAATATAAGGTCTGCCTTGGCCGGAGACGTAGGCATTATTGGCCGAACTCCGTTATCAATTTTTGTGTGTGCTTCCGCATTTATTTTTGCTTTTCCACTAATCTGACTATGTGGAAATTTTGCGTAGTTTCCTAACAGTTTGTAATAAAATATAGAGGTACTGATCAAATTAAGGGGAAAATTTCTTGAATAGCTATGAGATCGGCAATGTTGCTTGAAACTAAATGATAGGTGGTAATGATCTAACAAGAAAATAAATTCAATGTTGAAGACATAAAAATGTTACATTGAATGAGTTGACACAGAAGACAATATTAAGCATGAGTACATTTGAGAGAAAATATTGTATAATGGAAAATATTGTAGAGAGAGTGGATCAAATGGATCAGCTAGATACTGATTTCCCTTTTATGTCAAAAAGCCTGTATGAATATAATGTAATATTGTATATTCTGATTAAAGTGTGACTTTGAGGGCACATATAATTTGCATCAAATTGGTGATTATTATAGGTCTTAAATTCAGAAAGGTATAATGGTAAAGAATTAGTGTATGTGAGTGATTAGTTCTTACCATATTTAGCAGGGTTTTGAATAATGTCCATGAATGGGTTGTAAGAATCAAGATAGACAAGCCTAGCATCTGAATACTTTTTTCCAATTGCACCCATTTTGGAGAAGAGCTTTGAGTTGAACAGTATTGCTGCTTGGTTGGAAGAGTTTGAACATGCTCTTTGCATGCCTCCACCAATTGTTCTCTGTGAGGGCACACACCCTATAACTGGTATACTAAATACTCCAATCCTTCTAGCTCCTAGTCCATAAAGTTCCTACATCCCAATCATTAAATATTTTTTCACTCATAAATAATAATAATAAAAATGCATAAAATGAAGTCTATGAAAAGAAAATTCAAAAATCTAGTCCAAAGCTAATCATTCTCTTTTTTTTTTTTGAATGACAAATGTTAGTAAGTTAGTGGTTATGTCAGTTTCCGAGGTTTGAACCCCAAACCTCGTGGTTCAACTCCTTAAGCGTCCCTCAGCTCATCAACCGAGCTGCGTGCTTGGGACCAAACCAAATTGTTCTTGTTTGGTATGTGGTTTACCAATATCGGGAAAGCGAAGACATTGAAATAGTAAATCCATCTTTGGTATTCTGAGTATATTGGACATATAGGTTTGATATTTGAAATTTATCTTTGAAGAAACGGATGTTTAGCAACCAATGAACAGAAAATGTTAGCTGTAAACAGCAGCATTAATTGTCACAACATTTCAATCACTTGTCTACTGCTACCGCATGCTCTACCTAAATTTGACTGTAGCATAAGAGGTAACATTAACATGTCCTATGATTGAAAAATTAACATTTATCCCTTAATTCTGCATTTATAAGTCAGTTAATTTTCAAAATTCATAGTTAAGCATACTATGTAGATGTATTTGCAAAAAATACCTGTAAGAATTTTGAGGCTTCTGAAGCCATGAAATCTGTATATGATGGAATATCATATTGTACACGCCTAAATGGTGTTTGAGCATAAGTATTGGCAATGTCATCACTTCCTATGCACACAATGTATATGCTCTTAGATACTATTATTGCCGTTCTGTTTCTTCCAACTGCTTTCTCTAACTTCTTTATGTATTCCTTGAACATGTCTAATTGATCTGATAACGATATCACAGACTTATGACAAGAAGACATGAAACTAGAGTTAGCTTTAAGATATGCTAAAAAAAATTATTATTGATAGAAGACATACATAATAAGGCTGAAGAAATTGTTACTTACAGTTAATTGAGATGTTAGAGGATCATATCCAGCGCCACCTGAGGCGAAGCTTACACCGGTGAGGAGATCTTGAAGTTTTGTATTAGGATCAAGATAAGCAGGTAAAAGCTTCTTGACTCCAAATTTTTCAGCTGGAAATAAGCCAAAGAAATTAGTTTGTAAGAAATTGAACAAAGAACATTAGAACATGTTCTTTATCCTTAACTTTATTAAGATAGATATAGATATTCGAATTAGAGGATGAAATTCATTTTTTTTTTTTTTTTTTTTTACCAATGATGTCTGATGGGACTAAGCCATTGCTGAACCTTCCAGTTGGATGATTTCCTCCAGCAAAATCTCTACCATATGGTGGAAAATCACATTTGACAAGAGTGGTGATATAGTTGTTGTTTCCTGAATCTACTATAGAGTCCCCAAATACAATTACAGCTGGCACTGTTTCATTCTTTGGTAGACTCACAGCAGAAACATGTTGAAAGAATATTATGGCTATGGCAGAACACCAACAAATGACTAGAGGCCATTGAGAATGAAGAAGCATTTGAAAGAGTGACTTCATGTTTCTATGACTAAGGTTTCCCACTTACCTTTTTGAAAAATGTTTATGACATTTTCAGTTTCGTGCATGCAACTTATAGGAAAGTTTTGGGGGATATCTTGGCATATATGTTTTGGCCTAGCAAGAAATTTTACTATGAATAATTAATGATACTTCTGTTGCAATACCTAATTCCAGGTAATAGTATTATAAATTATTTATTACATTATTATTGAGTGAATTTTTATACAAAATCTAATTAATTAGCCTGCAAAAAAAAGTTAGGAATCAATTGATAAATTTAGGTTTAATTACTCTGTTGGTTCTTAAACTCTTTGAGAATTTTTAAATAGGTCTCTGAACTAAAAAATTGTGATTGAGTCTCTAAACTTTGAAATAATTTGTAATTGGGTCATTGAATATTAAAAGACAGTCTCTGAACTTTTAAATAATTTGTAATTAAGCCCTTGAATTTTTAAAAAGTTTGTAATCAGGTCCCTGAACTGAGGGACCACCTAATTACAAATTATTTACGAATTCAGGGATCTAATTACAAATTATTTGAAAGTTTAGGGACCTACTTACAAATTTTTGACAAGTTCAGTGACTCAATTACAAATTTTTTAGTTTAGGAACTTATTTAGAAATTAACTAATAGTTTAAGGACTACATATTAATTAAACCATAAATTTAATACCTTTTAAATAATACATTTGCATTTGATTCTCAATATGGTATTTTTTATCAAATCTATATTTTTGTAGATATTTTAGGTTTACTCTTCCTCTTTTCCTCCTAGAAATAGCATCAAAATAAGGTGATGTTTACAACCCAAAAAAAAAAAAAAACAAGATATTCAAGTCACATGTTAAGTGGCTCAGTCATAAGATTTTGATGGGCCATCAATTATTTCATGATTGAACCTTCTTATAGCCTATTTGAATTTGATTTATCCTACGCAACAATGCTCATGTCCCGATTCAATTTTCCCAAAAACCCCTTATTGCTTTTATTCCATTGAACGCACGCTGAAGTCTAAAACAAAGGAGCTATTACTCGTTGAAAATATGTAGTACATCTAAGATGTATAATCTCCACTTACGGAAATAATTGATGAAGAGTAGTGTTATTACAAACTTGAAAGAAAATTCAATTTGTTTATCATTAATTACTTAATCTAGTTTTTTCCTAGTTTTTTCAAACATAACATGCACGTTTTGGCTCTCCCATACTAAACGAACTTTTGTTTCCTTTTGTACATGTAACAAAATGGTTGCTTGTATGTTGAAATTCCACCTCTCAAGCTAAGTAGGCGGTCGCTAGTAGTCTAATTTCGCTAGGCTTTTGAATCGAAGTGGTTTGCATTAGGAATGTCTATAAAAGTGACTTTGATGTTCAAGTCAATAACAATAATAATGCAATAATAATATAAGAGAGCAAAGTAAGGTTACATTCCTCTAAAATAATTAGTACACTTCACACTTTTTTTTGAGAATTAGTACACTTCACACTTGAGAGAATAAAGAACGGAAATGATTGTTAATTACAAAATTAATGAATAATATTATGATAAAATAAATAATCATATATTACAAATTAGAAAATTATTAAAATTTTAAATATTAATATTTTATTCAACAATTATAATTTCTTACTTTATATTTTAAACCTAGTTAACAATGAAATAACCCAAACTTGCAGTTAAAAGAGTTCGGTTTTTTAATGTATATAAGAAATAGGGTCCTGACAGAGAGACCTATGATCTAGCTTATATCAGACTCAGGTCAAACTAGACTTATTTTTAAATAAACATGGTCAAGAGTTTTTGAAAAGTTATTAATTAAGCTTAAAAACTAGGTCATCTAAAAAGTCTCTTAGCTCTAACAGACCGACATATTTATAGACCTATATCAAATAAATAATATAGTCTCAATCCTAGAATTATCCTATTTAAAAAGGTTAAGTCAGACATTATGAAAACCTATATAAAATAAGCAAGATAATCTGGGTCCTAGAAATCTTAGCTTAGCCTAATCTATTTATGGTCTTATGTCTCAAACCTCGAGTAGTAGTGGTTTAATTTTTTATAATTTGAATTTATCATGCATAAAGTATTATTCTTGTTGGTTGATTAATCTGTTAATCTACTTAATTAGGGATATGTCGGGTGACACACTTTTAAATAGGCTCTTAGAATTTGGTATTACTCGAGCCATAAATTAAGTTAGTTAGTAACTGTTTTGGTTAGTTAATGTTAGTTATAGTTTGTTAGAGTCCTAACTGGCTATATATATCAGTTATCAGTTGTAATGATTGATTGAGTTCATTTGAATAAGAATTCATCTTCTTTCCCAGAGTGTTCTCTGGTTCTCTCGGTTTTCTCATTTCCTCACTACTTCCATTCATGGAGTTTACACTATTAATATAGGCTAATAGGTTATACTAGACTTTCAAAAATGTCAGGTCATACTAAAAGAAAGTCTATAACAAGTAATAAGTCAATTTTGGATGTTAAATTTTTATACAAACCAGATTTATTTAAGCAAAACATTGTTATACTCGACTTAATAGGAAATACAAAGATCTTGAGTTTGTAAACACTTTACATAAGAGATAAATAGGGATATACTATTATCTATTTAAGAAACTTAATTACACTAAGGACTTATGACGAAAACTGATTCATCTATTTTTTCGCTAAAAAACTATTTTTCCATAAAAAACTTAACTATACTATAAGTTCTGATTTTCTTCGTCACTCATAGGACGGTTCTCTCGGCTAGTATATAAATAAAGTTGTATATAGTTCAATATCTAACACGCTTGTCTATTTCGTGTGACATTCTATATTTTCTTCGCATGTGCTTATATATTTTTGTTGAAAACAACATACATCCATAACTAGGAAACGAATTAGATGTAGTAACTAAGCCACACAGTTACTGATTTCAAACATCCGATCTCAATCAATAGCCGAGATCTCGCTTTGGATCTCAAATTCTGTGAGCTGTCTGATCTCAAACTAATGACCAAGATCTATTACTGCACGTAACTGTGTGATTCACTACTGCGGTGAATCCGAATCCCTTATAACTAATGGAGACGTAACTATTGCCCATAGCTTGGCACTTTGGTCTTGCCTAGAGAATGAAGTTCGTATGAGCCAATAATAATATACGTGTGACTAAATAATCTCTTGATTACGTCTGTAAGTATGGATATGGAAATTTTTTTATTGCCTCTCTTGTCCCTTCAATTAAGCCGTGATAATAATTCAATAAATGGAAATGCTTGATCTCGCGAACGTTTTCCCTTCACGAACATCACGAATGCCACACGTCTTATTTTCCTTTTAATTGGTTTTTCTCTCACTTCCGTGTTGTATGGTAATGTGGGACCACTGTTGGAGAAAACTAACTTCGCGAAGCCATCGCGATTTTTTTTTTTGGCTTTAAATAGCATAGTTGTTCAATAAAATAGTTACTCTCTTAAATAATAACAACTTTCTTAGTTATTAATTCCTTATAATTTATTAAGATATTTAATTGAAGAAACACGAAAATGAGACAAAATTTAAATCTTAATGTTGAGACCACATATTATATCTGAAAGGAGAAACTTTTGGACCTGATGCTTCTATTAAGGGTAAAACAGATGAGGAAAATGGTCAAATTGATTCTAATTAATTAGAGTGTCACGGGAAATGTACTTAGAGCCTGTCTGGTTAAGATTTTGAGACCCAAAATCTAGTTTACAAAACCCAGTTTTGCAAAATCTATATTTGAGCTCATTCTACAAAACTTGGTCTTTGGCGCATTGGGAAGCACAATTTGAAGAATCTCAGTGGATAAAATCTTAACCAAACATACCCGTACTCTAAAAGAGATACAAGCATCATTGACAATTGTTTTATCCAAGAGAAAAGATTTTTCGACAATAAAAAGTTGTCGAACACCGTATTTTTATACGGTTTCGGAATTTTTTTTTATCTGACCGACACGCATCCCAAAATCGGCTTTGTGACTGTGGAGGATACGGTGTCGAGTTTGGTTGTCGGAATTTGGGTGTCGGAATAACATTGTTGTTTATCCAATCTTAATCGAGTATGTGAACTTGCTTCATGTTAGAATTTTTTCTAATAATTCTTGTGGGCTACAATCAATTGTGGTCTTTCGGTTTTTCTAAAAACGGGTTAATGTTATGATACAATTGATGATGCTCAAGCTCACAAATAAGTGATCAACTGTAATAGGCCTTTGGACACCTAATTCTGATTTATGTGGGAGACAGTGTAGGCCCAACCACTAGGCCCATGATGGGTGATGCCTAGGGTTAACAAATAGAAAGGTTAGGTCCTCTTTGCCGTCACGCGATTTATACGCTCGTTTACGATTTGCCCCATTGAGAACCGAGAACCCGGAGGTTATGACCAGACAAAGGAAGACTTAGTTCGTGATTTCAGGAACAGTGCAGATCAGAGACAATTCCAGGGAAACGTAATCATGTCTTCAACAAAGAAGTGCTCTAATCGGTGTTTTAATTTCATATAATAGATCCTATTAATTCTTACATGTGGTATCAGAGTGGTTATTATATGTTTTAGGACCCATTATTGAGGGAGACCAATTTTTTGGCGTTCGAATTTCTTTTTTGGGATTATTTTCGTTTTTAAATTGAGTGCAAAATTCGGACTAAGATTTACAACAAATCAAAGCATGAAATCGTATGGGTTTTGTAGAGCCTGCTGATACGAATCTATAGGCACCAGTTTCACAATTTTTCGTTGCCCATAGAGAGAGATATTTGCAAATTATAGCAGGGGTTTGGGTTCTTCCAAGGCGCGGATTTGAGGCTAAAACTCTCATGTTTTGTTGCTAAAAATTGGGGCTTTTGATCTAGATTCATTAGGAATTTAATTCTGAACCAAACCCACTTGAAATCTGTACGAAAAGTGTCGAATTCGACCAAAAATAGCGCATGAATAGTGATCCTTGCTGGGAAATACGTTTCTGCACTTCTTGGAAGTTGAAGATGAAGTTTTGCACACGCGATCGAAGCCCACTCGCAGGGCAGAGAGAGTGAGAGAGAGTGCAGCCTTTACGAGAGTTCATTTTTTACGCGATTTTTTGCGTTGCGCTCTATTTTTTATGCTTGATTTTGCTATATTTTTCCCAGAATTTTCCGCTGCGTTAGATATTTTTTTTTCCAAAATATAATACATTAAATTAATTTTTTTATTATTTTGGCCCTCTTTAGCACACAAAAAAATGAAAAATATGTCGGAAAAATAATACGTTATATTCTGAATTTCATGTAGGGGTGGGCACGGGTACGAGTCGACTCACGAACCTGACCTACCCAATCCAACCCAACCCAAAAAAAGTGAGTTAGTTTGGGTCATTGAGTTGGTTCGGTTTTAAAATATGCAAACCCAAAGCATATGGGTTGGGTACTGGGTCTAAAGATTTCAAACCCAAACAACCCAACCCAACCCAAACACTGTAAATGAACACTACTTTTTTTTACTTACTAAGTGAACGTGTCACCTATATTATACAAAATGATTTTTTTCTGTGAGCCAAAGTGAATGTTGAGTCACGTATTTGAAAAATGAATTATGCGTTTGTATTTGAAATGTTTTATATATAATATGAATACGAAATAATGCACTCTGCAAACGTTGTATATTATGAAATATAAAATATTGCATTGAGTATTTATTGTTTTTTCAATCAGACTTGGTGAATGTTGAATAAATTAATGTTTAAGGTCTTGATAATGATTTTTTTTGTTCATAAATATATTTTTTTCCTATTTGTCTTTGATTTTTTTCCAAATTTTTTATTTTTTTATAAGAAATAAATATTTTAATAATAAACCCGTTCACCTGACCCAAACCAACCCATATGAGGTCGGGTTGGGTTGGCTCGGGTTATGTAAAAAAATTCTACTAAACCAACCCAACCCAGTCCGTATATATTTAATTGGGTTGGGTCTTTAAACACCTCAAAACCCACTCAACCTGACCCATGCCCACACCTAATTTAATGGTAGTGTTCACTCTCCCTATAGAGTTGCGCATGATTGTATGCTATTATTTTTATATACGTGCTTTAATAGGCTAGTTTGTTACACTGTAAAGTACAAAACATGTTGAGAATGCGGATTGAATTAATGTATGACCAGTAAGGGTGTTCATTTAATGATGTACTTGCCTGTTGACTGTGTCGTATGTATGGACAAGAGAAAAATGATTCCTATGCAAGAGTTTTTGTGCGTCATTATGAGCCGTTACCACCAAAGTGGGACCACTTGTATTGATTCATGAAAATTTTTGTGTAATTTGAGGAATATTTTTAATCATTTCAAGCAATTACCTGCCCAAAGGGGATGGTTGCATGTTGTGGATGAAAGTTTATTAGAGATGGAGTTATTGGGGAATGCATTGGGCTAAGAGATTGTTTGCCCAAAGGGGACAATTTTCTAAACCTAATGTATGCTCATGGATTAATCCATCCGAGGTTTTGACCGAGATTACAACCTTAGTTTGTGCATTCTACCCAAAGGTGAATGTGTCATTATACTGGCCTCAATGTGTAGCTTCTTTTAGTTTGAGCTACATCTTGCCATGTTACATGTTTTATGCATTTGTGTTTTGTCTTAACAGTGAACCATTGAATATTGTGATGCAAATATTAATTTAGATTATTGCTAGTTTGATTAAATTTGAATTATTGAATTTTTTTTCTAATTTATCAAACATATTTGGATTTATGCTTGAGCACCTATGATTTCATTTTTAGAAATTTAACTTATTTGTTGACAAGCAATAAAAGTTGTGCTTAATTATATAAATTATTTTTGTAATGACTTTCTTGTCATTGGTGGTTGCACGCCACATTGAAACTTGAAAGCATTAATATTTGTATGTGCTCTTTTACTGGCATAATTTTTGAAAAATATTTTTAATGCACGTCATATTATTTTTCATTGATGGTGATCAATGTCACCATAAATTTTATAAGTATTTGAAAATATAATATTTGATATACGTTGATTTTTGCTCTTTTTGAGTTGTACAAATTGTATAAACTTGGAAATATTTATTGCATGATTAATTCGGCAGGTGAGTTTATGCGATATCGCGTGTGGGGACGTTTCAAGTGCTTATTCTTGAATTTTGGTCTATTGTTTAAATGTGTTTATGGTATATTATTTGTGTTTTTCGCTGCACGAATACCTCTATTGGAAAACAATCCAAATATGTGTTATAATTTATTTATTTTCCAGCTGATATTTTATAAATAATATACTGGAATGAAAATATATCATGGTTTAGATATGTGCATGATGTATAAATGCTTGGATGGTGTCATGAAAGTCAATACTTTTAGCCTATATCATGTGTTTTAAGGTGTCAGTTTACTTAATTGTAAGCTCTAGTTTCAATTGTTGTAAGTGCAAAAACTTGTAGAATGCTAATGGATTTAATTCATGATCAGTAGGGGTGTTTTATTTATTTATTTATTTATTTTTGCACCTTCTTGTAGTCTGTATCATGGTTAAGAGCAAGAGATATTGATTCCTGAGTAAAAGCATTTCACCGATTATAGTGGGAATTCCCGCCAAAGTGGGATTACTCATTATTAATTAGTGGAATTTAATTTTATCATTAGAGGAATGTTTCTGATTGTCACGTATAATTTCTTGGCCAAAGGGGTTATTGTATGTCATGATTAGAAGCTGATTTGCGATATAGTTATTGGAGGTACACTAATCTAGGAGATTTGTGACATCCTGAGAAAATTAAGTGAATAAATAAAATAGTTCTAAAATGATAAAGATGTTAAAAAGGAATAGAAGGAGGCCAAAATGCCCTTAGAAAACCTAGAAAACCATCAGAAATCGAAGAAATTGGAAATTACCTATAACATGTCCATCGCGACGCGATGGAGGAAGGAAGGAAAGCTCAGCGCGACGCGATGAAACGCGGGTAAAGTAAGGCGGTGCAAGACAGAACAAGAACGTTCTGGACCGCGCTCATTGCGACACGATGGTGTTGCCGTCGCGACACGATCCAAGTCGGTGCTGAAAACGTGGGGCTCTCCACTTCACCTATAAATAGACCCCTAACCCCTCATTTTCACCAACTTCTCCAAGGGACTTCGGGGAGGACGTGGAGAAGCTCTAGGAGCACGACGGGACACGGGCAACGACAATTTTCTAAGCCAGTGTATAGGGAGATCTGGACTCTATACACTAGGGATAGTAGGAATATGATTGCTATAGAATAGGAAAGTAGGGTGGCCCAAGCCCTACTAGGGGTTGATGCCCCAACACCCTAGGAGGGGTGTTGTGACTATGACTGCTAAGGATAGCAGTCAATAGTCCATCAACCATAGGTATTTGTTGTGTAAAAACCCTAGGGTAGACAACTTATGAATGGTTGTTGTGTGTGCTGTTTGATGACATGTTAGTAGTTGGTCGCCTAAGCAACGTTAGGGTTGTTTGTACACTGTTGCTTGTTGTTATTTAATTGTTCAATTATTGTTGAGATATAATATGTTGTCTACGTTGATGTGGGGAGATTGTTATGAGTAAAATACTAAGTGTTGATTTGAATAAACTGATGAGCTGAGTAGTCAAAAATGGAAAGCTAAATATAAGGAAAGAAAATGGTTGTTCAGTTGGAAACCACCGCTGGACACATAGGCTGTGTTCGAGGTCAGGTGCCAGAGTGCGGGCACGATACAGGCAGTACAGGACACGTCGGTCCTTGGGGATAGTCTGGGTCCGACAAGGCTCCTAAGTGACTAATGGTTTGGCCGCCATTGTGTCGGGACGTCGGGTAACCTGGTTATCCTGACAAAGTACCGCTGTATCACCGTCCTCAGTCTCGATCCCGAGTGTCGCCTGACACCTGTTCCTAATGTCAAAATTGGGGAGCAGGGATGCACTCTTAGGGGTATGATGAGCGGGATAAAGGGATAGACAATTGACTTATCCTATCCACACGTCGGTGGAAGGAAAATATAAGGCTAAGATGGGGTCGTTGTTATGGAAGTAGGTAAAGTGGCCATGTAATTAATAACACATGACATGTATAGTATGGGTAGCTAGGTAATGATCTAAAAAGTTGATTGGGAGATGTATGAACTATTCTCCACATATTCTATTATACTACTTTTCCCTTTTGATTGGTGTATAGTGTTCTTATCTCCCATGTTTTGTGTATTGTTTTCTTTGTTGTACTATACGTACTTAGATTCTGAAGATTTTCAAGAAGGTGAAGATGTCCCACTACTTCCATCCAGCGATGCTACAGGACCCCAGCATCCCAGTTTGGGGTGATTTTGAAGTATATTATCACGACTTAGACGGGGATAGTTGGGAGATTGACTATAACTGTTATATAGTTATTTATACAAGACTTTTTAGTATTTTCTTTTGACTTTTGGGGTCTCCGAGAGCCTCTTTTGTGAGAGATTTTAGGATTGCCCAGCGATTACCATTTAACCGCATGTGGCATGAACCTAGACGACACTACTCCACACCATTGTCGTCAGGGTCTTTTAGTGTATTTAGAGATACTATTGGAGTCAGGGGAATGCGTCGGTCAGAATCGATTGTTCCCTCATCTTCTAGGTTCCAGGGACATCCTCACACAGGAGATTCCCGTCTTCCGCCACGATTTCGCTTTAGGATTCCCAGACCAGGCCAGATGTAGGAGGCTTTCTCAGTGGACTGTTGGGCTTTCGGTTGTTGGACTTTTTGACTAGAGCGATACCTTTTTGTACCCATTAGGGTTTTTGAGACAAATGTATATTATTTTTTTTAGAGGTTCCGAGGCTGGAACCCTTGTATGTAAACAAAACTTGATGTATATTATATAATGAAAAGTTACTTTCTTGTAGTTCTTGTGTGTTGTTGTTATTATTATTATTATTATTATTATTATTATTATTATTATTATTATTATTATTATTATTATTATTATTATTATTATTTACGTGCAATTATGGGATAATATTATAAATAAATAAGGGCGTCACATTTATGGTATCAGAGCGGTCGGTCCTAACCAGATGTGAGTTATGGAGTTTGACCTATATTCTAGTTAGAGTTCCCACCGAACACCAACTCTAAAGGGGAGTGATAGATCGATTAGCAATTATCTTATCTGAGTGAGTAGATATAGATGATTGCTATTCATAAGACTTATCTTATGAATGAACTTCAGAAATTTTCAGGAAGAAAATATGGTGCGAACTAGAAATATGAATGGAGGATCTGTTGAATCTACAAACTCTGGGCCAGTTGCATGGGGAGCTCGGAGAGCTAGACGAGAACAAGGAAACCCAGAAGCTAGGACTCTTCAAGATCTAGCCACAGCTATGTTACAACAAAATCAACAGAATGCTGAATTAATTCGACTTGCATCACGACCGCAAAGGGATAATAAAACAAATCAAGGATTGGTGACCTTTCTCAAAGGGAACCCTCCACAATTTAAAGGATATTATGACCCAAAAGGTGCTGAAAAATGGATTCAAGAAATGGAGAGGATCTTTGCGGCGATGAGATGCAGAGAAGAGAGGAAAAAGGATTATGCTACATTTCAACTGTTGGAGTCAGGGGAATGCATCGGTCAGAATCGACTGTTCCCTCATCTTCTAGGTTCTAGGGACATCCTCACACAGGAGATTCCCGTCTTCCACCACGATTTCGCTTTAGGATTGCCAGACCAGGCCAGATGTAGGAGGCTTTCTCAGTGGACTGTTGGGCTTTCGGTTGTTGGACTTTTTGACTAGAGCGATACCTTTTTGTACCCATTAGGGTTTTTGAGACAAATGTATATTATTTTTTTTAGAGGTTCCGAGGCTGGAACCCTTGTATGTAAACAAAACTTGATGTATATTATATAATGAAAAGTTACTTTCTCGTAGTTCTTGTTGTTGCGACAATTCCTAAAATCTTGAGTTTTGAGTGATGATCAAACCTTTGACAAAGAGTGAAATGTTTTCTAATCATTGTTATCTAATGTCTCTACTTGAGCTTAATGATATAAGACAGGACCAAGAGACATTATGCAAGAAGGAAGTTAAAGGCAGTCAGACAAAAATTTGAGTATCAAGAAAGTTCATTAATCTGTCTTGAGAAAGTTCTTTCAACACATGAAAAGGATCAAAGACACCTTCCTTGTCTTTGCTACTTCAAGGAAAGATAAATTAGAAAATCCTCACTCACAATTGAATGTACAAAAGCATCGAATCAAAGCACTATTGTACAGCCATCAAGTGAAGACACTATTAAGATTTAGTACGAGGAAGATCGAAGACCGATTGCCTCTGAGTTATGCTTGAGAAGGTTCGCAATGAAAGAAACAAAATCCATCCGTTGAAGACTGACATGACTAGCCTGCAGGACTACAACAGAGTTGACTCTACTGACACAAGGACAAGGCTATAAGTCAGAAGCTGTGGAGCCTTCTCCAACAGATATAATGAAGGGAAGCCTATAAATACCAGTTGAAATGCTTCATTCAGAGCTAGAGAACTTATTGGAAAACACTGAAAGCACATCCTAGCCAGTCTTAAACTTTCTCTCATCTGCACTCAGATTCAGCGCTAAATCTTTTTGAGATACAACTTACTGAGTGTCCTAGTAGCTTACACTTCATCTGATGTAAACTTAGAATATTCAAAGCTATTCTTTTCCCACCGACATTTTATTGTATTTGTAATCTTGTTTCTCTCTTCTACCAAGCTACCAATGTGGTGAGTGTTGGCAAGAAGGTTTAGCAAGTGGAACTTTCTAAACTTGTTGAAGTTTCTAAAGTTGAGACAGTTGATAGAATTTGTAGAGAGCAAACTATCTGGTAAGCTTTTGGGTCTTGGAGGGACTTGAAAAGCAGTGTAACTATTTGAGAAAATAGTGGAAATACTCACTGGAAGTGAGGAGTGGAAGTAGCCTAAGTTGGGTGAACCACTATAACTCTTGTGTGTAAACTTTCTATCTCTTATCTCATTTATATTTCTGCACTGCTCGCATTAGAAAGTTTAGATCATTTAAAAATTCAATATTAACAAGTTCATTGCAAAGACACATCTCTTATTAAGAATTTCTATTGAACTTAAATATTGAAACATATATTCAAGCTTCCATCTACATTCACAAAAGATTATTTTATCAATCATTCCATTCATTAGAAAGTTTGGTCATTCCTGATTCATTAACCCTTTGTACTCCAAGAAACTTCTTGAGAGATAGTTAGCTTGTTTCAGGAAGTTTAAATTTTAAACAGTCACAGTTCAACCCCCCTTCTCTGTGACATCAAAACACTTCAATTGGCATCAGAGCTCTACCTCTAAGGGTTGAGCACACTTCACAGTGTAGGAGGAAAGATCCTGGAAGAAGTGATGAGTCATACAAATTCAGTTGCATTTCTTCCTGAAGGAGCTTCATCAAACAGGCCCCCTGGCTTCAATGGCGAACACTACTACTACTGGAAAGATCAAATGAGAATGTTCCTTGAATCACAAGATACTGACATATGGGACATTGTTGAAAATGGACCATATGTGCCTACAACTACATATGATGATGGATCAACAGTACCCAAGCATAAGGCAGCATGGACAACAGAGGATAAAAAGATGGTACTACTAAACTCTAAAGATAAATATTTTCTATCATGTGCACTTGGCAGGTCTGAATACGACAAGGTAGTTGGAAAAGACACTGCAAAGGAAATATGGGACACATTGCAAACAGCACATGAAGGAACGGATCAAGTGAAGGAGGCTAAAATAAACATATTGGTCCAACAATATGAAATGTTCAAAATGAATGAAGATGAGTCCATAGATGAAATGTTTAGTAGGTTTACCACAATTGAGAATGGAATGAAGTCTCTGGGAAAAACTTACTCAAATCAGGACAAAGTAAGGAAGTTGCTTAGGAGCTTACCAAAAGTGTGGAGGCCTAAAGTAACAGCCATTCAGGAAGCAAAGGATTTTGCCACTCTGAGGATTGAAGAACTTTTAGGCTCACTAAAAGTCCATGAGCAAGAAATAATGGAGGAACTTCACCCAAAGAAATCAAAAAGTATAGCACTCAAAACTTCCCAAAAGGCAACACGAAGTCTGTCTCAAAAATCCAAAGCTGCAACACTAAAGGCAGCACAAGAATCTGGAGATGAATATCAAGATTCAGAAGAGGAACTTTCTGACCAAGAAGATGAACTTGCTCTTATATCAAAAAAAATTCAAAAAATGCTAAGCAGAAGAAGAGACAATAGAAGGCTTCCACCATCCAGAAGAAACTTCCCAAGAGGAGAAAGTAGCAAGTCACCCATTGTTTGCTACGAGTGTAACAAGCCAGGACATATAAAGCAAGACTGCCCGAACTTAAATAAAAGGAACTTCAAGAAACAACCCCAGAAGAAAAAGGCATTGATGGCTACGTGGGATGATTCAGATGAGTCATCGTCTGAACCAGAAGAAGAATCAGCCATCTTATGTCTTATGGCAGATTCTGACCAAGAGGAAGTAAGTGACACTGAACCCTCTGAATGTAGTTCATGTTCAAAATGTCTAAAATGGGAAAGCATGTTTGACAATCTTTTAAATGACTCAAATATCTTATCTCAAAAATGCATGTTGTTCAAAAATCAGTTATGTGAATCCAAAAATGAAAATGAAGAACTGAGGAAGCAAAATGAATATCTTGTAGCCTCAGTCAAAACCTTGCAAAACTCACACTTTAAACTTTCTGAACAACATAAGCTGCTAAATGAGAAAGTTGCTGAAAAGCCAAACCTTCTCATGGAAAATCTTGAAAAGGAAAACGAGTCATTGAAAGAAAAGATCAAAGTGCTGACAACTGATCTAGATAGTTTTGTGCAAATTCAAAAAGCGTTTGAAAAACCTGAAAGATCTTACAGAGAATTCTTACATCAAAATGGTTCTGAGCACAAAGAAAGACATGATCATAAACATCACAATCATGCTAATAGATATTCTTATCATGGCAAAAAGCAAAGTGTACAATGTTCATATTGTAAAAAATTTGGCCATCATATCTCAAATTGCTTCAAAAGAGAAAAGGTTAACTATAGAAGGTTTACTAACCCTCAAGGACCCAAAGATCTATGGGTACCTAAGTCTCTTTTAATGACAAATGCAGGAGTGCCTCTTAGCATCCAAGAAAAGGCTGTGGCTGTTAGACAGTGGATGTTCAAGGCACATGACAGGCGAAAAAGATAAGTTTCTCTCTTTAGAGAAAGTACAGGGAGGCTTTGTTACCTTTGGTAACAATGACAAAGCCTGGATAAAAGGTATAGGTACAATAGGTAAACAAAATTCTGCTTCTATTAAGAAAGTTCAATATGTTGAAGGATTGAAATATAACTTGATCAGTATTAGTCAACTTTGTGAAAATGGACACAATGTCATTTTTAAAAACAAATTATGTTTGATTACTGAAGAATCTTCTGGAAAAGTCTTGTTTACAGGATTCAGAAGTAAAAATCTATATTATTTGGATCTAGATGAGTTACCAAGTGAAACCTGCTTTGTATCAGCAAATGATGATAAGTGGATCTGGCATAGGAAAGTTGGTCACACTAGTATGAAAACCATTTCCAAACTCTCTAAACTTGAACTTGTGAGAGGTCTACCTAAAATAAAATTTGAGAAAGATAAAGTTTGTGAAGCTTGTACTCAAGGGAAACAAGTCAAATCCAGCTTCCAGTCTACAAATCTGATTTCCACTCATAAACCTTTGGAATTGTTGCACATGGATTTGTTTGGACCATTTAAAACTGCAAGTTTAAGTGGAAAAAGATATGGTTTTGTAATTGTTGATGATTACTCAAGATACACTTGGGTGTTATTTTTTAAAACAAATATGACTCATTTCAAGCTTTCAAAGTTTTCTTCAAGAAAGTTCAGAATGAACAAAATTCCAAAGTGATTACTGTAAGAAGTGATCATGGAGGAGAGTTCGAAAACTGTTTTTTCCAAACCTTCTTTGACAAACATGGAGTGTCACATAATTTCTCCTGTCCAAGAACTCCACAACAAAATGGAGTTGTTGAAAGGAAGAATAGAACCTTGCAGGAAATGGCAAGAACCATGTTAAATGATTCAAACATTGAGAAATATTTTTGAAATTTGAGGCCATAAACACTGCCTGTTACATTCTGAATAGAGTCACCATTCGAAAAGGCTTGAACAAAACTCCCTATGAACTTTGGAAAAACAAAAAGCCAGGTATCTCTTATTTTCACATCTTTGGTTGTAATTGTTATGTGTTGAATAACAAGGACAACCTTAGCAAAATTGATTCAAAGTCTGACAAAGGCATTTTTCTTGGTTACTCTACTTCATCTAAAGCATATAGGGTTTATAATTTGAGAACCAAAATAGTTGAAGAAAGTATGCATGTGATTTTTGATGAAATTGATAACTTTGTTAATAAAAGAAAGGATGATGAGTCAGAGGAAGATCTAGTTAGCTCCGGAAAGTTCAATGATAAGGAAGAGCAAGACAAGTCAACTCCTGAACCTGGAACTTCCTCAAAGCAATCAAATAATAATGAGAACTCTCAGAATCAAGACATGCCTCGAAGTTGGAAGATGGTGGTTCATCATCCTCAAGATCAAATCATTGGAGATACTTCAGAACCAGTTAGAACCAGGATGTCTTTCAGGAAAGAATCATCAAGTATGGCCTTCATATCTGAAATTGAGCCTAAAAACGTCAATGATGCTCTTCAAGATGATTCATGGATAGAAGCCATGGAAGAGGAACTTACTCAATTTAAGAAAAATGAAGTATGGAAACTGGTTCCAACACCTGCCTATCAATCAGTGATTGGAACAAAATGGGTCTTCAGAAACAAGCTAGATGAAAATGGCAAAGTCACAAGGAATAAAGCCAGACTTGTTGCACAAGGATACAATCAAGAGGAAGGTATAGACTATGATGAGACCTATGCTCCTGTTGCTCGTTTGGAAGCAATTAGAATTCTTCTTGCCTATGCTGCTCACAAGAATGTTAAACTTTTTCAAATGGATGTTAAAAGTGCCTTTTTAAATGGATATTTAAATGAGGAAGTTTATGTACATCAACCTCCTGGATTTATTGACCAACAAAAACCTAATCATGTTTTTAAACTTTCTAAAGCTTTATACGGATTAAAACAAGCTCCAAGAGCTTGGTATGAAAGGTTGAGTAACTTCCTGATCAAAAATGGTTTTTCAAGAGGCAAGATTGATGTTACACTTTTCAGAAAAATCCATGAAAATGATCTTCTCTTAGTTCAAATCTATGTAGATGACATTATCTTTGGAGCAACAAATGAAAACTTGTGCAAAGAATTTAGTAGACTTATGAAAAGTGAGTTTGAGATGAGCATGATGGGTGAGTTAAAAATTTTTCTTGGCTTACAAATTAGACAACTTAAGGAAGGTGTATTTATTTTTCAAGAAAAATATGTTAAAGATCTTCTCAAAAAATATAAAATGAATGAAGCCAAACAAATGGCTACCCCTATGCATCCATCCTCAAGTATTGATAAAGATGAGGAAGGTAAATCTGTATCTGAGAAAGAATATAGAGGCATGATTGGTTCATTGTTATATCTAACTGCCAGCAGGCCAGATATAGTGTTTGTTGTAGGTTTATGTGCCAGATTTCAAACCTCCCCAAAAGAATCACATTTAATAGCCGTGAAAAGAATCTTCAGATATCTTGTGGGCACAACTGATCTGGGAATTTGGTATAAAAAGAAAACTCACTTCGAGCTAGTTGGATATTGTGATGCTGACTTTGCGGGTGATAAAGTTGAGAGGAAGAGTACAAGTGGATCTTGCCAACTCTTGGGAGAATCTTTAGTATCTTGGTCATGCAAGAAGCAAGGAACCATTGCACTCTCTACAACTGAACCCGAGTACATCTCAGCTTCAACATGTTGCTCTCAACTCCTTTGGATTAGAAATCAACTTGAAGATTATTCTATAAGGTATCCTTGCATCTCAATCTATTGTGATAACACAAGTGCTATTAATCTTACAAAAAATCCTATTCAACATTCTACAACTAAACACATTGATATCAAACATCATTTTATTAGGGATCATGTTCAGAAAAAAGAAGTTGAAATGATTTTCGTGGATACCAAAAATCAACTAGCTGATATATTTACAAAACCTCTTGTTGAAGAAAGTTTCACTTTCTTCAAGAGCAAATTACATATTATTAAATCTCCATAATTGAAAAATATATATTGTTGCGGTATAAAACCTTCTCTGAAGTGTACTCGTTTGAACTCCCTCTTGAACTCTCATCAACTACGGATATGAGGTAGTTGAGGAAGGTGAAATAATATGAAATACCTCTCATTCAAAATTATTTGAATTTGGGCGCCACATCAGTTATGTGACGTATGTCAAAAATGGCATTGATTGCCTTCTCTTTCCCTATAACCGTTATCACCCAACGGTTACTCCCACCACCGCCTCACCATTTATTTAAGTGGACTCGGTCCACTCAAACCTTCTCTGTCTGAATCTCTCAACATGGTTCGTCTCAAGAAAGCCACTTACACCTTATCATCGCAGGAGAAACCTCCTCACCTCATCCCTGATTATCCTCCTGATCAAGCCCAAGCTTCACCAGTAACTTCCAAGCAACCCAAGAAACCCAGAACATCCTCCACACCCCGTAGGTCCTCTCGCATCTCTTCCATTTCTCTCTCCACTAAGATTTCTGCACCTTCTACAGAGCAGGCAATCATAGTTATTCGAGAAGAGGAAGTTGTTCCTGAATCCGTTGAACCCAAATCTGCGAAGAAAGAAAAGAAAAAGAAGAAGAGGCCTCTGGAAAGCGTTGCAGATAAATGGATCAACAAATCTGTTCTTTCTGGAAGGATCTATCTATTGTTTGAACTTCAAACAAAAGGATGGAATTTATTTCCCTACACCGAAGCACAAAAATGGTCGGATCTTCTTCAAATCTCTGAAAGCTCTTGTCCTTCCATGGTCAAGGTTTTCTACTCTAACCTTCACTGCATTCAAGGACATGACCAAAATCACAAGCTTTGTTCGAGGCAAACATATGGAACTCACTCACGAAAATGTTGGAGAAGCCTTGGAAATTCCTCACAAAGGGAAACAGAGTATATGACGATGATTGGTTAGATGTCCTCCACCTTCGTAAGAACGTGTCAAAGAAAGTGTTCTCACAGATCCTACCATCGACATCACCATCAAAATCTAGTTGGATTGGCCAAGGTCTTTCACAAAGATGAGCATTCATCACCTTGCGGCCAGAGGAGGAAGTTCTCACAAGGTTTCAAATGTTGATCTCATTATTATCTACCATCTCATCACCAAAACACCCTTCGTCTTCCTTACATTATAATTCGTTACATGCTTCAAGTGGCGGCTTTGGCCCGTGAGTTACCATTGCCTTGCCCTATGGTATGTTTTTATCCAAGATTTTCAAATTTCATGGAATAGAAATTGAGGAAGAAGAAGCTTCCTATGAGAGACCATCATTCTACTCAAAGAATGTCGACAAACGGGCCTCACTGACCGCCTCTGAAGTGACTCAAAGTGTTGGTCCACAAGAAACCGCCCAATTTCGCAAAGCTTACTAAACTGAGGTTCCTAAAAGAAAAAAGAAGTCAGTATCAAATAGGGTTGTTCGAAAAATCTCTCTTGAAGAGAAAAAACTAACTGAGGAGATCCAACTTCCATCATCACCAATACTCTCTCCTCTTAAGATTGAAGGAAAGAAAGAAGAGACAGTTCAAGAAGGTACTGTTGCAAAGGAAGTTGATGTTGCTGAAGAAGAGGAGGTTAATAAGGAAGTTCACCCTATAGCAGAATCCATTCCAGCAGCTGAAGTTCTAACACAAGAACTTTCTGATGTACCACATATTCCAGTTGGTGCCAAGCGCAAACGCACCAAAGAAGAAAAGGAAGCACGAAAACACAGGAAAATGGTAAGACTTGCTCGACAACAAAAGGCTCCTGTCATTGAGCTACCTCCTCCTTCTCCACCAATTCAGCCCCAACCTCAACCTGAACATACAGAAGTTACTAAAGAGAGAGTTCCTGAACTCTCCCAAGAAGAGATACAGAGTGAAATTCCTGGTGCTGAAACTCAGGGGGAGCAATCTCCTTCTGTGGAAGACATCTCTGATGATCTTCCAAGTCTCCAAATTACTCAAGAGGCCAGCACCCTTGTAAAGCTATCTGCCCCCGATTTCATTCCTGGCATTTTTCAATCACCCACCAAAACTGGCAACACATTCAACTCTGAAGATATGGCAAAATTCTTATATCCTTCTCCACCGGTTTTTGATACTTCACTTAAATAAGCCCAATCTGCTTCAGTTTTTCCTGACCCCACATTAGAAATGCTTCGCTTTGACCAATCTCCAATCAAACCTCCTTCATCCTCCATGCCACCTCCACAAGCTACTGAGACTGCGGCACCTGAAGCCAAGGAATTATCTCTTGTGGATCGCATCAGCAAGTTAGAGAAACACATGAAAAAATCAAGAGACCACCAAAAATACATCATTGAATCTCAGCGTGTGATTCAGCAGGAAGTTTGTTACTATGCTGCTAGGTCTGAAATGTATCAAGCATTGCTCATTCAGCATGTGGTACCTCACCTTGTCCCCACACTTCAACTTCCTGCTCTTGTTCCACCACAAGTCTTTCCAGATGTGCCTGCTCCTGCTCCATCATCTTCCTCTGGAGACTCTTCTCCCTCTAAGTAACTGCTGTGTATCTCTGATGTCCCCCTTCCTTTTGAGAATGACAAAAGGGGGAGTTATTAGACTATTAGACTATTAAGTATTTTTTAATATATGTTTATTGGATGTACTAGGCAATGCTTAAAGTATGTTTTGTTTGGCCAATCGATCTTATGATCCGTTTTGTTATTGGTTATCAAACTTGTAAACTAGTACAATTTTTTTCCAGTACCTGAACAATATGTAAAGTTCATATGAGCTATATGCTCTTTTTGTTGAATGAAAACCATTCCAGGGTCTGAAAACTTGCTTGCACTATTATCAAACTCTCTCTAGCAAATTTTTAAATGTTGAATATTTGTATGCATAGATTCAGGGGGAGCACAAATATTTTCAATAATCTTTATAATAAGTTTGGTTAAACATTAGAAAACTTAACACTCTCTCAAAAGTTTGTCATCATCAAAAAGGGGGAGATTGTTGCGACAATTCCTAAAATCTTGAGTTTTGAGTGATGATTAAACCTTTGACAAAGAGTGAAATGTTTTCTAATCATTGTTATCTAATGTCTCTACTTGAGCTTTATGATATAAGATAGGACCAAGAGACATTATGCAAGAAGGAAGTTAAAGGCAGTCAGACAAAAATTTGAGTATCAAGAAAGTTCATTAATCTGTCTTGAGAAAGTTCTTTCAACACATGAAAAGGATCAAAGACACCTTCCTTGTCTTTGCTACTTCAAGGAAAGATAAATTAGAAAATCCTCACTCACAATTGAATGTATATAAGCATCGAATCAAAGCACTATTGTACAGCCATCAAGTGAAGACACTATTAAGATTCAGTACGAGGAAGATCAAAGACTGATTGCCTCTGAGTTATGCTTGAGAAGGTTCGCAATGAAAGAAACAAAATCCATCCGTTGAAGACTGACATGACTAGCCTGCAGGATCGCAATGAGTTGACTCTACTGACACAAGGACAAGGCTACAAGTCAGAAGCTACGTGGAGCCTTCTCCAACGGATATAATGAAGGGAAGCCTATAAATACCAGTTGAAATGCTTCATTCAGAGCTAGAGAACTTACTGGAAAACACTGAAAGCACATCCTAGCCAGTCTTAAACTTTCTCTCATCTGCACTCAGATTCAGCGCTAAATCTTTTTGAGATACAACTTACTGAGTGTCCTAGTAGCTTACACTTCATCTTATGTAAACTTAGAATATTCAAAGCTATTCTTTTCCCACCAGCATTTTATTGTATTTGTAATCTTGTTTCTCTCTTCTACCAAGCTACCAAGGTGGTGAGTGTTGGCAAGAAGTTTTAGCAAGTGGAACTTTCTAAACTTGTTGAAGTTTCTAAAGTTGAGACAATTGATAGGGTTGTAGAGCAAACTATCTTGTAAGCTTTTGGGTCTTGGAGGGACTTGAAAAGCAGTGTAACTATTTGAGAAAATAGTGGAAATACTCACTGGAAGTGAGGAGTGGAAGTAGCCTTAGTTGGGTGAACCACTATAACTCTTGTGTGTAAACTTTCTATCTCTTATCTCATTTATATTTCTACACTGCTCGCATTAGAAAGTTTAGATCATTTAAAAATTCAATATTAACAAGTTCATCGCAGCACACATCTCTTATTAAGAATTTCTATTGAACTTAAATATTGAAACATATATTCAAGCTTCCATCTACATTCACAAAAGATCATTTTATCAACTGTCCATTCATTAGAAAGTTTGGTCATTACTGATTCATTAACCCTTTGTACTCCAAGAAACTTTTTGAGAGATAGTTAGCTTGTTTCAGGAAGTTTAAATTTTAAACAGTCACAGTTCAACCCCCCTTCTCTGTGACATCAAAACACTTCACTTGTGTGTTATTATTATTATTATTATTATTATTATTATTATTATTATTATTATTATTATTATTATTATTATTATTATTTACGTGCAATTATGGGATAATATTATAAATAAATAAGGGCGTCACATTTATGGTATCAGAGCGGTTCGGTCCTAACCAGATGTGAGTTATGGAGTTTGACCTATATTCTAGTTAGAGTTCCCACCGAACACCAACTCTAAAGGGGAGTGATAGATCGATTAGCAATTATCTTATCTGAGTGAGTAGATATAGATGATTGCTATTCATAAGACTTATCTTATGAATGAACTTCAGAAATTTTCAGGAAGAAAATATGGTGCGAACTAGAAATATGAATGGAGGATCTGTTGAATCTACAAACTCTGGGCCAGCTGCATGGGGAGCACAAAGAGCTAGACAAGAACAAGGAAACCCAGAAGCTAGGACTCTTCAAGATCTAGCCACGGCTATGTTACAACAAAATCAACACAATGCTGAGTTAATTCGACTTGCATCACGACCGCAAAGGGATAATAAAACTGATCAAGGATTGGTGACCTTTCTCGAAGGGAACCCTCTACAATTTAAAGGAGATTATGACCCAAAAGGTGCTGAAAAATGGATTCAATAAATGGAGAGGATCTTTGCGGCGATGAGATGCAGAGAAGAGAGGAAAGAGGATTATGCTACATTTCAACTGATTGGGGAAGCAGAGAGTTGGTGGTAGAGTAAGAGAAGAGTATTAGAAGCCGAGGGCAGAGTCATTACTTGGGAAGTTTTTCGAGAATGCTTTCTCGAGAAATATTTTCCAAGTACGATACGATAACACAAGGATCGAGAATTTGGTTCATTAATCCAAGGGAATAAGACAGTAGGAGAGTATGTTACTAGATTTGAAGCTCTTGTTAAATATTCTGAGTATTATCAACTCAATCCCAGTGAAGAATGGATGTGTCGACGATTTGTTGATGGACTTAGGATTGAACTCCGAAAGTTCATCTTACCTTTAAGATTAACAAGGTTTTCAGATGTGGTTGAGAGAAGCGTGAATTAGAAAGCATGGAGCCAAGGAGGGAACAACCAAAAAGTGGAGGACCATTTCGAAATAACAAAGGATGAGGAAATAGGAATAATCCATATGTACGACCAGGGAGAAATCCAACTAAGTTTAGAAGGACTTGTTTTCGATGTGGAGGAGATCATCTGATAAAAGAATGCCTACAAATCGAACAAAGAATTTGTTTTAGGTGTGGAAAACCGGGACATGTTGTTAAAGAATGCCCTTTGCCAGTGTCTACAGGAACAACAAATGAGAAAGGATCGAATCAGAATCAAGTAAGATAGGTGGCAGGTAGAACAGGAGGAGGTAGGCCATCTAGAGGACAATCTGATAATCCAGCTACTGGTATGGTGTTCATGGTACAAGGAGCAGAATCATCTGACATGATTCAAGGTATGTGCCTCGTATCTGGACATCTTTTGTCTGTACTTTTTGACTTAGGAGCTACACATTCCTTCATCTCCTATGATTGTGTGGAACATTTAAAACTACCTGTGTCACCTTTGCCATGAGCTTTAATAGTTTCAACCCACACAATGATTCTTTTCGTGCTACTACCATGTGTCGTCAATGTCCTATTAAAATTAAGAATCATGATTTCCTATTAGATTTAGTTTGGTTACCTTTACAAGAACTAGACATAATTTTGGGAATGGATTGGCTCTCCGCCAATCATGTTATCTTAGATTGTGCCCGAAAAACTTTAACCTTCTCTGAAGAGTCTGCCAATGTTGGGATTAGAAAAGAAGAAGGGAATTCTCAGATATGCATGATGTTGTGCTCATTAGAAGGAAAGGAGACTCCAGCCTTAGAAAATATACCAATAGTAAATGAATTTCTTGAAGTTTTCCCTAATGACATACCTGGACTACCACCCAAAAGAGAGATAGAATTCACTATCGACCTTATCCCAGGAACATGACCTATTTCTATAGCTCCTTACAGAATGTCACCCTTAGAATTAGCAGAATTAAAGAAATAATTAGGCAAGTTATTAGGGAAAGGATTTATCCATCCTAGTGTTTCACCTTGGGGTGCACCAGTCCTGTTTGTAAAGAAGAAAGATGGAACTTCTAGACTATGTGTGGATTATAGGCAATTAAACAAAGTAACCATTAAGAATAAGTACCCATTACCTAGAATAGATGATCTGATAGATCAATTAAAAGGAGCTTCTGTCTTTTCTAAAATAGATTTAAGATCAGGTTATCATCAGATTAGAGTTAAGAAAGAAGATATCCCTAAAACTGCATTTAGGACAAGATATGAACATTATGAATATTTAGTTATGCCATTTGGGGTCACCAATGCTCCAGCAGTCTTTATGGATTATATGAATAGGATATTCAGACCCTATTTAGATAAGTTCATAGTTGTCTTTATAGATGATATATTGATTTATTCACGAACCCGAGAAGAACATGTAGAACATATACGAGTAGTATTACGAATTCTTAAGGATAGACATTTATATGCTAAGTTATCTAAATGTGAATTTTGGTTAGAGGAAGTTCAATTTCTAGGACATATCATAAATAAGGAAGGGATAGCAGTAGACCCAGCCAAAGTTCAAGCTGTATTGCAATGGGATAGACCCACCACAGTTAGCAAAATAAGAACTTTCCTAGGAATAGCTGGATATTATCGAAAGTTTATAGAAGGATTTTCTAAGATAGCTTTACCTCTAACCCAACTAACTAGGAAGGGATCTACTTTTGAATAGACAAACAAATGTGACAGAAGTTTTCAGGAGTTAAAGGATAGATTAACCACTTCTTCAGTTTTAGTATTACCTGACCCCTCAAAGGAATTCGAGGTTTATTGTGATGCTTCTTATCAAGGGTTAGGATGTGTATTGATGCAAGAAGGAAAAGTTGTAGCTTATGCTTCTAGACAACTAAGGATTCATGAGAGGAATTATCCTACCCATGACTTAGAACTAGCAGCTATAGTATTTGCTCTAAATATTTGGAGACATTACTTGTATGGGGCAAGATTTTGTGTTTATAGTGACCATAAGAGTTTGAAATATTTATTTGATCAAAAAGAATTAAATATGCGACAGAGGAGGTGGGTGGAGTTCATAAAAGACTATGAATTTGATCTACATTACCACCCAGGGAAGGCAAATGTAGTAGCAGATGTACTTAGTAGAAAATCTTTACATATGTCTGCTATGATGATTAGAGAATTAAATTTGATAGAACAATTTAGAGATTTAAGTCTTGGAATGGATGTGCAACAAGAAAGATTATATCTAGGAAAGGTTACTATAACTAATGACTTTATAAAACTTGTCAAGGAGAAACAAGCAGCAGATGAATATCTAAGAAAGATGAGAACATTAGAATTTAATATAGGGAAAAACTTAGAATTTAATATAGGGGTAGATAGAGCGTTAAGGTTTAAAAATAGAATATGTGTTCCTGAAGATTTAGAAATTAGAAGAGCCATTCTAGATGAAGGACATAAAAGTAGGTTAAGTATCCATCTTGGAGCCACCAAAATGTATCAAGATTTTAAGAAATTATTTTGGTGGCCTGGAATGAAGAAAGAAATAGCAAATTTTGTTATATCCTGTTTATCTTGTCAAAAAGCTAAGAATGAACACAAGAAGCCTGCAGGAACCCTTCAGTCTTTAGCGGTACCTGAATGGAAATGGGATAGTATAGCTATGGATTTTGTAGTAGGATTACCCAGAACTCAGAAAAGATATGATACTATTTGGGTTATTATAGATAGACTTAACTATATGTCAATGAAATAGTTAGACTACATGATGTTCCTACTACCATTATATCTGATAGAGACCCTAGGTTTGCTTCAAGACTTTGGAGAAACATGAAACAAGCAATGGGTACTAAACTAAGTATGAGTTCAGCATATCACCCTCAAACTGATGGACAGACTAAACGAACCATCCAATCCTTAGAAGATCTATTGAGAGTATGCACTCTTGAGAAAATGGGAAGCTGGGATGAACTATTACCCTTAATAGAATTTACTTATAATAATAGCTATCATTCCAATATTGGAATGGCTCCTTTTGAAGCCCTATATGGTCGAAAATGTCGAACACCTCTTTGTTGGTTTGAAACGGGAGAAAACCTAATTTTAGGACCAGAGTTAATTCAACAAACCTCAGAACAAATCAAGATGATTCGGAAAAAGATGAAAGCAGCCCAAGACCGACAGAAAAGTTACCATAATAAAAGAAATCAACCTTTAGAATTTGAAGTAGGGGATCATGTGTTTCTGAGAGTATCTTCTAAAACTGGCATTGGCAGAGCTATCAAATCTAAAAAGTTAACTCCTCGATTCATTGGACCATTCCAAATCCTTCGAAAAGTTGGACCTGTTGCCTATCATATTGCCTTACGCCCTAACTTATCAAACTTACATGATGTCTTTCATGTGTCCTAACTCCGGAAATATCATCCCGATCCGTCTCATATAATTGAGCCTGAGTCGGTACAGCTCAGAGATAATCTGGAACACGAAGCCTTGCCTTGCAAAATTGTTGATCGAAGAATAAAAGAACTTCGAGGCAAATAAATTCCTTTGGTACGGGTTGTATGGAATGAATGGACTGGAGATACTACTTGGGAGCGGGAAGCGGATATCAAAAGAGAATACCCACATCTCTTCATAAGTATGTAATCAGCAATTTTTTAGGACGAAAACTATTTTAAAGGGGTAGTAATGTGACATCCTGAGAAAATTAAGAGAATAAATAAAATAGATCTAAAATGATAAGAGGTTAAAAAGGAATAGAAGGAGGCCAAACTGCCCTTAGAAACCCTAGAAAACCATTAGAAATCGAAAAAATTGGAGATTGCCTATAACACGTCCATCTCGACGCGATGGAGGAAGGAAGGAAAGCTCATCGCGACACGATGAAACGCGGGTGAAGTAAGGCGGTGCAAGACAGAACAGGAACGTTCTGGACCGCGCTCATTGTGACGCGATGGTGTTGCCGTCATGACGCGATCCAAGTCGGTGCTGAAAACGTGGGGCTCTCCACTTCACCTATAAATAGACCCCCAACCCCTCATTTTCACCAACTTCTCCAAGGGACTTTGGGGAGGACATGGAGGAGCTCCAGGAGCACGACGGGATGCGGGCAACGACAATCTTCTGGACTCTATACACTAGGGATAGTAGGAATATGATAGCTGTAGAATAGGAAAGTAGGGTGGCCCAAGCCCTACTAGGGGTTGATGCCCCAACACCCTAGGAGGGGTCTTGTGACTATGACTGCTAAGGATAGCAGTCAATAGTCCATCAACCATAGGTATTTGTTGTGTAAAAACCCTAGGGTAGACAACTTATGAATGGTTGTTGTGTGTGTTGTTTGATGACATGTTAGTAGTTGGTCGCCTAAGCGACGTTAGGGTTGTTTGTACACTGTTGCTTGTTGTTATTTAATTGTTCAATTATTGTTGAGATATAATATGCTGTTTACGTTGATGTGGGGAGATTGTTATGAGTCAAATTCTAAGTGTTGATTTGAATAAACCGATGAGCTGAGTAGTCAGAAATGGAAAGCTGAATATAAGGAAAGATAATGGTTGTTCAGTTGGAAACCACCACCGGACACATAGGCTGTGTTCGAGGTCAGGTGCCAGAGTGCGGCCATGATACAACCAGTACAGGACACGTTGGTCCTTGGGGATAGTCTGGGTCCGACAAGGCTCCTAAGTGAGCAGTGGTTTTGCTGCCACTGTGTCGGGACATCGGGTAGCCTGGTCATCCTGACGAAGTACTGTTGTATCACCATCCATAGTGTCGATCTCGAGTGTCGCCCGACACCTGTTCCTAACATCGAAATTGAGGAGCAGGGATGCACTCTTAGGGGTACGATGAGTAGGATAAGGGGATAGACAACTGACTTATCCTATCCACACGTCGATGGAAGGAAAATATAAGGTAACATGGGGCCGTTGTTATGGAAGTAGGTAGAGTGGCCACGTAATTAATAACACATGATATGTATAGTATGGGTAGCTAGGTAATGATCTAAATAGTTGATTGGGATATGTGTGAACTATTCTCCACATATTCTATTCTACTACTTTTTCCTTTTGATTAGTGTATAGTGTTCTTATCTCCCATGTTTTGTGTATTGTTTTCTTTGTTGTACTATATGTACTTAGATTCTGAAGATTTTAAAGAAGGTGAAGATGTCCCACTACTTCCATCCAGCGATGCTACAGGACTCGAGCATCCCAGTTTTGGGTGATTTTGAAGTATATTATCACGACTTAGATGGGGATAGTTGGGAAATTGACTATAACCGTCATATAGTTATTTATACAAGACTTGTTAGTATTTTCTTTCGACTTTTGGGGTCTCCGAGAGCCTCTTTTATGGGAGATTTTAGGACTGCTCAACGATTACTATTTAACCACATGTGGCGTGAACCTAGACGACACTACTCCACACCATCGTCGTCAGGGTCTTTTAGTGTATTTAGAGATAGTGTTGGAGTCAGGGGAATGCGTCGGTCAAAATCGATTGTTCCCTCATCTTCTAGGTTCCAGGGACATCCTCACACAGGAGAATCCTGTCTTCCGCCACGATTTTGCATTAGGATTCCCAGACTAGGCCAGATGTAGGAGGCTTTCTCGGTGGACTGTTGGGCTTTTGGTTGTTGGACTTTTTGACTGTACCCATTAGGGTTTTTGAGACAGATGTATATTATTTTTTTTCGAGGTTCCGAGACTGGAACCCTTCTATGTAAACAAAACTTGATGTATATTATATAATGAAAAGTTACTTTCTTGTAGTTCTTGTGTTTTATTATTATTATTATTATTATTATTATTATTATTATTATTATTATTATTATTATTATTATTATTATTATTTACGTGCGATTATGGGATAATATTATAAATAAATAAGGGCGTCACAAGATTTGTCTGCCCAAAGGGGATAGATCTCTTAACCCAATGTATGTTTATTGAGTAACTTATTATCGACTATGTTGAGTGAAGATAATGGAGGTGCATTGGTGTAGGGGATTTGTCTGCCCAAAGGGGACAAATTCCTGAAAGGTTCTGACCACGGTTAAGACCTTGGTTGCGCATTCTGCCCAAAGAGGAATGTGTTGTTATGTTGGCCTCAAAATAACTTGATTTAAGCTGAAGTCATGTCTTGCTCTGTTGCTCACTTTAAGCATTCCAAGTTTTGCTTAACAATAATTTTTCAAGACAACTGTGTTACTTGGTTTGTTGTGGATCATCATTGTTCCTAATTTTTGAAGGCACGATGTTAATTTTACTTTGCTTTGGTAAGACATATAAGAGACTTTTAATTTAACTAAAATATTATCAGCATTATTGCATTTATTTGTAGATCTATGGATTGCAAGAATTTTATTATATGTCTTATCTTGGTTGATTTCCTACTTGAAATCACGATTTACTGCCAAATGTATTTCATAAAAGTTCGTGATAAGCTTTTAGATGCTTGCGTTAGTTTACTATAAATTTATTGTAAATTTAGGTTGGATCTTGACATCAGTGGGAGGATTTTGACTTTAGTCATTATTTGATTTCAAGAGCGGTAGTAAAAATAATTTATTGAAATATATGATTTTTGAAATTTTTTTTATGTTTGTGGAATTGAAGATATTGTTGATCCAAAGAGCTATCAAGAAACTAGATGGATTCCACGTTGGTTAATCCCTTAACCAAGGGACTCTGCCCATAATTATTTATTTATCATTATTTTTTGTGAACATGGGTTCTATGAGTTTGTATAATATGTTTGGTTAGTGGGAGTTTGTGCTTTATGTCATGTTAGCTCTTGCATTTTTTAACACTTTTGGTATTTTGATAACATTTTCCATTTGACTTGAGAAATTAATTATGAATTGAATTTAGTTGTTATATCCTTTTGTATATGTATATTAAATGCGAAAATTATGATAACATGTTGAAACTCGGTGTCATTGGGACCACTATGCCTGTGGTCGACGCCACATCGGAGTTGTGGCATGATGGTTTGGGTAAACCATAAAGCTCGGCGTCATTGGGACCATTGTGCCCGTGGTCGATGCCATGTTGGAGCTGAGACATGATTGCTAAAATACATGAAGCTTGGTGTCGCTTGGACCACTGTGCCGGTGGTCGACACCATGTTGGAGCTGAGGCATTGTGGTTTTGTTGAACCATGTAGCTCGATATCATTAGGACCACTATGCCGGTGGTCGATGCCATGTTGGGGCTGAGACATGAGTGCTAAAACATTAGAGCTTGATGTTAATGGGATCACTATGTCGGTGGTCGACACCATGTTAGAGCTGAGACATGATGGTTTCTTATGAACCATATAATTTCTCTGGTTTTAATGCATTAGAAAGAAATTGAGGACCGACAAAGAAAATGACAGTATGGTTGTAAGATCACATTGACATGTCGTTTTCTTGCTACACTCCACATAAATGACTAGTCGACGGAGTTGGTGGTATTTGTAACCTTGGAAGGTGTTATGTCGATATAAGATATGACTACCGCCATGATCGGTATCATTTAGCTTTTGTTGGATGGAGTCTTAATTATGTGTTGCATCTTGGGATCATGTGTTTAGTGGCCACGTTAGAAAGTATGTTATTAGCCCGAGAGTCATTTTCAAAATGTTTTCTACAAATTAAAATTGTACAATTGATTTTGCCCAAGTGGGAGAATGTTAGAATTTTTTCTAATAATTCATGTGGGCTACAATCAATTGTGGCTTTTCAGTTTTTCTAAAAACAGGCTAATGTTATGATCCAATTAATGATGGTCAAGCCCACAAATAAGTGATCAATTGTAATGGGCTTTTGGACACCTAATTCTAATTTATGTGGGAGACAGTGTAGGCCCAACCACTAGGCCCATGATGGGAGGTGCCTAGAGTTGACAAATAGAGAGGCTGGGTCCCCTTTATCGTCACGCGATTCATACGCTTGTCTACGGTTTGCCTGATCAATGTATTTTAATGCACCTTTTATAGCTTTGCACTTTGTGTTTTTAAATGTGTGTCACACCCAATAATTACTTTTTAACATGTTTTATATCTTTGGGTCTTAATTTGGACTTTAGAGAAATTCTTTGTTAATTTTCGGATTTTGTCACATCCTGACCCATGTTCTTTTTGCAGCCATAACTTGGGCTATACTTATCCGATTGCAGTGATCTTTGTAACACTTGTTCCTTAATCATGATTAATCGATTCTGTGATGCTTAGTTGATGCTTAATTAATTATGTATTACAGTAGGAATTCTTATAAAGTTAATTGACGCTTGATTGGCTAATTTTATGGTCAAACAAGAATAGAATCACGAAATAGAATAATCATTTGAAACCCGTGATAGATCCAAGTATTAATTATCCTGAACCAGTGGATTAGTCGTTTTTATATATTGATATTTTCATCTTTTAAATTCTGTTTCTCATAATCGAAACCCTCCTTTTTATTTCTTCGTACGTTCTTGTTTTTTTGTTATTGTTAGATTAGAGATCCTTGTGAGACGACCAAGGTTGAATTACCTTGTTACTACATTTACTATTTTTAATTATTTGACTCGTGCACGACAGCGGATCAAATTGGCACCGTTGCCAAGGATCTCTGATCAAGAATAGCCAATTCAAGAACCCTACTAACGTCTCTAACCTTTGATTTTGCATTTTAGTTGTGTTTCAGGTTTTGACATTGGATTTTGCATTGAGCTAGTGAAAAAAAAATCGGTTTCCAGTCAACTTACTCGGATTGCTCCAAAATTTGGCCAGAAAATCCGAAAAAAATAAAGAATCAATACTCCCTTATCAAAAACTGATAATGGGATTACAGGCTCAAATTCCAAAATTTCATCGTTTAGACCACTTTTTAATTTTTTTGAATTTTTCGTATCTTTAAAAAAATCCAAAAAAATTTGCGTTATCTTTATTTGATTTTTAGAGATTTTTTGTGCTATTTTTATATTTTTTAGATTTTATTTGATACGTTTTGTCAATTTATTTCTTGTTTTAGCGATTAGGACATTGTTGGTATTTTCTAATTTGTTGTCCTGCCTTCATATGTGCTCATGATGCATGACTATGTCCAATTCTGAAATTCTGCATTCTTTTGATCTAGAAATAGATAGGACTTTTCATTCACTCTATAGACTTAATAAGGCTAGTACTAGTAATAACATAGGTAGTGATCATATAGGTGATAGTGATACTGATAACATTAGCATATTTAGTCATACTCTCTTTGACACTAATTCTGATTCTGAATTTATTGTTGATACCATGGCTGTTAGAACATTAAGAGAACTTGTTGCACCTGATGTTACTTATAATGCTTTTTGCATTGAATACCCTGATGTTAAAGTACATTTTGAACTTAAATCTGGTTTGATACATTTGCTTCCTAAGTTTCATGGTCTTGCAGGTGAAGATCCTCACAAACATCTTAAGGAGTTCCATATTGTGTGCTCTACCATGAAACCTCAAGGAGTCCCAGAGGATCACATCAAGCTGAGAGCCTTTCCATTCTCATTACAAGACACTGCCAAGGATTGGTTGTACTACCTTCAACTAGGTTCTGTGACAAGCTGGAATGAATTGAAGAAGTTATTTTTGGAAAAGTTCTTCCCTGCCTCTAGAGCTGCTTCAATCAGAAAAGAAATATGTGTCATCAAGCAGATTGACAGAGAATCTTTACATGAATACTGGGAGAGATTTAAGAAGTTATGTGCAAGCTGCCCTCGCCATCAAATTTCTGAACAGTTGCTGATCCAATATTTTTATGAAGGCTTGCTGCCTATGGATCGAAATATCATGGATGCTGCTAGTGGAGGAGCACTTGCGGATAAGACCCCAACAGATGTAAGAAGCCTAATTGAGAACATGGTCATTAATTCTCAGCAGTTTACTACCAGTAGCAATTCAGTGGTGCTAACAAGGGGAGTCAATGAGATACAAGCTACTGACCATAAGAACTTAGAAAGCAAGCTCGATGAACTTGTTTCATTGATCAAAAATTTAGCAGTTACTAAAACTCATGCAGCAAGAGTTTGTGGTATTTGCACTTCTGCAGAGCACCCTACAGATGCATGTCCTACATTGCAGGAGAGTGACAATGCTAATACTCCTCAGGCCTATGCTGCAAACATATTCAATGATAGGCATCAACCCAACTATGATCTGTCTTCTAATAGGTACAACCCTAGTTGGAGAAACCATCCAAACCTGAGATGGGGAGATGCCTTTACACAGCAGCCCAGGCCACAACCTCCCCCAGCTGCAAAATCTGAACCTTCATTGGAAGACCTTGTTAAACAGATGGCAGTCTAGAATCTCCAATTCCAGCAGCAAACAGATTCAACCATTCAGAATTTGGAGGCAAAAATTGGACAGCTAGCAACCTCTATTAATCAGATACATTCTTAGGGGTCAGACAAACTGCCTGCCCATCCAGTTGTGAATCCAAATGTCAGTGTAAATGTCAGTGCAATCACTCTCAGATCTGGAAAAGCTGTTGACACTCCAAAACCTCCTCCAGCAGAAAACACAAGTGGCAAGAAAAATGATAAGCCACCTTCTGTACCTACCTTTACTGATGATGATGATGCACATCCAATACCACTTCCCTTCCCTCAAAGGGCTGTGATAACTAAAAAGATGGATGAGGCAGATAAAGACAAGAAAATCTTGGACACATTTAGGAAGGTTGAAGTTAATATACCTCTCCTTGAAGCGATTAAGCAGATTCCAAGATATGCTAAGTTCCTAAAAGAGCTATACACACACAAAAGAAGGCGGAGGCTGAAGGGAAATGAAAAGGTCAACATGAGTCGCAATGTTTCTGCACTCATACAACCCATGATGCCCCAAAAGTGCAAGGATCCAAGAATTTTTACAATTCCATGTACCATAGGCGATAGTAAATTTGAAAATGCTATGTTGGATTTAGGTGCTACCATTAATGTTATGCCTACATCTATTTTTAACTCTCTGGCTCTTGGACCTTTACAACATACATGTGTTGTTATTCAGTTGGCAAACAGGAGCAGTGCTCACCCTGCTGGACTTGTAGAGGATGTGCTTGTTAAAGTTAATGACTTGATTTTTCCTGCAGATTTTTACATTCTGGAAATGGAGGGAGAGAAAAAATCCAGCAGGGTACCTATCATCCTAGGCAGACCATTCCTAAGAACAACAAGAACCAAGATTGATGTCCATGTTGGAACACTGTCCATAAAATTTGGGGATAACATAGTTAGATTTAACATCTTTGATGCTAAGCATCCCATGGAAGAGCATTCTCTTTTCCAAATAGAATTACTTACTGACTTATTTGAAGATATTTGTTCTGATGTTACAGATTGCAATGTTGTACCTGTTAATATTACAAATGATGTTGCTGCACTACAAGCTGCTGATGTAACTCCGTCCACCAGAATACTTCCCTCCATTGAGCAGCCACAAAGAAGACTTAATCCCTTGATTTTGGATGTTGTGAAGAAGAAGAAAACCAAACACTTCCATGTGTTCAACTCTCGCCTTAAAATCATGGCGGGTAAACTTCGATCCAAGTGGATTGGCCCTTTTGTTGCTACTATTGTTGCTACTATCACTGTTCCTTATGGTGCAATGGGAATAAAAAGTGAACCCACCAATAAAGTCTTCAAAGTCAATGGATACTGCCTCAAGCTTTGCCATGAGAGTCCCGCACTTGAAGAGGAGACTGCAGAAGAGCTCTCCTTGAAAAAACCACCTTGAAGAGGGAGTTTTCTTTCCTTACTCCTTACTCTTATTTTATACTTGTTGCTTACATTGAGGACAATGTGTGATTTAAGTATGGGGAGAGATCTTTTAGCATAGTAGTTTTATTTTGTTTTTGTTTTGCATTTTTGTTTAAAAAAATTTATTTTTGCTTGCATTTTCGTTGGATTTCTTGGTTTGTATGAGTTGAGAGTGATTTCACTATTCTAGGATTATAGGTCTTGTGGCATGATATGAATGACTTCCTTGCATTCTTAGTATGATAAGTTGGATTTGAATACTAAATTATGCATCATTTGTGATAGATCATTGTCCTTGGTGAGATTTGGGCCTTATAATGGATGGAATACACTTTGGCATTCTCTTTCTTTCTTGTGTGATTTCACTCATGATTGTTGGTTACTCTAGAACTTGACTTGACTCTTATTGAAACTCTTGTTCACATGCATGCATTGAAATGATCTAGGCAATTTTTGTTCTTATTAAACCACTAGCCAAATAAGCCCACCTTGCAATTATCCCTTTGCTAGCCCCTTTGAGCCTATTTATCTCATTCTTTGTTATATAGCTCATTACAAGCCTAAAAGTGAAAAACAATGATATGACCCAATCTTAGGGGATAAAGGAGCTTTGCTTTGGAAAAAAAATTTGATAATAAATATTGCATAAGTGTGGGGGTGCTCAAAGATGTGGTTGTCTTAAAATATCTAAATGTTGTGCTTCATTGGAAATTTGGCAAGTGCAAAAAAAAAAGGGAAGACGGTGATAATAAAGAAGGAGAGTGTGGAAGTGGAAAAATGGATTGAAATTTGGTTGAATTGCCCCCATGATTATTTAGCAATTGTTTTCCATTGCCCCTCCATCCTCTATGATTTTATAGCCCAGTGACCCCTTTCAATTATCCCACCTTGACCTTGGCCCCATTATAACCTTAATAAAGACCTTTTGATCTTTGTGTGCACGTGTTTCAAATGTGGATGTTAGAGGCTTGTCAAGCCTATGGTAGTGCTAGCTTTCATGATGTTCTTTGAGTGTAAACACTAGCCTAAACACATGAGAGTTTGAGAGAACTTTATTTCTTGTGAGGATTCTATCACTTGTGATTCATTCTTTGGTTATTCTATCCTCTTGTTTGCTTTGAAGGTAATAAGATGTTATTCATGATTGCTATGGTTCCTTGAAATCTTGAATGAGCATTTCACTTGCCACTTTGCATCCTTGGGGTTCATTGAAAATGCATCTTTGCTTTGTTTGTTTCCTTTTGAAACTTTCTTTTTGTTTTGACCATAAGTTTTGCTCGAAGTGCAAAAACTTAAGTGTGGGGGGATTTGATCAATGCATTTTAATACACCTTTTATAGCTTTACACTTTGTGTTTTTAAATGTGTGTCATGCCCAATAATTACTTTTTAACATGTTTTATATCTTTGGGTCTTAATTTGGGCTTTAGTGAAATTCTTTGTTAATTTTCGGATTTTGTTATATCCTGACCCATGTTCTTTTTGCAGGCCAAAACTTGGGTTATACTTATCCGATTGTGGTGATCTTTTGGCGTTGGAAAGCTAAGAAGCAGAGCTACAACTCTTATGTTGACACCAAAGCCCAGTTTGGACGTTTTGATGGTCGAAAATGCCAATTACTGAAGCTGGCAAGACTGACTGCAAATTCTGGATCACTTACTCATGTGATTAGTTGTTATTGGGCTAATTAACCTCTTATGGGTCCTTCTTTTTGGTCATAAACTGAAGTTTACCTAGGTTAACCTAAGGAGATATTATAAATAGGATTTTTAGAGTCTTAAAAACTACCTTTTAATTACTTTTGAATCTTTTACCGTTTTTGAGTTTTAGCAATCTTTTCTCCTTCTCTCCTTCTTAATCTCGTTTTTGTCAAGTCCTTCCATGGAAGGCTAAGACCTTAGATTAATTCACTGGTTAGGGAGTTTTTATAAGGGTCTTGAGGTTTGATTATTATTGTTAATTTCGATTTTCGGATTCTATCTCTTTTCTTGTTGATCTTTCATCTCTTTGATCTTTGTTTGCAAATTCGTTTTAGGTGTTGATGCTTAATCATATCTCATTTTTTAAACTTTCTATCTCGTTTTTGAAACTTTCTTCTTCCAATAGGTCCTTCTCTTTGGTCATAAACTGAAGTTTACCTAGGTTAACCTAAGGAGACATTATAAATAGGATTTTTAGAGTCTTAGGAACTACCTATCATCCTAGGCAGACCATTCTTAAGAACAGCAAGAACCAAGATTGATGTCCATGCTGGAACACTCTCCATGAAATTTGGGGATAGCATAGTTAAATTTAACATCTTTAATGCTGCTATGAAGCATCCCGTGGAAGAGCATTATCTTTTTCAAATAGAAGTACTTGTTGACTTAGTTGAAGATACTCATTCTGATGTAACTCCATCCACCAGAATGCTTCCTTCCATTGAGCAGCCACAAAGAAGACTTAATCCCTTGATTTTGGATGTTGTGAAGAAGAAGAAGAAAACCAAACACTTCCATATGTTCCATTCTTGCCTTAAAATCATGGCGGGTAAGCTTCGATCTAAGTGGACTGGTCCTTTTGTTGCTACTAACACTATTCCTTATGGTGCAACGAGAATAAGAAGTGAAGCCACCAATAAAGTCTTCAAAGTCAATGGACACTCCCTCAAGCTTTGCCATGAGAGCCCAGCACTAGAAGAGGAGACTGTAGAAGAGCTTCACTTGAAAAAACCACCTTGAAAAGGGAGTTTTCTTTCCTTACTCCTTACTCTTATTTTATACTTGTTGCTTACATTGAGGACAATGTGTGATTTAAGTATGGGGGGGAGATCTTTTAGCATAGTAGTTTTGTTTTGTTTTTGTTTTGAGTTTTTGTTATTAAAAAAATATTATTTTGCATGCATTTTCATTGAATTTCTTGGTTTGTATGAGTTGGGAGTGATTTCACTATTCTAGGACTATAAGTCTTGTGTCATGATACGGATGACTTCCTTGCATTCTTAGTATGATAAATTGGATTTGAATACTAAATTGTGCATCATTTGTGATAGATCTTAGTCCTTTGTGAGATTTGGGCCTTATAATGGATGGAATACACTTTGTCATTCTCTTTCTTTCTTGTGTGATTTCACTCATGTTTGTTGGTTACTCTAGAACTTGACTTGATTCTTGTTGAAACTCTTGTTCACATGCATGCAATGAAATGATCTAGGCAATTTTTGTTCTTTTTAACCACTAGCCAAATAAGCCTACCTTGCAATTATCCCTTTGTTTAGCCCCTTTGAGCCTATTTATCCCATTCTTTGTTATATAGCTCATTACAAGCCTAAAAGTGAAAAACAATGATATGACTCAATTTTAGGGGATAAAGGAGTTTTGCTTTGAAAAAAAAATTGATGATAAATATTGCATCAGTGTGGGGGTGCTCAAAGTTGTGGTTATCTTAGAATATCCAAATGTTGTGCTTCATTGGAAATTTGGCAAGTGCAAAAATAAAGAAGGAAAGTGTGAAAGTGGAAAAATGGATTGAAATTTGGTTGAGTTGCCCCCATTATCATTTGGCAATTGTTTTCTATTGCTCCTCTATCCTCTTTGATTTTATAGCTTAGTTACCCTTTCAATTATCCCACCTTGACCTTGGCCCCATTTTAGCCTTAATAAAGACCTTTTGATCTTTGTGTGCATGTGATTCAAGTGTGGATGTTAGAAGCTTATCAAGCCTATCGTAGTGCTAGCTTTTATGTTGTGCTTTGAGTGTAAACATTAGCCTAGACACTTGAGAGTTTGAGAGAACTTTATTTCTTGTGAGGATTCTATCACTCTTGATTCATTCTTTGGTTATTCTATCCTCTTGTTTGCTTAGAAGGTAATAAGATGTTGTTCATGATTGTCATGGTTCCTTGAAACCTTGAATGAGCATTTTGCTTGCCACTTTGCATCCTTGGGGTTCATTGAAAATGCATCTTTGCTTTGTTCTGACAATGAGTTTTGCTCGGAGTGCAAAAACTTAAGTGTGGGGAATTTGATCAATGCATTTTAATGCACCTTTTATAGCTTTGCACTTTGTGTTTTTAGTTGTGTGTCATGTCCAATAACTACTTCTTAACATTGTTTTATATCTTTGGGTCTTAATTGGGCTTTAGTGAAATTATTTGCTAATTTTCGAATTTTGTTACATCCTGACCCATGTTCCTTCTATAGGCCATAACTTGGGCTATACTTGTCCAATTGCAGTGATCTTTGTGGCGTTGGAAAGCTAAGAAGCAGAGCTACAACTCTTATGTTGGCACCGAATCCCAGTTCTGATGTTTTGAAGGCCGAAATTGCATTTTACTGGGCTAATTAACCTGTCATGGGCCCTTCTCTTTGGTCATAACTTCTGATCACTTAGGTTAACCTAGGAGACATTATAAATACGTTTTTAGAGTCTTAGATTTGCACTTTTTTATTACTTTTGAATCTTTTGCCGTTTTTGAGTTTTAGCAATCTTTTCTCCTTTTCTCCTTCTTAATCTCCTTTTTGTCAAATCCTTCCATGGAAGGCTAAGACCTTAGATTAATTCACTGGTTAGGGAGTTTTTATAAGGATCTTGATGTTTGATTATTATTGTTAATTTTGATTTTTGGATTCTATTTCTTTTCCCTTTGATCTTTCATCTCGTTGATCTTTGTTTGCAAATTCGTTTTAGGTGTTGATGCTTAATCATATCAAATTCGTTTTTGCTCTTTGAGATTATTTGAAATATTTTTAACACTTGTTTTAATTTATTTCGAATAGAGATCAATAGGATCTATAACACTTAGTTGTAGGTTTGATTGAATTCGGTTATTAGATTAATTGTGTTCTTGTGACGCTTGTTCCTCATTCATGATTAATTGAATTCTGTGGTGCTTAATCCAGTAGGAATTCTTATAAAATTAATTGACGCTTGATTAGTTAATTTTATGATCAAACAAGAATAGAATCACGAAATAGAATAATCCTTTGAAACCCGTGTAAAATCATTGCAAAAATCTCGTATCCCCGCACCAGTACTCATACCCATACTCGGTACCGTACCCATATTTGTGTATCATACTTTGGTTGTATAAATAAGCAAGAATTAATGAAAAGATATTATAAAAATGTGTGTTCAAAGAAGCAGGCAAACAATGGGAAGTGAAACCCTTTTTAACCAAAAAAATAAATCAGGATTTAGGGTAAGAAGTTTCTCATAGATGTAAAATTGGCCTATATTTAACCATTTTGTTCTTGTCTTTTTTTGGTAACCCAAAATAAGTGATCAATTGTAATAGGCCTTTGGACACCTAATTCTGATTTATGTGGGAGACTGTATAGGCCCAACCACTAGACCCATGATGGGAGGTGCCTAGGGTTGACAAATAGAGAGGCTAGGTCTTCTTTGCCGTCACGCGATTCATATGCTCATCTACGGTTTGCCCCATTGAGAACCGAGAACCCAGAGGTTGTGACCAAGCAAAAGAAGTCTTAGTTCGTGATTTCAGGAACAGTGCAGATCAGAGACAATTCCCGGGAAACGTAATCATGTCTTCAACAAGGAAGTGCTCTAATCGGTGTTTTAATTTCATATAATAGATCCTATTAATTCTTACACTTCAGACTATTGGACCAAGTGAAGTCAACCCCTCCAGTTAGAATATGGGTGAAATTAATTACCTTCATTAGTCTGGTCATTAAAATCAAAGGAAATCTTAAGAGGCTCTTTTATGTGCACAAAGGACCAGAATAGTTATGCTCTAAAATAGACAGTTCCTGCCAAAGATCTTTTTCTAACTTTGTAGAATATTAGATAGTTCCTATTGTTTTGAATCTAAACAAACAACAGTTCACAGTCTCTTGTTTGTGTGTTATAATGTGATTGTGAATTTTGATTGCGATTAAGGATCTATTCCATTTCTGTCGCTCCCTACTTTTATAGCACAATCCCATGCAATTACAACTTTTATTTCCTATATGTTCCTTATTATGTCAAAACATCTTGCTAAAATTATGTTAAACAAAAAAAATATATAAATAGATAGATATCTTTTGTTACATGGAAAGTTAGGAGCGTGTTGTGGTAAGGAGCTTTGCCAAGTTGGCTGTCCTCAATAGAATTTGAGACACTGCACATCTTGATAGGTAGCTTCCATGTTGGGACAGATCCAGAAATATATTAAACGGGGCTGAACAAATTTAATATATCATGCACATTATTATTTCATATAATAAAATTTATCAATAAATTTCAACTAAAGTAAAAAATATTATTAATAAATTATTTATTAAAATTTATACTAATAATAAAATATTTTTTTGGAAAAAAGACAATAAAAATATATAAATTTAATTTTATATATAGTTATAGTTTTTAGTGACACACAAGTGACTATAGGTATAAGTTAAACATTTTTACCTAAGGACACTTACATCGCTCAATGGTTAAAACTGTAGGCATAAATTTGAAACTTTAAGTAGCAATGAGTACAATTTTTACCCACGGGCATAGTGGTTTCTACACAAGACTTTTACTTACAAACGACGTTTGTCACTAAAAGTAATATTTATATATTTTAGTATTTTGAAAGAGGGAGGGGCTAAAGCCCATGCTTGCCTCTCCCTAAATCCGGCCCTGCTTCCATGACCACCGCTTGCTTGTGCTTTTGCTAATGATCCACCTGCACCACAGAGAGAATGAAGAAAAGAATTGCATTTGTAGTGAGAGCGACACTAAGGCAAGGGAATCAGCAAAGGAAAAATACACAAAAGTCTTTTATATCTAGGATTTTCTTATGAGCTATTGGGTCTCTTTTTTCCTTGTAACAATATCAATCGGGTATGGTTATGGACAATATGAATTATCTGTAATTGAACCCGACTGTCGTGATCAAGATCACGATAGATGGCGACTCCACTAGGGATAATTTTTGGGGTATGCCTATAGTATCCTGTTACTGGGTCTGGAGCCAAAGCCGAGCAAGCCTCTGAGCCATCTATAGACATAGGCTTTTGTACTATGCTTCCCACCATTCCACTGCCCCGCGCAGTATTACCCAATCCACTGAAACGTCAGACGTGTCTACAAAACCTCGTTGATGAAGAGGAAATGGGGAGAGAATCAGCAGCAAGGACACCCAGACGCTTGACTTGTGAGAGAGAGTGGACCATTTAATTCGTAGTGTGTTGCTGCGAAATCTATTCTTTATTTTTGTGGAACTACAAAATGCTTCCACGACATGCACCACACCATTCTTTGACTCAAATTTTCATCCCGAATAATTCACTCAAATTCCTCATACCCTAAACAAAAAATAGATTAAATCCGCCCACCCCAAAGCTATATACTATGTCTGAAGGGTTTGGAATCAGTGACTTTTATATGTGGTGACTTTGATGTGTTTAGAAATTTTTTGGAGAAAGAAAGATGAGAGAAAAAATGAGACAGGGAGAGTGTCAAATGAGAGAAAAAGAGACAAAGACACCAAATATATCAAATCTCAAAGTCATTGAATTAATTACGGTCATTGGAAAAGGTCGAATGGTTCACAGTATAACATGGACAGAAAATCATCCGAGTTGGACAGGAGACATTGCACGCCCTACACTAACTCTTGCGGACGTGTAGAATATCTTCAAGCTATACGTGGGAACAATTCGGTAGTTTAGTTAGAATAGTTGTTCAATTTTTTGCTGGCACAGTGCGGTATCAATTATCGTAGTCCAGTCCAGCAGCTTTGTTTAAACTTTAAATTAGCCATATCATTTTCATCGATTGTAGACAGGAAGTAAGCAATAGATAGATAAATAACCTTGAAATTTTACAATGATTGGTAGTTAAATTTAATTAATTATTCTGATTCCTATTGGCGTTACAATTTTGATCCCTTGGATTATACTCCTTAATAAAATAAATAGTTACAAATAACCAATACGAGTATATATTTAAAGAAAATAAATACTATAAATTAACCTTATCATCGTAAAATCATATCTAGAAACAAAACGAAGCAAAAAGTCATTCTTCAAAAAGCTATTACATTTTGCCCTTATTAGATTACTTCCCCGGTTTTATGTAAAAAGGAAAATTTTCTTTTTTTGACAAAAAAACAATTTCTAAGTATGCTAAAAATGAGTAATTAAATACTTACAAAAAAAATGAGCAGTTAAATCCTTAAATAAAACCATTTGTGACCGGGATTGAGTCACGATCCGAATATTTTTGAGGGGAAGCCGAGTTTCGTTGCGATTAACGCGTCAAGTAAAATTTCCCCAAAAAAAGAAAGGGTAAAAAAACACACACACACACACAATTGTAATAAACAGACCAAAAAAAAAATTGCAAAAAAAAAAAAGGAACAGCAAACAAAACAAAAAACAAAAACAATAATAATAGTAAGAACACAAAGGTACGAGTTTGTTGGCAAAGATTGGTTTGCTTAACGAACGCTTCAACAGCAAAATTTCCCGGGCTAGAAGGGTTTGTGTCTCTCTCTTTGATCCTGATGCGCAACAATTCCCATTTCCTCACGCATAATTTCCATCTCCTCCAAAAGGGTTAGGGTTTCTCATTTTTTTTCCCTTCTTCCCCAAATTCCCCCTTCCTTTTTATTCTTCCCTGTGCATTTCCTAATTAGAGTTTCCAATTCATTTTTCTTACTATTTATTATAAGAAATTGGAATTTTCCTTTTTTTTTTCTTTCTATTCATGGAAGTTTGTGGATTTTCGTTTTACGTCATACAGATGCGTAATTGAAGCGAAAAATTGCCAACAACTGGAGGAGGAGAAGTTGGAAGGGTGTGTGTGTGTTTGGGTGGGTGAGTGATCGGGATCCTAAGGTGGAAGATCTGGCTAGGGTTTTCGTTTTTCTTTGGAGGTTGAGGTGAATAAAGGCGTAAAAGAAGAAGATGAGCGCTTCTAGGTTCATCAAGTGCGTCACTGTTGGGGATGGAGCTGTGGGCAAAACTTGTTTGCTAATCTCCTACACCAGCAACACGTTCCCCACCGTGAGCTCTTTTGTTCCTTTGTATTTTTAATCCTCTTATGATTATTTATTAACAATATACTCCTTTTTGAAATTGTCACTTTAGGAATTTGGTTTTTTTTTTTAAAAAAAAAAAAAATTGGGTGTTGTGATGATTGTTCAACTCTACGAATGAGAAATTTAATCATAAGTTTCGAATAGTGTTAACAATGTTTAAGAAAATTTTAGTTATTTTCCATTTTCTGTTCTTCAAGAGAACCGAGATTTTGAGATGCAAAAATTGGCTGGCAGGTTCCTGTCAGTTTATTTGGAAAATTTTGGATGGCAAAACATGATAAAATGGAAACATTTCCTCCCTCTATTATTTAGGGTCAAGAAAATGTAGAATGTCTACAACTATTCTATTTTAGATTGGTGGAAGGGAAGTCTTTTGAGAAAATCATTGAGTGATTTTGTGTGTTGCATATATAATGTAACTGCATTTGAAGATTTCATGAGCATAGATGAAGAAATCAATGTTTGTTGTGCCTTGATTTGATCCACTTGCATGTAGTGTTGTAATCTTCTTCAATATTTTTAATTGTCAATGTTAGGTTTTGTTTTGTTAAAAAACTTCTATTTTTATTTTTTATTTTTTATTTTTTAGTTTTTGAAGAGTATAAGAATTATGAAATGATGTACTGGGTATTAATTTAAATGTGAGAAAGGAAACAATTAGAATTCGGTGCTAAATTCTTCCTCCTAGATGTCATTAGATTATGAGACTGTGCTTCTGTGCCAAATTATCGTATATATGTGGTTATCGAAAAAGAAAGATGATTGCTATTTTTGCATCTCTTCACTTTGTTTGGAAACAGGATTATGTGCCAACTGTTTTCGACAATTTCAGTGCAAATGTGGTTGTGAATGGAAGCACTGTTAATCTGGGTTTGTGGGACACTGCAGGTATTGTGATATAATTACGTTTTTTATCGTTGTTAAACATACAACCTAGAGAGTTCTTTCTTTATTTTTTATTATTTTATTTTGTGGAACAGGACAAGAGGATTATAACAGATTACGACCTTTGAGTTATCGTGGTGCTGATGTTTTCATACTGGCTTTCTCTCTCATAAGCAAGGCCAGTTATGAAAATGTTTCCAAAAAGGTATTTATACCACCCTGTATCAGAGTTTATATTCCTTGTGTCCCTTGAGTTTAAAATGCAATTTTGCATATTCCATTTGATATGAACTTTATTGTGTATATATTAATTAAAAATTGATGATAAATTGCACACATGTTGGTTCATTTCCAGTGGATTCCAGAGTTGAAGCATTATGCACCTGGTGTTCCCATTATTCTGGTTGGCACAAAGCTTGGTAAGTTTATTACTGCCTAATGTAACATCAGATACTGCAATATCATGCATTAATCAGTTGCTTTCATCCAGGGTATTAATTTATAACATCAACTGTTGTTTCTGTAATGAATTCCATGATCCATGAATGTTGCCTTTAGATACTTCTTGCAAATTTTACATATCATGAGGTAGTTGATTCATAAATCTTTTTTATGTTCACATTATAAATGATGAACTATGAAAGAGGAACTTCTGTTTCCCAGTAAGGGGTGAAGGATTATTTTGTCAGTGTTTTAACCAAGTTTTTTTTTTTTTTACTAAGCATTGTGAGTTCTCTTTTTTACTAAGTTTTCACTTCAATGCTTGTTAAAATAGTTATGGTCATGTTTTTTATTGGATATTACTCTTCTTTCTTGTCTCTATATTCCAAGATGTTTTGCAGGGTAGGGATGTCGCATAAATTGATAGTTTTATAATTGCAGGGAAGGTTGATTGTATAATACAGAAACACATGTTCATCGTTGGTTGAGTTTTAGATGTTGTTAAATATTAAATAATATGTATATATAATGAATTCGGCTTTCTTTTGTTTTCTCCTTTTGTCTTTTCTATGAACAACCAGATCAAAGGCACTGGGGAGTCTAGTGCAATGCTAGAGGTCTTTGCTAACAAACTTGACTGTGTGCTTGGGTCTAGGAAGTAGAAGTGTCTGTCAAATGCAAAAATACTGTTTGAAAGTTGTTAATTCGGAGTTTTGGTTTGGACTACCACCTCTTACTCACAGGAAATGTGTTAGTATATGACACTAATTGAAAAAGTCACTTTGGCTGGCACTCGGAGTTGCAATTCACCGGTGTTTAGTGTTTTTATAGATGTAGTGTGTAGATGGGTTGGTCCTATCCATATCAATACTTTAAGATAATAAGCGAATGACTTTCATAGCATGTTTTATTCTATTAGAGGGTTGAATAATTGTGTTAACAGTTTTCCTGACCTGTGCATATTCTGTTAAGTGTTTCAACTAAGAGTTATTCCTCGACCATTTTGTGTTTTGAAATGTGACAGATCTTCGGGATGATAAGCAGTTCTTCGTAGACCATCCTGGTGCTGTGCCCATTACCACTGCTCAGGTGAGTATTGTGTTTCTGGTGCTTCTTTAACTGTTTTATAGTTCTTGTGCGTGTTTGGAATCTATTTTAGCTATTTAATTAAATTTAATCTAAAATTTGCATATCTTCTTGAAGGGAGAAGAGCTTAGGAAGCTGATTAATGCACCTGCTTATATTGAATGCAGTTCGAAAACACAGCAGGTACATAATTGAATCTGTTTTCTTTTTCTTCTTGTACACATTGGTTAATTTAATTGGTAGTTTTAAATTTATTTATGGCCTTTACCGCAGAACGTGAAGGCAGTCTTTGATGCAGCGATAAGAGTTGTTCTTCAACCGCCAAAGCAAAAGAAAAAGAAGAGTAAAGCCCAAAAGGCCTGTTCAATATTGTGATTCATTAGGTCTATAAACATTTGACAGCCATTTGTCCAACCTGTATTTCTCTCCTCTTCTTCCTTTTCTTCATTCCTATTATGCTGTTGAAGAAGTTGGAGTCTATGTGGTTGTTCGTCTAACATACTCTAGATCTCCTTGAGCATAAGGTGGTTAATGCTTTGCTTTCTTGGAATTATTGTGAATTCTAATTGTCAAATTTGCATTTCATGGTTTCCACCTTTTTCTTAACTTACGTTTTATGTATTAATAGACTGGAATATCCCAGTTAGGATAACGACCTTGTTTGTTTGAAGATAAATATATATCTAAATTATTTTGTATTTTGTTATAATGCTTCATCTGTGCAAAAATTTCTAGTTGTTCTTAGTTGTCATTTGGTTGTTCTGTAGTCAGTCAGAGCTGTTTCGTTCTGTCCTAGCATCAATTTTTGTAGTTTGGCGACACTATTTTTAACACCTTTTTTTTTGTTGTTGATGTAAATAGCAATATTTTTTAACACATCTTCGTTAGGTAGTCTCGAAAACAAATGTACTAATAATAGCCAGTGTGATACTCAACCAAAATCGTTTATAGTTGGTAGGTGAGGCAAAAAGAGCCTCCAGCGTACTATTATTTTTGTTTGAAGAAACTATTTTATCGGATAAGTGTAATGTTTTAACTACTCCCTTAGTTCCATAACTTTGGTGGTTTTAGTCTTTTTTTTTTTTTTCAAAACAATGAGTGTTTTATAAGCCCAAGATATAATTCATCTTTTTTTTTCAAGTATACATTTCATGTATTTATTGTAAAAACATTGAAAATTAAGACAACTCCACAAATACTTAAGTGATTATTTTGGAATCTGCAGTAATTAATTAGGCTATTTTGGTAAAAATATACTTTAATTAATGATTTCTTGGTCTGTGTGTAGAAACTTTATACCACCAAAGTTATAGAATTGAGGGAGTAATATGGCTGCAGTGAACCAATTGCAATTGCGACTCGATTTTATGTTTTAAACCGTGTGTCTTATCATTGTATTTGTGAAACTAATTTTTTTTTTACGGAAATCAAACTTCATTTAAAAATTAGAAAAAAAGATCAATACACCCAGATTGATTGAACAGAATGTGTTGGGGCATTCTCTATCCACAATTGAAAATCAACACGAACATTTAAGTCAGCCAAGTACACGGTAATGAAACACTTAATCAAAACAGAAGCTAATATGGCATTACCAAGTCATCTTAATCTTAACAGCCAAAACAAAAGCTTTCAAATATGGTCGATGACTAAAGAGAAATGAGGAGTCACGGTCTTTAAACTCATCCAGTTACGGGTCATTACTATACTCTGTGCAGACTCAAATCGACTATAAGTGATCAGATATGTCCAATCGAACCACATGCTCATAAGCCATTTGTAGGGAGGAAAAGATGTTGAGGTTGGCGGTGACCACCATTAGCACTTCAGATCTGTAACGTTGATGCTCATATCTTGATTGAAACTAGGATGAATCGAAGCTGATCTGCCAATCTGAATCAAACATGCAACAAGACGGAAAACCAAACAACGCCGCACCAAGACGACGAACAAAACAACGCCGCACTCAGACGACGGAATCACGAAAAAAAAAACTAGATCTATGTGGAAAAACCACTTATTTAGATAAAAATAAAAGAAAAAACGATGTAGAGGGGTGCTTCCAGGCGAAAAAATGGCCAAGAACCACCCCCTCCGGTGGATGAGGAAGAAGGAAGAGAAAGGGTTTAGAGAGAGAGGAGAGAGGCGCTAGGGTTAACAATTTTTTTTGAGGGATCAGTGAAACTAATTGATTATGTAGACGTTACACAATATTCTCTTTTTTTTTGTACGAAGTTACACAATATTCTCTTAAAATTTACACCTAAAAAGTACCTTAATCTATGTGGCGGCTTCTAAGGCGCAACACTTAATAGGTGATGCACCGTGCCTCACTACTTAAACAAATATCTATCGCTCGATTTGTCCATCCCACCCTATCTTACTATAGACCTTCTCCACCAAACGGCAACCTAATCTCCATCCTCACCATCTCCGACCATGGAATCCTTGAACTCAAAATCCAGAAAGGATAACTCAAATATGGAAAACACATCCTCAGCTCTTCCAGAAAATCAAAGGCAAGTCTAAAAAACCCAAAATATCTTGTGATTGGCTTGATGAAAGGGCATGATTTTCCAGGGCTATTGATCGAGAGATGATAATCAAGAGAAATCCTCAAAAAAATTTGCAAATGTTTGCACCACCAATGAGAAATCAAATACGAAAGATTTAGGTTTTTTGCACAAATGTGGTGAGGGCTGAATCAAACAACAAAACTTAAAGTGAAGCAAAAAAGTAACAAAAAATTAGTTTGTGTTTCAAAGTGGATTTAGAAAAAATCATTAAAATATCAATTTTGTTGTTCTATACCCAATAGCAGGGGGAAATGAGAGACGGTGCTTGAAGGAGAAGCAGGAACGGGGGACATTTGTGATTTAGTGGTCGAAGGAGTAAACCATTTCATATCCTCTGTTCCATCTCTTTCATCCTAACAATTACAACCCATTCTCTCTTCACTTTCACTTCAAATGCATCGTCGATTGTGGGTTTCTTTTGTTGCGTTGCTTCGACTCATTCACTGGGTTCATAACGATTTCTTTTTTTGTGATAGAGGCAGAGGGGAGATGGGGAGGAAGAGGGTGGGAATAGGAGGCGGAGGGTATGGAGGGAAGGGGTGGCTGAGGGTGGCACTGCTTCGACAATCTCAGTAGGCGACAGTGAGCGATGAAAAAAATCTAGTGTAGATGATTTATTATAGATCTGGTGTGACTATATCATCCAACGATGGACATGACCTGTGTAACGTGCCGAACCTACAAAGGTGCGGCATTTTAGACACAACCTATGTTTTAAACCGAAGTTCTATTTATCAATACTTTCAGTTCAACTACGTTTCGCGTTTGGAAAGTATCCCAAACACTAGGCCAAGAGCCAGCAGAGTCTATGTGACATTCTTTGTTTTTTTTTTTTTTGGTCTAGAGTCTACGTGACTTTCAAGCAATTTTTTTCCGTTGACAAAAAAATAATGTACTTATTTTTTGATGTTCAACAAATCTAATCAACCCCCCTATTTTGTGGTATTTTTTTTGACGTGGAAATATTCAATTGAATCAACTGAAAAAAGATAAACAATCCAAAGCAATAATGTTCGAAATACAATGCAGAGTTTCTTCCACCCAAACTCTACCCCTAAATTTTAAAGCTGATTTAGCTAGCCCATGAGCAGCTTGATTAGCATCTCTTCTAATGTGATTACAAGAGAAACTGGAAAATTGAGCCTTGAAACTCTTACAATCCTGAATGACCAAGCCCATATAGTTGTTGATGTTCGAATTTGAATTCACTGCTGCAACAACAGAGGTGGAATCCGATTCAGCTTGAACCTGAAGGAAAAATAAATCAAGAGCAAATTGCATTCCCATTTTAAGCGCCAAAGCTTCAGCGACTGCTACATCATTCAAACAAGATATCCTCCACATCCCCGCAGCCATGACAAAACCAGAATAGTCTCTTATAATGACGCCTATCCCCCAATTCTCATCCAGTGGACCTGCTGCATCAACATTTAGCTTGTAAAAATTCATCAACAGTGAGTTCCAAACGCTGACAGATTCAGCTACACAAACTGTGCTTGGCACCAGAGGGTAGGGAGCTTGACTAACAGATAAAGCCTGAGACTTATACTCATCACACGAATTCAACGCCTTATTAATAATATGAGGGATCGGAGTTTGCACCTGGTCAAAGCATAGCTTGTTTCTAGCCGCCCAAATCTCGTAGCAGATCGCAAAAATGGATGGTAATACATATGCACTAGCTCGATTAATTGTATCAGCCAACCACTCTTTGAACTCCACCCTCCTAAGTTTTGCTCATCAAACCGAACCCCCAAAGGGCTGGCAAACCAAATATTTCTTGCCCACTCACAACCCATAAAAATATGAGAGGAGGTCTCCATCTTGTCATTGCAACGAGGACACATTGTCTCAGATAGAACACCCCTCTTAAACAAAGAGAATTTCGATGGCAACTTGTCATGGAGGATCCGCCACACAAGGTGAGTATGACAAGGAATGGTATTAACGTTCCACAGTTTTGTCTAGTGAGCAGCACATTGAGCACCATCGGAATTCTGTTCAAGAGTTAATGATGCCTGAGAGCGCATAAAATGATAAACTGACTTAACAGAAAAAGCCTCTTTTTTATCTGGCCCCCCAAATAAGTTGGTCCTGTTGAGCATCATATGCCAATGGAATTTGTAGTATTTGCTGGGCTTCAAAAGGCAAGAACAAAGATACCACTAGTTGATGATTCCAACAATGATCTTCATGATTAATAAGCTCTGAAACATAAGTAGCTTGGAAGATAGCCAATCGATGCATTCAAGAAACCAACTCTAGGAAAATAACGGGCTTTTGAACATTGAGCTAGCAAAGACTCAGGATTGTGAATAATTCTTCATCCTTGTTTGGCCAATAATGCAACATTAAAATCAGAAAAGCACCTGAAGCCCAAACCACCTCTTTTTTTATCCTTGCATAAAACATCTTAGCTGACCCAATGAATTTTCTTCTCACCCTCTTTACTTCCCCGCCGGAATGTGCTAATCATGCTCTCTATGTGTTCACATAACTCCTTAGGAAAGAGAAAACAACTCATAATATAAGTAAGGATGACTTGAACAACTACTTTGTTCAAGACCGAGTGTGGAAAAAGCTTATTTTGTGGCATTGGGTCATCGGGACATAACCTATTTTAGTAGGTGCACCTATAGAACACCTTGTGACATATATATACGGTTGCCTATCGTGTGACATTGTTCAAGTCATCACCTCATACCATAACAAATGTTCCAGAAGTGTTTTGAGTTGGACCAGTTATTAGTTTTGAAATTGATTATGGAATAAACCAATGTCATGGGATTAATATATTTATTATATTATATGTTTTACGAATGTGACCAGTCTGATCCAATTTTTTAATGGGATAATACTCAATTTGGTCCATAAATTTTGTCACTCGTATCAACTTGGTCCCCAACTTTATCGAAATTATTAAGTAGTCCCTGGAATTTGAAAACGTTAATCAGTTACGTCCCTCCGTCAGTTTTGTCTGTTAACAGATTCCAAAATAATCCTTCAATTTAGTCACTTATTAGGAAACAAGTCGCTGTGATTTATAACTTAATGTCAATTTGATCTTTGTCAAATTGACGGAGGGACATAACTGATACACGTTTTCAAAATACAGGGACTAATTTAGAATATTGATAAAGTAAGAGACCAAATTAAATTTTTTTCCCAATAGGGATCAAATTGGGATATTATCCCATTTTGTAATCATTATCGAAAAATTAAATAAATGTTTTTTAAGAAAATAAAAATTCAGTTTTAAGACTGTTCAAAAATTTAAGAAGTAACTCATGAAAAACTGTTGAAGATCATTTTATCGTAAAAGCTTTTTTTCCTCCTCAAAATTTATCGAAACACATCTAACATGTATGATAAATAATTGACAGCTTTCCTTTTTTATATTCATATTTAAATTCTGTTTAAAAGAACAACCATAACAATTAACAAGACCAGGTATCATTATTACAGGGGGTATAGTATAGTATAGTATATATCAAGAGTATTGGATTAAGATTTTAAAAGATTTTAAGAGTCTTTTTTTTTTGATAAAAAAGTCTGGTATTCAATCAAGATTTTTAAATAAAATAAAAAAATCTTGTGAAATTCAATCAGGACTACAAGACTTTTTAAAGAGGTTAACAAAATCTTGTGGTATTCGATTGAGGCATTTTACAACTCAAAAAAAAATTTCTGGTATTCAAAATCATACAGATTTCAATGGATTGTTTTCTAAAATGGATTTCGTTAGACTTTGTTGGAGTTTTTAATTACTTTTTTCTAATAAAAAGTCTTTTTCTCTCACGTGAGATTTCCCAAGATCCTCCCTCTCTCCCCCCTCCCTCTCTCCCCCCTTTTCTCTCCCTCTCCCCCTCTTTATATGTGTGTGTTAGAAACATAAACATACCAACAATTTATAACAAATCGTAACATTGTTTTCACTGGAACAAAATATTAGGAAATTAACAATGTGTATGTATATAACATGAATAAAATATTTTATATATATCTACATATAATATACATATTATATACTATTTAAAATTACATAATATATACTATTGTGTATATCATATAGTATAACATATATCATAGATTTAATAAATGCGTAATATAGATATAATTATATATATTATATACCAAAATATATAATATTATATGTTGTTTTCATTGTCCATCAAACAATAGACGGGATAAAAAAATTGTGATATGACTCAAGTATCTGTCATATATTGTTTTCCTTGTCTTGTACTACAATGTGTATTAAACGAACCTGAATTGCCTGCAATCGACAATCCGTGCAGTCATACAGTCAGTGTAATCAAGACCATTCATGTGAGATCGGACGACTCATATTATAAAATCAGCAAATCATCTTTAACTGTTTATTTTTTATCAATGGTCAGGATTGCAACTACAGTCAAAATGACTATAGTGAATCCATATACACCCTTGGCTATTAAAGAATTGAATTTTTTTTCCTTCATTCAAACCTTGTTATTTATTTAATATCTTTTACATAAGCTCTCATGACTTTGAATATTTACTGAAAATCTCTGGAATCCTTTCAAATCTTATAAATCCATAAAGTCCTTTCAAATCTTATAAATTTTCATTATATAAAGTCTTATAAATCCTTCTAAGTCATTATATTCCTATATAGTATTTTAAAATCCACAAGACTTTTTTATACCAAAATAGTCTTTTAAAATCTCAATCTAATACACCCCCTAAAAGAAGAAGACAAATCAGTTTTTCTTCCAATTTTTTTTTTTGGTTACATAACTAGTTTTTCTTCCATTTAAATCACAATATCTAACATGTGTGGTAATTAATTTCCAATTTAAAACATTTTTAGAGAGAAAAAATAAAATAAAAAAATAAAATAAAATGTTTATATTTTGAATACTAATTATGAGTAGAGAAGCTCCCATATGAGTACCTAAAATTTGTTCATGCTATAAGAGGAGTTACTGGGTTTTTTTTTTTATTTTCAGTCCTTGGAGTTATTGGGTTTAATAACTATATATTGAATTTTTTTTATAAATATGTTTAATTATATTTCATCATCTTACCACATCATAATGTTACTTCTTGAAACTTGTTTAGATATCTATATAAAATTGATTTATTTTATCAATATAGAATAATTAAACTGGAAAAATTTGTGAAGAAAATACTATCCTAATATAATGGACCGAACAGCATAACTGCATAAGGCCCATAAGGCCCAGGCCCAGGGACCCACCAACACCAAAGGCTTCTCTCCTAAGCTATCCCATTCCCACTAAAAATCGAACTCCTTCCTTTCCCATTTTGCGCTCTGAAACCCGCCATGTGGGGTTTGCAACTGTGATTTGGTTTCAAGATTGTCGAGCAATCGATAGGTTTCATGAATCTTACTCACTACTACGAAGAATCATCTCGAACCCAACAAGTAACTGATCCCTCGTTGTAAAGTTTTCTACCTTATGGCAAAGCGAAACTGCGTTGTTGTTCTGTCATCGGAGGATGAAGATGGTTCCAATACTCGTTCGTTGAGTTCCAGCCGCACAAAGGCCAAGCCGAGGACGAGGTCAACGGGCTCCAGAGGAAAGAAGCGGGCCCGAGTTTCCGGTTCCGGGCCTCGCCTCTCTAAGCTTTATGAGGTATCATTATCAATTTGTATTAGCTTTTGTGGTTGGTGCTTGCTTGGTAGCTAGGTAGCATTTTATTTACTTCTATTTGAGTTCTAATTGCTTTTTTTTTTTTTTGGAATTTTGAATGACCAAAAGGGGAGAATATGATGACTTTGATTTATTGCAGATAAACTTATATGATGACGACTTCAATGAAGTGTTTACTGGGTCAAAGGTATTCGCTGGTATGCTGTTTCTATGTTGTATTTAACTTGCATTTTTGCTTTGACATGAACCTGAGAACTTCCTTGTGTAGTATATTAGTCAGGGTTATCAATAGAGGTGTCCTTTGGCCACTACAAGTGTAGTGTGGTGTAGTGTTGTCTTTTTGCTGTAGTGAGAGTCACGGCCATGTTGGCCCCTATTCTTCAGAGGGGAAAAATATCCTCTTTGCTACCATTTATATATGTTCATGGAGAAGTTAAATGAGAGTATAATTTTAACTTGACAAGCTGTTGTTCAAAAAACTCATTGCTATAATTTTTTAATGTTTCTTTTTCATAAGTGTTTCTTGAGAAGTTTATCTAAATTGGCTTAGTCTGTGTTCACATATCTGAGTGTTCTGATTTTTTTCTTGCTTTCTTTTTTCGGGGCTTCATTCCCATGTTCGCAGTAGTATTAAAGAAGTGGTGACCAACATGTGTTGGCCTGAGTAGATCAGGCTTAAGTCCCTTAAGCATGTGATGTTGAGTTTGATTCTTGAATTCACGTGTATGGGAAAAACACGTTGGAAGGAGTCTCCGCTTTTGATGCTTCATTATACCCTGGGAGATTAGTCTCTTGCCCACTGCGTAGAAGGATATTTTGGGAAACTAAAATAAATAGCATTATGGTGGAGCTTTCAATTTTGTTACTACTTGCTATTATATGGCTTGTGTTGATTGTTTAAACCCTAGAGATTTGTTAAACAGGCCTGTGTTCTTCCACCAATTTTTTAAAATAAATTTAAAAGCTTACTTTGTGCTTTGTACCCCTCCAATTAGTGTACCTTCTGAATATGTATCTTTTTCCCTTGATCTCACAAGTGATAAGTGCTGAATGGATGCATCAGGTACTCAAAGGAACAATGCAGAGGAGCTATGGGTTGATAAATACAGGCCCCATTCTCTGGAAGAGCTTGCTGTTCACAAGAAAAAGGTCAAAGTTCTGATCCTTAAGGTCTTGATATTGGTAATATGAATGCGATCCACTTTTCAATGTTTTGTTGTATTTGCAGGTTGAAGAAGTTAAGACGTGGTTTGAGGAAAGGTTGAAACCTTCAAAGGTATATAATCTATGAAAAGGTGTTATGTGATTATAATTGTTGAGATCCCACATCAACTAGAGATATGGCCAAATTAGTCATTATAAGGCTTGGGCAATCCTCACCTCCTAAGCTAGCTTTTGAGGTTGAGTTAGGCCTAAATCCCAAATTCTAAGATAGTATTAGAGTTTATCCTAGATTTGTTATTGAGCCAAGATATCTATTATTACTTGTTCCACCCGCATCTGTGCATGCTCCAAATATCCAGTTCTAGGTGTTAGCGGGTGTGTTGATATCCCACATCGACTAGAGATATGGCCATATTAGTTCTTATAAAACTTGGGCACTCCTCACCTCTTAAGCTAGTTTTTGGGGTTAAGTTATACCTAAAGCCCAAATTCTAAGAATAATCAATTTTTATGTTTTATGATTATTATTTTGGTTTTCACCCATTATAGAATTTATAGCCTTTTAGAGATGGTTATTCACTTATTCCTGTAAACTTGCAAAACATTGTTTAGCCATAAATTAAGAATAAGTAAATGTAAATCACAGTCAAATCATCGATATTTTAAGAATGTTTGGTTTCTTTGTTTTTTCTTTTTAGTCTAGGAAGATTTTATTAGTTAGATCTTTAGTGATATGTTGTTATATAAAAATGGTATCATATGTTAGGTGCTTTATTTTTCTGTGATTAAGCATGCTGTGCGAGGCTGCAAGCACTATCATTTTATAAACAATATTACTACTATTCTAAAAAATAAACATTCCTTTGTGGCAAAAATGCAAGAATTCAGGAAACAGAAAGGATATTTTTTCACTAAGCAGTGCAAAGAGAACAACATCATTTGTTATCTGTTAGTTATTGAGTGTTTTCTTCTAAACTCTCCCTCTAAAGTGTTTAGTTCTGCAGTACAAATTTCTATTGAATTTTTTTCCCCCCGTGTTAGGTTATACTGATAGAAGTGACTATAAATTTTTCTCTGAACTATATATATACAGGTCGTCGACAAAAGTAACGTTCTTGTCATCAGTGGTCAGGCAGGAGTTGGAAAATCTGTATGTTACTCTTCCATTCTCTTGTTAACACTTAACACCTTTAGCCTCTTTTTTGTATTAGCACAGCTACGCAGGATAATTTAGAAATGTTAATATTTGGCACCTTCAGGGCAATGTGGCTTGGTGTCAATTTTTCTTTTTATTTGCATTTTGAGTTGCTTTTATATTTTAAAAAACTTACATGTTCTGATTTTAACTCTATCACCAAGTTTCTGCGTTTCACTTTTATAAACTCTGCTATATCCAAAAAACTTGTAAAAGACTTTTAGACCGTTGTCACGAAGAACCACTTCTTAACATACTTTACTTGTTAGGAGTACCACGTTGATTGACATTGAAAAATTTCTTCTTTTGATCTTGTAGGCTGCTATTCATGTAATTGCATCTCATCTGGGGGCGGTGGTATGTGGATGGAACACACCTACACCTGTCATTTGGCAAGAACATCTTTATAACTCTGGCACAGGTAGGTCAATATGCTCTTGATGAGCTAGTTATGAGAAAAGCTTTGCCCTCATCCCCTTTATCTTCTCCTATTGAATCATCTGTTTTTACTATTAAGTGGTGAGGTCCTTGAGGATGTATTGTCAAAATGAGTAAATGACGATGTGCATTGTATTTACAGTCCAAATGGGAAAATGCATGCAATACATTATTTTGAGGAAAAAAAGGGGAGGGGGGGGTCTGAATGATTGAAATCTCAAATATGTAACTTCCAAATTGTGACTATTTTCTTCTACATATTTTCTGATTGATTGACAGAGACACGATACACTTCCAAGTTGGATGAATTTGAAAGTTTTGTGGAAAGAATACGGAAATATGGATCAATACCAACTTCCTTTACTGGGGAGTCAAAGCCTTCTGTCATACTTTTAATCGATGATCTTCCCATGATGAATGGTAAAGCTGCTTTGGGAAGAGTTAAAAATTGGTTGCACCTTTTGGTGCACACAACTCAGACACCCACAGTAATATTGGTCACGGATTATGGCAATGCTGATTCAGCAGATCATAATGCACGGTGCCTTGAAGAACTTAAGCTATCTCTAGAAAGTTCTGGGGCTTGTAAGGTTACTACATTGAAATATTCTCTTGTGGTTTTTTGATTTCATGTTATAATAGAGTAATTATGCAGAACACAATTTTGTGAAACTTTCAGGTTGCGTTCAATCCAATTACAGTGAATTCTATTAAGAAGATGCTGTTTAAAATATGTCAAATGGAGCAGTGTAATGTGACTGCCGACAATGTTGATCTAATAGCAAAAGCAAGTGGAGGTGACATCAGACATGCAATTACTTCTCTACAGTTTTTGTGTCTGAAACCAAATCAAGTGCGTTCTTTGTCTCTATCAACTCACAGTCCCCGTGCATTAAAAGCGGAAAGTAATAAACCTATTGGATTAGCGGACGGATATTCCTTGCACTTTGGCAGGGATGAAACACTATCTTTATTTCACGCCTTGGGGAAGTTTTTGCACAATAAAAGGGAGGCTGGCATTGCAATAGAACATGGTACCGACTTTGTAAATAATTTAGTGAAATATAAATTTCATATCTTGTCTTTCTAACTGAGGAATCAGCAATAGAAATAGGTCTAAGTTGAATATTAAGGTAATCTTGATTTGCAGCTTTTTAATTGTAGTTCATTTTCTTATGTGATAGACCAAGATGGCTTTGTTGTACAAGAAAGATTTTCAAGATTACCATTAAAAATGGATGTCCCGGAGAAGATTCTTTGTCAAGCCCATGTACAACCTGGTCCAGTTGCTGATTTTCTGCATGAAAATGGTATTTCCTTTCAACATGCTGTTAATGTTCTTTATGAAAAATTGATTATATAGTGAAGAACTGAAGATATTTTATTGCAACTTTTAAAAATTTTCTAAACCAAAAACAGTGCCTTTCTAATTCTCATTTGATAATTTCTTGCAGTTCTAGATTTTTTGAATGATGAGGCAATAGAGGATGCGTGGACTTTGGCTTCATATCTAGGTGAAGCTGACATTCTTCTTGCTAAACTTCGGAGGATGCTATCTAGTTATAATGAGGCAGAGAGCGTTTTACAGTCAGCTGCTGCGTCAATTGCTGTTCGTGGGGTGCTATTTGGAAATTCTCATCCACTTTCCTCCAGGTTATCATTTATATGCATGCAGTCTCTCTGCATAGCAAAACATTATGCTTCTCTGTAATATTTTTATCAATTTACTTTTACAGATGGCATGCAATTCGTCGACCACAGCTCTGGCAGGTTGAGAAAAAATCATTGTACCACAAGGTAAACTCCTTACGACTCCTCTCTCCCTGTAATATTTTATTATCCTTTCTATTTGATGTAGGTATTTTGAAATGTTACATTTTAGTACTTGGGAGAGAAAAAAGGACTCTAGTGATCATCAATGGAATATAATTATAGGTTTCTTTGATAAATGCTCTTTTTATGGTATTTTTCTGTCTACACTACTAGGTGGTGTAAGCAAGGTAGCTTTCTCACTGAAAATTATAATATTTCGTCTTCTAGCTTGTCCTTGATTATGTATCTAAAGATCTTAGAACCAATTGTTAACTGGTTTCATAATTAACAACTACCTCACAAATTGCTTATGTTTCTCGTTGCTCTTAAAATTTGACTTCTATTCGCGATCTTCCATTGCAGAATGAGATTTTTAGGCAGAGAGTCCCTGCTTGTAAACGGTTGAGTTCTTGTCATGTGTCTATTATGGCCACAGAATACATGCCTATGCTTAAATTGCTTGGAAATAGAGCCGGTAGTGGATATCAGGAACTATATCAAGAATCAGTGCAGAACTTGGATACGGAAGATTTTGATTTTGACAAAATGAGTTTAGGTGATCAAGCAATGGAGATTTCTGATGATGACATAGAAGATTGGTAGGTATGCAACATGTAATGTAATAGGTTGTTCAGTTTGGAGGCCTCTCTCTAATGTATATAATTTCTATTAGACACTTGTCTGTGTTTGAGGCTGAAGCGTTTCTTAGGGAATGACAAGTTTTTTGTGAATAGGAGCTTTTTTTGATGCATGCTTGATTACAAGCCAATTGTAACCGGTGCTCTCAAACCTTGATGGAATTATGGGTTTGGGACACTAGTGGTTAATGAGAATGTGCCGCTGTAAATATCAACTTACTTAAAAATTTTATATCGAAGTTCAGGAAACGTTGCTAACGTATGGCACACGGGTAAAATAGATCCGTAGACTTTTTTTGGTAAGATAGATCCGTAAACTGATCTACTTTCTTTGGTTTTACTTTTTCTTAATGGAATGTATATGCATCGCTTTTATTAGTCTTTATTATGATCTGTTGTTTTATTTTTACAATGCATTAAATATAAAATAAAACACGTTAGTACTGTTTTTTTCTAAATTATTAAACGCTGCTTAAATATGGTGAGTACATACGGGGAAAATGTCATTGCAATGAGAAATTTGGCATGTTGGTAGATTTCCCAGTTGCAATGTTTTGCCAGTAGCATTATAATGGAATAATGGTAGGTGTGGGGTTAAACAATTTACACTATTCATGTTTCTCTCCGCTACAGGGAGAATGTAAAAAGAGAAACAATTTGGTTTCTATCATTTTAAAATTTATTGTTTATGTAAGATCTTCGTTAGTGTGTATTAATCAATTCTCTTATTCTGCCCCCTAATCAATTCACTTATTCTTCCCCTTTGGAAGATTTTACTTTTTCAAGGAACACTGCCTATCCTTTTCGATGCTTCACTCGGCCTGGATTGTTTGTAATCAAGGATCCATGCAGTCAAGCAAATCAGGATCGTCTGAATATCAAACGTTTATATTTTAAGCTCGCAAAATCGAATTTGAAAAGTAGATTCAAAATCTGCACTTCGTGAGCCATCCAATCTTTGGTATGAATTTCGTGACTTAGGATTTCTTGATTGCATGGAATCCAATTCCATATCTTCGGGTAACCATTTCATTTTGTCCAATTTACTAGTATTCTAACCAGTGCCATACACGGGTATATATTAGCTTTTGAACATTTGTATAAAATAATTTAATTTTTTATATTATTTTTTTGTTAAAGTGCGTTTGAGGCATTATCTATGAAAAATTATATAAGAATAGTTTGATTTTAATTATGCATCATAAAGTATAGCAATCTTTAACATATTAATTACTATTGTCCATTATAAAGAGTTGATTAAATATATACTTGATAATCATATTTAAAATTGAATATAGTGAAAAAATATGAATTGTTGCTGACTTAAGAGAATAAAATTTTTATAAACTTACATTCTTACCAAACTAATGTGGAAGTTCCTATACAAACGAAATAATAAATAAAACAATATTTTGTAAAATGAAATTTTAAAGTATAATAGACATGTGCCATGCGATGCATAGGTTATATATCGGGGTACGAATGAGACACACTATGTAGTAACAACATAATTTATTGAATCGATTATTTTATCTAAAGTTAGGTCTACTTATTTGGTTTTTTAAAGAAAAATATATTAAATTAGAATGTTCAAAAAAATTGGGATTGTTAAATAATTTTAAAAATAAAAAAAATATTTTTCTTATGAGTTAAAGTTTAAAAACTATGTACATTTTGTAATATCCTGAGATTAAATACCGTGCATAACATTTCATTTTTGGGGTAAAAATGTCTTCATATCATCTTTCTCGGTCCATTTGGACAAGAAATGTGTTGGGCTATCAATTATTCTCTCAGTGTCATTTTACTTGTCTTTTTTAAATTATACACATTTCTTAAAAAAATATTTAGATTTATTAATTTCTATAATAAAATGATATTTTTTCACTAAAATATCTTTATTAATTGGAGTGGTTAGTAACAATAGAGTAGTTAGGCAAAAAAAAGAAAAAATCATTAATATAGGTTGATTGAGATAAGCTGGTGCTAAGAGAAAAGATTGATAATCTATACATGTCAATTTCAGTTCTCCTAAGCTAAGTCATTTTTCTCTTCACTTCTCCGCAGCACTTTTGGCTTTATTGTACAGAGACTCAAAAACCTCCGTACACACACTTGAGAACCCCACAATCCCCCGAAAAACTTGTGGGAAACCCATCTGCAAATTACTCACTGTCATTGCCCGTGTCACCCTCACTGACTTTTCATGTTTCCTCTTCTCTTCCTCTACCTTAGCACGCTTCTCACTCAAATTGTCCTTTGTCCACGTGGCATTATAATATTCCCTCGTGGAATTACATTTCCCATATTTGCATTCCACGGATCGAAGCTGAACAACCCTATTCTCAAGCACTTTCAATGCAACATCTAACCTCTTCTTTTGTTTATGCTTGCTCCTCCGTTTGTTGAACTACAATGCCATGAATAGCCGTCAACAAGCTCTTGATCCCTTCGGATTCTGCCTTGTCTGGAATACGATCGAGGGAAAGGCTCCATGCTTAACAGAGGGAGTGTATCTTTGATTCTTCGGCTGTTTTGTTCGGTGGGTTTCGGCTGAGCCTAAGCCAGCATGTGAGGGAGTGAATGTAATCCCTGTGGGACTTGAAGAGGTTGCAGAAGGATTGGTGCCATTGTTGGACTTCGAGCTCTAGCTGATGAGTTGATTGCCTGTGAATCTGACTCTGAGATGTGGGGTTTGGTGATGGGATGGTGTTGATGTTGAGGTGTTCCAGTTGGTGAACGATGTCGTTTTGGAGTTGATGGCATTCGTACATACTTCTCCACATACACATCAATCAATCTGCCAACCAACACGTATGAAATAATGAGTGTACTCATACTAATTCCAAATACTTATTTTTATCATACAGGCCTAAGGACAATGCTTAAAAAATCAACAAAAAAAATATATTTGTTGAAAAAAAAATAAGCATCTAGTATATTGGGGTAACTGTCCCCTTGTGCTCTCAAGCCAGCAGTTCTTGAATGGGTTTTTGGAGTTAAGAACCGTTCACCACCGACCGATGAAGGAGGATGATACGGATGCTATATGAAAGAACCGTTCTTCACCGGCGTCCACGTACACTGCACACGACAACGGCTAGTTTTTCATTTTTGGGTTGCTATCTGGTAGAATATTCAATGGATATTTCTTGCTCGCCTTGCATTTTAATGCCTTTTGCTTAATATAAAATTCTATTTTTTGTCCACTTTTTGTATACGAACCGTTGCTTCCATGCGAACTAGTTCGCCGCGCTGTTGGCCACCTGGCGACCTCCAACCATGAACGACCAAAATTTCTGTTCTTAATTTTACGAACGCAGGTGCTCTAACATCATGTTGTTATCTTTGTATTTTACTATTTTGTTTGTTCTTCTTAGTTAGTATTCCCACCAACAGCATCAATAAACTTTTTCACATAAATGCTTTCAAATAAATAGATCAATTTATTCAAATATATACACTTTTGGTTACGGTTAATTTTACAAAACATAATCCTAACACATAGAAGTAGGTTCAATCGTAAGTAGAAGGTGACAAATATTTGAGTGTGACAATGAGAGAAAATGTATAACTGTGGAAAAATTGAGTGAAAGCTGGGTTAATTTAGAAGAAATAAGCCCTTATTCTGAAGAACTTGATAGAAAGTTCAAAACGAGACTCCAGTCGTACAGATTGTACACATCACGGTCAAGGGTGGTCATTATTTTTTTCTATGATAAAGCAAGTGATAGGCACACAATAAGATCAGCAAAAAGCAGTCGAAAGCAAAATTTTCTACCCTTATTACTAAGCATGTATTATTAAGACCAATTTATGGTAGTTGACTTCCACTCTTTTACCAAAAACAGCTGTAACATGGGCATTATTTGCTTGCTAGATAGCTTCACCACATGATTATTTGTGACCCAAGAAAAGCAAAAAGTATAAGAATTATGAAAAAGAAGACTAATGACTAACCCTTTGACAAGCTCAATGAGTTGAGGGTAGAGCTCTGTGTCCCTCAATTTGATGATTTCTGCAGATATAGTCTCGATAGCATGGAAAGCAACATTCATCCGTGATTCTAATTTTTCCACCTCTTTCTTTGTCTTATCTATCTTCACATAATCCCCCTTCTTCAACTCTAGCTTCCTTAGCCGTCCCACCTTCTTCTCGTGCTCCATCTTTATGTTCTCAGCATTCTTAAATCAACCAAAAGAAAAGAATATCAAATAAACTCAGCACCAATTAACGGAAATGACCACATTAATTACCGCATTAATCTAATAATAAAAAAATGGTATAGTATACAATACCATAGCGTGTACGAGCAGAATACAAAAACACAGAGAATTATTACTTGTAAAGCGGAGACACCTTCACTATCAAAGTAATAATACCCAAAAACAAGAGAATCTTCTTCTTTAACCCCTTTTTCTATAACATGTTTTCTTCTTCTTTTTTCCCTAAAGAAGAAAATGAAAGCCATATAAAATGGCGGGTTTTAAGGTGAGAGACTACATCATGTGGTCTACGATAGACTAATACTTGAAAATGTTCAAAACTCTCACGACGATCGATGATGTCCTCTGTAAGTAGAAAATATTCATTTTTACTTGTTTTTTGTCGAACCGACACCGATTAGGTCACCGTCTCAGTTGTGTGGCCATGGAAGACCGTAAGCTTTTACTTATGAAAATGACAACAGTTATCGTTAGAATTTTGAACAATTTTCAAGTATCAATACACCGTAAACCACATGATGCACTGTACCACTCTAGCTATAGCCATATAGCCTATACCTTGACCTCTTGGTACAATTTCTTCTTGCATGTGTACAGTCTCTCCACAATGGAACAGTGGCTACTACCACTTACAGTTGCAACAGGAGCAGGAACTGCAACTGTTTCACCCAATTTTCCAAAGCTAAACTTGTTGAGCTTTGAACTCCATCCATAATTGTACACTTTACCTGCAATGCAACCAACAACTAGAAAAACACATGAACCCACACAACTGTTAAATGAGCTTGAGTCTCACTCCCAAAAGCTAGCTTATAGGAGGAGGGATCCAATCACATATATACATTGCACAGCCCAGGAAACCTGGCAACCTGGGACTCAAATGCAACTTCAATAATAACTGGGAGATGCTCTATAGAATCAAAGAAACCAGAGGGAAATATTCTCTCTAACTTACAAAGAATGACTGGTATGTTCTGCTCCATCTTTATAAGATCATCCTCTCTCAATGTCGCAGGACACAAATCTTTAAAAAATTGGCTGAGTTCAGTAAGTGGATTTAAAACATTTGACGGCAAGGAATTAAATGCAATAGGAAGTAAACACTCCATGAATACATGACAATCATGGCTTTTCATCCCAATCATGGTTCATTTGTTCACATCGGCACATCCTGCCAAATTAGAAGAATAACCGTCAGACATCCGCAGTGCTTTTATGCACCGACAAACTGACTTAGCTTCCTCAACGGTTAAAGAGTAACAGGCTTTAGGTTTCAGGGTTTTCCCATCCGACCGAGTCATTAAATGTAAGCCCTTTTGCCTACAGTAAAGTGGTAAATCTACTCTGGCATTATCATTGTCTTTTGTTTTTCCTCTAACGTTTATCACTGTGAGAAAAACATTGTCAAAAAAGTTCTTCTCAATGTGCATAACATCAAGGTTGTGTCTCAATAAATTATCTTTCCAATATGGCAGATCCCAAAAAATACTTCTTTTTGTCCAATTATGCCATTGTCCATATCCTTCAAATCGATCCAATTGACCATAATCTGTGATTTTTGGCAGTTCCATAACTCTGCTCCAAATTTGTTCAGATGTCAATCATGGGGGCGGGCCATCTAATTCAACTTCCCCCTTCTTGAAGGCGTTCTTATTCCATCTAAATGGATGATCACCTGGTAAAAACTTGTGATGTGAGTTAAACCAGGAACTCTCCCCCCCGAATTTCAAGGTAAAGGCCTTTGTATGCTCCATGCAATGTGGACATGCCATTTTACCATAAGTAACCCAACTAGACAATATGCCATATGCAGGAAAGTAATTAATGGTCCACATCAGAGCTGCCCTCATTGTAAAATTCTTCTTTCGTGCAATATCATAAGTCAAAACACTATTCTACAACCTTTTGAGATCTTCAATGAGAGGCTATAAATAGATGTCAATACCATCTTTTGGATTATCTGGACCCGGTATAATACAAGTCAAGAACATATAAGGCTTAGACATGCTCATTTCGGGAGGAAGATTGTATGGGGTAACAATAACTGGCCAGCAAGAATAAGGTTTCGCTGTGGATTGAACATACGGGGTAAAACAATCAGAGCATAAGCCAAGTCGTACATTACATAGATCTGCTGCAAAATCGGGATGCACACAATCAAAGTACTTCCAAGCTTCACCATCTGATGGGTGGCACAACATACCTGAAAAGCTTCTATTTTCATAGTGCCACGTCATTTTGCCTGTAGTCTGTGTTGATGTAAACATTCTCTGCAGCCTTGGAATAATTGGCAAATAAAACATTGCCTTCACTGGAACTGGTTTTTCTCTACCCTTTCCATTATCAGTGTGTGAAATATATCTTGGCTCACCACAAAACTTGCATTCAACTAGCGCACCATCGTTTTTACCGAATTCATTGTCGTAATATAACATACACCCTTTCACACAACAATTAATCCTTTTAGATTCCAACCCCAACTTGGACGCTAAGCTTTTAGCCTCGTAATAACTTTTTGGCAAACCATCTCTGATAGGTGACGAGTCCAATATCATTTTCGTTACGAGATCCAAGCACACATCCGTAGCACCACAGTTAGACTTAAGAGCTAAAAGCCTCACACATATTGATAACTTAGAGTCTACAGACCCTTCAAACAATGACTTATTTGTTTCTAACAATAGATTATAAATTTTTTGTGCTGTCTCATTTGGAAGTTCATCTGTGTCATCATATTGTTGCTCCTCGAATGATATGTTGACCCCCAAGGCATCACAAACCATATCTTGTATCAATTCAATTTGCTCACCATATCCCGTATCTACACAATTGCTTGAAGCACCTGTGCAATTATCGCTAACCCCTAAATCAACCCGAGGCAACTCTTCACCATGTCTAGTCCAAATCCAGTAATTAGGCCTAAATCCAATTCTCTGCAGGCGATGCATGACCTCACCTGAGCTCTTAATCCTTCTGCAATCGCAATTAAGGCACAGACATCTAATCCGTCCATTAGTTATAAAATCTTCATGTGCCATTGCGGCTTGGACAAAGTGATCAACCCCTTCGCAAAATGATTGTTTCAAACCCCCTCTCCCCGGATACAACCTATCGTACATCCAACTACGACTCGAAGGAAAAAATTATATCTTCTGCATGTTAAAAAAATGACAATTTCAGCAGCACGACGTTCTTACACCACAAGAAAAAGCGTTGCTACCGACGGGCACCACCCGTCGCTAAAAAACTGGCTTTTCTGACGGCATACACCGTCGGTAACCTTAACCCGTCAGAATGCCAGAGACACGTTATAGTTTCCCGCTTTTTTCGAATACCGACGGCCTTACCCGTCAGTACCCTAAATGGTCAATAGATTATCGATGGTCATTGGCGTCGGTATTCAAATTCGCCTGTCAGCAAGGTCGCGTCGTTTAATGATGCTTAAGCCGGTCGGTATTTAAAGTGTGGCCGTCGATATGCTTCGATATGAACCAGAACGGAGCCTTCTCTCCCCTTCACTGTTCACAACGCGATCTCTCATCTCTTTGTCTCTCTGTCAAAGTTTTCGGCCACCACACCACCGCTAGTCCTCATCATGCGCTCTGCGCTTGACTCGGCGGCCGTCTGCGCTAACTCATTGCGGTCTGCCGCCACCTCCACAACGCCCTCTCTCTCTTTCTCAGTGTGTGTGTGGTGCCCGCCGCCACCACGCCTCTCTCTCTCTCTCTCCCTCGTTCGCACGACCAGTCCCGCCGCCACCACGATCCTCCCTCTATCTCCGACTCTTTGTTTCTGTTGCAGTCACAGGTGAGATTCTGTCTTTTTTTTGGCCGCTTCGATTCATAAAAAATGCCAATATTTTGATAGTTTCTTAAAAAATTAACTTGATAGAAGAGGATTGGTTCTGTGATTAATGTTTTCAAAATTGCAGAAGTATGGTAGATTTCATTAGGTTAATGAAATTTCTGCTTCCCAATAACTCTAAATTCTGAGTTGTTTTCTATGTTGAAGATGAATTTTTGAGTTGTTTTCTATGTCATGCATAGGTTAGTAGTTCATTTACTAAGGCTGAGTTGTTTTCTATGTCATCCACATTTAGAATGAGAATTTTAGGTTTCTTTTGTGTTGCTGATATGCTATTTGTGTGGTTCTTTTACCAAGTTTCATCAAACAAAGCTCTATCCTACTCTTGGTTCAGTATTGTATACTTTCTTTGTTGGTTAGTTTAATCCATTCTGTTTTTAAAAGTTGGATATGTTAATGTTGCAGTTTTTTTAAATTGCGGTTTTTTTAGGTTTATTTGGACTAGTTCTTTAAATTGCATTCAAGCTATATGATAGTATGCACTAACCAGAATTGATGTTTGTTTTCAAAAAATTTAGGTCCTCAAAATTTGATGTTTGATTAATTTTGGCACTTGGGTTTAGCTGTTTTTAGTGAGAATTAATGAGAGTTTGTAGCTTTGTAACTTCAATTGTGAGGGCTTCAATTTTGAGGTCAATTACAGAGGGTGTGGTTGTAAATATTGCTGTTTCTGGTAGTTTAACAATGGGGTTGCAATCATTGCATGAGAGTGGGATGAATTTGATGTATTTTTAGCTATGAATGATATTGGTTGCTGATAAATGGAGTAGCTATAATGTTTAGAAGGTTATTATCAGCTTTTGCATGTCATTTCTTGTTCTTCTGTAGTTATGAGTTTAATTTGGTTTTCCAATCTTGTCTGCACAGTCTGAGCTTTAGTAAACGCTCGGTTCTTAGCTCCCTCTTCGATTCACAATCCCGCCGGGGGTAATGATTTTGCTTTTCTGGTTCTAGTTGCTTTTATTGTTCTTCTGTAGTTCTTTGAGTTTAATCTTGTCTTTGTGATTACTACTGTAGCGACACAGCTTTGTCTGGCACTGCCACACAACTCCGCCACACCTCTTTGAGACTGTCACACAGCTCCGCGCTGCCACACCGCTCCGCCTCTGTATCGTTCTCTGTCACACAGACACAGCTCCGTCTCGTTTTTGCTACACCACACATTTCAGGTATATGCAATTTTTGTGCTTTGGTCCTTTTTTGCTTGCTTTGGTCCTTTTTGTGTTGTGGTAACTGCTTGTTGGATACTAAATTCATAGCTTCAAATAATCTTCATTGACTTAAATATTGAAATTTGGTTTAGCTTGACTTGTGTGGGAATTTTAAAGGCTTTGATCGTTTTTTTAGTTGCTTTGGTCCTGATAAATAATGGATTGTACTGTTAAATAGAAATGGGATATGTTCATGTCTTTCTGCAAAATGAAGGACATTCGGTATAGCAGTTAATTACGTGGCAGCAGTAGGATATAAGTAGTGTTAAACTAGTTGATTCTAAACTGATTTCTAAATTGATAATTGAGACTGAAATATACATTAGAAATTATGCATGATTATAATTTAATTTTTTTTTACTATGTGCTTGTATGATTAGGAATTGAAAGTTTATTATTAACTCGCTGAAATATATAAGTTGTTTGACATGATTTTGTGGATGCACTTTTAGACTGTTTTATGCTTCTCTTGTTTATAGCTTATAAGTTTATGCTAACAGAAGAAGTTATGTTTCATAGGCCTCTAAGACCGCCACATCCACCACTCCTCCACCGCTCGTGCCTCTACCGCTTGTGCCTCTACCACTATCTGCGATCGAGGTATGCACTCTAACGAAATATCGGTTGACTCACTGGGTGGAAAAGGGTTGTCTGTTGACCCCCACACCGACATATTTATTTGATTTCCTTCATAGTTCTCTCCACAGAGAAAATTTTGAAGTGATGTATGTTTTGGCTAACAAATATACTTGAGTGAGTACTTTTGTATTCCTTACCTATATTTGAGAGTCTAGGAAGGGGTTATGATCACGAATTGGTCAGTGTCACACCCCGAGTACGAAGTGTTTAGTAAAGTGATTAATGCTGATAATTCCATGTTTGCTTAGGCATGAGCTTCATCTTTGAAATATTGCAGGACTCTTATAAATTCCTATAAAAGTTTAAGAAACAATAATAATGATTCAACAATTCTATGACACATTTGACCAAACGTATCACAAAACTAATGTTGCAGCTTAGATTTTAAATAATATAATTTGCAAATAAGCCTACAACTAAGAACAAGTTTCTCTATTATGCCCTCATGCATTTGATAGTCCAGGAAGTGTGAGCAAAAGGAAAATCATAAAAAGAAATAAAAATTAGAATAAAAAAAATAGAAACAACTTGTTTTTCCCCTGTAAACATGGATGAAATAGAGGAAATTAGAGCAGAATAGAAAATAAAAGAATTAGAAAGTAGAGAAACAGAAAAAATAGACCTAATTCTATCCTTGGCTGCAATTTGCTTTGCACATCTCTCTGTACTTCTTTCCCTTGCCACTTCTGCTTGTCTAATTCTATCATTTAAGAGGTTGTCAACTTCCAACCTGTTTCTTTTTAAATGACCAAGTCGATTTTCTACTTCTATCATCATTCAAATAGTTTAACTCATCTAACTTGAGAAATTTAAAAGTCTTCAAGTAGAGCATTATTTAAGCCATGAATACGACACAAGCTACCCCATTGCGGACTTCAGGTTTTTTTGTTGGTAGTAAAAAGTGCATTATTATTATGGACATGTGAGGTATCGATCCCCGTACCTCTCGCATGCTAAGCGAGTGCCCTACAATCTGAGCTACATCCCCGAGTTGTAGACTTTTGATTTTTAGTGAATCATTTGTTTTGCATCCTTCTTTACATGTGAATCCTGCATAGAAAATTAACCTAACTATTATACGAAAAATTGTTATGTTAATTATTGATGAAATGGGTGTTTGATTATTATTATTATTATCGGAGAAAAGTCTTAGCTTCCCGTTTGAGGTTCAATATATTATTGAGTGCATGTACTCTTTTAGGGTACGACGTGTTCATTGTATATTGAACCTTGAATTGTCCAAGTCGGACAGTTTGAAAAAAAACTTTTTCTTTACTCGTATAATAGTTGTTGCTTAATTCTCGTATCTTTATATTTGATGAAATTTTGGTTCGATTCATTTCTTTTTGTTCTCTGGGTGCATACTTGATCGCGGTATTCATAACTGCGTTCATTTAGTGTACTCAGAGACCAATGGGAAATGCTGCCAAAATTTTGTCAAGTATAAGATATGAGAATTAAGGAAGGACTATTATACGAGTTCTGAAAAAGTTTTTCCTCGAATGGGATAGGGTCATACCATTTAAAGAAAGAGAGCGGTTGTAAGAAAGTCGTGCTGCTGAAATTGTCATTTTTTTTACATGTAGAAGATGGAATTTTTTTCTTCGAGTCGTAGTTGGATGTACGATAGGTTGTATCCGGGGAAAGGGGGTTTGAAACAGTCTTTTTGAGATGGGGTTGATCACTTTGTCTAAGCAGCAATGGCACATGAAGATTTCATAACTAATAGAGGGATTAGATGTCCGTTCCTTAATTACGATTGTAGAAGGATTAAGAGCCCAGGTGATGTTATATATCACCTGTAGAGAGTTGGATTTAGGCCTAATTACTAGATTTGGACTAGACATGGTGAAGAGTTGCCTCGGGTTGATTTAGGGGTTTGCGATAATTGCACAGGTGCTTCAAGCAGTTGTGTAGATACGGGATATGGTGAGCAAATTGAATTGATGCAAGATATGGTTTGTGATGCCTTAGGGGTCAACGTATCATTAGAGGAGCAACAGTATGATGACACAGATGAACTTCCAAATGAGACCGCACAAAAATTTTATAATCTCTTGTTAGAAACAAATAAGCCATTGTTTGAAGGGTTTGCAGACTCTAAGTTATCAATGTGCGTGAGGCTTTTAGCTCTTAATTCCAACTGTGGTGCTATGGATGTGTCTTGAATCTCGTAATAAAGATGATGTTGGACTCGTCACCTATCAGAGATGGTTTGCCAAAAAGTTATTACGTGGCTAAAAGCTTAGTGTCCAAGTTGGAGTTGAAATCTAAAAGGATTGATTGTTGTGTGAAAGGGTGTATGTTATATTACGATAATGAATTACTGGTTGAATGCATGTTTTGTGGTGAGCTAGGGTATATTTCACACACTGATAATAGGAAGGGTAGACAAAAACCACTTTCAGTGAAGGCAATGTTTTACTTGCCAATTATTCCAAGGTTGCAAAGAATGTTTGCATCAACACAGACTGCAGACAAAATGATGTGGCACTATGAGAATAGAAGCACTTCAGGTATGTTGCACCACTCATGTGATGGTGAAGCTTGGAAGCACTTTGACCGTGTGCATCTCGAATTTGCAACAGATCCACGTAATGTACGACTTGGCTTATGCTCTAATGGTTTTACCCTGTATGTTCAATCGACGGTGAAACCTTACTCTTGCTGGCCAGTTATTGTTACCCCATACAATCTTCCTCCCGAAATGTGCATGTCTAATTGTTACCCCATACAATCTTCCTCCCGAAATGTGCATGTCTAAGCCTTATATGTTCTTGACTTGTATTATACCTGGTCCAGATAATCCAATAGATGGTATTGACATATACTTACAGCCTCTCATTGACGATCTCAAAAGGTTATGGAATGATGTTTTGACTTATGATATTGCACGAAAGAAGAGCTTTACAATGAGGGCAGCTCTTATGTGGACCATTAATGACTTCCCTGCATATGGTATGTTATCTGGTTGGGGGACTCATGGTAAAATGGCATGTCCCCATTGCATAGAGCATACAAAGGCCTTTGCCTTGAAATTCGGGAGGAAGAGTTCTTGGTTTGACTCACATCGCAGGTTTTTACCAAGCGATCATCCATTTAGACGGAATAAGAACGCCTTTAAGAAGGGGGAAGTTGAATTAGATGGCCCGCTCCCAAGGTTGACATCCGAACAGATTTGGAGCAGAGTTATGGATCTGCCAAAAATCACAGATTATGGTGAATTGGATCGATTTGAAGGATATGGACAATGGCATAATTGGACAAAAAGAAGTATTTTTTGGGATCTGCCATATTGGAAAGATAATTTATTGAGACACAACCTTGATGTTATGCACATTGAGAAGAACTTTTTTGACAATATTTTTCTCACAGTGATGAACGTTAGAGGAAGAACGAAAGACAACGATAAGGCCAGATTGGACTTACCACTTTACTATAGGCGAAAGGACTTGCATTTAACGACTCGGTCGGATGGGAAAACCTTGAAACCCAAAGCCTGTTACTCTTTAACTGCTGAGGAAGCAATGTCAGTCTGTCGGTGGATAAAAGAACTTCGGATACCAGACGGTTATTCTTCTAATTTGGCAAGATGTGCCGATGTGAACAAAGGAACCATGATTGGGATAAAAATCCATGATTGTCATGTATTCATGGAGTGTTTACTTCCTATTGCATTTAGTTCCTTGTCGTCAAATGTTTTAAATCAACTTACTGAACTCAGCCAATTTTTTAAAGATTTGTGTTTTGCGACATTGAGAGAGGATGATCTTATAAAGATGGAGCAGAACATACCAATCATTCTTTGTAAGTTGGAGAGAATATTCCCTCCCTGGTTTCTTTGACTCTATGGAGCATCTCCCAGTGCATCTTGCACATGAAGCTTGGCTTGGTGGACCGATTCAATACAGATGGATGTCTCCATTCGAAAGGTAATATAATAAAATATTCTGCCTATACAAATATTCATTTGAAGGGTTAAATGTATCAATTTTTATCATCAACCTTGTTATTTTGTAGATTTATGAGTGACTCAAAACGATCGGTGAAAAATAAGGCCAGGGTTGAAGGATCTATTTGTGCAACTTACTTACACCGTGAAACAATCCATTTCTGTTCCCATTATTTTACGAACTTCATGTTGACACCAACAAATAATAGGAATGAAATAGAAATTGAAAGTGAAAGACACCCGCTAGCCTTATCATTATTTTGTCTTCCCGATCGTCATACTGGAAAGGAGCTGACCCACTGGTTAATGGGAGAAGAGTGGAAGTCAGTCCACGTTCACGTGTTGATCAACCGTACCGAAGTATCACCATATCTGACGTATGTATCATTTTGACCACTTTCAATTTCTTTTATCCACAACTACTCGTGATTATTTGTTTGATAATGACTCGATCAGGGCATTCTTGTTAACTAAGCCCACAAGCGAACAAGACTCTTCTGCCTATATTCATGAATATTTCTCAACGTGGTTTATGAACCAGGTATGTATTTTTAGTCCTATTTCAACTATTTATTGTTTGAAAATACAAAAGATTGTTTGAAAAAAGGAACCATAATTTGTTTGCCTATGGATGTATAAGCAGGTGTACTGTGAGGCAGAATCGCCTAAAATCGAACACTTGAGAAATTTATCTCATGGTCCTAACTCACGTGTAAAAGAATGGCATACATTTTTCGTAAATGGATCCAAATTTCAAACTCAGTGAAAAAACAATTAACAGTGGAGTTTATGTAAAAGGTGCCATAGATGGAGGTGAAGACGACTTCTACGGCGTGATTCAACATATATATGAACTGACATATAATACTTTAGACTATATTAAAAGAATAGTGCTATTTTATTTGTAATTGGTTTGATCCGTCAAGTAGAGGCACAAGAGTGGATCGAAAATATAATACTGTGGATATATGCTTGAGTAGAAGATACCAAATGTTTGATCCATTTATCATGGCACAACATGTAAGACAAGTGTATTGTGTCCCTTATCCATCAACTCGAAGGGACAAACAAGGTTGGTGTGTTGCAATAAAGACAAAACCAAGGGGTCGCATTGAAGCCGATGATCGATAGGAAGAAGTGGCTTATCAAGTGGATGAGATGTCTCATGTCAATTTAGTAAATGAAGTGGAACCCATTTCTCGACTACGTGACAATCCAATCACATATGAAGATGTAGATAGAGATGATGAGGAGTTAAATGAAGAAGTGGCAGAACCATCAAGATCTGAAGACAATGCTGAAGTAGAGTGGGCAGAATGGGCAGAATGAATTTGTTTAACTTTTTACAATTAGAGAAATTAATGTCTAACAATATATTTTAATTTGTCAGTTATTTTCATAACTTGTTTATTTCTATGGAATTCATTTTTAATATTGTTATGTTTAAATATAATATTTCATGACTGTTATTGTTGAATTGCTCTATAGACATATATGGCATCAGGAGGATCAGGATCCGACCCCCCAGACCACCCAATGGTGGTAAATGGAAGAGGAAGGGCATCTCCCTCGACCCCCCCGGTCATTCGAGGCCGAACATTATTCGGCGTGACGCTATTGGCTTTTCGATGTTGTCATCCACATAGCGTCTGCGTACATCTATACCTACACAGCCTCCAGCGTCTTCGGCCCCTACACAGCCTACGTCACATTCGGACCTACACGACCGACAACACCTTCTGCATCGACACCCCATTTGCCTCCCATTTACATGGTCCCCAACCCGGGGTTCCAACAGACACTTGGCGCTTCTTCCTCCCATTTTGCGTCTGAGACGGTGCCTGATACTCATCAGTCCGATCATGAATATAGTATGAGTATAGTACGAGGTTGAGCAGCAGGAGGTTGAGCAGAGGCCGTTGAGGATCTTGAGATGTTGCATGATGGCCGAGTTGTTATCAGGCCGGCTGGTAAAGGGTAAGTATTTACATTTTTATTTTTGAGTTATTAATAATTTACATATATATTAATTTGTTTGACATCTTTTTATTGTTCAGGTTCCTTCCCTCAAAGCCAGCTGTGAAGGCTATCACAACAGTAATTGAGGATAATTACCACACGTTTTGGACCAGTTGGGGAAGTTGAAGGACCAGGAGCGGAGACATATGTTCAAATCTTTCAGAGTAAGTTGTAATTTTTATTTTGTTGCATATTTTTTTTATTTCATAAATTTCAATTATGTTTAATAATGTATTATATTCATATAGGAGATGGTTGCTTGGGAGGAGGAGGTGCCTTTCTAATATGCTTAGAGATGCCCGCCGCCATGGACAGCCCCACTGGATAGGGGATCAGCTTTGGCAGCAGCTGGTAGTGCACTAGAACTCCCCTGAGTTCATGGCGACCAACGAGAAGGCCAAGAAGAATAGAACCTCCGAGAAGGGTGGGAGCTTGCACACCGGAGGTTCTGTCAGTCAGACGCAGCACGCAGCTCGACTTGTACGTGTTATACAATTATTATTATTAGGTGTTATATAATAATAATAATAATAATAATTATTATTATTATTATTGTTAGTTATTATTTATTATTTATTTAAGGTTTTTTTATTAAATAATTACAGTCGAGGAGGTTGGGTAGAGAGGTACAGTTGCACGAGCTCCATCGTGCAACTCATATTAGGAAGAGTACCAGCGATTTTGTCGATGAGCGGTCGAGACGGACCCAGGTAATTATAAAATATAATTAATAATTTTTTAATAATGTTTATATTGTTTTATTACAAAAAAAAATGACTTATTTGTTTATGTTTGACAGGAGGAGTTTGAGGCGAGGATGTCTCAGATTTCTCAGACATCATCATGTTCCCCGTCTCAGAGCCCTGAGGATCCATCTACACCGCTCAGGGTTTGGGTAGATGTTGTTGGCGGCAAGAAGAAGGGTCGCATATACGGTGCTGGAGACCTTGCCAGCAACTACAAGAAAGGGACCAGCCGCCTCCGCATCGGAGAGTCATCGATAGTGGTGGTGCCGGTAGTCGCTCTGCCATGGATGAGCGGGAGATAACCGAGCTGAGTGCGGGTCGTGGCCGAGTAGCAGGAGGAGACTCGTCGGATGAACGCCATTTTGGCTCAGGTGCTGCAGCGACAAGACCTGATGTACCAGTTGCTAGCTCGCTAGCCGCCTCTGCCTCCTAGTACTGATGATCATGTCGATGATGCAGATGGTGTAGAGCATCTCGATCATGATCAGGACTACCAGGACTATTAGTGATGTTTGTACTGATATTTTTTCATATTTTTGGATATTTTTTTAGTTACTGATGTTTGTTCGGATTATTTATTTATTTATTACGTTTCTTTTTTTATTTTATTTTTTGGTTTACGTTATCACATTTTTTTAATATGGGAATAAATTAATAAATAAAAATAATCAATTTAAAATTACTAGTAATAGTTAATTAAATTAATTTAAAAAATTAATTAATTTAAAAATTAAATAAATAAATAAATAATTTTTAATATGGGAATAAATTATTTTTAACAAATAAATAAATAAATAATAAATAAATTAGTTAATTTAATAGTTAATAATTTAACTAATTAATTTAATTAATTATTTTAATAAATTAAATTAATAGTTAATTAAATTAATTACAGAAATTAATTAATTTAAAAATTAAATAAAAAAGTAATCAATTAATTTAATTATTTAAAATAAAATTCGGCTTTAAGCCGTCGGAAATGAATAGCGGCATCACCGACGGGCAAGGCCGTCGAAACACTACCAAAGGGTTGAGCCGCCGGAAATTACCGTCGGATAATGACCGATAGTTTAGCCTGTCAGTAATACCGGTGGCCTAAAAAAACCCATCAGTAAACATTTGCGACGCCCGTTTTACCGACGGGCTTCTGGCTGTCGGTAATCCGTCGGAGAGTTCACGTTACCGACGGTTTTTTGGCATTACCAATGGCTTATGGGCTTCGGTATGCCCGTGTTTTCTTGTAGTGTTAGAACCGCTCTCTTTCTTCAAATGGTATAAACCTATCCCATTCGGGGAAATTTTTTTTCAGAACTCGTATAATAGTCATTCCTTAATTCTCATATTTTATACTTGACAAAATTTCGGCAGCATTTCCCATTGGTCTCTGCGTACACTAAATGATCGCAGTTATGAATACCGCGATCAAGTATGCACCCAGAGAACAAAAGGAAATGAATCGAACTGAAATTTTATCAAATATAAAGATATTAGAATTAAGCTACAATTATTATACGAGTAAAGAAAAAGTTTTTTCCCAAACTATCCGACTTGGACAATTCAAGGTTCAATATACAATGAACATGTGGTACCCTAAAAGTGTACATGCACTCAATAATATATTGAACCTCAAATAGGAAGCTAAGGCTTGTCTCCTCAATTGTGCAAAATTTTGACAAAATCAAGGTTCCTAGAAAACTATATAACTTGGGTACTCATCTTCCCCAAGGTTTCCGCACGGCAATATTACGGCTATGACAATTTATATCACTAACATGTATGCACATATCATAGCCACTACATCATTCATCCATTTCATCAATAATCATACATCTTACTAATGGTGGTTCGGTTTACACATTGAGCATCATGCCATAGTAACAATTCAGACCTTCACCCATGCTCTTTCAATATGTAAGTATAAGTTTAACTCCATCAAAAGCCATTAACTTTTAGAAAAGACATCGAAAAACCCAGAACCAAAACTCACATCACACAAACACAATAATAATAATAATGCTTTGCTTACAAGCTACAATTAATAAACATTAAAAGATCCTTGCTCTTTCAAGAAACACTTCGTACTCGAGGTGTGACACTGACCAATTCGTAATCATAACCCCTTCCTAGACTCTCAAATATAGGTAAGGAATACAAAAGTACTCACTCACGTATATTTGTTCGCCAAAACTTACATCACTTCAAAATTCCCTCTGTGGATAGAACTATGAAGGAAATCAAAGAAATATGTCGGTGTGGGGGTCAGCAGTCAACCATTTTCCACCCAAAAAGACCCGACATTTCAAGCATCAAAGACCTCTATAGCATCATTCTCCATACCCTTAAAAAAAATCCCATTCCTTCTCAACTTATGGCAGGAACTTCAAATTTGTTCTTGGAAAAAAGATTATGGAAATCTAAAACATGCAATCTATCCTTCAAGCAACAATTATGACTGAAAAGACATAAAATATTTAAAATAATGGAATAATAGACTTAGTTGTTTTCAATGTATATAATTTTTTTTTCTCTTTGAGGAAAAAAAATCAAACAGAGCACAAGTCCATAATTTCAACTCCTCCATTTGATCAACAAAGTCGATATAACTAAAACTAAGCCAAAAATACGATAAAACGCAGATAACAAGTCGTGTTTTATTATCTTCACTTTCAACCATTAAAACCCATTTTTTGATCTAAAAAATAAATCTAAGTCACAATGCACCAAGTCACATAACACATGGGCCTAAAGAACATAAAATTAATCCCCACAAAAAAATACCAATTTCAACGCAGAACGAAAATAAGCAATGGGGAGAGAAGTGACAGACATACATAGAAGAAGAAAAGTTGCAAGAAGCAAAAACAATGTTGTCATCTGCGCGGGGTCACTGGCGGGAAAAAGAAGAGAGAAGCACTGGTTGCAGAGTCAAGAGATATGCTGCTTTATCTGTTTCTTGCCAAAACTGCAACATCACACACATTGCCACATGAGCAATCTAAACATAATATATAAAACTAATGACATAAATGTTAAAAAAAAATTGAGTCTTATTGTAGCATCAGATTAAGAAAAAAAAATCAACTCCAATTTTGATTCTTCCCCCTTTACTTCCCAGCTGCAAAAAAAACTTACTCCAAAAACACAACACAAAGCAATACGCCTCCTTGACCATGCTACACCGTAGCAATATACACAACAATTATCTACATAAAGTACTAAAGAATTGCAATAAACAAAATGCCAAAGAATTGCAATAATCAAAACTATTTGCCAGTACTCAATAGATACCAATCAGGGGAGCAGAGCAGACATCAAGCTCATCATACTGCTCATGAGGCTGGCAACCGTATCATTTTTATAGTGAATTAAAAAAGGGTTACAAACCATCAATTCAAATTGGGGTGCTGTTAGTAAAGTTTGGCGGTGCTGTTGGTAATGCCCCCAAAATGGCGAGACTCAAAATTGTTCAACAACAGATTGAGTCAACAAGCAACAGATTCACATGTTCAATAAGTCAACAAGCAAATAAGCAACAGATTCACATCAAACAAGCCACAAATTCACAGTGATGGTGAGACTCACAGGTTGATGTCGGAGCAGGTGCGACGAACACGAACAGAGAGAGACACGTCGAACAAGAGAGACACACCGGATTTAGTAAGCTTTATGTGCTTGTTTGAGAAATTAGTTTTTCAAAATTCCTACCCTTGCAAGGGTGTGCCTCTTTTAAGGAGCGACAGCGGCTAGGCAAAGGAACGGCACGACGAAGCATGTAGTAGTAGCTGTGTCTCCTGGGTGAGCAGCCGCAAAAGAGAGAAAACTTGGGGATTTGGGGATGGAGCCGCTTCGAGAGAGAGAGAGAGCAGCGGACCTTGATGTCTGCTGGGTGAGCCACCGTGAGGAGGCGGGTGTGGCGCGGCGGTGCTACGAAAAAAGAGAGTAGTGGGGCGCGGTGGTGGAAGAGGAGAGGCGCGGTGGAGGCGAGGCGTGGTGATGGCACGGTTGAATAAGGTGGTAGCGCGGTGGTGGAATGGGAGAGGAAGAAAGGGAACCGGAGAAGAAGAACAGGAATATAGAAGAGAAGAGAAGAAGAAGAAAGGGAAAGGGTCGAGTTCTGTAACTAAAAATCGCATACCGATGACCATGTTAATGTTATTGACTGCCTAATGCCGTCGATACCAAAAACATGGCGTTACCGATGGCCGCTTTTAAATACCGACGGGCACTGCCGTCGGTACATTCTGACCGTTGTCTTCTCACACGTACCGACGGGCAGGGCCGTCGAAAATTGCCGACGTTTACCGATGGGCAAGACCGTCGGTATTTGAAAACTGGGAGGGAATCCAAATGTGGGAACGTATGGCTTACGTTTACCGACGGTCTCGGCCGTCGAAAATGGCCTTATTTTGCGATGGTTGGTTATCCGTTGGTAAAAAGCTGTCGGTAAGGCCGGTTTTTCTTGTAGTGATGTAAAGTTTTCCCGTCGGGACTCAAGAGTAAAATATTCTTTTTTTTTTAAACAAAAGAAAGGAAGGGAGCCTCACTTAAGAGTAAAATATTTATTTATAAATAATAAAGACATTTACAAAATTGATATGTGCTCAAAGACAAATAAATTATACCAACAACATATAATATTTTTCCCGTATGGACTCAAAAGTAATCATTTAGGGTTTCCCGTAAAGAAAATATAAACACATTTGAAAAATTTGATATGTGCTTAAAGACAATGGAATAAAAATATTAAAAAAATAAAATTCAGAAAATTTAGAAGATAGAAAAATAGAAAAAATAAAATACAAAAGAAATTCTTGTACCGACTCAAAAGTAAAGAGAATCATTTATAAATAATAAAACATTTATAAAATTTGTTGCATGCTCAAAGACGACAAAATTATACTGACATGTAATGTTTTCTCGTCGATACTTCAAAGTAAAGTAATCATTTATAAATAATAAGCAAAATTACTCTAGAGGTCGCTTAACTTAATTTAAAGTTTCAGATTCGTCGTTTATCTTTTTTTTTCCCAAGTTGATCATTTAAGTTTCAAAACACTAAAATCGTTGTCCTTTTTTTTGAGTTTCTGTTCAACTCCGTTATAAAAACGCTTATGTGACTGTTACAGTGCCTACGTGGATGTTACATTGCTTATGTGGACGTGAAAATTTTCTTTATGTATCCACTGAGTCATATGACTCATTATTTTTATTTATTTATTTACTATTTATTAAAAAAACAAATTAGGGTTCTTTAAGGAACCCAGAAATTGTTAAATCCAGACAAAGGAAAGAGAAAGAGGGGAAAGTGGAATGGTGGCTACGGTTGAATATAGATCTGAAAAAAGAGTGTGGGGGAAGACAGATCCGAAAAAGGGGAAAGGGTGGGGGATTGTAGGCGAGTTGAGAGAGAAAGGCGAGATGAGGGAGAGACTTATAGGGGTGGGGGAAGCAGATCCGATGCGGTGGTGGTGCAAAGGTGACCAGTGGTCGCGAACAGCGTAACTTGGGGGTGGGACGCGCGACGGGCGATCGACGACAGCGCCGCAAGAGGGCCACGCGCACGGCTGCGATTGCGCACTGGCGTAATGACGGGGGTGGTTCCCCTTCTTCTTTTCTGTTTTTTTTCCTCTCTTCTCTCTGTTCTATTTGGTTGCTTTTTTTTTTTTGGTTGTGTTTGCACAGGGATGATGGGTCTCGCAGGATGGTGGAGAGATGCTACTGTTTAGGGCTTAACGAACTGTTGCGTGAATGCATTGGTTTTTCATGATACGGGATAGTTCTCATTGTTAGTTAAGTGTGGAACTGGTAAAAAAAAATGAAAGACTTGATTATGGTATAGATGTTGAAGGTTAACAGGAGGAGATAGTGGGATTGATTTACAGTGTTTAAAGGTTGAGGATGATGGGGACTGTTATGAGTTGAAGGGTTGAATTATTTGGTTTTCTGGGTTTTTTCGGAACAGGATTTGAAAAACTCTAATTATTTTTTTAATAAAAAATAAAAAATAAAGCTCCACATCACCTCCGTAATGTCCACGTAGGCACTGTAATGGACACATATGGTTTTTTTAACGGAGTTGAACGGAAACTCAAAAAAAGGACAACGATGTTAACGTTTTGAAACTTAAAGGACCAACATGGGAGAAAAAAATAAAGGACGAATCCGAAACTATAAATTAAGTTAAGGGACCTCTGGAGTAATTTTGCCTAAATAATAAAGACAATTATGAAACTGATATGTGTCAAAGACAACAAAAATGTTCCGACAACATCTAAGGTTTCTTCGTCGGTACACAAAAAGAAAAGTAATCATTTATACGGACGACATCTAATGTGTCTCTCGTTAAGAATTTAAAGTAAAATAATAATCTATAAATATTCAATTATAAATAATAAAGACACTTATAATAAAAAATATAAAAAATTGGTCACAAAATTAAAATTATAAATATAAGAAAATAGGAAAGTTAATAAGTAAAAAATTTTAGAAACAAAATAAAATAAAAAATAAATCAAAATATATAAAATAAAAAATGACGCTAAAAAATTTAAATAAAAAAACAATAGAATTATATCGACAATATGTAATGTTTCTCCACTAAGACTTAAACGAAAAATAATCATTTATAAATAATAAAGACTTTTATAAAGATAAAATTTAAAAAAATGAAATAATCAAAGAAAAGAATAATTAAAAAATGAAAAATAAAATAACGAATATAAATATTGTAAAACTAAAAAATTAAAATAAAAAAAAAATTGAGCAGAATATAAAAAATATAAAAAGAAACTAAAAATAACAAAATTTAAAAAATAAAACAATAAAAAAATTCAAAAATTAAACACAAATACAATCATTTTGGGTTTTCCCGTAATGAAATTATAACAACATTTCTAAAATTTGATACATGTTTAAACAAAATAAGATAAAAATACTAAAAATTATAAAAAAATTAAAAAATTAAAATGTAAAAAAGAAAACTCTGTAGGTACTCAAAAGTAAAACAATCATTTATAACATAGTAAAACATTTATAAAATTTAATACATGCTCAAAGACGATAAAATTATATCGACAACATTCAATATTTCTCCATATGGACACAAAATAAAAGTTATCATTTATATCGACAACATGTAATGTTTCTACTGTTAAGAATCAAAAGTAATATAATCATCAATAAATAATAAAGACATTTACTAATTTTGATATGTGATCAAAGACAAAAATTATACCGACTATATGTAATGTTTTCCCATTGAAACTTAAAAGCAAAATAATCATTTATATATAATAAAAAAATTATAAAGGTAAAATATAAAAAAATAAGAAAAATTAAGGAAAAATGCAAAATTTAAAATTAAACAAAATAAAAAAATTTAAAAACAGAATATAAAAAAATTAAATTATTTATAAGGAAAATATAAAAGAAAAGAATTAGAAAAATGGGAAATAAAAAATAAAAATGAAAAAAATGAAAATTTAAAAAAGGAGAGAGAGAGAGAGAGAAAAAAAAATGAACTCAAAAAGTAGAGAGAAGAGAGAGATAAAAGACTTTGAAATTTGAGAAGAGAGAAGAAATGAAGGGAAGATGTGAAGTTAGATTGACTATTATACCCTTAAAAATTGATGATATGTCAAAATTTTAAAAATAGGTAGTTTAGTAATTTTGTTAGTAGTTTGTTTTTCTATATTGATATTGATATGATAAAAAAAATTAAAATATAGAAAAAAAAATTAAAAATAAAATAATTAAAAAATCGAAAATAAAAATGTAAAAATGAAAAAATGAAAATTTAAAAAAGGAGAGAGAGAAAAAAAACTGAACTCAAAAAGTGGAGGTAAGAGAGAGATAAAAGTTTTTAAAATTTGAAAAGAGAGAAGAGAGAGAAGAAATGAAGGGAATATGTGAAGTTAGATCGACTATTCTAACCTTAAAATTGCTGATGTGCCAAAATTTTAAAAATGGGTAGTTTAGTAATTTTATTGATAGTTTGTTTTTCTATATTGATATTGATGCCTAATTTATACCGGTTAATGACGGTGGCCCTCTCTTCTTCTCTTCATTTGTGTTTTCCTTCCATTTCTTATTATCTGTTTGTCTTCTGCTTATACCAATGTCATTGTTTTTATTTTTTGGTTGCATGTTTCACATATATTCTAACTAGACCCTAGAAAGCCATTCCTTTAAGCGAGTTGTGTTGTTTCTTCCAACAATTTTGTTTTTCCCTTTTCTGATTTGCTTCAGGCATTTCATTCTTTGTTTGTCTTGCCTTTTTCTTAGTTGCCTGAACTGATTATTTTATGAGGCAGGTGTGGTGTTCTTCATCTTCCATGGATCATGATATCCTCTTCACTGGAGCATGCTTGATATCATGTTTTTTTTATTATTGATTTTTTCTTGCTATTTTTTTCACTGATTTCATCTCCATCCTTTTGCTTCATTCTTCTTCAACTTTCGTCTAGGTGAGTGATTCACTTCACCAATTTTCTTATCCATTGTGGTGTTTCAACCTGTCAAAAATTTAATCGCCCTCTTGAGTAGTGTTTTCTTTTGGTTTACCATTTATTGGTCATTTTGTTGTTGTTTTGGGTGATTTTGTATTGGTTACTGATATTGATGTTTCTGCGTTGCATGACAGGGATGACCATGGTGCGCTTCCAACGAGGTGAGCCTATGTTGTTGTGACGAGGTGGCCATGTTTGCAGGATTGGGTGGTTGCGGTGTGTACTTCCAGCAATGACACTAAGATGCTGCTACGACAGACTCTCTTTCATCATCTGCTGCCCTCTACAGGATCATTAATTTGGTTATTGATTCATTGAAAATCAGTTTGTTAAAGTACTCCCTCTGGACTCAATTATAAGCAAAAATACATACTTTTGTACTTATTAAAGATGGTAGTTAAGTCCATTTAATTTTCTTGATTTCATGTAAAAAAAGAAAATACATTTACTAAACTACCTATAATCAAAATGATCCTCTTTCCACAACATTAATGAATTAAATTAAGGGTATTTTTGGAATAATAACATTAAATATGGGTAAATTAGTTGAAATTTGCTTATATTTAAGTCCACTAAACTTAAGCATTTTTCTGCTTATAATTGTGTCCAAAGGGAGTAATTTTGACGGTAATTTGTTAATCTACCGCTATAATTAATTTTGGTCAATTTCAAGGCTGTGATTCTTACTACTCCGGAACTATTTATAAGGCAAAAAGTCATTTCCAGATTAGTTAAAAAATGTATGTATCTGGTCCAAAAATTAGACCAGATACATGCATTTTTTAACGAATCTGAAAATGACTTTTTGCCTTATAAATGGTTCCAGAGGGAGTATTATTTTCCAGTGTGGAGCATTTTTTCATTTGGACCGTCACATTGCCTCCGAATGCAATTAATTATTTTGGCGATTTTGCAGTAATGCATGCGGTGGGAATTGGAATAATTAATGGCTTATTCATTGGCGCTGGTCGGGCATAATATGCAGTAGTAATTTTTTAAAGCATCGAGTCTATGACCTTCGTGAGGAACAATTATCTTTTCCTTTCTACTTAAGTCTCAATAATCTTATGTTTCATGTAGTTTCATGGGAGTTGCAGAGTTTAAGATGTGAGTTCGCATACCATTCTTTGGCCGCAGGTCTTTAAGATGGGAGTTACAGAGTAGTCTCCCATAAAGGACTACCTCGTGCTTTTCCATTTCTGTGGTTACAGTGATGCTCAAAAGGAAGAACCAATTTCTGGGATTTTGCTTTATGGGTTCCATGTATTTATTTATTTTTACTTTACACCCAAGTGCTGTATATCTAAATGTCAATTACGAGAAGCTGAAAACTGTGTCACAACTTTGCCATTCATGTGTTAGCATTCTTTAACTTTTTGCTTAATTTTATTTCCTATTAATTGATCTTTTTTAATTTTTTTCTTTTACTTTTCCTAGGGAAACTTTTGTATGACTCTGTCAATAAATTATCTGAATTATTCTTTAATTGTTGACAATCTGTGAAGTTATTTCGATTGGGCATTCACTTTGTTTTAAATGTCTTCTAATTTTTTGGTTCTTAGTTTATATTATTGATGTTCCATTCCGGATATATCCTACCTTAGTCCAAGTTTTTACCGTCTATTCTTTTAGTAGCCATAGAAAGTTGATCCCACTTGCAGTGATGATGACGAGAGTTGGCTTGTAAAGGATAGTGTAAAGGAAGAAACCATATATCGTATTTAACATGTATAATGCTTGACTTTATTTCAAATTTTTATAGTTATCTCAACATTTAAAATGGAAGAATTGCTGGCTGAAGTAAGTTTTTATTGAAATTCCATTTTCTATTAATTATTTGAACCTAAAAGGGGAAGTTTCTAGGTTTTGGATATGTCATAATCTAATGTAGCCTTTGGGGCAAAAGAGCCAAAAACACTTATTATAAATTATTCAAAGGAGTATGGGTAAGTAAGATACATTGTTGTAAAGTACTTTCATTCTTTAGACTCTAATCTAATTGTTCTTGCAAGTCATATTGTCTGTGGGTTTACATAATGTTGGCATTAACACATCACCAGGAAGTCTTAGATTATAGCAATTTGTGGGTCAGTTTGAGCTAGAAAATTATCTCTTTTGTATGCAATACTTGGAGATATTTCTAGACTGTCAGGAGCTGTAAGTTATTAGCAGCAGAACCGATTAGTTTTCTATCTTACCAAATGCACATAGCATAATCTTCATATACCAAAATCATATCTTTCTTGACAAATTCTTAACATATTTTTATTGAATTATTGTCTTAGAAAATTGTGTCTGCATAGCTGTCAGTAAGGAGCCAGATGTTGAGAAGCATGTGGTTGTTGTGGAAGATCAGCACCAAGACTCTTGAATTTGTTTAACGTTGTTCCTTTTCTCTCCAGTTGCATGTGAAACTCTTTAGCATAAAACAAATTTGGATTCATTATTGAAGTGATTGTGTTTTTTCTGACATGTTTCGGTAGAGAGTGGAGAACCTCCTAGTAATTCTTGTTCTAGTATGGTTTAATTGTCATGTTATCTAAATGGGTGTCTTTCAATCCTCTGAAATCTTATCTAATATTGTTTATCATTCATATTTGTTGTTGGTGTTCTCTTTACAATAACACTAATATATGTATGTGCTATGCTATATAAATTCTGATTGTGACTTAATAGAAGTCCTTTTCAAAGATCAGCACTGCACCAAGACTCTTGAGGAAGCTGCAGCAATATCCATTGTGGCAAGTAAACTACATCTGAAAAGACTGCATACTCACATATTCAGGAAACTCTTGAATTATCATTTAATTGTAATTTAAGGTGCTTGCAAAAGGGGTTGGTGTCAAATGTAAAGAATGATGAGTTGGAGAATAGAAAACAGGCTGAGGTGAACACGAATAAATCTGAGCTGGTGAGTGATTCACTGAATGATGCAGAATTCCATAATTTTCGAAAGTTGGTTAGTCTCTCTAACATGAGCCATTAGATGAAAGGACACCTGGAAGGCTTGCCTTACCTCCAGGAGAAATTTCAGCCACATGGAGAGTGAGGTGAATGAGTCACACTTGGAGGTAGGAGTGGGCGTGGTTCGGTTCAGAAGGAGAACCGAACCGAACCGAACTAGCTGAACAGTTCACAAGAACCGAACCGAACCGTGATATAGGTTCTCTCGAACCGAACCGAACTAATGTTTCAGTTTGGTGCACTGTGTTCTCGTTTCCGAACCGAACCGTTTCACATCAAAAAAATTCGAACTGAACTGTGAACCGAACTGTCTGAACTGTTCACCAAAATTGTCAATTTTTTTAATTGAACTGAACTTTTTAATGAATTGAACTGTTCACAGCATCTTGAGAACATTGTCAATTGATTATGGTTGTCCATAACATACCAAGATAATCAATTAACCAATATATTTATACAATGCAGCCCATAGCTCAGAAAAGCTTTTTCCTTTGGAAAAATGTGGGGCCAAAGACCATACTAAGAACACTTCAACCCTAATCATAAATAATAAAATGGGCTATGTCCACCTCCAAATGGGGTAAAGCAACTGTTACTAGCAACAACTGCAATTTTCTGCATGCATATATAGAACATTATTTAATGGCTTCTGAAATTATGAGTTTCTTATATAAAAAAGTAAATATGATTAGATATAGCTATAGAATCCTAATTACCTCCCATCTCCATGGATCAAAGTTAAAAGGGTTTTCATAGTTTTTTCCATCCAAAAATTAATGGCACCCAAAAATTATAACGAAAGCAAAAAAATTACGAGTTGCTTCACCACTTACCTCTGTTGAATGGGGTTCGAAGCAGAAGTCTCAAGTCACGAAGTCTCAGGTCGCGAAGCAGAAGCAATGGAAGAAGTCTCAGGTCACGAGGTTGCGAAGCAGAAGCAATGGAAGAAGTCTCAGGTCGCGAAGCGAAGCAGAAGCGCGCAAATAGGAAGTCTCAGGTCGCGAATCGAAGAAGAAGAAGGAGGAGGATTCTTCATGTTCGGTTCTTCATGTTCGCGTGGTCCTTAAACGGTGAATGGCTCGCGGAGGAGTGGGCATGGTTCGCACAAGGTTCAGCAACTTGCGGCTATGAATCTGATTTGGGGAATTAGGGTTGCGAATTGAAACTTAAATACCGGTTCGGTTCACTTGAGTTCTCGAACTGAACCGGGTTTAAGGGTTCAGTTAATAAACCGTTATTTAAACTGCGGTTCGGTTCGAGAACTGTAATAAAAAGTTCGGTTCTGTTACGGTTAGTTCGGTTCGGCGGTTCGGTTCGGTTCGGTTCACTAACTGGATTGTGTTTAACGGTTCAGTTAGTGAACCGTGTTTAAAATAACAGTTCGGTTCGCGAACTGTGATGAACAGTTCGGTTCTTTATGGTTCAGTTCGGTTCGGTTCTACAGTTCGGTTCGGTTTTTTGGTTCTTTTGAACATCCCTACTTGGAGGCATGGTTCGGTTATGCTGAGTCATGGCAGATTGTTAGGATTTAGTATATTTATTTGATGTAATAAGTCCTAGAGTAGCTTCCAGTGCACTGGCATTCACTTGTATAAATACCCACTAGTTGTAATTCTGCATTATCAATGAAATAGTCTATTTTCATTGATCAAACTTTTGCTCATCCACACCTCGTATGCCGTTGCACCGTTGCCGCCACAAACGCCACCGCCACGAATGCCTCTCAAATGTGGGACACGGAGGTAGATCCACGAACGTCGCCGCAACAAATGCCTCTCAGAAGTTGACTTGGGAACAGAGACCCAACCGCCACAAGCCGCCGTTGTGCTCGTCGGGTCGCTCTCCCCCAAAGGATGAGAAGGCGCAGACGTGGGAGGTGAGATCGCGGGTTCAATGGGTGGTTCGACAGCTTGGATCTGCTAGGAACAGAGGTCCTCCATGTGGAGGGAGATGGCCACAACGATTTAAGCAGATCTGGTGATGGAAGAATAGTGGATGTTGTGGAAGAACTGTGGCTTCGGTTCCTGATTAATGGAGACAGTGACTAGGAAGGGGGATATCTGCAAGAAGAAGAACGTGTTAGATTAATTATTTAATTAATCAATTATTTGGATTAGTATTAATCAATTATTGAAAGTTATTCTTTAATTATTAATATATTAATTTATGGTCAATATATCAATTATCTTGGTCTATCTCGTATGATGATTGACATGCTATAATTTGGATGTATCTACATATGATCTAAATTCGTCAATTGGTATAAGAGCCATTAGATACATGTTATAGCTGTTGCTTTTGTTATAATTATTTTCGTGTGCTCAATGTATGATGATTGCAAGTTTTGGATCAAGAAAGAAATTGTATTAAACAAAGTCCTAAACTATCTGTTTTACTATTTTGTCAATTGGATCGAGAGAATTATTCTTTTCCTTGGTGCGTTTTCTTTAAAAGAATAAAAAAATCGGAAATAAAACATGAAAATTTAGAAAAGAAGAGAGAAAAAAGAGAACTCAAAAAGTGGAGAGACGAAAGAGATAAAAGTTTTTTGAAATTTGAGAAGAGAGAAGAGAGAGAAGAAATAGAGGGAAAATGTGAAGTTAGATTGATTATTTTATCCTTAAAATTGATGATGTATCAAAATTTTAAAAATAGGTAGTTTAATAATCTTGTTGGTAGTTTGTTTTTCTATATTGATATTGATATGATAAAAAAATTAAAATATAAACAAGGTAATTAAAAAATAAAAATAAAAAAATGAAAATTTAAAAAAGGAGAGAGAGAGAGAGAAAGTGAACTTAAAAAGGGGAGTGAAGAGAGAGATAAAAGTTTTTGAAATTTGAGAAGAGAGAAGAGAGATAAGAAATGAAAGGAAGATGTGAAGTTAGATTGATTATTCTACCCTTAAATTGATAATATGTCAAAATTTTAAAATTGGATAATTGAGTAATTTTATTGGTAGTTTGTTTTTTCTATATTGATATTGATTGGTAGTTTGTTTTTCTATATTGATATGATAAAAAAAATTAAAATATAGATAAGGAAATTAAAAAATTAAAAGATTTAAAAAATTGGAAATAAAAAATGAAAATTTAAAAAAAGAAAGAGAGAGAAAAAAATGAGTTCAACAAGTGTAGGGAAAAGAGAGATAAAAGTTTTTGAAATTTGAGAAAAGAGAAGAGAGAGAAGAAATAGATGGAAGATTTGAAGTTAGATTGACTATTCAGCCCTTAAAATTGGTGATGTGTTAAAATTTTAAAAATGGGTAGTTTAATAATTTTGTTGGTAGTTTTTTTGGGTCCGCAGACGGAGTGGCAAGCACCACCCATAAACTCACACACACAAAGTGGGGATCTCGGATTTGAACCCGGGCAACCACGAAAAATGTCCAGCCTAACAACGTCGGCTTACGCAAGTTGTGCTAGGCCTTACAGACAATTTTGTTGGTAGTTTGATTTTCCATATTGATATGATTCAACCCTTAAAATTGATGATGTGTCAAAATTTTAAAAATGGGTAGTTTAGTAATTTTGTTGGTAGTTTGATTTTCTATATTGATATTGATACCTAATTTATACTGGTTAAAGACGGTAGTTAAGTAAATTTAATTTTCTTAGTTTCATATAAAATATGAACTATATTTACTAAATTACCTTTAATCATAACAGTCCTCGCAACTTTTTTTTTGGAAAATAAAAGTTAATTAATTTAACGGTATTTTTTGAACAATGACAAAAAAAATATCGACAGATTAGTTGCCCACCAAACTTAGACATTTTTTGCTTTTAATTGAGTACAGAGGGAGTAACTTTTAACCATGGGTCGGGTCATAAAAGAGAGCAACTCTCGTGAAAATAATTTTTATTTGGGTTAAATATGCATTCCGTCTCCCAACGAGGTGTTAATCGAGCGGAAACAACTTGCTCTCATAAGAAGTAGAATCTGGGAACTCGTTTCGAATCCTTGTGGAATCACATATTGAGAGGTCGAGAACCAAAGGATAAAAATTAGATTTCGCTATATCTGTGAGGACCAAATGTATATTTAAGCTTTTTTATTTATTATCAGCAATTTTAGTTTTTCTTTTGTGTTAGACGTTGGTATTTAGAAGCCAAGTCGGAATTCGATCTCATTTGATCCAAGTAAATATGTTTAAGAGAACAAAACATTATAAATATGTTATTTATAATTATTTCATTTTTTATATTTTAATAAATCATATAAAAGCTTAAACAATGCAATATTTTTAAATTAGAAAAAAAATACTAATTAGTCTCCCTCTTAAATTTATGTAAGTTATGAAATATTGTTGCCAATTCTATTCCAAAATGGTAATTGTTAGGGTGAGAAAGTGTCTCATGTGGTTTAAAATAGACCAATACTTGAAAATCGCTCGAAACTCTAAAGACGACTGACGATGCCCCCTATAAAATACATTCTCAAGATATAAATATGGTCCTATCCATTAAATTAAGCTTTTATTATTAGAAATTACAATTTTATATTATTTTGCTACTAGTTCAAGAGTTTAATATCAAATATAATTGGTAAATTTTTCGTTACTCGGGAAGAAAGCATATGCTATGATACCCATCTTTAAAAAATACAAAAATAATCCCAATAAAAACTAAAAATCATAATTAAAACATAAAGTATAAATAACAAGCCAAACAAAACCTATAAAACCAACTCTAAATAAAAGAATAAATTAAAATATCAAAAGAATTTGAAATCGGGTATAAATTAAGTAAAACAATAGAAGAAATTGATAAAAGTATAATTTTATTACTAGGAATGAAATAAGAAAAGAAGAATAACCTAGGAACGAAATTAAACAGCTTACACTAATATTCGAATATTATTTAAGTAGAGATCCAAATAACAGAAATAGAGAAAGAATAAAAAAACAAACTCCTTAGAGAAAGTAAAAATGCACTAATAAATATATAAGTTCTTTAAGGAAATTCCTCCAGACCCTCACACTAACCGGTATGAAAGCTAAGAATTGAGTTTCACTTAAAACTAAGTTAAAAAATAATGTGACGTCAAATGATTGGCCACTGAGTAGAGCTGTCAATCTGGCCCCCAACCCATGGGACAGTCCACTAAAACCACACCAACAACCCTATTTTTTTTGACCCACTCAGTAATGGGGCTTTTAAGCCCCCAACCCACACAACCCACATGTTGGAGGGGCTAGGGACAGGGCTTGAAGGGCCGACCCACCAGGTATGCGGGAGTAATTAACCAACAAAATGACCCACTCAAGTCTCAGCTAGATAAGAAAATATCTCTGTAACAAACTTACCAGAGCAAAAGCGAAGCAAGACCCAGTCAAAATAATAAAACAATAGACTTTAAAAAGTAAATAAAAAATAATATTCTGACATTAAATAAATAATAAATAAATATTAATGTCAATATAACACTTGTTGCTATTGTCTTGTGCACTTCTGGTTTGTTTTTTTTTGACTAAAAAAAAGATATTCATTCATTCAAATTAGTAAATATATCGAATACATCACAAATTCAATATCGTTAAAAATAAAAAAAGATGAATCTGCGAACAAACTAACTGCACCTAGGTTTGACAACTAATTGAGTAAATGTATTTTAAAATCGCAATAATAAAATAAATGATAGAATGAGAATTCGCTAACATATCTCATGCGATTCTTTTCTCCATCTTTATTGACTTTATCGTCTGCCATCATACTAAAATAATTTCCTTAAATCCCTTATCAAAATAAATCTATAACTTAGTCGATCTTTATTGTTAAAATTCTTTTTGATTTTTATCACATTATATTCGAGAGTTTGATATTCAAAAAAAATACATAAAAAATAAATTTAAATTAAGCGACTAAAATATTTTTATAATGTTAAATGTTTTGAAAAAACTAATCATGAGATAAATTTTTTATCTTCTTTATAATTCCCATTCTGATTCAATCAAAAAGATATCCCATTCAGGCAGCTCTATGCATCTACACACGAGAGATCCTACTGCATTGGTCATTACTTTCGGTCAGTGTTAAAATTTTCACAACAGTTTTTTTTTTTTTTTGTTACAATCAACTCTGTGTTAGGTATTGACTTAATAATTATCTGGACCCAAAAAGTTTTTATTTTAATATTATGGCCCATCGAAGAATAGTGAGAAAGTATCTAGAAGTTACTAAGATACAAGTTTAAATTTTAGTATATAAATTCTAGTTGCTAAATTAGTGCATATATCTATAGTCATGCACATAAACTTTTAAGTGAGCTTCCAATTCTACACTATTATTGTCATGAATGTCTGCATGATGGATCTGGAAAATTGTCATTGCTTAGCATTACAGATACGTGACTAATTAAAAAAAGTAGTGATTACTCAATTGTCCTTTTCCTCTTGTTTGGGCCTACCTTCAGTTTTAAAATACAAAAATATTGAACGATGTTTAAAAATTTATTTTGTTTGTTACCGAAAAAAATATACTTAGTATTCTCATTTTGTCTTGCATGGTTATCTCAAGATTGATTCTCTAATTACGTTTAAGTTAGAATGTATACAAGTCATAAACACCTTAAAATTTTTGAAAAAGTTAATTAAATTTAGAGTTTTGTGGGCCAACATATGAAAAAAGTGGGCTGACGCCACTTTGTCAGCCCACTTCATGGGCTGACCCCAAGAATAGGCCAAAATTTTTTTCCCAGATTTAAAAAAAAATAGTTTTAAAGCCCATGGGCTGGCTCTAGCCCACAGGGCTTTGTGGGCTTTTTGGCCCCAGGCCATATGGGTTAGGGGGCTGGGCTGGCCCATATGGGCCAAAACACCTTTACCACTGAGTACCCATACCCAATAAAACTCTAGGATACCAGAGTTATCACCAATATAATTTCCCAAATTATAAAATAAAGAAGCAAGTTCGGGTTTGATTTATTTGTAGGGATTTGTTTCTCATAAAATTTCTCAAAAACTTTTGATTTTAATATGTTTTGGGTACAAAATAAACTAATAAACGGTCACAGAAAGCTCTTTACTCTTTTTGTATCTTTTTATTTTAGTAGAATAATAAATATCACCAGTATATTTTTTTTTTTTTTTGGTGAAATACATAAGGAAAAAAAGAAAAAGGAGCCAACAAAACAAGCTAGATGTTCAAGACATCCTGTAGCAACAAAGCTCCCAACCCAACAGGGGCATCCCAAATGGTGCAACTCACAGCAGCGCGCACTCCCTCTTTAGCCAAAAAGTCCGCACACATGTTTCCTTCTCGAAGCACATGACAAAGGGAGATGGTTGGGTCTTTATCAAGCATGGCTATACTATATCCACAAGAAGGTATGCATACTCAGGGAACAAGTGGGAGTCACGGTAGTTGATTAATTGGATCACTTCCAAGGAATCCGATTCACAAACAAATCCCTGGTAACCAAGCTGCATAGCCAAGCTAATGTCATGAAAAACACCAAATAGCTCAGCAAGAAGAGTGTCCCCAGTACCATCCCAGCAGGAGAAACCCTTTATCCAATTGCCCTTCTCATCTCTAATAAGGCCACCCGATCCTATCACCCGTATAATTTGCGAAGCCAACATAAAATATCGGTTAACTTTTTTTTTGTTTTGTTTTTGGTGATGATAATGTTTTCACTTAGTGAAAATCATCAATTAACTGAAACTTGAACGTTTATTGATAAGAACAATTCATTTATCAATCTGTATAAAAATCATAATTTTTGTGTGTGAAAACTAGAGAGAAAGTATTGTCAGTAATCGACATTGTGTGTTTTGGAAATCCAAGTATGATATACAGGTCTATTTAGTGTACTGTCTGTCTTAGGTTATTCCACAATTGCGGGTTACTACTAATTTGAAGCAAGTAAGAGAATCAAGTGAAATTGGCAATTCTAACTTGTGAGAACCTGGCATTAGTTTCAAAAACTCCTCTACTGAAGTAGAAAATGAGGCACAGAATGAGGCAAGTTACATTTTTTCAATAAAAGAATTTGGTTCCAAGGAACTCATATCAACTTATTCAAGTCAATGTGCCTCGTTTACAAGGCATGATAAGGAAAGAAAAAATACATAATTAATAAGAAATAATAGAGCCTTCTCCTCCAAAAGTAGTCTACCATGCTATAATGTAGCTAGCATACTATTACTTCTTCCCCTACAGGAAATGAAGTTAAATAAATGGAGACCAAGTTCATCTCCAATCTAAGACTATGTTATTGAGAAAATTTAATCAAATTAAATTAGGCCTTTGGACTCAAGGATAATGTAATATCTTGAAAAACCTTAAGCCTCTTATCAATCTTCCTAGGGAAAATCCCATTGTTGTTTTCATTGGCTTTATCCAACTGATTTGAAGGCCCCAGAATTGCAGCAAGAATAGCATCCTCAAATTCCTTATTGTCAGGCAACAAGTCTTTCAACTTGTTCTTCTCTTTCTCCTCTGATGACAGCCTCCTTGTTTTGTTCCCTGGCACCCCTAATTCCACCACATGCATCTTGTTCTTGTTATCATCATTCACTCTAGCATTTCCAGACCTTGTTCTCTTAAGTGTCTCTGAGAATTGGTTCTCATTTTGATCTCTCAACACAGACTCCTTGAAAGACTTTGCTGCATAAAATGGTGGTGCTGCAACATTAAGTGAGTTCCCCAATGGTGCTGGTGCTGCAACATTAACATGTTTGCTACTACCTTTATATAATGGTGCTGGTGCTGCTGCTGTGTGATTTGTAATGATGTTGGCATTAATGTTCTCATCACCAAATTCATCTTGTGCTGTTCTGACTGAATTTGAATTCAATGGTGGGAAGCTTGTATGGTCTTTACAAGGCTGAGGTTGCCAAATTGATGAAGAACCGAGAAAAGCTTCAAAAAGCCTGCTTTGTTCGATCCTATCACCTCCTCCTTTATTCATCATCTCAGACTCAAGGTCTTTCAGCATTTGCTGTGCCCTTTCATAGGCTTTCAGATGAGAATCTGAGCCTCTTGGACCATCTGTAACTGCTGGTTTCACCCTATATAGAGTTTCTTTTGCCTCAGCAATTCTACCTTGCTTCATCAAACAAATCCCCAAATTGCACATCTTGTTGTTATCTGGTGCTATTGAAAGTGCACTCCTATAGGCTTCTTCTGCTTCAATGTAGTTGCTCTGCTGCATTAGTGCCCATCCCAAGTTTCCCTTCATTTATCAACAATTTCAAATCAATTATATGCACACCATACAACATGTGAAAGTGTTACAAAAAAGAGTAAAGGCTCAAACTGGTCCCAAAAAAAAAAAACAGACATATTTGATCCTTTAAAAATGAAAAATATTAATTTTATCCTAAAAAAACTCAAATGTCATCAAATTAGTCATCTTTAAAATAATTTTTAAGGACATTTTAGTCCTAATGAGAGTCTAGTTTTGGCCATTACTAACAAGTTGAAACCATGTGTGCTTTTCTTACCAGTAATCTAGTGGCTTCTTGTTCCACTGAGACTTGAAATTTCTTCCCTTGAGATCTAGCAGTCTTTGTGCGCTTGCCATTGAAAGCCAACCCTTGTTGAATTAAGTAGAGCTTATGCCTCAAGAGACCAATTTGGTCATCAAGTCTTCCACATCTCTGTGTTCCAAAAAAAAAAAAAGTGACTTTTAATCAGTATTGCAAGTGATGTAAGGACAAGTTATATTGAACAGATAGAAATTTGGAATTTTATGAATGACCTTGTAAAGATCCAAGAGGATGTTATCAAGAGATTCTTGTGCTTGATCTGAGCATCTACTTCGAAGTGATTTAATAGCTTCAATGGCTTCTTCAGCCCTATTCTGCTGCTTCATCACAATAGCCATGTCTTTCAAAGCACTATCCACTCTATCTCCTGCATTTATTGCTGCCCAAAACAGTGGAATTGCTCTCTCCGGATCCTTATCTACCAACTAAACATAAGAAAAAATTTGAAAAAAAAAAAGATCAAAACTTGCACATTTAGTTGTAGCTTATAACATGATAAAATCTAAAGAGTAAGGAATTAAGAAGCAAGAAAAGGAACCCTAACCTGAACATTCTTGGCTCTGACATAAGGAGAATCACCAACAGGGACCTTGTGGGTGACGTGGAAGGATTCAGAGCGAGTTCTGGGAACCCCAAGAGGTTTTGCTGGAGAAGAAGGTGCAGACTTGGAGGGTCTGAAACCTGGGGGAGCATTCCACATGTCTTGCAACATTGTCAAAAAAATTTGAAAGATTGATTAATTGAAAGCTTTTTTCTTCTATGCAGGGAAGAAGAAAATGGACAGTGTTTTGATTTGATGCAGAAGAACGAAGTGTGGAGAGTGAAGAATGAAAGAGACGATGTGGTTTGTAAGAAGCTGCCAGTTTTTAAATTTCGGAAAAGTAACCGTTGGAAAAAAGTAGCCGTTGGAGATTGTTAATTGGACCGGCCGGGTATTACAATCGGATTCGGTTTTAACCAGATTGTCTACAAACGGACCTTCTCTAACATCACAGTTTGACTGGCAAAAACGCTACATTTTGGTCATGATATGAAGATTTCTTAATTTTTAAAGTCTACACGGATATCATTACATTTTATAAACAAAATACAAATTAAACTCGTTCCATTCAATAAAAATTTGAAATTATTAAGTATTTGAATGATAAAAATAATATTAGAATAATACTAGAATATATTATAAGTTTATATATTTTCTTTAAAATATTGAGAATTATCTTAAAATTATTATATTGAAAAATTAATAAAAAGTATTTACAAGAATTAATATTAATATTAATAATAAGATGAGTTGAAAGCATGTTTGCAACACACGAACAAATAACTAACAACAGTGAGGTTATAAAAGTTACAACTCAAATGAATTTAACTCGCATAAGTAATGATATGAAAGTAATGATGTGAATGTTTCTTCCCTCAATATCTCGTAATACTAAAAACTCACGTAACGAGGATATAAATATGATCTATAGCATCATAGATAGAGACAAAGGCAGCTACATATAGATGAATGAGGATCAATATAGTTCTCTCATGAAGAATCGCAATATCAGTTGTTGGAATCTGCTGCTCTAGAATTCGTTGTTCATTCCAATATAAATATTTTTCGCTCAATACTCTTTTTCTAATGATTCTACCGTGGTCACATTGCAAAGATCTTCTTTTCAATTTCAAACGTAGAACTTGGATCTTCAATATCAGATTTATGGATCATGAGATGATCTTCATCAATTAGGCTTTCCACTTTAGATCATACGATAACTCGCAAAGTGAGGATGTAGAGAATTTCTCCACATTTGAAATGATCGAAATCTTCTATTGTTTTTTCTTAGGAAATATCCTATTATGGAATCGCCATTTTCTCTTTTTCTTTCTTGGATGATCAATCGTGTTCGTACTGATGATCTTCTATTTATATAAGAGCTTCAACATTTCTTTTGAATATAATCATTCTGACTTGAACAGAGAAATATTTTTGTTGCATTTATATCTATTTGTTGGAACACACGCACCAGAAATCTAAAAAGTAATCAAGACGCAAACACACACACACACATGCAGAGAAAATATGGCACGAGATTTAACGAGGTTCGGCAAGTGTGCCTATTGCGGCTCAGGCAAGTGCACTTGATCGTAACTCGTAATAAAAGTGGAGTATAATTAGGACTCCGAATGTCGAACCCACAGAGAATGAGCGAGTACCAGTGAATTATAATTCTATCCTATTAGGGGAGTAATTGTTGTAATCAAGTGATGTGCGCAATTGAAAGTAAAGCAACAACGGATTAAGTGCAAGAACGATTTAACAGGTTATGGGAAACCTAGGGGGAACCGGGTTCACCTATACTCTACCTTTGAGTTCATAAATCAATTAATAAGAGTTATTTATCATGCAAGAGCACTAACCGCCCACTCTAAATTACTAATGGCTATCTTCGCGTACAGTAGCCTTCCTCCCAACTAATTACTCCGTGGTCCAGGAAATAACTAAGGGAAAGAGCATTAAGTTCAGGTGGGTTTGCTAACTTAATAACTGATTAGAAACAAGCCCTAACCTATCCGACTTATAGCGCGAGTTCTTTTATCCTATGGTTCTGTTAACTAAATCATGATTCTGTTACCACAATTAAGTCAACTAAGTAAAGGGTGATCAGGCCTTATGGGATGAAGCACAATAGAGATAAAATACTCATGCAATCAATAGATACTCATATAATTAAAGAACAAAACATCAAAGGCATTGTAAAGGATCTCCCATCACCCCTAGTGATGTGTTTAGCTACTCATTCCTAATGATAATAACTTAAACAATAATATAATTCCAGGACAATCCATAACAAGAGAATAAATTCTAAACCGGAACACCCTTTCGGTATGACGGCGGTCCTTAAACACGTTCTTCACGTCCTCACAAGCTCCGGTAGTGAATCAAGATGATACCAAGCTTCAAGGAGACAAGAAATCTTCGGAATGGGGCAAGGGTTTGCTATCAGCTCTCAATTGGGGGCTCTTGACTCGAAATTTTGTCAAAAGGTCAAAAGGTCTTTGTAACATGTTTAGAGCCCCTATTTATAGAGTAGGCTGCGAATTAGGTTTTCAGGCTTCAAATCTGCACTAAACAGGGACGGGGTACGGTCGTACAGTTTATATACACGGCCGTACCGAGCTTAGAAGATGACATTGACCCGTACCCGTGCATGCTGTTGCCCTGACATCATTTGTGTACGGCTGTACTGACTTGGACACGGCCGTACTGGACTATTTTATCGGTGCCAGGTGGTACAGACTGAGGGGGTACGCCCTTACATGGTTTTTGCTCGAGGTACGGTCGTACCTTTGGTAGGTCAGGCCGTGCCGCTTGTCCAGTAGTGCTAAAACTCTTCAAAACTAGCCAGTTTTCGGTCTTTTTTTGCATCTTTTGCTCCAAATGGTGTCTTCATGATAATTCTACATAGTAAGACATAAATCAGTACCTTTGTGCATTATTTAGCACAAAATAGTGTAATTAGATAATAAAAATGCCCTATAAATATAGACAAATTGGTGTGTTAACACATCCCCACACTTGAACTTTGCTTGCCCTCAAGCAAACTACTTGGGTAATTATAGTAAAAAAAAACTAATTCTACTGAATAGGGGCAGAAAAATAAGTGAGACAGCAATATGACATCACCAAAACATGCAGTAAATAGAATGCCCAATTAGAGGTGTAAATTCAAGTAAGATGACAATCTGTGATTTTAAGTCACACTCTCACCAACCTCAAAGTGTTTGTAGGTATAGTCATTAACACTCAGATTTTTCAAATGAAACGACATTACCATAGGCTTGTACATTAACCAAAAACTCTACTATTAGAATCTATAAGACATGCAAAAGAGAAAATACAGTCTTTCATTAGTTGTAATGGGGCCAAGGTAATATTGTTTGGTGGGATAAAAGAAAGAAAATGTCATGCAAAGAGTCAGAAACAAATCAACCAAAATAAGCAACCTAATTCTTTTCACTTTCAAGAGCAGGCAATAATCCCAATTTTTCAAGCAGAATAATTTTTTTTTCTTTTTAGCAGATTGTGAAGGCATGGGCTTTATCACAATTTTTTTTCTTTTCTCTTTTTCTTTTTCCTTTCCTCCTTTCATGCATTTATGCAGCAATCAATCATTTTTAATAACTAGGAGGGGAACAAATTGATATAAGCCTTCCTTTCTTTATAACTAAATAAAAGGGATTTTTGCAACATTATTCAATAAGTTTTTGCCACTAATTGCTCTCAAATGAAATTTTTCCAAGGTTGACTTCACAGAAGATAGTCAAAAATAACAAGAAGGGTACCAAAAAAATTAAACATAAAACTTTTAGGCTCAAAAGTGGGCAACTAGTGGGATAATAAAATCAAATGGTAGTGGCATGAAGAATTCCCAAAATTTGCCCCTTTCCAAATTCACATGTAAATAAATTCATATTCGCTTCGTAATGGTCTCAGCATAAGTTCTAGAATGCACAAATCATGAAAAATATCACTCAAACAAAGAAGAGAGACAAAAGTATGATGTTGCCTCTTATTTCAGGCTCAAAACTCACATTTTATAGCTACACAGAAAGTCAAACTTACAGAATTTCAATACTAATTTTCAGCAAATTCTAAAACTAGCAACGAATTGATTCAATCAAAAGTTGTCATATAAAAAAAATTGTATAGCCCCTAAATCAGCAAAAAATTAACGTACTTCTATAATTGTAAGCAGTTATAAGCACAGCCAAGTAATGAGCATTATGTAAAACTCCCCCCCACACTTATTTCTAGCAGTGTCCTCACTGCGACTATTTCAAAGCAAGCACAACAATATAAGATAAAATTTAAAAATATGTGTTGTAAAAGAATGTGGAAAGAGACTTCCCTCTGTAAAATATCACGAGCACATTGGATGGGGATATTGGCAAATATTTTGTTTCCTTGTCGCAACACCGATGGAGCTGGTAAGCGGCGGAAGAACTGTGCAACACAAAACTAAAAAGATTTAGAAGCATAATAATAAAATATATAAAAATAAACTAAAAATAAAAGCAATAAAATAAAATGTATCTCCTGAGAGTGTGCCAAAATATATACATCTCTTTTTAATACAAAAGCAAAGCCTAAGTACTAAAAGAGAAAGCAAGGAAAGGTCTCGCATCACTCGACAAGAGGGAAAGGTTGGAAGCGCTGAAGGTGCTCCAAAATAAGTGCCAGCTGCTGGTCCACGTGCGTCCTATGCTCCACAAAGCTAGTCTGCATCTGGTCAAGACGCATCATGACATCCTCATAGGAGTGGCCCTGTGCTGCTGGCTGAGGCTGTGGCTGTGGTGGTGGTGGATGCTCCTCTGCTAGGGGGACATAATCTGCAGCCTCGTCCTGCTGCTGCTGCTGCTCCTCCGGTCTAATAGCCGCATACTCATCGTGCCCCAGTCTCCGCAGAACACCAATGTTAAAAAGGGTCTAAAGGCCAATAGGCTCCATCTCAATCATCGTAGCTCCAGCTCCGGCGCGAACTCCGAGGTGATGGGCTAGACGGGAGATGAAAGAACCTAAGACGATGTGCCCTGTGTTCTGGATCTCAAGATGAACGCCCAACTAGATGCACGTCCGCAAGAAAAACATCCCGACGTCGCAGTGGTGTCTTGTCGTCATGGCCCAAAGCAGAAATAAGTCTGGCCTTGTCACTGTATCGTCCCTGAAGGCTCTCCTGTTAATGGAACGGGTAACCCATATGTGCATTGTGCGCACAGCTGGGTCTCTGATCCTACTGGCCTTGGCGCGGCTGGGAATGTAGTGGCCATCCCCAGTGAGAGCTCTCCAACTCTCAGAATCCTACCATCCCTCTGGGATCTCCAGAAGGGCCTCAATGTAATCCGACACCTGAACTGACTGCGCCGTCTCAAATCTGAGCCCAATGTTAAACTCGGCCAATGTAATCACGTGGTGAGTCCCACGGATCCAGAATGTAATCACGATCTCCTGCTCCAACGCCTCCCCTCCGTCTGCACGCTGTGGCTCTGTGTCTCTCATGTGATAGCCACAAGTGGCTAAAAAGTCAATCACTGCCTCCACATAGAATGGTTGTCTGATAGAGTCAGCCTGAAGCCATCCTATCCCACGCAGCAGGTTCTCCACCTCCTCTCGTAGGCCAACCTATTGAAGGGCATCAAAATCGAGGTATCTCTGAGTATGTGTGTCGAAATCCCTCAGCTATCTGTATCGGTCTCTAAACTGAGCTGGGATAAACTGAGGAACTGGCCTCGATCCATGTGCTGCTGCAGCGAAAGAAGAAGAAGCTTCGATCTTTTGGGACTTAGGCATTTTCCTGCAAAAATAAAACAAAAATTAAATTTTTAAGTACAAACTAGATAAAGTATGGCCGTGCTTCGTTAGGTACAGTCGTACTGATGCTCTAAGTACGCCCTGATTCAATGGGTAAGTACGGCCTGATTTAAGTGCTATGTACGGCCATACACTGCCATAGGTACGCCTGTACCTATTGGCTATCTTTAACCCTAAAGCCGCCAGTACGGCCTTAAGTATGGTCTGTTCTTGAGAGGTACGGTCGTACTGCGCTACGGTTTTGTGAAAAATCTACTCTATGATCAGATTTTGTCAATTTTAAGCCTAGATTATAAGTCTCTAAACAATCCTAGGGTCTCTAAGCATGCAAAACCAAGAAAAAACTACTCCTAATCACCTAAAGTTAGAATTAAACAAAATCAAAAACCTAAACTAACGAAAAACTTAAAATAACCAGTAGAACTTTCGATTAATCCAAAATTGAATTTAGAATCAGTACCTGGAGGATCTTGAGAGTGGAAATGCGAAGAGAATGAGAGAAGAGGGTGCTCGAATGGAGAGGGTTTTGGGTGTACGATGTGGAGGTACGCCCTTACCTCTCTCTGTTTACCTTATATTCAGCCTTTGGATACAGGGTACAGCTGTACCTAGTTTATGTGCGGCCGTAACTGTCTGTTTCTCCGTGTTTTTGAAGATGAAGTCGCGTGGTACGATCGTACATGGTGCTAGGTGCGCCCGTATCTACTGGTTTTCTGGAAAAAAAAATTGATTTTTATATTTTATAATTTTTTTGTATTTTTAAATATTCCTAAAATAAATAAAAATAGATTAAAATAAGAATAACAATAAAACAAACAAATAGGAAATAAAATGTTAGTAACCAAGGTTGCCTCCTGGTAGCGCTTGTTTAACGTCCCGAGCCTGACGGGTCAGAGGACTTAAGAATTACTCCTCAGCGGGCAATGACCCGTTTTTGACATTACCTTTGGGGAGCACAGCAAAGTAGTCACCTGTTTTTGAGTGGTCCATCCATGCAGGCCTTGAGCACTTTTTAGGTGGGTTCATTGTATACCCACAGTCTTCACAGATGTAAATTGGCTTCTCTAAGTTGGGTGTGAAAGTCTTAATGAATTTCTTCACCAAATTATTCCATGTGTTCACTTCCTCAACTGGTAAGAGATAAAGCCAAATCTTGACTTCCTCATCCAATGAGAATGGGAAAATCATTAGCCTTGCTTCATCTGGAGATAAGCCTTCAAAATTTGCGTTCCTCATCTTTCTGCAAAACTGTCTCATGTGCTTAATGGGGTCATATCCTGTGGTTCCTTTGAATTGCAAACTCGATATGAGCGGTTGGTCAATATATCCATCGTAGCTAATTCATAACAGCCTTTCTTGTTAGAGTGCTGACACATGTAAGATGATTAGTGATTTATAACACTTTCAACAATTTCTATAAGACTCAATGTTTTTCAATTTCTCATGAAGAAGCATATATTTTATTCCATTTACAAAGGGATTCACCTGTGTGTATTCTCCACAAAATTATTGAATCATGTCATAAGGCTCTTTTGAATATCGATCAAATGCATACTAGCTTTGACTCTACACCTTTATGTGAGTCACGAGATATCATTTGAGATACACCAAGGTCTTTAGGTAGGAGGGATGGGGGCATTCGTTTGTTTTGATTTAGCTTCTTCAAATAATTCTTCAGATAGACACGTGGAGGCCTTACATGATTGAGTTCGATAATTTTTATAGGCTTAAATATGATTTCAGTACTCTAAATTAGGTCAATTTTTTGTTTTAGTCCCCTAAAAAAAATTCCTCAGCTTTTGGTCCCTCATATTTAGAAATGTGTCAAATTAGTCCCTTCCCATAACTCTGACAGTCAGAAACTCCACATGGTAAATGGAAGCCATGTCAACACATGCCATGTGGACCGTGACAGCTGACTTGCCGTTTTAGTACTATGATTTTAGTCCCCCAAAATATAACAATGTTTGGATTTGGTCCCCTAAAAAATTTTGTCAGTTTTTAGTCCCTCATGTTTTAAAATATATCAACGCTAGTCCCTACTGTTAATGGAGTTGATGAGTAGTCATGTTGGAGCTCCAAGTCACTATCTTCCAAGTAAGTCACTAATCATATGTGTCATGTAATGTGTGCGAGATACTCTGTGTCACCCTCTCATCTCAGCCACCCCGGGTAAAATAAAACCCTAATCCAAAAAAAACCATAATCCCAAATTTTAAACAAGTTAGTGATGACGTTGATATGCAACTTGGAAACTGCCCTATTTCACCGCAGACATCCAAAGGTTTTATTTCTCCATCCTTTCAGCCCCTTCACATGCAAACTACCCTTAAACATCCATGTGTGACCACCACGAGTCTCAACCCAACACACCCATTTAGGTCTCTACTGCAACCCAATCATGGAACTAGAGGAAATAGAAGTAGAGAATGAGGAGGCGTTAAAAAACAAATAAAAGAGGGTGAGATTTCATTGGCTAAGACGACCCGATGCTGGAAGGGATGACACTACAGATATCCTCCATTCACGGCAGTGATGAAGGTAACCGAACGACAAGGAGGGTTCAAATCCCTCCAATTTTCCTTCTCTTTCATCTTTGTTCTTAGGGGTCTACGGTGGATATGTGTTCATGGTGGGGGAATATAGCTGTTAAGGATGAGGATGAGAGGTGATGGAAATAGGGGTTAGGGTTAGGGTATCTTTTATTTGTTTAATTATTTGATTTAAAATAGTTAATTAATAGTCAAATCCCACCTCTTCCTGTAAGTGTTGTGTTGGGTTAGTATTAGTTATGGTCACTAAAATGATGTTTAAGGACAGTTTGCAGGTGAAGGGGTTAAAAACGGTGGCCTACAATGAAACAAAAGCATTTTACAAATTGCAATCAACGATTTCACTCGCTTATTTAAAATTGGGGATTATTGTTTTTTTGGTAAGTTAGTGATTACAATTTTATTTAACCCGAGGGGTGGCTAAGATGAGAGGGTGACATGGAGTATCTCTTACACATGACATGACAAATATGATTAGTGACTTACGGGAAAGATGGTGACTTGGAGCTCCGTCATGACAACTTTTCAACTCCATTAATAGTAGGGACTAATGTTGATACATTTTCAAACATGAGGGACTAAAAACTAACGAAATTTTTTGGGGCCCAAATCCGAACTTTGTTATATTTTGGGGGACTAAAATCATAGTACTAAAATGGTGAGTCAGCTGTCGTGGTCCACGTGACATGTGCTAACATAGCTTCCATTTGCCACATGGTGTTTCTGATTGACAAAGTTACGGGGAGAGACTAATTTGATACATTTCCAAATATAAGGGACCAAAACCTGACGAATTTTTTTTGGGGACTTAAACTAGAAATTGACCTAATTTGGAGGACTAAAATCATATTTAAGGCATTTTTATATTACCTAACTACTGCTTCTTTGGACATAGCTTTTGAGACACTGAGACTACTTTTTTCTTGTTAACGAAGTACACATAAGATTGTTTAGTTATCAAAATGTCTAAATCCTTTTTGATTTTGTATCTCATTTTGTTTGGCAATGCAAGTTCTTTATTTCTTGAGGCTAACTAATGTATAGTTCATTATGCATACTAAAATAAATTGATTAGTTACTTTTGTGACCAAAATTATTCGTGGAAAATCTAATCCTAGTTATCATCAAACTCGGGGATTTTAGGATATATCAATTGATTTGGTTCTAATAGAGAATTTTTAGGATGTTATATTTATCCACTCCTTTAAAGAATTTTGCTCTCAAAATTCAAGTTAAATTATACCTGTTAGAAATAGATGCGAGTACTTTGCTTGGATCTCCTCTAGTTTTGATATAGTTTCTTCTGGTGCTGATCCTTCCGAAATCCCCTTCATTAAGAGGGACCATCTTATTCCTTTGTGTTTTATAATTGTGATTGACAATTTGAACCAATTTAGATTGATATGTGATCCGATTGTGAATCACGACCCAACAGAGAGAAGTATTTAGATAGGTGATGAAGAGGTAACACCATAGTGTGGGCTACTGATTACGCCCATGTCATAGCAGAAAAGGGTCATCATTAGAAAAGACCCTTAAGTACAAGAAAGAGAAAGTCAACATGTGACCTCATCATAAAAAAACCTTACCGCCTCATGAGTAAAATCAACAAAAAGGAAGCATTTGGGAAACTATCCAAGAGAGATGTCCCGATAACCGAGGAGACCCACACCGAAACATAAATGTAGCATGGTTTCGAGGTATGACTATGGACATGATCAGACCAGCACTATATAAATGTATGTTGTTATTTCTATTTGCTAACATAAGGTCAAAACACTTACTGACTTGAGCATCATAGTGCCTTTACATGTACCCAACCTACTGCTGTTCAACCAGGCCGGATCGGTGAGGAACACACATCAAGAGGCTCAATCTATTATCAAGCCTAATAGAGAATCGGTATATATATGTTTGTGTGTGTGTGTGTATATATATATAGGGAGCGTATCAGGTGTACTGATGTTTATTGTGAGAAATGAGAACTATTAATGAAAACCATTGGATTTCAATTGACGACCCCGATTAAAATTTCTAACTAAAAGGTCACACCCGTTCTCTCCCTTCCATCCCTATCGGTCTTTCTTTCTCGTTCCACCCCACTGGCCTTCAATGCCTCGAAAGACACCAACCATTGCCGAAGATGCGCAACTCTTCTTGGCTGCATTGCTCGTTTCTTTCACCCATTGTGAGCCACCACATGGCCACCATATAACCTTGTATTCCCTCCTGCTGCTGCTTTATTCTGTTAGCGTCAAACACGATTTCTCTCACGCTTCAAACACAGTTAAAGCCTAAAGTGAACAGAGACATCTACAATGGCTGACTAATCAATTTTTTGGGCATAAACTCTTCACATGAGGATCCATAATAACAATGGCGGGTATCAGAATTCAAAGGCATCCTCGACCTTTCTAATTATTTCCCCCTTCATTTATTGATTTGAATGGAAGTTGTTATTATGTGTTGTAATTCGATTTAGGGTACGTGAGATGTCGTTGAGTATTTTGTTCAATAATTTAATTCTCGTTTGTTGGTGTCACAAACTTCATAATTAAAATTCAATCCCTTGCAAAACCGAAAACATTATCTAACCTAAATCAGAATACACGACAGCATAAAAATCCAAGAAGTTAAAAAAGAACACATTAGAAATAGAGGAGTCAAATGCTTATGGCTTTTCAAGCGGCTCTGGGTTTGGTTGAAGCGAAATCGGATGGTGGATGACTAGACAGTGCAGTGTTGCAACAAAAAGGAGAAAATGATCACGCTCGGTCACTGTTACACGCAGAGGGCGATGGTGCTGCGCATCTCCGGCAAGCGGTTGGGGTTCGAGGAATTAAAAAAGAGGTGGGCGAAGGTGGAAGAGGGGGTGATGGGGTTGGAGCGTTGCAATTGATGGAAGGGAGAACACGTGACCTTTTAATTTAATTTTTTAATTCACACCGTTAAATCGAATCCGGTGGTTGTCGTTAATAGTTCTCATTTCCGTTCTCACCTGATACGCTCCCTACACACACATATTCTTTGCAGTGTAGATATAATCAATGCCGTGGATAGTATGATAATACAATATTTTCTAAAAATTTATCTTGCCAGAAAACAAATTAACAAATGGTGCCTGAAAACACATTAACATCGATGTGACAATTTATCATATCACAAAAATTTATGAACTAAAGAAGAAAAATTTGACTAAGAATGTGTTCGGTAAAATCAATAAACTAGCTCACACAGTTCTTTAACTGGCTTTAGGGGTAGGAATAAACTGAGCCGAGTTAGGCTTTGTAAGGCTCAAGCCTGGCTTAGTCAAAAAACTCAAAACATAAGTCTGGTCTATTACTTATCATAGGTCTTTTTTATGGCTTGACCTAGTCTTTTTGAAAGTCTGATATGACTTGTTAGCATACTTAAAGGTCTACTTCATATTAACATCTTTTAATAAGTCATCTGACCTATCTTTAAATAAACTAACAAGCTAATAGGCCAATGATGTTAAATCCTATTTATAATAAACTATATAAAAAGTAAAAATAAAATCACTGATATTAAGAGACATGAGACATAGGAGTGGAAATAAATAGAATGACCTGAGTTCTATAAAGTCTGATTTTGATTTATTCGTATGATATAAATCTTTTTTAAGGTCTAACTTGCCATTTTAGAGAATCTGACATTATATGATAGCTTATTTAAATTCTATTTTGGGCCTTTAAATATGTCAAAAATTTATTAAAGACAATATGCTAAAATTATTTAAAAGACCAGCAAAAATATTTTTTAACATAATGTACGAAATCTAATATAATAATAATAGCAATACAAATTATTATTTATATTTACTTAAATAGGCCGGCCTGTTAGGCCTAAAAGCCTTTTTGAGTGGCCTGAAGCCTGGTCTTTTTAATTAAATAGGCTTCTCAAAAAGCTTTAGCCTTGTCTATTTAAAAAAAGCCTGGACTGGCCTAGGCCTGACGTAGACTAGGCCGTAGGCCTCTGTCGGGTGGTCTGGCCTATTCTACCCCTAACTGGCTTATAAGATTGTTTAGCTAAATTAAGGGCATCTGTTAAATAAGTTTATCTCACTAAATTATTCATAGAAAGACTTATTTACAACTTATTTGGATTTAGCTTGTCTATTTAAAAAAAGCCTGGACTGGCCTAGGCCTGACGTAGACTAGGCCGTAGGCCTCTGTCGGGTGGTCTGGCCTATTCTACCCCTAACTGGCTTATAAGATTGTTTAGCTAAATTAAGGGCATCTGTTAAATAAGTTTATCTCACTAAATTATTCATAGAAAGACTTATTTACAACTTATTTGGATTTAGCTAATGATATAAGCACTTGTTGTATAACTGTTTGTGACAACTTATAAAAAAATAGCTTATGACATGTCCATAAACTATTTTCAACCTATTTTAATAAACTCCTTGTTATAACTGATGAAAACAACTTACAACTTATATAAAAACTATTTAACCACATTTTATTCTTTATTATAGAAACATTTTAAACATAAGTACTTAATTAAGGTGTTTACCTAATCATATTCTTGAGCTTACAACATATAGCTTATTGTTTTCTCTCAATTTTACCTTTATTGTTATTTTAATCAAATTTCTACTCTACTCTTTCTTAAATTAAAAATAGAAACGACACATCTAATCAATCTCTCACAAAATATAATACGTAATATATTATATATCAAGGATAAAAATAACATGATATCTTTTTTCCTATAAAACAAAAATAAAATTTATATTAAAAAAGCAATAACTATTCTAAAATAAATAATATATATGAAGTAGGATTTATATGAAAAATTGTATAAATATGATTTTTAAATCATTTTATATTTATCAGTTTGGTTCAACAACTAATTTTTAATATGTTTGGTTTTACGGTAGGTGAAAAATGAATTTAAAAAAACTAATTCTGTAAAACTAATTCCAGTTAAAAGTGAGTTAAATGGATACATTCACAATAAAATTGATTTTTATCAAATTTGAGCATAGATTTTCACAATCCACCAAGAAAGCTACAAAAGGAAGCTTCAACTTATAAATCATTTTGGGGCTAGAATCACTTTCTCACATGGAGAGCAAAACATCTTCACATTTTGTCAAACCACAATTGACCATTGCAAACTCAAGTTTAAGGCTTCCAACCGTTGAACCAAACTCAGACTTTATCAAATACTTTAGATAAACAGCTAGCTTTTCAACTATGAGTCAAATTATCAGCAATCAACAGCTTTTGTCAAACATAGTGTAAGTCACACAATCGAACTTGCAAGATCATAGATAAAAAGAAAAAAAATTGAAAGTTCAACAACTTCAACTTGAGTCGAATCAACACATGCATTGCCTTAAAATATGAACCAAAGGTTAAACCATACTGACCCTACATCAAATATAAAATGAAAATAACTGCCGTATAAATTATACCAATCTGCGAGCCATCACACTGATGGTGATTGGAGACATAATTCTGCCTATTTTTGTACCACTATAAGAGACAACAACAGTGTTTCTATATAGCAACGACCATATACTATGCCTGTATGCCACAACCCCAAACAAAATACACGGTCATCACTCATCATCCACTATCAACTATAATGCCCGAAAACTGTCTGCTTTATCTAGTCTTGCTGTTCCTGAGCTTGATGACTCACCAATTGCATCAGGAGATGCTGCAGTGTGTGGTGTTTCCCTTTTCAGAGAAGTTGGCATACCTGAAATCTCCTGAAAATGAATATAATAACTATGAAAGGTTTGGAATTAGAAAGCATGGATCAATGAGAACATGGACAGGCTAGTTTTCAAGACAATCCCTTCATCTTCCATATATAATGTGGTCATGATAAAAATAACAAAACAAGTGGTACTGTTCCTAATGAGAAAATAACTCATAATTTTGTCTCATACCTTCATCAAATGTAGCCTCAAATCGCATGGTCGAGCCTGAGTTCCGATGCGCGTCAACACAAATTTTGAATAATGAAACAACACATCAGCAACAGCTTCCTTTTTCTCATCTAGCTGAAATCAAATCGCGTAAATGATTCAGAGAGAAAATAGATAACCCCACAGATAGTAATCAGCAACATTGACCTTATTGAGATCCCAAAGGAGAAGAAGGAAACAAAATATTGTTTTCTCAAAACCACAGGCAACTTTGAATTTCAGATGTTGAAGTTGCTGGTGATGTTCAAAATCAAAACTACTGCCATTTCCTTTAGTCAAGGGATATTGTATGAAATGTGACATCAAAAAAGCCTTGTTATAATGGTTTGGCCATTAACGAACTATTACATCACAAGCAGTATTGTTAATATTTATGTTTCTAGTTTTAACACCACAATAACCCAATTTGCCAAAAAAATAGCTTTGCAATTGCATGGGTAACAAAAACCAAGATCCTCAATGAAAATCCAAAATTATATAAGGAGCCAGCAATCACAAATCCTCAGTTAATGGCTATGTAAATTTATTATCTTGCTTACATATATATATTTATATCAAGAAAATCAGTTAAGAGTCACACAGGAGCACCATCCAACAACAAGAATAAGAATCAATCACAACTCACAAGGTTAGTCAGCTTTAGAAAACAAGTCTCTTTATGATTATAGAGAGAGGAAGAGTTCAGACAAGGGTACAAATGAGAAAGCAATGCAAGTTTCAATCACAAAAAACAGACCAAAAATGGCCGCATCTTGTTTTATGACAGGGAGCCCAACTAACTTGAAAAAGCGTAAAACCTTAGAAAAGACCACTCCCTGGTGTACTACTAAATCCAAGGCAAGCTTGATCTACATTAGCATATCACAATAGGCCCGACCCTTCCTTGAACTCTGCCATGGTAGAAACTTCATAGCACTACGTTTTCCATTTTACCACACAGTAATTTAAACTAGTTGGAATTCCAATAAGATGCTTCTATTTTTTCTAGTAAATAAAAATTCAGGGGAGGGGAAGTAGCCCTATTCTAAGGCCAGGGCATGTCACAAGTATTGATGACCTACTAAATGAACGACAACTAGCCGGAATCGAACCCTTAAGTTTTTTAAGATACATTTCAATCAAAACCCTCATTGGCATGATATGCTGTTTTAGATGCAAGTGGGTTTTTTTATGTTTTTGCTTTTTAACACATATTTGGATATTCTAAGCTGTTTCTGGGCTTCTAGTCAATAGGATTTTAACAAGGCAAAAGATAAACAGGAATTGTGAATGATACCTTGTCATTACCATGTATTTCCCTAAATTTAACCCAGCAAAATAGTGAATTTTTTCAAAATTATACTTTAGCTACAAGGAATAGACAAATAATTGCACCTTGCTTCGAGAAAAATCAACAGAATTATAACTGAAAAAACAATTAAATCCAAGCATGTTAAGCCATATCTCACAGATTCCAAGCGGATTTCAACAATCAGCAATATAACCAACGCTTTAGCATGTGATGATTAAGGCAAAATACACAATGAACAACAAAAATAAACCGAAATTCGATGCTACCAACAGAATCAGGCATGGAAGTTAACAGATTTTGCAAAGGAGTTGGCGTCGCTCGGGAATTGGGGGTTTTGGTGATGGAAGAAAGTTGAAGGCGTTAAAAAAATAGAAAGAGCTTATTTTTGTTGAGTAAAGGAAATCAATCACCTCTTGATCTTCTTTCATGGTTAATAATGCGTGAGCGACCACTGGCAAATTGGTTTGATCTTCCGTTTACCCCCTCTCTCACTCTCTCTCTCTCTGTCTCGTTCGTTCTGATGCGTTTAGTGGAAGGTCTCGAACTCGATGGCGTACTGTGACGGTGCAAAAAGGATTTATTATTATTAATTGAATTGATTAATTGACTGACAGATAAAAAAAGTTGGACAAAACAGGAACCAATTGATGTTGTTTTTTCTTCGTTTCTACAACTTCTAACATTAGTATCTATCACCATTGTCTGTACTTCAAGCAATCTTTCACCAGTTATTTTATTACTCACGGATTGATTGATCCTGGTTCAATCATGTGTAAGAAAATGTAACGAAGTTGATTTTAACCAATAAGAATGATGAAGTGATATTTTGGAATGGAAAATGCTGATTATCGCGAATAGTTATGTCACGATCGGTTCGCCAACATTTCTTATTGGTCAGAATTTCTGTAAAAATATAGGAAATACCCAAATCATTCCCCGACAAAAATCATATAGGCCAATTTAATCCTACAAAAATAAAAGTTATCAATTTTAGTTCTTAAAAATATTAAATGTGAGTTAAATTAATCGCTGATAAGGACTAAAATATATCTAAAAATTATCCTAAAAATAACTAATTTGATTCACATTTGAGATTCTTAAAGACTAAATTGGTATTATTTATTTTTCAGGGACTAAATTGGCCTCCATAATTATTATCAGGGACCAATTTAGATATTTACTCAAAAAAATATTGACCAAACCGCTTTACCATTTTCTAAAATGCCACACGTACGTATTCACAAACTTCATGATCACAAATGTTCGCGACATATAGCATTGCTGTTTTGGAATTGGCAACCAATCCTTTAGAGAAATCGATGATAATTTGCAACGTAATCGTGCAATTTTCGTGCGAGTTCATTTCTTCGGCCGAGTGCGACTTCTATTTGTGCTTATGCAGCATTTGCCAATTTTCAAAAGATTTAGATCCTCTCCCGTTCAATTCAACAAAAGGGGTCCTGTGCTAGATCACAACCATTCAACATCACATCTAGGGGTGTTCAAATCCAAACCGATCCAAAAAAAAACCGCAAGCCGATCCAACCCAAACCGAAAACCACAAAAAACCGAATTTTTTTGGATTTGATTGGGCCATTTTTTATAATAACCGATCGGTTCGGCCCCGCGTTTTTTTCCGAATCAACTAAACCGATCCAAACCGCAGAATACCTAATACAAAGATTTGCTAATACGGTGCTTTGGTGACCCTATCCTCTGATTTCGATCATCGAGCCATAATGTAGCAATAGAAGACAAAACGAGAATTTTCGCTTTTCTTTTGTCGTAATAATACGAGCTTTGCATTTGCAAGCTCACCGTCTCAGCAACCAAACCACCAATCTCAATCATTGTTTTTTGTTTATTTTCGTTTTTCCCACATATTCAAGCTTTGTGCAATTCTTGGTCATCACCCCACAATCCCTGCTGCAGATTTCCCCCATCAATTTCAGGTTTTTTTTCTTTTCTTTATTCTCTTATCTGACATATCAAATAGGCTTCTTTATTTTTTTGGTATATATGTCAACTAGGCTTCTGAATCTAACTAATTATCTGCCTCAATGGTTCGTTTTATTTGAAATTACACAATCGTCGATTTCAATTTTACTTGCTTTTGGAGCTGTGTCTTTTTTTTCCCTTCCTTTTTAATTGCATTTTGTTCCCGATTAACAGAAAAGGACAATTCATGATTTGGGTAACCCTTAAAAATTTAGTCTGCAATCTAATTTCTGGTTTTATGCTTGAAAGGGAGGTGCTTGTTGGTGATTATATGGCAAATACAATCTCTTGTATCATATTTCTGATTATTAGTTTCAGTTGTAGCTTATCGGATGAGAATTCCATGCCCGACAACTCAATGCTAGATTATTGATTCGTAGCATAGTGATTGTGGAAGCTCAACAAGGGGAGTGGTCAGTATATTGGAGTCTCGGAATGCATAGGCTGTGGTCGCTTCACCACACCCTGGGTGGATTGCCCTCTTGACATGGGGACTCGTTATGTCTTACATATTTGAATGATTATGAATGTGTTGTACTTTGTGATGAAATATACTTGATTGGAAATATACTTGATATGTGATGAAAGTTATCTTGTCTAAGGTTTATGGTGGTTTTCTTTGCGTAAAAACATAGGCGATTAAGTGTTTTTGAACACCTTTGCATCTGCTGCTTTCGTGGAGATCCTTGAAGAACTTTTGATTTGTTATCTTTAAGTTTTTGTTTTGTTATCTAGCTACTGAATGTTTTGTATTTGCTATGGAACTCTCTTTGATTTTAAGCTACTGATTTGGAACTCAAAACAAGTTATGTATGTCATGCATGAATAAGCTATGTATGTCATGCATGAATAACTCTCTGATTGGTTCTTTCCATGTGGCTGCAAAATGGAACGCCAGTTTTTTATTACAGCAAGCTACTGATTGTAGCAACTAGCAAGTTACATGAGTTTTTTATTTTATATATTTTCACAAAAACCAAATTAACCGATCCAATCCAAACCGCATTTAATCGGATCGGATTGGTTCGGATTTTTTTAAAAGAGTCATCCAAACCAAACCAAACCGCATGGTGTTTTAGTTTTCGGATCGGATGATTTTTTACGCTAAAACCGAACCAAACCGCACCGCGAACACCCCTAATCACATCCCCTTTTTTCATTTTTAGAGTCTTTCTCTTCTTTTTTAATCAACGACCGTAAACTTCTACTTCTACTCATCATCTATTGTCATTTGAGTTTTGAACAATTTTTAAACATTAGTCCACTATAAACCATTTGTTGCGTTAAATCATCATAGTCATCACCTTACATTTTTCAAATCCATATATGCAGAAATATTTATTTTTTTCAATGTACATAAAGTGATAATTTTTTCTAGGCTCTAAATTATTTCATTTCTCTAAATATAAATATAACGCAACATATTTAAAAAATATAACATATTTTCATTTAAAAAATATGATAATATAAACAACATAATATTTAATATAATATCACAACAATCATTAAATAATATTAAAATTTTACGAGATCTATTCTCAAGAGATATACACTTTGAAACCATTACCACATGGCATCGACCCATAATCTTACGTCCGGTCAACGAAAAAGCTTTGTATCTCAACGACCACTCTGACTCAATTTGTGAACCTCGTTAACAATAATGACATGTAATTAATTTGAAATATACTACTACTCAGAAGACAATCAAGCAATCATTTTTTAAGTTAAGCCAACACCCAAAAAGAACAATTCACGAGCTAAACGAAAGTAACATAAGATCATGTCTGTTTAGAAAGGATTTTCGGTGCAGCCTCAGCAGCTCTTAATTTCAGCTTCATTAAGCACAGCCAACACCTATCAAGAACAATGCTCGCGTAATTAAAAAAAAAACAAGAGACACAGAAAATCATGTATCCTTAGGTGGAGCTTTCTTTGCAGCCTCAACAGCTGCTTTTTCTGCTTCAATCTCAGCAACGATGGCATCAATTTCAGCTTCCTCCAGTTGACGCAGACCATGCTCCTTAGTCATCACAGCAACTTCAATGTTCTTGCCTCCACTCTCAACAACCTAATTACATATGTCGACAGGAAAAGTCAAAAGTGAAGTATATTAATCAGATCCAGTTCCAAATGTATAACTAACTACCAGCGCACCATAGTACTGTAATTATGCAACAGGAATAGACAGATTTACTTGATCCATTGTACTCTTTGATAGTAGAAGCCATAGGACTTTTTCAGGTTTCATTATTCATTTGTCCGACAGTTTTTGAGGAATTTGACACATTATCAAAGTATTAATATGGATGCTGAGAAAGACATATCGTGTACGTCAAGGCTTTGAATGCAAACATTTACAGATGTATATGTATTATAATAAAAAAAATCTTCATATCAGATTGTTACTGCAAGATTCTTTTGAAACTTATTTTTTCACAAGTGCTTTTTGAGAAGTTTATCCAACTATCTCCATATTAACTATTGTTTGTTTCTACATCTAGCAAGAAACTATGTCTATCACTAATCAGGCCATGGTACCCACAAATAAGAATCATTGCCTTAGAATTTGCCCTTGATAAGAATCATGGCCTGATCTCAAATGTATGAAAAGAGTAACCTGGTGCTACAAAGCTCCAGGCTTGACTAGGTCCATAGAAGGGTCTATCTAACCCATTATGGATCAATTGTTGGCAGCTTTACCAAACAATTGCAAGAAGCTAATTCCACGACTCATCTAAACTAGTGGAAAAAAACTACTTCCTCCAAACTCCCCAAATTAAGCATATCAATGTGTATCTGTCTAACACGTAGGTAGTTTATCCAAAAGTTCCTCATAATTTGCAATCAAATGCTTCTGTTAAGGTTTCTTCGAATGCATTATTTTGCAAACATAAAGAACTGAAGATGCTCTTAAAGTTCTTCCCAAGTCATTGACCGCATTAAAAGAAGACAGACACATGCAATGAGCAGGGAATGACATTGCCTATATGCTTTAACAAGAAAAAGACCTTACATAAGTTGCAGCAAAAAAACTAGATAAAGAATAGATTCATCAATATATATATATAAAGAATATATATTTTCATAAAAAAAAAAAGGTATTCTTTCACAAACACTAAATAACAGATGAACTCACTTCAAGCAATGCTCGGATAGCCAATTTGACAGTCTCTTGCCCAGAAGTTTCTTTATAGTTCTTCTCTAGAAACTCCCGGATAGAATTTGAGTTTCTTCCAGTTGCATTAGCTTTCCAAGCTGAAAATGTACCAGAAGGGTCTGTTTGGTACAGGGACGGTGAACCGGTGTAAGGATCAAAGCCAACAATCAAGGTAGAAAGGCCAAAGGGCCGCACACCACCACTTTGTGTGTACTTCTGCTGAAGACCTGCAATGTAGCGGGTTATATACTCAACAGTGACGGGATCCTCAACAGTTAGCCTGTGACTTTGACATTCAACTCGTGCCCTGTTTATGAGGACACGGGCATCGGCTTTTAGTCCCGCACAAGCAAGAGCAATGTGATCGTCCAGATTAACAATCTTCCTCACCGATCTGCAAAACAAAAAGCAATATGACAGTAAACAACCCAAACACCATATCATACCATCATCCACTAAGAACCAGCTTAGATAAACTTCTGAACAGCACTTATGAAAAAAGGAAATTTAAAAGAATTTTTGTAATATCTACAAGTGTTTTTAAACAATAGTTTCTCATATAAGTTAAAATTAGCTTCCACATTTCAAATTTTTCAAAAGTTTTCTCATTCAATTTCTCTATAAACACATATAAACTCATAGAGGCTTTTTGTAAGTGAAGAACCATAAACTCATGGAGAATGATGAACGCTACAACATCCTTCTGCACGAAACAAAACAAATAACGCGTGGCAGTTAAAACAATTCCTCTGTGTATTGTTGTATAAGCTCCCCCGTTTTGCTGCAGAAAGGTGAATAGATCTTATGCTCTGTGGGTTTCGTGCAATCCCCATTTCATACTATATAGCACCACTCTAAACTTATTTTATGTGAGAAGCTCTCACAAGCTAAAAGCTAATCCAAATTGGGTCCAGAGACACTGACACATCAGGATTCAAGGCTTATAACAAAAGCATACCAGACTCAAAATTAAATGTATAATATAATATAACATAATATATTCTGATGCAAATGTCTTCACTTCTTCAAAAAATATGACGAGCTTGCCGTATTATAAGTAAACGACAGACACTCTCCTCATCACCGAGAAAAATCACAACGAAATCAACAAAAAGGTTCGATACTTGGAATTTCAAACAACACTTTCAGAGCATAGAAACGGCACAAAGCCTCGATCACGGTTTAAACCTAGCATCGAATTTGAACCTAATCGAAGGGAAAGGGACAGTACAATTTTAATTCATAAAACAAAAATTAAAAAAAAGTGCGAAACCTAGAGTCTTGGAGCTTGGCGGTGGATTTCTTCTCGACGCCGAGAACGACGTTGTCGGTGCCGCGTACACCGACGGCGGCGTTGCCTTTGCGAACGGCTTCGAGGGCGTACTCGACCTGGAAGAGATGGCCATCGGGCGAAAACACCGTGATCGCTCTGTCATACCTCGCCATTCTGCTGATCTTCTAGTTTCCGATTCAAACCTGTGTAGTGAATGAAGCTTTCTTTCTCTCTTCTTCGGTAAAGTTTAACAAAAGAAGGAACTGTGCTGCTGCTTTTGTCTTCCGTGCTCCTTTGTTGACTGCTGCTGCTTGGACAACAAGCCGCTTAATCATGATGGGCTCCGTTGGGCCTTGTCTCTCGGGAACGTTACCCATTTGGGGTTGCTATTTGCACCCCTTTTTTAAATAAATGATTTTTTGATAGATAACTTTCGCGACAACTTTTTAAGTGGTTAATGCAGTTAAAATACGTGATTAATTACGTTTGGTAAATGGTTAATAGATATATCAGGTGTCAAAACTCATTAATCATCAACGTAATTTTATTAACCATGAAATTCATTAACCATCAACACTCTCTCTCCTTTGAAGATTTAGTGTTTTTAAATTATAACCGTTTTTTTTTGTATTGATTGCATTATTCGTTATCAGAGGAATTAACAGTTTTTTTTTATTGATTGCAATTTTCGTTATCAAAGGTATTAGCTGTTATTTTTTTATTTATATATTCAATGAAATTTCCAAAAAAAAAAATTACTTCAAATTATTTTGTTCCCACATTTCTTTTTCTATTTATCTTGGTAGTCTTTTGAAGTGAATTCTCAAGGAGATAACTGATATCAAGTTGTTGCAATGCATAATATCGATGTGCAATTCTCTTCATTTCCAGGTTCTATCATTTCATCGCTTTCTTTATTTACTTTGCAACATCTATTTTATTTATGTTTTTATTGTTACTTTTTATCTTATTTTTATACTTCGTAGCAATGGTAAATGTCAAATAGCAAGTATGAGTTTGATTTTGAAAAGAAAAAAAATGAAAATTTAATTCAATCTTAACGTTAAATTTGTTATTGTTCATAAAAAAAATGTAACAACGAGTTCAATTGATGAAAATGTTGTAAATCAGTCACCTATTGAAATAGATGTTGTTGAAAACACTAATAGTCCTAACTGTAGTTAAGAAGAAGATGAAAATTTAAATTAAAAAAATTTATTAGAAAAATATTTATAATATAGGGACCGGAGATTGGAAAAATATTGGTTCCAAGCTTAAAAGTCATGAACATATCACTAATATGGCCAAATAGATTGAACTCAAAAAATGATTGAGAGAAAACAAAAGACAAATGATAAAAATTCACAAGAGCATACCAATTACCAATAAAGACTTTACACAAAAGATAATTGATAAGAACTTTACACATTTTTTTCTTGGGACCTCGCCTTCTCTAAATAATGGAAGAAACAAACGGCAATTGGGCAACAAGCTTCATTCATTTGCTGTACAAATGAGTTAGTTAATTTAGGAAAAATAGACTATATTTCTGGAATTCGTGGTGTTAAACCACGTTTCCTTATGTTGATATTTGGTAAACTTGTATACATTTCTAGGCTATCTATGTCCTTCTTGTGAGTGAAAGAATGGTAGACTCCATCAGTTTAAAGTCAATTGGCTTTGTTAAATAAGCATCCATGCCCACCTCCAAGCACTTGGCTTCATCACATGACATTGCATGAGCTGTAAGAGCAACAATTGGTATGTGGAACCCAGTTCCCACTTCTGATTTCCTAATTTCTTTTGTTGCCTCATAGCCATCCATCTTTGGCATCTGTGGTTTTATTTCACAGACAGAAGGAATCAGAACATTAAAGCAAAAATATACAGCATGAAATTTACTTGTTGTAGAAAATATGGCTTAATTTTTTTTTGATAAGCAAGAAAATATGGCTTAATGAACTTTTTGGTCTCTATAGAATTCACATGTTTTCGTTTTGGTCCCTCTAAAATTTATTTTACTGTTTTAGTTTCTGTAAAAAAAAAAAAAAATTATTATGGTCCTAATTATTTTATTATTCCTTATAATATACTTTTTTATTTTTTTTAGTCCCGCCAATATACTTTTTCCTGTATTAGTCCCTGAAATATACAAACTATCATAAAGGGACTTATTGAATATAAACAAATTATTATAGAGATTAAAACAAAATAATGAGGACTAAAATGAAATAATTTTTTTTATGGGACCAGAATAGTAAAATAAATTTTATAAGAACCAAATCGGAAAAAATGCGAATTCTATAGGGACCGAAAAGTTCAAAATAACCCCTTAACATGTTGGGGCTCCATTCTTTAGCACTGTGTATGATGGTATTGGTGGTTACTTTTGGTTTGCAATAATGAGCTTCTAAAGCTATTTAAATTAAAGCATTACACCTTTACACATACATACCTGACAATCCATTAGGACCAAGTCATATGAAGCGCAACTTAGAATCTCAGTTTGAGATGTTTTCATGTTTCTTTCCTTTAGGAGAGACTCCCTTCTACAATCTTCAAAACCAAGCATGCCATTCAGAGCATCCACTGCCTGCTGTCCATCACCTACAGCAACAACAGTGGCTCCCATCTTTTCAAGCATTATGGTTGCAACCCTTTGAATTACAGGAGTATCTTCTGCAAGCAATATCCTTATACCTTCAAGAGATTTCTTTCCATTCACTATTTTACTTGAATCACTTCCCCTACGTGTTTCACCACATTCAGAATCTTTACCTTTTGCTTCTATTGAAAAGGATGCTTGTTTGTTGGACAATGATTTTGGAGTGGCATTTGCAGTGACACCCTTGGACTTGCGGCTGCTCTGACATGAACCTTCTTTCCTAGGACTATTATGTTCCATATATTCATTAGTTAATCCTAATATGCAGTTATTTATCTGGTATTGTGATGATGTATAGGATTTATTTCCATTGGCACTAATAGGATTAGAACCACCAATTTCAGATATGTCAGAACCATCTGAGCTTGCAACATCACATTGAATATAATCAATCTCAAGACTCTCTTGAAAATCACCCTCTTTCATTGTGGTTCTTGGAGCACTCACATTTTTCTTTTGTAGCTCAACATTTCTCTCCTTTCTGACAGCTTCCAAAATATGAATCATCTTTGTTTTGTAAAGGGGTTTATTGACTATCAGTATATGTCCTTTCTTCCGAAGCTCCATCTTTATGGTAGTGGAAGAGTCATGGTTTTGTAACCATACGAATTTCGCTCTACCATAGTACTTGTGAAGGAAGTTAAGCTGTTCCTTCCATATATCTGTGTTCAAGTCAAGTAGTCCAATATCAACAGCAATGACAAATGTTGGGTTTGTCAATTCCTGTATGCTCAGCAATTTAGACTTCAAACTATCTTGTGCTGGGTAATGTGCATCAAAGCCATTTTTATGGGATGAACTTCTTGTATGAAATAGTTGTCTCAGAATTTGTGTTAATCCATTCCACTCAGATGCCTCCATAGTGATCACCCCATTTTTCTGTAACCACTTGGATGTGATTAACCGACTCATGTTTCCGTGTAGTGCAAGAAGTACCTGCATTGACACTTCTTATTTCAGGTCCTGCTTATTATCTTTGCAGTCACTCAGTGCCAAGGTGATTCTACTCACCACTAAGCCATTGTTAGCAAAATCTACTTGACAATGTTGTTCTGTGGCGTCCATGGGTGTGCTGAGACGGAGGTATAATCGCATCAGTGTTCCTGGACCCTCCTTTTTGACAATCTTGATTTCTCCACCCATGTTATTAACCTGCCACCCCACCCCAGAGTAATAAAGAAATGAAATCACATACAACTCAGCAAACTCATGTCATTTTAGTAAGAGAAAGGACAAATACAAGTGACTTTATAGACCTTGAGAAGAATTAAAATAAGCTCATGATTTTCTTGCTCATATTAACATGCAACTGATATAAGGTTAAGGATCTTACTTACCAAGGATCTAACAATGCAAAGACCAAGACCAGTGCCTCCATGCCTGAAATGAAAAAAGGTTTAAGAACTCCTTAAATTTCAGCCAGTGACATTCAAAAGGTTTTCATTAAACTATTGGATAAAGGTTTAATTAATTTAAAAGTAAAATAACAATCTCAGATAACAAGGTAATGCTGATTTGGTAGCTAGAAGGTAATTTCTAGTACACTTGTATAGTTTTTCTTAAAAATTTAAATAACTTACAGTCTAGTAGTTGATGGATCACCTTGCTCAAAGCTTTCAAACACAGAATCCCATTTACTTGGGTCAATACCTAAGAATGCAAGGATGCTTATGAATATTAGTTAGAAATAAACATGTCAAAAACATGGAAAGTAAATCATTATGATTAATCCTTAAACTGGTTTTTCTTTTGCCACAAAAGGAATGGTTTTTTCTATGCAGTTTTTCAGACTAGTTTTTTTTGGTTCATACCACAGCCTGTGTCATCAACTTCAAACCAAAGTGTCATTTTTTTATCACTATTAGAAGTCTTCTTTGCATGGTTTTCATGTTGCTTTGTTCTGGTCTTTTGTGAACACCCCAATTTCTCCTGCTCCAGACTAAAATTTGCACTATCACCATAAGAATTTGTGTTGTCACACCACCCTCTCAGAATAATGTGACCCGCTGTAAACCATTTGAAAGAGTTAAGATTAGTCTTCCATCAGAGTTTTAGTGCTTCATTGATACCATTTGATAAATCTTTGAAATTCTCAAGAAATATGCTGATGAATATTGACAAGAACACAAGTTATCTCAGCAACAATAGATCAGACAGTTATTATTTTTTCTCCTATGATTGAATTACTTGAACTTAGTACTTGCACACATTAATTCAATTCATTTAAATAAAATGACACCAAATTTTTTGAATTAGTTCAAATGAATGTGCTCAATATTTTGTTTAAAATGAAATTAAACAGAGGAGTCAGATCTCCATCCCCAGTGTAAGAGACGTGTGCCTAAAAGAAGCCTTTTATCATCTTCTATCGTACATGTTTGTGAATATTGAAGTCATATTCAATGAACCAATTATGAATATTTGTGACAAATGTTTTTGGTGAAGCATGTAAATTTCAAACAATAGTCCTATTTTTTCTATTTTTATCTTTGCACCACCATTACTGTATAGAAAACTAAAAGAAAAAGTTGTACTTACATAGAGTAAACTTAATTGAGTTGTTGATCAAATTTGCAAAAATTTGAACTACTCTAGCAGAATCTCCCCGAACTAGCTTTGGCATATCATCTGCAACAAATTAACTAGGCACATCAGAAAAATAATAGAGATTTATAATCACATCTCTTATGCAATCAAAATTTGATTCATACCAGAAAGGTCTAAAACAATCTCTACACTGTGGTTAATGCATTGCACAGAAAACATGTCTACAAGCCCTTCAAGTTCCCGTCCCAAATCAAATTCAGCATCTTCTAGGACCAGTTTTCCAGATTCCACCTATATTCTATAAAATATTAGAAGTCTTTTTGGAATGAGTTCAGTTTTGTGGCAATAGTATTCATTTCAGTAATTCTCTTAGCATGACACTAAAAGTTCTTTGAGCAAAAGGATTAGCTGTTATCTCACCTTGCTCAAATCCAAGATGTTATTGAGTAAACGTAGCAGGGCAGTTGAGCACTTTCTTATTTGATTAACCGTTGCACATTGTTCATTTGTGAGGCGGTCATCTGACATTAGAATGTCAAGTAACCCAATTACTGCTGCCATCGGTGTCCTCAGTTCATGACTGTAATGCATCCAACAAAAAGCTATTGAAGAGTAACATTTGTGAACACACAAGGGCATGAACATGATCTTATTAGACACATGAACAAAATGGTGTAGTGTAGGGAATTCAGGTCTTTGGAATGTTACTAATTATTCTTGGAGGAAGTGAACATGTATTTGAGTTTAGAGTATTTTGTTTGCAGGGTTGTTTATAATATCTTGATTTCTTTTTGTATGATTGCAGCTTAATTGATGTTCTTTGGATTCACACTGAAATTGGAAAACCAACCTCATATTAGCAAGAAATTGGCTTTTATAGTTGCTTGATGCCTCTGCCTTCCTTCTTGCTTCCAGGTGACTGATTAGTTCTGCTCTTAGTTTCATTTCCTTTGATACTCCATTTGTCAATATCAAAATACAAACACATCCAATGACAATAATACACAATGATGCAGATATCAGAATAACCAATGTTTTGAAGGCTCTTTCATCTGCCTGCCCCATGATATGCTTTCTTGGTATGATGATTACACCCACCTGCACAAAGGTTAAGCCAATCAAAATGTATAAACTATAGTATAATAGTTGGTTAATCAAAATAGAAATAAAATAGCACCAGAAAATTCTCACAGAATTTATGATCTAATCATCTATGGGTCATTGTAAAATTTTAAAGGGTTAAATATATTTTAGTCCCTATAAAATTGGTAAAAATTGATTTTGGTCCTTATTCATTGCTAGTCCCCGCCGAGGGACCAAAAATACACTGCTTTTGTATACTTTTAGTCCTTGCAGAGGGACTAAAAATACACTGTTTTTGTTAAATATAAGGTAAAAATGAATAAATTTTTTGTAAAGACCTTAATAAAAAGCTACCAATTTTATAGGGACCAAAAACATATTTAACCCAATTTTAAAAGCAATATTACACATAAGATAAAATGTAAGGAACAAGTGCAGTGTCTTCAAATGTACCAGAGGAAGTCTCTTCAACTTTAGGAAGAATGAGTCAATGTAATATTGTTGGCTGCCTAGCCTGGCATTCTCTATATGAACCTCATGACTTGGAGGGAAATTGCTCCCATAGGTTTTCTGTAGCCACTGAGCTCCCTCTCTTATTACTTCATTATCACAATCAACAGCCATCTTAAGCTTAGGTGGCTTTGTTGAATTTGTCAAAAGAGGGTCATTTGTGGAAGTTGCAAGCAAATAACCCTCTTGAGAGGTCAAATACATATGACCACTGTGCTTCTCAACTAGTTCTTTCATTAGCTGCCCCACACTATAAAGTGCAGTTGTGACACCCACAACAGCCACAATGCTCTTATTAGAAGAATCCCAAACTGGCAATGCTGCAGAAAGTAATGGCGAATCTGTAAACTTGCTCACAGAAACATGCCATGAAGCTACACCATCAGGTACTTGGGACAGACCAGCTATATTGATTGAATCTTCTGGTGCAATTTGCATTGCTTTTCCAATCTTCTCACCAGTGACAGGATCAAGCGGTTCGCGATACCAAATTGCAGACTTGTTGCCATCAATGTCTTTATCATTCAATGAATTGATCTCATTATAGCTACTGGCAACTATGGAGTAATTTGCAAGATCAGAGTAAATGTAAAAAGTATTATTATCCTTCAAATCTCTATGAAATGCTTGGACAAAACCATTCCTATATTTGACAGTTATTGAGTTAAGAGCTTTTTTACTAGCAAACAGTGCCCATGTTACAGCCCTCATTGCTTCATACATCTGCCAAGAGTTTGAACAAATACAAAATAAGCAAACTGCTAAGTGCAAATAGTATCCAACACATAACAAATAACATAGAAAGAATGAGTATAATGAATAGATTAACATTCAACCTGAACTTGCTCTTCTTGAGTGGCTATGTTGCTGTGACTTCTGATCACATATTCAGAAAGCTTGACCTGAGCAGTTGTAATTTCAGAGGTAGTATTCAAAATGTTCCACATCCTTAAGATGGGACGTTGTAGAACTTCATAACGCAGGTCATAAGCCAAGCTATTTAGAGACTTTGTTGTATAAATCTTTGTGAAATGCCATGTCAGGATAGTGAGTAGACCAATCAAGATAGCTAGCATAACCTGTATAGAGCATAATAAATTCCAACAAATTAGGTTTTTGTTTATCTGCACTATAAAGAGTCTAAACTAAACTCTAATCTAATCTAATCCTTCAATAACAACTGGCTCTCTATTAGTATTAATGAATCAACCATATTGTAATAATAACTGCAGCTACACACTCAATTAGAGAACAAAATTCTAACCATCTAAGGAAAAATTAACTGACCATGATTGCGAGGCGAACCACAAAGACACTGTAATAGGATGAGAGACATTGAGTACTTGCATACTGGAATTCTTCTTTTTCCACATCCCTGTGGATAATTCTTCTGTCAGTTAGGGTGCTGCTTTTCTTCCAAGAAGAGGCAAAACTATGCAATCTATCAAAAACGTGCCTGAAATTGGTACCCATTGGTGAACTTGAACCTGATGATGAGTGGTGAACATACAGAACCTTCAGAAGAGGTTTGGTGTTTTGTCTTCTGACACTTGTAACTCACTGTTATGTTACTTAAAAACAGTTATGATCTTATAAAGTGGCAATCCAAATATTACGATTTTTTGGACCTAACTTATCATTACAAAACCGGTCTGTAAGGTGAGGATTGACTAGGCTTTATAATGCGATGGGTGACCCATAGATCTAGGATAGACTTTGATACCATATTATGATTTTGGGCCTAACTGATCCTTAAGATAAAGAGTTTCATTTACTTATTAACTCTTTTGAGTCTTTACCTCTAATCTATGTGGGACTTGGGTTTTTTCCGATACCAAACGTGAAAATTTTGTGTTTAATTTTTTCTTAATAATTTTTTTTTTTATGAATTTTGATAAAATTTCAGTTATTTTATAAGCACAAAAAAGTATAGACAAAAATATTCAGATCTGTTTTTAATAATGCTAATTGTACTTTTATGACTTTTTACCCACTGGCAGTGTGTGTAAAAGTGAAAGTGGAAGAAGGTTGTGGTGTCTTATTCTGGATGCCTTATCCATGTTTATGCCATACATACTACTACTTACATTTGCCACTTCCTTTGCGTGTTTGTGTCCCCTTGGCTAGGCCCAATTGGACGGTTTGGCATCTTTTGAATCATACACTTGTGGCTATTACTGCGGGAACAATAGGACGAAACCACGACCAATAAACTTCCTATGTTTGGGTTTGGATACGTGAATTTGGTGCAGTGGCGCCCACACTCTTTTTCAATTGTGATGCTTCTGCCAATATGAAAGTAGGAGTAAACTAATCCCAATTATAGCTTGCCGTTCTTTTTTCAAAAAGTAATTAATATGAGTTCTGCACTTCTGCTAACTTGCTAACTTATGTGAAAACAATATTAATTAAGAAATAAAATGTTGTATTTTTGTTCAAAATATAAGAAACATAGTCTCATTTTCACCAATCTTAATCGTTCAGCATTATTGGGGCGTGGCCTGCGAGGCCGTCACCCGACAGTCCAGCTGGCTGCCTAGTGGTCCAGCTCGAACCTGAATTACGCGAAGTCGGCTACCTGGCGGCCCGAAGATGGATTTGAACTGTTCTAAACACGATAAAACCCATAAAAGGACCGAAAAACATGATCTAAATCGCATTTAATTGCAGAAAAACTAAAGATTTGCAGGCTTAATCAATCATATACATTATATAAACCACAAACATAGATCAATTTCATGTTAAAACACCAAATCATGCAAAATCCCCAAATCTAAAGGTTAGGGTTCATACAAATATCAAAAGGTTAGGGTTCATACAAAAGGGGAAAGAATATAAAACCCAATCATACATAAAACCCCAGGCATAAATCATGTTATTTGAATCCTAATATACCAATGATAAAGACTGCTCTCATGCCACATATTGGAATTAATCCTTTAATTACATACAAGGCATGCTTTTACATTCATCGAAAATACTTTATTGCGAAAACCAAATAACCATATAAGCATCCTTTCAGATAATCAAGAACAAAATCGTAATCTTAATAACCTTAGGATCTACGACATTTTGATCTATTACGAATTAGATAAATACTGGATCCATAGCACCCAAAGCGGTAACTTGAAAAGAAGACTTCGTGAGTAACAGGCAACAGACATCTGCCAGCTTTATGGTTCTTCCTCAACCATATGCATGACTATTGGGGCGTGTGTTATGTGTTGGTCCGGTATATTGGGGACCATAACCTACTTATAATGTGTATAACTATTAGGGCACCCATTATCTCCTAATGGGCCAAACTGACATCCACTCATATTGAGCTCATATCCGCTTAATACATTAATTAATATAATTTGGAGTCTAATAAGCCTTTTAATATTTTGGTCACATGAAATAAGGCTTATAATTGATAAATAGCTAATATAATTAAATAATGCTATCTGCCGACATTATGACATTGGAATAACCAACAATTTTAAGGTTGAGTCAAGATGCTGATTCGAGGGGGACGAGTAATGCGGGTTCTTGCTTCTTTCCTTTCCTTTTATTTACATTCTTTTAATCACTCAAAGAGTAGATGGATTCTCTCAAATACATCGCTTGGACCACTCATTAAGGATGTTAGCTACTATAAGCATAAATTTACCGTGAAGCATTTTATAGATTTTGGAATAAATCGATTCCTAATTCTCATGAAAGAGAGTGTAGGTTTTAAATAAACTGGCCAAATTCGGGGCCTCTCAGACAGATTTTATTTGGTGGAATAACATCCCTACTTTTATTGCTGTTGAGTTTTTTAATAATAGGTTTGGCTTCTCTGCCTATAGATTTGCTTAATTATTTGTTTGGTTCTTTTACCCTTGTGTTTGGGGTTTCTTCTGTTGCTTTCTCTTTCTTTGCATGGGTTTTGGTGTAGCCCCACATGTTCTCTCTGTATTCTGTTTGCCATTTTTTCAATAATAATAGGGAGGAGCATTCTTTTTTCTTCTAGATGTTTTTTCCTTAAGGAGGGTTTTGCATCAAAAGGTTTTAACGAGGCTCCTTTCCTTCATTTAAAAAAAAAGAAAGAGAGTGTAGGTTTTAAATAAAGTAAGAAAAGAAAAAAAAATTATGGCTCTATTTGTTAAGTCTCATCCACTACATTATATAGCATTTGATTAGCATTTTACTTTATAGTGTATTTTCACTACTAATTACTTATAGCATTTTTTTCATAAGCTAATTGAAGTGGAGAGTTTGAGCCTATAGTTTGAAGCTTGTTATTTTATTTTTTTCCTCATCTTTACTCTTATATTTTAATTATCTACCCACTGTTAAGTAAAACAAAATTGACAACGAAGCGCAGTTCAGTTGGTAAGACACTTCACCTACACCCAAAGGCAGTGGCGGATCTACGTTGTCAGTGTTGGGGGCAATTGCCCCCATGTACTAATTATTTTTTATTTGTAGGCACTTGACAGGATTTTTGTTTGCCCCCATGAGAAAAAAAGGGTTGCCCCCAAGAGGACTCAGACGCTTTCAATTTTCTCAGTCCCGTCTTTCCAAAAGCTTTCGACCGTAGTGACATCATGTCTATCACATAAGCAAATAATAGTTTAAGCCAAAGATATAAACTTTTGACTGTACACCTTGCCAGTTGCCATTGAATGGCGAGCACATACTGTGACATAGTACACCAAAATTCTTTTGTTTTCTTCATAACTACATAAATACACATATAATTGATTTTTTTTAATTGAAAATTATTGTGACAGGTATGTTCACGTAACATTCCCATTAGCAGCAGCAATTTTTTTATTTGTTTAATTGTTTAACTTCTAGTAGTATTGTCCTTCCTTCCGTAACTCCGTAAAATTTAACCTCTGAAATTCAAAGTTAGATTTCAAGGTTATGTAATATTCGCTGAGCCCAAGAAAAATGAATATTTAATTTTTCAGGTATTTTAGGAATGATAATATAATGAGACAAAATTAGTTAAAATTTGTTCATATTTAAGTTCACATAATTTTTTTTTATAATTGAGTCCGGAAGTAGTATTTTCTTGCCCCCATCGAAAAAAATTTCTGGATCCGCCACTGCCCAAAGAGACGTAGATTCGAGTCATACAAGGGGGAAGTGGGGAACCACTATTGATCTCCTTTGAAAAAAAAAGTAAAACAAAATCATATATACTTCCTAAAACAAAAATCATAAGAACATGTTCTAACATTTACATTGTCTCATTTCACTGAATAAAAATATTTGAAAACGAGCATAAAATCAAAGTTAATATTCTAATTTTTAATGTGATAAACAGTTTTAAATAAATTGCAATAAAAGTTATAATTATTTAAAATAAATAATATATAAATAGAATTTATATAAAAATTTAACATATCATTTTATGTTATTTTATATTTATAAACATTAATTTTATCAAAATACTTCAAATTCATATCAACTCATTTGTCCACTATCAACTAAATTATCTGTCATTAACTAGTTGTTACCAATTAATTAGAGCCCACCTGTATAATATAATGTCAAGCCAAAAGAACAAAAATCCGCATTAATTGTGTTAATGGTAGCTGGCGGCCGAAGCATGATCTAATTCATAGGAGGATCACAAATTCAAACCACATATATATGTGAAGGTGGGTATAAAAGGAAAATTGGGCTGATAGAATGTGGGCCTACCCGTTGCATAATAAGACTAAGCAGAAATAATCCTATAGGAACACATCTCTGTGCTCCAACTCATTAATCCACATAAAAACCTTTCCTGGTGTTCCTTCTTTCACAATCACGCCTGTATTAGAATATGAAGTGAACAACTAAGCCGATAGTTTAAGCTCTCTTCTTAATTAATTAATTGATATTTTATAGTGGGAAAAAGATGGAGCTACTTGGTGACAAACAGCCTCCACACCGCAGTACTCCATTTCCGTTGCATGGCTAAAAGAGGAGTTAATAAGCTATGAAGCACGGACACCGCGACACGACACGGACACGGACACGGACACGCTGACACCGCTAATATAAAAAACACAGGACACCGACACCGCTATATATATATTAATTAATTAAATAAAATAAAATATAAGCATCATTTGTAATAAATATAAAAGATCTAAATTGAGAAGCAAAATTTATAAATCATAAAAATTGCATCTTCTGCAACTTGGGTGATCCAAGAACATTCTTGATAAGCAACATTGTTTCTTTCTGTATTATTGGGTGCACATATGTTCTTCAAAGCAAGATTTAATGTATGGACAACACATGGAGTCCAATAAATAGATGGAAACTCAGCCTCAATTATTAAACCCGCTGCCTTACAAACAGCTGTATTATCCGTCACTATTTGCACAACATTTGATGGCCCAACCTCCATAATTACATCTCTCATTTGTTTGGCAATGAATTCTTTATCTTTCACCTCATTTGAACAATCAATGGCCTTTAGAAACATAGGTCCGCTCTCGGTGACAGCCATGAAATTAATTAGAGGTCTCCTTTGTGGATCACTCCATCCATCACTAACAATGGTCACACCCTTTTGGCTCCATGCATTTTTCATTGGTTGCAACAAGTTCTCAACATGTTTCCTCTCATTTTGAAGTAACGTTGTCCTTAACTTATTATAGCCTGGAGGTTGGTAGCCATTAATAGAATTGTTGGCAGCATAGGAAAACACCTTCCTCAAGTGAGGATTTCTTGCTAAATGAAAAGGCAGCCCCGCAGAGATAAACATCCTAGCAATTTCTGCGTTGAGTGTCTCTCTAGCTTGCATGTTAAAAGAACCTTCTAAGGTTGATGTCTTTTTCTTCTTTTGATCGTTAGCTACAGTGGTTTGGTCACCAGACACAGGAGGCAACGAGACCGATTGTTTTTTTTTTTCTCCACCTTCAATGCAGCCTCGGTATCTATCTTTTTGAATTCTATAAGCTTGGCAACTGTTACCTTAGAACAAGATCTAACTCCCTTTCCTGTAATCTTCAAGAAGTGTGCCCTCACTCTAGTGTAAGACCCATTAAAAGTTATATCACAAAGATTGCATTTAATTTCAAAATTTCCCCCTCCACCTACAGTTTTTATCTTTGTAACATGCTTCCACAAAGGTTTAGTGTCATCAATATCGTCTTGCTCTTTAGCTTGACTAGAACTAGGAGGACTCATCTCTACAAAATTTTATTACAACATATATACCATCAGACACAAAAATCAGGCTAAAAATAATAATAAACAATAACACAAACAAGAAACAATAAGGAACAGCAAACCCTATTAAAATAATCAATATCAACGGTGTTCCATTTTGTCCCATTAAAATAAGCGACAAACGGTTTCTAATATCCTTATGATTAACATCAACGAATACGACAGTGTCTCAAACATATTAATATATTAATATATGTTAGTAAAAAGAAAAATTTCAACTTCAACCAAAGAAAGCGAAACGCGTCGCGTCTGATTACAAACCGATTGCGATCTTGCGTAACGCGTCTTTGGCGGCGGTGGATGCGTGAAAACGAGACGTTCGAAGATGCGATGCCTCACGGCGACGGTGCGATGCGCGACGGAAGTGCGATTAGCGACGGCAGTGCGATGAGCGACGCCAGTGCTGTGTGCGAAGGCAGTGCGGTGTGCGAAGCGGCGGCGGGTACAACTTGAAGGAGGAGAACAGAAGAAACCAACGAGCGGTACCGAGAAGAGTAGAAGAGAAAGGTGTGTTGCCTGTTCTGTATTCTTGCGTGCGTAAGAAGTGAAAGGAAAAAAAAACCCTATTTTTAAATTAAATTTGAAACGATCCGATTTCCGTTTTTTTTGCGTTGCCGTGTCCCTCGCCGCTTCTGAATCGGTGTCTAACGCCGTGTCCCGCTTCTGAAGCGGTGTCCCGCGCCGTGTCCGCTTTTTTTTTTTTTGCCTGGACGCCGCAAACAGGTGTCAGACACGCGTCGTATGGGCGTCGTACCCGCATCGGTGTCGGACGCCGCGTCGGACACGCGACACGACGGCCACAAGGCGTGTCCGTGCTTCATAGTTAATAAGAAACCAAATTATCAAAATCATCAGAAATGTTTTTCCGACAACAGAATGCTGTCGGACACCGTATAATAATACGGTTTGAGGCTTTTTTTTATTTTTATTTTCCTATCCGGCACACAAGTCGAGTTTGGGTTTGGGTCTGTTACCATACTGGTATCGAGTACGGTGTTGGGTGAGGAGTTGTCGGAATATCACAACTCCAAAATCATACACAAATTCTCTTGTCACTAAACTACAAACAAGTGGTACACTTTTTTGTCTTGGTGCTCAAAACTCTACTACTTGCCCTTCTTTTTTTCCCTCAAAGAGTACCCTGGTTGTGCTAATGCGTTTATTAACTTGTGTCTTTCTCTCCCTTTTACAAATGAGACAAAGTGAAGTTCGGGTAAATTAAGAATATCCTAATGTAGGATATTGACACAAAGGCATTTTCCCAAGTTGACATAATCGGCCAATTACAATTCCATAGTTGCTCGCAAGTGTCATGGCAATAGAATTTTACTATATATTGATGCACAAACATATTGGTAGCGTGCCATCAAGCAATAGCTAGATATGCAGAATCTTTGGACACTATAAGAAACGAGGGAGTGAGTGGAGGAAAATGAAAATTCAGTTACAAGTCATATTCAAAACAAATTTTGAAGTTTCATACTTCTATTCCGTGAATATGCAGATACCAATTGTTTGGGTCAAAGGATTACATTCCTGAGGTCCATAGACTATCATTGGAAGGTGGAAATTTTTAGATGCATGGACTGGGGAGAACATTATTCTTTTGGAAAATGCTCTAAAGGGAACTAACTCATTTTGCTGATTAGCAATAGAAGGGGGGGGGGGGGGAATCTTTTTTACTATGACATTTTCCCTGACAATTAATGAAGTCTCTTTATAAGCAGAAATTTTAAGAATTTTAAATATGGGTCAGTCATTGAGTTATGGATCAATGAGGAGAATTAAGTAGAACGCTTCAGCTATGCCCTATGCTAAAAAAAAAAAATTCCAAGCAATCCATTTTCCTAATTAAGTGTGCTTCATTTGCAAATTCACTCTGGATGGAGTTTGCAGAGCAGAAACTGTTCAGAAGGAGCATGTCATTCAGAGTATCTATTATCTATTTATGAAACATAACTACACTAATACCACGTGGCAAAAACTCATTCATTCACTCAAAAATGTTTTCCCACCAAAACTGTTTTCCTTTCAAAAACCCAATTCACTCAAATTCTCATGCCACGATGCTTTTCTTTTTCAAGACCCGTGCAAACTCGTTCTTTTGCACGGGTTCATGGATGCTGGTTAGTATATTAAAATTGCTATAATTGTTCATCACATCCAGAAGAACAAGTGGGGTATAGTTTTGATTAAAATTAATAAAATGACCTAATTTAATTCAAAATAATGATCACAAGTCCGGGATATAGCTGTTTTGTGCGTGCTGTCATATACATTACTATACACAAGGTTTAGGTAATGACACATATAAAAAGGGTGTGCTTTCCACCCAAAGGAAGCATTTGATTCGCTGAAAAACTTCCAAAGTCGATAACCATTGAAATTGTGAGCTATACATTTAAAGCATCATCATCGTCAGAAAAGTTGGTACTCCAATAATGGCCATGTTATGACCTTGAATTGATGGAGATGTTGCGGGAGATGCTATAACACTTGAAAGAAGAACAAGATGTTGATTGTTGCACAATAGATCTAAAGCGTGTGTATCACACTAAGCTTTAGATTCGATTCGCCCCCACCAATCTTAGAATATTGGATGCAAAAGGGTTCTTGGCGAATTTCTTTCAAGATACTTTGGATTCCTTGAAGTGGTTTGCATACACACTTCAAGCCTATCAATCAATAATAGTTTATAGAATAAAGCTTCCTCACTAACTCTCGTGCACTAGAGAAGAGAAGAAATGATTTAGAATTTGATAATGGCAAGGAAAAGCAATCAATTTCGTATCATTTTCTGCATGTGGAGTACCTCTATTTAAAGAGCAACTTATGCCACTTTGTGAAGGGAAACAACTCTCCAAGAGTTTTTAACACTGGTTAATTCGAAACATTATATATTATATATTAATAACGTTCAGTACATGACACAACACTACCCATGGCTTGGTGGTTGGTCCTTGTGCCCCTTCACTATATGGTACGCGGTTCGATTCCTGATCGTCGTAATTTTTCGCCTTTTATTTTTGTTTTTATTAAAACAGTAAGAAAACCTACAAAAATTGCATTGGTTCACATTTGAACTCTGACCCAAATAGTCATAAATCCAGCATCCAACCACTGCACCAACACAATGGTTGATGCAAATAATTAACCGTTAAATATATATAATATTACGAATTTAGAATATTCCAACTTATATTTTGGAAAATCCCTCACAATCCCCTACCATTTTTCAAAATAGATCTAAATCCATTATTCCGAAAATCTCATGGTTTTCAGATAAAGGTGTCTCGCGACTTGAACCTTCACTTAGTAAGCTATGGTTTCGCTCATCCCAAAATAGATTGGTAGACAAGCTTTAAATCAACTATTCATTAGAACAAGTGTGCATAACTCACACATGAAATCTCGGTATCATTGATTGAATTACGAAGATGACACATTTGATAAGGTCTTATGTTATGTACCCTTTTCATGAGAACTATTAGAATCATGCCCTTTAACTCTATGAAGCGGCCACACTTCATTCTCATATAGGTAGACTATATCAGAAATGCACCCATAATATGCATCTCAGCAAATATATGTTATATGTCTATTAAGAGTAAAAACTCAACCTTCCACATTTTATTCTTATGGTCCAAGTACTTTATAACCTTGGGATGTATCTATTAACAAGTACTTGCAATCACTCTTATTGTATACTTTCGCCATTGAACTCAAGACTTGATGTTACTCAAGTGTGAGTTGGGTTTCTACTATTGATGATCAATTAGATATGGGCTTGAGTTCCATCCTCAATGATGTTTCAAAGACATCATATCCCTTGTTAATCCTTTCGTCAAAGGATTGCAAGATTTATTTCCCTTTCTTACAACATTTAAATGTAATTTCTTCACATAGCTATGCCTAAATCCAATGTCTCATGACATTTTTCTATTCATTAATTAATGTACTCTTGATAGTTTTGAATGACTATCACAAAATTTGGACCACTAGCTTGTCCTATTGACTTTCCATATCCAATTGGATATATGCCTTTGATTGTTTTGACAATCACAAATGTAAATATAATCATGTCATTGGTTTTGACCAAATTGATATATATCATACAACAAGTTTCTAAGCAACTCCATTTTATTGCTTCTAAAATATGCAATACTCATTTCATTATGATATGTCAATTCTATTTTAGTTATCATAATTCATTTAAGATATCATGCAATAAATGCATTAAAAGTTCATAACAACTAGTACAATCATATTTTAAGATCAAAACTATCTTTAAATACCAAGGTGGGTTAATCATGTAAATCATATTCTTACATAGTAACAAATTAATTCTAACACTTTAGAACTTATTTAATTCTAATAGAAGAAGTCTTGACATCTTTCTTAGCATAAAAATCATAGATGCATAAGAAGTTCTATTTGTTTTAGGAATTTAAACATGAATTCAGAATTTCATACAATTTCCTAAATTAACATGTCATAAATCACGAGACTAATTACAATTGTAATTTCATTTTTTTTATTCACTTATTTATTTATTTATTTTTAAATATTATCAATTATTAAACAATATAAAATTATTTAAAGCATTTAACAAATGTCTCACAATAAACAATTTCAAATTACCAACAACAATGTAATAAAGTCATAACTCATAACTGAAACATAAAGTATAATGGGATAATTATAAATTAAATGCTACCACAACATGCAACTGAAATTATGTCCTGGTGGTTATCGCGATTCCTTTAAAACCTTGCATCCCGAGTTCGAATCCCAACTCATGCAATATTTATTTTTGAAAAATTTAACCGTTTTAAACTATCCAAAAGCCAAAATCTGGAATCGAACTGTTGTCCTATAGGATGATAGAGCCATCATCTTACCACCAGACCACCCACCATTTTGTTAAAATTTTAACCGATATTTATAATTAACTTTTAATCTATTGCAACCTTCCAAAAAAGACACAACTATCGGAAGTCACCTCTGCAACCAGCAGGGTCAATGAGATCCGTTAAACAGAGAGTTTGGTTCACATGACCCTTTTTTTTAAACCCAAATCTTAACTTGTTTCTATGTCTTGGGTTCATGTCTAAGCATGCTCTAAGGTAAAACAATTAACATAATAGAAACAAACAAAACAATGATATAAAATCATTAAGGTTTTCTATTACTATCCTCTATTTTCATTCATGTCTCATTTGACAACTTTAGAACAATCTAAAACACATCAAAAACATTTCTAAAATATAAGCAACAAATAATTCTTATCTTATATTCACATAATCATGCACACATTATTTAAGATTATCAATTCTTTATTACTCCATTAATTATGCATCATAAAACCAACCATATTCATGCTTATCAAAATTCACATACTTGAATAGATTCTAAATCATGTATGTAAGGATATACTTTCACATGTTAAATCTAACCAACGAGATTACCTTTGTGATAACATACATTAATTTAGAACTTCAAGATATTATATCCAAAGTAATTGTGTACCTTTCACCATGGTTAACAATAAACGAAATTTTTGATGAAGCATATGAGTGCCCATCTCTCCAAAGTTGTAGAAAAACATCTTTCAAAGTTGCAGCCATTAGTAATCATAAATGTAAGGTCGAACCTAAAGATTGTTAGAACCTTGAATTGATGGAGATGTTGTGGGAGATGCTACAACACTTGAAAGAAGAACAAGATGATGATTGTTGCACAATAGATCCAAAGCGTGTGTATCACACTAAACTTTAGGTCCGATTCGCCCCCACCAATCTTAGAATATTGGATGCAAAAGGGTTCTTGGCGAATCCCCTTCAGGATACTTTGGATTTCTTGAAGTGGTTTGCATACATACTTCAAGCCTATCAATCAATAATAATTTACAGAATAAAATTTCCTCATTAACTCTCGTGCACTAGAAAATAGAAGAAATGATTTAGAATTTGATAATGACAAGGAAAAACAATCAATTTCGTATCCTTTTCTGCATGTGGAGTACCTCTATTTATAGATAAACTCATGCCACTTTGTGAAGGAAAACAACTCTCCAAGAGTTTTTAACACTGGTTAATTCGAAACATTATATATTATATATTAATAACGTTCAGCACATGACACAATGTGACCCATGGCCTGGTGGTTGGTCCTTGCATCCCTTCATTACAAGGTGCGTGGTTTGATTCCTGAGTGTCGCAATTTTTTGCCTTTTATTTATGTTTTTATTAAAATAGTATGAAAACATACAAAAATTGCAATGGTTCGCATTTGGACCCTGACCCAAAAAGTCACAAATCCAGCATCCAACCACTGCACCAACACAATGATTGATGCAAATAGTTAACCGTTAAATATATATATAATATTACGAATTTACAACATTCTAACTTATATTTTAGAAAATCCCTCGCAGGCCACCCCAATTCCCTTGCCCCCAAGAAATTTTAGCGTCTCCATCAGCTAAAGATGCCAAAGACGATAGGCCAATGATGTATCCTTAATTCTCTAAAATCTATGTTTGAGAAGGTATTGATGAAGTCATGAAGACAAATGGTGTGATGGACGCAGCGATTACGTGTGAAATTTATATAATATATTTTATGTTTATATAATAGATAGAGATATTTTCAGGTAGTTCATGCACCGTGGATAATCAAATTAAGTGTACTTAGTTTTAAATAGATAATGAATTGAAATATCCAAATATTCTAATAAATGGATATAATAAAAAACTGGTTTAATTCGTTTTTTTCTTTTGATGATATGGTTTAATTCTAATTTAGGCCGCAATTACAAATGATAGATAACGACAAAAATTTCAAAAGAGGGTACTTATATTCGTTGTTTTCTACTGCATCCCCTTAGGGCTGAAAATGAGTCGAGCCGCTCGAACATAGTTCGAGACTCGACTCGATAATTAGCTCGTTGAACATGGTTCACGGACCAAATGAGCCGAATTTGAGCTGAAAATTGAGCTCGTTAAATAAATGAGCCGAACTTGAGCTATGTATAGTTTGACTCGTTTGGTTCATGAGTCAGCTCGATATATATATATATATATCCAACAAAAAAATAAAAAAAAGATAGATCGGAGAATGAAACACACCGTACAGAGTGTTGTGAAACTTTTCCTTGCAAACGTGGGAAATGATTGCTAATGTGTTAAAGAATCGCACATGCCCGTATTAGCTCGTTAAATAAATGAGCTGAACTCAATAATTAGCTCGTTGAACTTCGTTCATGAACCAAATGAGCCGAACTTGAGCTGAAAATTGAGCTCGTTAAATAAATGAGCTGAGTTGAGTCAAAGCTGAGTCAAGTTTGACTCAGCTCGACTCATTTCCAGCCCTACCCCCCTTATTTCATGTCTTATTTTATATCCGTTGTTTTTTTGTCTTTTTACCAAAATATCTCCTTTCTCTTCCTCTCGCCCCCCTTATTTTATGTCTTTGCTACAAAAAGAGAAATATAGTATGGTAATATATTGAAAAGTGATTAGACGTCTCTATAAAACTTATATACACTAATAGTGTATTGTTATTGAACTCTTTTTTAAAAGCATCTTTTAATTAAAAATATTTTTAAAAAAAGTGCTTCAAACAAACTGACCCTGTTATAATTTAGGGTTGGCAAAAGGATAGAAAGATAACCTCCGAAAAAAAATCGTTTGACTAACTAAAGTGATAGACAATATTCAAACTAATTCAGCCGAGGACTAGACATCTGGAGCGCGAGTGGTCCAACGGATCTCAGATAAGTTCTAATAACATTTTAGTTTTTGGTGAGAGGTGTACATTCTTTATAAACTCTTTTCAAGTCTTAATTCTAGTCAATATGGGACTTATGTTTTCGCAATACACCCCTCATGCCCAATACTATTGAGCTTGGTATGTAAATAATATGGTGGGTGGTACAATGGATCTAAAATATGCTTTGATACCATCTTAGATTTTAAGTCTAACTCAACCCTACAAAATTGGTTTGTAAGGTGAGGGTTCTCATTCTGTATAATTTTTTTTTTCATTTTTTATCTCTAGTCAATGTGAGACTTGGGTTTTCCCGATACTCGCCACCCCCACTCTATGATGATCCACAAAATTGGTTTGTAAGGTGAGGGTTCTCACTCTTTATAATTTTTTTTTTCATATTTTATCTCTAGTCAATATGAGACTTGAGTTTTCCCGATACTCGCCACCCCCACTCTATGATGATCCACTCTTCTCTCCCTCTTCAGTTATCTATCCACGCTTTTTGCTTCTTTTTATTGCTTTTCTTTATTTTGCATAGGGACACTTATGTGGGCTGTTGAGTTTGCATGGAGATGGATTCCAATAATGACTTGAAGCTTGGTTAAGAGAAGATGCTACGTGAGGGGGAAGGTTAGGGGAGGGGGTGGTGGGAAGGGAAAAGGGGAAAGTTCACGGTTTTTATTTTATTTTTTTAAATTTTTTGATATGAGTTTGTGTATTGTGCACAAAGTACTACGCTTGTGCACGATAGAAAGAGCCTATTTGTCAGCACAATTTTACAAAACTTTCAATCTTATATGCGCACATTTAAATTTTGGTTGTACCTATACATAGAACAATACTAATTTTCATCTTTCCTTACAAAGTGAAATTGAAATGAGTTGAACCACTATTGATTCCCTTTAAAAAAAAAATTGAAATGAGTTTATACCGGAAAAATTTGATGCCTACCAAAGATCAGATGCCATGGAGACAAGATCTGGAACTTGAATTCATTAATTTCCAACATTCATCACAAAAAATGAGTGGAGTTCTAGCCACTAAAGCAATAAATACAGTTGCTATACATACACATGCATACATATGTATGTATGCAAAGGGAAATCATCAAATCATTGCATCAATATTTCCACTATAATATATACAATGCAATGTTTCCATCTGTCTAAGAAAGAGAAGCCGTGGGTAATGAAGAACAATAGCGTTTGATGTTAGGATGGTCAGACCATAATTGAAGAACTCTTGCCTTAAATCACTTGGATTTTTTAGCCTTGAATTCAGCAGCAGCAGCTTTAGCTGCAGATTTGGCTAAGGAGGTAGGTTTTAGAACACTCTTAGGATTAAAAGCTTGTCGAATCTTAAAAGCAGCCCATGCAGTCCCTACCGCATGACCAGCAGCATCTAGTCCTTCACTTGTTGCCTTGGCAGCTTCTTCTCCATATCTGCGGTATACATATTGCCAAGTTTCTCTCGAAAGTTAGAGAAGAACATTGTCATCCCCCCTATGTTGTATGCTCAAATTCTCATAGCAGATCATGGAAAAAGGAAAACAATAAATTAAAAAACATGGATTTCATTAGCTACTGCTGCAGAGTTATAGAAGGACTAACAACAACTAGGCATTCAAGAAAATATTTTGAAATGCCAGTTTCCAATAACAGCTACCTGAATGCAATACTTCTGTTTATCTCCTTATTCTTTTGTTAGTAGTTAACTAATAGGCGTTTTGGTAAGCCGAAAGATTTCCTTTTCATACAAACCCCAGTTATTTGGGTGGCATCACAGGATGGAGGATGCTTGAGAAATGAGAATTCACGATCTCCACATTCTAGAGCATCACATCCATAATTAAACTTTTAACTCTGATGAGGACACTAGGGATCTTGAACTCTAGGTAGTTGATACACAGGGCTTTGACGTTCTATGGGAAGTTACATATGTATCTATCATATGCCCTCATAATAGCATCATCATCAAATTCAATATCTAATTTCATACTTTCGGCATTTTAGACTAGATAGTGCATCTATTGACTATACCTGTGATGGACAATCTCGGTTGTCACGGTGGATGATGTTGACATGACATTTTTCCCTGCTACTTCAACAGCATCACACAGTTTGCCTATTTACCAAAAAATAAAAATAAAAAACTGAAATTAAAAGTTTTCTATGACATAAATAATAATGTAGAATCATCAGTGTAATAATTAAATCAGTGGGCTATACAGGAGCTACTAAAAGATCGTGGCTGGTTGATCTTACAGCCCAAATAAGTGAAAAATCATCGGACAAATGAACAAAAGTTTAAAGATTGATTTTGGACGATAACGCAAACGGCCAAAGCTAATTTGTATGAACTAGTCAAAAGGTAAAATGATTTTTAGTGGCTTTGACAGCCAATAGAAATCACATACAAAGGAACGTTCTGATGCAACAATTCACTGTCGGACAAGAACATCACTGTTTTGACACTCCAAAAATAGTTAATGAAGTTTCCATGACTATAATATGTCAGTTCACACTCTTCCAAAAGAACTTCATCCAAATGATAAAGGAAATATTAAACTCATGAATCAGCTAGGTTTCAATAATCTTTTGTCAAATGCATATTGAACTTCGAGGTTCTAACACTCTGAAAAAGTCAAGAGTTATACACGCTTGATGTACATGCAATAATGGAAAAGTGATCTAACTATTTTCCATTTGACCAAATCATGAATTGCAATGTGTTGTTCACTACACTGACCCTCCGCATTAAACTTGGCAAAGGCAAGAATTCCAGGCTAGTGAAAGAATGTGGCACAATTTGGATGATAGCATTTGTTTAGTACCTTGTACAACCACCGTGTATTCCATAAATAAGATCTTATTTCTTTATCTTATTCTGTGACCTATTTCAAGAAGTAATTTACTATGGGCCTGTTCAAACAAAATATCCTCATTTTCATTGTCAGCCTGCCATAAATTGCTGTTTATAAAACCAGCAAAAGTATAACTGTTGCTGTCTAATGCAACATCTTAGACAGTTCTTAGCAACTACAAACAAACTTTTAAGTTATTTCTTTCCTCTTTCAAGCATGTGTTCCCATTTAGAGACGCTTCATTGCCATACATATATACTGATAGAACAAAGACTAAATAACCCAAAAATAAAGAGCTAGAAGCCTAGAACCAATTGAAAGCTGGTATCTATATAAAAAGAAGGAAACAGATTGAATAAAATGGTAAACGATGGAGCAAGGCTCCTTACACAAACACACAATAAAAAATAACAATATAACTAGCTGCTCTCTACACGAGGAAAACCAATCCTTTCCAAGGCAAAGTCTTACTGCCACTACTACCCAATTTTCTCACATACCTCCTTCTGATCCCCACCCTACACTATATAGAAATAATTCCATATGATTCCATGTCTCTCCCTCCACCTCCAATTGCCACCTCTCCTTTCTGTTATTGCCCCTCCTAACTGGTTTTTGTTGTTGCCTTTGATGCACCTTTCTCCCTTCCTGCATAAACTTGTAGACCCACTCTTTCTGGTCCCTTGTTCTCCTTGGGCTGGGTTGATACAGCAGACCCATCCCCTTGCTTATTTTTTCTTTTCGCTTCCCTTCTTTAATATACTTTCAGTTATAATAGGCCTATCAATACCGCAACGAGTTCCACCTTGTCCTGAAGGTGGAAATCTGGAAAAAGATTTTGGATGGTATCAAAGTTCCCCCATGAATTCTCATGATTTGGAAAATGCTTCCAGCTAATGATAACTTGCTGGGAAACATTGAGGAGCTTTCTGACAGCCAACTACTCTTGAGATATTACTTGCAATCCATTAGTTGATGGTATGTAAAACTAAATCTGAATTTGCTCATGAAAATACCGTCCCTATCTGAAATGATGGAACCTAGGAACCGGTAAAAATGGCTAGATCAAACTCCTACATGAGATTGAATTCAAAAATGACAACTTTTTAACTCCAAAGTCTAAACCATAACACCCATTGTCAAACAAAATGCCCCAAAGATCGTATTTCATTCCCCTTAAACAAGGTCTCTTTATTCAAGACTTGTGCATGGTAAAAATAGGTTTTGGAAGAGCTTTGTTCTTTAAATGAATCCACCCGGCTCAGCATGGACTGGTCGATGGGTATTGAGTCAATACCCAATATGATTTCCAAATAATGAGGGTCCCAAAAAAAAAATATATATACAAACCACTAATCTTAACCCAGAAAACCAAAAGAACTTGGAGAAGCTAAAAGATAGAATTATCTTATTTTCTTTACTTTTTAATAATTAATAAAAATCTTCTTTTCCTTTTTTTTTTTTTGTCATATTTTCTTTCCTTTGTAAAGATAGAGGGTTTTCTATTTCTTCATTTGCTGGGGATATTTGGCTACTGCTTAGATTTTCAGTAATGCATGCAAATCATAAGTCCTCTAAAAGAAGGGATTAAGGTAACTGACATACTGAATCCATCCAATGATGCAAGGACAACTTCGCCAGGTAGAAGGCTGAAAAATTTCTTTCCCGCTTTTGAATTTGCCATTGAACTAGTGAAAAACCCAGAGACCTTCACAACCCCAGTGAGGACCCCATTGGCAACATTCTCTGTCATTTTAGTCACTTTCTTAACCCTATATAAATATCAAGCCAAAGGATACTGTCAATTATATATATCTGCTCAAACTGACAGAAAAGGAGAAATAACTGTAACTAACTAATAATCGAAAAAACACAAATTTCTTGTCTAATAAACATCGGATAGACGACACAAACCAGCAGGATGTTTAAGAGTTAATAATTCTCTACAACAAGCATAAACAAAAATCCTTTTCTTTTCAAGGTTTTAAATGGCAATGTAAACCGCATCATTGATGTGGCTGCAACATTACTACCACATTAGCCCATGACAGCCGCGACATGTTTCAAGTTTCAACATTAAGCAAAAACTAAACAGAGCCAATAGAAACTAACGGCCACAATTTAACTGAAAACTTACTTTTAAACATAAATCATTTGGCTTCAAACTCTTTTGAAGTGAAATCAATTTTATAAAATCAAGTTAATAGAAAATTAAGTTCACAAGAACCAAATTTAAACAGGCATACCTTTTGATCCGCTTTAATGTTTGGGGACTAATCTCTGCCTGTGTGGGGGGACCCATTCTCTTCTTCAAGAACTCATTTCCCCATCGCAGCCTCTCCACAGTAACATCACCACACCACAAAATTCCTTTAACCAATTGGCCTGAACCAGCCGCAATGAGCCTCGCGGCGGTTCCACTATAATCCTCCACATTGGGGGCCAATGTGGTCCAATAAGCAGCACATCTTTCCTCCATCAATTCCTTCTTCTCCTTCTCCATCTTCAAATCCGCCGGCGATATCTCCATCGCCACAGAACCATCCAAAGCCTCCCCCTTCTTCTTCGCCTTCTCCGACACCTCCTGCACGGAGAAATTGCTGCACTCCTTCAAAACCTTATCCAGCTCCTTCAACAAACCCTCCTGCCCCTTCGACGCGATCGTCAAGCCGTAGCTCAGCAATTCCGAACTGTGGTCCCCTTTCCGGCGACGCCCACGGTGGTCTTCCCCTTCCTCGTCGCTCGAATCGGAATCCTCCTCCTTCGGGACGCGGAAGCAGAAGAAGTAATGTGAGTCATCAACCTTCACGGCGGCCTCGTCCTTTGCCAGCGGCCATTGGATGTCGTCTCCGACTCGTGCTAAGACGGCGACGACGTTTTGGCCCTGCCGGAGACGAATGATGGTGAGGTCGCCGCACGCGAGCTCGAAACTGTATTGCCGGTCGATGAGGTGGAGGATGGCGCCGGGAACCTTGATGAGGACATCTTCGGCAGCGATCGGAGGAGCGGAGGGGCTGGTGTTTTCCGGGAAGAGGTCTTCGACGAGCTCGCTGGCGTCGATTGAAGGGTAAAGAGAGGAAGCGGTGTGGTTAGGGTTTGGGTTAGAGATGAAGGGGGAGCATGCGTCGGGGTTCGAATCCACTACTTCCGGGTACAGGGAATTTTTCTGGTTAGGGTTTTGAGACGCCATGGATGAATGCTTCTTCTTCTTCCAAGGTCGTTACCATTGCGAGGATTCGGAAATTAGAGAGAGAGAGAGAGAGAGAGAGAGAGATGTGTGGAAAGAAAAACGAAGAATGACGAAACGACACGTGGCGTGTAGTAGAAAGAACCGCGGAAAATTCTTACAAGCTTCTAACTACCAACGAAATTTCCCGCGTCGATATCGGTGGGAGACATGTTTTCAAATAATAGGAATGGCATTATATCAGGAAAAAAAAAAAAAAAAAAGAGGAATGGCTTTTTTTGTGAGAAATAAGAGTAATTTATTTGTTGACTGATAATATGTTTTAATCAAACTTTTTTTTTACAGAAATATTTCAAATATTTTAAAAACTTTAATATTTAAGATTAATTTCTATATGAATTTTGTATTATTTTTTCATATTAATGAAATGGTTGAAATTTAAAAACAAATAACCTTAATGCCATAGATTATGATTCAACACTATAGTAATTTAATTTTCCATGAGAAAGAACGGTTTCCAGGGGTATTATAAGTTGAATTGAACTTTTTGTCAAAAAAAATGAGCTGAACTGATTTTTTTTAAAAAAAAGATTCTAAATAAATCTTAAAAACTCTTCAAATTCATATTACTACTATAGTTATAACATAATTATTACTAATAAAACTCTTCAAATTCATATTATTAAAAATGAATTTAAACAATTTTGTAACAAGCATCATGGGTGTAGGTGCTTAAAACAAGTATAGGTGTGGTATGGTTGCTCTCCCGGTGGTTAGAAGCAAGGACGGATGCACAGCCAAGCTTCTGGGGGCACTTGACCCCGCTATAATTTCAACTTTTCTAATTACTATATACATGTATACATATAATATTATCATTTATAAATATACAAAGAAAAAATAGGGATGTTTGGCCCATTATCTCTAATGCCCCCATTAACACTAAGTTTTCTTTTTAGTAGTGACCCCACCAACTAAGCTTTCGCTTTTAGTATAACGACCAATCCCAAAATTTTTCATCCATGGTAATACATACTCCATCTGTCCATATTATAATCGAGAAATGAGTCCAATTTTTTTAGTCCAAAATATAAGAAATGAGCATCAATTTTTTACATACATTAAATACTAATTTTCAGTTATGCTATTATTTAAGTTAGTAAAATTTGTGTGAACTAAATGTCATTAATTATTAGCAACCATTTATGAAAGGGGTATATTTGGGAAAAAAAAGTTAAATTTTTAGGAGTTATTAATTAGAATTAGCTAATTTCAAAACATTTCTTTAGTCTGTGTGAATTAAGGTTTTGTCTCTTATATATAATATGGATAGGAGGGAGTAATGTTAGTAATATAAAATTCGGATTTTAGTTGCTTAAATAGAGAGAGGTTTTGATAATGTTAAAAATGATAAAACCATTCAATAAAAACTCATATAGAACAATTATAATGTATATTTACACTTTAAAAAATAATATGTTATATATTTATATTACAAATTTATATGAGTTTTGCCCCCACTACATAAAATTTTTGGATCCGTCCCTTGTTAGAAGTCTAGTGGTCTTTAACAACTCCCTTATATAAAAAAATATATATAATTTACATTATAAAATTCTTAATTTTCCATTATACAGAAGGAAAAAAAATCAAAATAGACTTTGGTTGGGTTTGGTAAAAACAAGCTATAAGCTAGCTTATAGTTGAAAAGCTAACTAATTAAAATTGAATTGTTTGGTAAAATTAGTTGTTTAACTAACTGATAAATATAAAATGACATAAAAGAATAAGAGTTTATTTTTATTTTAAATTTTAAAAAAAGATAAAAAACAATAATGAGGATAAAAATGGGAGAAAAGATAAAAAAAACTATAAGCTATAAGCTCAGAAGTAGCATCTCAAAAAAAGCTATAAGCTAGTGTGATAAGCTTACTTATCAAACATCTTTCCTTCGACTAAACAAGCTTATAAGCTAGTCCAATAAGCCACTGGCGGATGCACATAGGGTTTGAAAAAATTTACTTGAGTATATTTACTAAATTATTTTTTTGCCCCCAGAGGAAAAATAGCGATGCCTCCAGAGTCCCAGTGAGGAAGGAGGGGAGTGGGGGCTGTGGAAGGAAGATGGAGACTGGGGGAAAGGAGGATAGCAGGATAGTGGGGGAGCGTGGAAGGAAGGAGGGGAGTGGGGGAGTGGGGAAGGAAGAAGGAGATTGGGGGAAAAGGGGATTTGATGAACGTGAGAAAGATGGTGATAGAGAGAGAGAGAGAGAGAGAGAGAGAGAGGGGGGATGAAATAGAAATAACAGCTTCGTTTTTTTTTTCCTAACGGAAGAAATGGCAGCTTTTGAAGCCATTATTAATTTTGATGGGGAAATAAATTGGGCCTTGGGCCACACATTATTGGTATTTTATAAGATCTAGGGTGGGAATTTTAGTATTTCTTCATGTAATATTAAGGGTAATTAGCGGATATTTTTCTCGTCATGATAATTTTATAAAAGATAATAGTGATAAGATAATTCAGAATTTTTCATGTTTTAGTATGTAAATATTTTAAAATTATACTTTAAAATTATTATAACACTACAAATGTTTTAAAATTATCTTTATGATTATATTATTTTTAATTGTATTATAGTTTAACATTACGTTTTTGTTTTTTAATATCTTATAATAATGAAAAAGTATTAACTATAAGTTATTATAGATTATATAATAATATAAATTATTTTAATATGATTTGTCACTTATTATGAACAATTCACACTGCGGCGACCGCAATTTGAATTGCAACATCCGTAACACCCGAAATCGCAAAATCCTTAACGTGACCGCGACCGTTACCGCTACCGCAATTTAAAACCTTGATTGTAATTTATAGAAGTTTAGACATTTTGGAGGGATTTCTGATGAGATTATGTATTTTGTAAAACCTTATGATATTTTTGCTTCAATAAAATTATTATTAACTATTTTGTTGCCCCCACGAATGAAATTTTATGGATCCGCCACTGCAATCAGCTATAAACTACCTTATTGACCTTACCAAAGCGAACAAAAGCTTAACATATAGCAACAACGAACACAGAAATAATAAAACTCCTGAAATTATCATCACACGCACACACACTCTCTTTGGAATAAGACTTTCTTTTTAATAAAAAAATAACAACTGAGATCTAGATAGTATCATTGTTATCCAGATTGATGTTGGAAAACAATCTTTGCAATTCCTTTAATGCGTTATTTGATGATATAAGACACTTTATTTGCAGAATCCACAGATTATTGAGCTTTTTTCAGAAATAGAAGACAACAATTAATAGAGACAGTTTATTTCTTCAAGCAAAAACACATCAATGAGGATGAGACTGTTTTTCAAAATTTCAACAGGAAAGTACGTATTTCCATTGGACCAAGCTCGACGACGAAATCCGACGTGCTGACAGGGGCCCCCCTAACTGCTTGAGGTTCTTTCCCTTTGTCCCCTTCAACTTCCCATGTCATCTTCTTCATTTCTGACTTCTCTTGGTTAGCTGATAAACTTACCTCCTTCAACTCCTTTATCTGCATAATGATGAAAGTGAACTTAATCCAAATTATGCTATTCTAAGAAAGTATGTGCATCACAAAGAGAAGTTTTTATGTACCGTTTTTGTGGCAAACAACTTTTTCAGTTCAACTTTGGTGAGAGTTGAATACTGAACATCTTCACTTGGCTAACCACATTGAAAACAGGAGAGAAATATATTACAACTAATATAGGTACAGAAAAAGAGAGGATTACTAATTACAACTGAATTACAGTAACATATGTATTAAATGTAAGAGTATGGTGATAATTTTAATAGATTTACCTCGTATAAATGTGCCAAACGGAGAAGAACAATTCCACCATCCAACTCCTGCAAAACATTCAAGTAAATGAGAGAGAGTCAAGAGAGCTATAACATTTCTGTGTTGCATTTGATCTACCTCAAGAGTTATCAAAGCAACATTAGGAGGCAAGCTGTAATTTGGATCCATGAGAGTTCCTTTGGTCAAATGAGAGGCCTTCCAATTTTCTGCGTTCTGATCAATAAATATTTCAGAATATGTAATAATCATATGGTGATGATTATTAATTAATCCATGAAGTACCACCTATACAAATGAGTCATCCATACCTCGTGTGTAAAAGCCAATAAGAGTGGTGAGTAAATTTCCTGACCAGTTGTACGGCGCCAGCGTGAACCAGCTCCGGCATTATGGATGCTGATATAATAATTTCCTCTGACCTGATACATTTAGAACATGATATTACAGAAAAAGGGGATAAAAATTCCGTATGTTATCTACAGAGAGAAAGAGGTGATGACATTGCCATACTGTTAGTCCTTCACATGTATTATTATTCACGCAAACTTGTTCATCAAGCGCTTCCCCCACTCCTTTACCATCGTCAAAGAGAATACGCCTTCAGTAGTGAATTTTGTGTTAATAGTTTGTATAGAATAAAATAATCATGAATAAGACAATAAGAAATAGCATGAATACCTATGAAGCATTAATTCCACCTCACCATCTTTGATGCTGGCTCCTCCAGTGGCACGATCAACTAAGACTGAGAATTCAGATTTCTTATCCTTGGTATAAATCCCAAGATTGAGCTGGACAAAGAAAAAATAAGTTAGTTATTTTTTTTTTAAGTTAGTAACTTTTGAAGATAACAAAGGAGGAGGGAAGAGAAAGAGATGAATACTTTCGAGTTTCGATTATGATTATAGTTGATGTGGTGATATACAAGAGACTAAGCACAGACACTTGTTTACTAAAATTAGACTCCTAATCCTAATCAATTAGAGAAACAAATCATGATAACAACTAAGAAATATGAAAAGCTGGAAACTAATCCCTAGAGATAATCTAAGATACTCTAAGATATGAGACTAATATTAAGAGATGATCTAATAAAGTAAAAGATTAATAGAGTAAAAGAATTTTACTGGATAGTAGTTTCCTGCTACAGGTTGAGTAACTTGGAGGGGCCAATCGTCCCGATGATCTCGAACCTGCATTGGCATTTTTATAGGTCATAAAAGTATTTTCTCCCCAAAGGATTTCATAATAAACAGAAGAAAATTTGTTAAGTGTTACCCGTTTCAGAAAATCTCTTCCATTAGAATCAGTATAAAACTCCTTGTTTGTGGCCATATTTGCTGTCATTCGAGTGATTACCTCTTTTCCAACTCCATCATCAGTAGGAATTGGACCAATCTTCATAAAATAAATTTGTGTCAGTTATTTTTACTACTACTGAACTACAGAATCTAGATTACGCCGATTAACAGCCATGAGATTTTTTTTTTTTTTTTGTGGCTAGTATCAGACATAAGAGTGGCCTTTCATTAGGCCAGACAATGCGACTTACAGTGAATTCGAGTTCAGCATGGTCTTTGTCTTTGTAAAGCCTAGTAACCTAAAAAAAAAAAAAAAAAAAAAAGCAAATAGTAAGTAGAAGTTAATCATGGATAGAGCAAAGCCATTTAGGTATTTAATGAGAGTACCATTACAATGAATTGGCTAACTATCATAAGTTTAGCAACGAGATTAAATTAAAGAGATGAATTCCACTGCAATGATCTTTGATATTTCAAGTAATGTGCAAATTTTCAATATTAAATCACTCACTATTATAGTCTAAAAAGTAGTGCTAGGTGCCATCAAGTCACTAGAAAATATTATCTAGTCTTGAAAGTATGCAATCCACTTTCAGCATTACATTCTTGTGCATGTATACCACTTACCTTACCTCAAGAAATGAATATTGAGATGCCTCTTCAAGACACCAATACTCAACATTCATTGTTGTGTCTAGAAATCCATACATTTATTACAACAAGGAATATATGAGACTTGCAAATATATGTAAAAAGGTACATAAAAAATATATTTAAAAAGGCTCTGAAAGCAAAAAACTTTTTGCATCGTTCCAACATGGGAGTTAAATCTGCAAGTTACTAACCTGGTAAATCCAAGAACTAAACTTCTGATGAACCTCGTCAACTAGTGGTCCACGGATTACCTTGAAGGGCACCTGCGTATCAAATAAATCAAAATGCATCTATACAGATAACAAACATGGTACAAGAAATATGAAAGCTGAACAGAAAGTGGACAGATGCATAGAAAATATCAGAGCACAAAAAATAGTAAACCCAAGATAATTTGAATTTTTTTTTTGTCAATGTCTCATTGACTATTGAGAAGTTATTTAATCACACTTCCTAAAGTAGAAACTTACTGATCTTGAAACAATATTTGGAGAGGATCCACTAGGCCGGAATATATATGCACCGGAAGCCTGCAGGAAAAATCACACCATTGAAGCACAAACTATACTAAAATAATTTGTTCTTAGATTGAGTTGTATGTGCAAGGAAATCACATACCGGAGTATCATCACTAGAACCATACCAAAGGTAGCTTTGCTGAATTGGTATATCAACCTGGGAAATTTAAAAAGCATGATATATTCTTCACTGCTCGCTTAGAAATATGTCTTGATGTGAAAGAAATAAAGTTAAACCTAAGTGAAAAAATATGCCTTGAACAGACTTGCTATGCATTGAAATCTATTAACTATGGTTTCCTTTAGAATTAAAATGATTCTGTGGGCATGTGATTTCAGCAGAATATATATATACTCAATCAGACATAAAATAAGGCTTAACAGCAATAGCAGCTGGCTATTGTATATGAAGATTTGAAGTTTGATGATTGCATCAACATTGTATTGAAAGCTGAAAAATAGTCTTTACTAGTTACTTTTTAGTCTTTGTCAAATAGAAAATTTAGTGGTTCCTTATTTTTCACCAAGGGCACATTTGGTTTCAATGTATTTTGGTCTGTAGTTTTGCAATTTATCATGAATAACAACTCAGTTAACACAAAATTATGAACATTCTTCTGAGGTGTATGAAAATGCAAAATTACTTACTCCAGTTCTGGAATTATACATCCGATTGAGCTGTCCAGAGGTTGAAGAAAAGGACATCTTTAAATTTCCCGGCCCAACGTCAATGTTCTCACCTTTCTTACTGTTGAGGTGTGAGAGGTCTCCTTTTCTCCTTGTCCCTATCAAGTCGAAACATCAATAAATCATATTTAATACTGAAAATTAATAAATTTATTCAGTTAATAAAAAACCAGGCACTGACACCTGAAATAATTAGAACTTACTTTTTCCAGCTGCTTCAGATATGAAATATGTACTCCATCCAAGTGGAGGTATTGACACCTGAAACAGAAGCCAGTATTTTGGAGCTTGTTTTGGAGACTGTCCCAAATAGGCCTTCACATAAATTTTTCTTAAATTTGTTGTAACATCATCTACATCCACATATTGTGCTTCAAGGTTATTTCCCGATGAATCTTTCACCACGAGATTAGCATCATTAACCTGATGCAAATGGTCACCTTCAGCATGATATTGGAATTGCTTTGTTTTATAATGCCACAAGCAAATGATATATACTTACCGGTATTCTGACAATATCAGTACGACTCCATCCAAGGGGGTTATACACCACTACTACCTGGAAACAAACCCTTAATATATGTTACATAAAATTTAACCAGAACTCCTAACCAAAAATTATAAAAATATTATTACCAAGTTTTTAGCTTTTGGAATATTGTCCTCAGTTGGAGGGCAGTAACTGATATTGAGTAATTGACACTGCCAAAATCCAGCAAAAATGGGGAAAAAATAAGGAGAATAAGAATTCAAGAGTGAAGAATAGAAGATCAACTATATAATCTACAAGATACAATTGACATAAGATAAAAAAACAAGTCCTAAAATTTATATCTGTAGCTGGAACAATGATAGAACCTACTTCAACATTTTCTTTTGGGGAAAGACACTTGGACGAAAATAATAGTTATAAATATTTATTCAGAATAGACACTAGTTTTTGTTTTCTTCCTTTTTTTCATTTGAAACAATACCTGGGAAAATGCCGATGCAGGTGCTGAACATTGATTACCTGATTGCTTACTAGCAAGACTTGCCAAAGAAGAACTAACAACTGCTTCAGCCTACAAGAAAACAGTACTTTTGGAAAATTAACCAGATAAGCAAATGCTGTAAGGCCAAAACTTAACTCTGGAGAAGTTCCTGACCTTAGAGGCTCCGATAGCCAGCCGTTTCGCATAGTCATCCGTTGTATGTTGTTTGGCAGTGCCAGTGACAGCATCATGGTGCTGTGCAATTCCTAGAGCATCACCAAGGCCAAAAGAATTGTACATAGTTGATTTCTTGCCAGCAAAAAATTCAAGTTGACGTGTTGCCTACACCAAAATGTTAGAAATGTCTTAGATTTGTGAAGAATGCTTGAGTGAAAACAAGAAAAAACCACCTAAGTTCATTTTGTTTAGAACATCAACAATATTATACCAAATAGTATCCACTTAGCATCCTAACATAACGCTTTAAGGCACTGCGACTGGTGAAAAAGCCTGTCCAATAAGAATTTGGTCCATCAGCATACCTATAACAAGAGATCATCAGGCATGTGCATAAGTGCTTAACAGATCATGTTTCATGAGCTGTTTTACAAACAACAACAATAACAGATCCTTACGGGAAGTAGTCATCAGTTTTCAGCGGCCAAGATTGTTTTGCAGCATTTTTAGCATCGGTGTAAATAGATGGAGTAGAATACAAGGCATTCACTCTACCATCCTGAATATTAAACACAGGGAAACATGTATTTGAACTCAGCATGATACAAATCAACACATGCATAGAAAATAACTGCAAGCATATCCATTATTAATCCCTACCTTATTAACATAGTGAATTAACTTATCCATTTGCTTGAACCAAGACTCTGCATATTGGTATTGGAAATCATCACCCATTGTCCACATGATATGGTTTGTCCTTGTCACATTTGCCTATAATAAGTACAAGCAAATCAAATTTGCACATTCTTGTCTATTTGATGTTGGAAAAATCCTTTACAGGCAATAATAGGCATGCTTTGATCTTAATCAAAAATTCTTTAGGCGGAAGCTATATAATCATTTAAGCATGCTTAAACAAGAACAATGTGTTGTATACCCATAGGATCTACGACATGCTGGAAAGCTAACTAGTATAGCGGTACACTCAGTAGATCAATGCGAAGTAAATTTCATTATCAAAATTCTGGGATAAAATGTGCCTACTTGGGTAATAGCGGCATCAATAAAATCTTGGACGCGCTGTTCAACATTGTAATCGAAGATAAGAGGATCATCCTGCAGTTGCAAAAGGTGACATGCAATGCGATGAGCCATGTGCTTAACAAAATATGCAAAATACTAGCATCAGCATTTTAATTGTCGAGTATTTAGAAACCTGTAACGGAACAAAGTCATTCATGACTTCAAAGTTGAAACCTTTTGGAGCACTATAATGAACGGGAAAAGCATTGGCAAAAATCTGAGTTGAAGAACCAAATGTTTTGGAGCCACGCCAGATAACTTCAAGAGATTTGTCACCTTTGCGCTTTGCTCTGTCCTGATAATCAATCCTAGCGAAGTGTACAGAATCAAACCCAAGCTGCAAAGGCATGTGAAAATGGAATATTCATTTTTTTTTTGTTTTCCTAAAAATCATAATTATGCAATTTTGAAGGCATAACACACAATTTTTTTTTAAGCAACGAAAATTTATTAAAAAAGAGAAAAAGAAAACAAAATTCATGGGGACATAAATCAAAACCCATGCAAGATAAAGTGGAATCATGTAAACCTAGAGTTGGGTTTTCTATTTAGTCTGAGTTTTGGACTTAACCATAGTAAAACCATCATCAGCGACATTGTTATTATTCTGCTCTTCTTCGTTAGAAGTACTTGAACCTTTTTGTTTTTCCCAAAAATAGATAAGACTATAAAATCATTCTGAACAGCAGCCGAAAAAAAGCTAAGATTTTACACACAATTCATTCGAGCATAACACACAATTCATTCGTGCAAAATGAAGTGTTTTTAAATTTTATTTCACAGGGTGTTTTTATATTGAAAAACTATTATAGTCAATGTAATGCAATTCCTCCCTTTTAAAATAATCTGGACTTCATGATTATGTATAAGAATTAAGAGAAAAAAAAATTCTCAATTTTAAAAAATATAAATTTATCAATTATGCTATTGATTCAATTTATTGATATTCTATAATTTTACTTAGTGAGAAAAAATAAAAATAAAAATTAGTGAAAATTAAATTAAAATTAGCTACAAAAATGACAGTTATTTTAAAACATAACAAAAATACCATGTTTATTAATAAGACCAACTCCAATGGTTGGTTCTTGAGATTTAAGAAGGATTCTTGCAACTTTTTTATTTTAAGAATGGCCACGTGGAAAATGGTTTTTCAGAAAGAACTCTTAAAAACGGTTTTTCGTAAAGCTTGAGTGAAAGGGTGGGTTCCATTGAAAAGTGAGTGGAGAATTCTATATTGATTTTTGTGAGTTTTAACGAGTAGAAATTAAATACTCCCTCCGGTCCTCAATATAAGAGACAAAAAGGTGTTTTTTAGGGGTTCAAAATATAAGAGATATGTGAGATAAAAAGGTGTTTTTCATTGGAAAAAAGAGTGTTTTTTTTGGTTTTGATGAATTAGGGTTTTGTCTCTTATATTTAGGACCGGAGGTAGTATTGTTCTTAAAGTTGAGATAACACAAAAAAGCTTACAAAAAGTTATTCGAGAACCTCAACTTTTTTTTTTTTTTGGGTACTAGAGGAACAAGAACCTCAACTTTATTCAACCTTTTGAGATGCTCCACGGTGCACAATTTCTCTTATTCTGCCTTTCAAATTACACTAGATATAGACATGGACATTGTGTGGTGTTGTACGGTAAATTTGTAGAAGTTATATAATTGTTAAATATGTACTCCATTCGTTTTCGTTTATAAGCAAAAGTCATTTTTTATATTTATTGAAAAATATATGTATCTGATTGAACCAGATACATATATTTTTTAATAAATATAAAAAGTGACTTTTGCTTATAAACGAAATTAGAGGGAGAAAAAATTATTAGTAATGATTCATTGAAGAAAAAATGGACACAAACTTAATGGAGGCGCACCTCAGCTCCTAGCAGGTAGCCCTGCACAGCAGAGTGTCCAAAAGGATCAATCTGCCATCCAGCACGTGGGGTTTTGTTAAACTCGTCCTTTATAAACCGATGACCCAAAGTGGTTTGGTCAATCATGTCTATGTAGTGACACGTGGCTTCATCGTGCATACACCAACCGCCATTTCTGCCGACACGACACAAAAAATCATTAAGAACAATCACATGTGCAACATTACACTCAACCATAATCTCTCTCGCAGACACACACTCACACTACCATGCTCAAACACACGAACAAACAAAACAGGGTCAAAGGAACGTACACGAATTCTAGCTGACCAGCATTCACAAGCTTTCTAACCTGTTCTTGTGTTTCTGGACTTTGTTCTACCCACCATCGATGGAAAAACGCCTGTCATAATTCCAATTAATTAATTTTCTACTTAAAGTAAAATAAAACGCTCAGTCAAGTGTGTAATAATATGCTGACTACTATTATTATTATGATTTTGGATCTTTCATCTATTGGGACATTTAAGTTTCGGATCAGGTTTAATTTTACCATCTCTGCAAACACAAACTTTCTACTTGAATCTTTCTGAAGGGATGAAACCACCGAATCCAGCACATTCTCAACGCACGCTCCCTGCAAAACCAATCGACACACACACAACAAATTAATTATATATTAAAGACGAAGCTTAATTTGAAACTAATGAATATGATGAATATTGCGAAAAATTGTATGATTGTAATAACCTGAATAGAATTGTTGGAACCAACATAGTACTGATCAACGGTCTTAAGCCAACCAACATCATCGTGGGAGTGAGCAACCAGATGAACATTCAATTTTCCTTGCACAATAGCAGCCCCAGTGTTGTACTTTATGTATTTAGCACTAACAAGTGTGCCATGGAAACAAAGCAAGAGAAAAGCAGAGAGAAACTCTGCAGCTGAAGAAGGCCTTGCATTCCCCATTTCCAATACCCAAATTCTGCTGAGTCTGTCTGTGGGTATTGTAGTAGATAATATTTGTTCTATTCAGTAGTATTATATAGAAGGATAAAACCAATGCTGAGAAATGAGGAACTGCGTGCGTGAAATCGTGGCCGTCCGATCTCAACGACCGATATCGATTTATGCCGATTTGGCATAGTTTTAGTCTCATCCGTCAAATCTAATTTCAACGGCCGAGATCGATTACTGCATGTAACTGCGTGACGCAGCTACAACATGCGATCTGGATCCGAGAAATGACCCACATGAATAAATTATAATTGGGCGTTGAACCGTGCATGGTAGAGGGCCGGCCTAGGAACAAGGTTCCCTTCACAGCAAGGGGACAAATTAAAAAAGGTAAACTTTTTTTTGACACCTATTAAAAAAGGCAAATGAATTAGCACCAAAAAAAAAGGCAAATGAATGGTATCACAAATTACTAATAATTATATATTATACTCCTCGTATTGCTCCATACCAGTCATGGCATGGCATGGGGTATAATTCTAGTTTTTTTATTGTAGTAACTTTTTGCAAGTGCTCTGTATTGTAAGAACACCTCAGGCTCACATCGGTGATGTTTTTCCAATCTTACTCGTCGGTTTTTAAGAAGAAATTTGTTCATTTTTATCTGTTATTTCGATAGTTTAGTTTGAGGTTATATTAATTATTTATTTCTCAATTATACATTTAATTATTTATTGTAGAGAAAGAAATAAGTGTGATGAATAATAAACAATCAAGGGTATCATAGGAAAAAAACTAATAGCTTTATCAAAAATAACAAAATTTATTGATTTCTTTAGTTTGTGTGAAACAACTTTAAAAGACAAGTAAAAAAAAGGAAGTAATAGTAAATCTCCATTTCTATTTTTAAGTCATTTTAGAAAAAAACACACTTTTAATTAAAATTGTTACTTTTCATTTATTGTGAGTCATATTTACTGTACTAAAAAAATAATATTATTAATTAAGAATATTTTTTAAAGAAAAATAATTAATATATTTTGTAATTTATAAAAAGTTGTCTTTTTTCCTAATAGATGCTTTGACCCCGAAGTGTCTAAAATTAATTGCGTGGATATGAAAGAGTACAGACCCGTGAAAGGAATTGACTGTATGTGATTAGATTTGTCTTCTATAAATGTCATATTTTGTATGATGAGTAGGTGAAACTTTTAGAGATTTTTGTTTAGATATAGTTTATATAATTTTGTAAATTAAACTAGTAGATAATTTATTGTTATTTTAAATATAAAAGTTACATGAAATGAAATTTTAAATAATTATTTAATATATAAATTATTAATAAATAAATTAAGTTGTGTCTTGCACGCGATTTGACATACAAATAAAGGGACTATTGTTGCTGAGTACATACAAAGACACGCTTAGATGACCAAGAAAGATATTTGAGAAATGAGAAAAAAGAGAGTTTAAAAGTCGAACCTGGCTTAGGTGCCGTTAGGGATTTATGATTGCACTGCGGGATGGGATTCTCTCCGGTTAATTTTGTGTCCATTTAAATCTCAGCCTTTTATTGAAAAATGGCGAGAGACTATAAACTAAAGAAAAAAAGGGCCGAAGGGGTATCTAAGGATAGGGATAAAAAACATGACAGCGTTATTTTTTTTTTGAACATGAGAGGATCCGCTCCCTTGCACTGCAATCACCTTGTTTGGTCATCTTTGGATGCATCTATCACTTAATCCTAGCCTTCCAATTATTTTATGTTAAAAAATAAAAGAAAAATAGAGTTACAGAGAGATAGAGTGCCCTGACTGCACCTAAGCCAAACCCGGTATGTTCCTACCTGAATTGAAGACTTTATTTTAAATAAAACCATTGATTTTATTCTCATACAAAGAAAAGTCAAAGAGAATTTACATAAGGCACTACAAGAAAGTTTATCATTACCGACGGTCGAAAACCACTGGAAATCAACATTTACCGACGGACTACCGACAGCAACGGGGCCCTATGATTTTGCCTCGTTGGTAATATTACCGACGGTCACCCGATAGCCGTCGGTAATTACTGACGGCAATGCCATTAAAACGATCGTCAGTAAGCAGACGAAACCAACAACGTTCTGGTCGTATTTAGCCACGGTTAGGCCGTCGGTAAATTATCGACAGATTAACGACGACTATAACCGTTTTTTTACCGACGGATCTACCGTTGGTTATGAAATGTATTTAAATTAATTTATTACCATTTACCGACGGACAAGCCATGGGTAAAGATGGCGTATTAACATTAGACTATACCGACGGCCTAGCCGTCGATATCATTATCGACGGCGTAGCGACGGATTTAACCATTAGTTTTACCGACGGCCTACCGACGGAGACTCCTTTGATTTTGAATTATTTTATTTCTCTTTACCGACGGTATAGCCGTCGGTAATGTTTAAATTTTTTAAAATTTTTTTTTGTTTTTTTTGATTGCCCAACTTGCATTTTTAACAATCAAAATACAAACAACCAACAACCAACAACCAACAAGGGCTCAATGGCCCACCAGCACAGTCATAAATAAGTGAAATAAATAAAAAATACAAAATATATGTAAATACAATTGTTATAAATGTTAAGACAAATATAAACATATCTGTAAAGTTTTGTCAACATACAACACAAATAAAAACTTAATATAATCCTTCTCCTCATAGTCCGGATGGCGACGGGCGGGCTGGATGTTGACAATCCTGCTTGCAGACTGTCTCAGCTGTCTCTGGAAGTCCGCAACCTGCTCCTATTGGCGCTCCTCTGCATCCTGAACTGCCTGACAAGCCTCCTCCTCGGCCGCCCTTGCTCGCTCCTCAACGGCAGCCAATTGTGCGACCATCTCGGCGGAGTACTGACTAGGAACATGGGTAGTACCGACAGTCCGTCGGTAATTTTTCGTGGGTATTTAGCAGATTTCTTGTAGTGGGGCAAGCGAGTTTTTGTGAATACAAGTGTAAGCATAGTATAAAAAAACAGCTGTGCTATATATCCCGATAGATTTTTTCACGAATGTCATCACGAGTGACGTGGACCTTTTTTTTTAAAATATTAAAATTAAAAAGGAAAAATAATAAGAAATAAATTACCGCTAATCGGTTCGTCTTGCTTTGGGATGACAAAAAAACCCGTACCCGCGGGTATCCACGGGTAAAATCCGCCACGGATTTGAAATGGGTAGCTAAATGGGTACCCGCGGGTGTAACGGGGCGGGTTTTTTTCTACCCGTGCATAAATGGGGTGGGTGCGGGTTTCATACTACCCGCCCCGTGGGTACCCGTATATATGAAATTACAAAAATATCCTCACTTATATAAGTTGTGTTACTGAAGTGGTGGATACTTGATGGATATTGAGCTGCAACATTTTACTTGTTATGTTTTGATGTTGTTTAATTGGATATTTTGTTGTAATTTCCATGATGTTGTTTTATGGATACTTGTTATGTATGGATGTTGTTAAATTTGGATGCACTCTTTTTCTAAGAACATGTGGTGGTATTTTGTAAATTCTCATTTGAAACTTTGTCTAAGAATCTAGATATAAAGTAATTTTCTTTAAAATAAGTGTATTTTTAAGAATTTATTAAGTATCTGAATAATAAAGTGCACGCGGATTCTCAAAATCCGTTAAAAAGCGGGTCACGCTGTGCAGATGAGGCGGATGCGAGGACAAATTATCAGGCGGGTAGCGGGGGGCTACTACCCGTGCCCGTGGAGCCCTATTGCCATCCCTAGATCTTGCTTGCTGTGCGCTAAACAATTATTGCAAACATAGAGCATATCTCCAAATCGGTGCCTCCTGAGTCCTATGCATTAGTTTAAGCCTTTAAGGCCATAGGCCATAGCTTTAATATTCGAGAGTGGTTTTTCACTTTTTCACTTTGTAGTTGAGAGTAAAATGTTGGAAGAGTTTAAATCAATATTTTTCATCTCTAGTTTAAATCAATATCTGACATCTTGAAGTTGTCCTAGACTTTGTTCTCTGTGTTTTGGATTCTTTCACTTGATAGACAAAGTCTCTCTTCCAAAGAGTGAAGTGGCTCACTTGAAGCATCACAATGGAAGCATCATAGTGGCTCCAAAGATGAAGCTATTTACATTGTAGTCCCTGAAAAGAAATTAAAACTGAAATTCAACTATACTCCCTCCGGTCTCATTTATAAGCAACAAATATATTTTTAGGTTCATTGAATAACTCATGTATCTGGTCTATAGACCTGATACATGAGTTATTCAATAAACCTAAAAAGGTGTTTGTCGCTTATAAATGAGACCGGAGTAGTATTATAAAAGGGGCATATTTTCTTCCCTTCACTTTAACATAACTCAAGCAAACACCTTCTTCCTCTCTCAACACCACACACACTGATTTATCTCAAGTATTTGTTATCCTAATTCCATGGCTGACGCCCCAGTTTGCATTTTATGGCATTATCTTAAATTTTGGAATGCTCATGATATTACAACGAAGAAGAATCATGGAGATACTGGTGAAAGGCCATGATATATATTTAAGGGATTGGTTGATTACTACAAAAAATAAAAAGAGAAGAAGAAGAACAAACAGAAAATAGAGTGAAGAAGAAGAACTGACAATAAGGGAATTGGAAATTGGGGATGAAGTCATTTTACAGGAGAAAGACGATAAATGAGAGGAGAAAACGCACGGAGGCTTCTTCGCAAAAGTAGAGAGAGAATCCACCCGAAATAATTAGATACATTGATGACACGTCATTCGTGATTTCTTCGTGAGACTTTTTCTCGCGACATTCAACATTTCCCATAAAAAAATAGACGTATAGGCAAGTGAATTATATTCCTTATTAATATTCCTTATTAATTAAGGATGCGAATGTGGGCGATCTTGAGTAAATGTGGAATAAAACCTTGTGCTCTTTATTAATGAGTATAGAACTTCATTTCCTATCAACTATCACTCAACTATATTATATGAAATTTGTCAAAAAAAACTATATTATACATCAAATAGAATTTTGTCACGTATGATTATGTCACGTGTCAAAACTTATGACACTAATTTTTCTTCCTAAAATTATATTATTTTAATTTTAATAATTTTAATTGACATTTAAATTTTGTCATTATTACAATATCAAAGTAATACTACTACTATACTCCATCCGGACTCAACTATAAGCAAAAATATCTATTTTCACGCTTATTAAGGATGATAGTTAAGTGTATTTAATTTTCTTAATTTCATGTAAAAAAGAAGTATATTTACTAAACTAACATTGATCATAATAGTCCTCTCCTCACAAGATTAATGAATTAAATTAAAGATATTTTTGGAATAATAACATTAAATATTGGTAGATTAGTTGATATTTACTTATATTTAAGTCCAACAAACTTAGGCAATTGGGTCAAAGAAAAACAAACTTAGACAAGTTTTTGCTTATAGTTGAATCCAAAGGGAGTAATGGATTAGATCCAAACTTGGAAAGTTTTAAGGTGGAAATGTCGGTCAATTGTAACAATAAACTCAATTAATTCTTCCATTCTACGTTATTAATTAAATTAATTATTATTATTTTTGACTGAAAATTAATTATTATTGTTAACTTTTATAATTTTTTTAAATTTCAAATTTGAAATGTCACTCTTTCATGCAATCACATGTAATAATGGCAGCATTTAAAATTTTATTTTCGGAAAGTCTATTTTCATTTGAAATTTCAAATTTACTCTTTCAAAAAAATCTATCTATAAAGGAAACTTGAGATTTTGTATTAAATAATAATTTTAACTTAATTTAATTTATGATATACAACTTTAAACTACTCTCGTTAATCTTTTTTTTTTTTGTCCTTAGCTTACTCCCGTTAATCAATTTAATCATTTAACTACTCTATTTAAATATTGTTATTAAATATTACTTTATTTATAAATTTAATTTATTATTAGTTTTATTAACCATTAAATATAAAATCCTTAGACATTCTATTAAATATTTAAATTATTTAACGATAAAGCTAATTTTTTTAACACAGATGATTAATATTAACTTTTAATTACAATTTGAGAAAAATAATTAACTTGAGGTTTTGTAGTAAATATAAATTTAAATTAATTTACGATTTACAACATTTTAATTACTCTCATTAATCAATTGTAATCATTTTACTACTGTATTTAAATATTATTATTAAATACACTGTACATTATTAAATATTGGTATCGAATTTAAAATAATGTATTATTTATTAAAATTAACGACAGTATTAAGTGCTATGTAACATTTAAAAAAGTATCTTAAAAATAATTAAATGAAATTATATATATCTATTATATGTATATATGAGTGAGAGAGAGAGAGAGAGAGAGAGAGAGAGAAAACATTTAAATATAAATAATGATACCATATATTATTAAATATTAACTATTAAATAAAAAACTACATCATATTAAAAAATTGTAATGTATTACATATTACAATTACTCCAAATGTTTCATCTGAAAAAAACTACTCCAGATTAATTTCATAGAATAAGTAAAAAGTTTTCAATTTTAATTTTAATGAGATTAGTATGTTCAAAAAAATCTTAACAATACTACATATTAAAAAAATTAACTATTAAATTAAAAATTATATCATATTATAAAATTATAATGTATTACATATCGAAATTACTCTAAATAAATTTCAGAGGATAAGTAGAAAGTTTTAATTTTCAATTTTTAATGTGATTAGTATGTTCGGAAAAAATCTTAATTATTACTGGAGATTATATTAGTTGTAGGTATTTTATACTATTAGTTGTATTCACTATTGAAAATAAAACTTCAAAGACATTCTTAATACTTTTTAATTATAGTCATTTTCAAATATTTTAAATATTTTGTATAATAATAATGTGAATTATTAATAATAATTTACAAAAATGCTTAAAATTATATTATAAAAAAGTCAAAGAAAATTTATGTAGGGCAAGTGAGTTTTTATAAATACACGTGTAAGCATAGTATAAAAAAATAGACGCGTAGGCAAGTGAGTTATATTCCTTATTAACGACGCGAATGTGGGCGATCTTGAGTAAATGTGGAATAAAACCTTGTGCTTTTATTAATGAGTACAGAACTTCATTTCCTATCAACTATCAGTCAACTATATTATATCAAATTTGTCAACCAAAAAAAACTGTATTATACATCAAAAGGAATTTTGTCACGTATAATTACGTCACGTGTCAAAACTAGAGACACTTATTTTCTGCCTAAATTATATTATTTTAATTTTAATAATTTTAATTGTCATTTAAATTTTGTCATTATTATAATATCAAAGTAATACTACTACTATACTCCATCTGCACTCAGCTATAAGTAAAAATATATACTTTCACGCTTATTAAGGATAATAATTAAGTGTATTTAATTTTCTTAATTTCATGTAAAAAAAGAAATACATTTACTAAACTACCATTGATCAAAATAATCCTCTCCTCAAAAGATTAATAAATTAAATTAAGGATATTTTTAGAAAAATAACATTAAATATTGATAGATTAGTTGACATTTACTTATATTTAAGTCCAACAAACTTAGACAATTGGTCCCAAAAAAAAAAAAAACTTAGGCAATTTTTTACTTACAGTTGAATCCAAAGGGGGTAATGGATTAGATCCAAACTTGGAAAGTTTTAAGGTGGAAATGTCGGTCAATTGTTACAATAAACTCAATGAATGCTTCTATCCTAAGTAATTAATTAATTTAGTTATTATTGTAAACTTTTATAATTTTTTTAAATTTCAAATTTGAAATGTCACTCTTTCATGCAATCACATGTAATAATGGCAGCATTTAAAATTTTATTTTCGGAAAGTCTATTTTCATTTGAAATTTCAAATTTACTCTTTCAAAATTATAGATTTTGTATTAAATAATAAATTTAATTTAAGTTAATTTATGAGATACAACTTTAAGAAATGTATTGTCTCTTCTTCCGCTATCAATTAACATACATCTCTAAATCTCTTTGTTTTACCTCGAGTGCGATTTCTTCTCTTACTTAATGTGTGATTGTTTTCTTATTTTTACAGGTTTCCAGATACTCATCTGAGTTCAGTGATCACCACAATTGTTGTACTATATGCCTCATATAATTTTTTTAACTCATTATTTTTACCATTTGAGAAATCAGTTTATCCACATGCTTAGTTTTTATAAGATTAATATTATAAACTGTGTGAGTCATTATTTTATGTATTGTTAAATTATATAGTTTTAAAGATATTAAACTAATTTGCACAATTTTGGATTGAACTTCTTCACACAATCAATGTTTTATACAACGCCATGATTCAACTCAGTAGACTTCTTAACACAATAAATCTTTTATACAACTGATTATTAGTAGTCTTCAATTCTGATGATCTCTATCTCTACACGGTATATATTAAAATAATATTTTTTTACATGTGACATAACAAAACCTTTTTCAAAACTTTAGAAATTAAGTTATAATTATATAAAATATAATTTTATTATATGTGATATTGAATTAGATCTCAAAACGGATTTTTTAAAAATCTTTAACTTGAAACAAATTATTTTGAATTGAAATTGAAATTTTCTAAATTTTATTTCATAAAAAATTGAAACTTCATTAAAAAAATCCAAAATTAATTTTAATATTTATATTAAATGATAAATATATTTTAAATAATAATATAAAATTTAAATTGATTATATATTCAAAATAAGAGTTTTAAAAAATAACAAATAAGAAAAAATTTAATGAGTAAACTCCAATTCAAGGATTACACTCAACGACTAAACTCCAATTCAAGGATTTTCAGTCTATCTGATTCTCTCATTCATTCTGCTTGCTAGTCATGTCACTAAATATAAAATTTACTCTTCCAATCCTCTTACGTATCGAAACACAGACAACATTGACATAAACATGGGTGTGCATAAATATTTTATTAGAATTTAGGTTTGAACCTAACTCAACCCAAAAAACTAGCTCATGCGGTGAAAATTACCTCCCACTTATAACAACTATTCAGGTCATCTCATTCTTCCATGTGAGACTTCTAACACACCCCTCTCACGCCCAGGACTGGACATCTTGAACATGACCCGAGTGGCCCGATAACGAGTGGCTCAACAAATGAATCTATGATAGGCTCTGATACCATATTAGAATTTGGGTTTAGGCCTACCTCAACTCCAAAAGCTAGCTCATGGGGTGAGATTTGCCTCTCTCACTTATAACCACTATTCAGGTCATCTCATTTCATATGAGACTTCTAACATATTTTAAGATGCTTGCGTTTGGAGGTTGGGAAAGACCACATAAAAGGCCACGTATCAGCATTGAGCATCTCTGCTTGTAGACTTCGAATTAAAAAAAATACAAGAAATAAAAAAAAATTAAAAGGATTTATATGTTCTCACTTAGGGTTTGACATTGAAGTACATTTCAAGAGGATGGAGTATTCTTCACCAAAAAACAATGTATATGTTCTCGCTTAATGCCCGCATTGACAAATAGGCATTTAACCTGATCAATCATACATACTAATCAAGAGACATATATCTGTTCCAATAAGCTGGGGAGACTCAATAATGCCCCGACTAGAACCACCTTCCAACATGCTACCAATATGTCTGTCAAAGGAACAGATATAAAAACTGTGTCTGAGACTCGAAATTATTTCTTCTCCTCGTCTGGTCGCTCGTCTTCCTTCTTCTCCTGAGGCTGATAGATAGCACAATCAGAAAACCAGTAATAATGCAGAAAATATACCAAAACACCAACAGTTCGATTGAAAAAATGCTAGTCACGTGTTGTATCAAAAACAAATTGCTAGTCACGTGAAGTAGTGGGCGTAAATGTGATCCAATATAGCACCTATATAGAAGTCTATTGATCTGTTAAAAAAAAAAGATTAAATAACACAGCACATTTAAATTTGCCATTTACTGGAAACTGTTATCATCTTTCGAGGACCATACTAGCCATTTACCTATACCATTTCAAAAGAAAAAAATAAAGAATATTGAACAAACAAAATATATAATAGTGACCAAAATTTTCCCATTGAGCACATCTATTCTCTCACTTAAATTAGTAAGCAAGGGTACTTGCTGATTATTTTACCATATCCATATATAAAATTCCACATACAACAACTATGGTTCTCAAAAATAATTTCATAGGCAGACAATATAAAGAAAAGAAGAATAGCATATGCTAATACACTGCAAAATCCAACTGTTACTGAACAAATAAAACAAGATATCAATTAGAAGTGGGGAGAGACGAAATGCAGCACAAGACTAATCCAGGTGAAGCCAAATTCAATTGTGCCTCCAGTGAAATTTTCTAAGAAATTCTTTTCAGACCAAACAATATTTTTCAATAAAAGACGACGTACCTCAGTCTGATTTTGCATGGAAGCCAGCAAATCTTTGACAGATGGGTCATTTGGGTCAACCCCGGGAAGCTGCAGGTGAAAGAATTATTACTCAGTGCAGACCATGAGGCATATTGTTCCATTAATACATTAAAGAACGGAATGGAAAATTTACAGGATTTATCAGACATACCGATGCAAGGATAGAAGATACAAAGGACTGATCCGCCAACAATTTACTCATGTCTGACTGACTTGCTGAGTCCTTGGCACTGTCTGCTACTGATAATTGGAGAGCTAGAAGCAACAAAAGACAAGAAATCAGTGAAAATCAGGATAGCTACAGCTTTCCTGTAAATTCTATGGAGAAGGCAAGATACAAAGGCTCGGTTTGGTAAAAATAAGCTATAAACTAGCTTATAGCTGATAGCTGAAAAGCTAGCTGATAACTTATAGCTGAAAAGCTAGCTAATTAAAATTGAAGTCTTTGGTAAAATTAGCTGTTTAATTAACTGATAAATATAAAATGACGAAAAAGGATAAGATTTTATCTTTATTTTAAATTTGAAAAATGATAAAGAATAAAATAATGAGGTTAAAAATGGGAGAAAAGATAAAAAAAACTATAAGTTGTAAGCTGATATGCTACTTCAAGTAGCATCTCAAAAAAAGCTATAAGCTAATGTGATAATCTTGCTTATCAAACACCTTTCATTCGGTTAAACAAGCTTATAAGCTAGTCTAATAAGCTATAAGCTAGCTTCTTGGCCTTACTACCAAACCAAGCCAAATTGATTTTGTAACAACACAACTTCTCCCAGAACAGAAAATTATTCATGATTTAACAAAGCCAACCCTTGTTCCCCCCACACCCCAAAAAAAAAAAAAGCAAACCCCTAAAGTAGTAAGCGTTAGCTGAGTAAATATATAAATCCATACAAAACACCCCTTATGCAATCAAAAATGACACCTTTGAGATCATAAATATCCAACTCAAAATAAAAAGGACCAAGAAAACTCTATCACTGTTGATTAGACTGAAATTGATACAATTTTTCCCAAGTCCAGAACCAGATCAATCATCGAGTAACATAACAAGAAAGCACTTCTCACATATTACAAGACTGGAATGACTTGAAAAGCACTCACCGCGACTAAATGAATAATGATTAAACAACATAAAAACTCACCTAGAGCCAAATCAGGATCAGCTGTAGCTGCTTCAGACATATCTGTGTCTTTTACATCATGGGAAACTGCAGGATCATCCATTGACATTGCAAGGGCCTGTTGTAGTAGAGCATTCTCGTCATCCTGTTTTCATGCAAATGTCAGTTTATGCAGAACAAGTATCAGTCAGTTCACACAAAACAGGTACTATTGCATGAAAACAAGAGAACTGATTCAAAAGCAAAGTAGGTAGAGGCAAAACTTTTGGGATATGTATGTATGTATGTATGTATGTATGTATGTTATATTATCAGCCCATGAAACAGACATTATTCATTTCCATTGATGTTGAGCTGCACTCAGAAAAGCAACGTGTTGGTAGAAATAAGTTTTACAAACTGCATGTGTACCCATAGCATTTTGAATGTAACAGTACTAATAGACCTCCACCAATAAGTACTTTATCTGCATTATTTTGAACCATTTGGGAAAGGAGTACTTAGAAAGAATTAATGCGGTAAGCCAACAGAAAACACAACTATTCCAGGGTTAGTTATGGGATGTAACAACTCTGTATAGATTGTGAGAACTAGTGGGTCACCATAATTAGTGCATAAGTCAAAACGAGTCAATCATGTAATTATATAAGTTCTTATAATCCAAACAAGCACACAAAACACACGACAAGCATAGCTAAGTTTACACCTACCATCATATCACTTGTCTTAGTCTCAGCTTCAGAAGCTGCTATACTGGTACCCTCAGTCATAGTTGCATCCTGCGAGCTAGCTTGCTGCTCACCGCCTGTCTCCTGTTTAGAAGCATCCTCCGCAGCCTTTTTCGCAGCTGCTTCCTGTCTGGCTCTCTCCTCTTCCATTGAAACTCTTAGAGCAAGAGCCAATTCAGGGTCCAAGTTTGGATCCACACCAAAATCAAATCCAGATACACCACCTGCAGCTGCAGCTGCTGCAGCAGCTGCAAAACCACTTCCACCTTCTCCATCACCAGTAAAAATAGGTGTACTGCCACAAAGTATGGTTATGTAATTACCCCAGAAGTTTCTTATTGATAAAATAAGAATTTATCAGATTGAATAGAAAGCAATTACAGAAGGAGGAAGCAATTACAGAAGTAAGAAAACAAGAATAAGAGGAAAAACTTAGAATTCAACAAGGCTCCAAATCCCCTAGCAAGTTAGAGATGAAATCATAATATTGTCCTATAGTAGATTTAGTTGCAAGGAAACACTCCTAATATATGCATCTGTTCTATTCCAAGTTCCCACTAAGTGCACCAAACAATCCAAAGACTGCACAGGTAGCTGCATAAATAGATAGTGTTAGTTGGATTGATCAAACAAAAGATTTGACATTAGAGGGAGCTCTGGACTTCCAAATATGTTTATCAAGGAAAACTTATGGCTATTCGGGTTTTGAGTTAAGCACTGATAAAAAAAAATTGAAAATGCACAAGAGTCCAAAGTCCAAACTCTACTATAGGAGTTAGAAGAGAAGAAGGCAGAGATGAGTAGAAACAGCAAGGATAGTAAATAAATAACTTCTCTAATAATCAAATTTTTACTGAAGTGGAAATTCCAGTTCAAATGGAAATGCTGACCACAAAGGAAGAAAAAGAAAAACATTGAACCCACAAACCTTATAAGTACATCAGAAAGAGCATTAGGACCAGGTGGAACATGAACCATGTGGCTGGTATCATTATTGTTAACAGCTGCAAGGAGTGCTTCGAGTTTCTCTGTCTTCCCCTCGTCTTCTTCACCAAAATTGACAATGTCAAGTGCTACACTATTCTTTTTCAACTTTCTCCCAATCATCTCCAACATTTTCTTCTCATGCTTGACAGGGCTATAAAGAATTAAATGAGATAACAGGAGGGGAATCGGTTACAAATAACAATTCAAATAATGAAGAAATAGTTCTTAATACCTTCCAGCAAAGACTATAATCCTTTGCTGCTGCTTCTTATTCTGTCGATGCTTAAGAGCCAACTGTGCAACCTGAATGCCAGAAGCTAGGTTCATCTCACCACCTATTTCTAGACCTAAATTAGGAAGACAAATGAGAAAAATAAATAAACTCTTACATAAAAAGAAGAATTCAACCATAAGATGACACATCAGAAAAATATAATGCAAACTTGTTGCAATTGTTGTACAACATTTACAGAAAAGAATTTCATGAAAGTTTAATCTCACTAATAGCCATCCCTATAGCAATGGCCATACACATAACAGCCATTAACATCCAGAAAGAAAAGAAGGCAGAAGAAAACGGAACCAAATAACAGAACTGGACAAATTTCCCCAACCTAGGAATTCCCACACAGTTACAGAGACAACCTTGTATTAATTAATAAAACTTAAAACACTAAAAATGGCCAATTCTCAGAATGCTGCACAGTCACCATACTAACAAGGCGATCAGATTAAATTACCACTCCTAAATATTTCCCCCAATATGGCATTGAAAAAGTATCACAGGGAAAAACAAAGAATCAAGAAATAAAAACTTACCATGCATGCAAGCTAAGATTTTGCCCAAATCAGTGGTAGGGGTCACCAAAACCCGAACGCCCTTCCCTGCCATCGTGAGAACTCCAACCGTGTTTTCAGGATTAGACTGAATCATTAAACAAGAAAAATAAATAAATCATTAGCACAACTGAACCCCATGCAATAACCTAAACCCCAAATTAAATTTAAAAGCCAATTCTGAAACGCAACATTAATTTTTTTTACTTAAAAAGATTACTGAGAGTCACGGTCACAGATAATACAAGTATTAAGCAACGATTAGCTTCACCTGGGTTTTAGCACCGCAAATAAGATTTACAGCGTCTGCTAGGGCTTGAAATCGAGAGGGAGAGTAATCCCCGTTACGCATCCATTCAGAATTGTCAATACAGATCATCGTCGCCTATCACAACCAAAGAATAGCAGTAATAACTAATAATAACTCAATAAGAAAAAAAGTGCTGCAGTAATCGAAAGGTAAAAAAAAAACCTAATTGATCAGAAGAAAAAAGAGGAAAAGAAGGAATAGTCGTGGCACAGTGAATTCGTTGAAAATAAGAGGAAGGGGAAATCAGCGCTTACCTCGAGCACCATCGTTGGAGACTTTTAGAACTTGAGAAGCGAGATTTCGAATATGAGAAGGGAAGAGAGAGCACTTTTTCTGAATGTACCGGAAAGAGAGATGAGAGAGCTCAAGGTGCTTGCGAAGGAGGTTTGCTCTACTTGGGCTTTTTTAACACAATAATAATGGCCAATTGTTTAATCTATGCGGGGGAAAAGTGATTTTTAATAATAAAAATAGATAGAATTATTTTTTATTTGGTTATAGCTTTAAATCATTTTTTTATTTTATTTTTGTTTTTGACAATAAATCGTTTTTTTATTTTAAAAAGTAGTTATATAATTAGAAATATGATTTTTAATTTTTTTTATTTTTCAACAAAATTAAATAAAAAAATTTAAAAGTGATTATTCTAAAAAAATAAAAATGATTTTTTCATCAAAAAAAATAAAATAAACTAGTTCAATATTTTGATTCAATAAAAAAAAATTATCATTTGAAAAGGACAATTAAGGTAAATCGTGCATCGCTAATCATATTATAGTCCAATTATTAATGATAAAAAATAAGGATCGTTTTTTTACGGGATAAAAAATAAGGATCATGATCATTTTGAAACTATTAATTTCATAAATTATTTACACATTATTACCAAAAATAGGAGGAGGAGGAGGAGGAAATTGTTGGGTTACCTATCAATTTTTGGCTAAAATATATTTTTGGTCATTTATCTTTTACTCAACATTTGTTTTGGTATTTTAGAGTTACATATCAACTTTTGACTAAAATAAATTTTTGGTCATTTATCTTTCACTAAATATTCGTTTTGGTTTTTAATCTTTTAAAATATTTATTTTCGTCTTTTATCTTTGCCACAAGAAAAAGAAGAAAAAGGGCAACACCATAACCACTACAAGGAAAATTGTAGGGTTACATACCGGCTTTTGGTTAAAATATACTTTTGGTTTTTTATCTTTCACTCAATATTCATTTTGGTCATTTATTTTTTAAAAGATTCTTTTTGCTCCTTTATCTTTGCCACGTTATACAAATTGGTTATTTTCGCTAACTCTGTTAAATTTGGTGATAGAAACTTATGATGTGGCAAGAAAATTTGTGCGGTTATCCTACATGGTCAGCTAAAATATACTTTTAGTCCTTTATCTTTTACTTAATATTCGTTTGGCCATTTATCTTTTAAAAGATTTATTTTGGTTTTTTATCTTTGCAAAGTTATACAAAATGGTCCTTTATAAAGTTACACAAAATGGTCCTTTCCGCCAACTTTACTAAATTTGGTGACAGAAACTTCTAATGTGACAGGGAAATTATCCGACATGATAATTCTTTTTCTCAACGTTTCTAGGGTTTCATCTTCAACTACTTTCTTACATAACTGAAAGTTTCATCAATGGAGGAAGGAGAAATTGGGAGAGGCCATGGAATCCCCCTTGACTTAAACGAAGGTCGGAGGGTCATATCAGTACTTTAACATAATCTTTTTTGAGTTTTAGACAATGTAATGTTATTTTCTATGCTTCCCTAAAGGCCAACTTCAAACTTCAATAACAAAGCTAAGAATCCAGTAACAGGGCCCACGTTTTGTTGTATTTTTGTATTATTTCAAAAGTTTAAATTAATTTTATTTTAATTTATTTCATGGTTTCATTGATTGGTTTACATTAATTCAAATTCAATTAAATTTAATTTTCATTTTATGAATACAATACGTTTTGATAATGATATATTTATATCAATCATTTAAAACCTCTATAAATTACTTTGAGGAATTGACATTACCGTTTAGACAATAACAACTATCAATAGTGGTTTAATCTATATAATATACAATCATGAAAAAGTTAAAAACGTCAATTTACAAATGGCATGAAAATAGAACATGTTAATCACAAATCAACAACAAATCACCCAATTAAATCGTTTTCCTCCAACAAAAATACGACGTGGCATGACACATCGTATACTAACGTCAGCCGCCGCAATGCCTTGCTTTACATTTCAAAATCCCGAATCATTTTTACATAACATGTTCAATAGATGTCAACAAAAATTTACTTACAACATTAATACCAATGAATTCCACTATTAAATTCACTAGAACTTCCTAAATGAAATTGTTTTTGAAAATCCCTGGCTGAAACTGTAAATGGGCTTCCTTGGGCTGCCGTTTACATAATTTAGGTCAACCTCGTTTACAAAACACGGTCAACAGTTGGTGGGGATGAATGGATCATCGAGATTGGGGAGAAAGTTCATGAATTCAATGGTCATGTTCAATGTTTGTTTTCTTGTGCTTCGGTTTCTATCGTGTTCGATGTTCATATACCAGAAATGCGAGTTTGTGTCACAAAATCTGCATTTGGATCTCGCAGAGCACCTCCAAAATCGGAGTTAGTTAGACGGAATCTTGCTAGAAAATGTTGTTTGCAACGGGTAAGTTGAATCCAGGGGTTTTATTACAGATTATTTATGTAACTTTTCCCCCTTTTGATGTTTAAGTTGTGCGCCGAGTGTGCCTTTCCTCATTGCTCTCCATCTCCATCTCGCCTCTAGAGGAAAACCCTGTGAAAACCCTAGATCCCACACCATACCTCACCAACATCTTAATGGAATGACGGCTTTGCCTGATGCTCTGCTCTCTGATGTTCAGAAGAAGATTTGTCGAGTCGATCGCTTTTGTATTTCTCCCCTATTATCTGAGAGATGACAGCAATTCCTGAGCCCAAAGGTAGCTCATCTTTTTTTCCCTTGCTTCTTAGTTTTTTCTCCCTTTTCTCTATTGATAGTTATGACTATGAGTTTATCTCCAACTATTTTGAATTGTGATTTGACTTACTTTTACATTTTCTTCATCTGTGATTGTTGAAGATTTGGCATCGCATTGACATTACTATCATCATATGCATAAAAATTAAAGGAGCAAAAGAGAAAGGCTAGAGTTGAGAGGCTTGCTTTTTTCATTTCTTCTTCTTTCTAATTGTACTTCTAAACTGGTTTTTCATGTTGTATTCTTTTGTATCCATAGTCACGAGGCCATCTGCTGAGTTTATTTGTGATTTGTTTATTTTTTTCAACTTTCACTACAATTTTATTTGTGTTCACTAAGTTGATATTTTACTTTTCCTTTTTCAAGAAAAAAGAAACAAATCTTCAAGAACAAAAACATTTTGCAGAATAACTAAAGTTTCAATTTTTATTCCGTCTTTTAACTTTTTGTTTATTAGTGGATATGCATTGATGGGGATTAGTGGGATAAGATCTTTAAAGCTGAAGAGAAATATGAAGGCCCCTCCAGAAGACTATGTGAAGATTTTTAGGCTAGAGTTGACCAGGATGCTTAAATTATTGTGCAAATTTTCCTTTATTTGGATTTGATGTGTTTTCATTTCTTGCATATCCATATGCACAAGGTTTTATCCCTTTATACTTGCATTTCCTTTATCAAGTTAATTTGAACTAACTAGTAGTTTTCAATTGTTTTATCATAAGCATAAAACAAGAGACAGAGGACAAGAAAGTGTGCTAATTGAAATAATCATAGGGTTTTAAAGAATTGATGAAAAGATATTGGTTGGAACTTGGAACTAAGTTGGCAAGCATATGACTCAGGAATTCCTCTTTGTTGACACACACATGAGTTGTTGTATATTCTAATCTTGGCATTTGAGTCTTATTTGACTTTTTGGAATTGGTTAGGCTTAAAGTATTGTTTAAGTTTTCCTTTATTTGGATTTGTTGTGTTTTCATTCCTTGGATATCCATATGCATGAGGTTTTATTTCTTTATCATTGCATTTCCTTTATCAAGTTAATTTGAACTAACTAATGATTTTCAATTGTTTTATCATAAGCAGAAAGTAAGAGGTAGAGGACAAGATAGTGGGCTAATTGAGATGGAATGAATTCCATGATGATCATGAGGATTTAAAGAATTCTAGCTTTGAAAACTCTTTTGACTTTGGAGAAGATGCAAGGTAAAGAATGGGGCAAATTTTCAGGAAATGGATGAATAGCGCGGCTAGGGATCATGGATCAAACATTTTCTGATTTTTTTTTTTAAGATCTACACCTTTTTACCATTTATTGTTTTTCAGTAATTGTTTGAACTTGGCTTTTTTTATGTCTTAAGAGGGAAAATATTTTCTAAAGGAAAATAACCCTGACAAGTCAAAGTCTAAAGTCAGTGACAAGAAAGAGGAAGAGGGATATTCATTTAATTGTTTAATTTAGTTTCCTCTGTCACAGGATGATGATTGTCCAGTATGCTTATCCCTTTTATTACAGGCTTAATTGTCAAATAGAGTTATAATTTATTAAATGCTTAAGCCAACTACCTCCATGCTATTCACTAATAAGCACATAATATCTTTTATGCTTTAATTTTAATTTTTTACCTTCGCATATCTATTTGATTTCTTTAAGAGGAAAAAAGGATAGGTTTCAAAAACGAAAAAAGAATATCTATTTGATTTCCTTCGCATTTCTTTTAAGCACAAATTATTTAATTTTTTTCCTTCGCATATCTATTTCACATCAATGTGTTTCAGATAGTGTCATTGTCTACTGCTTCAAATATTTGCAAAGAGCTTCCTTTTGATGTGGCTAACACTGATCAAAATACTTGCTTTGGATTTTTAAATAGAAGTTAACTTGCCTTCATTTTGATGATTATATTTGCAGCTTTTTTCCATCGGGATAGAGTAAAAATCCGTTATTCTAGATGGTGCTTCATATAGTAGGGACAGTCACTGAGCCTCTCAAGTTGCTTATTAACTAATTAGCTCTTGATTATTTATAGACCTACTAATGGTAGTTTCACTTATATTTTCCAAATTTCTTCTACTGAATTATATTCTAATAGCTCTTGATTATGCAGGGTTTGTTTTGTGCATTAGTTTAAAGCTTTCATCTTTTTGCTTTCCATTGTATATGTAATATTTAGTGCCATGTACCATTCTCTATTTTGATTTTGGTTAAAGAGTTAGAATTCATCCACAAGAGTAGCAACAGACCCCAAAGTCTTCTTCAACACTCTATTCCATGAAAGAAAGGTTGACTTAACTGTGTAGTTGATCTTTTTTAAAAGTTTCACGAGAAAAAGGTTGAGAAGTAAGTCACATGTCAATCATATTTATGTATTTGACTTTGATAAGTTCTCATCATTGTGACTCTTTGTCTCTCACATTTTCAATCATTTTTCCTTATCAAGAACTTAACTAGGAAAGTAAATCAATGGACATTTTAATGGAGCTTATGTTGCTAGGGAGTTCCATCTCTTGATCAATTCATGCAGAATTTTAGAAAGATTTGGACTGCTCAATTCACGGAGAACTTATGTTAGCGTTGATGGTAAGTTTTTTTGCATTTGATTTCCTTCAATTGAAAGTATTCATACTTCCTCATTTGATTCCCTTTTGCATCCCCTATATCTCTATTTTCCAGTTTACATCGTATATGCACTCTATATTTCTTCTTGCAACTGTCAAGAATTCTCGGTATGCCTTATAGATGTTCCTTTTTAACGATTTTTTGAACAAGATTAAGAAAAACTAATATTCTCTTACCAACTTTGTTTTTTTCCTGTTACGTTCTTTTTTGATTTCATTATATTTGTCTTTAATTCAGTTGTGAGGATTCATTTTCATTTTCAAGCTATTGCTCTTTCTCATCCTTATTGATCTGTAAATAGTTTATATATATATAACAAAATGGTGGTATTATAGAGTGGATAGGCAATTTCAGTTTGCTATTTTTGTGGGCCAGGAAAAGAATAACTCTGTCCATTGTTAGAAATGACAATATGTCTAATATAGGCTATCATTTATCTTTCATGTATTGTCGTGATTACACTACAAGAAATTTCGCTTTTACTGACGGACAAATTCGGTAGGTAAAAGTCATATATCCATAGGTAAATGTCTCAACGACATTGACCGACGGACGATGCCAACGTCGATTATAAGCGACGTCTAACTATGCAGGTTTGACCGTCGCTATAGGTTTTACCTATGGTGGACAACCTTCTACCTACAGATACATGTGACTGTCACTATAGCTTATACATAAAAAAAAATTGTGTTACAGCTACAACATCTAGGCATAGGTGAAAGACATATATTATTTAGAAATGCTTAACTTTTACCTACGGTCACTTAAATTAAATATATTTCATTTTATTAGTATTTTGAGAAATTTAATATATACCATTTCAATTGTATAAAATTTATTTTTTTAAACATAATTGGTGAATATTTTTGGTATTAACAAGAATATTAAAAAACAATTTAAATTGAAAAAACTAAATAAAAACATAATTGATTTAACTATTTTATCATTAGTTCATTTTTATATAAGTTTCTAGTCTACCTTTTGCAATAATTAGTCTTTTTAAATTCACTATTTTGATATATATTCGTATCATAACAAAGATAAATTTCGATTAGCCAATGTGGTGACCCAAGATCAATAAAAATAGAATCATGCTAATTATATGATACTCAGTAAAAACTAATTATAAATGGAATGATATACTTGAATATTAGTATCCATCTCCAATTCATGTTTCCAATATACTTGAGTTTCACAATTTAAAATGGGTAGAAAATCATGTGTAGAGTTCAGAATCTGGTGAACAGACACTCAGATGTCATTGTATTTACAAATGAATAAATTCTAGATTGATTAATACCACTAATCTAATCAAGAACCTCCTTTAAACATAAATTCTCACATCATCATCAATGTCTCTGTATCTAAACCATGCACCTGAAATATGAATATCACTTTTTAAGATTAGTATCATCTTAACCATTTCATGAACAACAATGATAAGCTTTAATGTAAAGAAATTTTATCATACAAAAATATTGGCATGCTTTACAAAATTTAAAGCAATTCTGTTGAATCCAATCTACTTGTTTCAACCAACTCAAATTACCTTAATTTTCACTAACTCTAATTACTCACCAATATCAATAGCTCTTAATTGGCATCACGTGTAGTTTGATTGTTATTACAAATGGAATCATTTGAAGCACTTGGAATATTAGGTACCTAAATGAAAAAAACAGTAGTTTTTTCTTTTAAAATACAATATCATAGTTGAATTTCTTGAAAAAGTTGAATCACAATAATTCATACCTCTTGAGCTACAGCTTGTAAAACAGCATTAATTTGTGGATCTTCTGAAAATCTTGTTTGAAGGACACAACAAGACTTCCAAGCAAATTCTCTAATTTTTGGAGTCTATTATCTCCATTAGAAATTTGAGATGAAACATTTGAACATGCATGTCGTGGAAGTTTGCCAAGACAACGCACACGTCCTTTTTTTAGGCCCTTTCACTTTGGAGTATGTATCATTCTTTCAATTTGTAAAATCTTGGGTGGTTTGAGAATTTTTGTGAACTTTCTGCCTCTACCATATGCTTTTTTAGTTCATCCTACATGAAACACATTGTAAACATAAAATGGTTCAACCATAATTTGCTACCATCAATAACGTTAATCATAAATACTTCAATTTATGCTTAAGAAGTTAAAATTCTTACAATCACATCAGCTGCCTTTTCAGTCACAATACTTCCATCATTCCGAGTTCGAGTATCAATATAAATTTGAGCTCGTGAAGGTTGCACTCCTTTAGCCTTTGTTGTCTAACATTAGTGATAAGAATATCAAACATTCTATTTGTACTAACCAATTAATTAAAAGATCATGCAAGTGACTAAGCAATTAATTAAAAGAGACATGCAAGTGAAAAAGTAAAAAAAATAATAATAATAATGAAAGATACAAACCATCTCATGAATTAGCCTTGGAAGGTTTTTGGTTCCCATGCAATGTAAATCTTCATATTTTGAGCGGTTCCTTTTGTTGATGCCACTTATTTCCTTTAACCAATGAATAAAAAAGTCAATGATAAAAAATCCATATGCTACATATTTGTTATATTAACCAAACATCGATGACATTATACATATACCTGTCCTTCCTTAGAACACCAATGATGCACTAAATCACGATACTGAAAAGGATCAACACGTGTATCAGGGATGTTGGCAGCCATTTCCTCCTCAGTCTTGCTTTCATCATATCCCTTTGATTTCAAATCATATTTAAATTGCCTCCACTTATGACTCGTGTTATCCTTTAGTATGTACTTTGTTTGCTCAGTCAATTCAGGAACAAATTGAAACTTGCTCTATTATGGGAATCATCAACAAAAGAACTAACTTGTTAGACATATTGCCAAAACATTATATGTTTCAATAAATGAACTAAAATAAAACTAATAAAAGATTTTAGAATACCTGAATTAATTCAAGCATGTTAGTAATGTAGGACTCAGACATATCTTTCCAGCTAAGATAATTGATAGGAGCACATTGGTGTCTCCTTACCAAGCTCCCAATTGCATTCAGCACAGTTTTACCTTCCCAACCCATAGGATTTCCTAAAGGATCTACGTGAACATTTATGAATTCTCCATCTGGCATGTCCCACACATCTAACATGTGTGTATAACCTCTAGTCCTCTTTTCACCCAAATCATACATTAATGGAATAAATATCAAGAAAAGAAAAGGGTATATTAACACTGTTGAAAAGAACAAAATTATACTTACCTTTACTCGAACTTTCACTTGTACTATCAAAAGAAGTGTAGGACTTAATGTGTCTTTCCTCTTGTACTTGTTGCTCTGATTGTAATTGGTCATTTTGGTGATCAAGATTTGACATAGTTAGTTTCCCTCTTATATCTATTATAAAGAATTCAATATAGCAAATATTTTGAGTTTTTACCTCCTCCAAATTGTGCATTTTCTTCAAGAACAAAACTATTACTTTAGTTGACTTCATTGCAGCTATCAATTGATTGCCCTTTTGCTTGAGATTGATCACTTTTTTTAACAGTATTCAATTTTCTGCGCCTCCCCATGGTACGTGCTGCATAAAGCCAAATTAAAATTAGTGTTTAATTGCTACAAGTAGTTTGGGAGATTAAAAAATAATGGTAAAAAAAATATCTGATTGCAATAAGTATGTTAGTAACTTAAATGATCCACAAGTAAACAAGTAAAAACAAAGCAAAACAAATACACACCTTTTAACTTAATAAATTAAAAGTGTAGAAAACTAGAAGAAGTCTTCTTCACTCTTATCCTTTGTATCATTACCATCCTCGTCATTTTGGAGAATATCCTCCATATTTATTGTAACTTCAATGATATCATCATTATCATCAACTTCTGGTCTGATCAAATCATTATTATTTATCTCTTGTAACACTTACTCATTCCCTTGATCTATATCATTGGACTGTTCATCACCCAAACCATATACATCTCTAACTTTGGCATGTACGACAAAAAGCCAATCATTTTGTGTTTTATTCTCCACATAGAACACTTTCTTGGCTTGAGAAGCCAAAATAAATGGGTCATCACATACGTCATTCCCTGTATGTTGCAAAAAATTGAAGTTTACTAATGTAATGCCTAAATTATCAATTTTGCAACCCCTGTTTATGAACGTGAACACAAGAAGAGGGGTTGAATTGTGTTAAAAGCTTTTCGCAAACTTTACGTAAAAACACTTCAACACAGATTTTTCAAAACTGTTTGTATATCGGATGTAGAGAAATTAACCGGAAGTAGAAAATAAACCGCTTATGAAACTTGTTTTACTGAGCGAGGTAAAGATAAATGTAAAGCAGTAAAGGAAGAGACACAGAGATTTATACTAGTTCACCACCAACTGGTAGCTACGTCTAATCCCTTCATTCCTGAAGGATTTTTCACTATAATCAACTGATTACAATTTTTCTCAAGAGTATTCTACTGTCATAAACTTGACAATACTCTCAACTTCTCAAAACGACTCAGTGCAGTCGAGCCTTTGAGGAACAAAGCCTTAACTAGGCCAAATACAATTTACAAAAGAGATTATACTTTTGGATACAATCAAAATATCTCTCACAGAGAGGATGAAAAGATTAAGCTCAAAACAGAATGGCTTTCTCAAAGAAAGTATAAGACACTGAGTTCAGTTCTTTGTAGACCAGAAACTTGGCACGAAACTTGATTGCTCACTTGAGTAATGTTGCTTTCAAAATGAAGTTTCTTCACAGTTTTTGGCTAACTTCTTCAATGAATACCTTGGGGTATTTATAGGAGTCTTCAAGGGTTTATCGTTGCAGTAAAAAATATCTCCTTTCCATTGAGTGAGGTAATTTGAAATGTAGTCCTTTTCTTCCTTTCCAGAGAATATCAGAATAGTACACATTACCGTTTTCGTACTATCTGCTATTTGCAATTGCCTTGTACGATTTTTTGTCTTATGCTAAAGGTGTCACCTTTGCTTCCTCGTACATCAAAATGAGCGCATAAAGTCAAATTCGAATTCCGTTCCAGAACAGTCTGAGGCTAAGAGCAAAAAGTGATCATCACGTGCTTCATTAAAGAGATCAGACGCTTGCTCGCATCGAGAGGACTGACGCCGAAGAATTGAGTATTCCACGTGTCAAAGAGTAACACTATTGGACGCTTGCTGTTAGCAAGACGCTGAAGTGAGTTCGGACGCTGACACATGTGGATTGTATTAAATTCTTTTGTAAATTTCTTCTTCTTCCTTGAGTGTTTCGTACATATATATGAAGCTTTGATACTTGTACACTCAAAGATATGTTAGAAGATAAATTGTTCTTCTTGAAAATACTTTGTTATCATCAAAATTAATGAGGGTCTAAACTTCTCAATCGTTTAGGTTCCAACAATCTCCCCCTTTTTTATGATGACAAATATCCAAGGTTGATGAACAATTTAATTTCAAAATAATATGAAGGGTCTCCCCCTGAATTTAACAATTTAGATGTATATGAACAATTCAGGTATTAAGGCGATTGTTGATAAACAAATTCATTTAAGTGATCGCAAAAAATACGTAGATGTATCAGAGCATGTGTTCATTTAATAAATTGAGATCGGATGCTGATTTCATTTTATCAAAAAAAATGTTTTCATTGTACCAAATTTATTGATCATTATTAGAGTATTGAATCAATGAATATCAACGCATTAATAGATATTAGAGCAATGAATAACCACACAAATGCTATGTATGAAATGATATGCATGATACTTCTGTTTTAGTGTATCCATCGGAGTTTGAACATCGGACGGTGAATTTTGTCAATCAGACTTTTACGTGTTCATCAAACCTTACTTTTACTCCCCCTTTTGTCATCAGACAAAAAGAGTGTAAAGCACATCATAGTCAAAATAAGACTTAGAAAAATTTGAATATATATAAACAGATAATCAGATATAGGTATATATAAACAGATAATCAGATATATGTATATATAAACAGATAATCAGAGCAAAAACAATGAATATATATAAGAGTACCAAAAAATATTTTATATCACAAAAAAAAAATTTAAGGGTTTGGTGGAGGTGGTGGAAGGATTTTGAGACGTTCATATAATAACTTCAGGGCATTCTCCAGCTGAGCAATTTTCAGGTTTGTGGCCTTCATTTCTTCAAACTCTGCCTTGGGAATAGTGATCATTTCAACTGCAGGAGTAGAAGTAGAAGGACCAGCTTCTGATACTGGTGTAGGTTTCATCTTCTGATGCTCTGCTAGCACCCAGTTAGATAGCTTTAGTCTCAATTCATTCTTTTGTTGAGCTTTTTGAAAGAACGCATCATTTGGTATAAACCATTTGATGAGACTTCCAAGTTTCCTCAGCTCAGATTCTGCCTGAATTTTCCTTCTTTTCTCCACCTCTCATGGATACAGCAAATCCATGAAGATATTTTCTCTATGCAGAAGCACATCAGCAGTGAAAACATCAAACATGTTTCCAGCATCTTCTCCCCGTATTCTTCTGATGAAGGCACTCAATGCTTCAAAAACGAAGGAGAGTCCTTCATTTTCTGCCAGGTATATTCTTCGCAGATTTTCCCTGTCATCTTCTGTAAGCACTAAGGGGACGAGGCATGGTAACATAGCTTTGTCTTTCCAAGATTCCGACCATTGACTCCAAGTAAATCCAATGTCAAAGTGCTTGGTCACAGCAGCCCATTGGACATATATCTTCATGCAGTCAAGATGCCTGATTACTGAACACCTGAATGTATCATCAAAGTAGGTAGTTCCCAGATTGGTGTCAATAACTTTGCTGATAGCGCCAACTGTTGGAATTGTGGCTTTCTCAGCATTGCAGCAGTTTGAGGAGCCAATTATCCATTCATCTTCCTTCAGAGAATTAAGGTAAAACCTTCTGACATGATCCTCAGTGATCTTGACAATCGGAAGCTTAGAGAATTCTTTAAGGTTATATTTCTTGGGAGCCTTCTCATACTCTATGAGTCCGATCTTGCTGAATGGCAGCTTGCCAGGAGCAGGTTCTTTCCTCTTCCCAGGGATAAACCAAGGTAGCCACATTTGTCTATCTGGCACAATCTTTACGGATACAGAAGAAGGATCCCTGAACTGTCTGATAACTTAAATTTTCTTCATCTCAAGACAGTGTGCCATGAAGGCAGCTTCTTCATCCGTGATCCACCTTCCACACTCCTCCAGTGTGAGAGGTTCAGTTTGAGGTAGGGATTTAGGAAGGTCAACAGAGAAATGAATTGCTCTGCTACCAGGTTCTGGTCTCAATCTTCCTTTGAATGACATCTAAAAATGGTCTTCTCCATCCTTGAAGGTAGCATTCATTGGAGAGGCAATCTCCAGTCTGGCAACTCCAGAGATAAAGGTTTTCAAATGCCATGTAGAGGGACGATTGTAGATGCTGTGATATGACCCATACTTAACAAATCGAGGTTTGTTAATGCACGAGACATTCTTCCTTCCACCAAAGTCTGTAGGTTTATGGGTAATGGTGAGTGAAGTGGGAGTGGTTTTGGTGAGTGTATAGGTTTTAGGTGTGTAGGGTTTGAAAGGATTAATGGGAGGTACTTTGAATAATAGGTTGAAGGGGTGAAAGTGAAGTTTGGAAATGTATGTGGTAAGTGAGGTATTTGAGGAAATTTGTGGTAGGTCAAGGTTGAGTGTATTGGATGGTGGTTGGGTAGGTTTTGAGGGAATGAGGGTAGAGGTTTGTCGTAGGCTTATTCTGGTTTTCTTGATTTGTGGTTGTGAAACAGACAATGGGGGTGCAGGAATAATATCATGAGAATCAAAGACAGATACTGACTCATCAGCAGTAAAGTCGAGTACCTTTGGGTTAAGCTCAGAAGACTTAACCAGCCTTCTTTTTTTTCTTCTAGGGGCAACAACAGCAGGAGGAGGAGGAGGGACTTGCTTCCCTTGACCGGATGCTGAAGCATCCTTTTCAGCTGTTGGCTTATTCTTTTTCTCCAAGACCTTTCTGATAGGAATTCTATCCTCATCTTTTGGTTCCTCAACAGTAGGTGCAGAAGCCACCTTCTGTTTCATTCTTCTTGTCCCCCTTAAAGGAGATTCAGCAGGTCTCTTCACACCAGCCATTGAGCTTTTGGTGGTTTTCTTTTCAGCTTTTCCTTCCTGTTGCTCTAATTTCACCTTCTTAATCATAGGGCCAGTTATCAACTGCATTCTGACTAGACTGTTGATTCCAAAAACTTCAGGACGAACAACAGCGCCAACACTAAAGTATTTTTCTTTGTTGGTAGAGTCAGCCAGCTTTCTCACAACACCATCTTTAATCATCATGATGGAGAGAAGAACTCCATAAGGGATAACCTTGATGATATTATTTTTATCGATACTCTTCCTTGAGAAGACAAGAACATTTATAAAATTATTGATAATCAACCTTGGCGGGTTGATTTTCTTCCCATCCATATAGTTTCTCATAATGAACTTTTGCTCGTAGTTCACTATGTCGCTTGAACCAGCCTTCAGAATCACGCTCTTAGCGATGATTTTGTGCAATACTCTGTAGTGGCTTTTCAAGTCTTTGGCAGTGAGAGTTATGTTCTTCTTCTTCAACTCACGATAGTTTTCGAATAGGGCTTCGTTGACGTTTTCCAGTCCTTTGTAAGCGTCAACCCAGTTAGCATGGTAACTGATTCCTTCACAAGGGCACTTGATGGTCTGAGCGATAGAGTTGATGGTGAAGCGTAACTTGAAGCCTCTGATGTGTCCTTCTATAATTTCTCCCGGAAGTAGGTAAGCGTTCCCCCAGAACTCCTTTATAGCATAGCTCAGTACATCGACTGGTTCCCAGATAAAGTAATTTTTCCAGCCTAGTTTCTCTAAACCTTCTTCGAAATCAAAACCATATAGCTTGAAGTTCTCAAAATCAATTCTGTTTTCATTCATGAGTTTTGCTTCTGAGAAGACATCGAAGGCAGCAGTGTATTGTCCAACCTTTCTATTAGCCATGGTAGCAGTTGCAGAGAGGGTAATAGAGGTTTTAGGGTTTGAAATCACACACAAAGAGAGAGAGAGAGAGAGAGAGAGAACAGTTTTGCAAGAAAATGCAGAGTGAAGTGATGGAGCAAAAAATGTGGAGTAGTGGAAAAGTTGATAGAAAATGGTACAGTCCTTTTTCAAAAACCGCTTCGTATTTCCACACAAAAATTAAATCAAAAAGAAAAGAAAATGAAGATTCACCTTTTCATTAAATAAAGACGCCAAAAGAAAAGTAAGATCAAGTAAAAAGATTTTATCGAAAGACATAAATAATCATGACTCAGTAGATATGATGAGACGCTTAAGTCCTTTACACGTGTGACACGTGTGTGTGCGCTTGGACGCACGCAACCGATTCACCAGACGTTGAGTTATGATGCACATGATAAATAAAATGCTTTCAAGTATACATGCTTATGTCATACCAGATGCTGAGATGATGCATATCATCTGACGCTGAGATTAGTCATTCTTCTATTAGATGAAAATTTAAATCTTTTTATAAAATTGAATCTATCTTCAGCAAGGGGTTTCGTAAATATGTTAGCCCACTGATGATCAGTGTCTACAAATTTTATTTCGAGAATACCCTTCTGAACAAAGTCTCTTATAAAATGATGCTTAATCTCAATGTGTTTGGCTCGTGAATGCAATATGGAATTTTTAGTAAGACAGATTGCAGAAGTATTATCACAAAAGATAGGAATGTTACTGTGTTGACTTTATTGCTAAGCATGTCTGCAACATAGACTATTTTATCTTTAGGTACCCATATCTTTTTGGGTCCTTTCTTGTTAGTTCTTGAAGGAGGCTTATCCTTCACAGTTTTAAAAACAGTACATGCACTTTTCAAATGACCAGGTTTGTTGCAGTAAGTACAATGCAAGCATTTACTATGATTATTGGATTTATCGAATCAATCATTTTCTAAAAGAGGTTCATCCGATATATAACCAAGACCATGAGTTGTCGCTTTATCGACGCCCCAAATCATTGAAGCTTGCTTACTTCGAAGTTACACTTTCAAGAAGAAACTTTTGAAATGCATATTCATAATTATTTGATTTGCATTTAGGATTGCTCAGAACTTTAGAGCTTTCACTGAGAGCTCTCACCACGGTTGCTTGTTAACACCAAAGGCGGGTTATCCATCGATCTTGATTTTCGCCATTTTCCGGTTCTCTTTATCGAGTACATATTTTTCTTTGTTTAAAGCTTGAAAGTCTTGTGATAATTTTGAAAATTTCTTTTTCAAATTCTTATACTCAACAGAGAGAGTGGTAGAGTCCTTCAGAAGATCATCGAATGCAAGTTGAAGTTCAGAGTAGGAATCATATACTATTACCTCTTCAACTTCTTCTTCTGAATCAAGGTCAGTGTCTGCCATGAGAGCGAGATTTGCTTCTACTTCATTATCTTCCTCAGATGAGGATAAGTCTAGATCTTCCCATGTAGCCATGAGACTCTTCTTCTTTTTCTTGAAAGAACTTCTTGTGGGCTTCTCCTTAAGATTAGGACATTCGGACTTGAAATGTCCAGGCTTTTTACATTCATAGCAAATGACTTGAGCTTTGTCCTTGTCCTTGCTTTTCTTCTTGTCCTTAGTATCTTTCTTCTGAAACTTCCTCCTGAAGTTTCTCTTCTTCCACATTCTTTGTATCTTCCTGGATATAAACGCGAGCTCAACTTCTGATGTGTCAACATCTCCTTCTGAAGCTTCATCTTCTGATTCTTCTTCTCCAGCCTGAAGAGCTTTGGAAGAACTAGCTTTATGTTGAGCGACTTTCAAAGCAATAGACTTGCCTTTTTTGACAGGTTCTTCTTCGTTTAGCTCAAGTTCATGAGGTCGTAGGACATTTAGATCTTTTGCTTCCTGAATAGCAGTGACCTTGGGTCTCCACTGCTTAGTCAAGCTTCTTAAGATCTTTCTAACATGGTCAGGTGTAGTGTAACTTTTTCCAAGGGCCTGTAACCCATGAACAAGTGTTTGGAATCTTCCGAACATAGTTTCAATGCTTTCACCATCTTCAATTTTGAACAACTCGTATTGGCGAACCAACATGCTAACTTTGGTTTCTCTAACTTGGGCAGAGCCTTCGTAAGATAAAACGAGTGAGTCCCAGATTTCTTTGGCAGTATCAAATTTTCCACATTTATCATATTCTTTTTCTGTCATAGCACAGATAAAAATGAATCTAGCTTTTTGATTGATTTGATATCTCTTTTTCTGCTCATCATTCCAGTCTTCTCTGGCTATAGCAACACCACGAGGATTAGTGGGAGGAATGTAACCACTTTGAACTATATCCCACAACTCAAGTTGTTGTGTTTCAAAGAAAGCTTTTATCTTATCTTTCCAGTAATCAAATTTTTCTCCATCGAATAGAAAAGGACGGTTCATATGACCACCTTCAGTAGACATGTTCACAGTATATGATCTTTTCTCTTAACACTGTTAAGTGCTCAACCAAGAGGCCGAGCTCTGGTACCAACTGAATGTGAACACAAGAAGGGGGGTTGAATTGTGTTAAAAGCTTTTCGCAAACTTTACGTAAAAACACTTCAACACAGATTTTTCAAAACTGTTTGTATATCGGATGCAGAGAAATTAACCAGAAGCAGAAAATAAACCGCTTATGAAAACTTGTTTTACTGAGCGAGGTAAAGATAAATGTAAAGCAGTAATGGAAGAGACACATAGATTTATACTAGTTCACTACCAACTGGTAGCTACGTCTAGTCCCTTCGTTCTCAAGGATTTTTCACTATAATCAACTGATTGCAATTTTCCTCAAGAGTATTCTACTGTCACAAACTTGACAATACTCTCAACTTCTCAAAACGACTTAGTGCAGTCAAGCCTTTGAGGAACAAAGCCTTAACTAGGCCAAATACAATTTACAAAAAAGATTATACTTTTGGATACAATCAAAATATCTCTCACAGAGAGGATGAAAAGATTAAGCTCAAAACAGAATGGCTTTCTCAAAGAAAGTATAAGACGCTGAGTTCAGTTCTTTGTAGACCAGAAACTTGGCACGAAACTTGATTGCTCACTTGAGTAATGTTGCTTTCAGAATGAAGTTTCTTCACAGTTTTTGGCTAACTTCTTCAATGAATACCTTGGGGTATTTATAGGAGTCTTCAAGGGTATTACCGTTGCAGTAAAAAATATATCATTTCCATTGAGTGAGGTAATTTGAAATGTAGTCCTTTTCTTCCTTTCTAGAGAATATCGTAATAGTACACATTACCGCTGCATTTATCTCGCTATTTGCAATTGCCTTGTACGATTTTTTGTCTTATGCTAAAGGTGTCACCTTTGCTTTCGCACATCAAAATGAGCGCATAAAATCAAATTCAATTAGTTCCGTAATAGTCCGAGGCTAAGAGCAAAACGTGATCATCACGTGCTTCATTAAAGAGATCGACGCCGCTCGTAATCGCAGGACTTAACGCCGCAAAGAATTGAGTATTCCACGTGTCAAAAAGTAACACTACTGGACGCTTGCTGTTAGCAAGACGCTGAAGTGAGTTCGAACGCTGACACATGTGGATTGTATTCAATTCTTTTGTAAATTTCTTCTTCTTCCTTGAGTGTTTCGTACATATATATGAAGCTTTGATACCTGTACACTCAAAGATATGTTAGAAGATAAATTGTTCTTCTTAAAAATACTTTGTTATCATCAAAATTAATGAGGGTCTAAACTTCTCAATCGTTTAGGTTCCAACAGTTTATGTCAACCCAATCGCACCTAAAAAGTACAACCTTATATCTACCTGAATAATCCAACTGAATTATGTCTGTCAGTGTACCATAATAGTGGATTTCCCCTTCCTTAGGGTGTTTATCTCGTGAACTAGCGTAACTTCTAGCCTTGACAGAAACAACAATGCCACTGTTTTGAGTTTTTAAGTATCTTTCACGCTTCTTTGTATGGAACTAACTCCATTAACAAAATAACCACTATATCTTCTCACTAGAGCACTACCCTGTTCTTCCAAACGTGCAACCTATCACAATTTTATTTCAAATGATTATAAATTTTAAATAATTATAAAACCAATATCAATAATTAATTCTTCTTAACACCTACTCGTTCACGAAACCATTCAGGAAATGTTTGACTATGAATTTTGTCAATTTCGTATGGAGATAGGCGATGATTTCGTCTCCTAATAAGATCAGTGTGTTCTCTATATAAATAAGTTGGAAAGATTAAACATTATAATTAGTAGAAATGTATCAAACCAAATTTCGATAACCAAACATAAATAAGAAAAAATTTGTCTTACTTCTGAAAGGGGTCGACAGAATTGCTATTAAAAAGCACATATCTATGTGCTTGTAGCAATGTTATCTTATCGAGCGAAACTCGAGAAACTTTTTTCTTTTCTTCATGTTGAACTCAACCTGGCACTTTCTTCCCAATGGTCTACCTCTAGGATTTAAAAGACTCGTACTTTCCATAAAAAGGGAATCGTCATTTTTACTAGATCGATTAAAATGAGTTTCCACCCCAGAGAGATATCGTGAGAAAAATATCAAACATTCGTGAGCTAAATATCCTTCTGCTATAGACCCCTCTGGATGTGCTTGATTACGAACAAATGACTTTAGAGTTAAAAGGAACCTAAAAAAGATTTTGGGTTACGGAATAAGAGAAATGACATTTTGCTTTGTAACTCTAGATTGCTATTAAGTAATTGAAAAAAATAATAATAATACCTTTCAATAGGATACATCCATCGGTAATGAACATGACCTGCAACTTTTGCCTCATATGCCAAATGGATGACCAAATGTACCATTACAGTGAAGAAAGATGGAGGGAAAATCTTTTCTAATTGGCACAATGTTTTAGCTACCTGATTCTCCAAGTGCTCCAAATTACACTCATTAAGCACCTTACCACACAATTCTTTGAAGAAATGACAAAGTTCAGATACAACCAAACTTACTTTATCAGGCGAACAACCTTTCATAGCTATTGGAAGATATATCATAGCTTTTGAGACCAAATATCTTGCGTTGCTTCACTTGCACACATCTTGAAATATTAGACAAATATTCATCCGGAGCTTTATTGTTTTGAGCACTTTCAAAAAGGTTTCTTTTTCATTTGATGTCATTTGATAGCAAGCTCTAGGCAAATATTTTTTACCTTTACTTCAGTGTATCTTCGGATGTAGCTTCCTTCTTATGTTCATATCTATAAGGTCATAACGTGCCTTATCATTATCCTTTGTTTTTCCATCTAAATGCAATAATGTTGCAATAATGTTATCACAAACATTTTTTTCAATGTGCATCACATCAAGATTATGACGAAGAACATTATGTTGCCAATAAGGCAATGTGAACAAAATGCTTTTCTTTTTCCATGGTGACCAACTCCCAATTCCATAATCTTCTAATTGTCTAAAAACAAAAGTTCCATTAGGTAACTCGGGTGGAGCTCTAAATTCTTGGGTTCCATCAAAATCTCCTCTATTGTATCTCCATTTATGATTAGGCTCTAACCAACGATGATGACACATATAGCAAATTTTTCTACTATAACGCAACCACTTAGAGGCGGTTTCAAAACCACAACATGGACAATCATATTGACCTTTTGCACTCCAACCAGACAAATTTGCATACGCAGGAAAATCATTAATATTCCATAAAATTGCAGCACGCATTTGGAATGACTCATTTTTGCTTGCATCAAAAGTTTTTAACCCAATTTCCCATAATTCTTTTAATTCTTCCATAAGAGGCTGCATATAGACATCGAGTTTATTACCAGGACCTTTTGGACCAGGAACAAGCAATGAGAGTATAAAATTGGGTTGCTTCATACATATCCATGGAGGAAGATTATATGGAATCAAGATAACAGGCCAAGTGCTATGAGAAATTGTCATAGTTTTAAAAGGATTAAAACCAAGCCAAACCTAGTCGAACGTTACGAGGATCACAAGAAAAATCAGGATATTGACGATCAAAATCCTTCCAAGCAAAAGAATCAGTTGGATGTCTCATAAGTCCATCTTTAGTTCGACCATCCTCATGCCATGTCATTGAAGAAGCTGTTTTTTATGACAAAAAAAGCCTTTGTAGTCTAAGTTTAAGAGGAAATCATCGGAGGATCTTTACATGTATCTTTTTTTTAATCTCAATATCATCAGAATTGAGTTTCCATCTTGAGAGACCACATTTAAGACAAATATCAACATTAGACAACTCCTTCCAATACAAGATGCAATCATTGGGGCAAACATGAATTTTTTCATATGTTAAACCCAACCCTAAAATAATCTTCTTAGCATCATAAAATGATTTAGGCAAAGTGTCTTCTTCTGGTAATACATCCCTTAATAGCTCCAACAACATTGAGAAGCTTTTATCAGTCCACCCATTTAGACACTTTAAGTGATACAAATATATAATGAAGGATAGTTTTGTAAACTTCTTACAACCCGGATAAAGGCTTTGCTCAGCTTCCTTTAACAACTGATAGAACTTATCTTGACTATTACCCTCTTTAGATTGTAGAACATTGTGTTCATTTATGAAGGCTTCGGGATCCCCATCCTCCATATTTATATATGTATCATCACTCTCATTAGTTGTATGCATTGCAAATGCATCATGAAGCAGTGTATCCATGTCATGATCAAACTCCCTTTCTATTTGAGATGTACCCAACGAACTAGAAGAGCCAACTTGTTCACCATGAAAGATCCAATTAGTATATCCTTTTAGAAATCCATGATTTATAATGTGGTCATAAACATCCACCCGAGAACGCCTCTTGTAATTGACACACTTAGTGCAAGGGCAAAAAAAATTTCCATCATCAGATGGTTTTGCAAATGCAAAATCAAGAAAATTTAGAACTCCTCTAATGTACTTCTCTTTAGTTACAGAGTTGTTAGATATCCAACTCTTATCCATTTGATATAATAAACTAAAATATAGAATAAAAAAAGTATATTAAGTTAACAATTAGTATAACATAATATCCACATATACTATTTTAATTTAATTTAATATATATAAGTTAGTAGCGATTATGCTCTAACTAGTGCAACTAATTATAACAAATATATCACAAGAACTTATTGCTTGTGTGTTTACTAAGCTACTTACACAGTGAACTGTTTCTATAAAAATAAAAATAAATAAAAATGACATATAATTCTTTTTTGGGCACAAATAATCTTCTAAAGATAGCTTGCGAAGTATAAGTTACTAGAAAACCAGTTACATACATTTATCTATATCACAGTGCTAACATAACCTTAAATCTAGCCTCCAAAGACCATGCATTTAACTTACTGTTCTCTATCCTGGAATGATGGGCAAAACCTCAGACAGCTTCAAATTGTTTTCCTTTATGTGAAAAGTCCAAATCTAACAGACTGCCCTTTTTTAAAGCTAAGAATGCCTTCACAAATGGTAAAACAGAAATAAAATTAAAAGCAAGCAGAGCACCTAAGCAACATAATCTTTATAGTATCATATTAGCAATAAATTCCTATTACAGAAATTGAAACTTAAACATGAATTCAAGTTGATGTGGGAATAGGACTAGTGCAAAAAAAATAGGGAAAGCTAGAAGCATGCAAAATGAATTATAAGAGAGGGAGGACCTAAAAGGACAGCAATAATGCAAGGCCTGTCACTTGTAGACTTTGACCTGAAATCACATGCACTTCTTTCTCTGTATCTTTACAATCAACTATTATCATAGCAATAAATTCAAGATTAAACAAACATGCAGCAACATATATTCACATCAAACAACACAATGCACTCCATTAGCCTATAAAATTTACTTAGAAACAAATAATTAAAAATAAAAATATGTCCACAAACCTAAACACACAGAAATCCCATCCGAAGAAGTAGATTTAAATCAAATTAGATCTGAATGCAAAATTGAACGGACGAAACCTGCATCGAACTAAAAAAATCTGAGACGAACTCAAAAATTTGAGATGATACGAACCTGCAAGTTTGGAGAAGACAAAGTAAGAAATGAATCCATAGATCAGAGAAAAAGAAGAAGAAAATACGGCTCTAACGGGATGAATGAAGAACGGCGCGGTGTCAGTAAACGAGATTGGGAGCTTCCGCCATTGTTGACACTGATGCGAAACGAATAGGGTTCAATGATGAGGGAATAATGGAAACGATGCGAGAGGTTTTGGAGAAACATTCACGGTGGAAATGACTAGGGTATTGTTTTGTTTGGGCTTTGTTTCTTCAGCCCGATTTTCGGTTTCCACTTAAAAAAATAAACATTCATGGATAGGTAATAGCGACGATGAGTTGATCCATGAGTAAAGGTATCCGTAGGTGTATAGAATTTTTTTTGTAGTGTTAGAGACATATGTTAATGCATGGGTTATTATGTGTCAAGCAACCTGCCATTTTTTTTTAAAATATAACTAAAATATTACAGAAGAAAGTTCTGATGTTAAGAGTATACTTTAAAGACGTATATTTTTCATATATATATATATATATATATATATAATGTTATTATGCCTAATGTTAACCGTTCTTTTGCCTGGTCTTACTTCTTCTTAGCATTACTTTGTTACACGCTGTTTATATGAAAAATTGTGTGATAAATATTTAAATTGCTCCTCTACAGTTTAATATTCACTCTCTTTCTCACTTTTTCGGTAACTTTTTACCAACAAGGTTGACTCAAATGTTGTATAATTTTTTGAATTACTTTGGCGTGCGGATAACTTTTCATAACTTGATTTGTTGTTCTAGACATCCTTATTTCTGCAGGGTGGAATAGACTCGGTTGAAGGATCTGACTCTCATTCTGAAATCTAATTAGGTATAAAATTTTACTGATTTGTGAGGTATCTCTTACCATCATGTTGTTATTCTCTTACCTTAGGCATGTTCCAGATATGTCGAGACTCTTAAGGGAAGAAAAAAAAAATTGTTGAAAATGAAATTTGGGAGTAGTGTAAATATCAAAAGCTCAGAGGCAAGCTGTCAATTCTATTTGTGAGGTGTAATATAATTTTTCTCTCTTCTAGGTCGGGATATGGTGCATTCAAAGCTGTGGTTATTGATGTTAATGTTGTTTAAAGACTGTATTTTTATTTCTAGCCAAGATGGTGCTGTCACAGGCCCACACGTGGATGACACACTTCGATCATAACCCTGCAGAGGGGTTCTCAGTGGCATGGGGTCACAATTCTTCTTGGAATTAGAGGAATATATATTAGGTATGGTTTTGTTAGAATTGAGGTGTTGTCGCATTTGGGGTGTAATGATTATGAGTTCATATAGATTTGTTTCAGGATTGTTTTGGGGTTGATTTGATACTAACTGGGTTATTTGCATTGGTTCAATTATTTATTATTATGCATAGCTTAAGCTATGTAACTTTCTTTTTGGTTCCCCACTTGGGCGCATATCTTATGGTTAATATAATGTACCTCATTATTGATTTATGGAAATCAATTTGTTTTGATACCTTGAATATAGATAAGTATGTTTATGTGCTTTGTCTCTTCACTTCTAAACTGTTTTGGAATCCTTTTTCTCATTGTATCATAAACATGTACAAACTAACAAAATACATGTTGCTTCAATTCATACGAGAATTTAATTTTCTTATAAAATGGACAGCTCAATTCATACTAATTTTTTTCTCACTCATATTTTTTTCTTTGCTAGAATTTCTTGAGTTTACTACAGGGCCATTTAGCGTTATAAAATTCTTACTTCGTGAGTACATTGTTGATAAATATATTTAATTTCACAATTCTCATTCATTCTCCTATTTTAAAATGTTAGCAGCTGTCCCTAACATCTAGAGGTCAGTGTTCAGAAAGGTTTTCTTTCTATAATTTACAATTGAATGTGTCAATCTTGGATTATTTTTCCCTTGGTCATACTAAGTTATTTGTTTCCAAATGCAAGAATTAGAAATACAAGGATAGCTGTAAAATTTGTTATTTGCGGCAAAATTGGTTCCCAAATTGTCGTAAACAACATATTTGTAAAATTGGTTTCTTGATAAGTTTTTTTATAAAGAGATATTTGGGAAATAATGAGGCACAGTAACAGAGATACAATGATAGATTGAGATGCATCTATAAAGTATCCAAAGGTAGCAGTGTGCCTTGAAATTGATTATTTGTTTGGAAACTTAGAACATAACAACTAATAGTTCCTTTGTATTCTAAGCAGGAGTTATTTAGAATTACCTATTACTATTATACGTTCATTGTTTGAGTGACAACTCTTTCCAAGATTTCTTTTTTCATGTTTGACTGACAATTATTTTTTGAACATCTTTTATCAATACATTTGTTTTTAACATTATGTGATTTTATCAATATGACCTCAATTCAAAAAGGAAAGCCAGGCTATTAGGACACCTTCATCAGATTATATAGCCTTATGAAATTTTAGAGAATTTCTTTAATTAAAACATCTAAACATCTCATCAAAACATCTCCAATGTCACCCATCCTCTCTGTTGTTGCTTTACCTATCTGACAAATGTGTTCAATTGAGCGAGATATGGAGTTCACCGACATATTGTGGGAGTTGGGGTGTGGGATGAAGTTTTTGATCAACACCACTGCAATAATTCTTCAACATTCGAACCCTTTTTCACTCCCCCTTTTTCTACTTTGAACATTAGAATTCCAGGCGAAACAACAAACATCAAGGAAGAGAGAGGGATTTGAATTTTCGATCTAAAAATGTTGGCAAAGCAAAGCAGGTGATAGTGAATATGGGAGTGGGGTTAAATGAATCTGGAAAGGGGGGAGTCTCGATGGGTGGGGTATTGGTAAAATTGTTGTCTTGATTTTTCTTTTAGTTACTTGTGCTATTAATTTAACAAATTAATTCATTAATAAATTTAAAATAAAAAATTAAATTAAGTTAATTATCTACGGGTATAACGAGGGAAAGGGAAAAATAGATTAGTGGGTTTTATTTAAACATTTTAACTAATTAATTAAGTAATTTAATTAATTGTTTAATTCATATATAATTAAACATACACGGATTACTTATTAACAAATTATACAAAAATGATAATTTATACCCGTGCACGGTGGACGGCACGGGTCTAACACACTAGTACTATTTAAAATCAAAATCATTTTGATTCCATCGATCTCAATCTTATATTGCATTACCGTTGCAATTTCATTGATATAATTCCTTTGGTTTTAATTCATTTAAAATTTTCTAACGATTGGATTTTTATTACTAATTTGAGACCTGTTGATCCTTAAAAGGATATAAGTCTCGTTTTCTACGAACTTGAAAGAGGGTGCTACACTTTTACATTTTGATTACTACCTTTATTATTGTGATATTACAAAGAGACACTGTAGTGTTTTTTGACCATTGCCTAGTCTTTTCTTCCTGGTTTAACAATGAAAAACTTCTAGTAGTTCAGTCACTCAAGATCCTCTCGAAAGAGCCTATTGAATCCTGGGGGGATTTTCGTCTTAGGCGAATAAATCCTTGAGGACAGTAGTGCCTTCACACGCCTCAGGCTATGTTACTCTGTACGTGGTACGTGACCAATGGTTCTATGCTCCATGCCCGTAGCTGCCTTGTTCGTGCGTTCGTGTTCGTGAGATTCAACTTGTTCGTGACTTGTTGAGTTCGAGACAATATTTTCCAACAATCTCAAGGATTTATCTTATTTCTATCTGGGTGGTAGACTGCTCAGCAACTCGGCAGCGACTCACCCAAGAAACTGAGAAGCAACAAATTCTTTTCCGTAATGGAGCTACTTCCTCAGCACTGAGACAAGAAGAGGAAAATCGTTTTCCTGTAGGAAGATCTTAAAGGGAGAAGAATAAAAATTATTTCACTATACCAGGTTCTATCTCTTCAATCTTTCTTTATTACTCGTTACACTTTTTCAGAGCTTAATTAGTATATATGATGTTTCTATCATGACGCAATTTAGCAGTAATGATCTGCATATCTAATTTTGGCACATGCTCAACTTGTGATTTTGGCGTGCGTGGAGGGCCATATTGTGTGTTTGGTGAAACTGCCTGTAACCTGACTTATAAAATATTCATCCACTGCCATATTTTGTCATATAATGAAATGAAAAATAGCATAAGATCTTTTTATAATTATAATTTCCTAATTTTAATAGTCTCGGCTTATGTGCTTTCTATATTGGAATATGGAGAATCTAAAGTATGTGATGGTGGAGCTCATTTTCTTATAGTAAGATCATACTATAATAGCGTTCGTATATATGCTACTATATTTGTATGAGCATACCATAATTCAAATTTTTTTTTTTCCTTGTGTTCTCCTGGAGGTAAACTTTGGTTATATATATCAGATTCTTAGATGAGTAATATTAATTAATATTATTTATCTTGAATAAATTGCTTTTTGGTAAAGTTTCTCCTGAGAAACACAAATGCAATATGCCTTGTGGCCCATAATCCTTTGTGACTTAGCTAGGGCAGTAGCTTGTAAGAGGTAACGATTTAAATTTTTACTTTTTTGTGATATGTGACATGCAGATCTTGTCCATTATGTACATGAGAAAAGATTGATATTAATTGTTTGGTATTCATATATGCACTTTGCAATTTATTGAAACCATATATTTGTTTTTGGCAACTATTAAAGAGTAAGGAATTTAGTTTCCATGACATGCTTTACGTGTGCTGTACACAAGTAGTAGTCCATTGTATTGATTGATTTTGCGGTATATTTGAATTTATTCATGCAATTCTATGATCATGAGATTTCAACATGTATATATTTGGAGTGTGGTGGGAACCTCTTTGCCTCGGGTATATACAGGGACCGATTTATGTATATTAAATTGGGGGCATTTGACCCCACTAACTTATTTATTTTGTTACTAATTTTTGAATAATTTTTTTTTTGATCCCACTAAAAATTAATTGTTAACCTCACTAAAGAGAAAAAAATAAAAATTAAGCAACGCTTTTTAAGTATTGCCCCACATTTACTCTCTTTTAAGAGAAAATATAAATATTTTTACCCTTTTTATCTTTGTCTCTCTATTTCGCTTCTCAAAATATTCTCTAAGTATCTACTGCTTTCATTCTCAAAATCCATCAACCCAAATACTCCAAGAGTTCTAACTCAATCCCTTTTTAATCACTCTCTTATCTCATTGTCTCTCGATTTCTGCATTCTCTCTCCTTATTCAATATTCTCTCTATGCTCAACTTTATATTTTGTTACTTGGTATCTTTTCTTTCATATGTTCTTCATTTAATTTGTAATCTTTTATTATTTTTTGTTCTATTTACAACTCCTTCGCTGCTTGAGTAAGTTTCTTTTGCACCATGTTTCATTTGTGTGCACCATGTGTTTGGTCATTTGCCTGAGTGAGTTAACAGAGGGTTACTCGTTGAAGTTAGCTTTGATTTTGCCTGTGACAACTTCTGCAATGAATTTTGTGAAGAATCAAATTTGCAAACTTATGGAAGATGAACTGTTGAATAATTATTTGGTCACATACATAGGGAAAGATATATTTTTGATGATAACAACTAAAAATCATATAACAATTTCAAAATATGAAGACACGTAAAAAACAATTATAATTCGTAGATGTTGAGGTGTTTTCAATTTTTTGGGTATATAATGTTATAGTTTTTGTAATCTTCAATTTTTGTTTAATGATAATGATATTATTTTATCACTTATGTATTGATGTATATATTTTTTATATATACATTTATACTATATAATTTTGCCCCCACTTATCGAATTTCCTGGATCCGTCCTTGGGTAAATAATAATTATATTTTGTGAACCATTTTATGATGTGTGTATTTTTTAGTACAACACAAGGATTTTATTTTACCATTATTATAGTTTTTCACACTCTTGTAAGTGTATTGATACACTACATTATTGAGAGATTTATGAAAATATATGTGATATTCATGAGTGAAACAAGAGTAATTTTGGGTGTTAAATCATAAGAAAGTGTGATAGTACAATGCTATCACAAGCGTGTTATATTGCGAAACTTCTTAAAAAGTTTGGATGCTTTGGATCATGAATTTTGGTATTATATATAGTGGATTTTCCAATGTATTAAATGATACAATGATGTTAATTGACTTTGATTCATGGCAAGCAAACTTTGTTGCTCATAGTCTTGCTAGAGCATCCAAGCTTTATGCTAGCCACCAAGTTTTTAATTCAATTCCCTCTTGTATTTCTCGCTCTTATTTTGAATGAAATGGTATAAGTATGTTATCTTCAAAAAAAATTTGACTTTGATTCAAATAAGAATAAATCTACAAGTGGATTTATTTTTATTCTTAACAGATGTATTGTCGCTTAGAAATTATCTAAGTGGACTTGTACATATTTATTGTGGAAGTGTTGTCGCTTAGAAGTTATCTAGGCAGACCTGTATAAATATATTATCGAGGCTAAGTTTTTTACTTTAGACTTGGTAATATATGTGATTAATTGACTAAGAGACGTCTTAGTCAATATTCTTGGTGGAAGAAATGTTTGTCTTCCTTATTTATGTGTTATAGACATATAAAATAGCGCTGCTAAATAATGAGATTAATCTCTAATTAATGAGAGGTCAAAAATGTATTTGACCGATTTGTTTACAAAGCAAAAGCTAGTGAGTTAAACATCGAGGGGAATGAGACTTTTAAGCCATTTTGAAATTAACAGTGATGGTAACCCAACCTTTGTGATTGGAGATCCCATAAAGAAAGTTCATATGGGTAAAAACAGGTCCCTTGTTAGTTCTGCTCACAATAAATTATGTCCATTCCTATGGTGTGAGAAGTGCTAGACTGTATTATTGAGGGATAAGCTTAAAAAAAGCTTTTAATAAATTTCATATCCCTTATGGGTGGTGTATGAAGTGCAACATATACTTGATGAAATCACCTATATGAGTGTCAAGTGGGGCCGCTTGTATGAGATTATGGCTTAATCTCTAGAGCACTCATGAATACTAGGTGCGCGCACGGCCTATTTGCACAACAACGCGTCAACAACGAGAATTGTGGGGGTGTGGTGTGATAGATAGACCTCTATCACACATTAAGTGTTTTTGGTTCATAAAGCTTGCTCCACCAACTCACTGTGTATTAAGTCTTATTAATCTAGGTCTGGTTCATAATCCAAAATACACCAGATTCAATGCATTTACACCCAATGCGGTAAACCCAGGAAAATTATTTTCTAAATTGTTTTGAAATTTTTATAAATATTTTATTTAAACTTTTGATATATGTGGGGGATTGTTGTATTTTTGTATTATTTCAAAAGTTTAAACTAATTTTATTTTAATTTATTTCATGGTTTCATTGATTGGTTTACATTAATTCAAATTCAATTAAATTTAATTTTCATTTTATGAATACAATACGTTTTGATAATGATATATTTATATCAATCATTTAAAACCTCTATAAATTACTTTGAGGAATTGACATTAACGTTTAGACAATAACAACTATCAATAGTGGTTTAATACTATTTAAAATCAAAATCATTTTGATTCCATCGGTCTCAATCTTATATTGCATTACCGTTGCAATTTCATTGATATAATTCCTGTGGTTTTAATTCATTTAAAATTTTCTAACGATTGGATTTTTATTACTAATTTGAGACCTGTTGATCCTTAAAAGGATATAAGTCTCGTTTTCTACGAACTTGAAAGAGGGTGCTACACTTTTTCATTTTGATTACTACCCTTATTATTGTGATATTACAAAGAGACAGTGTAGTTGTGTTTTCTGACCATTGCAGTCTTTTCTTCCTGGGTTAGTAATGAAAAACTTCTCGTAGTTCTGTTACCCGAGATCCTCTCGGAAGAGCCTATTGAATCTTGAGGATTTTCGTGTCAGGCGAATAAATCCTTGAGGACAGTAGTGCCTTCACACGCCTCAGGCGATGTTACTCTGTACGTGGTACGCGACCGATGGTTCTATGCTCCATGCCCGTAGCTGCCTTGTTCGTGTTCGTGAGATTCGACTTGTTCGTGACTTGCCGAGTTCGAGACAATATTTTCCAACACGTTTTACCCCAGTCGCCCTAGTCTGCATCATCTTTTTCTTAGACAAAGTGTCCTAGTGAAATTGAACATTTAACATTTTACAGGGGTCGACAGAAGTCATCTAACGAGTGTCGAGCAGTCCAACTCACTCGTAATCAAAAATCAAAACCACTGAATTGCTGGAAATAAGTATCGTAGTTATAGATGTTGTTGGGGCAAGTTTGCCACTTTGGACAGACTGGTGATGTCCTTTATGTTACAATAACCATTAGCTACACACCATATTTCCAAGTATTTATATTTTTTTTTTACAAATTTGTTTTGTCGATTATCCATATGAAATCAAAATGTAAAATATATTTTGTAACTCTAAGGTTGGGTGCAAGTGGTTAACGCACTACATATAAAGGGATGGACTTGACTAGTACCCTAGTTTGATCCCCGGTGATAGAACAACTTGGGGTCAAGCTTTACTTACCTCCCGACCAAACTCCGGATTAGTCAGGATCCCTTTTTCCTATAGACTGAAGCAGGTTCAAAGACCCCTCGACCAAAAATATAAAATATATTTTGTTGATTATAAACACAAAATCAAAATAAAAACTAACACTAGTGATCTTTTTCAAGGCAAATTCTAGTGTGGATCACCTTGACACGTGGTCCATGTGGACCAATACCTGAAAAATCTTCTGACACTCCAACGATTACCGATGACACTTCCCGAAAGCAGAAGCCCATGGTCTTCCATGTCCTCACGACAAAGATGGTGACTTGATTGGTGTCATTTTGACAAAAAAAAAAATGTGAAAGCAGGATATGAGTGCCTTAAACTCAACTTATATCCACTTGTTAACGTTGGTCTTAAATTTTATAGAATTTTTAATAAGATTAGAGCATTTATAAAAATATTTTGCCAAAAACTCTTATTTTTAGCTTTAGCTTAAAAATAGCTTATAAGCACAAAAAAAGAAAATTGGGTCAAACACACTCTAGGTAATATCACAACACAATGACATTACAAACAAATATAATTGGATGACGTGTAAAACGTTTTTGCTTTTTACCCTATTAGTACATAGCTTTTAAACTCTTTTTAAAGTAAGTTTACTTAAGAAGAAATGAAATATTTTAATTATTAATAAGAAAATAAATATAATAATTATAATTTATTATACATCGATTTATCTATCTATAAACTAAACCCCTGTTTTGTCATTTTATACACGTGTCAACTCCTTAATAAACATTATTCCCCCTCAAACAAAATTTTACTTTCTCTCTTCTCTATTTCATAGTTTCTTTCACCTTTTCTCCCAGTTTGTCCTCTCACATCTCGTCTTCTCCCCGTATCTTTTCATATTAGTTTTTTGTTTTCTTTCTCTGCAGAAAAGTACCTCCTCACTTCTCCCCATGTTCTCATTTCAAATTTGTTTCATATTCTCTGACTATTTCTCTCATTCCCTCCTTCTATGCGAAACCCCACTATATTTTTACATTTATCCTCCATCCTTAGGGTTTTTTTAAACAGGTGTGACATTTGGACCAATTTGAGATGGTGGCGGAGCACATGGTTGTTCGATCAGAGGTCATGGCGGAGGTTATGGTCGTTGATGAAGGCAGGCAGGACATCTAGTTGGTTATGCTCTTTACTCTCTCTCTCTGTCTCTCTCCCCCTATCTTTTCCCTTATATATATTTCTAGAGTTTAGATCTATTCCACATGTTCTTCACTTTTGCTCAGACTCTACAGTGTCGTCGCCTGGCCCATCGGAACGACAGACACCTCGTGCTTTGATGTTCTGCTCACAAGTTAGTCCTGTTCAAGGTTCTTGCCTTTCAATTTATTTATTCTTATCTTATTTACCATTGAAATGCCAAATGAATTTTCTTACCTGCAAAATATCAAGTAGTTGGTTGAGATGTAGTAAAAATAGAATCAGGAAAATCTGAACGGGTTATGCAATAAACGGTTATTATCTCATTAGTTGAAATGAATTATATGTTGGAATCAAGTGGATTCAGAAATAATGACGCTTAATTATTTTGATGATAATAAATGATTAAGAGAACAATTTATTCTCTGATGTGTTTGTTAGTGTGCAGAAATCACTATTTATCAGAAGAAGATATCTCAGAGGACTTAATGAAATCTTGAACTTCACACATCTAAGTCTGATATTGATCCTTTGTTTTGATGCTGACATCATGTGAAAGCCTTGCTCTGAAGTTGGTCAACTCATTGGTGGCCACCGCTCTGGTGAGACCATACATGACTTAGTCAACTCTGTTTGACCAGTCAACTCTGTTGATAAGTCAAGCTCTGGCAAGACTAGCTCTTGACTTGGTCAACTCTGTTTGGTCAGTCAACGCCTTGGTAGACAACACTCTATTGAGACCACATTCTGCTTGGTCAACGCCTGGTCTTGACCAACGATACAATGGACTATGGTTAGACCACTCTGTGGAAGCCTTCATGCAATTCTACAAGACTCTCTGTTATATGAAAGCCAAATGAATTCTACGCCGAAGAAGTTGCCTCTATTTCAAGCTCACTCTGATGAACAAAGACTCACTCGGTGAACAAAGATAGCTCGATAGAAAGCAGTGAAGCTTATTTAAGGCTATTTCACGTATTTAAGAGACCTCATTGACGAAGTATTTAATGTACGAGGTATCAAAGGCCAAAGGAAATGTCAACGAATATAATCATCAAGGAAACTGGCTCTCAAAGGGTCTCATATTCAAAAAGCTCATAAGAGACAAACATTCTGATTTTGTCTGCCATGTCAGTATGCTTTGAGCAGAGTGGAAAACGACATGACTTATAAAAGCCACAAAAAGGGGATCTGAAGTTTTGACCTAGGGTGAAAAGAGCTGTTAGGTCTTAACGACACTATTCACAACCCTAACTATATATACCTTACTTCACTCACTGAAGTAGGTTAACGCTGTGATGCAAAGTCAGCAACCAAGAATCATTCTAAGTATCTGAGATCACATTGAACAAAGCACTTTATTGTTTTTATCCTTTCAGTTTGAAAGTTATTACTTGTGCTTGAGTTTTTCATTGAATATCCTCTCTGTGAGAGTTATTTGTATATTGTTTCAAATCATTTTTGAACACTGTATTTAGCCCAGAAGTGGCTATATTCCTTAGAGGCTTGACTGCACTAAGTTGTTCTAAGAAGTTGTGAGTATAGCCAGGTTGGCAGTATTATACTCTCAAGTGTAATCAGGTTAATTATAGTAGAGAAATCCTTTAAGTGTGTGAAGGGACTAGACGTAGCTATCCGGTGATAGTAAACTAGTATAAATTACTGTGTCACGCTCTTCTCTCTTCTTTTTACTTACGTACTGCCTTATTTTATTAAAGAGTTGTTTTGAAAAGGCTTTTATAAACTCATAAGCTATGCGAAAAGATTTCTAAAACCCAATTCAAACCCTCATTTCTTGTGTTTTTGCCACGTTCAATTGGTACCAGAGCTCGGACTCTTGGTTGAGCACTTAACAGTGTAAGAGGAAAATATCTTTTTCTTTATTCATGGCAAGTAACGAAGCCGGTGGTCACGTTAACCGTCCTTCTTTGTTCACTGGAACAAACTTCGACTACTGGAAAGATAAAGTTAAATCTTTCTTCGAGTCTCAACAACTCGAACTCTGAGTTATAGTTCAAAAACAATATATTGAACCAGTTGATTCCAAGAATAAACCTATTCCAAGAGAAAAGTGGCAAGATGAACATAAGAAAGCCTATCAACTACATCAGAAAGCAAGATATTTCCTTATCTGTGCTATCTCTAAGAAGGAATACGAGAAATGCGGAAAGAATGATACTACCAAGGAGATTTGGGACTCATTGGCCTTGACTTATGAGGGTACTTCCCATGTGCAAGAAACCAAAGCTAATGTCTTGGTTAGACAATATGAACTCTTCAAAATGGAAGAGGATGAAAGCATTGAAACTATGTTTGGAAGATTCCAAACACTAGTTCATGGTCTAAAGGTTCTTAAGAAAAGCTATACCACTGCTTATCATGTAAAGAAAATCTTAAGAAGCCTGCCAAAGAAGTGGAGACCTAAGGTCACAGCTATTCAAGAAGCAAAGGACCTGAATGTCTTGCGGCTTGAAGATATTCTAAGTTCCTTGAGAGCTCATGAGCTTGAGCTAGATGAAGAAGAACCTCCCAAGAAATCAAAGTCCATTGCTTTAAAATCTGGAGACAAAGCATCCTCCTCCAAAGCTCTACAAGCTGAACTGGAAACAGACAAAGCATCGTCTGATGAAAGCGATGGAGACACAGACGAAGAAATTTCCTTAATATCAAGGAAAATTTAATGTATGTGGAAAAACAAAGGAAGATTCAGAAAACAGTTCCACAAGAAGGACTCAAGGAAAAGGCAAGACTCAATGGATAAGAAGGACTATAAGGACAAAAGCCAAGTTACTTGCTACGAGTGCAAAAAGCCAGGACATTTCAAGTCTGAATGTCCACAACTCGATAAACCTAGGAGAGGTGGTTTCAAAAGCAAGAAGAAGAAAGGTCTCATGGCAACATGGGATGATTCTGACTCATCTTCATCTGATGATGATGAGGAACAAGCAAATATGGCTCTAATGGCTACCATAGGGTCAGACAGTAAAGAAGAAGATGAAGAGGTAGATTCTAATCCATCTTCTGATATTGAAATAGCTTTTGATGAACTATTAGATGAGTCTTCTATACTCAACACTGAGTATAAAGCTTTGAAAAGGAAACTCTCAAAACTTTCAAAAGAATTTCAAATACTCAATAAGGAGAATGAGAAGCTCAAAGCTGAAAACCACCGTTTGGTGAATGACAGCTTTAAGACTAAGGAAAAGGTTGAATGTAACTCTTCAAAATATGAAGAGGGATTTCAAAGATTCCTTGCTGAATGTGTTACACGAAGCAAACAAGCATCTATGATGTGGGGCGTAAGCCAAAATGGTAAAAAGGGTCTTGGTTACAAACCAGATGAACCTACCTTTCAAAACACAAATTTGAAAACCAAAGATACCAATAATCATAGTGACTGTCTGCTTTGTACCTTTTGCAATAAGAAAGGACACATTAGAAGTACTTGTTATGAATTGAAAAATAAGAAGGGCAAGTTTCCTTCTAGAACTAACAAAAGAGGACCCAAAAAGATTTGGGTACCTAAGGACAAAATTGTATATGTTGAAAATCTGCTTAGCAACAGAGTTATAACACCAGTCCTGGTACTTGGACAGTGGATGCTCACGTCACATGACGGGAGAAATGCATATGTTCCAAGAACTCCAACTTAAAGAAAGTGGAACAGTAGGTTTCGGAAGAAACCAAAAAGGTAAAATCATTGGAAGTGGAAAAGTTATTGAGAAATTTCTAGTTTCTATTGATAATGTCTTATTGATTGATGGCCTGAAGCATAACCTACTAAGTGTAAGTCAATTATGCAATAGTGGTTATGATGTTGACTTTAGTGATAATGCCTGTATAGTCAAAAGCAAAAAGGATGGATCCATTTTCTTTAAGTCAAAAAGAAAGAACAATATTTATAATATAAAACTTTTTGAGTTGGCAAATCACAATGTAAAATGTTTTTTGTTAGTTGATAAAGAGCAATGGATTTGGCACAAAAGATTGGGTCATGTCAGCTTGAGGTTAATCTCAAAGCTTAACAAGAAAGAACTTGTTAGAGGGCTACCAAATCTTAGGTATCAATCTGATGCTCTTTGTCAAGCATGCCAAAAAGTGAAACAAACAAAATCCTCATTTGAATCCAAAAGTATTATTTTCACCTCAAGGCCACTTGAGCTTTTGCATTTAGATTTATTTAGACCAACTAGAAACGCATCTTTGTCTGGAAAGAAATATGGGCTTGTTATTATTGATGACTATACTAGATGGACAGAGGTAAAATTGCTAGCTCACAAGGATGAGTCATTTGCAATATTTTATGTGTTCTGCAAACAAGTGCAAAATGAAAAAGGTTCTTGTATTACAACTATTAGAAGTAATCATGGTGGAGAATTTGAAAATGAATCATTTCAAAATTTTTGTGAAGAGCATGACATCCCTCACAATTTTTCATCCCCTAGAACACCACAACAAAATGAGGTTGTAGAATGGAAAAATAGATCTTTACAAGAAATGGCCAGAACCATGATTCACGAAACTAATATTGCAAAGCACTTTTGGGCAAAAGCAGTAAACACTGCATGTTATATTCAAAATAAAATCTACATCAGACTTATCTTGAATAAGACTCCTTATGAATTGTGGAAAGGAAGAAAACCCAACATTTCATACTTTTACCAATTTGGGTGTGACTGCTTTGTTCTTAATACAAAGGACAGTCCTGGAAAATTTGATTCAAAATCGCACAAAGCTATCTTTTTAGGATATTCTGAATGCTCTAAAGCTTACAGAGTATACAACAAAGAAACATTAATTATTGATGAATCTATGCATGTGAGATTTGATGACAAGAAGCCTGACAATGAAACGTCAGAGCTAGATGAAGTCTTTGCAGATTTACAGATAAGCAAAGAAACATATGAAGGTGTCACAGATGCTGACTCTGATTCTGTGTCTGTTTCTACGTCTGGTGATAAGACCCAAGAAGAATCAACAACTGATTGGAAGTTCAAATGTCATCATCCAAAGGACCAGATCATTGGTAAACCAAGTGATAGAGTTAGAACAAGATCATCTCTCAGAGAACACTCTGACTTTGCACTATTGTCAGAAATAGAGCCCAAAACAATTGATGAAGCACTAACAGACGATGGATGGATACTTGCTATGCAAGAAGAGCTCAATCAATTTCAGAGGAATGATGTTTGGAAGCTTGCGCCTCCTCCAGAGGATAAGCAAGCCGTTGGAACCAAGTGAGTTTTTAGAAACAAACTAGATGAAGATGGCAAAGTGGTAAGAAACAAGGCAAGACTAGTTGCTCAAGGGTATTCACAAGAGGAAGGTATTGACTATACTGAAACCTTTGCTCCTGTAGCTCGACTTGAGGCAATTAGAATCTAATTATCATTTGCGGCACATTATGGCATTACTTTATATCAAATGGATGTAAATAGTGCATTTTTAAATGGTTTTATAAGTGAGGAAATGTTCGTAAAACAACCACCTAGATTTGAAGATATTGCTTATCCAGAACATGTCTTCAAACTTAAAAAGGCTCTTTATGGTCTTAAACAAGCTCCAAGAGCTTGGTATGACAGATTAAGTTCCTTTTTAATGTCAAATGATTTTGAAAGAGGACAAATGGACACTACACTCTTTAGAAAATCATCTAAAAAGCATTTTATTATAGTTCAAATATATGTTGATGATATTATTTTTGGTGCTACTAATGAATCTCTTTGTGTGGAATTCTCTAAGCTTATGTAGAATGAGTTTGAAATGAGTATGATGGGAGAATTAAAATTCTTCCTTGGCATTCAAATCAAGCAATGTCAAGATGGAACCTATATCCATCAGACTAAATATGTGAAAGAACTTCGAAAGAAGTTCAAGCTTGAGCAAACCAAACCTATGAGCACACCAATGCATCCAACATGTGCTCTCGGTAAAGGTGAATCTAGTAAGAAGGTAGACTAAAAGGTATATAGAGGTATGATTAGTTTACTCCTTTATTTTACTGCCTCAAGGCCTGATATTATGTTTACTGTTTGCTTATGTGCAAGATTCCAATCTGATCCTAGAGAATCTCACTTAAATGCTGTTAAGAGAATCTTTAGGTATCTCAAAGGAACTACTAGCCTTAGTTTGCTTTATAAGAACTCAAAAAATTACAAGTTAGTAGGTTTCTGTGATACTGACTTTGCTGGAGATAGAATTAAAAGAAATAGCACAAGTGGTGGCTGCCAATTTCTTGGAGGCTTGACTGCACTAAGTCGTTCTAAGAAGTTGTGAGTATAGCCAGGTTGGCAGTATAGTGGAGAAATCCTTCAAGTGTGTGAATGGACTAGACGTAGCTATCAGGTGATAGTGAACTAGTATAAATCACTGTGTCACTCACTTCTCTCTTCTCTTGACTTACGTACTACCTTATTTTATTAAAGAGTTGTTTCGAAAATGTTTTTATAAGCTCACAAGCTTTGCGAAAAGATTTCTAAAACTCAATTCAAACCATCTTTCTTGTATTTTTGCCACGTTCATTATATTCTCAAAGGATGATGAATTAGCTTTCATCTAAATTCCTGGGTTTTTTATTTCCTTCGTTTGATGAAAAAATTCATGTATTAGTATTTAATTTTTATTGGGTCAAAGACTTTCCGTTTTTCCTTTTCAAATAAACATAGAATAGGAAGCTAATGCATGAGAAAGTCTAATTGATTTCTATTTGAAAGTTTGAGGTTTATAGGTGCACAAAGCTCTTGATGCTTGCAAGAATATGTTTGCATAGCTACAAAACTGCTGACAAGGAATTGGATAATGTTAATGATTGAATATGTTTGAGTTGTTTTTAGATGTCAGTTTTTTTTTATAAAGTTGGCCCTTCTGTTTTGTATAGTGATATTTTGGTTAATTTTATTTATTTTTCTCACTTCTTTTTATTGCATATGCTATCATGTTTGTTTCTTGGTTGATGATGTTATTTGTGTTGGATTGTGTCTGACAGGAACAAAAATGAAAAATAACTGCATTGGCTTTTGGTGAAGACCATGTTGTCTAATAGAAAAAGCAAGAGGTATTGGGATTGCAATCAAATGGCATTGCAGAGTTCATCCGGAGATTGTATGCAAAAGCACAGTGGAGTTACTCTTTCCCTTGAGTTCACCTGCAGAAGGTATAGCGATACTTTGGTTACTTTGATCTACGTAATTTAGTAAGTTGAATTGAAAATGTATTTGTGTGTATCTGTGTCTATTTTATGAGAACCGGACAGTTTTAAGAACGTATTTTGAATACAATTAATGCTACTCCAATTATTACATTTTGATAATTCACTTTCTATTTGTTTTCTTTATTTTTTATTAATCTTTCTTTGTTTCCTGGTTTGAAGAAAGCGGTGCAATGATGGAAGTTGATTTATGATATGAAAATGTTGACTATGGTGGATGAGGGTGGTTGTGATAGAGAAGAGTGAAAGGGTAGTTTCCTGGTGGTTTTGGGTATGGTTTCCTTTCCTCTCTCCCTCTCTATCATTTCTCCTCTCTTACCATTCACACATTTAAAATGATCATTCTCCTTTACATATATTATCCACTTCTCTTGGGTCTGGAATGAAGCCTTTTTTTTTTTTTTGCAAAGGGACAGCGGTGTCATGGTCTAAGAAGAAGACCTCATTCGAGGCAGAGGAGGATGTTGACTTGGTTGTTTTGCTTGAGAAACGGTTTATTTCTGATGTTGCTTTGTTGTTTCTATTGCGTCATTCAAATATCATTACTGTAAGCCCTGTTTCTTTAACCTTCTATTTGTACATGGAATATACTAACTTTTTTTGATAGATGAACGAACTTTGATCTCAATCTTTATGCCCTTTTATTACTATATATTCGTTTTGAGTGCAATCCTTTTGCCTTTTTTTGCTTTTAGTTCCACCCTTTTGTATGGTTTAACGATACCAAGGTCCTTTCCATATTTAATTTTAAATTTTGCATGTAGTCTCTTAGATGAGCTCCTTATCCAGTTTAAATTTTTATTAAGGCTTGGACATTTACTCTGCATATTGATAGTAAACCTGTAGTTATGAGGGAAAACCTGTTTTACTTGATAGGAAATTCTATTTTAAGACATTGCAGAAATCAGAATTTTAAAAGCAGGCAATAGTATGGTAAAGAAAATACATAATAATATTGTGCAACAAATGACTTACATTTGTTTAATGACTTACAAATGACTTACATTTGTTATTTAATTCAATCTTTTGTCCAGAAATTGTGACCATAGATATTATTAAGGGCAATAGTGTTTTCAAACCTATGTAGGCCATCTTGCTTCTTTCAAATATGTGATTAGTTATAGTATAAAACTTATTGCTAATGGACCAGTGTAGCCAGTATATCTTTCAAGATTTAGTTGAAGATTTTGATGATGTATACAAACAAATGGAATAAAATAAATATTATTTTATTAATTTGATGAAAATAAACTAATAGTAATATGTAATTTATGAGTTAATACTATATTATACATTCATTGAAAACAATTTAAATAATTAAAAAAATGAATTTTTGATATGTATATGAAGTATATATTATTTGAAAGTAACAATATTTGATATTATGATATAATATCAGGAATAGCACTAAAAGAAATATAAGCAAAACATATATATTTTATAAAATGTTAAATAGACAAATTAATTATTAATTATTTATTTAAAATCAAATATTGTAAGACAAAAACTAAGATCCACTTATTTTTTGGGTTATAAGATATACTTTTGTTACTTGATGGATGGATGTTTATTGTAAATTGGATAAAATTAATTAATTCAATAATAAAATTAATATATATTTTATAAGAAATACACATATCTTATTTTATTTAATATATATATATATATATTGAAAATTATAATTTAATTTTATGAATAAAAATCTTCCAACTATAACTAATTGAATTATATATGTATAAATTTTTGTTGTGTAAAAGTGTTAAAATCAATAATTTTGGGACTAAAAGTGCAATTAAAAATTGTCGAGACTACAATCGTCCAAAATAAAATAGTGAAATTTATACATAACGGATTTGAATAAATAATGTGACAAAGAATGCCATTATTAAGGATGTAATATAAATCAACACTTATATTATTAAAATTTTGTTTATAGTATTAGACCAAGAATATAAAATATTGATTTATAGAAAAGACATTTTATCACATTGAAGGTTTAAAAAGTATCCTTTAAATTTTCAATTTTTTTATTATATATAAATTATTAATAAGTGTTTTATCTTATATATATATATATATATAAATTTTTTAAGCCATTTTGAAATTATTGATGATGGTAACCCAACCTTTGTGATTGGAGATCCCAATGAAGAATGTTTATATGGGTAAAAACAAGTCACTTGTTAGTTCTGCTAGCACAATAAATTATGTCAATTCCTATGGTGTGAGAAGTGCTAGACTGCATTATTGAGGGATAAGCTTAAAAAAAAGTTTTTAATGAATTTCATATCCCTTATAGGTGGTATATGAAGTGCAACATACACTTGATAAAATCACCTATATAAGTGTCAAGTGGGGCCGCTTGTATGAGATTGTGACATAATCTCTAGAGCACTCATGAATACCAGGTGCGCGCACGACCTATTTGCGCAACAACGAGAATTGTGAGGGTGTGGTGTGATTGGCAGACCTCTATCACACATCAAGTGTTTTTGGTTCATAAAGCTTGTTCCACCAACTCACTGTGTGTTAAGTCTTATTAATCTAAGTCTGGCTCATAGTCCAAAAGATACCAAATTCAATGCATTTACACAAAATGCTGTAAACCCAGGAAAATTATTTTCTAAATTGTTTTGAAATTTTTATAAATATTTTATTTAAACTTTTGAAATATGTGGGGGATTGTTGTATTTTTATATTATTTCAAAAGTTTAAATTAATTTTATTTTAATTTATTTCATGGTTTCATTGATTGGTTTACATTAATTCGAATTCAATTAAATTTAATTCTCATTTTATGGATACAATACGTTTCGATAATGATATATTTATATCAATCATTTAAAACCTCTATAAATTACTTTGAGGAATTGACATTACCGTTTAGACAATAACAACTATCAATAGTGGTTTAATACTATTTAAAATCAAAATCATTTTGATTCCATCGGTCTCAATCTTATATTGCATTGCCGTTGCAATTTCATTGATATAATTCCTTTGGTTTTAATTCATTTAAAATTTTCTGACGATTGGATTTTTATTACTAATTTGATACTTAAAAGGATATAAGTCTCGTTTTCTACAAACTTGAAAGAGGGTGCTACACTTTTACATTTTGATTACTACCCTTATTATTGTGATATTACAAAGAGACAGTGTAGTTGTGTTTTCTAACCATTGCCTAGTCTTTGCTTCCGGGGTTAACAATGAAAAAACTTCTCGTAGTTCTGTCACCCGAGATCCCCTCGGAAGAGCCTGTTGAATCCTGGAAGATTTTCGTCTCAGGTGAATAAATCTTTGAGGACAGTAGTGCCTTCACACGTCTCAGACTATATTACTCTGTACGTGGTACGTGACCGATGGTTCTATGCTCTATGCCCGTAGTTGCCTTGTTCGTGCGTTTGTCCTCATGAGATTCGACTTGTTCGTGACTTGCCGAGTTCGAGACAATATTTTCCAACACGTTTTACCCCAATCACCCTAGTTTGCATCATCTTTTTCTTAGACAAAGTGTCCTAGTGAAATTGAACATTTAACATTTTACAGGGGTCCACAAAAGTCATCTAACGCGTGTCGAGCAAATTCAATTACTCACTCGTAATCAAAAATCAAAACCACTGAATTGCTGGATATAAGTATCATAGTTATAGATGCTGTTGTTGGGGCAAGTTTGCCACTTTGGACAGACTGGTAATGTCCTTTATGTAACAATAACCATTAGCTACACACCATATTTCCAAGTATTTATTTTTTTTTTACAAATTTGTTTTGTTGATTATCCATATGAAATTAAAATGTAAAATATATTTTGTAACCCTAAAGTTGGGTGCAAGTGGTTAACACACTACATATAAAGGGACGGACTCGGCTAGTACACGAGTTCAATCCCCGGTGATGGAATAACTTGGGGTCAAGCTTTAATTAACTCCCGGCCGAACTCCGGATTAGTCAGGATCCCTTTCCCCTTAAGACTGAAGCAGGTTCAAAGACCTCCCAACCAAAAATATAAAATATATTTTGTTGATTATAAATACAAAATCAAAATAAAAACTAACACTAGCGATCTCTTTCAAGGCAAATTCTAGTGTGGATCACCTTGACACGTGGTCCATGTGGACCAATACTTGAAAAATCTTCTGACACTCCAACGATTACCGATGACACTTCGCGAAAGCAGAAGCTCATGGTCCTCCATGTCCTCACGATGAAGATAGTGACTTGATCGGTATCGTTTTGACAAAAAAATGTGAAACAAATATGAGTGCCTTAAACTCAACTTATATTCGTTTTCTCTAATTTTTTGTCGAACAGACATTGATCGGATTACTGTCTCAGTGAGCTTCAGCTTTCGGGAAGCGGTATCAGTTATCGTTAGAGTTTCAGACGATTCTAATTACTAATTATATCAAGGTGGTCCACCTTACTTACCTTTTTTCAATGCATATATATATATATATATATATATATATATATATTGTTACCAATTGACTTCAAACACAAGAGGGGGGTGAATTGTGATAGCGGTGCTTATATAAAAAATTACAGAAAATAAATGACCGAATAATAAATAAAGAACAAAAATAAATAAAGTGCTTGAATGATAAAGAGACAGAGAGCAAAGAAGAGCACGCGAAGAATTTATACGAGTTCGCCACCAAACACACCTGTGGCCTACGCCCCGTCCCCAAAGCAAACCACTATGGGATTTTCACTAAAACACTAGCTTTTAAATCGAGTTCACTAGAAACCTTTACAACTCTAAACCAGAGCAATACGTTCAAGAGATATCACCTCTCTATGAACACCTTGGGATTCCTACCCAAAAATAAATGATTTTCTCAAATAAAATGAGACGAAAAAGATACACTCAATAGTGCAGATATAACAAATTGAAGCTCAAATAATACAACTCAAATTTTGTAGAATAAAAAGACTCTCAGAAAATTGTGCTCAAATAAGTGTGAGTGATGAAAAATATTTGACAGAGTTTTTGGCACAAAAATTAAGCACTGCGTTGTTGTTGTTTTCGTGTTTTCAGAAAGAGCAAGGCGTTTTATTTATAGACCGACCGAGGAGCGTTTGCCCGTTGAGTTGATTTGTCCGTTGGAAGATTTGACCGTTGCACAGGGATCTGTCCGTTGGAATTTGTCCGTTGCGTTGAAAACACGGAGACGGCTCGGCATACGACCTCTGAAGACAGCTCGGCAGACGACCTCGCCACACAGCTCGACAGACGACCTCGACACAGCTCGGCACATGACCTCTGAACAGCTCGGCAAAAGACCTCGGCACACGACCTCGGCACACAGCTCTGTATACGACCTCCCCATCAGCTCGGTCCTCATAGCTCGGTACGCGACCTCATCAGCACGACACGCGACCTCGGTAAGCGACCTCATCAGCTCGACACGGATCATCAGCTCGGCACGCGACAAGAGCTCATCACGCGACCTCATAAGCTTGACACGCGACCTCCTCCTCAGTTCGACATACTACTTCCTCAGAGCTCAACATCCGACTTCCTCCTCAGCTCGACATCCGATTTACTCAGAGCTCGACATACGACTTCCTCAGATCTCGACACGCGACTTAATCCTCAGCTCGACATCCGAGCTCCTCAGCTCGACATCCGACACGAGATATGCATGTCAAAATATTTTGTGCGTGTGTGATTTAATTTTAATTGAGAGCTTTTTATTACTACTTACAAATTGTCTTAATAAAGATAAATAAATACCCAAAACCCAAAGACTTGAGAAACTATCATTTTTGATACGCGTCTTGGTATTCTTTTCCACTTTTGCACGGTTGACTATTTGCAAAGCTCCGCTTGTCAATCATCAAAATCATCTGTCAAGGCATGTATTCACAGACTCCCCTTTTTGATGATGACAAACATCTCATGGAGGAATTTAGTAAAATATAATCATGATATAGCAATGAGATATAAGCATGGTTTTTCAATAAAAGATATCGAGTTTAAGCACAATATTTAGAAAAACTCCCCTCACAATAGGCAATACTTAAAATATCACTCCCCTGAATCATGCATTCATGTAACTCTCCCCTTTGGCAACATCAAAAGTGGGAAAGACAAATAAAGCAAGGCATATATTGAGGATTAAACAAGCATATTTTGATAGTTACGTGATACCAAGCTTGGTGTGTGAGGATGAAATTTGGTTGGACATGATTAGCTAGTTGCATAAGACAAATCGTCACCCACTCATTATTAGTACTTAAAGAAAATGGAAGGGGAAAAGACACTGCATAAACTCGTTAGCACACTCAAACGCCCAAGTTAGAATTTATTCAAAAAGAAAATGCAATCACGTGATCACTCAATGCATGATTGGTCTAAAATTCCCAATTCAGTTCTAATAAAAAGAAAGTTTCCTTAGGCAAAGGTTTAGTAAAAATATCTGCAAAATCAGAATCAAGTACCCAATCAAAGTGCATTCAGCACCTTTGGGGTACCATAAACCCGTGTTTTGTGTGCCAATGAGGTATCTCATAATGCGTTTCTGACAGAGATGTGATTCCTTAGGACTAGCTTGAAAACGTGCACACATACAAACACTAGACATAATATCCGGACGACTTGCAGTGAGATAGAGAAGAGATCCTATCATACCTCGATACTTACTTACTTCGACCGACTTACCACCTTCATCTTTGTCAAGATAGCATGATGTGCTCATGGGAGTTGAGATTTCTTTGGCGTTGCTCATTCCAAATCTTTTAAGCAACTCCTTGCAATATTTGGATTGATTTATAAAAATTCCTTCTTTTGTTTGTTTGATTTGAAGTCCAAGGAAGTAATTTAGCTCTCCCATCATTGACATTTCAAATTCACTTTGCATGATATCAGAAAATTCCTTACACAAGGATTCATTAGTAGCACCAAATATTATATCATCGACATAAATTTGAACAAGTAAAATGTCATGCTTTTTGTGTTTAATGAAAAGAGTGGTATCAACTTTTCCTCTTTCAAAACCTTTTTCAAGTAAGTATTTGCTCAACCTCTCGTACCAAGCTCTCGGAGCTTGTTTTAAACCATATAAAGCCTTTTTCAATTTGAAAACATGATTTGGAAATTCAAAATTTTCAAAACCGGGAGGTTGATCAACATATACTTCTTCTTGAATAAAGCCATTAAGAAATGCACTTTTAACATCCATTTGAAAAAGTTTGAAATCCATGATGCATGCAAATGCGAGAAGCATGTGAATAGCTTCTAATCTAGCCACGGGTGCATAGGTTTCATCGAAATCTATGCCCTCTTGTTGATTATAGCCTTTTGCAACAAGTCTAGCTTTATTTCTAACAATGATACCGTTTTCATCAAGCTTATTGCGAAAGACCCATTTGGTCCCAATGACTAGGTGATCTTTAGGCCTAGGGACAAGTTCCCAAACATCATTTCTCTCAAATTGATTTAATTCCTCTTGCATAGCAAAGGTCCAATGCTCATCAAAGATGGCTTCATTGGCGTCATTTGGTTCAATTTGAGAGACAAAGGCCATATGATGACATGCATGATTAAGAGAGTTTTAGTCGTTACCCCTTTTGAGATATCACCTATTATGTTGTCAAGAGGATGGTTCTTTGAGACTCTCCATTCTTTTGGAAGATTTGAGTGAGAGAGTTCTTGAGAGGGTTGAGGCAAGGACTCTTGATCCTCCTTTTGAACTTTTGATCTCTCTTGTTCCTCTAAATAGGTATCTCCAAATACTTACGCAAGATCATCAACACTTTCTTCTACTGAAGATTTGGGGTTAGATTCATCAAAAGAAACATGCATGATTCTTCAGCAGTCAAGTTCTTTTATTAAAAATTCAAAAGCTTTACTAGAAGTGGAATATCCAAGAAATAAACCTTCACCAGCTTTAGCATCAAATTTACCAAGGTTATTCTTCCCTTTGTTTAGGACAAAACACTTGCACCCGAAAGCGTGAAGGTGGGAAATGTTGGGCTTCCTTCCTTTGTAGAGTTCATACGGTGTTTGCTTAAGGATCGGCCTTATAAGAACTCGATTCATCACATGTAGCGGTGCTCACGGCGTCGCCCAAAAGTACTTAGGAAGGTTAGTCTCATTGAGCATCGTCCTCGCTAGCTCTTCAAGAGACCGATTTTTCCTTTCAACCACTCCATTTTGTTGCGGTGTCCTTGGAGCGAGAAAAGTTGTGATCAATGCCATTTTACGTGCAAAATGCTTCAAATGCTTCATTCTCAAATTCCCCACCATGATCACTTGAATGGAAGCAATGTTAAGTCCCTTCTCATTTTGTATAACCTTTGCAAGTTTTGAAAAGCATTAAAGCATCATTTTTGTGAGAAATAAATAAAGTCCATGTATAGCGAGAATAGTCAGTCCACAATAACAAGAGCATAGTAATTGCCACCAAAGCTTTTAGTTCTAGAAGGGCCAAATAAATCCATATGTAAAAGTTGTAAAGGCCGGTTTGTAGAAACAATATTTTTAGATTTGAAAGAAGCCTTTACTTGTTTTCCTTTTGACATGCATCGCAAAGTTTATCTTTTTCAAAGCGAATCTTTGGCAAACCAATTACTAAGTCTTTCTGAACCAATTTATTAAGATGATCCATGTGAATATGAGCCATTCTTCTATGCCATAGCCAAGATTCATTCTCTTTACTAAAAAGACAAAGATGCATCATTTGAAGGTAGTTCATCTAAATTAACCATATAGATATTTCCAATTCTAGATCCAACAAAAGCTGTATTTTTATTAAAAGAATTTACGACCATGCATTTTGAAGAATCAAATATAACATTATTGCCTTTGTCACAAAGTTGACTAATACTTAGCAAGTTATGTTTCAAACCTTCCACATACAAGACATTCTCTATAATGGGATTAGGACTCTTACCAATAGTACCAATCCCAAGAATTTTACCTTTATTATTATCACCATAACAAACATAACCTTTATTTTTGGGTTCCAAAGAGGAGGACTTGCTTTTGTCTCTGTCATGTGCTTTGAGCACCGCTATCAAGATACCAATTTAAGTCCTTGGCTTTCAAGCACACCTACAACAACAAATCATATTTTAACCTTTGGTACCCAAACCATCTTGGGTCCATATGAGTTAGTCTTGGGCAAGGTGCCCTTTGGAATCCACATATTTTTGCCAACTACATTTTTATTCTTTCTAATATTGCAAATAGAGGCGGTGTGACCATTTCTACCACAGTGAAAGCATTTAATGAAAGGACTACTTGAGGGTTTGTTGTGATTGAAGAGTTTAAAAGATTTTTCATGAATTTTGGATGATAACCTAAACCAGCTTTTCCAAAAGTACCTTTTGGTTTCCTAACATAATGTTTAGATTATCTCTTCCCATCGTAAATTTTGCAAGAGTGTTATTTAAATCCTTAACCTTATTTTTCAAAACACTACACTCATTGCATTTTAAAACTTCATCCTTTTTATTTTCACAAGATATGGGAGGAGAAGTTTCAATCACGAACTTGTTTTTCTTTAAGAATCACTATCTCTTTGTTTAAAATTTCAATTTTGATTCAAGAGAAGAGATGGTTTTCTTAGAAGAAAGAACAATTTTTCCAAGTTTAATCGTTTCATTATTGAATTCTTCACAAGCTGACAAGTAATTCATCATAAGTTAAAGAAGAGTCGGGATCATAAAAATTTACCTCATCTTCATCATGATTTGCCATTAGACTAAGGTGAGCCTCTTCATTTTCAGATTCATCGAAGAATCCATATCATTATCATCCCAGGCAATGTAAGCTCTTCTTCCCTTGAATCCTTTGGTGGTTTCTTTTCAAATTTCTCATTCCTCGTTTGGTTTTGAGGACAATCGGGTTTTATGTGACCTTTCTTTCCACACTTGTAGCGGTAGGATTAAAAGAAGTTGTTTCATCACTTTTCTTTTGAGAGCTTGGGAACTTACCTTTGTTTCGAGTCTCATGAACCTTTGAATTTGCGAACCATTAGACTCATGTTTTCCTCATTATTTTCATCTTCAAGGAAATCACATTCGTCATCGTCGGTTTCCTCAATGCTTGCTTTGAGGCGAGCCCTTCTTTTTCTTATCGCCTTCTTCGCTTTCCATGAGACGATTTAGTTCAATTTCATGTTCCTGCAATTTTCCAAACAAAGTAGCCAAGGTCATAGAAGATAAGTCTCTAGATTCAGCTATAGCGATGACCTTGGGTTGCCAATTCTGTTTAGACATCTAAGAACTTTGTTAATCAAATCTTCATTCTGAAGACTTTCCCAAGAGCTACGAGATGGTTTATTATATGGATGAACCTTTTTGCATATCTTGTATGTTTTCACTTGGTTTCATCCTAAATAACTCATACTCATGGGTTAATGTGTTCATTCGAGCCCTCTTGACCTCGGTAGTACCTTCATGGGTCAATAGAAGGGTGTCCCACATTTCTTTAGCTGATCTTGCAATTTGAGACCCTATAGAACTCATCGTAGCTTAAAGCGAAGTGATGATGTTCTTAGCCTTCAAATTGTATTGGACCTTTTCTTATCATCTTCGGTCCAAAGTGATCTTGGTTTGTCTACACGCATCATTAATTGATTGAGTGGGGACAAATGGACCATTTTCCACAAAGATCCCAAATATCAAGATCAACACCCTCAAGAAAGATTTGCATTCTATCCTTCCAATAACCATACCCTCACCATTGAAAAATGGGGTGCATTCATGGAAGTTCCCTCGTAATTGTTTGAAGTCATTCTCTTGAGACGGTTAAGTCCTTTATACAAGAGTCTAGCTCTGATACCACCTGTTACCAATTGACTTCAAACACAAGAGGGGGGTGAATTGTGATAGCGGTGCTTATATAAAAAATTACAGAAAATAAATGACCGAATAATAAATAAAGAACAAAAATAAATAAAGTGCTTGAATGATAAAGAGACAGAGAGCAAAGAAGAGCACGCAAAGAATTTATACAGGTTCGGCCACCAAACACCCTGGCCTACGCCCCGTCCCCCAAAGCAAACCACTATGGGATTTTCACTAAAACACTAGCTTTTAAATCGAGTTCAATTAGAAACCTTTACAACTCTAAACCAGAGCAATACGTTCAAGAGATATCACCTCTCTATGAACACCTTGGGATTCCTACCCAAAAATAAATAATTTTCACAAATAAAATGAGACGAAAAAGATACACTCAATAGTGCAGATATAACAAATTGAAGCTCAAATAATACAACTCAAATTTTGTAGAATAAAAAGACTCTCAGAAAATTGTGCTCAAATAAGTGTGAGTGATGAAAAATATTTGACAGAGTTTTGGCACAAAAATTAAGCACTGCGTTGTTGTTGTTTTCGTGTTTTCAGAAAGAGCAAGGCGTTTTATTTATAGACCGACCGAGGAGCGTTTGCCCGTTGAGTTGATTTGTCCGTTGGAAGATTTGACCGTTGCACAGGGATCTGTCCGTTGGAATTTGTCCGTTGCGTTGAAAACACGGAGACGGCTCGGCAGACGACCTCTGAAGACAGCTCGGCAGACGACCTCGCCACACAGCTCGACAGACGACCTCGACACAGCTCGGCATATGACCTCTGAACAGCTCGGCAAAAGACCTCGGCACACGACCTCGGCACACAGCTCTGTATACGACCTCCTCATCAGCTCGGTCCTCATAGCTCGGCACGCGACCTCATCAGCACGACACGCGACCTCGGTACGCGACCTCATCAGCTCGACACGGATCATCAGCTCGGCACGCGACAAGAGCTCATCACGCGACCTCATAAGCTTGACACGCGACCTCCTCCTCAGTTCGACATACGACTTCCTCAGAGCTCAACATCCGACTTCCTCCTCAGCTCGACATCCGATTTACTCAGAGCTCGACATACGACTTCCTCAGATCTCGACACGCGACTTAATCCTCAGCTCGACATCCGAGCTCCTCAGCTCGACATCCGACACGAGATATGCATGTCAAAATATTTTGTGCGTGTGTGATTTAATTTTAATTGAGAGCTTTTTATTACTACTTACAAATTGTCTTAATAAAGATAAATAAATACCCAAAACCCAAAGACTTGAGAAACTATCATTTTTGATACGCGTCTTGGTATTCTTTTCCACTTTTTGCACGGTTGACTATTTGCAAAGCTCCCTTTTGTCAATCATCAAAATCATCCTGTCAAGGCATGTATTCACATATATATATATATCTTCTTGAAAATTATAAAGACTACTACTCGAATCCTAATATATATCCACTTGTTAATGTTGGTCTTAAATTTTATAGAATTTTTAATAAGATTAGAGCATTTATAAAAATATTTTGCCAAAAACTTTAAGCACAAAAAAAGAAAATTGGGTCAAACACACTCTAGGTAATATCACAACACAATGGCATTACAAACAAATATAATTGGATGATGTGTAAAACGTTTTTACTTTTTTTACCCTGTTAGTATATATATATATATATATATTCCATGCTTCACCATGAATTTTTATTAAAAAAAGTTTTTCAAAATTTTGGTATGTTTAGGTTATTTAATTTAATTAATAATTTATGTTAAATGTAGAAATTTAAATATGTCGTTTAGCTCGCAAGAAGTTTTTATTTAACTTTTTACAAAGGTCACATAAAATTTTATAGATAAAAGAAGCAAAGGTTACACTAATACTCTTATACCCTTTGTTTAATGCTTTATAAAACCTGACTTATTTTCTGTGTAAACTTAAACAAAATTAACAAAAATCACTTTTATCATTAGATAAGTATAAGGTCAAGTTTTTTTAAGTTTTTAGTACAGTATATAAATCATAAGACATTAGAATTGATTTTACAAGATAACACAATATTTTACACAAAAACCATTAATATCTATACGTAAATTATTACACTTTATGATTCGTGATTGAAATAAATCAAATATTATATAAATTTTTAATATACAAATCCGTTTACAAATTATTAAAAAATAAATTTTATATAATATTTTAATTATTTTATAGAAAAGTTTAAGACACAACCGACCGTGGAGCATGTAGCATATTTCCAAACCCCAGAGCTATTCTTATAGTTCTCTTCAACTGCTCAAACGTAATATCCTGCAGGTAGCTTACGCTTTCCAGGTAGTTCTATTAGCTCCTCTTCATCATCATCATCATTAGAAATCCAGCCATGGAAAGGTTTACGCCTCTTGTGACAAACCCTCTCCATAGGTTGTGAGGACTGAGGAGATTCTGCAGCAGGAGTGATGACACAGTAGTATACAAGATATTCAAATTCTGCTTCAAAGCTAATTAAATGAATTAACAAGATTGGAAAGTTGATTACCAGATTCATTGCCTGCTAATACAGTGTCTCTTGCCTTGATGGGAACTTGATTGTCATTTTCACCGGTTGCAGATATAGTATCTGCAGCTTTGATGGAAGTGTCAATGGGCTTGATGGGAAGTTCATTAACAGTTTCGCTTGTTGCTGATGCGGCGTCCTCAAGATTTTCTGGGTTAGAGCAAGGTTGAAGGGCTGTGTTTGAGCCACCAGCGGGTGATGCCTCATTGGGACCATTTCCTGGATTGTCTTCTACCAAACAATCCTTCACACAAATCAATATTATTAATCACAATTTTATATGATATAGAGGCCATTAGGCCAAGGAGCTTGTAGCGGATTTTCATGGGCACACTTTCCAAAAGTTTTAGAAATTTCGTTATAGTACTTTTTTTTATAGGCAAATGTTAGTTGTTAGTTTGTTAGAGGAGAGAGAAATTTTGTTAGTGGCAAAGATCTGAGCACCTCCTGCTTATAACTCCTTCATGTCCCTTGGCTCAACCACTGAACCACCTACGTGGGACATTTAATATTATTTCAAATATTACATGAATCTCTCAAAATCATAATCCATGATCTGCCATACTTGGAGGCTGGCTGGAGCTAATAACCCTTTTTTAAAAATAGATGGATTATAGTACATTTAACATTGGGATTAAAGAGAAGGAATCACAGAGGAATTCAAGATATACAATTACACATTAGAAGCAATGGCCTTTCCCAGCATGTATCATTGGCAGTATTGAAAAAAACTATCAGAAATTAATCACATAGACTCTCAATAACTCCAGAAAGGAGCAATATGCTTTTAGAGACACAGCAGCTCATTGCTGCTCATAACATCATCTTAAATTGAAACAAGCCGGAAAATATTAAGTATCTTGTACTAAGAACTACTGAAGCTTTGCTACAAAAAGAGAAGTAGCTTACCTAAGAGAAACCCGAGATATTACATACCATTTTGCTGTGAATTAAATGAATCAATGAATAAAACTGGCAATTAAATATGCTCATTTGTTTCTAGAAAGAGAAATGGGAAGTTTCTGATGGCATGCAAACAAAACTGTTGCCATGTAGAATAAAACAAACATTTGCTTTCCAAGAGACAGAGTTTGCTTAAATTTTTATGGAGTAAATGTTTTGTGTGAGAATGATGTCTTGCCATTGGTCATTGGACAAGGCTGACTCATTTTTTTATTGCAAGCAAGCAAGTCCAAAGTAGAAATCTTAAAGCTCATCTGAATGAACCATAAACAAAGAGAACGCAATAAAGCAAAGCAACAAAAGAAAGAACAATTCGATCGTCTCTCTCTCTCTCTCTGAAATATTGTCATTCTCATAAACAAATCAATATTAATTTTTTTCTTAATTAATTGTTCTATTAAAGGAGATCTTTACTATCTTTAATTTCTTTAATCAATGTTAAAAATAATAATCTTCGTAGATAATCATTAAAAATACTACTTTACAAATTATAGTAGTTTTTTAGATTTTGAAAATTTTAAAATCTTAATTGATTGACAACCTTTCATTCATCAAAATACAAATTCAAATGCAGGTTATTATGATATGATTTACACGTGGAATTAATAATAACATAAGCAAATGAGAAATGGAAGTCAAATGTAAAGAATACATAGCTTGTGTTAGTTGCTTGGAGGATAAGCAACGGAGTGACGAACACGGAATACAGCTTAAAAAGATAAAGAGAATTAAGAGGAAAAAAAAGTGAGTGAGTTACCTGAGGCTGGGGTAAAGGAAGGGTTTGTTGTTGCTCAAGAAGGATGTCAATGAGGAGGGTGTAAGAAGAGTCTTCGATGAAAACCCAGCCTTCGTTGCCGCCATAAACCTGATAATTAATGAAAAAAGTGAATATCACAAATTAACATTAAACATTAATGAGATGAAATGAAAAGTTAATTTGGTTGGTTGGAGAAATGAAAAGGAAAGGGAAGAGGACTTTGAGTAATTGAGCAATGGTTTGACGGACGAGTTTGGTGGGGAAACCGTAAGGGGTCATAGCGTCTAGAGCTGCGTCTATTCGCCTCTCGCCCCTTTGCTAATCACAATGACAATAACAATTGAAATTCAAATTCAATACATGATGAGAACAAAGAAGAAAAGAAAAAGGGATTGAATGAAAGAGAATTGAAACTACCGTCACCGGACGTTTTGGCGCCATGGGAAGGAAGGAAAGGAAGAGGAATTCTAACGTAACAAAGAAGATAAAATTGGAACTCCAATTAGATTAGATTAGGGCAGAAAGAGAGTTTGGGTGAGGGGATGGGATTCTCTTAACCCTTTTTTTATATAAAACAAAACCGTGAAAATCTCTCAACGCTTAAAACACTTACACCATTTGTTTTTATATTTTCAACTCTCTCTCTCCCCATTTTAATTGTGTGGCTTAGGAAGGATTTTCCACGGGAGACAATCCTCTCCCTTGGGTGGGTGTGGGTTCCCTTTGCATTTTGCATTTGAGTTTTAGTTGACAAAAATCACTTTTATCATTAGATAAGTATAAAGTCAAGTTTGTTTAAGTTTTTATTTTGACGGGAAGTTTTATTTTAATGGAAGTTAATTTCAGTAACTTTCAAAAAAAAATTATAATTATCTTTTAAAATAAAATGTAATTTTTATCATTAGAATTACAAACTAACTAAAATATTTATTATTTATTATTTAAAAAATTAGCCCCCCTTTAATCGACTTCTCGATCCGTCTCTGTATTTTGCGTAGCACGACCCAACAAATATATTGTAAAAACTCAAATATTTTTAATCTAAGAAAATTACAATTTTCTTTTAGTATAGTATATAAAACATAAAACACTAAAATTGACATTTTACAAGAAAACACGATATTTCACACGAAAACCATTAATATCTATATGTAAAGTATTACACTTTGTGATCCGTGATTGAAATAAGTCAAATATTATATAAATTTCTGTATACAAATCCTTTTACAAATGTTTAGAAAATAAATTTTATATAATTTTTAGTTTTTTTACAGAAAAGTTTATAAGACACACATACCCATGCACAAGAATATTTTTATATTTTGTTCAAATAATTTTTTTTACCAAAAACAAAATATAACAAATATTATAATAATATATATTAATTTTTAGTGATATTATAATACTAACCTTATTGTTATTTATAAATATAAGGACCCTTACGTCCGATACGTAAACAAATTAATATTAATTAAGTTACGTATGATTTTATGAGATCCATGTTCTTGAGACTTGAACATGTAGGTTCTGTTTCAGCCTATGATTTTATGAAATCCATGTTCTTCTACCATATATTATTAAAATCATGCATGCCTGATGGTAACACCTATTGTTTATGGAGATATAAATCTCTGTATTAATAACTATTATTTCTAGATCTAAAAAGAAGATCTAATATTAGTTTTTTTTTTTTATAGGTAAATGTTAGTTGTTAGTAATTGTTAGAAATGTTAGTTTTCCGGGTTTGAACCCAGAACCTCCAGCTTAAACTCCTTCAGCGTCCCTTAGCTCACCAACCGAGCTACCTACTTGGGACATCTAATATTTGTTATTGATTCAGTTGCTTTAACCGTGGCCAAATAAGAGGAAATTATGCATGTTGGATATGATTAATGTTGATCTAGATGACCGTACTAGAGCTGAAATGTAGTGAAGACTATAACAGTTTCACAATCATTGTCACGGATGTTTTGCAACTACATGTTGGTCTGCAGGTTTTAACATTTTTTGCAGGAGCTCTACTGGAGAAGCAGATGGTAGTTATCTGTTCTAATTTGGTGTTCCTCAAATTGAGTTATAATGATCTTGTGTAGATGATTAATTGCCTACTCAATTTGTATATTGATGCAAATGTATCCGAGCCATTTTTTATACACTTGTATCTGGTTTTGTCCATCAGATTCATTATTATTCCTTTATTAATAGGCCCCTGTGCTGGGAGCAGTAGTACTTGAATTTGTATTTTGTTTTTCTCATTTTGGCTCTGCTGATGTGCTCATGCATATTTTTTTTAAAGCAAAAAATTGGCATGCAGTGCCATTACAATAGAATCTAAATCATCAAATGCTATTTTTTTTCCTCCTAAACCAAAACTTTAAGCGTCGGCCAAGCCCACGCTAAGCCGACGCAAATTAGCGTCCGATTGTCAACACAAGTGTTTTGCGTTGGTGCATTAGCGTGGGCCAGGCCGACGCTAAATTTAGCGTCGGCCATATAATTAACTTACACTGGCCTCCACTGACGCTAATTAGCATCGGATCAAAAATGGCCGACGCTAAATATTAGTGTTCAGCTGGGCCTGTCGGACCCGATGCCGACGCTAATCGTGATTTAACGTGGGCTTTTTCCTATTAGTGTCGGCTTTTAGCCTACGCTAAATAGCTACATTCTAGTAGTGAGAAAAAAACAACATTTTGTATACACTCAAAATTATTAATATTTAAGTCTCCCTTTGAGAATAGATTTTGACATATAAGTATATAATTTTGGAGTATTCAAATCTTTAAGACCGCGGCGGAGATGTGGGCAAAGTTAGAATCGTTGTATATGACAAAGTCATTGGCCCACAGGTTATGTCTGAAACAACATCTCTACTCATTCAAGATGGTAGAGACCAAACCTATTGTGGAGCAACTAGCAGAATTCAACAAAATTATTGATGACCTGCAGAACATTGATGTGAAGCTCGATGACGAGGATAAGGCTCTGCTCTTATTGAATTCGTTGCCTAGATCCTTTGAACACTTTAAGGATGCACTCCTCTATGGCAAGGAGTCCACTATTACTTTGGAGGAGGTCCAACAATCTATTAGGACCAAGGAGCTAACCAAGCTCCAAGACTTGAAAGTGGATGATAGTGGTGAAGGCTTAAGTGTGTCAAGGGAAGAAGTGAGAGTAGAGGAAACCACAACAAAGGGAAGAATTCTAGGTGAAGTCCAAGTCAAAGGGGAACAATAAGAAGTATAAGTGCTTCAATTGTCACAAGACCGGTCACTTTAAGAAGGACTGTCCCGAGAAAGGGGCAGGGTGATTCTGTGGATGTTGCAATTGCTATGGAGGATGGTTATGAGAGTGCGGGGGCTCTAGCGGTGTCGAGTTTGGAATCAAAAGAAGCGGGTCATGGACTCGGGATGTTCTTATCACATGTGTCCTAGGAAGGAATACTTTGAGACTTTGAAGCTTAAAGAAGGTGGAGTGGATTACTTTGGGTGACAACCGAGTTTGTAAGGTGCAAGGTATGGGTTCGATTCGTCTCAAGATGTTTGATAACCGTGAATTCCTTTTACAAGATGTGAGGTATGTTCCTGAACTCAAACGAAATCTTTTATCTATAAGCATGTTTGATGGATTAGGCTATAGTACTAGGATTGAACATGGCATGATTAAAATTTCGAATGGTGCATTAGTAATGGCTAAAGGATCTAAAATGTGTGGCTTATACATATTAGATGGTTGTACTGTTATAGGGCATGCATCATTAGCTAGTCAAGCTCCGCATGATAAAACTAAACTATGGCATTTAAGGTTAGGGCATGTTAGTGAAAGAGGTTTAGTTGAACTAGCTAAACAAGGTTTGCTAGGTAGTGATAAATTGGATAAGCTAGAATTTTGTGATAATTGCATACTAGGCAAACAACATAGGGTTAAGTTTGGAAGTGGCATGCATCATTCTAGCAAGCCTTTTGAGTATATTCACTCGGACCTTTGGGGTCCCTCAAGAGTGACAACTCATGGAGGGGGTTCCTATTTTCTCACCATGATTGATGATTTCTTTAGGAGAGTATGGGTTCACATTTTGAAAAATAAAAGTGACACATTTGAAAAATTCAAAGAATGGCATACTCTCATAGAAAATCAAATAGGAACTAAACTGAAAGTTTTAAGGACTGACAATGGCCTGGAGTTTGTTTCAGAGCAGTTTAATGAGTTTTGCAGGAAACAGGGAATTAAGAGACATAGGGCCAGTCAGGAACACCGCAAAGAAATGGTGCAGCGTAACGCATGAACAGGACTATTTTGGAGCGGGTCAGAAGTATGCTTTTGGGAGCTGGGCTACCTAAAAGTTTCTGGGGTGAAGCTGTGAGTACAGCAGCTTACTTAATCAACAGATGCCCATCAACGGCTTTAAACTTCAAGACACCTATGGAAGTTTGGAGTGGAAAACCGGCAGAATATTCTACATTGAAGGTTTTCGGGGCTTTGGCGTTTGCTCATGTCAGACAAGACAAACTTGAAGCCAGGGCTGTGAAATGTGTCTTCATTGGCTATCCGGAAGGTGTGAAGGGGTACAAGCTGTGGAAGATGGAGCCTGGGGGATCAAGATTCATAATAAGCAGGGATATGACTTTTGATGAGACTCGTATGGGGATGAAGTGCAAGGACCTGGAGAATAGTAACTCGGAAACAGAGGTAGAGAAGACTCAGTTTGAGGTGGAGCCTTCCACTAGTGAGGCAGGAATAATGAAGAGGAGAACAGTTCTCCACCATCGTTCTAGAGGAAGACAACCAACGTGGATCCTGCTATCAGTTGGCAAGAGATAGGAACGGAGGGAAGCTGTGGCACCCAAGAGATATGGCTATGCAGACTTAATTTGTTATGCTCTAAATGCGGTGAAGATGTGCAAGACTCGTAACCTAAGACATTCAGTGGAAGCTAGCTTGAGAGAGCAAAGAGGTCGAGAAGTGGTTAGAGGCGATGAATGAGGAAATGAATTCATTGGAGAAGAACGGACACTGAAACTTGTGAAACTACCTAAGAAGCAAAGGGTGGTTGGATGCAAGTGGATCTTCAAGAAGAAGGAAGGCATTCCGGGAATTGAAGAACTAAGATATAAAGCAAGACTTGTGGCCAAGGGTTTTACACAGGTTGAGGGAATTGATTACAACGAGATTTTCTCACCCGTGGTGAAACATTGTTCCATAAGGGTTCTTATGGCAATCGTAAATCAGTACGATCTTGAGTTGGAACAAATGGACGTGAAGACCGCATTCTTACATGGATACCTAGAAGAGACAATCTACATGCAACAACCAGAAGGTTTTGTAGAGGACAAGTCTAAGGTATGTCTTTTGAAGAAATCCTTGTATGGGTTGAAACAAAGCCCTAGGCAATGGTATCTTCGTTTGACGATTTTCTTCCTCAAGGCGGGATTTGTGAGAAGTGGAGTACGACAGCAGTTGTGTACATTTTGAAGAGGGATGAGAAAGTGGTTCTCTACCTACTTCTCTATGTTGATGATATCCTGATGGCAAGCTCTAGCAAAGAGGAGATTAGCATGCTCAAGGATAAGCTAAATTCAGAATTTGAGATGAAGGATCTTGGGGCCGCTAAGAGGATACTTGGGATGGATATTCATAATTATTTGATTTGCATTTAGGATTGCCTGTAACTTTAGAGCTTTCAGCTTGAGAGCTCTCGACCACAGTTGCTTGTTATGAAGGTACGGTTATCCATCGATCTTGATTTTAGTTTTAAACAGTTCTCTTTATTGAGTACATATTTTTCTTTGTTTAAAGCTTGAAAGTCTTGTGATAATTTTGAAAATTTCTTTTTCAAATTCTTATACTCAACAGAGAGAGTGGTAGAGTCCTTCAGAAGATCATCGAATGCAAGTTGAAGTTCAGAGTAGGAATCATATACTATTACCTCTTCAACTTCTTCTTCTGAATCAAGGTCAGTGTCTGCCATGAGAGCGAGATTTGCTTCTACTTCATTATCTTCCTCAGACGAGGATAAGTCTAGATCTTCCCATGTAGCCATGAGACTCTTCTTCTTTTTCTTGAAAGAACTTCTTGTGGGCTTCTCCTTAAGATTAGGACATTCGGACTTGAAATGTCCAGGCTTTTTACATTCATAGCAAATGACTTGAGCTTTGTCCTTGTCCTTGCTTTTCTTCTTGTCCTTAGTATCTTTCTTCTGAAACTTCCTCCTGAAGTTTCTCTTCTTCCACATTCTTTGTATCTTCCTGGATATAAACGCGAGCTCAACTTCTGATGTGTCAACATCTCCTTCTGAAGCTTCATCTTCTGATTCTTCTTCTCCAGCCTGAAGAGCTTTGGAAGAACTAGCTTTATGTTGAGCGACTTTCAAAGCAATAGACTTGCCTTTTTTGACAGGTTCTTCTTCGTTTAGCTCAAGTTCATGAGGTCGTAGGACATTTAGATCTTTTGCTTCCTGAATAGCAGTGACCTTGGGTCTCCACTGCTTAGTCAAGCTTCTTAAGATCTTTCTAACATGGTCAGGTGTAGTGTAACTTTTTCCAAGGGCTGTAACCCATGAACAAGTGTTTGGAATCTTAGAACATAGTTTCAATGCTTTCACCATCTTCAATTTTGAACAACTCGTATTGGCGAACCAACATGCTAACTTTGGTTTCTCTAACAGGCGAGCCTTCGTAAGATAAAACGAGTGAGTCCCAGATTTCTTTGGCAAGATCAAATTTTCCACATTTATCATATTCTTTTTCTGTCATAGCACAGAGATAAAAATGAATCTAGCTTTTTGATTGATTTGATATCTCTTTTTCTGCTCATCATTCCAGTCTTCTCTGGCTATAGCAACACCACGAGGATTAGTGGGAGGAATGTAACCACTTTGAACTATATCCCACAACTCAAGTTGTTGTGTTTCAAAGAAAGCTTTTATCTTATCTTTCCAGTAATCAAATTTTTCTCCATCGAATAGAAAAGGACGGTTCATATGACCACCTTCAGTAGACATGTTCACAGTATATGATCTTTTCTCTTAACACTGTTAAGTGCTCAACCAAGAGGCCGAGCTCTGGTACCAACTGAATGTGAACACAAGAAGGGGGGTTGAATTGTGTTAAAAGCTTTTCGCAAACTTTACGTAAAAACACTTCAACACAGATTTTTCAAAACTGTTTGTATATCGGATGCAGAGAAATTAACCAGAAGCAGAAAATAAACCGCTTATGAAAACTTGTTTTACTGAGCGAGGTAAAGATAAATGTAAAGCAGTAATGGAAGAGACACATAGATTTATACTAGTTCACTACCAACTGGTAGCTACGTCTAGTCCCTTCGTTCCTGAAGGATTTTTCACTATAATCAACTGATTACAATTTTCCTCAAGAGTATTCTACTGTCACAAACTTGACAATACTCTCAACTTCTCAAAACGACTTAGTGCAGTCAAGCCTTTGAGGAACAAAGCCTTAACTAGGCCAAATACAATTTACAAAAAAGATTATACTTTTGGATACAATCAAAATATCTCTCACAGAGAGGATGAAAAGATTAAGCTCAAAACAGAATGGCTTTCTCAAAGAAAGTATAAGACGCTGAGTTCAGTTCTTTGTAGACCAGAAACTTGGCACGAAACTTGATTGCTCACTTGAGTAATGTTGCTTTCAGAATGAAGTTTCTTCACAGTTTTTGGCTAACTTCTTCAATGAATACCTTGGGGTATTTATAGGAGTCTTCAAGGGTATTACCGTTGCAGTAAAAAATATATCATTTCCATTGAGTGAGGTAATTTGAAATGTAGTCCTTTTCTTCCTTTCTAGAGAATATCAGAATAGTACACATTACCGTTTTCGTACTATCTGCTATTTGCAATTGCCTTGTACGATTTTTTGTCTTATGCTAAAGGTGTCACCTTTGCTTTCTCGTACATCAAAATGAGCGCATAAAATCAAATTCGAATTCCGTTCCAGAATAGTCTGAGGCTAAGAGCAAAAACGTGATCATCACGTGCTTCATTAAAGAGATCAGACGCTCGCTCAGAACAGAGGACGAACGCTCGCAGCAATTGAGTATTCCACGTGTCAAAAAGTAACACTACTGGACGCTTGCTGTTAGCAAGACGCTGAAGTGAGTTCGAACGCTGACACATGTGGATTGTATTCAATTCTTTTGTAAATTTCTTCTTCTTCCTTGAGTGTTTCGTACATATATATGAAGCTTTGATACCTGTACACTCAAAGATATGTTAGAAGATAAATTGTTCTTCTTAAAAATACTTTGTTATCATCAAAATTAATGAGGGTCTAAACTTCTCAATCGTTTAGGTTCCAACAGTTTATGTCAACCCAATCGCACCTAAAAAGTACAACCTTATATCTACCTGAATAATCCAACTGAATTATGTCTGTCAGTGTACCATAATAGTGGATTTCCCCTTCCTTAGGGTGTTTATCTCGTGAACTAGCGTAACTTCTAGCCTTGACAGAAACAACAATGCCACTGTTTTGAGTTTTTAAGTATCTTTCACGCTTCTTTGTATGGAACTAACTCCATTAACAAAATAACCACTATATCTTCTCACTAGAGCACTACCCTGTTCTTCCAAACGTGCAACCTATCACAATTTTATTTCAAATGATTATAAATTTTAAATAATTATAAAACCAATATCAATAATTAATTCTTCTTAACACTTACTCGTTCACGAAACCATTCAGGAAATGTTTGACTATGAATTTTGTCAATTTCGTATGGAGATAGGCGACGATTTCATCTCCTAATAAGATCAGTGTGTTCTCTATATAAAAAAGTTGGAAAGATTAAACATTATAATTAGTAGAAATGTATCAAACCAAATTTTGATAACCAAATATAAATAAGAAAAACTTTGTCTTACTTCTGAAAGGGGTCGACAGTATTGCTATTAAAAAGCACATATCTATGTGCTTGTAGCAATGTTATCTTATCGAGCGAAACTCGAGAAACTTTTTTTCTTTTCTTCATGTTGAACCCAACCTAGCACTTTCTTCCCAATGGTCTACCTCTAGGATTTAAAAGACTCGTACTTTCCACAAAAAGGGAATCGCCATTTTTACTAGATCGATTAAAATGAGTTTCTACCCCAGAGAGATATCGTGAGCGAAATATCAAATATTCGTGAGCTAAATATCCTTCTGCAATAGACCCCTCTGGATGTGCTCGATTACGAACAAATGACTTTAGAGTTAAAAGGAACCTAAAAAAGATTTTGGGTTACAGAATAAGAGAAATGACATTTTGCTTTGTAACTCTAGATTGCTATTAAGTAATTGAAAAAAAAAATAATACCTTTCAATGGGATACATCCATTGGTAATGAACTGGACCTGCAACTTTTGCCTCATATGCCAAATGGATGACCAAATGTACCATTACAGTGAAGAAAGATGGAGGGAAAATCTTTTCTAATTGGCACAATGTTTTAGCTACCTGATTCTCCAAGTGCTCCAAATTACACTCATTAAGCACCTTACCACACAATTCTTTGAAGAAATGACAAAGTTCAGATACAACCAAACTTACTTTATCAGGCAAACAACCTTTCATAGCTATTGGAAGATACTGTTGCATCAAAAGGTGACAATCATAGCTTTTGAGACTAAATATCTTGCGTTGCTTCACTTGCACACATCTTGAAATATTAGACAAATATTCATCCGAAGCTTTTATTGTTTTGAGCACTTTCAAAAAGGTTTCTTTCTCATTTGATGTCATTTGATAGCAAGCTCTAGGCAAATATTTTTTACCTTTACTTCAGTGCATCTTCGGATGTAGCTGTCTTCTTATGTTCATGTCTATAAGGTCATAACGTGCCTTATCATTATCCTTTGTTTTTCCATCTAAATGCAATAATATTCCAATAATGTTATCACAAACATTTTTTTCAATGTGCATCACATCAAGATTATGACGAAGAACATTATGTTGCCAATAAGGCAATGTGAACAAAATGCTTTTCTTTTTCCATGGTGACCAACTTCCAATTCCATAATCTTCTAATTGTCTAAAAACAAAAGTTCCATTAGGTAACTCGGGTGGAGCTCTAAATTCTTGGGTTCCATCAAAATCTCCTCTATTGTATCTCCATTTATGATTAGGCTCTAACCAATGACGATGACACATATATCAAAATTGTCTATTATAACGCAACCACTTAGAGGCGGTTTCAAAACCACAACATGGACAAGCATATTGACCTTTTGCACTCCAACCAGACAAATTTGCACATGCAGGAAAATCATTAATAGTCCATAAAATTGCAGCACGCATTTGGAATGACTCATTTTTGCTTGCATCAAAAGTTTTTAACCCAATTTCCCATAATTCTTTTAATTCTGCCATAAGAGGCTGCATATAGACATCGAGTTTATTACCAGGACCTTTTGGACCAGGAACAAGCAATGAGAGTATAAAATTGGGTTGCTTCATACACATCCATGGAGGAAGATTATATGGAATCAAGATAACAGGCCAAGTGCTATGAGAAATTGTCATAGTTTTGAAAGGATTAAAACCAAGCCAAACTTAGTCGAACGTTACGAGGATCACAAGAAAAATCAGGATATTGACGATCAAAATCCTTCCAAGCAAAAGAATAAGTTGGATGTCTCATAAGTCCATCTTTAGTTCGACCATCGTCATGCCATGTCATTGAAGAAGCTGTTTTTGATGACAAAAAAAGCCTTTGTAGTCTAGGTTTAAGAGGAAACCACCGGAGAATCTTTATAGGTATCTTTTTTTACTCTCAATATCATCAGAATTGAGTTTCCATCTTGAGAGACCACATTTGGGACAAATATCAACATTAGACAACTCCTTCCAATACAATATGCAATCATCGGGGCAAATATGAATTTTTTCATATGTTAAACCTAACCTTGAAATAATCTTCTTAGCATCATAAAATGATTTAGGCAAAGTGTTTTTTTTCTGGTAATACATCCCTTAATAGCTCCAACAACATTGAGAAGCTTTTATCAGTCCACCCATTTAGACACTTTAAGTGATACAAATATATAATGAAGGATAGTTTTGTGAACTTCTTGCAACCCAGATAAAGGCTTTGCTCAGCTTCCTTTAACAACTGATAGAACTTATCTTGACTATTACCCTCTTTAGATTGTTGAACATTGTGTTGATTTATGAAGGCTTCGGGATCCCCATCCTCCATATTTATATATGTATCATCACTCTCATTAGTTGTATGCATTGCAAATGCATTATGAAGCAGTGTATCCATGTCATGATCAAACTCCCTTTCTATTTGAGATGTACCCAACGAACTAGAAGAGCCAACTTGTTCACCATGAAAGATCCAATTAGTATATCCTTTTAGAAATCCATGATTTATAATGTGGTCATAAACATCCACCCGAGAACGCCTCTTGTAATTGACACACTTAGTGCAAGGGCAAAAAAAATTTTCCATCATCAGATGGTTTTGCAAATGCAAAATCAAGAAAATTTAGAACTCCTCTAATGTACTTCTCTTTAGTTACAGAGTTGTTAGATATCCAACTCTTATCCATTTGATATAATAAACTGAAATAATAGAATAAAAAAATTATAATAAGTTAACAGTTAATTAGTATAACTTAATATCCACGTATACTATTTTAATTTAATATATATAAGCTAGCTAGTAGCTATTAGGCTCTAACTAGTGCAACTAATTATAATAAATATGTCACAAGAACTTATTGTTTGAGTGTTTACTAAGCCACTACACAGTGAACTGTTTCTATAAAAATAAAAATGACATATAATTCTTTTTTGGGCACAAATATCTTCTAAAGGCAGCTTGCGAAGTATAAGTTACTAGAAAACCAGTTACATACATTTATCTATATCACAGTGCTAACATAACCATAAATCTAGCCTCCAAAGACCATGCATTTAACTTACTGTTCTCTATCCTGGAATGATGGGCAAAACCTCAGACAGCTTCAAATTGTTTTCCTTTATGTGAAAAGTCCAAATCTAACAGACTGCCCTTTTTTAAAGCTAAGAATGCCTTCACAAATGGTAAAACAGAAATAAAATTAAAAGCAAGCAGAGCACCTAAGCAACATAATCTTTATAGTATCATATTAGCAATAAATTCCTATTACAGAAATTGAAACTTAAACATGAATTCAAGTTGATGTGGGAATAGGACTAGTGCAAAAAAATAGGAAAGCTAGAAGCATGCAAAATGAATTATAAGAGAGGGAGGACCTAAAGGACAGCAATAATGCAAGGCCTGTCACTTGTAGACTTTGACCTGAAATCACATGCACTTCTTTCTCTGTATCTTTACAATCAACTATTATCATAGCAATAAATTCAAGATTAAACAAACATGCAGCAACATATATTCACATCAAACAACACAATGCACTCCATTAGCCTATAAAATTTACTTAGAAACAAATAATTAAAAATAAAAATATGTCCACAAACCTAAACACACAGAAATCCCATCCGAAGAAGTAGATTTAAATCAAATTAGATCTGAATGCAAAATTGAGCAGACGAAACACATCGAACTAAAAATCTGAGACGAACTCAAAAATTTGAGATGATCACGAACCTGCAAGTTTGGAGAAGACAAAGTAAGAAATGAATCCATAGATCAGAGAGAAAAGAAGAAGAAAATACGGCTCTAACGGGATGAATGAAGAACGGCGGTGTCGATGAACGAGATTGGGAGCTTCCGCCATTGTTGACTTGATGCGAAACGAATAGGGTTCAATGATGAGGGAATAATGGAAACGATGCGAGAGGTTTTGGAGAAACATTCATGGTGGAAATGACTAGGGTATTGTTTTGTTTGGGCTTTGTTTCTTCGGCCCGATTTTCAGTTTCCACTTAAAAAAATAAACATTCAAGGATAGGTAATAGCGATGATGAGTTGATCCATCAGTAAAGGTATCCGTAGGTGTATGGAATTTTTTTTTGTAGTGTTAGAGACATATGTTAATGCATGGGTTATTATGTGTCAAGCAACTTGCCATTTTTTTAAAAAAAAAATATAACTAAAATATTACAGAAGAAAGTTCTGATGTTAAGAGTATACTTTAAATACGTATATTTTTCAAATATATATATAATGTTATTAGGCCTAATGTTAGCCGTTCTTTTGTCTGGTCTTATTTCTTCTTAGCATTACTTTGTTACACGCTGTTTATATGAAAAATTGTGTGATAAATATTTAAACTGCTCCTCTACAGTTTAATATTCACTCTTTTTCTCTCTTTTTGGGTAACTTTTTACCAACAAGGTTGACTCAAATGTCGTATAATTTTTTGAATTACTTTGGCGTGCTGATAACTTTTCATAACTTGATTTGTTGTTCTAGACATCCTTATTTCTGCAGGGTGGAATAGACTCGGTTGAAGGATCTGACTCTCATTCTGAAATCTAATTAGGTATAAAATTTTACTGATTTGTGAGGTATCTCTTACCATCATGTTGTTATTCTCTTACCTTAGGCATGTTCCAGATATGCCGAGACTCTTAAGGGAAGAAAAAGATTTTTTTTTGTCAAAAATGAAATTTGGGAGTAGTGTAAATATCAAAAGCTCAGAGGCAAGCTGTCAATTCCATTTGTGAGGTGTAATATAATTTTTCTCTCTTCTAGGTCGGGATATGGTGCATTCAAAGCTATGGTTATTGATGTTAATGTTGTTTAAAGACTGTATTTTTATTTCTAGCCAAGATGGTGCTGTCACAGGCCCACACGTGGATGACACACTTCGATCATAAGCCTACAGAGGGGATCTCAGTGGCATGGGGTCACAATTCTTCTTGGAATTAGAGGAATATATATTAGGTATGGTTGTGTTAGAATTGCGGTGTTGTCACATTTGGGGTGTAATGATTATGATTTCATATAGATTTGTTTCAGGATTGTTTTGGGGTTGATTTGATACTGACTGGGTTATTTGCATTGGTTCAATTATTTATTATTATGCAGAGCTTAAGCTATGTAACTTTCTTTTTGGTTCCCCACTTGGGCATTCTTATGGTTAATATAATGTACCTCATTATTGATTTATGGAAATCAATTTGTTTTGATACCTTGAGTACAGATAAGTATTATGTGCTTTGTCTCTTCACTTCTAGACTGTTTTGGAATCCTTTTTCTCATTGTATCATAAACATGTACAAACTAACAAAATACATGTTGCTTCAATTCATACGGGAATTTAATTTTCTTATTAAATGGAGAGCTCAATTCATACTAATTTTTTTCTCACTCACATTTTTTTCTTTGCTAGAATTTCTTGAGTTTACTACACGGCCATTTAGCGTTGTAAAATTCTTACTTCGTGAGTATATTGTTGATAAATATATTTAATTTCACAATTCTCATTCATTCTCCTATTTTAAAATGTTAGCAGCTGTCCCTAACATCTAGAGGTCAGTGTTCAGAAAGGTTTTCTTTCTATAATTTACAATTGAATGTGTCAATCTTGGATTATTTTTCCCTTGGTCATACTAAGTTATTTGTTTCCAGATGCAAGAATTAGAAATACAAGGATAGCTGTAAAATTTGTTATTTGCTATTTGCGGCAAAATTGGTTCCCAAATTGTCGTAAACAACATATTTGTAAAATTGGTTTCTTGATAGGTTTTTTTATAAAGAGATATTTGGGAAATAATGAGGCACAGTAACAGAGATACAAGGATAGATTGAGATGCATCTATAAAGTATCCAAAGGTAGCAGTGTGCCTTGAAATTGATTATTTGTTTGGAAACTTAGAACATAACAACTAATAGTTCCTTTGTATTCTAAGCAGGAGTTATTTAGAATTACCTATTACTATTATACGTTCATTGTTTGAGTGACAACTCTTTCCAAGATTTCTTTTTTCATGTTTGACTGACAATTATTTTTTGAACATCTTTTATCAATACATTTGTTTTTAACATTATGTGATTTTATCAATATGACCTCAATTCAAAAAGGAAAGCCAGGCTATTAGGACACCTTCATCAGATTATATAGCCTTATGAAATTTTAGAGAATTTCTTTAATTAAAACATCTAAACATCTCATCAAAACATCTCCAATGTCACCCATCCTCTCTGTTGTTGCTTTACCTATCCAACAAATGTGTTCAATTGAGCGAGATATGGAGTTCACCGACATATTGTGGGAGTTGGGGTGTGGGATGAAGCTTTTGATCAACACCACTGCAATAGTTCTTCAACATTCGAACCTTTTTTCACTCCCGCTTTTTCTACTTTGAACATTAGAATTCCAGGCGAAACAACAAACATCAAGGAAGAGAGAGGGATTCGAATTTTTGGTCTAAAAAGGCAAAGCAAAGCAAGTGATAGTGAATGTGGGAGTGGGGTTAAATGAATATGGAAAGGGGGGAGTCTCGATGGGTGGGGTATTGGTAAAGTTGTTGTCTTGATTTTTCTTTTGGTTATTTTTGCTATTAATTTAACAAATTAATTCATTAATAAATTTAAAATGAAAAATTAAATTAAGTTAATTATCTAGGGTATAACGAGGGAAAGGGAAATAGATTAGTGGGTTTTATTTAAACATTTTAACTAATTAATTAAGTAATTTAATTAATTGTTTAATTCATATATAATTAAACATACACGGATTACTTATTAACAAATTATACGAAATTTAATTAATTACATATTTTATTATTTTTGTTTAATTATTTGTTATCTTGCTCAAATGATAATTTATACCCGTGCACGGTGCACGGCACGGGTCTAACACACTAGTACTATTTAAAATCAAAATCATTTTGATTCCATCGATCTCAATCTTATATTGCATTACCGTTGCAATTTCATTGATATAATTCCTTTGGTTTTAATTCATTTAAAATTTTTTAACGATTGGATTTTTATTACTAATTTGAGACCTGTTGATCCTTAAAAGGATATAAGTCTCGTTTTCTACGAACTTGAAAGAGGGTGCTACACTTTTACATTTTGATTACTACCCTTATTATTGTGATATTACAAAGAGACAGTGTAGTTGTGTTTTTTGACCATTGCCTAGTCTTTTCTTCCTGGGTTAACAATGAAAAACTTCTCGTAGTTCTGTCACCCGGGATCCTCTCGAAAGAGCCTGTTGAATCCTGGGGGGATTTTCGTCTCAGGCGAATAAATCATTGAGGACAGTAGTGCCTTCACACGCCTCAGGCTATGTTACTCTGTACGTGGTACGTGACCAACGGTTCTATGCTCCATGCCCGTAGCTGCCTTGTTCGTGCGTTCGTGTTCGTGAGATTCGACTTGTTCGTGACTTGCTGAGTTCAAGACAATATTTTCCAACAATCTCAAGGATTTATCTTATTTCAATCTGGGTGGTAGACTGCTCAGCAGCTCGGCAGCGACTCACCCAAGAAACTGAGAAGCAACAAATTCTTTTCCGTAATGGAGCTACTTCCTCAGCACTGAGACAAGAAGAGGAAATCGTTTTCCTGTAGGAAGATCTTAAAGGGAGAAGAATAAAAATTATTTCACTATACCAGGTTCTATCTCTTCAATCTTTCTTTATTACTCGTTACACTTTTTCAGAGCTTAATTAGTATATATGATGTTTCTATCATGACGCAATTTAGCAGTAATGATCTGCATATCTAATTTTGGCACATGCTCAACTTGTGATTTTGGCGTGCGTGGAGGGCCATATTGTGTGTTTGGTGAAACTGCCTGTAACCTGACTTATAAAATATTCATCCACTGCCATATTTTGTCATATAATGAAATGAAAAATAGCATAAGATCTTTTTATAATTATAATTTCCTAATTTTAATAGTCTCGGCTTATGTGCTTTCTATATTGGAATATGGAGAATCTAAAGTATGTGATGGTGGAGCTCATTTTCTTATAGTAAGATCATACTATAATAGCGTTCGTATATATGCTACTATATTTGTATGAGCATACCATAATTCAAATTTTTTTTTTTCCTTGTGTTCTCCTGGAGGTAAACTTTGGTTATATATATCAGATTCTTAGATGAGTAATATTAATTAATATTATTTATCTTGAATAAATTGCTTTTTGGTAAAGTTTCTCCTGAGAAACACAAATGCAATATGCCTTGTGGCCCATAATCCTTTGTGACTTAGCTAGGGCAGTAGCTTGTAAGAGGTAACGATTTAAATTTTTACTTTTTTGTGATATGTGACATGCAGATCTTGTCCATTATGTACATGAGAAAAGATTGATATTAATTGTTTGGTATTCATATATGCACTTTGCAATTTATTGAAACCATATATTTGTTTTTGGCAACTATTAAAGAGTAAGGAATTTAGTTTCCATGACATGCTTTACGTGTGCTGTACACAAGTAGTAGTCCATTGTATTGATTGATTTTGCGGTATATTTGAATTTATTCATGCAATTCTATGATCATGAGATTTCAACATGTATATATTTGGAGTGTGGTGGGAACCTCTTTGCCTCGGGTATATACAGGGACCGATTTATGTATATTAAATTGGGGGCATTTGACCCCACTAACTTATTTATTTTGTTACTAATTTTTGAATAATTTTTTTTTTGATCCCACTAAAAATTAATTGTTAACCTCACTAAAGAGAAAAAAATAAAAATTAAGCAACGTTTTTAAGTATTGCCCCCACATTTACTCTCTTTTTAAGAGAAAATATAAATATTTTTTTACCCTTTTTTATCTTTGTCTCTCTATTTCTGCTTCTCAAAATATTCTCTAGTATCTACTCTGTTTCATTCTCAAAATCCATCAACCCAAATACTCCGCAAGAGTTCTAACTCAATCCCTTTTTAATCACTCTCTTATCTCATTGTCTCTCGATTTCTGCATTCTCTCTCCTTATTCAATATTCCCTCTCTATGCTCAACTTTATATTTTGTTACTGGTATCTTTTCTTTCATATGTTCTTCATTTAATTTGTAATCTTTTATTATTTTTTTGTTCTATTTACAACTCCTTCGCTGCTTGAGTAAGTTTCTTTTGCACCATGTTTCATTTGTGTGCACCATGTGTTTGGTCATTTGCCTGAGTGAGTTAACAGAGGGTTACTCGTTGAAGTTAGCTTTGATTTTGCCTGTGACAACTTCTGCAATGAATTTTGTGAAGAATCAAATTTGCAAACTTATGGAAGATGAACTGTTGAATAATTATTTGGTCACATACATAGGGAAAGATATATTTTTGATGATAACAACGAAAAAATCATATAACAATTTCAAAATATGAAGACACGTAAAAAACAATTATAATTCGTAGATGTTGAGGTGTTTTCAATTTTTTGGGTATATAATGTTATAGTTTTTGTAATCTTCAATTTTTGTTTAATGATAATGATATTATTTTATCACTTATGTATTGATGTATATATTTTTTATATATACATTTATACTATATAATTTTGCCCCCACTTATCGAATTTCCTGGATCCGTCCTTGGGTAAATAATAATTATATTTTGTGAACCATTTTATGATGTGTGTATTTTTTAGTACAACACAAGGATTTTATTTTACCATTATTATAGTTTTTCACACTCTTGTAAGTGTATTGATACACTACATTATTGAGAGATTTATGAAAATATATGTGATATTCATGAGTGAAACAAGAGTAATTTTGGGTGTTAAATCATAAGAAAGTGTGATAGTACAATGCTATCACAAGCGTGTTATATTGCGAAACTTCTTAAAAAGTTTGGATGCTTTGGATCATGAATTTTGGTATTATATATAGTGGATTTTCCAATGTATTAAATGATACAATGATGTTAATTGACTTTGATTCATGGCAAGCAAACTTTGTTGCTCATAGTCTTGCTAGAGCATCCAAGCTTTATGCTAGCCACCAAGTTTTTAATTCAATTCCCTCTTGTATTTCTGCTCTTATTTTGAATGAAATGGTATAAGTATGTTATCTTCAAAAAAAATTTGACTTTGATTCAAATAAGAATAAATCTACAAGTGGATTTATTTTTATTCTTAACAGATGTATTGTCGCTTAGAAATTATCTAAGTGGACTTGTACATATTTATTGTGGAAGTGTTGTCGCTTAGAAGTTATCTAGGCAGACCTGTATAAATATATTATCGAGGCTAAGTTTTTTACTTTAGACTTGGTAATATATGTGATTAATTGACTAAGAGACGTCTTAGTCAATATTCTTGGTGGAAGAAATGTTTGTCTTCCTTATTTATGTGTTATAGACATATAAAATAGCGCTGCTAAATAATGAGATTAATCTCTAATTAATGAGAGGTCAAAAATGTATTTGACCGATTTGTTTACAAAGCAAAAGCTAGTGAGTTAAACATCGAGGGGAATGAGACTTTTAAGCCATTTTGAAATTAACAGTGATGGTAACCCAACCTTTGTGATTGGAGATCCCATAAAGAAAGTTCATATGGGTAAAAACAGGTCCCTTGTTAGTTCTGCTCACAATAAATTATGTCCATTCCTATGGTGTGAGAAGTGCTAGACTGTATTATTGAGGGATAAGCTTAAAAAAAGCTTTTAATAAATTTCATATCCCTTATGGGTGGTGTATGAAGTGCAACATATACTTGATGAAATCACCTATATGAGTGTCAAGTGGGGCCGCTTGTATGAGATTATGGCTTAATCTCTAGAGCACTCATGAATACTAGGTGCGCGCACGGCCTATTTGCACAACAACGCGTCAACAACGAGAATTGTGGGGGTGTGGTGTGATAGATAGACCTCTATCACACATTAAGTGTTTTTGGTTCATAAAGCTTGCTCCACCAACTCACTGTGTATTAAGTCTTATTAATCTAGAGTGCAGTTCATAATCCAAAATACACCAGATTCAATGCATTTACACCCAATGCGGTAAACCCAGGAAAATTATTTTCTAAATTGTTTTGAAATTTTTATAAATATTTTATTTAAACTTTTGATATATGTGGGGGATTGTTGTATTTTTGTATTATTTCAAAAGTTTAAACTAATTTTATTTTAATTTATTTCATGGTTTCATTGATTGGTTTACATTAATTCAAATTCAATTAAATTTAATTTTCATTTTATGAATACAATACGTTTTGATAATGATATATTTATATCAATCATTTAAAACCTCTATAAATTACTTTGAGGAATTGACATTAACGTTTAGACAATAACAACTATCAATAGTGGTTTAATACTATTTAAAATCAAAATCATTTTGATTCCATCGGTCTCAATCTTATATTGCATTACCGTTGCAATTTCATTGATATAATTCCTGTGGTTTTAATTCATTTAAAATTTTCTAACGATTGGATTTTTATTACTAATTTGAGACCTGTTGATCCTTAAAAGGATATAAGTCTCGTTTTCTACGAACTTGAAAGAGGGTGCTACACTTTTTCATTTTGATTACTACCCTTATTATTGTGATATTACAAAGAGACAGTGTAGTTGTGTTTTCTGACCATTGCAGTCTTTTCTTCCTGGGTTAGTAATGAAAAACTTCTCGTAGTTCTGTTACCCGAGATCCTCTCGGAAGAGCCTATTGAATCTTGAGGATTTTCGTGTCAGGCGAATAAATCCTTGAGGACAGTAGTGCCTTCACACGCCTCAGGCGATGTTACTCTGTCGTGGTACGCGACCGATGGTTCTATGCTCCATGCCCGTAGCTGCCTTGTTCGTGTTCGTGAGATTCGACTTGTTCGTGACTTGCCGAGTTCGAGACAATATTTTCCAACACGTTTTACCCAGTCGCCTAGTCTGCATCATCTTTTTCTTAGACAAAGTGTCCTAGTGAAATTGAACATTTAACATTTCTGAGGGTCGATGAAGTCATCTAACGAGTGTCGAGCAGTCCAACTCACTCGTAATCAAAAATCAAAACCACTGAATTGCTGGAAATAAGTATCGTAGTTATAGATGTTGTTGGGGCAAGTTTGCCACTTTGGACAGACTGGTGATGTCCTTTATGTTACAATAACCATTAGCTACACACCATATTTCCAAGTATTTATATTTTTTTTTTACAAATTTGTTTTGTCGATTATCCATATGAAATCAAAATGTAAAATATATTTTGTAACTCTAAGGTTGGGTGCAAGTGGTTAACGCACTACATATAAAGGGATGGACTTGACTAGTACCCTAGTTTGATCCCGGTGATAGAACAACTTGGGGTCAAGCTTTACTTACCTCCGACCAAACTCCGGATTAGTCAGGATCCCTTTTTCCTATAGACTGAAGCAGGTTCAAAGACCCCTCGACCAAAAATATAAAATATATTTTGTTGATTATAAACACAAAATCAAAATAAAAACTAACACTAGTGATCTTTTTCAAGGCAAATTCTAGTGTGGATCACCTTGACACGTGGTCCATGTGGACCAATACCTGAAAAATCTTCTGACACTCCAACGATTACCGATGACACTTCCCGAAAGCAGAAGCCCATGGTCTTCCATGTCCTCACGACAAAGATGGTGACTTGATTGGTGTCATTTTGACAAAAAAAAAATGTGAAACAGATATGAGTGCCTTAAACTCAACTTATATCCACTTGTTAATGTTTGTCTTAAATTTTATAGAATTTTTAATAAGACTAGAGCATTTATAAAAATATTTTGCCAAAAACTCTTATTTTTGGCTTTAGCCTTAAAATAGCTTGTAAGCACAAAAAAAAAGAAAATTGGGTCAAACACACTCTAGGTAATATCACAACACAATGGCATTACAAACAAACATAATTAGATGTATATGTAAAACATTTTTGCTTTTTTTACCCTATTAGTACATAGCTTTTAAACTCTTTTAAAGTAAGTTTACTTAAGAAGAAATGAAATATTTTAATTATTAATAAGAAAATAAATATAATAATTAGAATTTATTATACATCGATTTATCTATCTATTCTGAGAAAACTAAACCCTTATTTTGTCATTTTATACAAGTGTCAACTCCTCAATAAACACTATTCCCGCTCAAACAAAATTTTACTTTCCCTCATCTTTATTTCATAGTTTCTTTCACCTTGTCTCCCTGTTTATTCTCTCACATCTCGTCTTCTCCCCATATCTCTTCATATAAGTTTTTTGTTTTCTTTCTCTGTAGAAAACTACTGCTTCACTTCTCCACATGTTCTCATTTCAAATTTGTTTCATATTCTCTGACTATTTCTCTCATTCCCTCCTTCTATGTGAAATCTCACTATATTTTTACATTTATACTCCATCCTTGGGGCTTTTTAAACAGGTGTGACATTTGGCCCAATTTGAGATGATGGCGGAGCACATGGTTGTTCGATCAGAGGTCATGGCGGAGGTCATGGTTGTTGATGAAGGGAGGCAGGACATCCAGTTGGTTATGCTCTTTACTCTCTCCCCCTATCTTTTCCCTTATATATATTTTTAGAGTTTAGATCTATTCCATCTGTTCTTCACTTTTGCTTAGACTCTCTGATGTCGTGCTTTGGCCCATCAGACAGCCAGGACACCTCGTGCTTTGATGTTCTGCTCACAAGTTGGTCCTGTTCAAGGTTCTTGCCTTTCAATTTATTTATTCTTATCTTATTTACCATTGAAATGCCAAATGAATTTTCTTACTTGCAAAAAAACAAGTAGTTGGTTGAGATGTAGTAAAAATAGAATCAGGAAAAATCTGAACGGGTTATGCAACAAACGATTATTATCTCATTAGTTGAAATGAATTATATGTTGGAATCAAGTGGATTCAGAAATAATGACGCTTAATTATTTTGATGATAATAAATGATTAAGAGAACAATTTATTCTCTGATGTGTTTGTTAGTGTGCAGAAATCACTATTTATCAGAAGAAGATATCTCAGAGGACTTAATGAAATCTTGAACTTCACACATCTAAGTCTGATATTGATCCTTTGTTTTGATGCTGACATCATGTGAAAGCCTTGCTCTGAAGTTGGTCAACTCTGTTGGTGGTCAACGCTCTGGTGAGACCATACATGACTTAGTCAACTCTGTTTGACCAGTCAACTCTGTTGATAAGTCAAGCTCTGGCAAGACTAGCTCTTGACTTGGTCAACTCTGTTTGGTCAGTCAACGCCTTGGTAGACAACACTCTATTGAGACCACATTCTGTTTGGTCAACGCTCTGGTCTTCAGTCAACGCATACAACAGACTATGGTTAGACCACTCTGTGGAAGCCTTCATGCAATTCTACAAGACTCTCTGTTATATGAAAGCCAAATGAATTCTACGCCGAAGAAGTTGCCTCTATTTCAAGCTCACTCTGATGAACAGTACTCACTCTGGTGAACAGTATAGCTCTGATAGAAAACAGACTGAAGCTTATTTAAGGCTATTTCACGTATTTAAGAGACCTCATTGACGAAGTATTTAATGTACGAGGTATCAAAGGCCAAAGGAAATGTCAACGAATATAATCATCAAGGAAACTGGCTCTCAAAGGGTCTCATATTCAAAAAGCTCATAAGAGACAAACATTCTGATTTTGTCTGCCATGTCAGTATGCTTTGAGCAGAGTGGAAAACGACATGACTTATAAAAGCCACAAAAAGGGGATCTGAAGTTTTGACCTAGGGTGAAAAGAGCTGTTAGGTCTTAACGACACTATTCACAACCCTAACTATATATACCTTACTTCACTCACTGAAGTAGGTTAACGCTGTGATGCAAAGTCAGCAACCAAGAATCATTCTAAGTATCTGAGATCACATTGAACAAAGCACTTTATTGTTTTTATCCTTTCAGTTTGAAAGTTATTACTTGTGCTTGAGTTTTTCATTGAATATCCTCTCTGTGAGAGTTATTTGTATATTGTTTCAAATCATTTTTGAACACTGTATTTAGCCCAGAAGTGGCTATATTCCTTAGAGGCTTGACTGCACTAAGTTGTTCTAAGAAGTTGTGAGTATAGCCAGGTTGGCAGTATTATACTCTCAAGTGTAATCAGGTTAATTATAGTAGAGAAATCCTTTAAGTGTGTGAAGGGACTAGACGTAGCTATCAGGTGATAGTAAACTAGTATAAATTACTGTGTCACGCTCTTCTCTCTTCTTTTTACTTACGTACTGCCTTATTTTATTAAAGAGTTGTTTTGAAAAGGCTTTTATAAACTCATAAGCTATGCGAAAAGATTTCTAAAACCCAATTCAAACCCTCATTTCTTGTGTTTTTGCCACGTTCAATTGGTACCAGAGCTCGGACTCTTGGTTGAGCACTTAACAGTGTAAGAGGAAAATATCTTTTTCTTTATTCATGGCAAGTAACGAAGCCGGTGGTCACGTTAACCGTCCTTCTTTGTTCACTGGAACAAACTTCGACTACTGGAAAGATAAAGTTAAATCTTTCTTCGAGTCTCAACAACTCGAACTCTGAGTTATAGTTCAAAAACAATATATTGAACCAGTTGATTCCAAGAATAAACCTATTCCAAGAGAAAAGTGGCAAGATGAACATAAGAAAGCCTATCAACTACATCAGAAAGCAAGATATTTCCTTATCTGTGCTATCTCTAAGAAGGAATACGAGAAATGCGGAAAGAATGATACTACCAAGGAGATTTGGGACTCATTGGCCTTGACTTATGAGGGTACTTCCCATGTGCAAGAAACCAAAGCTAATGTCTTGGTTAGACAATATGAACTCTTCAAAATGGAAGAGGATGAAAGCATTGAAACTATGTTTGGAAGATTCCAAACACTAGTTCATGGTCTAAAGGTTCTTAAGAAAAGCTATACCACTGCTTATCATGTAAAGAAAATCTTAAGAAGCCTGCCAAAGAAGTGGAGACCTAAGGTCACAGCTATTCAAGAAGCAAAGGACCTGAATGTCTTGCGGCTTGAAGATATTCTAAGTTCCTTGAGAGCTCATGAGCTTGAGCTAGATGAAGAAGAACCTCCCAAGAAATCAAAGTCCATTGCTTTAAAATCTGGAGACAAAGCATCCTCCTCCAAAGCTCTACAAGCTGAACTGGAAACAGACAAAGCATCGTCTGATGAAAGCGATGGAGACACAGACGAAGAAATTTCCTTAATATCAAGGAAAATTTAATGTATGTGGAAAAACAAAGGAAGATTCAGAAAACAGTTCCACAAGAAGGACTCAAGGAAAAGGCAAGACTCAATGGATAAGAAGGACTATAAGGACAAAAGCCAAGTTACTTGCTACGAGTGCAAAAAGCAGGACATTTCAAGTCCGAATGTCCACAACTCGATAAACCTAGGAGAGGTGGTTTCAAAAGCAAGAAGAAGAAAGGTCTCATGGCAACATGGGATGATTCTGACTCATCTTCATCTGATGATGATGAGGAACAAGCAAATATGGCTCTAATGGCTACCATAGGGTCAGACAGTAAAGAAGAAGATGAAGAGGTAGATTCTAATCCATCTTCTGATATTGAAATAGCTTTTGATGAACTATTAGATGAGTCTTCTATACTCAACACTGAGTATAAAGCTTTGAAAAGGAAACTCTCAAAACTTTCAAAAGAATTTCAAATACTCAATAAGGAGAATGAGAAGCTCAAAGCTGAAAACCACCGTTTGGTGAATGACAGCTTTAAGACTAAGGAAAAGGTTGAATGTAACTCTTCAAAATATGAAGAGGGATTTCAAAGATTCCTTGCTGAATGTGTTACACGAAGCAAACAAGCATCTATGATGTGGGGCGTAAGCCAAAATGGTAAAAAGGGTCTTGGTTACAAACCAGATGAACCTACCTTTCAAAACACAAATTTGAAAACCAAAGATACCAATAATCATAGTGACTGTCTGCTTTGTACCTTTTGCAATAAGAAAGGACACATTAGAAGTACTTGTTATGAATTGAAAAATAAGAAGGGCAAGTTTCCTTCTAGAACTAACAAAAGAGGACCCAAAAAGATTTGGGTACCTAAGGACAAAATTGTATATGTTGAAAATCTGCTTAGCAACAGAGTTATAACACCAGTCCTGGTACTTGGACAGTGGATGCTCACGTCACATGACGGGAGAAATGCATATGTTCCAAGAACTCCAACTTAAAGAAAGTGGAACAGTAGGTTTCGGAAGAAACCAAAAAGGTAAAATCATTGGAAGTGGAAAAGTTATTGAGAAATTTCTAGTTTCTATTGATAATGTCTTATTGATTGATGGCCTGAAGCATAACCTACTAAGTGTAAGTCAATTATGCAATAGTGGTTATGATGTTGACTTTAGTGATAATGCCTGTATAGTCAAAAGCAAAAAGGATGGATCCATTTTCTTTAAGTCAAAAAGAAAGAACAATATTTATAATATAAAACTTTTTGAGTTGGCAAATCACAATGTAAAATGTTTTTTGTTAGTTGATAAAGAGCAATGGATTTGGCACAAAAGATTGGGTCATGTCAGCTTGAGGTTAATCTCAAAGCTTAACAAGAAAGAACTTGTTAGAGGGCTACCAAATCTTAGGTATCAATCTGATGCTCTTTGTCAAGCATGCCAAAAAGTGAAACAAACAAAATCCTCATTTGAATCCAAAAGTATTATTTTCACCTCAAGGCCACTTGAGCTTTTGCATTTAGATTTATTTAGACCAACTAGAAACGCATATTTGTCTGGAAAGAAATATGGGCTTGTTATTATTGATGACTATACTAGATGGACAGAGGTAAAATTGCTAGCTCACAAGGATGAGTCATTTGCAATATTTTATGTGTTCTGCAAACAAGTGCAAAATGAAAAAGGTTCTTGTATTACAACTATTAGAAGTAATCATGGTGGAGAATTTGAAAATGAATCATTTCAAAATTTTTGTGAAGAGCATGACATCCCTCACAATTTTTCATCCCCTAGAACACCACAACAAAATGAGGTTGTAGAATGGAAAAATAGATCTTTACAAGAAATGGCCAGAACCATGATTCACGAAACTAATATTGCAAAGCACTTTTGGGCAAAAGCAGTAAACACTGCATGTTATATTCAAAATAAAATCTACATCAGACTTATCTTGAATAAGACTCCTTATGAATTGTGGAAAGGAAGAAAACCCAACATTTCATACTTTTACCAATTTGGGTGTGACTGCTTTGTTCTTAATACAAAGGACAGTCCTGGAAAATTTGATTCAAAATCGCACAAAGCTATCTTTTTAGGATATTCTGAATGCTCTAAAGCTTACAGAGTATACAACAAAGAAACATTAATTATTGATGAATCTATGCATGTGAGATTTGATGACAAGAAGCCTGACAATGAAACGTCGAGCTAGATGAAGTCTTTCTGATTCTGAGATAAGCAAAGAAACATATGAAGGTGTCACAGATCTTTGACTACGATTACGTATGCATTTCTCGTCTGGTGATAAGACCCAAGAAGAATCAACAACTGATTGGAAGTTCAAATGTCATCATCCAAAGGACCAGATCATTGGTAAACCAAGTGATAGAGTTAGAACAAGATCATCTCTCGAGAGAACACTCGACTTTGCACTATTGTCGAAATAGAGCCCAAAACAATTGATGAAGCACTAACAGACGATGGATGGATACTTGCTATGCAAGAAGAGCTCAATCAATTTCAGAGGAATGATGTTTGGAAGCTTGCGCCTCCTCCAGAGGATAAGCAAGCCGTTGGAACCAAGTGAGTTTTTAGAAACAAACTAGATGAAGATGGCAAAGTGGTAAGAAACAAGGCAAGACTAGTTGCTCAAGGGTATTCACAAGAGGAAGGTATTGACTATACTGAAACCTTTGCTCCTGTAGCTCGACTTGAGGCAATTAGAATCTAATTATCATTTGCGGCACATTATGGCATTACTTTATATCAAATGGATGTAAATAGTGCATTTTTAAATGGTTTTATAAGTGAGGAAATGTTCGTAAAACAACCACCTAGATTTGAAGATATTGCTTATCCAGAACATGTCTTCAAACTTAAAAAGGCTCTTTATGGTCTTAAACAAGCTCCAAGAGCTTGGTATGACAGATTAAGTTCCTTTTTAATGTCAAATGATTTTGAAAGAGGACAAATGGACACTACACTCTTTAGAAAATCATCTAAAAAGCATTTTATTATAGTTCAAATATATGTTGATGATATTATTTTTGGTGCTACTAATGAATCTCTTTGTGTGGAATTCTCTAAGCTTATGTAGAATGAGTTTGAAATGAGTATGATGGGAGAATTAAAATTCTTCCTTGGCATTCAAATCAAGCAATGTCAAGATGGAACCTATATCCATCAGACTAAATATGTGAAAGAACTTGAAAGAAGTTCAAGCTTGAAACAAACCAAACCTATGAGCACACCAATGCATCCAACATGTGCTCTCGGTAAAGGTGAATCTAGTAAGAAGGTAGACTAAAAGGTATATAGAGGTATGATTAGTTTACTCCTTTATTTCTTGCCTCGAGGCACGATATTATGTTTACTGTTTGCTTATGTGCAAGATTCCAATCTGATCCTAGAGAATCTCACTTAAATGCTGTTAAGAGAATCTTTAGGTATCTCAAAGGAACTACTAGCCTTAGTTTGCTTTATAAGAACTCAAAAAATTACAAGTTAGTAGGTTTCTGTGATACTGACTTTGCTGGAGATAGAATTAAAAGAAATAGCACAAGTGGTGGCTGCCAATTTCTTGGAGGCTTGACTGCACTAAGTCGTTCTAAGAAGTTGTGAGTATAGCCAGGTTGGCAGTATAGTGGAGAAATCCTTCAAGTGTGTGAATGGACTAGACGTAGCTATCAGGTGATAGTGAACTAGTATAAATCACTGTGTCACTCACTTCTCTCTTCTCTTGACTTACGTACTACCTTATTTTATTAAAGAGTTGTTTCGAAAATGTTTTTATAAGCTCACAAGCTTTGCGAAAAGATTTCTAAAACTCAATTCAAACCATCTTTCTTGTATTTTTGCCACGTTCATTATATTCTCAAAGGATGATGAATTAGCTTTCATCTAAATTCCTGGGTTTTTTATTTCCTTCGTTTGATGAAAAAATTCATGTATTAGTATTTAATTTTTATTGGGTCAAAGACTTTCCGTTTTTCCTTTTCAAATAAACATAGAATAGGAAGCTAATGCATGAGAAAGTCTAATTGATTTCTATTTGAAAGTTTGAGGTTTATAGGTGCACAAAGCTCTTGATGCTTGCAAGAATATGTTTGCATAGCTACAAAACTGCTGACAAGGAATTGGATAATGTTAATGATTGAATATGTTTGAGTTGTTTTTAGATGTCAGTTTTTTTTTATAAAGTTGGCCCTTCTGTTTTGTATAGTGATATTTTGGTTAATTTTATTTATTTTTCTCACTTCTTTTTATTGCATATGCTATCATGTTTGTTTCTTGGTTGATGATGTTATTTGTGTTGGATTGTGTCTGACAGGAACAAAAAAGAAAAAATAACTGCATTGGATTTTGGTGAAGACCAAGTTGTCTAATAGAAAAAGCAAGAGGTATTGGGATTGCAATCAAATGGCATTGCAGAGTTCATCCGGAGATTGTATGCAAAAGCATAGTGGAGTTACTCTTTCCCTTGAGTTCACCTGCAGAAGGTCTAACGATACTTTGGTTACTTTGATCTATGTAATTTAGTAAGTTAAATTGAAAATGTCTTTGTGTGTATCTGTGTCTATTTTATGTGAACTGGACAGTTTTAAGAACGTATTTTGAATACAATTAATGCTACTCCAATTACTACATTTTTTGATAGTTCACTTTCTATTTGTTTCCTTTATTTTTTATTAATCTTTCTTTGTTTCCTAGTTTGAAGAAAGCAGTGCAATGATGGAAGTTGATTTATGATATGAAAATTTTGACTATGGTGGATGAGGGTGGTTGTGATAGAGAAGAGTGAAAGGGTAGTTTCCTGGTGGTTTTGGGTATGGTTTCCTTTCCACTCTCCCTCTCTATCATTTCTCCTCTCTTACCATTCACACATTTAAAATGATCATTCTCCTTTACATATATTATCCACTTCTCTTGGGTCTGGAATGAAGCCTTTTTTTTTTTTTTTTTTGCAAAGGGACAGCGGTGTCATGGTCTAAGAAGAAGACCTCATTCGAGGCAGACGAGGATGTTGACTTGGTTGTTTTGCTTGAGAAACGGTTTATTTCTGATGTTGCTTTGTTGTTTCTATTGCGTCATTCAAATATCATTACTGTAAGCCCTGTTTCTTTAACCTTCTATTTGTACATGGAATATACTAACTTTTTTTGATAGATGAACGAACTTTGATCTCAATCTTTATGCCCTTTTATTACTATATATTCGTTTTGAGTGCAATCCTTTTGCCTTTTTTTGCTTTTAGTTCCACCCTTTTGTATGGTTTAACGATACCAAGGTCCTTTCCATATTTAATTTTAAATTTTGCATGTAGTCTCTTAGATGAGCTCCTTATCCAGTTTAAATTTTTATTAAGGCTTGGACATTTACTCTGCATATTGATAGTAAACCTGTAGTTATGAGGGAAAACCTGTTTTACTTGATAGGAAATTCTATTTTAAGACATTGCAGAAATCAGAATTTTAAAAGCAGGCAATAGTATGGTAAAGAAAATACATAATAATATTGTGCAACAAATGACTTACATTTGTTTAATGACTTACAAATGACTTACATTTGTTATTTAATTCAATCTTTTGTCCAGAAATTGTGACCATAGATATTATTAAGGGCAATAGTGTTTTCAAACCTATGTAGGCCATCTTGCTTCTTTCAAATATGTGATTAGTTATAGTATAAAACTTATTGCTAATGGACCAGTGTAGTCAGTATATCTTTCAAGATTTAGTTGAAGATTTTGATGATGTATACAAACAAATGGAATAAAATAAATATTATTTTATTAATTTGATGAAAATAAACTAATAGTAATATGTAATTTATGAGTTAATACTATATTATACATTCATTGAAAACAATTTAAATAATTAAAAATGAATTTTTGATATGTATATGAAGTATATATTATTTGAAAGTAACAATATTTGATATTATGATATAATATCAGGAATAGCACTAAAAGAAATATAAGCAAAACATATATATTTTATAAAATGTTAAATAGACAAATTAATTATTAATTATTTATTTAAAATCAAATATTGTAAGACAAAAACTAAGATCCACTTATTTTTTGGGTTATAAGATATACTTTTGTTACTTGATGGATGGATGTTTATTGTAAATTGGATAAAATTAATTAATTCAATAATAAAATTAGTATATATTTTATAAGAAATACACATATCTTATTTTATTTAATATATATATATATATATTGAAAATTATAATTTAATTTTATGAATAAAAAAATCTTCCAACTATAACTAATTGAATTATATATGTATAAATTTTTGTTGTGTAAAAAGTGTTAAAATCAATAATTTTGGGACTAAAAGTGCAATTAAAAAATTGTCGAGACTACAATCGTCCAAAATAAAATAGTGAAATTTATACATAACGGATTTGAATAAATAATGTGACAAAGAATGCCATTATTAAGGATGTAATATAAATCAACACTTATATTATTAAAATTTTGTTTATAGTATTAGACCAAGAATATAAAATATTGATTTATAGAAAAGACATTTTATCACATTGAAGGTTTAAAAAGTATCCTTTAAATTTTCAATTTTTTTATTATATATAAATTATTAATAAGTGTTTTATCTTATATATATATATATATATAAATTTTTTAAGCCATTTTGAAATTAACAGTGATGGTAACCCAACCTTTGTGATTGGAGATCCCATGAAGAATGTTTATATGGGTAAAAACAAGTCACTTGTTAGTTCTGCTAGCACAATAAATTATGTCAATTCCTATGGTGTGAGAAGTGCTAGACTGCATTATTGAGGGATAAGCTTAAAAAAAAGTTTTTAATGAATTTCATATCCCTTATAGGTGGTATATGAAGTGCAACATACACTTGATAAAATCACCTATATAAGTGTCAAGTGGGGCCGCTTGTATGAGATTGTGACATAATCTCTAGAGCACTCATGAATACCAGGTGCGCGCACGACCTATTTGCGCAACAACGAGAATTGTGAGGGTGTGGTGTGATTGGCAGACCTCTATCACACATCAAGTGTTTTTGGTTCATAAAGCTTGTTCCACCAACTCACTGTGTGTTAAGTCTTATTAATCTAAGTCCGCTCATAGTCCAAAAGATACCAAATTCAATGCATTTACACAAAATGCTGTAAACCCAGGAAAATTATTTTCTAAATTGTTTTGAAATTTTTATAAATATTTTATTTAAACTTTTGAAATATGTGGGGGATTGTTGTATTTTTATATTATTTCAAAAGTTTAAATTAATTTTATTTTAATTTATTTCATGGTTTCATTGATTGGTTTACATTAATTCGAATTCAATTAAATTTAATTCTCATTTTATGGATACAATACGTTTCGATAATGATATATTTATATCAATCATTTAAAACCTCTATAAATTACTTTGAGGAATTGACATTACCGTTTAGACAATAACAACTATCAATAGTGGTTTAATACTATTTAAAATCAAAATCATTTTGATTCCATCGGTCTCAATCTTATATTGCATTGCCGTTGCAATTTCATTGATATAATTCCTTTGGTTTTAATTCATTTAAAATTTTCTGACGATTGGATTTTTATTACTAATTTGATACTTAAAAGGATATAAGTCTCGTTTTCTACAAACTTGAAAGAGGGTGCTACACTTTTACATTTTGATTACTACCCTTATTATTGTGATATTACAAAGAGACAGTGTAGTTGTGTTTTCTAACCATTGCCTAGTCTTTGCTTCGGGGTTAACAATGAAAAAACTTCTCGTAGTTCTGTCACCCGAGATCCCCTCGGAAGAGCCTGTTGAATCCTGGAAGATTTTCGTCTCAGGTGAATAAATCTTTGAGGACAGTAGTGCCTTCACACGTCTCAGACTATATTACTCTGTACGTGGTACGTGACCGATGGTTCTATGCTCTATGCCCGTAGTTGCCTTGTTCGTGCGTTTGTCCTCATGAGATTCGACTTGTTCGTGACTTGCCGAGTTCGAGACAATATTTTCCAACACGTTTTACCCCAATCACCCTAGTTTGCATCATCTTTTTCTTAGACAAAGTGTCCTAGTGAAATTGAACATTTAACATTTTACAGGGGTCCACAAAAGTCATCTAACGCGTGTCGAGCAGTCCAATTACTCACTGGTAATCAAAAATCAAAACCACTGAATTGCTGGATATAAGTATCGTAGTTATAGATGCTGTTGTTGGGGCAAGTTTGCCACTTTGGACAGACTGGTGATGTCCTTTATGTAACAATAACCATTAGCTACACACCATATTTCCAAGTATTTATATTCTTTTTTTTTTACAAATTTGTTTTGTCGATTATCCATATGATGTCAAAATGTAAAATATATTTTGTAACCGTAAAATTGGGTGCAAGTGGTTAACGCACTACATATAAAGGGACGGACTCGGCTAACAACTTGGGGTCAAGCTTTACTTAACTCCCGGCCAAACTCCGGATTAGTCAGGGTCCCTTTTCCCTGAAGACCGAAGTAGGTTCAAAGACCTCTCGACCAAAAATATAAAATATATTTTGTTGATTATAAATACAAAATCAAAATAAAAACTAACACTAGCGATCTCTTTCAAGGCAAATTCTAGTGTGGATCACCTTGACACGTGGTCCATGTGGACCAATACTTGAAAAATCTTCTGACACTCCAACGATTACCGATGACACTTCGCGAAAGCAGAAGCTCATGGTCCTCCATGTCCTCACGATGAAGATAGTGACTTGATCGGTATCGTTTTGACAAAAAAATGTGAAACAAATATGAGTGTCTTAAACTCAACTTATATTCGTTTTCTCTAATTTTTTGTCGAACATACATCGATCGGATTACTGTCTCAATGAGCTTCAGCTTCTAGGAAGCGGTATCAGTTATCGTTAGAGTTTCAGACGATTCTAATTACTAGTTATATCAAGGTGGTCCACCCTACTTACCTTTTTTCAATGCATAAACATATATATATATATATATATATATATATATATCTTCTTGAAAATTATAAAGACTACTACTCGAATCCCAATATATATCCACTTGTTAATGTTGGTCTTAAATTTTATAGAATTTTTAATAAGATTAGAGCATTTATAAAAATATTTTGCCAAAAACTTTAAGCACAAAAAAAGAAAATTGGGTCAAACACACTCTAGGTAATATCACAACACAATGGCATTACAAACAAATATAATTGGATGATGTGTAAAACGTTTTTACTTTTTTTACCCTGTTAGTATATATATATATATATATTCCATGCTTCATCATGAATTTTTATTAAAAAAAGTTTTTCAAAATTTTGGTATGTTTAGGTTATTTAATTTAATTAATAATTTATGTTAAATGTAGAAATTTAAATATGTCGTTTAGCTCGCAAGAAGTTTTTATTTAACTTTTTACAAAGGTCACATAAAATTTTATAGATAAAAGAAGCAAAGGTTACATTAATACTCTTATACCCTTTGTTTAATGCTTTATAAAACCTGACTTATTTTCTGTGTAAACTTAAACAAAATTAACAAAAATCACTTTTATCATTAGATAAGTATAAGGTCAAGTTTTTTTAAGTTTTTAGTACAGTATATAAAGCATAAGACATTAGAATTGATTTTACAAGATAACACAATATTTTACACAAAAACCATTAATATCTATACGTAAATTATTACACTTTATGATTCGTGATTGAAATAAATCAAATATTATATAAATTTTTAATATACAAATCCGTTTACAAATTATTAAAAAATAAATTTTATATAATATTTTAATTATTTTATAGAAAAGTTTAAGACACAACCGACCGTGGAGCATGTAGCATATTTCCAAACCCCAGAGCTATTCTTATAGTTCTCTTCAACTGCTCAAACGTAATATCCTGCAGGTAGCTTACGCTTTCCAGGTAGTTCTATTAGCTCCTCTTCATCATCATCATCATTAGAAATCCAGCCATGGAAAGGTTTACGCCTCTTGTGACAAACCCTCTCCATAGGTTGTGAGGACTGAGGAGATTCTGCAGCAGGAGTGATGACACAGTAGTATACAAGATATTCAAATTCTGCTTCAAAGCTAATTAAATGAATTAACAAGATTGGAAAGTTGATTACCAGATTCATTGCCTGCTAATACAGTGTCTCTTGCCTTGATGGGAACTTGATTGTCATTTTCACCGGTTGCAGATATAGTATCTGCAGCTTTGATGGAAGTGTCAATGGGCTTGATGGGAAGTTCATTAACAGTTTCGCTTGTTGCTGATGCGGCGTCCTCAAGATTTTCTGGGTTAGAGCAAGGTTGAAGGGCTGTGTTTGAGCCACCAGCGGGTGATGCCTCATTGGGACCATTTCCTGGATTGTCTTCTACCAAACAATCCTTCACACAAATCAATATTATTAATCACAATTTTATATGATATAGAGGCCATTAGGCCAAGGAGCTTGTAGCGGATTTTCATGGGCACACTTTCCAAAAGTTTTAGAAATTTCGTTATAGTACTTTTTTTTATAGGCAAATGTTAGTGGTTAGTTTGTTAGAGGAGAGAGAAATTTTGTTAGTGGCAAAGATCTGAGCCCTGCACCTCCTGCTTATAACTCCTTCATGTCCCTTGGCTCAACCACTGAACCACCTACGTGGGACATTTAATATTATTTCAAATATTACATGAATCTCTCAAAATCATTATCCATGATCTGCCATACTTGGAGGCTGGCTGGAGCTAATAACCCTTTTTTAAAAATAGATGGATTATAGTACATTTAACATTGGGATTAAAGAGAAGGAATCACAAAGGAATTCAAGATATACAATTACACATTAGAAGCAATGGCCTTTCCCAGCATGTATCATTGGCAGTATTGAAAAAAACTATCAGAAATTAATCACATAGACTCTCAATAACTCCAGAAAGGAGCAATATGCTTTTAGGGACACAGCAGCTCATTGCTGCTCATAACATCATCTTAAATTGAAACAAGCCGGAAAATATTAAGTATCTTGTACTAAGAACTACTGAAGCTTTGCTACAAAAAGAGAAGTAGCTTACCTAAGAGAAACCCGAGATATTACATACCATTTTGCTGTGAATTAAATGAATCGATGAATAAAACTGGCAATTAAATATGCTCATTTGTTTCTAGAAAGAGAAATGGGAAGTTTCTGATGGCATGCAAACAAAACTGTTGCCATGTAGAATAAAACAAACATTTGCTTTCCAAGAGACAGAGTTTGCTTAAATTTTTATGGAGTAAATGTTTTGTGTGAGAATGATGTCTTGCCATTGGTCATTGGACAAGGCTGACTCATTTTTTTATTGCAAGCAAGCAAGTCCAAAGTAGAAATCTTAAAGCTCATCTGAATGAACCATAAACAAAGAGAACGCAATAAAGCAAAGCAACAAAAGAAAGAACAATTCGATCGTCTCTCTCTCTCTCTGAAATATTGTCATTCTCATAAACAAATCAATATTAATTTTTTTCTTAATTAATTGTTCTATTAAAGGAGATCTTTACTATCTTTAATTTCTTTAATCAATGTTAAAAATAATAATCTTCGTAGATAATCATTAAAAATACTACTTTACAAATTATAGTAGTTTTTTAGATTTTGAAAATTTTAAAATCTTAATTGATTGACAACCTTTCATTCATCAAAATACAAATTCAAATGCAGGTTATTATGATATGATTTACACGTGGAATTAATAATAACATAAGCAAATGAGAAATGGAAGTCAAATGTAAAGAATACATAGCTTGTGTTAGTTGCTTGGAGGATAAGCAACGGAGTGACGAACACGGAATACAGCTTAAAAAAGATAAAGAGAATTAAGAGGAAAAAAAAAAAGTGAGTGAGTTACCTGAGGCTGGGGTAAAGGAAGGGTTTGTTGTTGCTCAAGAAGGATGTCAATGAGGAGGGTGTAAGAAGAGTCTTCGATGAAAACCCAGCCTTCGTTGCCGCCATAAACCTGATAATTAATGAAAAAAGTGAATATCACAAATTAACATTAAACATTAATGAGATGAAATGAAAAGTTAATTTGGTTGGTTGGAGAAATGAAAAGGAAAGGGAAGAGGACTTTGAGTAATTGAGCAATGGTTTGACGGACGAGTTTGGTGGGGAAACCGTAAGGGGTCATAGCGTCTAGAGCTGCGTCTATTCGCCTCTCGCCCCTTTGCTAATCACAATGACAATAACAATTGAAATTCAAATTCAATACATGATGAGAACAAAGAAGAAAAGAAAAAGGGATTGAATGAAAGAGAATTGAAACTACCGTCACCGGACGTTTTGGCGCCATGGGAAGGAAGGAAAGGAAGAGGAATTCTAACGTAACAAAGAAGATAAAATTGGAACTCCAATTAGATTAGATTAGGGCAGAAAGAGAGTTTGGGTGAGGGGATGGGATTCTCTTAACCCTTTTTTTATATAAAACAAAACCGTGAAAATCTCTCAACGCTTAAAACACTTACACCATTTGTTTTTTATATTTTCAACTCTCTCTCTCTCCCCATTTTAATTGTGTGGCTTAGGAAGGATTTTCCACGGGAGACAATCCTCTCCCTTGGGTGGGTGTGGGTTCCCTTTGCATGTTGCATTTGAGTTTTAGTTGACAAAAATCACTTTTATCATTAGATAAGTATAAAGTCAAGTTTGTTTAAGTTTTTATTTTGACGGGAAGTTTTATTTTAATGGAAGTTAATTTCAGTAACTTTCAAAAAAAAATTATAATTATCTTTTAAAATAAAATGTAATTTTTATCATTAGAATTACAAACTAACTAAAATATTTATTATTTATTATTTAAAAAATTAGCCCCCCTTTAATCGACTTCTCGATCCGTCTCTGTATTTTGCATAGCACGACCCAACAAATATATTGTAAAAACTCAAATATTTTTAATCTAAGAAAATTACAATTTTCTTTTAGTATAGTATATAAAACATAAAACACTAAAATTGACATTTTACAAGAAAACACGATATTTCACACGAAAACCATTAATATCTATATGTAAATTATTACACTTTGTGATCCGTGATTGGAATAAGTCAAATATTATATAAATTTCTGTATACAAATCCTTTTACAAATGTTTAGAAAATAAATTTTATATAATTTTTAGTTTTTTTACAGAAAAGTTTATAAGACACACATACCCATGCACAAGAATATTTTTATATTTTGTTCAAATAATTTTTTTACCAAAAACAAAATATAACAAATATTATGATAATATATATTAATTTTTAGTGATATTATAATACTAACCTTATTGTTATTTATAAATATAAGGACCCTTATGTCCGATACGTAAACAAATTAATATTAATTAAGTTACGTATGATTTTATGAGATCCATGTTCTTGAGACTTGAACATGTAGGTTCTGTTTCAGCCTATGATTTTATGAAATCCATGTTCTTCTACCATATATTATTAAAATCATGCATGCCTGATGGTAACACCTATTGTTTATGGAGATATAAATCTCTGTATTAATAACTATTATTTCTAGATCTAAAAGAAGATCTAATATTAGTTTTTTTTTTTTTATAGATAAATGTTAGTTGTTAGTAATTGTTAGAAATGTTAGTTTTTCCGGGTTTGAACCCGGGACCTCCTGCTTACACTACTTCGGCGTCCCTTGGCTCACCAACCGAGCTACCTACTTGGGACATCTAATATTTGTTATTGATTCAGTTGCTTTAACCGTGGCCAAATAAGAGGAAATTATGCATGTTGGATATGATTAATGTTGATCTAGATGACCGTACTAGAGCTGAAATGTAGTGAAGACTATAACAGTTTCACAATCATTGTCACGGATGTTTTGCAACTACATGTTGGTCTGCAGGTTTTAACATTTTTTGCAGGAGCTCTACTGGAGAAGCAGATGGTAGTTATCTGTTCTAATTTGGTGTTCCTCAAATTGAGTTATAATGATCTTGTGTAGATGATTAATTGCCTACTCAATTTGTATATTGATGCAAATGTATCCGAGCCATTTTTTATACACTTGTATCTGGTTTTGTCCATCAGATTCATTATTATTCCTTTATTAATAGGCCCCTGTGCTGGGAGCAGTAGTACTTGAATTTGTATTTTGTTTTTCTCATTTTGGCTCTGCTGATGTGCTCATGCATATTTTTTTTAAAGCAAAAAATTGGCATGCAGTGCCATTACAATAGAATCTAAATCATCAAATGCTATTTTTTTCCTCCTAAACCAAAACTTTAAGCGTCGGCCAAGCCCACGCTAAGCCGACGCAAATTAGCGTCCGATTGTCAACACAAGTGTTTTGCGTTGGTGCATTAGCGTGGGCCAGGCCGACGCTAAATTTAGCGTCGGCCATATAATTAACTTACACTGGCCTCCACTGACGCTAATTAGCATCGGATCAAAAATGGCCGACGCTAAATATTAGTGTTCAGCTGGGCCTGTCGGACCCGATGCCGACGCTAATCGTGATTTAACGTGGGCTTTTTCCTATTAGTGTCGGCTTTTAGCCTACGCTAAATAGCTACATTCTAGTAGTGAGAAAAAAACAACATTTTGTATACACTCAAAATTATTAATATTTAAGTCTCCCTTTGAGAATAGATTTTGACATATAAGTATATAATTTTGGAGTATTCAAATCTTTAAGACCGCGGCGGAGATGTGGGCAAAGTTAGAATCGTTGTATATGACAAAGTCATTGGCCCATGAGTTATGTTCTGAAACAACATCTCTACTCATTCAAGATGGTAGAGACCAAACCTATTGTGGAGCAACTAGCGTAATTCAACAAAATTATTGATGACCTGCAGAACATTGATGTGAAGCTTCGATGACGAGGATAAGGCTCGCTCTTATTGAATTCGTTGCCTAGATCCTTTGAACACTTTAAGGATGCACTCCTCTATGGCAAGGAGTCCACTATTACTTTGGAGGAGGTCCAACAATCTATTAGGACCAAGGAGCTAACCAAGCTCCAAGACTTGAAAGTGGATGATAGTGGTGAAGGCTTAAGTGTGTCAAGGGGAAGAAGTGAGAGTAGAGGAAACCACAACAAAGGGAAGAATTCTAGGTCGAAGTCCAAGTCAAAGGGGAACAATAAGAAGTATAAGTGCTTCAATTGTCACAAGACCGGTCACTTTAAGAAGGACTGTCCTGAGAAAGGGGGCAGGGGTGATTCTGTGGATGTTGCAATTGCTATGGAGGATGGTTATGAGAGTGCGGGGGCTCTAGCGGTGTCGAGTTTGGAATCTGAAAAGAACTGGGTCATGGACTCGGGATGTTCTTATCACATGTGTCCTAGGAAGGAATACTTTGAGACTTTGAAGCTTAAAGAAGGTGGAGTCGTTCGCCTGGGTGACAACCGAGTTTGTAAGGTGCAAGGTATGGGTTCGATTCGTCTCAAGATGTTTGATAACCGTGAATTCCTTTTACAAGATGTGAGGTATGTTCCTGAACTCAAACGAAATCTTTTATCTATAAGCATGTTTGATGGATTAGGCTATAGTACTAGGATTGAACATGGCATGATTAAAATTTCGAATGGTGCATTAGTAATGGCTAAAGGATCTAAAATGTGTGGCTTATACATATTAGATGGTTGTACTGTTATAGGGCATGCATCATTAGCTAGTCAAGCTCTGCATGATAAAACTAAACTATGGCATTTAAGGTTAGGGCATGTTAGTGAAAGAGGTTTAGTTGAACTAGCTAAACAAGGTTTGCTAGGTAGTGATAAATTGGATAAGCTAGAATTTTGTGATAATTGCATACTAGGCAAACAACATAGGGTTAAGTTTGGAAGTGGCATGCATCATTCTAGCAAGCCTTTTGAGTATATTCACTCAGACCTTTGGGGTCCCTCAAGAGTGACAACTCATGGAGGGGATTCCTATTTTCTCACCATGATTGATGATTTCTTTAGGAGAGTATGGGTTCACATTTTGAAAAATAAAAGTGACACATTTGAAAAATTCAAAGAATGGCATACTCTCATAGGAAATCAAATAGGAACTAAACTGAAAGTTTTAAGGACTGACAATGGCCTGGAGTTTGTTTCAGAGCAGTTTAATGAGTTTTGCAGAAAGCGAGGAATTAAGAGACATAGGACCGTGGCAGAACACCGCAAAGAAATGGTGCAGCGTAACGCATGAACAGGACTATTTTGGAGCGGTCAAGTATGCTTTGGGAGCTGGGCTACCTAAAAGTTTACGGGTGAAGCTGTGAGTCAGCCGACTTACTTAATCAACAGATGCCCATCAACGGCTTTAAACTTCAAGACACCTATGGAAGTTTGGAGTGGAAAACCGTGAATATTCTACATTGAAGGTTTTGGGGCTTTGGCGTTTGCTCATGTCGAGACAAGACAAACTTGAAGCGAGTGTGAAATGTGTCTTCATTGGCTATCAGGAAGGTGTGAAGGGTACAAGCTGTGGAAGATGGAGCTGGGGATCAAGATTCATAATAAGCGAGGATATGACTTTTGATGAGACTCGTATGGGGATGAAGTGCAAGGACACGGAGAATAGTAACTTCGAAGCAGAGGTAGAAGACTTCGGTTTGAGGTGGAGCCTTCCACTAGTGAGACCGGGAATAATGAAGAGGAGAACAGTTCTCCACCATCAGGTTCTAGAGGAAGACAACCAACAGTGGATCCTGGCTATCAGTTGGCAAGAGATAGGGAACGGAGGGAAACTGTGGCACCCAAGAGATATGGCTATGCAGACTTAATTTGTTATGCTCTAAATGCGGCTGAAGATGTGCAAGACTCAGAACCTAAGACATTCAGGGAAGCAGTTGAGAGCAAAGAGGGTCAGAAGTGGTTAGAGGCAGTGAATGAGGAAATGAATTCATTGGAGAAGAACCAGACCTGGAAACTTGTGAAACTACCTAAGAAGCAAAGGGTGGTTGGATGCAAGTGGATCTTCAAGAAGAAGGAAGGCATTCCGGGAATTGAAGAACTAAGATATAAAGCAAGACTTGTGGCCAAGGGTTTTACACAGGTTGAGGGAATTGATTACAACGAGATTTTCTCACCCGTGGTGAAACATTGTTCCATAAGGGTTCTTATGGCAATCGTAAATCAGTACGATCTTGAGTTGGAACAAATGGACGTGAAGACCGCATTCTTACATGGATACCTAGAAGAGACAATCTACATGCAACAACCAGAAGGTTTTGTAGAGGACAAGTCTAAGGTATGTCTTTTGAAGAAATCCTTGTATGGGTTGAAACAAAGCCCTAGGCAATGGTATCTTCGTTTTGACGATTTTCTTCTGAAGACGGGATTTGTGAGAAGTGGGTACGACAGTTGTGTGTACATTTTGAAGAGGGATGAGAAAGTGGTTCTCTACCTACTTCTCTATGTTGATGATATCCTGATGGCAAGCTCTAGCAAAGAGGAGATTAGCATGCTCAAGGATAAGCTAAATTCAGAATTTGAGATGAAGGATCTTGGGGCCGCTAAGAGGATACTTGGGATGGATATCGTGAGGGACCGGAAGAAGGGTGAATTATTCTTATCTCAGCATGGGTACTTGAAGAAAGTGGTGGAGCGGTTTAGGATGCATGAAGCTAAACCGGTTAGCACTCCTTTGGGTCATCACACAAAGCTCTCGGTGACACAAGCTCCTGAGTCCGAAGAGGAGAGGAGGAAGATGGATACTACTCCATATGCTAGTGGGGTAGGAAGCATCATGTATGGCATGGTTTGTAGTAGACCAGACTTAGCATATGCAGTCAGCATAGTAAGTCGGTTTATGGCAAATCCGGGCCAAGCTCATTGGGAAGCACTGAAGTGGGTTTTGAGGTATTTGAATGGGTCACTCAAAGGTGGTTTGAGGTACATAAGAGCAACTCAAGGAGAAGACACTTTGGAGGGTTATGTAGATGCAGATTATGCAGGAAATGTGGATACAAGGAAATCCTTATCTGGATTTGTATTTACATTGTTTGGAACGGCAATAAGTTGGAAGGCTAACCAACAGTCCGTTGTGGCGCTATCTACTACTCAGGCGGAGTATATCGCCCTAGTTGAAGGGGTGAAGGAGGCCATATGGTTGAAAGGTATGATTGGGGAGCTAGGAATTACACAAGGATGTGTGAAGGTACATTGTGATAGTCAAAGTGCTATCCACTTGGCAAATCACCAAGTGTATCATGAAAGGACAAAGCACATTGACATCCGCCTACATTTCATTAGAGATGTCGTGGAATCTAAGGAAATTGTGGTTGAGAAGGTTGCATCAGAGGACAACCCGGCGGATGTATTCACCAAGTCATTACCTAGATCAAAGTTCAAGCATTGCTTGGACTTGATGAATTTCTCTGAGACGTAATTCCAATGATGGAGAGAGCAGCTAGTGGTTGATGGATAAAGTTGAGCATCACCACTGATTTGAAGTCAAGGTGGAGAATTGTGGAGTTTAGAGTGCCTTAAAATCAGTTTGGAGGATCATGGAATTGCTTGAAAGTGTTTCTTGAACACTGGGATTCGATTCCCTAGCTATGGGAATCGATTCAAGCATGTTTGGTTCTCTGGGAATCGAAGCACGCCTCTGTGAATCGCATGGGAAGCTTGCGGGAATCGATTCACTTCATTAATTCGTCTTGAGGAAGTTTTTTAACTAGGTGAATCGATTCACCTATGTCCGTGAATCGATTCACGGTCGGGTTTTATAAACTGACTGCAGAACGGTCGATCTGACGTGCGAGTCTTTCTAGGGTTGTGTGCGGCCGTTCTTGAGCGTCTTTGTGAGGTTTTAGAAATTTGGGAAACACCGTTAAACACCTTGGGATCTTAAGAGAGAATAGAGTGAGGTTTGAAGGCTCTCTCTATTGTTGTTCTTGAGAGTTTATCATAGAGGGAAAGAGAGAGGGATTGGGAACTCTTGGGTTTGTTCTTTGTGGACATTGTAAAGGGGGTTCAAAGCAATTGTAATCTCTTGAAAGACTCATTGATAGTGAAACGGAGGGCTGCTCTCTCCCGCAGACGTAGGCCATCTTCTTTGGGGCCGAACTGCGTAACCAAATTGCGGTGTCTTCTTCTCTACTTTTATCTCCTTTGTTTGTTTGTTTTATTACACCTTGTTGATTGGTTGGTTGCTATTATTTTAGTTATTGGTTGCCATTGAAGTTTGTTCCATTTATCTTGTTTGAATCTCAACATATTCGTTGAGTTTTAACTTCTTGTCTTCATTAACGCTACACATTTCTAGACATATGCAAAGATTTTTGTTTCGAATATATTGCAACTCAAATTGATATATTTCACATTACAGTTCAATTTTTAAAAGATTTCATCGAGCTTTTAACTTATATCGAATTATCTATCTCTATATTGGAAAACAAACCCCCTTGGGGACACAACCATTGGGGTTTGTGTTTCCTTCCCTATTATTTGTTTTTCATCCCTATTTTTAATAATAATATAATGATATAGTAATGTAATAATAATAATAATAATATGATATTATTTTTTTGTTTTTAATTTTTTTGGTCAAATTTCATTTTTATATTTATATTTTTTATTTTTTAAATTTTTATTCTTTTAACTTTTTTTACTATTTTCAGATTTTTTTATTCTAAATTATACTTTGTGTTTTTACTTTCTGATTTTTATTTTTGGTTTTAGTATTTTCAAATTTTTTGTTTTTTACTTTTCTATTTATAATTTTTTTTGATTTTCTGAATTTAATATTTTTTAGTTGCATATTTTTTTCTTAATATTTTCTATTTTTTATTTTCTATTTTCAAATATTAAATTATATTTTGTTTTCTTATTTTTTAATTACTTATAGATCTTTTTACATTACATTTTTAACTTTTTTATTTGTTTGGTTTTTAAATTTTTTACTTTTTTAAATTTGTTAATTTTTAATTTATATTTTTAAATGGTTACTTTTCTTTTCCATCCCGACGAAAAAATATTAGATGTTGTCAGAATAATTTTGTTATCTTTAAGCACATATCGATTTTATAAATGTCTTTATTATTTATAAATTATTATTTTATTTTTAAGTCTCGAAGGGAAAACAATATATATTGCCGCTATAATTTCATCTTGTATCAAATTTTATAAATTTTTTTAGTTGTTTGGTTTTTTATTTTGTTATTATAAATGTCTTTATTATTTATAAATGATAAATTATTATTTTTCTTTTAAGTCCTAACGAGAAAACATTATGTGTTGTCGATATGATTTTATTATCTTTGAGTAAGTATGAAAGTTTGTAAATGTCTTTCTTATTTACTAGCGGCAAGACGGGCACGGGAGTGCCTGTGATTCTCCATTTCTATTACGCTACAGTATATATATATATTATTTTATCATGTTTTGTTGTTTAATGTTGGTTTTTATGGATGTGATTATGCTTTTCGGGTATTTTCGTTACACTAATTTTTAATAATCTGCAAATTTTCAATTGTCAAATAATCAATAAATCATACATGTGTCACTTAAAACGCCAAAAAATGACAGATATATTATATTAATTAACAGTGGTTGAGGTAACATTATAGGCTTAGAAAAACATGCATAAAATGCATAATTTTTTAGTTACAAATACTATTGTCTATTCATCATTGATTTTGACTTCATTAGTAGACTAAATAGTAATTCAAAATTAGGAGAATTTTTTAATTCCCAGTATTTTATCAAAGCAAATACATATTGTATTTAGGGTTAGCCAATATAAGATAACATATTAATAAATTTTTTAGACGAAACATATTTATGAAATAAAACATTAATAACTTTGATTACTTGATCACCATGCAAGGATTCTTCTCAATTCTTCATAAAAAACTTCATCAATCAGTTATTGTTTTTTTAAAAAAAAAAAACTAAACAGTCATTCAGACAATATCATTCATGAATATTTAATATATTATCAAATCTGAAATAATATTCTTGGGTTAATGAAATAAGACATAAGAACCTAAAGAATGCATATATTTTATTTCAACTGAAATGAGCCAACATGGAACCTTGTACTTCTTTCATTCACCAACATTGAATTAGGTTATGCATCTGTGAAGGAAAAAGTGGGAAATGCAATTACTCAATTGAGACAATCAAGAGTAAAAGAAAAATAAGAAATGAAAGGAGCGTTTCGGAAGAGCTCACCCAAGAAAATTTCATTGTTACTGTAGAAACCCTACTGCAGAAGAAACAAAATAATCACGTGGGATGCCTTTACAATCATGACATGCAACAGTATGAGGAAGATGTCCAAGAAAACAGTACTTTCCAGAAAATATATATTAATTTATTATTTAGAATGTGTCTTAATTATGTAGAATTATGGTGCAGAGATTTGTAAGGAAATAAGGCAACATATTATATTTGATGAGGGTAAATCGCCATTCAAATATTCGTTTAAAAAATTAGTTGACTAACAATGTGGTTTTATTTTATGTTAATCATATGTAATAAAATAACAGATCAAATAATTATGTCCTTGGTCTAAAATGTGCTGATCCATTGCATGGAGGATAAACGGGCATAACTGTTTAAGGGAAAAGCATATTATGGAAAGCATATTAATGGGATGAATATTGGGTACAAAAAATATAGTGATGTAATAGGCGGGACCGTTATGATTATGTTGCAAGAATAAGGTAAGAAACCGGATGCTTTTTTTTACATTCATTTGTTTCCTTTTTTGTTTGTAAGTGCATTTAAGACTGATTTTAATTACCTGTATTTCTATTATTACCGTGAATAATTTAATATGGTACATTTTCCTTATTAATCTAAAAAAAAAATGTGTGTATCGCAATTATTGAATATCATTTTTACATTCCATTTACGAAACAAATTTTAAATTTAGACGAATATGCACTTGTTTATATTAATTGCTTATGAATTACAATTTGAATTTTAAGTTGATTGTGTTTATTATTTTAGAGTAAAATACACTTTCCTCCCCCTCAAAGATCCTATTATTACACTCTCATCCCCTCTTATTTTAAAACAAACACTTCCCGCCCTTGAAAGATTGAATATGATACATTTAAAGCCGTTTTTAACTCTCCCGTTAAGTATCAATGAACTTTCCGTTAGAGAATATTGTGGTTACCAAAATACCCTTTTCCTGATACATGTCGTCGTCGTCTCTCCCTCTGTCATTCACTCTGTTATACTGTTTTGACCACTATGGGGTTAACCTCCCTGAGTCTCATCGGAGAAAGCTCCAATACTGACTCTGATGCCCGTGCAACTCTCCGATCTTTCTCTCACTGCGGATTCGTGGAAGGACGTTTGCGACAATTGTTGCGGATTTGCCATGGCTATATCAGGTGGAAGGAAAATTTTGTTTCAAAACAACTCTAGCTCTCCCTTAAATGGGTTTTTAAAAACTTATCTTTTTTCATAATTTCTACGATCCATTTTTTGCAATTTCCTCCTTAGGCTACCCCAATTGTTTAAAGGCAAAAAGCTCCTCTTTCTGTACTGTTAATTGTTGATAAAGGAACTAACTAACTATTACTGTTGATGATTGTTTCGTTTTTAATCGTAGTCTCAGGCATCTGGCATAGCCTCCATTGACGTTAAGAAGCTTGAAGATGCGAGTATTTGCACAATTGAATTTGTTGCTTATACTTCCAAAAAGGACCTACTGTAAATTAAGGGTATCAGTGAAGCCAACGTTGACAAGATTATTGAAGCAGTTATTCATTCATTCACCTTCAGGTACCTTTCAAGCATTGTCCATTACTGGTGAATTAAGGGTATTTCCCGTGTGTAATTTTTCAAGCATTGTCCATTACTGGTGAAGGTCTGTTGAGCCTGTTGTGTTTTTCCAATTTGAAGCACATAATACTTGTATTTACAATTTCAAAGCTATTCCCATGGCAACAGACGTCGTGGGTGCTCAAACGGCAAATGAATGAATCGGAGATTTGAGAGAACTGAAAATGGAATTATCACTCATTTTGGAATATCAATCTGGTTCATATACTCATAGCGTTAGGCTAACTTTCGATTTGTTGTGATCATTTAAATTTGGAGTTATTCACGGTTGTGCAGTTGAGCAAGGTGGCTAACAGGCACACAAGTTGGAACATATGTGGGAGACGTTAACGAGAAGGGAAAGATAGGGAAAGAAATGAAAAAGGGTATTTTGGTGATTAAAAAAATATATTTGACTGAGGTTAACATAAGCTTGACGGAAAACAAAAAAAATGGAGGAGGCTGAATTACGTTTCATTTATGAAGGGAGGGAAGTGTGTGTTTTAAAAGAAGAGGGGTGGGGAGTGTAATAATACATTGTTTCAGGGGAGGGGAGTGTATTTTAACAGCCGCCATGATGGTGGCACATTTCTTATTACATTTGTAATTAGATTTTAATAATTTTTTTTGACAAAATTAAATTTTAATAATTAATTCCCATATTTGATTTTTTTTATAACATGGCAGCTGTAATTGCTTCATAATGCGCCATTTGTAAACTTTCCATTTTAATTTGCTTCATATTTGTATATAACAGAGATAGAGATTCAATCTTTTGTCTATAAATTGTGACCATAGATATTATGAAGGGCAATAGTATTTTCAAACCTATGTAGACCATCTTGATTCTTTCAGATATGTGTAGAGCTGGCAAAACGGGCTACCCGGCCCACATTGAGCCGACTCGCATCGGGTTCGGACTTTATCGGGCCGGGTCCAAAAGCCCGGGATAAAATTCAGTTTTTAAAATTTTGGGCTTTGTTATATCCCACCTCCCCCGTTTAATTTTTCCACCTCCCCTCCCCCATGAAAAGACAATTTTACCCCTACTTAATTTTTCTAACCCATCATCCTCGCTTTTTTCCCTCTGAAAATTTGAACTTCACGTCAACTTGTTGACGAAAAGGCTCGTCAACAAGTTGATGCATGTGTTAATGGTAGTAGTCTCGTATTTAACACGCTCGTCAACAAATTGACGCGGGTTTTCGTCAACTTGTTGACGAAAACCCATTTCAATTTGTTGACGAGCGTGTTAAATGGCGTCAATAAATTGACGCGGGAATGTGTCAATCAGTTGACGCCAGTAATAATTTTTCCAATTGAGTCGTCACCTTGTTGATTTGACGAAAACCCTCGTCAATTTGTTGATGAGCGTGTTAAATGGCGTCAACAAATTGACGCGGGAACGCGTCAATAAGTTGACGCCAGTAATAATTTTTCCAATTGAGTCGTCACCTTATTGATGCCAGTAGAGAGAAAAAAAAAGACACTGCCTCTCTCTGTCTCCCTGTTTCTCAGTCTCTCTATCTCTCTCTCGCGTTCGCTAACTCTCTCTCTCTCTTTCTCTCTCGTTCACTGCCTCTCTCTCGGCCTCGTCCTCTGTTCTCCTCCGGCGCGCCGCCTCGTGCGCCGCCGTGTGTAGGCCCGGCTCGCCCCCTCTCTTCTTCCTCCATCGTGTTCCCTATTCTCTTCTCCCTTTTCTTCTTTCCCTTTTGTCCTCTGTTTATTTTTTTTTCCCTTCTGCTTCTGTCGCGTGGTTGGGGGAGGAGGAGGGAACCGGAAACTCCATGGTTCCGGCGTGGCCACGAGCGGTGGCATAGGTCAGGACTAAGAGAGAGAGAGATGGGAGGTTAGAGATTTGAAAAAGAGCCGAGAGATCTGAGAGAGAGATGGCAAGGGTAAAATTGGAAATTAAATGGGGAGGGGAGGTGAGAAAATTAATGGGGGAGGGTAATAACAAAGGCCTAAAATTTACTACCCAAACCCGGCCCTATACGGGCTGCGGGCTTTTCGGCCGTCCCGCCTCGGCCAAATATTATAACAATGACCAAAACAAAATAATGAAACAATAGCAACAGTATGACGATCAATCTAATGGAAGTACCTGATTCACTCTATTTTCAAATGACTCCATCATTGTCCGACCAGGTTCAGCCTCCAGCTTCTTTTCATGAGCATCTCGAATGAGTTGTTTCACTCTCTCCTTAGCTTGTGAAATAGTCTGATTAATAGTCTCCATAGTTAAAGCATCAGCAATTGTATTGTTACACCCATCCCACTTTACTCTCTTCCCTCTCCTTCTCTTCATCTCTTTCACCCATCTCACTTCCCCCTTTTTATCACCCCTTTCTCTGTACGTGTTTAGAAGAAAATAGGAGTAGGAGAAACAAATTTGGGTTTTTATGTTCCTTTTCACTTTTTGGTGTGTGCTAGTGCCTAAAAGCCTAGGAGAAAGAAACTAACCCGTTGATAAGCAGTAAGCGTGTGTATGTTTTCTTATTTTTAATAAAATATATACGGGCTGCGGGTTACCCAAAGCCCGGCCGGGCTAGCCCGGTACGGGTTCGTGCTTTATCGGTCCGGGCCAAAAAGCCCAGTTACAAAAATGGACTCCAATTTATCTGCTCAAGCCCTATGCTTCGTGCTTTATCGGTCCGGGCTTTGCGAGCCAATCAATTGGTTATTGTCACCCATTGCTTTTAGTATGAAAGTAGTTGGTACTGTTCTTGATATTTACATCATTCAAATTATGATAACAAGTAGCTGAGATTTATTAACCTCTTACTTCATTAATTTGTAACAATTATTAATCTATTGGAAAACTATTCATTTGCAATTTCATTCTCTAATTCTAAATCTGTGCCGAACACTGATTAGGAAAGAAATTACAATTGCTACTGCTGTTATATATTTCTTTCATTTACATTTTGAGTTTAATTTGTTATAGCAATTTATTGAAGATGGGGTGAAACCTCCTTTAATGAGTTTAATATCTTGCTCTTAATCATGATAATACGAATACAAAATTGTTTTTGACTCGAGAAATACATGGCATCAGAGAGTACAATATACAAATTGTGATGAATAAAAACATCTCAAGATTTTTAATTTAAAACATTAGGTGCTAAAAAACATGTGCGGAAACCAGCGGGACGTAATTGGCTAGTGAGTATATAAATTCAGTAGTCAATTTGTATATTAATTGTTACATTTCATTTAAAATAAAAGGTGAGCCTAATAACACCCATGTACACAATTAATGCATCCTATTTCGTTATTCTGAAGTTAAATAATCAAATACATACATGTCGTAATTTATGCGCACAACAAACATTTTGTCTGTTCTGAATGGCTTTACCCAAATAATCTTTTGGCTTTTTCTATCCACACCCCCCATTAGACTAGCCACACCCCCTGTCAGCTTTTTTGTTGATAAAATGACCCAAAAACCCCTACCCCAAATTTACGTTGTGACATATACAGATTTACGTATGTTCCGCAAATTGAATTTACGGACGTTCCGCAAATTGAATTTACGGACGTTCCGCAAATTGAATTTAAATTTACGGACGTTCCGCAAATTGAATTTACGGAACTTACGTTATTTGAATTTACGGAAGCAGTTTAAAAATTATATCTTTGCGTGAATTGAATTTACGTACGTTCCGTAAATTGAATTCACGGAAGAGAAAAAATTTTAAATTAGTTACGTAAATTGAATTTACGTAATTTACGTAAATTAAGTTCACGTAAGGGAAAAAAATTAAACTAGTTACGTAAATTCAATTCACGTAACGAACGTAAATTCAGTTCACAGAAGAGAAAAAATTTTAAACTAGTTACGTGAATTGAATTTACGTATGTTCCGCAAATTGAATTTACGTATGTTCCGCAAATTGAATTTACGGACGTTCCGTAAATTAAATTTACGGAACTTACGTTATTTGAATTTACGGAAGCAGCAGTTTAAAAATTATATCTTTCCGTGAATTGAATTTACGTACGTTCCGTAAATTGAATTTACGGAACTATGGCGAAAAATATTATTCTTCTGTAAATTGAATTTACGTGTTTTCCGTGAATTGAATTTACGTAACCAGCTTACAAATTATATTCTTCCGTGAATTTAATTTACGTTACCAATTTACAAGTTACATGAATTGAATTTACGACTAGTTTAATTTTTTTCACTTCCGTGAACTGAATTTACGTAAGTTACGTGAATTGAATTTACGTAACTAGTTTAATTTTTTTCCCTTACATGAACTTAATTTACGTAAGTTACGTGAATTAAATTTACGTAACTAGTTTAATTTTTTTCCTTTACGTGAACTTAATTTACGTAAATTACGTAAATTCAATTTACGTAACTAGTTTAAATTTTTTCCCTTCCGTGAACTGAATTTTCGTAAGTTACGTGAATTGAATTTACGTAACTAGTTTAATTTTTTTCCCTTACGTGAACTTAATTTACGTAAGTTACGTGAATTAAATTTACGTAACTAGTTTAATTTTTTTCCTTTACGTGAACTTAATTTACGTAAATTACGTGAATTCAATTTACGTAACTAGTTTAAATTTTTTTCTCTTCCGTGAACTTAATTTACGTTCGTTACGTGAATTGAATTTACGTAACTAGTTTAATTTTTTTCCCTTACGTGAACTTAATTTACGTAAATTACGTAAATTCAATTTACGTAACTAGTTTAAAATTTTTTCTCTTCCGTGAATTCAATTTACGGAACGTACGTAAATTCAATTCACATAACTAGTTTAAAATTTTTTCTCTTCCGTGAATTCAATTTACGGAACGTACGTAAATTCAATTCACGGAAAGATATAATTTTTAAACTGCTTCCGTAAATTCAATTTGCGGAACGTCCGTAAATTCAATTTACGGAACGTCCGTAAATTCAATTTGCGGAACATACGTAAATCTGTATATGTCACAACGTAAATTTGGGGGTAGGGGTTTTTGGGTCATTTCATCAACAAAAAAGCTGACAGGGGGGTGTGGCTAGTCTAATGGGGGGTGTGGATAGAAAAAGCCTAATCTTTTTTGTCGTGGTGTGGATGAAACTACTTTGCATTGTTTATTTTTCAGTCCTAGAGCTACGACTTTATGGAGAGATAATGGCCTTTCTGACTTGCATTTGCTGATTGATGATTATGATTTTTTTGGCTGGCTGCATGATGTTGTCATGAGATTTGGGTATTATAGTACCAATTATCATGTGGAATTTGTGGTGTCTAAGGAATAAATTTATCTTTGAAAATATTGAGACTAATCTTTTTTCATTGCTAGCTATTGTTTTTGCTCAGTTAAGGTTAGGCATGGCAACAAAAACTGAACCCGCGGGGACCCACCCGAACCGGTCCCGATTTTGACGGGGAAAACCCGGTTTAACCGGGTTCGGGCTTTCCCCACTTTACAAAGTCGGGCTCGGGGGCGGGTCTGGGATTGTTAATACCCGTCCCGAACCCGAGCCCGAACCCGCCCCGCTGTTGCACAATTACCAAATTACCCTTATATATATTATTAAGGGATCATTGAAATTGAAACCCTAGTTTTTTCAATCACCACCAACAGCCATCAGCTTCTTCCTTTCCTTTCCCCACCGCGGTCTTCCTGAATAAACACAGAATCTTCAACAGGCGACCAACCAGAATCGTCATCGCCGCTGCTCGTCGTCTTCAACACCTTTCCTTTCCGATCGCCGCTGCTCGTCGTCACCTTTCATCGCCGCTCACCTTTCCCTTTTTTTTGTTCATTGAAGTAGAATTGAGTTCTCTTCTCTTGATTCCAGGTGTTTTATAATACCGCACAATACTATCGAGCATACTATGGTCACAAGACGGTGAGATTTGTTTCGTTTCCATCACTGATCATCGATAAATTTTGGTTGTAATTGATTGTAAATGTTTATTGATTGATTGATTGATTTTTCAATTTGCCCTTGAATCTGATTTTGTTAGTATTGGATACTTTTACTTGCCAGGATCCCCGTGCTGTGTTGATTGGCCTTATTCTTATTCTTTCTGGTTTCCAATATCTAAATCAGTCGACAAGGTATAATCAGGTACGATGATATATTAAATATCGTTTGATTTTTTATAACACCCTGATGCGAAACTGTACTATGGATATATTAACTGCGTGTACAACTATATTGCCAAAACTGTTCCTTGTATTTATGCGAAATATGCATTCATCCTACTTTGTGCTCTAGCTGATGGCTGAAAAGCAGTACCTATTGTGTTAATCTATCATCATCAGTGGTTCTGTTGCTTATTTATTGCCTTCATCTTTTAAATTGCCAAAATATTTTATGCTAGAATAGTAAGGCGATGAGATTTCTTTTATGGAAGAAAACCCAGCTAAACAAAGAACCAACAAAGGAAATTTTAGCCTATGTTTGGTAGAAAGTTTTATAAAGTAAAAGGAAGGGAATTAAGTAATATATTTACACTAAGCTATAGTCTAAATACATGAACGATTTCCTCCACTCCAAACTGCAACTAGCATAAGCTGCATGACAAAGGCATTTCATCCAGGTGAACAAGGGTCCAACTTCACATATAAGCTTTTGGGTTCCGTGGTTTTTCACTAGCTGTTCTAGAGGTACATCATTGCCATTATAAGTCTTTTAATTCAAATTTTGGGATATATATTTAAGTTCAATACAAGGTAATTGTGAAGTCATCCATCTTTCAAGCTATGATTGCATTCATGCAAACAACTTAAACTTTAATAGTGAATAATTAGTGACATATATGCAGGATTCAAGAAAGATATTTACTAATTTGAAGCTTAAATTTATGAACTGGAAAATTCTAAAACTGAAAGCAGAAAATTTATGAAGCTTAAACTCAGATTTTGAAAGTGGAGGATATTGCATATTATTGCATATGCGGTGCTGACCTTTTGGATGTATCTTTCATATGTGGTGCTGAGATTTCTTTTTTCGTTTTGCTTTGTTCATAATTTGTTAGTTGAATTTTAATGAGAGGATCCCTACATGAGAGTAAACTAAATAATGTGACTGTTTTACTGTGTAGACTGATTTTGTATGTATGTATAATTTAACAGGTTATAGGTATGACAGATGTTGGTAATTCCCAACTACTCATTTCACAGAAAAGTGTACAAGGTACTGAGACTGGGAGCACACCTCAGGGTGAGACTCAGAGCACTCCTCAGGGTGAGGCTGAGAGCACACCTCAGGGGGAGACCGCGGATAATTTGGAGGCGACAATACAAACACGTAGCAGGCTTAAAAGTGTTGTATGGGACCATTTTACCAAGACTAAAGTTAACGGAGAAGATAAGGCGCAATGTAATTACTGCAAGAAATATCTTGGTGGAAAATCAAAAAATGGAACAAGGCACTTGCACCAACACATGGATTGCTGTGTTCAACACAAAATTAGTATGTGAGGAAACAATAGTAAAGGGCAAGCATTTCTTATGCCCAAGGCTTTGCATGGTAAGAATGAGTTGGGGACCGGAACTTATGATGCTGAGAATGCAAGGAAAGAGCTTGCAAATGCAATAATTATGCATGAATATCCACTTTCAATAGTGGATCATATTGGTTTTAAGAGATACTCGTCTACTCTCCAACCATTATTTAAAGTCCCTTCTCGAAACACTATCAAAAAGGAGATATTCAAAGTGTATGATTCTGAGAGATCAATGACCTTGAAGTTGTTGGACAGTCTTGAAGGCAGAGTGGCAATTACATCTGACATGTGGACTGCGGGCAATCAAAAAAGGGGGTATATGGTCATCATGCGCATTACATTGATGGCTCTTGGACTTTAACTAGTCACATTTTGAGGTATTAATAAATTCTTGTTTTTATAATTTTTATGTTACATCTTGTTTAATAGTGTGTTTATATGATATGATGATTAAACTAGAATCTTATTATGTTAGGTTCATTTACATTCCAGCTCCTCACACAAGTGATAGACTTGCTAATGCACTGGTTGAGTGTTTGATGGATTGGAATATTGATACGAAATTGTCCACTATCACTTTAGATAATTGTAGCACAAATGATGCCATGGTTAGCAAAGTTAAGGATAAGTTGCAGTTAAACACTTTGTTAAGGGATGGGTCCTTATTTCACATGCGTTGTTGTGCACATATATTGAATTTGATAGTAAAAGATGGGTTAGAAGTGGTGAAAGACGGGATAGAAAAGATTAGAGATAGTGTGTCGTATTGGATTGCAACACCTAAAAGGAAGGAAAAATTTGACGAGACAGCCAAACAATTACGAGTCTCTTGCACTAGAAGTTTGGTTTTAGATTGTCCCACCAGATGGAATTCCATTTACAATATGCTTGAGGTTGCCATTTTATATCAGGACGTATTCAGTCGGTTAAAACAACGTGATTTTCAATACAATTGTTTACCAACTAGTTCACAGTGGAAATTTGCAAAAGAAGTTTGTGTAAAATTGAAGGTGTTCAATTCTATCACTGAGATTTTTTCTGGCACAAAATATCCAACTGCAAATCTGTATTTTCCTAAGATCTGTGAGATAAAATTGAAAATATCTAAGTGGATTACCGACCCCAATGGATTGATTAAACAAATGGCAGAAAAGATGTCAGACAAGTTTGATAAATATTGGAGTGTCATTCATGATATATTGGGGGTTGCTACTGTTTTGGACCCTAGATTCAAAATGGACATGCTTGAATATTATTATGACAAATTGTATCCAGTTAATACTTGGATGTAATTAAGGTGGCCAAATAATTGTGTTATGATTTGGTTTCTGATTATCACTTGAAATTGAATCAAGCCTCCGGTGGTGACTCCCCAATGTTGGATGCTAGTAATGTTGCTAGTGATTCTTTAAGAGACTATGATGCATATATCATGAGGAAAAAAAGAGCTAAGACTTCATTTGTTAAAACTGAGTTGGATCATTATTTAGAGGAGGATGTTTTACCAAGAAGTGCAGATTTTGATATTTTAATGTGGTGGAAGTTGAATGGCATCAAGTATCCAACACTCCAAGCAATTGCAAAGGATGTCTTAGCGATTCCTGTTTCTACTGTAGCTTCTGAATCTGCATTCAGCACTAGCGGTAATATCTTAAGTCCTTATCGTAGTCGACTTCATTGGACTACTTTAGAGGCCTTGATGTGTTCCAGAAGTTGGTTATGGAGTGCTGAGAATGGCGGTAAGTTTCAAATAAAAATTCTTTCAAATATCTTATGAAATGACAAATTAAGTTTGTATATCTTATCTGATTCTTTATATTGTATCAGATTTTATATTTGTAGGTGGTTCTAATTCTAAAGTAGGCAACGATTTTGCTACTTTACTCAACGAAATGGAGTCTGATGATGAAGGTGTTATTTATCTATTTTATTTGCTTTACATTTTATCAAGCTTAATGTTTATAATTTAACTTTCGTTTTTTCTTTATACAGGTGAATTGGTTAGTGGTGTTACCTCCCTTGTTGAAGAGGATCGTTAGTTGCCTTGATATTTGACGAATTGAAACGTCGAATTCATTTGATTATGTCTGTTTTCATAAGACTTTGTATGCCAATTTGTATCATTGGTTGTTATTTATATGTTGGTTTGTAATGTACTTTGTGGTTGTTACTTGCTTCCCTTGCTGGTGATGCTTTAATTTGTAATTTGTGATGTACTTTGTTGTAGTTGTTTTGTTTGGATAATTTGTAATTTATGTCTGTTTCCAAGTATGTTCATGCGATTGCCTTCTTCTATTGATTCAGCAAATTAAAATGTTTTTACAATTTTTTTTTGAATAATAAGAATATAATTTTTGAACTAAGCAAGGGGTGGGCAGGGAAACCCGACCGTCAGGCTGGGGATGGGACCGTTTTGCCCGGGGATCGGGCGGGTTCGGCTTTTTCTGGCGGGGGCGGGAAGGCAAAACCGCTTCGAACCGCTTGCCATGCCTAGTTAAGGTTTACCATGATAGCTTTTGGGGTTCTTGCCAATTCTCTACTTGGGAATGTTTCCTGCATGGTAGTTTGGCAAGGTGGATCTCCAGACTCTTTCATTCTTAGTGTTGATAGTAATGCTTTGTCTAACCAGGTAAGGCGGGCTTTGGAGGATTGGTTCGTAATTATCTCGGTCAATTTATTTTTGGTTTTATGGTAGTATTGGGGACTCGGAGATTCTTCATGCTGACATTCAAGCTTTGCTGATTGGTATTAAACTGTGATGGGATGCTGGTTACAGAAATATAGTTTTTTATTCAGACTCTCTTCACTCTATCCAGCTTATTCAATGTGCTTATCAACCTCTTCATAAGTATGCTAATCTGTTAGAAGTCATTCGGAGATATTTTGCTAGAAATTAGAGTTGTTCTATTCATCATACTCTTCGTGAGGGGAATAGTTGTGCCGATTGTTTGGCAAAGTTAGGGGCTCATTATAGTGATTCTCTTGTTACGGTGGATTTTCTGCTTCCTTGTATGTCTTCAACTCTTTTAGCTAATGCTCAGGTGTTTCCTTCTCTAGGAGTTATTTGTTTTTTTATTGCGCTTTTTCTTTTTTCTTTTGTGATGTAACCAAAAAAAGATAATATTTTTTGTGCATTTAAGTACATACAATTGTAAACATAGCTTGCCTTGTCTTCGATATGGTTACGCTTAAGCATTTGAAAAATGAACACGCTAAAAGTGGTAAATGCGAACGGAAATGATAATAGCCATGTAAGCCATTCAGAAATACAAAGAGGAATGATCACATAATATAACTGATCGAAGCTCCTATTATTTGGCCACATGTGCTTTGACTGGAAATTCATTTTTAACCCACTCCAGATAACCTCCTCCCATGTTGTTCACATCCTTAAAGCCCTGCCAATTCATTCATATCATCATATTTAAATCAATAACAGATGGTCTTCTCATCATTCATCAATGGATTGACACACAACAAACTGAAAGAAGGAGAAAACTACTAAACTAGCGTGTATGCTACTTCACATTACTTATATTAATTATGTGTATAGAGTACTCTTCATATTATTCGTAGCGCCATATATTTGAGATTGAATTGAAATAAATTAGTATGCAGAGTGATTAGAAGAAACGTTGAGGAGTTAAGATTTCATGTTCAAAAGTATATTGAAGTTGATAGGAATTGACTTACTTCAGCCAGAAGATCAGCAGTTGCATACAGAGATCTCACTCCACTTTGGCAACCCTGAAATACATATTTCATACAAGATAGTTTTAATAATAATTAGCAATTTAGCAATAATAACCAAGAACAAGTACGAGGTCATGGTCATATAACATTAAACTACTATTTTTTTCCGTTTAATAACTATACAATAACAAGTTATACAAATAAGTCCAATCATACTTTTACGATGTTTAAAATATGAACTAGTTTTAACAAATAGCAAATATTATGATGCGATAAAATACTGAAATATGATTTAAAATTTTATTATATTGTTAATGTATAATTAAACTCAATTTTTATTAAGCAAGAGAAAAGAAAGTTACCACGATGAGACGATCTTCTTTCTTGCAAACAGACAAAACCTCCTTGAGAAACTCTGGGTTCTTCACCCTGCCTGTTCTCCAAAATCACATGATTTTACATTCTTAGAATAGAAATAGAATTTGCAAGCCTAGTGTACTAAATAAAAGAAGATTTGTATCCCCAATAAGTGATTTTTTTTTTTTAAGTTATTGCCAATTACAAGGATTAAAAATTTCATACCTTCCGGTGTGTTAAACATGTATGGAATGTTAATGATCTTCTCTGCATCCACGTGCCCTTTCTGGAACTCTTCCACCGTCCTATAAATTAGCAAAAGATTTAGGTCCTTTTTGAAAAGGAAAACATCAATCAAAGTTCAGAAAATTCAAAGAGACACCAAATGGCCAAAAAACACAATAAATTTTAGAGAGAAACATTTCTCACCTGACATCCAGATAAACATGGCTGGTCTGGATGAGACACTTGGCTGCAAGCACATCAACGGTGACAACCTCAGCTCCAGAGCTACAAAGACACCACAATGTTACTACAGTACAAGCGATGACTCTGAAACTCAAAGCTAATTAACTAATTTAGCGTAAAACAATAAAAAAAAAAGAGTGATTGTGAAATAATCCTAAAACCTTTCAATCTCAATAGAATCCATGACGAAGAGAAGTGGTATCTGTGTGTCTATAGAAAATGTATTGTATGCAGCTTCGGTTAGAGGCTAGAGGAAGTTTTGAAATACGGGAAACAGCTAAGAAAGGATATATATGGGAAATGAAAATGCGAAATGATGGCAGAGGATGGATGATGCTGCTGCTTCTGCACCTAGACCGGTAATGGTTTCTTGGTACAATTTGTTCTGTTTTGAGGATGAATAGCTCCCATAGTTGTGGATAGGTTGTTGGATTCTGTGGACGATTGCCTCATTGGTTTTGCTTACAGAAAATAATTGAAGTGATTGAATTGCGTGACGCGTCAGATTGGTTGCGGAGTGAGTAGGATTCCAGCTCCGTGGGACACCAAAGAACCAGCTCCAAAGAGCGTCCACGGTGGGAAAGCTAAAAGCCACTATCTTGTCACTATTTTGTGGGCTCAAAATATCACGTAAGATTTAAGACACCTATAAGACATTTTTCTAGTTTTTACTCGAATGATGGTATCTTATTTTTTTTTGTTTGGTCCCACAATAGACCCCACATATTTATATTATTTTATTTGAACCTAATTTTGATTTAAATTTAAATATTAAATCAATTATTTTAATTAATATGTATAAAATTATTAAATATTTAAAAAATGTAAAAAATAAAATAAATAGCACTATGAAACGGTAACATTGGTCAAAATTTTATTATTTTAACTTTCCCTTTATTGTGCTAAGCAGCTTTAACGCTGCGTTGCTACCTTGCGTTGCTTTAAATATAAAATAGGCCCAAAACGGTACACTCATGCACAAAGTCTTAGAATATGTGCGGCAACCGTTCACTAAAATATGCACTGCGTTGCCATATTCGCTTACGGTTGAGTAAAATAAAGCAACGCTGCAGCCATGTGGAAGCCAGTAGGGCAAAATTGCTTTGATTGGAAAATAAAGCAATGCTGACATATTTAAAGAACCACCGTTAAAATTGTCCTAATGTAAATAAGAAAAAATTTGTACTTCAATCAGCTTTTCACCTTTACAAGACTACTTTTTCTCCTATAATATATCAACCTTTACACTTATTATATTAATTTTTATAGTATGATTTATTACATTTTTTACTTTCTCTTTGTTCTCTTCCTATTTTGTCTCTTCTCTAATCCTTTTTCAAATAATTCTTTCAATTTTGTTTGCTTAACATTTAACTTAAAACTGTTAATTTTTTTAAGTAATTTCAATAACAACTTAAATTTGCTTCTACTTAATTTTGTGAAAAAAAATAATTTTTCAAAAAATGTAAAAATATACTTATCTGATAACTATTGTAACATAAATAGTGTATGTATATTTACACAATTTATATAAAGAATTAAATAAATATGTCATTCCTCTGTGGTCTGGTTATTGCTTGGCAGTGGGGTTACAAGGAGCTTATTGTGTAGACGATGAAGTTATTCAATTGCTTCAGTGGCGGAGCCGGCTCACATTGGTGGTAGGGGCCCATGTTACAACTGCCAAAAATTGTTAGCACAAATAAAGTATAGTTACTGTAGTTCTTAAAAGAAACAATAGTCTATTTTTTGTCACAACTGAAAAAAGGCTTTAGACACATTCTTTAGACACAATATATCTGAATATGTATCAATGTGGAGGTGAAAACGACTTTGAAAAAAAAAAAAAGTCTGCAGGCGTTGGAACCCCCTGGAAGCTAAGACATGGCTCCTCAGTGATGATTTTAGGATTCCAATTGTTGCTAGGATGGTAGAGGAGATTCATTCTTTCCTAAGTAGGCAATGTAATGTGAGGATTACTCATGTTTTAAGAGAGGGTAATTCTGTTGCTCATGCCATAGCTAACATTGGTCATGAGATTAGTCCAGGGGTGAGGATTTTTGAAATCCCCCAAGTTGTTGTAATTCTTTGTTTTTTTAAGATTCTTAAGGGTTTAAGGACACACCTAGATCCATTATTTTGTAAGTTTATGGCCTTTGAGACTTCATTTTCAATAAAAAAATAAGTTAGTTCAACAATTAATTTTATAAAACACTTTAATTTCATTCAGCTATTTTTTCAACTATATACTATCAGTTATAAGCTATTTATTTTTACCAAATAGAGTTTAAATAACATCTTAAAAAAACTAAAAAATAGTGTGATAAGTTTATTTACCGAACACTTTTCATTGGTTCAAACAAACTTATAAGTTGGTTCATTAAACTATAAGCTAATTTATTAGCCCCGCCAAACAGACTCTTAGAATCAATTTTACTCAACAGAAAAGTTAGAAAAGTTAGAGATTATTACTTCCATTAAAATAAATTCTACCGATCCAAAATCAATTTTAACCAAGGTAATTTTGTAAACAAACACACGATTCGTCACCACACGTAAACGACAGTTTTCCCCGTCTGTCTAGCCGTCGTTTTACCATCTGATCCCTCCCTGGACGACAAAACAAAAAACGCGTCGCTCTCCCCGCAGAACCTCATCGCGCTTGAGCTTTCATGGAACAAGCTGCAAGGGCGCCGCTACCAGACGCTTTTCTTCACTTCTTAGACTCCAATGGGCTCGACCCATCGATTTATACTGCAATTGATTCCACCCCGCGATTCATTCGGTAATTCCAAATTTCACTCTTCATCGAGCCTTCATCTTCTTCTTTCACTTCCTTATTTTTCGTTACTTTTTTTTTTTTGTAATTGTGGGTGAAAGGTTGAAACCCGGTTGCGAAGATTGTATCGAAGAGGTTGAAGCTGAAGTGAAATGCAAACCCAATAAATTGGAATGGTTGCCAGGGTTTTACCGTCTTCCACCTCATATACAAATTGCTGGCACTAAGGCATACCGAGAAGGGAAAGTAAGTGAGCAAACACTCCCCAATATACTAATTTAGTTCTCCAAATACTAAAAAGCAATGATTTTTGTTCACTGCAAGTTACGTAACACGGTTCAATAAATTTTGGGTTATTTTAAATGTTAAAAAAAAAAAATGATTTGAGGACGACCAAATTGATGTGGTAATCTTTCTGAGGATGAATGTCATTTAGTATTGGAATGGCAACCTTTTTGTATTTCCGTTTTTTGTTAACTTGTTTATTTAAAGCTTAGCTTTTTTTTATTTTTTTTATTTTTTATATGTCATTCTTTATGATTGGTCGTGTTGTATCAGATATATGGAATTGATGCATCTTCTGGAGCTGCTATTATGGCTTTAAATATATCACCGGGGGATCATGTCCTGGACCTATGTGCTGCTCCTGGTAGATATTTGTTTGCCCAATTTTGTTTATATTCTCTATCCTCCTATTGTTTATATAACTAATTTTAAAAAATAAGTGTTTTTGAGATTAATATTTGATTTATTTCAGGGAGAACATGTATAAAATTAACATTTGTAAAATTGTTAAGTTCCAAATTTGAATGATGATTTTACATATATTTTTTATTTTACCTTGTTTTAAATTTTTTTTTTTTTTTTTTAGTTGCTTCAATTTGCTATAGTCACGAGTACAATGGTTTTCATTCAAATTTGACGTTCAGGTGCGAAACTTTGTATGATACTAGACCTTCTTGGTGATTCGGGCTCTGTAACTGGAGTTGATGCTGCAAGGCATCGTTTGGCCGCGTGTAGAACAATGCTGCAGAAATATAAACTAGGTGATCGATGTCGGCTTTTTGTTGCTGATGGAACATCATTTTCGGTTATTCCTCCTAAGGGTTTCCGTTCTGATTTTGAATCATGTAAGTGAAGTTTAAGTTGTGGCATTGATATTTGATGGTCAATCTTGGAATGTGATTTTGAAAATTTAATATCATATTTATCAATCAGTATTACCCATTTTTGAAATGTTTTCATTCTATCAAGTATTAAACAGGTGAGTCTAGATCGGAAGAAAGAATGGATGTGTTCAAGGAGTGGACATCTAGAAGACCATGGAAAGAGAGGAAAAGGGCAAATAAATGCGGCACTCCACAATTGGTATCTAGGTCTCACCCTCCTGAACTCATATATTATGGACGACATTCTGGAGTTATTGGTCTTACTAAAGGAGAATTATATAAGACTTTATCTGACAATGAGATTGCAAGCCATTGCTATGACAAAGTAACTAGTAACTACTACTTTACTTTGAGTTCACCTTGCATAGTTTTTTGCTTTCTTTTACCCTGAAAATTTTATCATCTGTTGGGATTTGATGCAGGTCCTTGTGGATGCAGAATGCACTCATGATGGTTCAGTTAAACATATCCAAAAGTTTGAAAACTGGGGTTGGATAACTTTTCAACGTCGTGTGCTGGATGCCACGAGGACTGATGATTTACATGCTCTTCAAGTTAAGACTCGTTACTCTCTTGATCCATAAATACATATTCTCTATGATAGGATACTTTTAACTGGAATTATTGCCTGCATTTCACTGTCTACATATTCTGACACAAAGCTCCAACTGAGAAGTATTAGAACATATTGGTGATGATGAAACAGTATAGTATAGGATTATCGATTGTGTTGGTGTCAAACACTGAGCTTTATATGTTTTTTCCTGTTAGATAGAAAGCCTTCTGAAGGGTGATGATTTATCATTGATGAACCTGAGGCACTCGCATTGCCTAAAACATGTTTGAAAATCTGAGTGGTTGAAGATATGTCTTAGTGGTTATGTTGTTGAAAAATGCCAACTCAATGCAGCATTACCTCCAAACCTCATCAAGAGAATAATAGAGATAAAAAGGAATATTTACTCGTGGTTTCTAACAGAGTAGGAGGGAAGACTTCATTTTAAAGCTACTCATAGTGATTCAAGTATGTTACAGTGAAAACATTGTATGTTCAGGACTGAACGAACATCAGTCCATCAAAACACTATAATGAGAATGTATGAATTTTATGTTTCTAGTTACAAATATAACATATCTCGTTATGCATGCCTGTAGTCTTAAATACCATTTTCACTGCAGCTGAATCTTCTCACCAACGGTTTCAGACTACTAAAAGTTGGTGGGTCACTCGTCTATAGCACTTGCAGGTGACTTTTACTTTCTAACTTCTTGGCTTTTCTAAATGCAGTCAAAACACACAGACATGCACACACAAAGACACAGAATAATTTATATTACGTGATTTTATTCTGACAAATACCTTGTTGATTAGCTTAACTGTTGCTCAAAATGAAGATGTGGTGGAACAATTCTTGAAGGAAAATATAACTGCTGGTAGGATCTTCATGCTTCAATTTCTTTCCCATGTGAATATTATGTCTGAAGCGTCACCTATTTCTATTGGTGCAAGTTTGATATTTCTTGTTAATCATTCCAGTAACATGATTAGCAGGTTTACTGTGCTTGTTTCATGTCAAATGTTTGTGCTTTTGTTGTAGAAAATCTTCATTCTTGGATTCCTGATGCCTCTTTTTTTCCACCCAACCCTCCTCTTTTGTGGAGGGAAAATGTAGGATAGTGACAGGCTAATATCGTTTAACTTGCACAATAAGTTTAGTGGGCATAGTTTAGTATTACTGCTTGGATCAAATATACATGTTATTTGGTTAATGCTTTGCAATTGAACTATTATGACATACATGTGCTTGAGATGTTTGTTCCTCTTATGTTTTTGCAACATGTATTTCAATCTACAGAGTTGATGGAGATAGATGCTGCCAGAAATTGGCCTTGCAAGGGCGGTCGCATACCAAAAACATGGCGGTTTGACCCGATAACATCACAAACTAGTGGACTCTTTGTGGCGAAGTTCACAAAAGTAGCCCTTTGATCTTCTTGATACGTCCTCAGAAAATATTCTTCTTGATCTTCTTGTTATGATATAATATAATGTTGAGTTACTTATTTTCTACAATCACGTGATAAATATTAATATTCTTATGAGCAAATTTTTTTAAAATTATATAAAACCGTATTTCAATTTTTCATTCAGATCTAATTTTAGTGATTATGCTTTTGGAAATGTAATGAATGCTGTCAATTATTTATTTGATTTATTATAATTTAGGAATGTTATAATCACATTGACCAGTACACAACTAATTAAATTTGCATGAATTCCATTTTTCGTTCAAATTTAAAAACTTAACATTAAATTGCATATACCGTATTACTTATTGCTCATAGGTTTGGAAGTATTTTGTTAATGAAACGAAGCATAATTATATGACACCTGTAATACGAACCTAATTATAGTGCTAATAAGATAAGATAAGAAGACAGCTGTAAAAATTTATGTTTACTGAGCAAAGATTTATCGACACGTCAATCCGAGCCTATTAACTGGTTCTTAATTGTACTGTTTATGATTTGTTTGCCTCAACCACATTAGCAATCTTGCTAGCGCTCACATTAGATTGAAAGTTAGCGATTGTACAAAAATTGCAAGATTTAGAAAATGGTAAGTGATCAAGTTACTCTGGTTAATATCTTTCTATAGACATTAAATTTCATCAATCAAACCGTTAAATTAAGAGTTTTTATTGAGTTGATCAACTCCATAAAACTTTATAAAATTTTCAAAATATTTGAAACTTTATTAGATCACTTCATTTGATATTTCATCCGATCAATTCAACGTACACTACAAGGAATTTGACTTTTAGTGACAGTCAAAAGCCGTAGGTAAAAGACAAAAAACCGTATGTATAATCCAAAATCCTACACCGACGGGCAGTTATCTCCGTGGTCAATAAATTGCTATACCTATGGCTTGATGTCCGTCACTATAGGTTATAGTGATGGATTTTGCACCTGTTGGAAGAAAACCTGAATCTATACCCACGATTTACGGTTCAATAGTATATGTTTTAGTGACAACTCATGATTTGTTATATCCACAGTTGCGTCTCCAACACTATAGGTTTTAGTGACGGTTTGCACTTCCAACAAATTAATATTTGAAGATATACCTACGACATATATTCCATTGGTATAGGTTTTAGTGACCATTTTACATCCATATACCTACAATTTATCATCTTCCATTGATATAGATTCTATTGAGAGATCATAATTTGCTCTATACACAATTTTTGTCTATCATTAACACTTATGATAATTTAGTATTTTCTTTTAAAACATTAATTCGATTATAAACTAAATACACAAAAATATAAATATGTCCAGGAAACAAAATGAATCAAAATTTCAATCATATTAAAAATTAACATAAATTTTTACAAGCATATAATTACACAGATAAAATGGTCCACCTAAGAGTACCATACATGCATATGATAGGCATATAAAGTCTTACGACAATCTTAAAAATTACAAAGAAATCAAATCTTGTCCACTGAATTTCTAAGCTTCTGCCGTCAATAACGAATTAGCTTATAATCTTCACCTGTAATAATCAAAATAGATCGAGCAACATAAAAAAAGAAGTATCAAACCAATCATAAATAAAACACAATAATCAAAGAATTACCACAACCAAAATTCATAATCGCTTTCATATACAAATCAAACAGGTTTATTTAGGGCTAAAAATAACGATAATAGGTCAACATAGACACACGTGTTTATACATGGAGACAATACGATTGGAAACAATCCCTATATAAAAAGGCTAAAGGCAACAATAGTTGCTTTGAATGAACCAGATATGGAGCAATATTTATTTCAGTAAAATAGCACCAAGTGTATGCTTACTTGCATCATGCATTCCTATTCCACCACCATGCCTTCTGCACGTAAGCCTTCTCTTGACATGACGCCAATGATGGTACTTTATGATATAAAGAATTCTCCATACTCGTCCTCGATGAGTATGATGACTATTGATTCCATTAGACATGGAACACTCTTGGTCAAGTAACTCCAATTTATAATTCTTCAAGCCAAAGAAACCTGATCCATGTCACAAAACAAATATCAAGAACGACATGAACAAGTAGTTCTAGAGGTTTTGCACCAACTAATATGAGTTACATTGAGAATTTTGTATCACCTAAAATGGCCCTTGTGCATGAGTTTTCACTTCAGTGGGGTTTATCTTCTTTCTCTGTGGATGATAGCAATGTAGAAGATAGCAACCTTCAGGGCATTAAAATTCTCCAAACATTCTACGAACTGGAGGAGGGTTTTTGAAAAGCAAACCAAACAAATCTCTTTCTATGAACAAAAAGAAATAAAGGCACAAAAACAACAAACGACAAGCTGGAGGTTGATGCGCTTTCTAATAAGAGAGAAGGCTAATTTATCAACAAAAAGAAGCGACAGAATCAGCATTCATGCTATAGGAGTAGCAAAAAAAAAAAAGAAAAAAAAAGAAAAGAAAGTATTGTACAATATTTTGCCTTTCAGTATATAAAGCATAATTGAGCTGCATTCTGCTTTCAAACTTACATATTTTTTGATGTGTGAACCCAAATTTCCACACCCTTCACACCTAAAACAATGTTGTTGTGTCACTTAGAACAACGTAAAACAATATAAGGGACAACTTGAAATAGCAGAAACATAATGATATAAACAAATACTAGAAATCCAACTTAAACAATAGTATTGGCTGCACTTGCAATCCTATATTTTTGAGAAGCAACTTAAGCATATGAGCCTCATTTTTTTTTTTTTGACATTAGATTTGTCAATCTAAAATGAATCTTAATACCTCTTCATTTTTCACATGCCAGTAGTGTACAGTGCAGTGACACAACATATTGTCCGCAATCATTGAGCTCTCTCTTCTTGTAGTATTTTCTTTCAAAACTTTGACTGTCTACATGAAACAAATGAAACATTGATGAGTAGAAGAAAATACAATATCAAGAATCAATAGATAGCGAACTTCCTTTTTCTACAGCTCACTCAGCCTTTGTGCGTTGAAAAACTGGAAATCATTCCTGAAGGCAACAAAATTAACAATTATCATGCAAAATAAGAGCTATATTTTTTTAAGAAAAAATGTTTCTATGAGAAGCTTACAATTGAGGCATCCTCGGAATTCGGGGCTCTTTCAGTTTAGTTGGACCACAATGGCACATTATTTATTTGAAGTATTCAAACTTTGAGTTTCAGAAAACATTCTTGATACGTCCTCACAAAAGTAGCCCTTTGGCTCAACTGGTTTGGCCTTCCGCTCACACACGCTGCGACTTGGGTTCGATTTCAGGTGGTTGCGTTGCTGGGCGATACATAAATTCCACCATAAATCCTGGCTCAGGTTGGTGGTTCTCCCTGGTTCTGCACGGGGGTGAGTCTCTCCCAATCTAAACTTTTTTTTAGCAAAAAGATATACTCTCGTGTATTACAAAGTTTTGTACATTAGATAATTTTTTTTTTTATTATTTTCACCATCATCATTATCAACACTGAATAATCAAATCAGACCAATTAAATTGGTTTAGATTTTATTTCATTTCAAAATTGAATTAAATCAATTTAGATATACTCCTAGATGTTGGAATTTAAATTATTGAGATGTTCGATAGCATAGAATCAGGGATTATTTTCAATCTCATGTAACACTGGACTTTTTAATTAGAAATATTTAGTACATATTTAAATTGATGGGCCCTAATATGGACTCTATTTTAGGGGTTCAAAGGTGGTCTCTGTATTAAAACACTGAATATATCCGATTTTATTTTATTTTAATTTTTTTTACACAAATCATTAAAAATCCAGTATCGAGGAGTTTAAAATTTAACAAATTACTGTTTGATAAAATAAAAAGATCCAGGTTGGGCCATGTCCATATTAGGGTCTCCTTATTAGTTCAATAAATTGTTTTAAAAAGAGCCATGACAAAAAAAAAAAGTCGATGCTATAGGAAGAGAAACAAAACAAGCTAATGCATTGAACAGCATAAAGAGAGCACCACATTAGTCATAACATTCTCTCTAACAAGCAACCGAAATAATACGATTGAAACCAGCCGATTGTCCCAAGTTCACCAAGCTAGCGGCTGAACCAGTGGCCAATCCTGGAGATCTAGCAACATATGAAGCACGGACTCCAACACGGACACCGCTAATGTAAAAAACACAGGACACACTACAACAAGTTTTGGCAATAAACAGCGCTTATTTTTAGCTTAAAACAGCGCTTAAAAGCGCTGAAAATTAAGCCGCTGTATTTCAAAAAAACAGCGTTTATGAAGCGCTGCTGAAAATGGACAATAAACAGCCCTTCAATTAGGAAGCGCTGTTTATTGTCTGACAATAAACAGCGCTTCAATAATGAAGCGCTGTTTATTGTATAGAAAATAAACAGCGCTTCCATACTGAAGCGCTGTTTATTTTGTATAATTAGCAGCGCTTCCTTTTAAGCGCTTTGTCTTTCTCTAATAAGCGGCTTCATTATTGAAGTTGTTTATTCTCCTTTTTTTTTATTAAATTTAGTTCTCTCACATTTACATTATATACATTGCATAATAGTGATAACACAAAATGCAATCAAAATTGTCATCAACATTTCCCAACATCAAAATTTAACATTATAATGTAATTTTTCATAAATTCCTACATATCCTTACATTAACATAAATAAAGTACAATATATTTCATAGTCAAATTTACAATTATACTGAGAATAGATCACTAAAATATTGCACATGTCATGCTACAAATCCTACCTAAATAGTAATATCTTTTCTTACATCACTTTGCAACTAAACATGCATACAAAGTCAAAATTCTAATAAAATTTTGGCAGAGTTTTCCTTAAAATATGGACATTCCAAAATATAAAAATAATTGTAAAACATAACATATCATACCAAATGACCAACATAAAATATATAAAATATTAGCCAACATAAAAAGGAATTTTATTCCTAATTTCATGTGAACCTTTCCAATTCAAGTATGCTAAACTAAAAAAAAACCAAATTTAACAAAAACTCACGTAAACATTAATATTAATCTTCTTCTATCTGCTTATAAATGATAAAATTTGTAGTAAAATTTCGACACCACTCTTCTTTGAGTTCGGTATGATCAGTGTATGTGTCGAATTGACAATCAGGATAGTACTGCGAAATAAAAATTAAATGAAGTTAGAATTGAACATAAGCATTCAAATGGTATGCGTAAAAGAAAAAAAATTATATAAACTTTGAAATTGTTACAAACATACCTCTGTTGGAATTTTTGTTTGATTATGAACGACAATATCCTTGAGAAACTTTAAAACATATCGGCCACAATCATCAGAGTTCGGTTGGCGAGGACACTATAAAACCAAAAATATGAAATTAATTGTTTTTATTTTTGGTAATTTGAATAATTGCATAAAAAATTTGATATAAATACCTTTATCGGTATCCATTTAGGTGGAGTAAATTTAGAAAATCGAGACTTGTTTCTTCGATAAAGTAGGATTGCCCTAAGTGCAAAATCAAACAAAATCATTCAATATGGACACATAGACTATATATATCAAATTTCTAACAAAATTTTGGCAGAGTCTCCCCTAAAATATGGACATTCCAAAATTTATAAAACACCTGTAACTTAAACAAATACCAGCCAGCCAGCACAAGATGTCACGTAGGCCAAACATAAACAAATAAACACTTCAATATTACAAGTAACTTAAACGTTTAAGAAATTGCATACATATATATATATATATACATATCTATGATTTATACACACTTCTTGATTGTATTTCTCTTTCATTGTTTTGCGAATGTTGATATGTACACGCAATGGATCAAGATAGTACACAACGTTTTGATTCAAGTTAATCGCTAACAATAACCAATGATCCCTACAAAAATGTTGGACAAAAAAATATAAGAAAGTAAACACATTTCAATAAATTTAGTAATATTGATTAAATTAAATGACTTACACTACGTTGCAAGGTGACAAAAACAAAGTCTCAAAGTGAGGATTTGCTAATGTCAAGCGGTGAATGACATACTCAGACATGTCAGCATTCCATGATCCCATATGTGTCCGTTGTGGGCACAAAAATACAAACCTTTGAGTTTGTTCTTGTGGGATCAATATCTCTTGATACAAGTACCTTAAATTAAAACATGCATACAAATTAATGCATTAACAATAACATAAATATTTAGTGTAAAAAATAAAAATCATTGGATACTTTAAAATTTAATGCAAGACTGAGATATACACTAATAACAGCTTTCACTTAACCATAGGTTGTCATTAAGAATTTCTTGAAGTGCACCATCAACACTAGCTCTTAGGTCGTGCTCATAACCCAAAATTGATTCATCCATTGGTACTTTAATGGTATCTCTGCCTCCATCTTTGTTGCCATATGGACTCTAAGATAAATTGTAAAATTTGTAGCAGGAGTCAGAGGAGGCCGAGATACCATGACCTTCTTCACCGGAGATGTGAATGACCCATTTGTTGGTCGCTTGCCAACACTCTTGCTAGCTATAGGCAGCTTGCCCTTGCCTTTGTCCTTGGCTTTGGATGTTGGAGATACCTACATATTTTGCATTCCAACATATTGACTAGTTAGTGAGTGATCACCTAATTTAATAAATATATGCAAGATATGATAGTGAAGCATATACTTTAACATATACGTACCATATCACTTGTAACTACGAGGTGGTTTGGCCATGCCACATAGGTTCCTATTGCCTGTTCCACTTTCATCACATCTGCCCCCTCCAATGGTACAGGCAATAGTGCATCTCCCTCAAGTGCAACGTCAACTCTAACCTTTACATGATTAGGAGGTACGGGAAGGTTGTGTAGTGACACACCTGGTTCATTATACAACATTCCCTTACCAACCATTCGCTATGCGTTGGACTTGTCAAATATAGACTGCACTCATAAATGCCCTAAACCAATGATAAGCGAAATATTAATATGTTAAATCTTTGAATACTTAGGTGAGAAAGTATAAAAGAAATGTAACGATTATTACCTCGGGACTCACACAAGTGCAACTATCTCTAACACTCTTTGGGTTAGGGATAGGTGACTGATGCTCGTTCCTCTCCACTTCATCTTTATCCTTCTTGCTATCTTCCAATTCCTGAACTTTTTGGTATAGCTGAGTTACCATTCTCCTCAATTCTTCTGTTTCACTAGCATCAGCATGGTGTCTTACGCGCTTCTGTGATCCAAAGATAGCGCCCTGGGAGACGCCAAATCCCACGCCTCTTACCCGACCAGGATACTCCTTGATGGGTATGGCTTAGGAAAGGATGTCTTGACCAGACAAATCTGACATAGACATTGACAGTTCATTCTGCGAGACACAAATATTATTAAATATTATTAAATAATATCATTAATTTAAACGTTAATTAATGTTATCATACTTACAATTTTATCAGCCACTTCTCTAGTGGGTAGATGTTCAATGTCACCCTTCTTGTTTCGCCGGGCTTCTATCCACAAACAAGATCGATCAATGGATTGAGAAGTTGCATCTTCTCCTGACTCCAACAGCTGTACATGTGAACAAACAAATTGAGAGAAAGTAAGAAAGAAATTGTACATACCAAGAGATGCGTTAAAACAAGTTATAATTAAAGATATTGTATATACCATTTCTTCCTCAATGCGGGGATACCCTTTAACCCCTCCTCTACAAGGGTATGGAGGATTTGACGCTCTTTGCCGATTTTCATTGCTTATTCTCTACATAAAAACATAAGAATATATTAATGCATGGTTTAATGTCATATATAAAAGTTATAAATATTATTGTACATACTATATATTCTTCATCTTCTGTGCGTCTTCTTACAAAAGCGCTCCAATCATCCTGTTCTATGAACGATGCATATTTCTTTGAGGTCGATGTCCGATGTTCCTGTTGGTCTCTCAACCACTTGTTCGCTAACGCAGCTCGAAATTCGGTGTGATCTTCCAGCTAACCTAAGTGTAATATCCTTTGGGTCTCATCAACATCAAAATGCTTCGGCAAAAACATTATAAACAAAATGGTAGACTATACGTATGTTTAGATACATTAAAAACCAATACAACTAACCAATGTTAATTAATCCCATTTTTATATACCTGTATCTCAGTCCATATCTCATCTTTTAGCTCCTTCAAATATGGATCCTTATCCTTCCAATTATCGCGGCTAATTGGGACCGTCTTTCCGTGACTGCGGGCCCCAATGAATTGAATAAAGTCATTAACATTTTCACCAATTGGTTGACCTTAGCATTCCATATAACCTATAAAAAAATAGTATTAGTGTACAAATTTAGATACTCAACTAAAAAAAATAGTATTAGTGTACAAATTTAATCGACAAGTATCTTACCACACGTTTTGCAACTCCTTTACTCCTCTCACGGATGAGTTTCTTCTTAAAAGTCGGTCCACGGACGCCGTCCCCTTTGGGGGCCTCGAGCACTATCATCACCTTCAGATGCCATTTACCTGAAAAAATTGTACACATAAGTTATTAATAAAAATTAATAAAGAAATCAATGTATACACATTTAATTGATCAATAAATTAATAAAAATTAAATAGCATTCACTACATACATGTACATTTAAGCAACTCTTTTCCTTTTTCTCGTTTTATTCAGATTTGCGCATCCCTTATGAAATAATGGATTGATCCAAAGCCCTTCATTATGATCATTTCTAATATACACATCATCCTCTATAGGTGTACTTGCCCCAAACAATGATTGTGATGTCCCGAAGAAAGGGTCATCCTCAATGTCAGCATATTCATGGGCTTCATCATCAATCTCATTAACAATTTTTTTGTTATTCAATAGAACAATGGACCAATTCATATCAATTGGATCGGTGACATAGAACACTTGTTGAGCTTGCGATGCTAAAATAAAGGGCTCATCCTTATATCCCAACTTATTAAAATTCACCCGCATGAACCCCAACTCATCCATTTGTACACCATTGTTATTATCAACCCACTTGCATTGGAACACAGGCACTCGAAACATCTTGTAATCCAACTCCCATATGCGTTCAATGACCCCGAAGTATGACATATTCGCATATATGGGATTTCTATCTTTAGCACTTGATATATGCATAGCTTGACTACAAGAGTCACTCCACTATTTTGTATTCTCCTCCGATCATCATGTTCTTTTGTATAAAAAGTGTACCCATTAATCGATAACCTATGTAAGAACTAACATGTATATCTGGACCTTTAGCTAACCATCTCAATCTTTCAAAATCGAGCTAGGATTTGCGAAACTCTGCAGAAATGTATTCTTTCAACCATTTTATAAAACACCGATCAGGTTCTGTTGTTAACCAATTTTGACTCTTATTTGGGTACAAGCTCTTGAGTATGTCCTTGTGTTTTACAACATATGACTCAACTTCATCTACAAGCGTAAAACATATAAGTGTGCTTGTTCCCATTCTTTCCTTGATATAGTCAATATTTCAAGTCCAGTAATCCCCTCCCCTGCACTTCTTCCTGTGTGACGAGACCGCGGCAGCCCTATAGAATGTTCAATATCAGATACATACTCGGTACAGAATTCAACAGCTTCTTCGACTATATACCGTTCAACAATACAACCCTCTGGTCGTGATCGGTTTTTCACATACCCTTTTAATATCTTCATGTAACGCTCAAACGGGTACATCCATCTCATATAAGCTGGCCCACACAATTGTGTCTCCCTAACCAGATGAACTGTCAGATGAATCATTATGTCAAAGAATGAAGGCGGGAAATACATCTCAAGCTCACACAAAGTCAGAATAATTTCTTTTTGCAAGGCTGGCAACTTTCCAGGGTCAATCACTTTACTACAAATTGCCTTAAAGAAGAAACAAAGTTTACTTAAGGTATTCCGCACTTTGTCAGGCAAAATAGATCGTATAGCTATGGGTAGCAAATTCTCCATGAGAACATGACAATCATGAGACTTTAGACCCTTTAACTTGAGATCTTTCATCGATACGAGGTTCTTAATGTTTGAAGAGTACCCCTCTGGAACCTTAACTCCATCAAGAAACTTACAAAAATCTCTTTTCTCTTTTTTAGATAGAGTATGAGCGGCCGGAGGTAGATATGTACGACGTTTCCCTTTCTTTACCGGTCCCAACTCTCGTCTCAATCCCATACTAACCAAGTCCAGCCTTGCATTGATGCCATCTTTAGTCTTCCCGGGCACATTAAGTAAGGTACCACTGAGACTATCAAAAATATTTTTTTCAACATGCATCACATCAACGAAATGTCTTACGTATAATGATTTCCAATATGGCAACTCAAAGAAAATCGACCTTTTCTTCCACCCTCGTGGCAAGGTCTCTGCAAAAGGTTTACCGAATTTAATATTCAAATCTTTTACTTTTTCTAACAGTTGTGTACCCGCCGAGGCAAAGGAGCTCTCCGCTTCTTCCTCAGATTCCCATTGAATGCCTTTCTCCATGACCGATAATGATGATTTGGATGCAAAAATCTGCGATGCCCAAGAAAGACATTCTTCCTACCATGTTCCAACCGAATCCAATCTGTACTATCTTCACATATAGGGCATGCACACCGACCTTTGGTACTATATCGACAGATTACCATATCTTTGGAAAATCATTAATTGTGCCGAAAATCATAGCCCTCAAGGTGAAACTTTCTTCGCTATACCTATCATACACCACCACACCTGTCTCCCACATTTGCTTCAAATCTTCAATTAAAGGAGCCAAATATACATCGTTATCATTTCCTGGTTGTTTCGCCCGTAAATTAACAAAGACAACATCATATATTTTCGCTTCATGCATAGCCATGGAGGTAGGTTATAAATCACCAAAATCACAGGCCATGTCTTTGTGAGAGCTACTTTGAACACCATGTGGGTTAAACCCATCAGTAGACAATGCAAGACGTAAGTTTCTTGGTTCATTCCCAAAATCAGGATAATCAATATCAATTTTTTTCCATTGAGGAGAATGTGTCGGGTGCCGTAGCTTGCCATCTTGAATCCTTTCATCCTCATGCCATGTCAGGTTTTTGCATCTTGAACTACGGTACATACGCTTTGAATCTGGGAATTATGGGAAAATACCACAATACCTTCTCTCGAGCCGAATTTTCCTTCTTATACCGTGAGGCTTCACATTTTGGACCACGACTTTAACGATGCATATTCATTACGAAATAAAATGCGATCGTTACGACAAGCATGTATCTTCTCATAGCTCATGCCAATAGAGCGTAACATTTGTTTAGCCTCATATGTCCTACTAGGAAGCACATTATCATTAGGCAACATATCTTTCAACAGTGTGAGTAAGTCCGTAAAACTCTTATCAGTCCATCCATTGCCCGACTTCAAGTTAAACAATTTTAACATTGCCGACAATCTTGTGAATTTAGTACAACCCTCATATAACGGCTTCTCCGCATCACTCATCAACTTCTCAAACATTTGAGGACAATCACGAAGATCTTCTTCAACCGCATTTAACATATCTTCAAACGGTCACCATCATATGTATTTGTAGCGGTGTCCTCTCGACGCATATCTCCCACTATTCCCCATATTAGAAGATTCACCTCTTGTCTCACCGTGCTTTGTCCAATGGTATAAGTTTGATCAATCCCATTACTCACTAAATGCCATTCCAATTCAGAACACTAATTTTGTTTGTATAACAACAACTTAAACAAGGACATATGATTCTACTATGGTGCATTTGTATGCCCAACTACAAACCCAATAAAATCTTTCACTCCATCCTTATATTCCTTCGACAAACGATTGGCGAGACATCCACTTTCGATCCATATTTTACCTATGGATTGAGAGGTAAAACAACAGAAAAACCCCATTTAAATAAAGCAAGACTAAAACTATCATCGCTCTTAAAATCAACACGAGACTAGATCAAAATTCTAACAAAATTTTGGCAGAGTCTCCCCTAAAATATGGACATTCCAAATATATACAATACCTGTAACATTCCAAAATTCATTGTTCAAACCAAAAAAACCAAAATCAGGTTCCACAACAAAATTCATTGGTCATTTTTTCATTGATTCCCATCTGATATGCATATATATTTACTAACTGTACATTTTAACAAACTGATTCCAAGCATCTTTAACACTTCTAATTTATCTACGGACAACAATGAACAAAATCAAACAAAATCAAACCCTTCGATTCCAAATCGTTAACAAAGATGAACAAAATCAAACAAAATCGAACAGAGACAAAAACTAACGAACCACCAACAACGTAAACCAATGTGGAATCGAGATACAAAATGGAGACGATGGCCATACTGAAATGGACGCAAACAGGAGTTTGGAGATGGAGGCGGGGAGGATCTGAGGCCGAGCGCCGCCAGCAGCTTTTGCTCAAATGGAGGACGACGGACGAGTTTTGGACGAGCTCGGATTTCAGGTTTTGAGGACGACGGACGAGCTCGGATGGAGGACGACGGACGAGCTCGGATGGAGGACGATGGGCGAGATTTGGACGAGCTTCGGATTGAGGTTTTGAGGGCAGCCAGACGAGCTCGGTTTCCGCTTTTGGGCGAGCTTCGGTTTGAGCTTTTGGGCGAGCTCACGATCTCGGCTTTTGAAGCACACGATCTCGTTGAGGACGGCGGCGGTAGAGATGGAGGCGGCAGCGGTGGAGTTTGCGAAGAGAGTTGGCAGAGAGAGAAAGCGGTGCTTACGGATGCGAAATGAGAGAGGAGAAATACATATATTTAATAAATCGACCAAAAACAGTAGCTTAATAAGAAAGCGCCGCTTATTATTGAAAAACAGCTTAAGTCTAAAAGCGCTGTTTATTTTAACACCAAAAACAGCGCTTCCTACTATGAAGCGCTGTTTATTGTTCCTATGATCAAAAACAGCGCTTCATGTTTGGAAGTGCTGTTTAATGTGCCAGTTCGTTTTTTATTATTTAAAGATAAAACAGCGCTTAAAGGACTAAGCGCTGTTTATTATATGAACAAAATAGTAGCGCTTAATTAGTAAGCGCTGTTTATTGTTTACGTATGACATAAAGTAGCGTTTTTTATTTTAAGCGCTGCTTAAAGGAGCGCCATCTTTTTTAGAATTTGTTGTAGTGACATCGACACCGCTATATATATTAATTAATTAAATAAAATAAAATATAAGTGTCATTTATAATAAATATAAAATATCTAAATTGAGAAGCAAAATTTATATAACATCTAAATTGAACACTTTGTTTCATTACAAAAAAAGATTCTAAAATAAGATATAGTAATAGCCTTTCACCTAGATCCGTCCATCTACTACCAAAAAGATAAAAATGATCTAATCAAGTTAAGGTCTTTCACCCCCTAATTGATCATCATCATTGAAAAATACACCCTCTAACTCTGGTTCATCTATAGACAAATTACAACTTCAAGAATTCCAATATCATCAAGTGATCCAAAATGATCTCCTGCAACATCCCACATTTTAGTTTCTCCTTAATGATATTGTGCAGTGTTCCTTAAAAGAAGTCGAAGGTTGCTATGAACAAATACTAAATCTTGAGCTCTTTGTGATGTCATCTTATTTCTCTTTAAAGAATGGATAAATGAATATGTACTCCAATTCCTCTCACTACATGAAGATGAACAAGGTTGTGCAAGTAGTCTAAGCACTAGTGTAGAAAAGGTCTTTTAAATCGATTAAAATGACCCTTTTAAATCGGTTTTGAAACCGATCTCTTTTCGGCTGTGATAGTATGTGGACATTTTTTAAATCGGATTTAGACCCGATGTAAAAGAGTCTTTCAAATCGGTTATAAAACCGATTTTAAATATAAATTCTGAACGCGGCTGCTTATATAAAATTCATCTTTTAAATCGGTTAACCTTAAAAACCGATTTAAAAGACCATCTTTTAAATCGGTTGTCTGAATAACCGATTTAAAATATTACCTTTTAAATCGGTTTTTAACATAACCGATTTAAAAGATAGTCTTTTAAATCGGTTTTTAAGGTTAACCGATTTAAAAGGTTCTTTCTTTTTCTTAAATATATTTTTGTTTTTCCTGGTTGCCAACCTAGAGAGCCATTTAACAGACAGAACCATCAAAACCAACAGAAACATCAAAACCAACAGAACCATTCAACAGACAACCATTCAACTATCTTATAAAACTAACATCAAATATCATCACTTCAAATATTACATATAGTTCAACAAATCATCAAGTTAATATACATTAATTTAAACAAAAAACATGATAAAACACACAAACTAGTTTCCAACTACACTTGAGTCATTTGTTATCTTTAAGGATTGCTTTGCTCCGAATAAATTCTTATAAAAAACTCTGCCCAAGTTTGCCGAATGTGGTCAATTTTCTCAGAGGCAAATGGTAACTGATCATTGAATATCTGCAAGTTGAAACAAAATTATAGTTAAGTTAAACCAGAGAAAATAAACCATTATGTTAAAATGTGCATAATAGCAGAAGGTTAAACATTGTATTACCTCCTTCCAATTATCAACAACAACCTCAGAGACAATGGTCAACATACGTTTCATGACATAGTACCCACATGCATATCCATTATTTTGTTTCGGTACCTACAAATTAACGAATACCAAAGTTGAATATAATGAGTAAATTATTATACACATTAACTATTATAAACTGTAAATGAATCTCAAATTTTAAGCTACTTACTAAGGGCACAATCCATTCAGGTTTATTTTTTTTCAGACCACCTGTCAGCTTATGATATCCAGCCATAGCTCTGATAACAGAATATTCATGATAAGTAAATTATAAAACTAAATAATACATATCACAAAGTAAGTTAATTATGACAAACAAAAGCTTACGAATCAATTATGCGCATAATGGCTGTGTCTGGCTTATAATGCAATGAACACATCCAGACTACAACATTTTGACTAGGCAAAATGATTATCAATTGCCAATGGTTGCTGCAATATTGGGCAACAATAATGGTGTATCAGAATCAACAGATAAAAGAAAACTAGACTACTAATTTAACAAAACAGTTAGTAACATTTACTTACTCATTCACATACGGTGCAAGGTAACAAGCTTTTCGTTCTTTAAACAATTTATTCTGGATGTATGCTTGAATGACCTCTTTTGAACGGCCAGTGGCACCACTAATGCTGTATGGGTCCAAGAATCCATACACATGACTGATGGACTTTGTGATGCATTGGCGATACAGATACCTAAGATGTTTAAACAAATGCTCATTATAATTGATACATACTTTGGAAATAAATTGATAACACATTGATACTTACATGCACCATAATTGCAAGTGGGATGAGCCAATCCACTTATTACCCAGACACAAATCTGTAAGGTCAGTTTTATCAAGATAATAATGTGATTGACGTTCATGCTCCAAATTTAACTTTGCACTTCCCTCATCAAGATCCAACGCCATGACAATCAATTCCTTTATCCAATCATGTTTTGGCAGCTCATCCACATTATCTGGTGCACAACTTCCCTTAGTGCTCACATGCACAGTAGCTCTAGGGGATCTAGGGGAACACTCTGGATGGTCAGCTGAATTTTTTTTGATGCAACCCATAGACGCCAGCTTCTGCAACAAATAACATTCGTAAACATTAATAACATTCGTACAAATAGTAATTTTATTTTTATCTGGGTAAAGTTATACATACCTCCGATACCGCCTTCTCTATCTGCGAACTAACACTCTGTGAAACCTCTTGTAGGATCTCTTGCCTCATTTGTGTTCTCATGGCAGTCACCCAATGCTCAGGAGGTATAGCTTCTGAAGTGGGGCCACAATGTGACGGTCCTCCATAATATTTCTTAAGGCCTACACCTCGTCCAGCAGTACGAATACGTCCAGGGTGCTAAGGTGTTCCAATTGCAGTAGTCAAGATATCTTGACGTCCATGCGGAACAAAAGTACCCTGCGTGGACTGTTCATCCAAAGAATCCTACAACATATAATACATAGTAGATGATGTAAGCCAATATGTAAGCTTGTTACAATTAAATTGACCAGTTGAATTTATACTTACAATCTTAGAAGCAGCGAAATGAGGCCTCAGTTGTGTAATATCCTGTTGGCTTTAGTCGGGCCATCTTCCACATCTCATGACGTGGTGGGGATGGAGGATCAAAAACTAAGGCTTCATCACCCGCCTCTTCTTGCGCTGCTTTCAGAGCATCTTCTTTTATCTTTTTCTTAAGTTTTTTATAACCGCCATGAGACAATCTGTGATGATAGATGTTCTTTGACACATTTTGTTTTGCCTTTTGTCTTTTATTCTGTTACAAAGAACACAAAACAAAAATCAGTAAAAAATTAAACAATCAGCATGACCAAGTAAAAAACTATAATTCAACCTAATCTGAAACTCCTCCTCCTCTCGACTCCTAACAAATAACTGCCATGTTTCGCCATCAATGAAACTGTACTTAGCACACGGCGTTTTATTGCCATCATTATCTCCATCCCCAAATATGTATGTCCTCGTGAGCATTGTCTTAAAGCTCTTCCAACGCTCACCCGCATAAGATTTCCAGTATTTCTTACGATTTTCATCATCAGGAGTGTCAAAGGTTTCCTTAAGTACACAAACATAGAAGGGTAAAGGTAAATAATATATATATATATATATATATATATATATATATATATATATATATATATATATATATATGCTTAATTACACTATATAAATAAACAAACATAGAAGAGTAAAGGTAAATACCAAAATGTCATCCCAAGTCTTTTCTTTTACTCCATCAGGTACTTTACACCAGTTTTCTGCCAAGATACTAGCCTTGCTTCGAGCAAGCATCGCCACATAACTCTTGAATTTTGCTGCATAGTCACCTATAGGTTGGCCAGTAAAAGCATCAAAGTCAATGGGAAACTTCTGCCCAGATTGACGTCCAGCAGTCAACTCCTGTAACGTCGTGGCACGTCTAGTCTTTCTTTTTGTAGAAGTGTTTTCTGATGAATCAGCCATGATGCCTGTTTTAACAAAAAATAATAAAGGTCAGAAACAATAATATTGGATAAATAATGGATAAATAACAAACACGTATTAACAATTATATAAACCATGGATTAAAAACAATTATACGTTGGATATTGTTTTTCAAATGTGTTGCTGCATTATGCAAATGCTCTAGGTGGATAAATAATTTCATAGTTGTTTCTTTCTCACATATTGTTTACACAGATGCAGTGGTATCCTTTTATTGACAGGGTGCAATTGTACAAATCCTATTAATATTGAAGTTAATCTGTTCAATGTTGAGTATAGAAGATAACAATTTGTGTAAAAAAACGTATCATAGAAGTTATCCGCAATTATTTGTAGAAGTGAACTTAGCTATATTCTACTTGTACCTTATTTGTTATATTTGTATACCAATTAAATAAATAATTTTATGTTCTTAATGGGTGCACGCAAGCATATTCACGGGCTGTCATACATGTACCAATTGGATAAATAATGGATAAATAACAAACACGTATTAATAATTATATAAACTATGGATTAAAAAAAAATGCATTAACCTATACAGTTTTTCGTGGTCAAGTTTGAATGTTCTCTAAGATTCCTTCCTGATGATCATCACGAGTGGCATATACATCGTCCACTTCATTTTCATCAACGAAAGTAGGTGTTGAGAAAGAAGGAGTGTCATAAATATCTACAGTTGAATCTTGATTTTCATCACTCTCATGCATGCTTCTTCTTTGTAGGACCACTAATAGCCTATTGTTAGAAGGATCTTTGACATAAAACACCTGTTTAGCATGGAATGCCATGATGAAAGGCTCGTCCTTATAGCCTACCTTGTCAAGGTCCACCAATGTAAATCCAAATTCATGGGTTTGTACACCACTATTACTGTTAATCCACTTACATTTAAAAACAGACACTCTAAATTTACAGTAATCGAGCTCCCAAATCTCTTCAATGACCCCAAAGTAAGCTATAGATGCCAGAATGAGGTTTTTATCCTTCGAACTAGAGAAGTGCATGGAAGAAGCCATGACCATAACCCCACTATTTTGCACGGTACTGTTCTCATCTTGTGACTTTGTATAAAAGGAAAATTTATTGATATCATATCTACTCCAACATAAGACATTAAAGCTAGGCTCATTTGCTAGCCATTTTAATGTATCAGAAGCAGTATCATCATTCATTACATGTTCTTTAAACCAATTTAGGAACGTCTTGTTATGCTCATTCAACACCCATTTTTCATTCATTCGAGGGTTTTTAGACTTGACAATCCTTTTGTGAGTAGACAAGTAAGGTTCAACCTCATCATTGTTATTCAATATATACAAGTGTGCCTGAAGCACTTCAACCCGACCCATGCTCTTAACTTTTAGACCTCGTGTACCCTTACCTTCATATCTACCATCATGACGAGACTTAGGAAGCCCTACATGTTCTGCTTCTGACAAGTTGTCTGAACAAAACTCAATGGCTTCTTCTGTGATGTACCTTTCAACAATAGATGCTTCGGGACGGTATTGATTCTTCACATACCCTTTCAATATCTTCATGTATCGCTCGATAGGGTACATCCACCTTAAATAAACAGGACCACACACTCTAATCTCTCTCGCCAGATGGACAATTAAGTGAACCATGATGTCGAAAAATGAGGGAGGAAAATACATCTCCAATTGGCACAAGATAATAGCAGCCTCATTTTCCAACTTGTCCAATTTTTTTGGATCAGTGACTTTGCTACATACAGCGTTGAAGAATAAGCACAACCTAATTATGGCAAGATGAACATTTTTTGGTAAGATTCCACGAATAGCCACTGGTAGCAGTTGTTGCATCAAGACGTGGCAGTCATGAGACTTTAAGCCAAGTAACTTGAGATCTTTCATTGAGACAAGACTCCTGACATTTGAAGAGTAACCTTGTGGAACTTTCACGCCCCGTAGACACTCGTAAAAACTTCTTTTCTCTTGTTTTGACAAGGTATGACATGCCGGTGGCAAATATGTCCCATTACTTCTTGGCTGTGGAGCTAACTGCTCTCTTATACCCATCGCAACTAGATCTAGACGAGCATTCACACCATCCTTTGTCTTGCCCTGAATGTTGAGAAGCGTTCCAATTACACTATCACACACATTTTTCTCCACATGCATCACATCAATACAGTGTCTTACATCAAGACTGGACCAGTATGGAAGGTCAAAGAACACTGACCTCTTCTTCCATTTTTTTTCTCAGCAGACTTCTTTTCCTTTTTTCCAAATTTAACATTGATGTCCTTCTGGCGTTGATAAAATTCTTCTCCAGTTAAGGCATTCGGAGCAATTTCATTCTCCTGTAATCCATTAAAAGCTTTTTTCAATCTACGATACGGGTGATTACGTTTGAGAAATCTCCGATGCCCGAGGTAAACAGTCTTCCTTCCATGTTGCAGTTGATGGTAGCACGTGCCTTCTTCACATATAGGACACGCTTTATGCCCCTTAACACTATACCCAGACAAGTTCCCATATGCTGGAAAGTCATTGATGGTGCAAAATAACATGGCACGCAATTTGAAATATTCACTGGAATGCCCGTCAAACACATCAATGCCTTCCTGCCACAACACTTTCAAGTCTTCAACCAAGGGACTCAAATAAACATCTATGTCATTTCCCGGCTGTTGTGGTCCTGAAATCATCATAGATAACATAATGTATTTCCGCTTCATGCACAACCAAGGAGATAGGTTGTAAATTACAAGGAGAACAGGCCATGAACTATGTTTACTGCTTAAGCTACCATATGGATTCATTCCATCCGTAGCAAGTCCAAGCCTAAGGTTTCTTGGCTCATTGCCAAAATCCGGAAACAAAGAATATACTTTCTTCCATTGCAAAGAATCAGCCGGATGACGAATCTATCCATCACAAGTCCTGTCATCTGCATGCCATCTAATGTTCTTTGAGTCATTTACATTGGCGAACAATCGCTTAAACCTAGGAATAATTGGAAGATACCATAAAACCTTCGCAGGAGGACCCTTTGTGCTCACCTCACAACTACTATCATCATCATCATCCTTTTTTTTGTACCGTGATGTATTACACGTTGGGCACTTATTCAACTCTTCAAACTCGTTCCGGTACAATATGCAATCTTTGGGGCATGCATGTATTTTTTTATACTCCACACCCATCGAACACAATATCTTCTTCGCCTCATAGTTACGATTCGGCAATGTGCTATCTTCTGGAAGCATGTCCTTCAACAACTCAAGCAATTCAGTGAAGCTTTTATCAGACCACCCATTTATAGCTTTCAGATTGAACAATCTCAACACCGCTGACAACCGTGTGAACTTTGTGCACCCCGGATACAAAAGCTCTTCCTTGTCAGTACATAGAGTATCATACACATGTGCTCGCTGAAAAGACTCATGTCCAATATCATGAATCATGTCTTCTAGTCGATCGTCCATATCAACATCAACTTTCTCTCTTTGGGACACACTTGGCTTGCGTAACACTTCACCATGCCATATCCATGTTGTATAACCCTGGCAAATCCCATCAACACGAAAATGATCCCGTATTTCGCCAACTTCTAGTGAATTGATATTCAAACAATTAACACAAGGACAGTAAAACTTTCCACTACTATTGGAAAGATTTTTTTGAGCAAATTCTAGAAACTCTTCCACTCCATTCTCATACTCATCACTCATGCGACTTTTTTGCATCCAACTACGATCCATATCTACGTTCTGAAGTAATTAAGAATACATAATCAAGTTCAAAACCTATTGATTGTTAGAAGTCTAAAAAAAGAATATTATAGACGTAGCAAACATAAATGTACAAGTTCTTGCATTTAGTAGGAAAAAGAAGACTAGAAGCATTTAGTAAGAAAGATGAACATCATGGGGAGCCAACTTCTATCATATCCAATAATGTCTTCATATAAAGCTGACATTGTATTCTTAAAAGAAAGAGTATTAAATTGATATCAAAAACACCCTTACTTTCCCCCAATCTACTTTCGTAATCCACCCTCCCACACACTGCACCAGTTATAAAAAACAGTAAGACATTCCACTTATATTTGCAGTTTTTGGGAAATAAAAGGCATATACAAATTTGTCTAGATTCCTAGCCAAAGAAATTTTGAATGGCATCTAACCAATTACTACCTTATCCCTGCCACCTAACAGAATATACATCCCGATAGAACAATTCACATAATGAAAAACACAATCTTTGTTTTAGTAGAGGCAGAACAACCAATCACTAAAACTTGGAACAAACAAAACAAATGCTGCAAGAGACATGTTTTCACATGCTTATTGTCATGAGGATAATCAGCAAACTCAATTTTCTAAAAAAATAGTATTCAGACAATTGAAATTCAACACTTTATAACTTGGGTTTTTAACATAGAGAGAATTTCTAGAGTTCCAGAGATACTAACAGAACACAAATAACTGTCCAAGCATTTTTTATAACTTCAATAACAACAAATAATAGCAATGGTTCCAACACAAAATTAAAACCACCAGCACTTGTTAAGAAAAGGAGCCTGCTAGGAAATCCAGGTAACTTTTCTAACAACCATCTCAGATTCTCAGTTATTTGCTAGTACATGCAGTTCAAAGATATTTGCATACCTCACAAAGTATTAAGGTTAGGAGATAATGTTGGCTTGATGCCTTTAGCAACCGAAACTTCACCCAGTGTCCTACAAGAAATTTGAAGAAATAAACACGTGGATATAGAAATAAACACCAAGAAAAAGAGTACAACTCAAATCAATGTAATTCCACATCAATAGAATAAGGCCTAGCCAAAAACAAACTCAGGGAAAAATAATTACTGCCTAATTGTGACCAAACTCATAACAAAACTTGCTGCAATTATATTAAATCACATATAATATTCTCTTCAGAATTGCTGCAATTATATTAAATCACATTTTTTTTATCTTATTCAATTAATAATCATATGCTCTTATATATGCTTGAAGGTTTTCGAAGAGGAAATGGCCAACATAGAGGAAACTTGTGAAGGCATTGGAGAAGAAGAATGCTTGATGAGAAGAACACTTGCAGCTCACACAGACTATATCTATACACAGAAGCAAAAGCCATGAGATCAATTTTTGGTCCCCTTTTGAAATCCAGACTGTGTTATCTAGCAATAGATTTGAGTGACAATATTGTGTGATACTCTCTAGCAATAGATTTGAGCAGCTAAATTTTGGGATGAATAAAACAACTTCAATAAATTTTGAGCAGCTAAAGTAACACTAGCACCAAAACAAAATACTCACAACTTCAAAATATTTCATCGTGCCCAACAATACATAATCCACATAGCAATAGATTTGATGGAAAAACACTAGATAGCTCAAAGCTCCTTTAAATTTTTGTACCTGCGCAGAGCTTGTTTGTCGAAGGAGACGGCAGTTGGCGGTTGGCTCGTGGTGACCGTGTCTGGCTTGTGGTGGTGGCGCCTGGCTTGTGGTGGTCGCGAACAACAGCGAGCTTCTCAACCCGAGCTTGAAGAACGGCGAGCAAAATCAGAGGCCAACATGAGCTTGAAGAACGGCGAACAACGGCGACAACGCGACGACGAGGATGGAGGCACGAAGGAGAGGTTCTCAACCCGAGCTTGAAGAACACGGCGGCGTGACAGACTGTAGGTTTTTTTTTTGTCACAGAGTGGTTTGAGAGGGAAGAAAGAAATAAAAGGCCTACATGAGCTTGAAGAACGGCGAACAACGGCGACAACGGGATGACGAGGATGGAGGCACGAAGGAGAGGTTCTCAACCCGAGCTTGAAGAACACGGCGGCGTGAGGGACTGTAGGTTTTTTTTTGGTCACAGAGTGGTTTGAGAGGGACTGGTTTGAGAGGGAAGAAAGAAATAAAAAATTAGGTCGTTTTAAACCTGCCTTTTAAATCGGTGCTTCTTATCCGATTTAAAATTTCAACTTTTAAATCGGTTGTCTAAGAAAACCGATCTAAAAGAGTTCTGTTAATTTTTTCCTCTTATCTTTTAAATCGGTTGTTTATTAACCGATTTAAATAATGATAAAAACCGATTTAAAAGGTGTTCGACTACACATTTATTTACAAAATTGCCACCGCGTTTATCTTTTAAATCGGTTTTCGTTATAACCGATTTTAAAGGCCTGTTTTTTTTTTCCAATTTGTGTATTAGTGAAGGGCAGCCTTTTGAAGTATTGGAGCATGAATACCACGAACTAGCCACCAAGTTTTTGGATCTATCTTACCTCTATCATTTAAAGAATCAACATCTACAAAACCTTCTCTTCCATATGAGAAGTTGGCAAACTCTATATTCACTTTCCTCCTTACATCCACATCAAGAAATAACCTTTTGAAGCATTTTACTCTTTCATGGGTGAGCTATGTGTCTTGATGTGGAGAAACTCGATTAGGATCTTCACTTAGCCATTCACGACTGTAATGCCTACAATTAAAAAGAAATATATACATGATTCTAAATTTATATAATCCTAAAAAAGATGTAAGTAAAAAAGTATTACGTAAATATTTAATAACCTTGGATTTAGAGAATGAGCTAAGTAATGGAGATGTGTGCTAATTTTGGTACAATGATTAATTAATATAGAGTGCACGACTTCATGAAAGGTTGATTCTTCAATCTCCGCCTTTCTTTCATGTTGGTATAAAGCCTTCCTCACATTTTCAATCATTGAATCCCATATTTCATACACTAGGTGTAGACATGAAGCTTCTGTATCGGTTCTTCTAAGAACATCATAGATAGGATCAATGAAATAAAGGATATAATCAACCTTATTCCACCAACGATCATCTAACAAAGTATCCTTCACAAATTGAGCCTTATCTTGATTATCATCCCAGTAAGAAGACCCTTGCTCACTAATCACCATCTCTAGGAATCCTTGCTTCAATTCCTTAAACCTCTTGAGCATTGCAATGGTGGAGGCAAATCTTGTTGTAGCAACAGAAAGCATCCTCAATGTGCAGAATATATTGAAAATTGATAATCTCATAGAGTGACACATGATAAAGTTTTTGATAAACATTGCATCTTCTGCAACTTGGGTGATCCAAGAACATTCTTGATAAACAACATTGTTTTTTTCTGTATTATTGGGTGCACATTTGTTCTTCAAAGAAAGATTTAATGTATCGACAACACATGGAGTCCAATAAATAGATGAAAACTCAGCCTCAATTATTAAACCCGCTACCTTACAAGCAGCTGCATTATCCGTCACTATTTGCACAACATTTGATGGCCCAACCTCCATAATTACATCTCTCATTTGTTTGGCAATGAATTCTTTATCTTTCACCTCATTTGAATAATCAACGGCCTTTAGAAACATAGGTCTCTCGGTGACAGCCATGAAATTAATTAGAGGTCTCCTTTGTGGATCACTCCATCCATCACTAATAATGGTCACACCCTTTTGGCTCCATGCATTTTTCATTGGTTGCAACAAGTTCTCAACACGTTTCCTCTCATTTTGAAGTAATGTTGTCCTTAACTTATTATAGCCTGGAGGTTGGTAGCCACTAATAGAATTGTTGGCAGTATTGGAAAAACGCCTTCCTAAAGTGAGGATTTCTTGCTAAATGAAATGGCAGCGCCAAAGAGAAAATCATCCTAGCAATTTCTGCATTGAGTGTCTCTCTAGCTTGCATGTTAGAAGAATTTTCTAAGGTTGATGTCTTTCTCTTCTTTTGATCGTTAGCTACAATGTTTTGATCATCAGAAACAGGAAGCAAAGAAACTTTTTTTTTTTGATTTCTCCACCTTCAATGCAGCCTCGTTATCTATCTTTTTGAATTCTATAAGCTTAGCAACTGTTACCTTAGAACAAGATCTAACTCCCTTTCCTGTAATCTTCAACAAGTGTGCCCTCACTCTAGTGTAAGACCCATTAAAAGTTATATCACAAAGATTGCATTTAATTTCAAAATTTTCCCCTCCACCTACACTTTTTATCTATGTAACATGCTTCCACAAAGGTTTAGTGGCATCAATATCATCTTGCTCTTTAGCTTGACTAGAATTAGGAGGACTCATCTTTACAAAATTTTATTACAACATATATACCATCAGACACAAAAATCAGGATAAAAGTAACAACAAACAATAACACAAATAAAAAATAAGGAACAACAACAGTGTCCCATTAAAATAGCAGGGTTCATCATTTGATAAAGGCAACAAAAGTGTCCCATTAAAATAAGCAACAGTGTCACTGTCCCATTAAAATAAAAGCCCCACCCACCGAGTGTTTTCCATCGTTTCAAAACGCAAACAGAGTAGAAGCAAAAAGAAAACAAAGATTGAAAGAAGAAATAGAGACGCGAACGAGGCAAAAACAGAGACGAGGCAGAGAGTTGGTTTAGAGATACCTCACGGCGATGAACAGCGAGACGACAGTGCAGTGTGCGAAGCGGCAGCGCCAACTTAAAGAAGGAGAAGAAGAAACCAAGAAACTGAGAAGACAAAGGTGTGCTAGCTGTTCCCCCTTTGTGTGCGTGAGAAGTGAAACAAAATCCTATTTTTTTTTATTAAATTTGAAAGGATCTGTCTTTCGTTTTTTTTTTGCCTCGCCGTGTCCCGTCCCGCAACCGGTGTCCCGCGCCGTGTCCAACCTGTGTCCAACATTTTTTTTTTAAAACTGGACACCTCCAACAAGTGTCAGACACGCGTCGTATGTGCATCGGCGTCGGATGTGTGACATCCTGATTTTTGCATAAGTCTTAAATAATTTTTGGTAATGATTAAATAGCAATTAAGTGCTAAAATGTTAGTTAGAATTAAATTAGCGCTTAAATGGAGCTTATAATAGCTTAGAAAACCCTAGAAACGTGTAGAGGGAAAAAAACAGAATTTCAAAAGGTGGCATAGGTCGCGACGCGATGAAGTACAGTACAAACTGGGTCGCGACGCGATCGTATGTCGGTGGCATAAGTCGGTGGATCAGCACGTGCGATGGCTGACACGTGTCCTGCATCGCAACGCGATGAACTTCATGTATAATCCCATCGCGTCGCGATGGGCCAATTTTAGTGTATAAATAGGCCTCGACCCCCTCTGTCCATTCCAAGGGTTTCCAAAGGCCTTTGGAGAGCACAGAGGCGAAGAAGAGCTTAGGGAAGAGAGGAACGCGAGTAACGAGAGCGGCAGTGACCTTTTAGACCAGGTAAGGGGAAGATACCTTAATCTCTAGGTAAAATAGGTAGTAGAGTAGGCCTGTTAGCACGTGTAGGGTTCCTTAGTCCTACTAGGGTTTGGTAGTAGCAACACCTTAGGAGAAGGGTTGCAGTGTGTAGTGGCTTAGGAGAGTCACTGTAGACCTACCAACCAATATAGGTTTTATTTATGAGATTATGTAGGCAGTCGCTTGTGCGACGTAGGGAATAATTAATATGCTGTTAATTATGGCCAATGATGGTTTATAATATTCTGTTTTATGCCTGATATTTATGTGCTAGTTGCATATAATATCTATGTGTGTGATGATTAATGTATGTCTTAGAGTCAAGGGTGACGCCATCTTGTTAGAGGTTTGCGAATCCCTAGATGGTAATAGTAAGTATTACCATCGACATCCTGTGATAGTGGTGATAGCCGGGTCAGTGTACCCGAGGTTGGTGTGCTTGTGGTATTGACAGAATGATCATGAGATAGTCGGTGGCCTTAAGGGGTATGTACTTGGCCAAGACCTTGAGGGGTATGTACTCGGTCTTTCTGACGAGGCTCTCCATGTCTGTGGTACCAAGGTACGGAGTAGTATTGGAGATAGTCGGTTATCTTGACGGGTATGTACTCGGTCAACCGGACGAGTCTCCAGGACTCCACATCCGACGGGTGGACAATCTTGGCCATTCCTGTAATGGGAATGCTGTCCTAGTGCACGGGACAGTGCCTTACTCCAGGGGTTGGATACGGTAGTATGAGATGCCATATCCGATGATTGGAGATGGTAGCGTATCAGGATCTGTTCCCGGGACAATCAACTTATCTAATTCTGTGCCCTGAGACTAGTGATATGTCTCGGGAGAAGGGACAGTGATCAGCCCGAATGATCAGTGATACTTGTTGGTTGTGATGTGACCGTATGGTCGAGTTTGTCAGTATGACGTGACAGTATGGTCTGGTCTGAGATTGTGTACTAGAAGGTTAGAGTCTGGTATTTGTAGTGTCAATTATGATATGATATGATGTTTACTGTGCTGAATATGGTAACGGATATTCTACTATGCTGTTTTCCTGTTTGATAGAGATTGATGGATATCTTACCCCTGTGTTTTCTGTGTTTTCCTGTACTGTGTAATGAATAACAGATGAACAGGAGCAACCTATAAGAAGTAGTTTGAAGGTTTTTTGAGTAAATTGCTTAGAGACTGGAAACACGGCCAGTGGGAGTTTTGTATCTCCCACCCTTATGGGTGTTGATTTAAGCTTTGTATTTGTACTATAAACTTTGTATAATGTTTTTAATAAATAAAGTACGCATGTTGGTCTTAAATGTGGACTACAAAAACACTGTTAAAAATTAGGACGTTACAGGATGCGTGTCGGACACGCCGACTCGCAGTTGGAGAGTGGGGTCCGTGCTTCACAGCTGACAACTGCAAAACATCCTCCGACAGAGGATGCAAAAATGCACAGTGAGAAAATCATGAGAAAATTTATATAAACAAGTTTCTGAATTGGTGGTTTATTTGCATTCTAATGCATCCATCATTAATAGTAAATCGGGTGAATCCTTTTTGGCTCCCACTCAGAATTCTGGATCAGGACGGCACATACACACACACATATAAGGAGGGATATAGTGACTCCAAGAGTAACTCTTGTCAGAGTTACTCCGCTTAATAACTCTCTATAAATATTAAATTTAATCAATCGAACCGTTGAATATCGTCATGTTATACTAAAGATCATGCATACCAAATTTTAGATAAATTGGACATTCGTAGCTATGCGATCAGATGATCAACATTTTACTTATATTTTAAAAAGTATATCATATGTTGAATTGGAGTTATTTGATGATGTATCAAATAATTTTAAAATTTCATGAAATTTTATGGAGTTGATCTACTCAATAAGAACTTATAATTCAACGGTTCGATTGATTAAATTTAATGTTTACAGAGAGTTATTAAGCGGAGTAACTATATCCCTCCTCTCTCTCTATATATATATATATATATTTGGACAAAAAGAACCAAGAGTGCTATATAAATTATTTAAGGGACAGGACCATTTATAGATATTTTATTTTTATTACTGTAGATGATCCTGATCCACAAGTATTTAGAAATGATGGGTTAACTTCAAACAACAAACACTACTCGACAATAATATGTATTTTCATGGTTAAATTATAGTTTTAGTCCTTAAGTTTATTTTAGGTTTCAGTTTGGTCCCTTACATATTAAAAGTTTTGAATTGATCTCTTACGTATAAATGTTATACCAATGTGGTCCCTCTTTTTTTTTTGTTCTGAAGAGGTCCCTTAAGTTTATTTTAAGTTTCAGTTTGGTCTCCTACATATTAAAAGTTTCGAATTGGTCTCTTACGTGTAAACGTTATTATACTAATGTGATCTTTTTTTTTTGTTCCAAAGAGGTCTCTTATATTACAAAAATTATAGCACTATGGTCCATTTTTTAACCTATTTTCATTTTCTATTCAATAATCAATAATGCACTTTCTCTTTCACACTCAGGAGTTTTCCACTATTTCAATGCTTTGACTTTGGAGACCTCAAAACTCCATTTCCTGCTCATTCTGAGCTTTCTCTTCTGACGGCTGTGCGGGCATCTTCCTCTTCCTTCTTCACTTACGATGTATTCCTTAGCTTTAGAGGCCCAGATACTCGCTACTGTTTTACTGGAAATCTCTACAAAGCTCTTCTTGAAAGGGGAATCCACACCTTTATTGACGATTAGGAGCTTCAGAAAGGGAAAGAAATCACACCATCACTTCTTGTGGCAATTGAAGAGTCCATGATTGCTATCATTGTGTTCTCTAAGAACTATGCATCTTCTTCATTTTGCTTAGATGAACTTGTCCAAATCCTTGACTGCATCAAGGGAAAAGGTAGGTTGGTTTGGCCAATCTTTTATGATGTGGATCCTTCTGATGTACGATAACTGAGAGGGGCTTATGGTGAATAGGGGTGGTAAAATGGATGGATTGGATGAATTTCCTTATGGATCCTAATGGATGGATTGGAAAAATCCATTTATCCATTTACTTTCTACTAAAATTTTATCAAGAAAATCCAATCCATCCATCATCCATTTAAAAAAAACCATCCAATCCATCCATCAACAAATTTTTTTATGGATGGATATCCAATCCATCCACAAAAAATATTTTTAATCACAAAAAATTATTTTTAATCATAAAATATTTTAATTACAAAAAAAATATTTTTAATCATAAAATTTATTTTAATTACAAAAAACATATTTTTAATCACAAAAAATTATTTTTAATCATAAAAAAATAATTTTACTCCCCTCTTTCCCTCTCCCCCCTCTCTCTCCCCATCTCTCTCTCCTCTCCCCCCTCTCTCTCTCCCTTTTTCACAAGAATCACACTTCTAGAACAAAATTTTTCTCAAAATATTAATTTTTTTACGGCCTCAAAATATTAATTACCTTCCATCAGTTTATTCTTTTTCTTAATTTAAGACATTCCCCAAGTTGGTTAAGCACTTTTTATTAGAGGGGAGAGAGGGGAGAAAGAGAGAAGAGAGAGGGAAGAGAAAGGAGAGAGAGAGAAAGGAGAGAGGGAAGGGAGAACTGGGAGAGAGTAAAATATTTTTATGATTAAAAATATATTTTATAATCAATTCAAAAAATTATCCATTCTATCAATTTGCCACCCCTAGTATAATCCAATGGATTTAGAAAAATAATAGATAGATGACTAACCATCCATTAAGTTAAATGGATGGATTGGATTCAATCCATTTTTTTTTTGTAATGGATAGATTGGATGAATTTCCTTATGGATGGATTGGATGGTTGATGGATAAATGGATGACTTTGCCACCCCTAATGATGAAGCATTAGCTATGCTTAAGGAGAGGTTCAATGATAACACGGAGAGGTTACAAAAATGGAGAACAGCTCTGTAACAAGTAGCTAACTTGGCTGGTTGTCATTTCAAAATTGGGTACCTAACCTACCTTCTTATATTTTGTTTCAGTACTTTTCTTTTGTTTATAATTTGTTTATAAATTATTTAAGACATGAACATTATACATTAGTAAAACTTGATACAAACTTATCTGATTCAGTAGGGATGGATATGAATACCAGTTTATTGGGAAGATTGTTGACCATGTATCAAGGAAGATTAACTGTATTGCTTTATCAGTTGCTGATTACCCGGTCGGACTAGAGTCTCGAGTGCTAGAAATAAATTCGCTTCTTGATGTTGGGTCTAATGATGGAGTTTGCATGGTAGGGATCCATGGAATTTGTGGAATTAGTAAAACAACACTTGCTTTGGCGATTCATAATTTAATTGCTGACCACTTTGAAGGTTTATGCTTTCTCGAAAATGTGAGAGAAAACTCAAACAAACATGGGTTACAACATCTCCAAATGATCCTTTTTTCTGAAACTCTTGGAGAGAAGAAAATCAAGTTAACAAGTGTCAAACATGGAATTTCTATCATAAAGCATAAGCTCTAACAAAAGAAGGTTCTTTTGATTCTAGACGATGTTGACAAAATAGAGAAATTGGAGGCCATTATTGGAGGATCTGATTGGCTTGGCCTTGGCAGCAGAGTTATTATTACAACTCGGGACAAACATTTGTTGGTAACTCATGGGGTTAATAGAACATACGGGTTAAAGAATTTAAGTGAGAAGAATGCTCTTCAATTGCTTACTTGGAAGGCTTTTAAAACAGAACTAGTTCATCCTAGTTACTCAAATGTCTTGAATCATGCAGTAACTTATGCTTCTGGACTTCCATTAGCTGTGGTAGTAATAGGTTCCAACCTGTTTGGAAAAAATATACAAGAATGGGAATATGCATTACATCGGTATGAAAGCATTCCTTGTAAAGAGATCCAAAAGATACTTAAAGCAAGCTTTGATGCTTTGGAGGAAGATGAGCAAAGTGTTTTTCTTGACATTGCCTGTTGCTATAAAGGAATTGGATATACATTGGCAGAGGTTGAAGTAATGCTGCATCCTACTATGGTGATTGTATGGAAATATCATATTGGAGTCTTGGTTGAAAAATCTCTCATAATGATTATTTGGCATGGACCGTATGGTAAAGTGACTCTACATGACTTGATAGCAGACATGGGTAAAGAAATTGTTCGATAGGAATCACCCAAATAGCCTGGAAAATGCAGTCGGTTATGGTTCCATAAAGATATAATTCAAGTTTTAGAAGAAAATATGGTGAGTATGATTCATACGGATAATTTGTTTTTTCATCTTTAACATTTTATTTAGTTGGTTATGGTTCCATAAAGATATAATCCAAGTTTTAGAATAAAATACAACAAGTATGATTCATATGAATAACTTGGTTTTTCATCTTTATCCCTATTTATCTTTTGCAAACTATTAAATGCTCACATAACATTTCCTCTGTTTGTTTTCTTTTATATGATGTAATTTTTTTTCCTAAATATGTGTTGAATCTTATGTATATATGTATATTATGGTTGATTTGTGCTTTTTATGTTAACAGGGAACTAGTGCGATTGAAATCATATATCTAGAGTCCAAAGATGTGGTATAATCGAATGAAATGACCTTCAAGAAGATGAAAAACCTCAAAACACTTATTATCAAAGAGGGCCATTTTTCCAAAGGACCCAAATATCTGCCAAATAGTTTAAGAGTACTCAAACGGAGGAGATATCCTTTTGAGTGTTTTCCATATGATTTTAATCCAAAAAAACTTGCCATATTCAAGTTAACCAAAAGTCGCTTGACATCACTCAAGTTGGCTGACTTATTGAAGGCAAGTTTACTGAGTTCATTTCCTTGATCTTGTAAATTAATAAATTCGTGTTTAACATTATTCATTTGGTTCTTATTTCTTTATTTGCTTTCTTTTCTTGATGAAGTTTTTGAATATGCAAGTTTTGAATTTTGATGACTCAGAAAGTTTGACACAGATACCTGATGTTTCTTCTCTCCCAAACTTAGAAAATTTTTCATTTGAACATTGTAAGAATTTAATTACAGTTCATGAATCCATTGGGATCTTGAATAAACTTAGTGCCACAGGTTGTAGGAAGCTTAGGAGTTTTCCACCTATCAAGTTGATCTCACTTGAACAACTCAATCTTTCATTCTGCTCAAGTCTTGAGACTTTTCCAGAAATATTAGGAAAAATGGAAAACATAACACACCTTTTGTTGGATGAAACTCCCATAAAAGAATTGCCATATTCATTTCAAAATCTTACTCATCTTCAAAAATTTCAGCTGCTTTGTTGTAGAATGTTTGGTTTACCAAGTAGCATTGTCAATATGCCAGACCTAGTTGAGATAATTGCTTGGAGATCACAAGGTTGGCTATTGCCAAAACAAGATGAGGGTGAAGGAAAAGCGAGCTCAATGGCGTCTTCAAATGTAGAATGTCTTCGTCTCACATACTGCAATGTCTCAGATGAATTTTTTTCCAATAGCTCTCACATGGTTTGTTTAAGGATAGCAAAATGGATGGATTTGATGGATTCTAATGGATGGATTGGAAAAATCCATTTATCCATTTACCATCTACTAAAAGGTCACTAAGAAAATCCAATCCAATCTATCCATCATTTAAAAAAAAAACTATCTAATCCATCAATTAACGATTTTTTTATAGATGGATATCCGATCCATCCATAAAAATTATTTTTAATAACAAAAAATTATTTTAATTACAAAAAAAATATTTTTAATCACAAAAATAATTTCAATTACAAAAAAAATATTTAAAAAAATATTTTTAATATTAAAAAAATATTTTTAATATTAAAAAAATATTTTACTCCCCTCTCCCCCTCTCTCTCCCCCTTCTCTCCTCTCTCTCCCATATCTCTCTCCCCCTCTCCCTCTCTCTTCTTCTCTCCCTTTCCCCCCCCTTTCCTCTCTCCTCTCTCTCCCCTCTTTCTCTCCCATGTCTTTGCCCCTCTCTCCCCTCTGTCCTAGTCATAACAGTTGACAGCCCTCAACCCCCACCACCGCCAATCCTTCCAATCGAAATGTGTTAATTGCTACAAAATACACAAAAGCCCCCCCATTCAGCCACGGACTCATAGCAAGTCTAGCAATGTTGACAACCAACCTAGCTCATAAACATGCAGAAGCAGCAGTACGAACAAGCCCCTTTTATTAATTAATTAAATGGTACAAATGAGATGCAGCTAGCTTTGCTACTTTGCAAAGGCCAATGACTTAATGCACCAATATATAAAAAAAACCATACTAACATTTTTGGATCTCAATTTAAATTTTCTGAAATCTTATAAAAGAGACTGTAAAGCTGGAATGTCAATACATAAAATCCCCATCATCCTCAAAGTATGACACAAATACATTGAAAATTTAACAAATATAATAACCCATTAAAAAACAAAGTCTGCAACAGCAAAACATTGGTTTAACCCCTGTTTTAACAAGTTTAACAAAGTCTAAAAAACAAAGTCTGCAACTCAGTTATGGCAGCCTCAGTCTTCTCCCTGTTTGCAAAAAAACAAAGTCTGCACTAGCAACACACAGTCTCCTTTCACTCTGCCACTTGGTCTAGTTATATGCCAAAGATGACAACCACCCTAATTTTCTTCATGCAGCATCCTTCCACTCACCAGCAAGAATAGGATCACCCTAAAAATAATCAAACATTCTAAGTGATTAAATAAAAAACATAATAATATTCAGTTGCACCAATTCTTAGTGGAAGTTAGAATTGTATTGGAACGCAAAAATAACTTACAATCATCAAGTTCTAGATATAGATAAGGCTGAAAAGTCCTCAACAAGTTCTTGATCCAACACAACTACAAAAGAGAGTCAAAGTAAAAAATAAGTAAACATACAATAATTAAAAAAGATTAAAAATAGCAAGTTGGTGGATACTAACCCGGAGTTCCACAAAGCCAATCATTTTCACACAATAATGCTTCAATAGTTTCAGGCAAAAGAGAACTTTGATACTTGTTAAGTATACGACCACCAATGCTAGATGTCGATTCCGATGCAACTGTAGTCATTGGTATAGTAAAAACATCTCGTGCCACCATAGAAAGTTCAGGATATTTACCTTTATTTGATTTCCAATACTCTAAAACATCCAAGTCAGCGTACTGCTTATGATTAAGTCTATCTTCATGCAAATAAGCTTGCAAATCAGATTCTTTCCCTGATGATCCACACAACTTACTTTGAAACATTTCAAAATCCTCTAAATCACTCGAAGAGGGAATGCTTGGGCTGCCTCTAACATATCTTTGTGAACAAGATAGATTTGCCTCATTTGGAGAGGAATTAAGATATTCTTGAAGGAAAACTTCAAGTTTATCATGAATCTCCTTTGCCAGTTCCACGCCATCATCACTACCATACAACTTCCCATAACAATATTCAACAAATTGTAATTTATATCTACGATCCAAGATGACAGCAAATGATAAAATAGCACTATAGGAGTCCCAATATTTTCAAATTTCCCCTTCATTCTTCTAGCCATGCAATAAATTTGATTCTCACTTTCAAACTCATCATGAAAAAATCACGCAACCTCCTTAATCTTAAACTGAATTTTCCATACACCATAAAAATAGAGGTTAGCCGTTGGATACGAGCTGCCTGAGAATAGCGTGGTGATGTCATAAAATGGCCTAAAAAACTCTGCTATTTTTTCTACCTCAACCCACTCCTCTTCTGACAAGCGACTGTCAAAATAAGGATCCATATTTTGTAAGAGAGTAAAGGCTTCCAGTAAACCTATGGCACTCTCAAGCATGAGATAGGTTGAATTCCATCTTGTGGGCACATCTTGAAGAAGTTGCTTAGATGTCAATTTTGACAGCTGTTCTAAACATGATGCAAACTTTGTCTTTTGTGCATTAGAACTCCTAATATATTTAACACTATCTCGAGTTCTAAGCAATGAACCATCTATCACCTTTAAACCCTCATGAACAATCAAATTTAATATATGTGCACCATGCCTAATATGGAAATATTCTCCATTAGCTAGCAACCCTAATCCAAATGATGGATGCCTCTTCAATATATTCACCATTGTGTCATCATAAGATGCATTATCTAAAGTAATGGTGAATATTTTTTTCTTGATACCCCACTCTTTTAACAAACTCAACAACTTTTCAGCCAAATTAGCACTGGTATGAGGTAGTGGAAAGTGAAAGAATGCTAACACTTTTTTCTCTATCTCCCATTTCTTAGTAATATAGTGTGCAATCAACCCCATATACTAGTTAGTGGTGATTGATGATCATAGATCAGAAGTTAAACAAATTTTCCCAGGAATGGACCGCACGTGACATTTGAGATTTTCTTTTTCTTTCCTATACAACTTCAGAATATCTGACTTTGTGGTGTTTCTGCATATTGCTTTTGCATGTGGGTGTAAAAAACAAAACATATCCTTAACTCCCTTGTGTTCAACAAACGAAAAAGGATAATCGTGTTTGATGATTATGTTAGATATCTTCTCCCTAAATTTTTCTTGATCTAGAGGCGGATAAGAAGATACTTCCAAACCTACACAACATTCTTTCACATGCCATCTAATATTTGGAGTCCCGCTATTTTCTCTAGCCATATAAACTTTACCACAATTTTTACATTTTGCTTTTGGAAGCCCCTTATCATCAATAAACTTCTCAAAGTAATCTCATGCTACAGATGTTCTAGTTCTTTTTAAACTAGGGGCTGAACTTTCTTCAATTTCGTCCCCCCCCCCAATTTGATACTCTTCAATAGACATATTACCTAGCACACAAAACACATAACTCAAACACACACTAAAAACTTGCTTTATTATTTCTCACATAGCAATTGCTTATGTACAGAGTGCATTACAACAAAACTGAATTGAAAGGAATGAAACTGAATACAAAACTGAACTAACTTGAAACTAACATAACAAAATCAAATAACTCTCCAACCATCAAGTTAACTAACTAACTAATTGTGAGTCTGGTATTACATGTTACCATTTGTCTACAGGTAAGTACACATATTCAAATTTCAAACACAAGACACACTCAAGCATATATGGAAAAAGAGGTGATTAGGGGAAGAGTCATGTGTATACCAGGAGGTGCTGATGAATTCATAGAGCTGGTTGATGAGGGAATCTAAACAATTCTTCTGCAGAATCAGCACACACGCACACAATTAATTTGCTTGATTTCTGTAAAAAACAAGAGGAAACAACAATCACAAAATGAGCAAAATGGTAACAGAGGAAGCAACAACTGAAAAGTAGCTTGTCATTCAATCCATCCTCAATATCAAAGCATAACTTGTCTTGCTATCCATGCTACTTATATAGAACAGAACATTGCAAATAGAATCATAAACATGAAATATAATCTATAATGCACAAGAAATGCTCAGATTTCTCAAAAATTAACAATGGCATATAGTCCACAATCAACTTCAAATATACTACCCAGTAAAAAGAATTATACAAATCTATCTTTGTTGCCTATAGATTCAGGTTTCCTCTTTAATGACAGTAAATCCATAAGCGGATACTAACCTAAATTATGCCTCACTAGGCTAATCTGATTGACCCCACCAGCATAGTCAAACAGGAATATAACAAACAAAAAGTACAAAGTGGAAATTACCATGATAAAACAAAGCAGAGCAGTGCCACTCTCCAATTGGAATTAGGGATTCTTGAACTTTTTCTGCAACAAATACACCCAGTTGAAACATTTATGACAATTTTGGATAACAAACTGATTCGGTATAACAAATTACACTTGAGAAACTTGAAGAAGTTACATAGTAAATAGTTATCATAGCAGCTTTGATTCATGGCAAATGTTGACACGTCAGAACTTACAATGCTAAAAACAAAATCAGCTAAACAAAGAACAGAAGGTACCAAGTGCTTTTTCATAATACACATAATTCCTAAGGCCAACATATACATGCTATATCATAAGACAAAATCAACGAGATTATATCTAAAAGTACTGATAAAAATCAAAAAGAAAAGAATTCTAGTTGACTCAGGGAGTTAAAGTCAGCTACAAGTTTTCAACAAAAATGGAATCTCATTTTAAAAGCAACCCTTTGTTAGGTTCCTAAATCACAGAACAGGAATTAAGCAGAAGAAGTAATGAGATCAAATGAGAGGGCTGAATATTATTAATGAAATCAGAAAAGTAACAAGTAGAGGAAAGCAACGATTCCCACTACCCCAGAGCTGTGCTCCTTCAGAGAAACGATTTTCCTGTTTACACTGTAACACGAGCGATCACCAAATCGAACAACGGTCACAACATTCACCCTCCTCCAAGCGATTTTTCCTGTTTGCACTGAACATGTCGCCCACTCTCTTATTTCTCGTTCTCGAAGCGTCCTCCACTCCCTTCGTTCTCAAAGACATAGACAGATAAACGCGAAATCTTCGAAGAGAGAAGCGTGAATCTAATTTTCTCCTTGATTCAAGCCCTGAGAAAATTTAGGAAACTAAGAGAAACATGAATTTGATTTTCATCCCAGACATTAGGTTTCCAGGCGGATTCTACCATGCACAAGTGTGATATAGGTAGAACCACCATGCACAAGTAATTTTGATCATTAGATTAAAAATTCCACCAATGTTATGGTGAGTGTTCTGTATCGTATCTTTCCTCTTCTCCACCCTTCCCAGAAACCACTGTACCGTATCTTTCCTCTTCTCCACCCTTCCCAGAAACCAAAGTGAAGCTCTCATGCCTCTAGAATAAATCAGCGAGATTAATACTGCAGCAGAAGATCCTATTATCGTCGACGAAATCAGCGACGTTCGGTGACTTGGACCAGAATGTATTTCCATTTCCGCAGTAGAAGACACTGCAGCTGAACAAAATTCGTACATTTCCATCATCAAATCAGAATCTCTCTGTGACCTAACCTCAAGCACCCTCACCACTCACCCTAGCCTCCTTCAAGTCACGAAACCCCCCACAACCCATTCTTTCTTCCAGCGAAAATCGGAACCCGTCTCCGCTGAAACACTCCTTCTCGCGGCAAAGCTGTCAATCAAACTCAAACACCAAAGCATCAACACCTCCACAAAAAAGCACTGCCCAACTCTGCTCTGTTAACCATCTTCCACTACAGAGGAAACTGTCTACAAACAACCACACGCCAACCACTCCATTACGAGACCCAAGCTCCGCGCCGTTAACCATCTATTGAAGGGATTTAGGGTTTTTGCTGATTTTGGGGATTTAGGGATTTTGGTTGAACGGTCTAGGAGGAGAGAAGAGGAGCATGAACCAGGGGGATATGGTTGAATGTGTAGCGGAGCATATTCACGGTGGGGGAACATCAGGTGGGAGAGTGGCTCGCGGCTGAGCAAATTTGCGCTGTGGGGGACGACGCTGTCAGGGTCTTTCCCAGGATCTGTGATTTGGGAGATGAGCATTTGGCAAAAATATAGTGTTGATGGTGTAGCATATGGATATGAGGAACAAATAGGATAGATTAATCTAACGGTTAAAATTACTTGTACGCCATGGTGATACCTATGTTACTTGTGCATGATAGAACTTGCCTTCGTTTCCATCGTGTTTGGCTGCTGAGAAAGTTTAAGAAACTAAGAGAAAATTGAAATTAGGGTTCAATTTTGTGATGAAATTCTCGAGAGAGAGAAAGAGAGAGGGGAGAGAGGGAGAGATTAAAATCAGAAAGTTTTATTTTTAGTTTTTATCCGATGGTTTATCAAAAAAGAAAAAGTTTTAGTCCAATGGATTTTTTTTTATTTGGTATAATCCATTTTTCAATGGATTTAAAAAAATGTTGGATAGATTACTAACCATCAATAAAATTTAATGGATGGATTGGATCCAAACAAAAAAAAAATTCATGGATGACTTTTTGCCACCCCTAGGTTTGTTAATGTGAAAGAATTGATCCTATCACATAACAATTTCACAATTCTTCCAGAATGTATCAAAGAATGTCATTTGTTAAAGGTGCTTTATTTGGATTATTGCCGGTATCTTCGAGAAGTTAAAGGAATAGCACCAAAGTTGGAATACTTTTCTGCTAGACGATGCAAATCTTTAACTTGTATAGACATGTTACTGAATCAGGTTTGCTTTTTTAGTTATTTGACTTGATAATTGATAGGTATCATAGTTATTGTGATAACAATGATACTTAATGTTGCTAGACTTGTGAATAATTTATGACTAACAGGAATTGCATGAAGCTGGAAACACGACGTTTTACCTGACAGGAGCGAGAATTCCGGATTGGTTCGAGCATCTTAGTTGTGGAGGATCAATTTCTTTTTGGTTTAGAAACAAGTTCCCTAGTATAGCTCTTTGTCTTGTTACTGGAAAGGTGTTTATCAAATCTACAATTACACCCATCGTGATCATCAATGGCAATAGACGTTTCCTTGATTGTGTTGTAAATTTAGTGGGTATTTCAAAAGTTTTAAATATAGTGTACCATATTGCTAAGTGAGAAATATGAAAAAAATATTTTCAGTAGAAAATTATTAGTATTTATTTTAATTTTGATAAATATTTGAGTTGGTCTAATCTTTTTACCCTTATCCTATTTTTGATTTAGTCTAACCTATTAACAATTTTCTCTCTTCAGTTAACTGTTTTCTCCCTATTTTATGTGAGAATGTGACCTTCTTTTTAGTGAGTGATAAAAACTTCTTCTCCTTCTTCTTCTTTTTGTGTTTCCTCTTGGGTTAGATCTTCCTGACTGATTATGGTGATTTCTGCTGTTCTGATACCTCGATTATACCGGAAAAAGCTTGTTGTACCATGGGGGATATGCGCAATGTAGGCGGATAAATCCTTAATGGCAGTCTCACTGATGCCTCAGGTTATTATCACCGTTTATTTGTAGGTTCCGGTATTCATCTTATTCGTGTGTTCATGATCGAGTTGCGGATCAATATTTTTCAACAATCTTAAGGATTTGTTGTTCGATTGAAATTGTCTTTTCGTGCCAATATCATGAAACCTAAACCACTGCAACCCGTTTCACGAATTGTTGCAAACCGTGCGGGAAGTACAAGTGCAAGGTATTGATAATAACCGATGCAGAGAAATGGGGCGAAGTAGAGGAATTATATTCCGGTGATGGGATCAATGTGTAGCCACCGCATTTTGACCTGCAGGCACTGGTTTCTTCAACAGTGCATCGATTTTCAAATCCCACCGAGTTATTTTGCTCGCTCTCCAGAGGCTCCATGTGCAACAGAATTTCCGAAAAAAAAAAAGTACACGATCAGGTTCTAAATTTTTGAATGTTAATTTATAATTTATAATTTATTTTCTCTCTTGACTATAAGTTTATTTATCATGCAATTTTTATGTGGTGTTTTCCTTCACGTGCCAAGTTACAATCAATTATTTTTTGGAATAGAGCTCCGTATACTTCATGTGTGGCTCTTAATATTTTTTATTCGACGAGATTCATGAGGAACATGTTAATTAAATTGGTTCGGTGCTACCTGTGTGGCTGTGTGTGCCTTAATAGCTTCTCCTCCTCGTTCTTATTGCATGAGAAAGTGAAGAATCCATTGACATGGTTATGTCGGCTTACATATTTCTAATGTACTGTACTAAACTCTAGGTTGAAATTGAATTTGATTGAACTTTGTCATATTATTTAAGGGCTTTGCCTTATGCTTAAAGTTCAGAAAAAGACAACGGTCATTGATTGACATGAGTGTCTTCTTTCACGAGAAAGGGAATAATTTTTTTGGTTTCAAACCTCATGTATTTGGTTTTTCTACTGGGTAATACTTTGGATTTGAATCTTAAATTGCTAATTGGATGCTCTAAACATCATTCTTTTAAGTAGATAGAGTTCTGGATAATTTTGGGCTGAATTTATATGAATGTGTATCTTGAAATGTGATGCTACCTTCTACAATGTTCTTTATGCTGCATTTGTGGCCTCGGAAAGGGGAATCACCCTTTACTTGGTTGAGCATGGAGGCAAGGTATGTTTTCTAACTATCTTAATGGAATTGTGTTGAGATCATTTGGAATCATGTGATTTAGGGGATTGTTTGTGCCATTGTTTCTGCATATTTTTGTTGGATAAATAAAGATTGTAAAGTGCAGATTTAATTTTGTTTTGGAGAAGGAAAAATCGATTCTCTAGAGATTGGAATGAGTAGTACAATTATTTGTTTAAATAGTACTATGATAAGCTTAATTTATCTTGATATTTATTATCCTTGTATGTAAAGGATGTGGCCAAGTTTTGGTACTAGATATGTCTCTTTATGGGGAAGTGTGATTTGCGGCGTAGCGTAAGATCATAAGGAAGTGTGATAGTATAATGCTATCACAAGTACATTATATTGAGAAACTTCTCTTGAAGTTTATACATTTTGGAATTAAACCATTGAGTATTCCTTATGATTCTAAAACTTATTAAGAAAAATTAGAGATCAATTGCGTTGTTGATATTGATCAATTGCACCACTGATATTGCTTTTGAGTGGCAGTAATGGCACAAAGGCCTTTACCTTGACTGATATGGGTTATAATTTGCATGTTGATCTGATGTGGGTATCATGCTCTGTGATGTTGATTTGACCCGTCCTTTTGTGCAATTATGATGCTGCTTCTAACCCGTGAAGTATTGGTCTTGAGTAGAAGTATTGTGACAGCCTAAAAAAGCTGCACATTTCCAATGCAACATTTTATGAGACAAGAAAAGTTTTCTCGTTGGGCCAGATGCCAACACATGTGAATTTTGAATCTAGTCTGGTTTGAAATGGGTGCCGTTTGAGATTCCATAAATCTGGATTGATAGGAATTGAATTTGACTAAAATTCTGGTAACTTGGGAGAAATCCAAGATTTTTTCCTCTGAAATCACTTGCATGATTTTTTCCTTTTACATAGTACTTGTTTTTTGTTATCATCTGGAACTTTATGTTTGTTTTGGATTGATGATGAAACAATTACCACTTCTATTTTGGGTGCTCTTGGACCATCGTTTTTTGTTTGGAGGGGCTGTTCTCATATTAAATTATTAATGTTTGATGTATAAAATGAGCCATTCAAGTGTATGCATGCTATGTAGCAGACTACTGATATCATTATCAGATTTGTTGTGACAAAATTATATTCTTTTTATCGTTTGATGGTTTAGAAAGTAAATAGCCATTCAATAAATTGAAGAGTCATTGAATTTTACTTACTTAGTTGTTTGGAAATACCAACTTGAGTGTGTGCTATTTGAATAATTCTTGTTGGCATGTTGATACTTGTGGTTATAGTCATTTCAGTTTCTAAAATTTCTACTTTTAAAGCTTGGTTGCTTTCGATATACGATATGCATATCTGGAGATCACTTCTTCACATGTGCATGCATGAGTCTATGATATGAGAGTTTTATTTTACTGTGAAATGCTTAAAGAAATTCTGTGAACTATGATATCATTTAGTGTCGATAAGCTTTTGTGTTAGAATAATACAATGATGTTAATTGGATTTGAATTATATGAGAATAAATCTACAAGTAGATTTATTTATATCCTCAATAGAGGTGTTATCGCTTAGTAGTAATCTAAGCAGACCCATTATAAATCTATTATAGAGATCGAGTTTATCAAGCTAGACTTGGCAATATATGAGATTGATTGATTAAGAGACGTCTTGATCAATATTCCCTGATGGAAGAAACTTGTCTCTTCCTTCTTTATGTGTTATAATTGTGTAAAATAGCTACTAAATAAATGAGAAGGTTATATCCTTAATTTATGAGAAGTCAGAAGTGAACTTAATTGATCCTCTGACAGCCCCTGGGAAGAAATTAATTTGTGAAATATCAAGGGGAATGAGACTTTAGCCAATTGAAATTAACAAGTGATGGGAACCCGACCTTTGTGATTGGAAATCCCATGAAGAAGGTTCAATGTAGTAAAAAAAAGTCCCTTGTTAGTTCTGCTAACACACGAAAATTTAAATTTTGTTTTTGTCTTTTTCTTATGGTGTGTTTGAGTAAGTGCTAGACGTTGCATTACTGAGAGGGTAAACTATAAAGCTTTTAATGAATTTCATATCCCTTATGGATGGTGTATGATTTGCAGCATAATTTGATGAAATCACCTATATAAGTGTCAAGTGGGGCCGCTTGCATTAGATCTTGGCGAGATCTCAATAGCACTCATGAATACTGGGCGCACGCATGGCCTATTAGTGCAAAACGGCATCAACAGCAACAATTGTGGGGGTGTAGTGTGATTGGTAGACCTCTAACATATATGAAGTATCTTGGGTTCCATAACTTGCTACACCAATTTACTGTGTGTTAAGTCTATTCAGTCTAGGTCTGGATCAATAGCTTGCTACATAGGTCCAGTGCATTACATCCATGATATTAACCCAGGAAAAATTCTTTTCAAAACATTTATTAAATGTTTTCTTAAAACTTTTGAAATATGTGGGGGATTATTATAAATTTAGTGGGTATTTCAAAAGTTTTAAATATAATGTACCATATTGCTAAGTGAGAAATATGAAGAAAAAAAAAATTTAGTAGAAAATTATTAGTATTTATTTTAATCTTGATAAATATTTGACTTGGTCTAATCCTTTTAGCCTTATCCTATCTTTGACTTAGTCTAATCCACTAGCAATTTTCTCTCTTCAGTTAACTGTTTTCTCGCTATTTTATGTGAGAATGTGACCTTCTTTTTAGTGAGTGAGAAAAACTTCTTCTTCTCCTTCTTCTTCTTGTGTTTTCTCCTGGGTTAGATCTTCTTGAATAATCATGGTGATTTCTGCTGTTCTGATACCTCGGTTATACCGAAAAGAACCTGTTGTACCTTGGGGGATTTACGCACAGTAGACGGATAAATCCTTAAGGACAATCTCACCAACGCCTCAAATTATTATCACCGTTTATTTGTTTTGTAGGTTCCGGTATTCATCTTGTTCGTGTGTTCGTGATCGGGTTGCGGATCAATATTTTTCAACAGATTGTAGGTATGCTCCTTATTTTTGGATGGAACCAGATCATACAGTTTTTTTTTATTTGCAAAAAATAAAATTCAAAGATAATTTGGATGAAGCACTTTTAGAAAATGAATGGAACCATGTGGAGATTACATATAAGGGCACAAACAAGATCCCTGTCCTTGTAGAAAGTGGAATCCACGTATTCAAACAGAAGAGTAGCATGGAGGATATTCAATTCACCAACTCTTATAGAAAGAGAAAATTAGATGACGATCTTCAAAATTCAGATATAAAAAATCTCAAAGGTAAATTGTCTTGTAGTGTGTTGTCACTTTAACAAATTTTAGCTGCCCTATTTATTTTTTGACTTATTTGAAAAAAAAAAAGTGTAAAGTAGCTGATAGTTGGATAAGATAATTGTTTGAATTTGAATTGCACATGTAAATGTAAGTATACATGTTAACATGCTCACGAGGCTAATAAAGTATGTTGTTAATTACATGCCCCGGAAGTGGTTCTTGATTCAAATTCTATTATTTCAAGCTTGAATGACATATATATGGTGGAGTTAAACCATCTTATGATTTACTATCTATTTAATAATTATTACTTTGAGTTTCTAATTTTATGATGTAATTGATTTTGTCTAACACAATCAGGTAATGTGACTATATTTTCTTTTACACTATTAATAAAGCAACTAGATTTTATTCTTATTCTTTTATGGGCGGTGTAATTTTGTGCATACTGTTGCTATCAATTTAGTTAGACACATGAATTTGCTTAATCAGGATAGAATTTTGATAGAGGAAATTTCAGATTGTATAGCACACGTTGTTGCTTTGGATTTTCTTCTTTTTCAGTTGAATGAAATTCGATGTTTCCAGTTTTGAAAAAAAAAAAAAAAAAGTTAGACACATGAAAAAATTGTGAGTGAAAAAGTGAAAAAAATTTCTAATGTTTTTTTAACTCAGGTATAACTTTTATCAAGCGGCATAACTTTGAAGGCTAAAACAGTAAATATCTTAGGAAAGGAATAATAGCATGCAATAGCGAAGAATGGTTGAAAACAGTAGGAGACCATTAATATAGGTGTTATCATCTATTCCTTATTATCTATTTTAATCTAAAGCACGGGAAGAAGAGACAATTTCTTTTAACTTTTATTTTATATTCACATTAATAAATTTGAAAACTCATTGTTTCTTTGTTTTTTAACTCCAATGTTTTTTTTTTCTCCTGTCAATGGTTTTGCTATGTCATTAGTTTTTGTTGGCTAATTATGTGATCACTAACAGTTTAACCTATATCACTTGAAAGTTTCAAAATTTAAATGTTGTGTCAACGTTCAAGACATGATTTAAATTTTGGCTAATAAGAAAATTTTCAATTATTTTCTCTGTCATCTTTGCAATTTTTAAGTCACATTTCTTCATAACATATCATTTGGCATTATACACTATTTAAGATAAGTATGAGATACATGGATATAGATGTATAGTAATCAAATTTGAACCTGTAGGTACCCATCATCCAACTTAATTTGGTGAGAAAACTTGGTTTGATTATATTCAAGTTTTTTCTAATTTCAAAACTAAATCTGGATCTTTTCTCACAATCCTATCTATCAACCCCTCTCCAACAATAAATCACACTTGTTATATTAACAAGATGGTGGGAGATTAAAAACGAAAACATATAATAAAAATGAAAAACTCACATTCTTTCAAAACCATAATTTGTGATAGCGTTAACGAGTTGTAGCTGTTTTTAATTGAAATCTGACAGTTACAACTCGTTAATTAACACTGTCACAAATTCTGGTTTTGAGAGAACATGAGTTTTTCATTTTTATTATATGTTTTCGTTTTTAATCTCCCACCATCAGATTAATCTAACAGGTGTGATTTATTGTTAGAGAGGGATTGAGAGATAGGATTATGGGAGAGGATCCGGATCATGACAAGGATAGGCTTAGGGCGCAAATATTAATATTTACTTTCTACACTCTCATATCTCATAACTACCAACAATATAAATTAAATAATATTATAATAGTTGAATAATTTTTATTGTAATAAATAATAAAGTTGAACTCACATATTTTGATAAAAAAATATTTAATTCATATAAAAGATAAATAATTACTTGTGTCACTTCTTAATATAAAAATTAAGGGATTGTTTTGCATAGCTTAGAAACGATAGGAATCAAATACACCTCTTGGACTATGTCGCATGTATATGATCCAAACTTTTTGATGCTAAAATGCATCCCTCCCCTAAAAATTACACTCAATTAATAAACAAGTTCTGAACAAATATGAAAACGATGAAGGGAAGAAGAAAAGAAACAAGTTAACTAAATCACGTGGATACCTAACTAAAATTTCATTGAACTTTAAAAAACTCAACCTTAATCAGAATCATTCGACAACATTGAATTAGAGTGAAATATCCGATGCATCTATTATATATTTAAGAAATTTAACTACAATTATGTCACGTGACAAAAGCTTATTCATATGTCAAAAAAATTTCTCGTTGTTTTTCTGCTTCAATCACTCAATTATTTATTACTCCCTCCGTCCCTAATCTTTGGTTATTTTAGCATTTGACACATAGATAATCATTAATTTAAAAATGATTAGACTAAAATACCCCTATTAATTTATTATTTATTTTTGTTACACTATCCTTCACAAACATTTCCATCTTCTGTATTTAATGTAAGGGCATAGTTGGGGGGAAAAAAGAGCTAAATTATACCTTGGTTTTCTAAAACAACCAAAGATATATATGGGACACAAAGAAAAAGATAAAAACACTTAAAGATAAGGGACAGAGGAAGTATCAATTTAAGAAAATTAAATACAACTTGTTATTTATGTGGCGCTACATGCCAATATCTCAATCTTTTATATAGAACATAAAAAAATTCCAGTTGATTTTGTCGTAGGCGGTCCTTTTTGTTGCTCTCATATTCTTTGATAATGTCTAGAAGGGTTCGACTCTTGGGTTGGCTAGGTGGTGTGCCAAATAATCTCTTCTGGTTGGCTAAGATGTTGTCGTCAACCCAGCTAGTCTCTCTCAACTGCTGTCCAAACTTGACATGATTATAAATTGTTACCCTATGGTAACCTTCCATTTTTTCCCACAAAATTTTCAGGAAAAAATTGTTAGAACTTGAATTTTCCCAACGAAATTATAACATGAAAGTGGAAAAGTAGATAAAAGGTGTAGCAACCACACCCAAAATTTTAAAAAAATAATGGAGCCGCCACCAATATTTATTTTTATAGGAAACATTGGAAAACTTAATTTTTGAATATTTTTGAATTTTAAAAAATAAAAGGTCTTTGTACCAGAATCGGATTCGGGAGTTGGTTACGCGCAAAGAAGGATTAGCACCTATACGCGCCCATTTAAAAAAATGGTACCCGTTAATTGTTTATAAAAAAATTGTTTGCCTTTTAAGAAAAAAATAATTCCCTTTATCAAGCTTTTTTAAAATAATAAGAAAAAGAACAAAAAAAGAGAAAGCATATATTTTTATTGCATTTATTATTATTTAATCTCTTTTAAATAAGAGAGATGTATAAACTAAAGATAAAAAATTTAATTCCCTAAATTATTAATTTATTTATTTGAAAAAAATACATAAATGAGGAAACTCAATTCAGGAATTTCTACTTTCGCTTTTAAGTCCCTCATTAATATAATAACGGTAAATTGATCCCTATTCAAAGTTTGGCCCCGTTGGAAGGCCAAACCCTAAAACGCGCATGAACAGAAAATTAAAGAAAGGAAGATTTTTTTAACTTATTTGCTTTCGGATCCTTTTTATAACACATTTGCAGTTTAGTCCTTTTTATAACATATTTACAATTTAATCCCTATTAATTATATATTTGCAAATTGACCCCTATTTAGGGTTTGGCCCCATTGGAAGGCCAAACCCTAATCCTAACCTTGTTCCAGGCTCCAACAACAACCGCAACAACAACAACAGCAACAATAACAGCAATAATACAGTAGCTAACAATGAAAGAAATACGAATAAAGGCCACACCGTATGTAATTTGATCCAGACAACAACATTCAATCCAGAATATCAGTTACATAGCAATGGCAAAAAAAAAGAAAGAGAAACAAAACAGAGAAATAGAAAGAGGAAGAAGATGATGAACTTGGGTTTATAGCTTCCCAGGAAATTTACAACCAAGAGATGGAGAAGAGAAAAAAAAAACTAAAGCTAGAAAGTGTTTAGGGTTTTTTTTTATTTTTGAGGGGAGCTCACGGTTTTCCTTTTTTCTGCTTGCCCTCCTCCTTACGTTCTCTCTGGACCCGGGTTCCTCTCTTTTGGGTTCGGCCCCCTTCCACTTCGCTTGCTTCCCTTTTTATAGGCAACCCATCTACGAAGCAAATAAATCCGATTAGTTCAAAAAATAAAAATAAAAATAAAAATAAAAATAAAAGAGAAATAAAGAGATAACATCCCTTATCCCCCGGTTTTCTTCTTCCTTCTCTGCTTCTCACGCGAAAACCGGATCTTGGGCGGCTTGCAGTAGAGTGACGCGACGTTGGCAAGGAGATGGGCCAGATGGAGGAGATAACCGTTGAGCAAGGCAGAGAAATGTGGTCTTGGGTGTTAACTGTTGGTTGTGAGGGTGAGGGGCGGTTTCGTGTACTGTAGAGGCGGCTCTGCAGGAGGGTGATGCGACGTTGGCAGGGAGAGGGGGAGACGACTGCTGGGCAAAGATGGAGAAGCATGGTCTGAAGAGGGGGAGAGGGTGATGTTGGCAGCTAGGGTTTCAGAGAAGAGGGGCCAAGGTTGAGTGAGGAAGAGGAGAAAGAGAGAGAGGGCGAAAATTGGGGGGATGGAGGCGCTGCATCTGATGAGGATGAGGGAAAATGAGGGAATGAGAGGTCATCAGATTTTAGGTTAAAAAAGATGGGCTGGGCGAATGTGAAACGGGCCAGGACGTGGTGATGGGCCGCGTAGGTGAAGTGAGATAGCTAGGGGGTGTGTGGATAAAATGGGGTGTGAGAAGCAGTGAAGGAGATGCAAGGAGCGCAGAGGGGGCTGGAAAGAAAAAGGAGGGGTGCGCGTAGAATCAAGGCATTGGGCTGTTGCTGTTTGGGCTGGACCCAGCTTGATTAATTGCTATTTGTACCACCAAATTTTATTCTTTGCACACCCTTTCTCAAAAATATAAAATCCTCTTTTTCTCCTTTTATTTATTCTTTTCTTTTCTTTCTTTCTTCTCTTTTATAATCTCCAAAAATATTATTTATTATTACTACTTCTACTAAAATAAAAATAAAGTAAAAGTTAAAATAAATAAAATAAAAAGGGCCGGACAAAATTAGGGTACTACAGCTGCCCCTTCTTAATTACATTTTACTCGAAGGTCTTCGTGCATTCGTTGTAAAAGGTAATTAAGGATAAAGGACTCTGATTTTGTCCGTAATAAGTAGTTTGAAGTTGCGAGATTGACTCCCAACCTTGTTGGTTTGGGATTGCAGGATTGGCTCCCGGCTTTGCTTTGGGATTCTAGGTCTGATTCCTAGTGAATTCCTGGTACGATATAGGTTTAGCTCCTAATTCTTAAAATTGGTGAGAGGTTCTAGGTTCGATTCCTAGTGAATTCTTAGTAAGGCAGAGGTTTGGTTCTTAGCTCTTACAAAATTGGTGAGAGATTCTAGGTTTGATTCCTAGCGAATTCTCAGTAAGGCATAGGTCTGGTTCCTAGCTCTTACAAAATTGGTGAGAGATTCCAAGTTCGGTTTCCTGGTGAATTCTCGGTAAGGCCTAGTTATGACTAGCTCTTACAAAATTGGTGGGATATTCCAGGTTCGGTTTCCTGGTGAATTCCTAGTAAGGCATAGGTATGACTAGCTCTTACAAAATTGGTGAGAGATTCTAGGTTCGATTCCTAGTGAATTCTCAGTAAGGCATAGGTTCGGTTTCTAGCTCTTACAAAATTGGTGAGAGATTCTAGGTTCGATTCCTAGTGAATTCTCGGTAAGGCCTAGTTATGACTAGCTCTTACAAAATTGGTGAGAGATTCTAGGTTCGATTCCTAGTGAATTCTCGGTAAGGCATAGGTTCGATTTCTAGCTCTTACAATTGACTTCCATAATTAATGAAAGTCCGAGACGCGGGTCAGGTTCCCGATTAAAGGCTCGGGTCAGATTCCCAGCAAGGTATAGGATGGGTTCCTAACTCATGCTAATAGATTGGATAGGCTGAGTACTAGTTCTTACCGAGTAACAACAGACCAACTGTATGTAATATTTGATAGGGTGGGTCAATGGACCCAAAAACTTTGATGATCATGCAGGATGCAATGAATGGCATGCCATGCATGAAATGAAATTTTTATTATCTTTTTTTTAGAGAAATGATTTTGAAAGTGGGTCTGAGGCCCAGAAGTAATGATTATGCTAAATGCGATGAATGATATGCTATGCATGAATATTGTTTGTTTTGAATTTTTTTTTTTTTGATTTCCCTGAATTCCTTTGAGGGCTCTGCCCCTAGACTCATGGGATGATAACTTTCTGTCAGATTGATTGTCTGAATGGTTGACTTTGTACTGCACCAGGTTTGCGTATTTGCCCCTTGACAAATCATTTTGTGGATCTTCAAATTTTCACCTTCATGCTTGGATGCCTTGGGAAGGATTAGATTGACAACTTTGATCCATAGAGACTTTTCAGTGTCCCTTTGGCCTTTGTTCAACCATGATGGGAAAGATCTATGTTGAGAGACAGATCATCTTGTGTAGTTCTGAAATTGGAATGAAATCTTGAATACGAAGCTCGTAGATGATGGGCACAACTCTTGCCCCTAGCTTATTGGTTTATATCTGTGAGGTCCAATCTGGGTGGACATGTTTGTAAATTTGACCCTAACTTTTGCCTAGGCCGCTCTTTGCGAGTTTTCAACCTAGCGGGTCGCTCTAACTTTTGCCTAGACCGCCCTTTCGGGTTTTCAGCCTAGCGAGCATTTTATTTTGTATTCTTTTTTTTTATTTTTTAGATAAAGCAACTGCACTGAGGAGTTTATATGGATCTCCTCCTTCAAAAATCAAGTTTTTGAGAAAATATGAGCAATTTGACTTTGATCAGAATGGACTTTATTAGGGTTGTAACGTGGCCAGGGGTTAAGGGTTATGAAAGAAAGGATATTTCAGGCCCAAAAAGTGTTTAAGGGTTTATAAAAACAAGGATCTTTAGTGTAAAGATGCACTTCATTTTTGCTAGCACATTTGTTTCACCTTTGCAGTTTCCTTTTTGATCTTCGCAAGTGTCTTTGACACGTTTTTGATATTTCTTTGAATTGCCTTTGATACTTTATTGCTTACTTTGCTCTTCTTCTTTCTGAGAGGACAAAGTTGATTGAAGACTTGTGCTATTCTTTATTGTATGAACGATTCTTATTCAGGGTATTTGAAAGAAAATTTCGTTTTAGGCTCAAAAGGGGTAGCAATGGATAAGTACTTTTTGTATTTGTGGATAGAGAAAGACGGCCAAACCTCATCTCAAAATCTCATTGCTCACATCTTCACAAAACTTAACTTTTGATAACTTGTGCATTTGCTTTACCGTAAAAAAAATGAAAAAATTCAAATTGCAGTTTTATTGACGAAAAGATGAGAACATAATGGGCCCTTTACAAGATATGCCCCAGGGTTTTAGGCAAAGCATAAAAATAAATAAATGTTGCTTAAACAGGGCTATTCTTTGAAGTTTTATCACTTGGCGTTGATCAAAGCCCAACAATTCTTAACGGAATGGCCCTCTGCCTCAGTATATGTCGTGATGAGCGTCACTTGTTTCTTCTTCTATCTCTTGGCTCATACTGCGCGATGGTTGTTGACTGTTGTGGTTGCCAATCCTTCCGTTTATTATCCTTGCTTCCACTCTTTCCCCAACGATGACTAAGTCTGAGAAGCTTGAAGAGACATTTCTCATCATCAGATCATAGAATGGTGGTCGAAGTGTGTCAATGAACATGGTAACCATCTCTTTCTCAGATAGCGGAGGTTCCACTTGGGCTGCCATCCCTCTCCATCTTTGGGCATACTCTTTGAAGCTTTCATTACCTTTCTTCTTCATATTTTGCAACTGGTTACGGCTGGGGGCCATATCCATATTGTACTTGTACCACTGGACGAACGCATTTGCCAAGTCTTTCCATGAGCGAATTTTAGTACGCTCTAACTGCATATACCACCGTGAGGGTGCCCCGGTCAAGCTTTCTTGGAAGAAATGAATTAGGAGCTTGTCATCGTGGGAATGGGAAGCCATCTTTCGGTAATACATGACCAGGTGGCTCTTGGGACATGTCTCCCCTTTGTACTTGTCGAACTCGGGTACCTTGAACTTTGGAGGTATAACTACATCAGGGACCAAACACATGTCCGAAGCTTCGAAGCCAATGTGATCTGCCCCCTCAATGGCCTTTAACCTATCCTCCATCATCTGAAACCTCTCCTTGGCTTGAGCATCCTCCTGATGAGTGAAGATAGGTACAGAATTCTGAGTACTTGTGTTCAACGGGTGTCCATCATTCGGAGGTGTCCGCCCTTGTGAACTATGGATAGGTATTTCGTTCTCTTCCTACGATTCTCCCTACCATTATGCATGTGGTGTTCGACAAGTCATTCTGCTTCTGGGGTCAACTTGGCATTTAGAGCCATCAACAGATCGAACATCTGGCCTATTCGTGCACTCATCTGATCAAGTTCTCCCCGCATAGCCTCTTGACTCTGTTGCATGGCCTGCTGATTTTATTCTAAGGCGTCCATGAGCCTGGCTTGCGACCTTGTTCTATAAGGATGCAGGTTCTTCGTGTTTATTTCTGGGTTCAGAAGGACAATATGAGTATGGAGAAGTTGTTTATGTTATGCTCATATTATGTATGCCATGCACGTTTATTTATTTATTTAATTTGTTTTATCGGCTTATCGGAGAATCGCAAAAACTTTGTAAACGTCTCATCGGGTTGCTGCGTATTTCAAGGATAAATATCCCCCATCAAAAGAAAATACCATAATTCAAATTGCCCTGAGGGCTTACAAAATTGAGACGGAAATTGAAATTGCGAGAATTCAAATAAACGACAAAAGACTAAAGGGGATAGGGTTTTTAACGGTCACGTCGGATCAGCTTCTCCAACTCTCCCACTAAGCTCTTGCAGTACTCTATGAAGTTCATCACTTTCCTCGGCAAAGGTCGGAAACCTATTGCGGATTCTGCTTCTTCCAAGAGTTCTGGCATATCTTGGATACCCCTATTTGAGAGCCAGACCAATTTAGAGCAACGATCCATTCAAGATCTGGGTTTCTCGATCAAACCAACTAATGACTTCCACGATCATCAATTTTCCCTTGCATACTGAGGACCTTCTCACGTTCCTCCTCGAGATCTATATGGTAGCCTATGAACTTTTCTTCCGCAATTCTCTTTTCTGCTTCGAGTTGGGCCTCGTGCAACTGCATGGTATTTTTCAACTGTTGTGTCAAGCTTTCAACCCGTTCTTGTAAAGCCTTACTAGCTTTTTGAGAATCAGTCCACCTTTTCCTCAAATCACCCTTTTCGCAGAGAACCAAACTTAATTCCTTTTTCACTAAGTCCAATTGTTGATTTGCTGCTTTCAGACAGCCTTGAGTCTGAGACCGGCCTACTCTTTCATCCTTGGCTCTCTTTTGGGTCTCCTCTAGAAATCCAGCTTTTCTGTCACATTCATCTCGTAGGACTTCTATGTCTTGATATGCCCTCTTCAAATTCTCCCGGAGAAGTTTCTTATCCTCTTTCACCTTTTCTAAGGCCAGCTTCAATTCTTCCACTTCTTCATTCTCTGCAGGAGGTGGAGGCGGCATTTCTGGGACTAAAAACAAGTTTCGAAAAGGTAAGTTGACTTGCTGAACTCGCCGCAATCCATTGACGGTACTTTTCATCCGTATGGGTGCTCTTGCGCCCTAGTGGTTTCCTGATTACTTTCCTCCAAGCTCGGCACACTTTTGTGAACAATGCCAAATCCGAGGAGCTCCGATCATGTATAATGAAAGCGGCTAGCTCTTCTTCGACAGGTTCTCCTAGCATGGGTGCACCGAGTTGTCTCAGGGCCAGAGTAGGATTGTAGTTGATGCAGCCTATAGTTCCAATCAGGGGTACGTTGGGGAATTCTCCACACCGATAGATCACCTTTTTAATCTCTTGTTCTCTGGAATACCATATCACAGATTCTTCACTAAGACTCATCAAGTAAGCAGCCCATTCCGCATTACTCCTAGGACCGAAGGAATGTCCCCTTTTTACCAAGTGACTTTTCAACCATAGGTACAAGATGGGGACACAACAACGGATTCGTCCTCTTCCTTTCTCATGGCGTGTTGGAGCTCATAGTATCAGTCCGCAAGCACGGCGGTAGTGGGATCCATACCTTGGGTTTTAAATGCTAGGAGGGCGTCAATGGCGGTTTTGTCCACAAAATGGTCCACATGAGGAAACAGACCACTCCATAAATAATCAGGGCTACTACATCCATGGATTCTCTCAATTTTCCTTCGGCATGAAGGTCCTTAGCTTTTTCTTCTAGAAAGCTCCTGGAGTAACCTTCGAGATCTTCTTCTACCCTTAGTGTAGCGTTCAAATCTGATTTAGAATTACCCAAAGCAAGGGAAATGGTACCTATAGTTGGAGTATGTTTTGCGTGACGGTACGGGCCTTTAGTCCTTCCTGGGATCCCTAAGATCTTCTGATATTCTTCTAAAGTCGGTGCCATTTGGAAGTTCCGGAACGTGAAACATCTCAGAGGAGGGTCATAAAACTGGGCTAATACCGTTAGGGCTCCCACTTGTACGTCCACATTTATCAGATCCAATATATTCCCAAATTTCCCCACGAAGCTAATCCGATCCAACTGTACCCACTTTTCAGCTATGAAATCAAACAAAGTTTTTAGATGCATCAAACGAGGCGGTTCGATCTTGAATTTCAAAGTGTTTCTCCTCTCTAACCCTGTAATTGCGCTCACCGAAGACATTTGTTCCAAAGATTTTTGAAATCTCCGATAAGCCTGAACGAATGGGAAATTAGTGTTATGGCGTATGCATGAATGAATGAGTATGATTTTGTTTTCCAAAAGTGAAATAAAATTGCAAATTTATTTCCGAAAACACAGTCATTTTAATAAATATACCTTTTAGTACACATTAAGTTATTTTTAAAAAATTTGTCACCGTTATTACTATTATTATCATACCCCCTTTTTTAAAAGACCTAAGTATCTATTTTTCAAAATAATTGATTGGGGCTCTGAAAGAGAAGATTTTAAAAAAAATTATTTTTGTGATTTTTTTTGAAATAAATAAGCGAAAAGGATAATAAGGGAGGGTATGCTCCTTTTGTGACCAAGGTTGGTAATTCTTAAAGGATCTACGGTCCACATTAAGTGCCTTTCCTTGGGTGGATTAAAGTACTAAACTAAACAGTCCCTAGAGCCAAGGGTCCCATTTGAAAATGTTACCACCAATAATAGGTATACTATTAAAGGATGGTTTTTTCTCAAATTGAGCCAAACTCTAGGTGAGGCTTTCAGAGGAACTCATCGGCCAGACGTCCCAAAGAAAGCACCCACTACGCAGCCTCTCCTAACTTAATATTCACTCGGGCCCGGGTATAGGGCTCCCACTCATAGTGTGTGCAAATAAGTGTGCAAAGTGAAGTGTGTGAAAGGAGCAATGACCTAAAATTCTACCCGCTGCAAAATAAACATATAATATATACAAATGTATTCTACCCTAGGGTTCAAATATACAAGCATATGAGCAAAATATACCATGACCAAATAGGAGTAGAATAAAATACAAGGGAAATAAATCATGTAAGGCAAACAAACAAATTCAAACAATTATAAGGCCTAACTCTCTAGTATCCCCAGTGGAGTCGCCAGCTGTAGCAACCACACCCAAAATTTTAAAAAAATAATGGAGCCGCCACCAATATTTATTTTTATAGGAAACATTGGAAAACTTAATTTTTGAATATTTTTGAATTTTAAAAAAGAAAAGGTCTTTGTACCAGAATCGGATTCGGGAGTTGGTTACGCGCAAGGAATGATTAGCACCCACACGCGGCCATTTAAAAAAATGGTACCCGTTAATTGTTTATAAAAAAATTGTTTGCCTTTTAAGAAAAAAATAATTCCCTTTATCAAGCTTTTTTAAAATAATAAGAAAAAGAACAAAAAAAGAGAAAGCATATTTTTTATTGCATTTATTATTATTTAATCTCTTTTAAATAAGAGAGATGTATAAACTAAAGATAAAAAATTTAATTCCCTAAATTATTAATTTATTTATTTGAAAAAAATACTTAAATGAGGAAACTCAATTCAGGAATTTCTATTTTTGCTTTTAAGTCCCTCATTAATATAATAACGGCAAATTGATCCTTATTCAAAGTTTGGCTCCGTTGGAAGGCCAAACCCTAAAACGCGCATGAACAGAAAATTAAAGAAAGGAAGATTTTTTAACTTATTTGCTTTCGGATCCTTTTTATAACACATTTGCAGTTTAGTCCTTTTTATAACATATTTACAATTTAATCCCTATTAATTATATATTTGCAAATTGACTTTATTTAGGTTTGGCCCCATTGGAAGGCCAAACCCTAATCCTAACCTTGTTCCAGCTCCAACAACAACCGCAACAACAACAACAAAGAATAATAACAAAGAACAATACAAAGAGCTAACAATGAAAGAAATACGAATAAAGGCCACACCGTATGTAATTTGATCCAGACAACAACATTCAATCCAGAATATCAGTTACATAGCAATGGCAAAAAAAAAAGAAAGAGAAACAAAACAGAGAAATAGAAAGAGGAAGAAGATGATGAACCTGGGTTTATAGCTTCCCAGGAAATTTACAACCAAGAGATGGAGAAGAGAAAAAAAAAACTAAAGCTAGAAAGTGTTTAGGGTTTTTTTTTGAATTTTGAGGGGAGCTCACGGTTTTCCTTTTTTCTGCTTGCCCTCCTCCTTACGTTCTCTCTGGACCCGGGTTCCTCTCTTTTGGGTTCGGCCCCCTTCCACTTCGCTTGCTTCCCTTTTTATAGGCACCCCATCTGCGAAGCAAATAAATCCGATTAGTTCAAAAAATAAAAATAAAAATAAAAATAAAAATAAAAGAGAAATAAAGAGATAACATCCCTTATACCTCGGTTTTCTTCTTCCTTCTCTGCTTCTCACGCGAAAACTGGATCTTGGGCGGCTTGCAGTAGAGTGACACGATGTTGGCAAGGAGATGGGCCAGATGGAGGAGATAACCGTTGAGCAAGGCAGAGAAATGTGGTCTTGGGTGTTAACTGTTGGTTGTGAGGGTGAGGGGAGGTTTCGTGTACTGTAGAGGCGGCTCTGCAGGAGGGTGATGCGACGTTGGCAGGGAGAGGGGGAGACGACTGCTGGGCAAAGATGGAGAAGCATGGTCTGAAGAGGGGGAGAGAGTGATGTTGGCGGCTAGGGTTTCAGAGAAGAGGGGCCAAGGTTGAGTGAGGAAGAGGAGAAAGAGAGAGAGGGCGAAAATTGGGGGGATGGAGGCGCCAGATCCGATGAGGATGAGGAAAATGAGGGAATGAGAGGTCATCGATTTTAGGTTAAAAAGATGGGTCAAGGCGAATGTGAAACGGGCCAGGACGTGGTGATGGGCCGCGTAGGTGAAGTGAGATAGCTAGGGGGTGTGTGGATAAAATGGGGTGTGAGAAGCAGTGAAGGAGATGCAAGGAGCACAGAGGGGGCTGGAAAGAAAAAGGAGGGGTGCGCGTAGAATCAAGGCATTGGGCTGTTGCTGTTTGGGCTGGACCCAGCTTGATTAATTGCTATTTGTACCACCAAATTTTATTCTTTGCACACCCTTTCTCAAAAATATAAAATCCTCTTTTTCTCCTTTTATTTATTCTTTTCTTTTCTTTCTTTCTTCTCTTTTATAATCTCCAAAAATATTATTTATTATTACTACTACTACTAAAATAAAAATAAAGTAAAAGTTAAAATAAATAAAATAAAAAGGGCCGGACAAAATTAGGGTACTACAAAAGGTTATAGGCGATGTCATTAACGGTGATCCTATGTAGAGAAAACTTGGTTTATTTCTGCAATGGAGAAATTTTTTCCCCCCTTCTTTCTAGGGTAGAAATTTTAGAAGTTGCAAAATAATTTACCAGAAGTAAAAAACAGGAGAATCAAGGGTTGGTCTGCTTTGTTTTGTGTTTCTCGTTTTCATTTCTTATCTTCATTGATAATTGCAAAATTGTCACGTTATTATTATTTTTTTCCCTATTTTCAAAAATTGGTACAAGAAACAGTCAAAACAATGTCGTTTTGACTATTTCATGTACAAATATTTGAAAACATGCACACAAAAAAAACTTAATATTTATAATTATTAATGAAATCAGGAATTAAAAATAAAAAATAAAAAAATTATTTTGACCAAAAACAAAAATAATTTTACATTTCTAAATTTCTAAAATTATTAATTGAAATAAGAAATTAAAAACAAAACAAACAGATCCCAAAGGTTCCAATAACTTGATGGTGCACAAGTAATATACCGAAAAATTTCTCAGAAAAATATGTGGTTTTTGGAAAATTAAAAGAACTTTCAGAAAATATTCTTCTATTTTTATTGAAAATTAGAGAAATGTCAGTTTATTTTTATTTTGTTTACTACTATTTATAAAAATGTGTGCAGAAACAATTATTTTCATAAATTATTAATTATTAACAAAAACACATCTTTTTTTGTTCTAAGAATCTGTAATGGAGAAGTTCATAAAGAAAAATGTACACATAATTTAATTTTATTTCCTAGGGTGTTAATTTTTCCGAAAAAATTGCGAAATTTGCACAGGAAAGGAACTAAAAACGTTTTTGATCCGGAGTTGCCAAAGGCCGACTCCGCACTAGGCCGATCCGACCCAACAACGGAGATCAGGCCGAGCTCCGAATACCAACCCGAATAGGCTCAAGACTCACTTCAGCAGATTCGACTCGACCCAGGAATTCCTTCCTCAGTCAACAAACCCTAGGAATCGCAATGCCACGGCGCGAAACCCTAGAGCATAAGCATTGTGGCGCTAACCCTAAAAACAACCTTATCCTCTCACAACCCTAGAATCGACATCGACCGTCGGATACATCCGATGGCTGACAATCAATCTAGGGTTACTCGATTCTATACGCACATCAGCAGTCTGACCTCACCTATAAAAGGTCCATGACCTAATCAATAAAGGTACGCACTGTTCATATTTTATTACCTCACCTTACTCTTATACTGACTTAGGCATCGGAGTTTGTGCAGGTACACCCCCCATCGCCGTGCTCCGCCGTTCGTCATCCTATTCCGACCACCTCTGAGATCCACTTCGGATCAGTGGCGACCATCGTGGGAGACATTTTCTTGTTTCTTTAGCAAATCCTTCGATTACCATGGTCGGACCGAAGCGAAACACAACGCGAAATATGACCCGAGCACCTATGCCCCCGAATGTTCCTCCACTAAGCAACGAGATCCCTATCGCCGCCGACACTAAGTCGCACTCAGTCCCAGAAGGAGAGGCGATCCCGATCGCCGAATCAGAGGCGATAACACCGCCCGATCCGTAACCTACCCTGGACACCACTGTCACGGTCAACAAGGTGCTCAACATCGTTCGACAACACACGGAGGCCATGGCGGCCCAGAACCTCCGTCTCATCAACATCGAAGACAAGCAAAACAATTTGTCTAAGAGGGTCGATGCTTACCGTTGCTTGTCGGATCGAAGCCCTTCCAACCGATAGTAAACCTCCGACGATTGTACCACCACTGAAAACGGATCCGGTGACTGCCAAACATCCAACCTCGAATCTGTAACTCCCTCTTTGCTCAGACCGTTTTCTACCGAACGGGCCTCCTCCAGATGTCGTTCCCCACCGAGTACTCAGACGCGCCACCACTCTGACGACCGATCCTCCCCAAGGCACAGCTCTCCAGAGGATAGGCACTGCCACGGTCATTGCACCCCAGAGCGTTCCCCACCTCGACGCTCTACCCTGTCCTGGCCTCGGCACCGCCGTTGGTCGATGGACTCCGGTACGCGCCCTGTCACATGTCGTTCTAGATCCCACCAGGGATCGCGCAAATGCGCTCATCACCACTGACACTGCCGTTCAATGCGCAGGTCGCCATGATGGTCAAATAGCGCCGTCCGACGCTCCAGGGAGGGCGTATCTCCGTCGAGACGTCGTCGACTGTCAGCCTCACCTACTACATATTCGGGAACACAGGCTTCCGATGAGACTGATGAACACTTCGCCTCTGGCCCCTTCACTACGAGGGTGGCCCAATTGCCAGTCCCTAAGGACCTTCAAGAGCCTCCCTCGCTGGAAATCTATGATGGCACAGCAGATCCCGGCGAGCACGTCGGGTGCTTCAACACCATAATGGGGTTCCGCGGGGCCAAAGGGCCAGTAAAATGCAAGATATTCCCCCTCACCCTCAAAAAAACGGCCCTGGCATGGTTCCAAGAACTAAAACCGAAGTCCATAGACTCTTGGTTTGAGCTCACCGCTCAGTTCTACTCTCATTTCACATTATCTCGTGTTCAGCCGAAGTTTGTGGCCACACTAAATGCTATCTACCAGTGAAAGGACGAATCACTTCGTGATTACATCAAACGCTTCAACAGAGAAGCCATTTTCGTCAAGAAAGCCTCTGACGAAATGAAAAATTATTTGTTGGAACAAGGCTTGATCGAGGACAGCCTGTTTAGCATCAACGTTAGGGTGGACAGACTCGAAACTCTCAATGACTTCCTCTGACGTGCGAAGAAGTATATCAACTTCGAAGAAAAGCAAATGGCCTCTCGGTCGAAGAAGTGGACCTCCTAAGGGAAGAATTCTGGACACGAGGAAGATCAACCAGGCTGAGACAAGGACCTCAAGGGTCCCCGTAGAAGGTACGAAGAGTACACCCCTCAAACGCTTCTCGATCCTGCATCCTGCATGAGTGTGCCAGCACGGAATTCAAAGACGCTGGAGCTCGACTCCCCAAACCTCTGAAGGAGCGTCGATAAGTCAAAGTACTGTCGGTTCCACAAAAGCGCTGGCCATAATACCAATGAATGCATCCAGTTGAAGGACGTCATTGAATCCCTCGTCTAGAAGGGAAAGTTACAGAAGTACATAAAACTAAGGTCTGCTGAAGGACAAAAGCGGTCTCGATCCCCCAACCTAGGCACGATAACAATTTTGCCTAGACCTAGAACAAGAGTCGCCCTTCACGGGCCGACGAGGAAGGGGCTAGGCCCCCACCCATAGCTATGGTAATTTCTGGAGGCTTGGCGAGACAAGGTGAACCTTCCACCAAGTCTGCCAAATGAAAGATGCAGGAGGTGATGTCCATAGCTACCGTCTGTCCTCCTGTTAACTGACCAAGCTCAAGCTGACCACCTTTGGCTTTTTATGATGAGGACTTGTTGGATGGTCGCCCAAATGACCAAACCCCCTTGCTGATTTGTGCCTACATGGCAAATTTTGATGGTAGAAGGATTCTAGTTGATCAAGGGAGTTCGGCCGACATCATGTTTGCCGCCCTCTTCCGAACGCTGAAACTCACCGAGAAGGACATGATTCCTTACCATGGCTCCGATCTCTCGGGGTTCAATGGTTCCACAACCAAGCCCCTTAGCTACATCGAGCTGATGGTCACTTTCGGTGATAAAGCCGACACCCGAACTGTCAAAGTCCAGTTCATCATCCTACCATGTCCATCCCCATATAACTATATCCTGGGACGACCTACCCTGGGAGAGTTGGGAGCTGTTACTTCCACTGTCCACCTCAAGATGAGGTTCCACTCACTTGAAGGCAAGATAATCACCATCCATGGTGATCTTGAAGCAACTCGGCGTTGCTACCAACTATTAATCAAGGGGCAAGAAAACAAGCCGGCTCCACCAAAAGAGAACATCGGGTCCCCCGATGTCAACCTCGCAGCAAACCCTGTTGCCAAAGAACTTCAAAAGAAAATACGCTGACCTATTCCCGATGGGGAATTTCTAAAGGTCCAACTGGGAGATAACCTAACGAAAACTATCCAGATCGGCATCGACCTCCCTGCCAAAGTGAAAGATGAGCTGATCAAGTGCCTAAGAGCCAATGTCGACCTCTTCGCATGGACCGCAGCCGACATGCCTGGAATCTCCCCCGACGTTGCATGTCATCATCTTGCCCTGGATCTCTCCGCGAAGTGGGTCGTGCAAAGGAGGAGGAAGCAATCCCCTGAGAAGGCCGAAGCGGCCAAGAAGGCCATTAGTGATTTAATTAAGGCAAACTTTGTAAGGGAGGTCAAGTAGACTACTTGGCTCTCAAACCGAATGGAAAATGGAGTATGTGTGTTGATTATACTGATCTCAACAAGGCTTGTCCTAAGGACGCCTATCCCCTTCTCAACATCGACAAACTCATGGATAACTCTTTAGGTTTTCGATTACTGTCCTTTATGGATGCGTATTCTGGATACAACCAGATACCGATGAATCCTACCGAAAAGGAAAAAACCGCATTTATGACTGACAACGGCAACTACTGCTACAAAGTAATGTCGTTCGATCTCAAAAATGCGGGGCAACTTACCAACGAATGATGAACAAGGTCTTTAAAGACCAAATCGGCAGCATGCTCAAAGTTTACATGGACGACATGATCGTCAAATCAACCAAAGAGCTAAATCATGTGGCCGACCTCTCGAATGTCTTCGAACAGGCACACCGACACAACATGAGGCTTAACCCAGAGAAATGCACGTTTGGTGTCAAAACGGGCAAATTCCTGGGCTTTTACTTACAAAGCACGACATCGAGGCCAATCCCGATAAATGTCGCGGCATCACCGAAATGCGACAGCTGCAGTCAAAGAAAGATATACAACAACTGACAGGAATGATAGCCGCCCTAACCAGATTCATTTCCAAGTCCGACCAATGAACGCTTCCCTTCTTCAAGTTACTAAAGAAAGGGGTACAATTCGAATGAACTTCTGAATGCGAAGAAGCCTTTACGCGGCGAAAAGAAACACTCTCAACTCCGCCAGTCCTGATATGGCCCTGTGCCGGAGAGACCCTGTACCTTTACGTGGCGGTCTCCGAAGAGGCCCTCAATGTTGTTTTGGTCAGGGAGACAACAGAAGGACAAAGACCAGTTTACTTCATAAGTAAAACGTTCCAAGCCCCCAAACTTCGATATCAGAAAATCGAAAAGGTCACCCTGGCGCTAGTCATTACGACAAGATGAATATGGTAGTACTTCCTATCTCACCACATTACAATCCGAACCGACCAACTGATTAAGCAAGTTCTCCACCGACCCGAACTGGCAGGTCGAATGATTAAATGGTCCATAGAACTCCCCGAGTTCAGCATCTCTTTCGAGTCCCGACAGGCGGTTAAGGCCCAAAGCTTGGCCGACTTCATAACAGAGATGACTTCGACGACCAAAAACTCAAGCAACAAGTGGACCATCCATGTTGATGGATCTTCAAATTCGAAGGGGAGTAGAGTTGGATTAATCATGGAAAACGTTGAAGGCTTGACCATCGAATTCTCTCTAAGCTTTTCAATCCCCACATCGAACAATCAGGTCGAATATGAGGCATGCATCACCGAGCTGACCTTCGATCGCGATCTAGAAGCCATCGAAGTCAGTCTTCGCACTGACTCCAACTTGTAGCATCACAAGTTAACGGGAACTATCAAGTAAAAGCCCTTTGCTCCAGAAATACCTTGCCGTAGTACAAGAGCTAATAAAAAACTTCCAAAAAATAGAAATTGTACACGTGTCTTAAGAGCAGAACTCGAGAGTCAACATTTTATCTAAACTGGCAAGCACAAAGACAGCGGGAAGCAACAGATCGGTCATTCAAAAAACCGTTCCCCATCCAAGCATCATAACCACATCGGAGATACCGAACTCCCCAAAAGGAATCAACCAAAGCTTTGAGCGTGTCCTCATTACCCATTCAGTGTACACAATCACTGACTTCGGTAACTCATGGATGACACCGATCCTCAAGTTTATCTGTCAAGGCGAACTTCCTCTCGATGACAAGGCAGCATCGAAAATTCACCGCAAAGTATGCTCCTACTCCGTCATCGAAGACTGCTTATATCAGAAAGGCTTTTCAGTGCCTCTTCTGAAGTGCCTCAATACAGCCGAGGCCCAAAGCGTACTTGCCAAAATTCACGAGGGCGTCTGTGGTCAGCACCTCGACGGTCGGTCTCTAGCCAAGCATGCACTTCGAGCCGGTTACTATTGGCCGACCATGGATGCGGATGCCATCACCTATGTGAAGAAATATGATAAATACCAGAAGCACGCCGACGTACATAATGCTCATCCTTGCGAGATTACTGCTTTATCTTCCCCATTGCCCTTCGCCTGGTGAGGAATCAATTTCCTTGGACCATTTCCTATGACCCCAGACCAAGTGAAATACTTGGTTATGGTAGTAAACTACTTCACAAAGTGGATTAAGGCCAAACTAGTGGCGAAGATCACTGCCAAAAACATGATCAAATTCTTCAAAAAGCAAATCCTCACGAGGTTCGGCACTTCCGAAGTTGTTGTCACCGATAACGGAACAAAGTTCGCGGACAAAGGGCTCCAGAAAACCTTAGCCGACTTTAGGATAAAGCAGAGATTTACTTCGGTCGAACATCCCCAAACAAACGAGCAAGCCAAAGGAGCAAATAGAGTCATCTTAAGAGGCTTGGGAAAGAGGCTTGACGAAGCCAAAGGAAATTTGGCGGACGAGCTCCCACAAGTACTATAGGTATACCGAACTACGCCCCACTCCTCCATTGGAGAAACGCCATTTCGCCTTACTTAAGGATCCGAGATAGTGTTCTGTTAACATTCCATTTTGTCTATTTTTATGGGATATTTTAAGTATAGAATACTATGATTTTGTTCCTTATTAGATAAAATATGCTCACTATTTTCTCATTTATGCAGAAAAGTAATAAAGGCAACATGGAAAGCAACATAATGAATTTTGGGAAGATTCTAGCGAGTTTTGGAGATTTTTAGTGTTTTTGGACAAGCGGTACGACCTGACATCAATTCAGTATGGTTGTACCTATTCGAGAGCATAAGTAGGGCGCATCATGGTCGATCTGAGTCTTTGAAGAAAAAGTCTAGTACAGTCGGACCAAAGTAAGTACGGTCGTACACAATTGCAGTCAGGCTGCATCCATTAAAAAGTACGGGCCATCATCGTAACTCAAGCCTGGTACGGCCGTGTATAATCACAGTACGGCCGTACCCAAGCCCAGAGAGCACAGATTTGAAGCCAGTTGATCTAAATCCACACTAAAGCCTATAAATAGGCATTCTTACCCCCTTTTTAGAACTAACTCACTCTCAAGGAGAGAATTCATTCTCTCTGAGTGGAGATCTTTTGCTTTAGACTTTACCTATTGTCTTTTCCTCTAGACTTTGCTTCTTGTCTCTAGTCTTCTTTTCTTTTCTTTTAGGATTGGATGTTAGGATTTATGTTATTCTATATTTTGTTGAGAAATAATATGTGTAGCTAACTCCATCACTAGGGGTGATGGGGGATCTTTTATAATGTTCTTGATATCTATTTAATTATTATTTTGAATTCCTTATTATCCTTACGAATGTGTTGATCTTAGAATGCTTAATTCCATAGGATCTGACTAATTCTTTATAAAATTAGTTAATTATGGTAACATGATCATAGTTACCTAGTGGAAATCTAGGATCACAGAGCTCGCGGTATACGCCAGATAGGTTATTGATTGTTTCCAATCAGTTATTAGATTGACAAACCCACCTGTAGTTAATGCTCTTTCATTTACTTATCTTCCTGGACCAAACGGAGTAATTAGTTAGGAGGAAGACTACTATACGCGAGGATAGCCCTTAGTAAATTAGAGTGGGTGGTTGCCTTTCAATAAGGAAATATTTCATAATAGCAATTAATAGATTCAGGATCTAGTATTAGTGAACCCGATTTCCCTAAGATTTTCCTAATTGATTTCTCTTTAGTTTTTGCGTTATTACTTTGATCTCGTTATTTACAATTCAGTTGTCTTGCTCTCAAAACCATTACTTTCATTCGTCTAAATAATAAGGATCTCTATTAATTTAGTACTCACGCATTCTCTGTGGGTTTGACATTCGGAGTCTTAAAAATACTCCACTATTATTACGAGTTACGATCAGGTGCACTTGCCTGAGCTGCAACAAGTTTTTGGCATTGTTGCTGGGGAATGTTTTAGCGATATTAAACCTACGAGATTATTGTTAATTTAGACATTTTTTTTTATTAGCAATGTTATTATTATTTGTTAGTATTATTATTTTATAAAAAAAATTGTTAACTACTCGATCTATTGTTATTATTATTATTATTTTGTTTTTAGTTATTATTAGTGTTATCATTATCCTATAAAAAAAATGTATAGTAGATAGAGTTATTTGTTCTATTTTTAGTTGTTTAGATTTAGATCTAGATTTACATTCAAAAATCTAAAAAGATTTTTCTTTTATCTCTTTATCTGGATTTTAGATTTTTGTTTGATTATTTTATTTTATCTCTTTATCTATTTGTTTAGATCTTATCCTATTTTATCTTATTCTATTTTTTTTTGGTTAAAATTTGATATCAAAAATCTAATTTTTATTTATTTATTTATATATCCTGATCTTTCTTTTTCTTATCTTGTTTTGAATCTGAGATAAAATATAGATATAATTTGAATTTGAATTTAAGAAGAAATTTGATAAGGATTGGATTAGGATAATATTACCTTATTTTGCTATGATTTTATTTGACCTTACTTTTATTTTATTCTAACTTTCCTTATTTTGTTTGATTTTGATTTTGTTTTATTTTATTTTGACTATTATTCAATAAACAAATTGATTAATTAATTATTATTATTATTTTCTCATGAGTCATTTCAATTTTTGTGAGTATTATGGTTATTCTGTAGGAATGCAGACAACTGCTGGGTTCTTCCCCTTTTTTGTGAGCATTGTGGTGATGTAGGACACAAATGACAAGACTGTTCAGCATATTGGGCAGAGAAAAAGTATTGGAGAATTCAGAATCAATTAGAAGAATGTGATGAACGACTCAATTCTTTGGAGAAGATATTAAGAATCGATATTGAGGAAACCAAAGCTTTACAAGAATAACTCACTGCCTTGAAAAATTACTTGCTTAAGGAGCAAGAACTTGAAGGTGAGGAGGCAAAAAGAAAACTCGATGAAAGATTCAAGTTTTTAGAAAGAACAGTGAATCAAAATAGAGAAGAACAAGAATGTTTGAGAAGTCAATTTTCTACTTTGATAGCATTAATGACTTAACAAGCTCTAGAACCGCTGCCCACTCAAGTTGAGCCCGACCCCAAGGTGGAATAAGAAGTTACCGTCCATGAGAGTAATGAAGAGTTAAATGAAGAACTAACTATGGAGGAGATTTTGGCTAAATATGGGAAGAAGCTTGATGAACCATTTGATGTTTTCGAAACTCCTATTGAAGAGCCCAAGTCTGAGCCTGAGTGTGAAGAACAGTCAATCACAAGAACAATTGAAAGTCCTACTGAAAGGAGTCAAGCTGAAATTGAAGCTCCTACTAAAGGGAGAACTCATGAAGAGGACAAGGAAGACCCCACAATTCTTGATTTGGAGCAAAAGGAGGAAGTCCCAATTAATTTGAGACAAACTCTTCTGGCCAAAATCGGTGAAGCAGTCGTTGAGGTTAAAAAGGGGAAGGTAACTATAAAAATTGGTAAAGAAGATGATGTCTTAAAGATTGTAAATTCTACTAAAAATCCATCTTCTTTTACTTTCTTATTTTACGAATAATGTGATTGTTTTTAATGGCTTTGATGACTTAAGAGTTCAGGAACCTTTAGAAGAAATTATAACTTACAGGATCCTGTTATAGTGGTGGGTGATGAAGAAATTAAAATTTCACAATATTTTGAAGTCCATCCACCACTTGACAGAAGAAAGAACAACCTAAACCACATGGTTAAGAAGTGGAGAAGAGGCAATGCAAGAAATGCAAAATTCACTCTTCGAGAGCCGCCTGGTTGACCACTTTTAAACAAACTGACAGGCTCACGACGTTAAACAAGCGCTTTACAGGACAACCTATGTTATTTATTTTTTATGTTATTTAATTTAATTTTATTTATTTTATAATTTAATAGTTTATTGTGATTTACAGTTTTTCTAGAGGCATTGACAAGGTAGCAGCATTAATTAAATCACTCCCGCAATTTGCTCATGAAATTATTCAAAAGGGAGTACCTTTCCACATTAAATTATTTTTAGCAGTTATTTTAACTAGATAAATTTTTATTGCTTATGCTATGAAACAAAGAATCGCAGCAAGGCACAATCAATGAGTTCTACCTCGTGAGTTCGAAGTGGACAATCTGGTCCTAAGGAGAGCCGATATAGGCCTAAAAAATGCAAGCAAGGGGAAGCTGGCACCGAATTGGGAAGGCTCATATTGGATTTCCTCAAAGACCAACCATGGCGCCTACACCTTAGAAACTTTGCAAGGCCAAGCAATTCCTCAAACATGGAATGCCGCAAAACTTAGAAAATATTTCAGCTAAATGCTTATGTAGCTCCCTCATGGAAGGGAATCCACCATTTGTAAAAATTCAAGCATAATGAAATGGCACTTCGACAATCGAATGTTTTGCTATCGCAATTATTGAGGTTATAATACCATTGTTCATTTAGGTCGAAAAGCCAACTCCGACCACATGGAATTTCGCATCGTAACGCCTCCTTTGGGAGTCTCAATCGATTAGCCATCACGTCGGTCTAACGGACATTTCGAATCCATCGCACACCCGAGGCTTGTTGGCTCATCAAACCTCCGGGGTAGAGGGAAGGTTCCATTGGCCGGGCTCCCTTCCCGAAGTGACGACATTGCAATAAGAAATCACGTTGCGAAATAATAAATAAACACTAAATCCACCAACGAAGGTCGGAAGATAGAAATTTCATTGATTTGAAATAAAAGGTATAGAATGCCGTTAACAAAGAAGCAAGTACAAAAGATAATACAAGTCTTAAACAAAAAACAACACAAAAAACAACTGCAAATACAAGCAAGAAAATCAAGCATTGGCCGAGGGGCGAACGACCAGGACGGCCAGGGTGTCGGCATTAATGATGTGGTGCCCTGAAACTATTCCCGAGTCGGTGGCACCCTCAGTCCGAATCGCGACTTTGGGATTCAGGAACATGACTTGTTCAATGCCATTTTCAAACTGAGCGGTGCAATATCCAGCATGGTCTTCTCACAGGCATTCCTCTCCCCCAGAGCGGCCTTTAACTTCCGACCCTCTTCCTCCAGCGCCTTCTTTAGCTTGGCAACCTAAGAGTGGTAGGCATCCCGTTCCTTGCAATGAACGTCATTATCCTTGACAGCCTTGTCCGCCTTGGACTTGAGATCCTCATTCACCTTTCAGAGTTCTTTGTTGACCGTAGTCAGCTGGCAGCAGTTCTTCTCGGCCTCATCGGCCCGAAGGGCCTCACTAGCGAGCTGGGTTTGAAGACTCACTGCATTCTGGACCTTCGTGCGAAGGTCTTGATTCTTGTTTTCCAGATCATAGATCCGATCTTTCTGATCCTGACCTTTCTTCAGAGCCACCTCGACTTGACTCTTGGTCTGCCTCCAGAAAAATACCTCTTTCTCCAGCTCCTTCACCTTTTCCCCAATTTGTTGCCAGAGGGGCCGACGACTGGCCTTAGAAGACTGAACGAGACCATGACCCTAATGGGGCTGCACTTGATAATCTGAACCCTTCATCTTCTTCTTCTTTGATTGGGCGAGATCGGAAGGGGGAGGCCTTCTGTGCTTCTCCACGTTGACAATGTCCGCGAAAATAGTAACCACTTCAGGCAACGCGGAAGGCCCCGAAGTTACACCTTGAATCAAGGAACCAGTTCGTAACCACCGCCCTTCTAAGATACCGTAATCGAGGCCTCGAGCACTACGGTGGCAACAGACGAGGGTTGGACTTCGTTCACTTCACGAACGCCTCCCTCCAACTTCTTTGCCAGGGCGGCCTTAGCAGCGGCTAACTGGGCGATCTTCGACATTGATTCTGCATAAGGAACAAACATGTCAGACAAAGGCTTCCCAAAACACAAGTTGACACAAGCAAATAAAAATCCTACCTAAAATAATTCGGGCATCCGCAGTTTGGGCACCGCAATAGAGTTCGGGTATGAATAAACTACTTGACCGACACTTGCTTCTGAGTTTTGGGGTTGATGTAGAGCTCAGGCTTGAAGCTACCAACCCAATTTTGAAACCTCTTCACCCAACCTCGCTCTAGCTCGGTGAGGTCGGCAAGCTTGAATGTATAAGACCCAACTGGGGGGTCAAAAAATGACCCTAACCAATAGAAAGGGAACTTTGGCACCTCCAAACCGTCCTCGACGTGATCGAAAACGCAATCCCGGATGACGTCGTCCATCGGAAGAAGGAAAAAGTATTTTGTTTTGAATCTCTTAAGAGATTCACTTTTCAAGTCAAAGTCTTGCCATTCGGCTTGAAGGAAAGCCAACCCTACCGTTGATCGCCCTTATCCAAAGTCTTCATCGGCGAAAATAGATGGAAAAAGACTCGACACGATGCCGGGACTTCATGGTACTCACAAACCAGATCAAACGCTCTGATAAAAGCCCAACTATTGGGATGGAGCTGAGAAGGGGCCATGCCCAAGTGCCGAAGAACAGACAATTCGAAGTTCAAAAGGGAAAGGAAACCTGTATCTCGATAAATAATACCTCGTATATCAGAATAGACCACATGTCACCGCCTTCCGCTGAAGAAATCCATTGGTCGACTCCCGGAGCTAAGAAGACCCACTCCCCTTCGGACTCAACCATCTCCACCACTCGAACCCGACTCTCCAGATCGGCCATGTCTTCATCCGTAGAATATTCAGATCGGAGGCTAAGAACTTCAGGCGAAACCCAGCCGTAGTCCTCCGCATTGAAGGGTAGAAGGGTCGTCTAAGTTGATTCTGCGCTTCTTTCCCATGGCACACCTGTCCACGAGGAATTCGGGGTAAGAGACAGTATCATATACTTCTTTGTACCACCAAGCTACTTCACGAGGGTCGCACGGGAGTTGGAACTTGTCTTCCAAAACCACCCGAAAACGCTCTAACCGTTCGCGAGTAATTTCTACTCCGCATTTTAAGCGCTCCTCCTCCCCTTCCTCACGGGTGGGAGGCGGTACCACTAGGGGCACCACTGAGGAGGCACACACGGGGAAAGGAATTTCTGATTGTGACCCCCCGTTTCCAGAAACTGAAAGAGAAGAGCCATGAACTTCCTGAAGAAAAAACTTGTGGTCTTCCCCTTTCAGTTTCTAAGAAATCGAACAAAGAGAGTAGGGAAAGAGAAAATACCTTAAATATATGACAAAGATGCACGAGCAGGGAGCGAATATTGGAAGCTTGATGCGCCCACATAGAGAAGCTTTGCGCTCAAATGGCGAAATCGCAGAACAAAGCAAGAAAAAGAGAAATGAAGAGAACAGGGAAAAGAAAGAAGAGGCGAGTAAACAACAAAGAACACCCCTTCTGAATTTATAGATTCTGAAAGGGTGGGGAGATTTAGTAATCAAGGCCAAAAGGGGTAATAATGATAAATACGAAAAACGAGGCGACTTTTCTGTAAAACGTCACCCAATCCCTGCCACAACTGTGTTGGGAAATGGGCTCGTCTTTTCAAACCCTCGAATTTGAAAAATGAACCGCCTCGATTTAAACCCTTCTCAGTTGAAGCATCGCCAACAGGTCCAATGTGCAAACCACCTCAATTCCTATGACCTCGGTCGAAGTCATCACTTCCCACGTCGATCCAAGACCCAGAGCAAGGCGACGCTCCAAATAAACACCTTTCACTAGATAATACCCGAAGTCACCAATAACTGATGACATCGGCTAGGGGGCAACTGATCCGGAGTGGCCAAAGGCCCACTCCGCACTGGGCCAATGTGGCCCAACAAGGGAGATCAGCTCGAACTTCGAATATCGACCCGAATAGGCTCAAGGCCCACTTCGGTAGATTCGACCCGACCCATGAATTCCTTCCCCGGGTAACAAACCCTAGGAATCACATTGCCGCGGTGTGAAACCCTAGGGCATAAGCATTGCGGCGCTAACCCTAAAAGCAACCTTATCCTCTCACAACCCTAGAATCGACATCGATCGTCGGATACATCTAACGGTTGATAATCAATCTAGGGTTATTCAATTCTATCCACATGTCAACAACCTGACCTCACCTATAAATGGTCCATCACCTAATCAATAAAGGTACGCACTGTTCATATTTTCTTATCTCACCTTAATCTGATACTGACTTAGGCATCGGAGTTTGTGTAGGTACACCCCCCATCGATGTGCTCTGCCGTTCGTGATCCTATTCTGGCCACCTCTGAGATCCACTTCGGATCTGTTTTTATGAACGTTTTTATGCATTAATATAGGTGGGGCTTTTTTCATAGGAACATAGAATTGAGCAAGACAAAAGACATAACTGAGACCAAGTACTGACTATCAAGTTCGTCATATTTTTAATTGAGAAAAGCAAAAAAAAACCGTCGCTTACTGTCATACTATATTTCAAAGAATGGATAAGGTAAAATTGTTTCATGAGCATTAATGTGCATTTAACAAAAAAAATGACGAATTTGATAATTAGAACATGATATAAGTTTTGTTCCAAGACAAAATGAGAAAAGAGAGAAAGCCTTGGGCCCCTAAACAGATTGAGAGAGGTCACAGGTTTATAATATATGCACGGTTTTCTTTGGTTTAATTTGTCTTTGTATCCATTGAATAATTATTCATAACTAAGAGAAAAAAAATTCATAACAAAAGAAAGTTAATGGAAAAAGAAACGGTAAATTTATTAGAAGTAAGAGTCAAAATCATGGTGAGATGAGGGGGACAGAGTCACGAGAGAAGAAACTTGCATTTAGGTCAGTCTTATGAGTTTGTCACCTTTTGTGAAATTGCAAATTGCAATGGGTGCCTAATGGTGTACAAGGTTAAGGTGAAAGATAAATAATCGACTTTCATAGGGAAGTGTTACTAACTTGCAAATAGAAACGAGTTTTAGAGATTTTTTTATAGATCAGTTTTAGAGATATAAGTGCTGCTAGCTTTTTTTATGGTAAAATAGCTTCATTCAAATGATAAGACAGAAGCCGTTACAAGCAAATTGATCAAGAAGTGTAGGGGTATTCGCCATCCACTTAAGCAAGTCAACACTAGAAGTTAAGCCAACCAAATCCTGAATAATGAAACGCCCATAAAGTGCAAAAACCATAGGGCATCAAACCAACTTCCATACTCTAGCATCAAGCCCATCAACTTCTTTCCCACACGGTTAATGGCATAGGGCTCTACAATCTTTACTCTTATCCAATTACAGATCGTTCCTTTGACTTCTGCAGGCATAATTCGACTATAGGTGGTCTCAGTATTGTCCAATATAAACCAATGATTGGGAATCCATCGATATATGGACAAGGCACTAAACTTAGAATAAGCCTCATAAAGAGTTATACATTCAGTTGTTTCCAAAAGGACAGAATTTGTCTGGGGTTTTTAACAAATAGCTTGTTGCAACCAAATCACAAGCTAAACCAATAAGACCCCTGCATAGAGAGAAACTAACAAAGGAACCATCAAATACATACCCAAAATGCAAAAACTTAGCTGAATTTGGTGGTGTCCCAGGGGGCGAAAGGAAAATTGTTCAGACGGGAATGGAGCAAATGCAATTTGTTGAGGTCAGCGACTCTGAAGCCTTGTGAACCCAAAAATTTCCAACGGGATTATCATATAGAACAAAGGTAGAGGCCCGGGCGGGGGTTGGCGAGGAGTTTGTGGCAGCAACGGCCGACCATTTGCAGTGGGATTGAGTGAGAGTGGTAGTTGTTGTGAAAAACATGTCACCTGTGAGGGTGCTCAACCCCCATTAAGCTAGAGATTTGGAGGCAGTTTTGGTGATGACAGAGTGGGTGATAGATCTATGATGGTTGGCTTGAGGATGGCGCATCGGAGACGGAGGGAGAATTTGATGTCCAGTGGTGGAGAGTAGGGCTGGAAATGAGTCGAGTTGAGTCGAACTTGGTTCAGCTTGACTCGACTCATTAAGAATTTGTTCAGCTCGTAGCTCGACTCGACTCGATATGAACCTTTTTTTCCAGCTCGAACTCGACTCGACTCGACTAAAGCTCCTGAGCAGCTCAGTTCAGCTCGTTAGCTCAAATCACATGAACCAAAAGTCAAAATAATTTTTTTATAAAAAATGTTAAAATAATTTAAATCTTTGACATATTTAAGTTTACAATTTACTAAATTTTTTAGATAAAATGATTTGCTAATTAAAAAAATATAAATATAATAAAAATTGCAAAAATAAAAATTCATTTTTTTTGTTTACATGTCTCATGAATTTGACTAAATTTTAGATAAGCCAAGTAACATTATTAGAGAAGGATATAACAATACAAGAGTATAAGCACAAGTAGTGCTGAACAAATTGCGCCAGCCAGTAAACAAAGAACTTTGCTCTGGGAGCATTAGGAAAAAAAACGAACTATAATGCCTAGGCGGCAAAATGTATTGTTTAAATATTAATTATGAAATTGATTATTTAAATTTAATAGCAAAACATATTATATATATATATATATATATACAATTTTCAGCTCAAGTTCAGCTCATTTGGTTCATGAACCAAGTTCAACAAACTAATTATCGAATCAAGTCTCGAACTACAGTCGAGTTAGTTCGGTTCATTGCCAGCCCTAGTGGAGAGCGACTCTTTTGACAGCTTGATGGGTGGCCTTTCTAATTGTCGATGGTGACGGTAGGTGAAGGAACGATAAGGGTTTAAGGGTTGACATGGAGGCTAGGCATGGGGAAACAAAGGGGGTTTTGAGAGCAGATATTATCCTTTGGTAGGCCCCAACCAGTGGGGAAAAAAACCTCCGATGAGGGAGGCGAAAAACTCCCGACAGTTGGAGGGAGGGAGCCCGAACGACAACCACAACGCATCTCCGGGAAGAGATTTAGAGAGAGGGCAGAGCCTCTCTCTAAGCCCTAATGACACCTCTCGAGTGTTTCTTTTAAGTGCTGCTAACCTGCATATGAAAATTTCCCTCTATGTTTTATGGCACCGGTTACCATGGGCAAATGACCTAAAATGCTCATTATGGGCAAATGGTCATCTCACCATTCAAATAATAGTAAAACAAACAATGGCTCTGGTCTTTTACCGAACACCTTGCTCTTTGTCTCTGGGTGCCAATTTCGAACCGAGTTTCATGAGGTTGAATTGAATAATTCAAACCAACCAACCACTCGGGAAAATGTGTCTTAGCATGATGTATCAAAGTTATTTGTCAAAACTTAAGAACTGTAGTATTTTGAAAATACAATAGCCATTTATAAAATAGGGACTATACTATAACTTAATCTCAGCTTATTAAACAGATATGAATGCCATAAATTGTTGAGGTGTAAATTTTTTTATTGTCTTTGGACGTTCTTTAATTTTTTTTTTTTATATACCTTAGTTGTTGTAACCTTTTTAAGAGAAAAAAAATATATAATAACTTTCTTTTTGAAATAAAAATATACAATAACTAAGGCTTATTAAAAAACTAAAGAACGTTATTGTATATTTAAAACCTCTTTTTTCTCGTCTATGTTAGTTATTGTATATTTAAAACCATAGTTTTATGAAATGTTAAATTGAATATGATAATTGTGCAAATTATTTAGGCTTAAATATATTCTAAGTCTCTGCAAATATTTCTCCTTTTAGTTTTAGTCCCAACAAAAAAATCTTTTTGTTTTTAGTCCCTCACATTTTTTAACTATTTGGAATTAATTCCTATCGTTAACTATGGTTAGTTTTTTTACTGATCTAACACAATGAGTGCCACGTTAACATTGCCACGTAGGAATAGTCAGCCACATGTGGAAGAATGCCAAATTAGATTAGAGCATCCACAATGGTAGAACTATACTGGGGTTCTTATCTCTCCTTTTATGGGCCTTTTGAACTTTTTTTTTTGAGGGAAAGTATTCTTACTTCATTTCATCTTGAATCAAACTATCAATACAAGGAGGAACATGATAAAAATTATGGAGAGTAGGATTTAATAGGGATGCCTTGGCTAGAGCATGAGCAACCCTATTAACTTGTCTCCAAACAAAGACTAACTTAAAGTTCGTATTGGATGAAATTAAGGACTTGATTTGAGAAAGCAAGTTCCCTAACTCATTTACAAAAATTTGAGAACCCAAAACAGCATCAATGACAACTTTATAATCTAACTCAAAAATAATACTACTAAACCCATGGGAATTAGCCAAATGAATAGACTTTAAAAGAGCTAAAGATTCACCTTCTACAACCGTTGCTATATGAGGTAAACTAAGACGATTGGGCGATAACAAAAATGACCCATGGAGTCCCGAAAGCATATACCTATACCAGCTAGGTTGTGATTAGGAAAGGTAGCATAATCAACATTGCATTTTAGTGAGCCATCAATCGATTTTTGCCAACAAAGACTGCTATCAGTAACAACATGAACCCCATTAAAAGGAGCATAGGAATGAACCCACTTCCAGTTGCGAATTGTGTCATGAGCAAGATAACAACTTTAGTTGCCATCAAAGTACCTTCCTAGATCTTTGTATTCCTACATTTCCAAACACTCCAAAGACCGGCTACAAAGAGATCACACTTTTCATGAGTAAGAATACTCAACAATTTGAAAAAGAGCTCTTAGAATCCTTCTGCAACATTAAATTCAGGTTCAATGACATCTCAGATTTTGAACTCTTTCCAATAAAGAATTGCATGTGGGCATGAAAACATCACATGCCAAGTATTTTCGACTGTGAAATCACACAATAAATAATCTTGCAGGCATAAAACATGTTTTTTCTGAAGAGCATCTCTTGTAGGAAGACACTCTTTTGCCGCCCTTCAGCAGAAAGAGCGGATCTTAGGAGGACATCGTAACTTCCAAATTCGATTCCAACTATAAGAAACAACGCCGGAAATAGTTTGTATACCAGCTGTATACATGGCATTCATACAATGATAGTAAGTAGACTTAACTGTGTAACATGCACGAACAATGTGATTCCATAGGATTCGATCATCACCGTTATAATAAAGAGGAATTTGAAGGATTGCAGTGTCATCATCATAACAGAAAATGTTGGCAACCAATTGTGCATTCCAAGACCAAAAATTTTGGTCAATGAGATGACCTATGAGGTTAGACAAATGTTGTAGCATAGCAGTGAGTGGACACATAGAGGGTAGACAAATGTTGTGGGCTTTTTGATGCGACATGATATAAGAACACAACATTTTTTTAGGTGTATCAACATTTTTTTTTACTCCAATGGAAGAACTCATTTTTTGTTCTTGAGTGGGGCCTATAATTGATCCCACTTATTATTAATACTTCATGTTATTTTTATTTTTATTCCACTAACCCCACAATTGACCCCAAGAACATGTTCTTCACCGTTCTTATTGTAAAACCATTCTACAAGGTGGCAGCCATGTCACTCCTCTCCAATGGTTGGAAAAAATAAGAACGCGTTCTTACCTTTAGGAATAGTTGCAATAACGACCATTTGAGATGCTCAGAAAAAGACTCACTCGATGGCACCCACTCTTCAACAATAGCGAATGAGTCTTCTCCTCATCTGAAGAAAGGAATCGTAGATAATTTGAAAGAGGAAGCAAAGCATCATGTAGTTCCATCTCAAGCGCCTGTCGTTGGAGGCGATGTGGTTGTGAAGAGTACCCAATTTTGCTGACATTAGTAGCAATCCCAAGCTGTCAATTATGGCAATGCTCTAACTGGAACGTGGGTTCCCTTTTGCTTGCGATTTTTTTGCGAATTGGTCTGTCTTCTTTTTATTATCATGTAGAACCAACGAAATTACAGGTTTTTGTCTGGGCTGATTAAGGCACATAAGTAAACGTGAGTGATTTTCCAATGTTCACTGTCCTTGATCCCATTGTGTAAAGAGGGCTATTGGATATCAGAATTACAAAATGGTAAAGCAGATGACAGAATTCTGGATGTGATTATTATACTATTGTGGATTGTTTTTTAGGTTCTTTATTGTATTTAGCCATGGATTATGTTGTTGGGTAGTTCTATGTCTTCTTTTCTTGATGTTGAAATGATTCTTTTGAATGTAATGTACCTGATTCCATTATAAATGAACTTATTCATGGAAATTGTTATTCATGTTGTATTGACTTCTTTTGCATGTTTTATTTTACATTCCGCAGCTGTCAAACATCTAAAGCATGAAGGTTGATCAGCTTGTAAAATTTGTTGGAATTCGATATATTTGGTCGTTAAAATTGAACAATGGTTAGAAGTTAGTGTACTTGTGTTTACATTATGTAGCACTCATTGTAAATGCATATCTCCCTCATTAGTAAAGGCAAAAAACCTTTCCTTTCTTTCTTCATTGAGTGAAACTTTAGGGCATGGATTTTACAGCTATCACATCTGATTTGATTTTCTTTCTTGGTTAAATATGACATATTGTGACCCTTGTATATTATAGGACAGATGCAAACCATAAAAAGAGCCACTGGTCACTGCATAATATATATGAACTTATCATTTGGCGCATTTCTAACTTCTCCCAATGCAAGGGATACAATGAATTTAAAAAAAATGGACTCAAGGGACACAATCATGAGATGGAAAACATCAGTTATCTGAATTAATTTGTTATACTACATAAGTTGCACCTTTGTTAAGTGAAGTGATAAGTAATGGAGAACTTGTTGGTGTTGAAACATGACTTGGTGATCCCAACGTATGCCCGAGGGATGGAACAGTAGCAGCAGGGCTTAGTGAGATGTGATCATGTGTTCAACCCATAAATGTCCTAAAATAGCAAGAACCATCAATTGAGATGTTGTCATTAAAGAAGTGATATAACCGCTGAACTCAGTTCTATCTAGTTTACCTCTTTATTACTTCTCAATTTATAAGGCTCCGAAGAAAGTGTTAAATACCTTGATAAGTATGCAGAGGAAATTTTTGTGGGGGGGTTGTGTTGATCAGGTGAAGGTTAGCTGGGTCAGTTGGCAGAAGGTATGCCTCCCTAAGCATCTTGGTGGGTTGGGGATAAAAAACTTGGAGCTTTTTAATCACAGTTTGTTGGCCAAGTGGAAATGGCGGTGCATAAGTGATAATGAAGCTATATGGTCTGGATTGTTGACATTTAAGTATGGCTATTTAAAAGACGCAATGTTGGAACCTGTCAGACCAACTAGATATGCCTCTGTGTGGTGGAGGGATCTCATTTCACTGAAACCCATATGGTTTGCTAATGCAGTTAAAATTAAACTGGGTAATGGGTGCCTAACTAGATTCTGGAAAGATAAGTGGCTTGGCGGAGTGTCACTAAAGGATAGCTTTCCTAGGCTATTCTCTATTGCTGAAAACAAAGATGACCTGGTGTCGAATTCAGGTGAGTGGTCAGGTAATGTTTGGGAGTGGCACTGGAGGTGGAGAAGGAATTTTTTTAGTTTTGAAATTGATGATTTTTTGCAGTTGCAGGCGCTCTTGAATGGGGTCAGCCCAAGCTTTGATGACCCTGATGGCTAGATATGGACAATTAACTCCCCGCAGATTTTCTCTGTAAAGTCAGCATACCAGGATATGTTGAGTACTTTTCATAATGTACAGGTGGATCAAAACGTTGGCAAAGTTCTTAAAGGGCTTTGGAAGAGTGCAATCCCCTCTAAAATAAGCGTGTTTGCTTGGAGATTGATGTTGGGGAGGTTACCTGTTAAGGAACAATTGAACCGGAGGGGAATTATTCGTAGCTCTCAAGATTTATGTTGTATTTTCTGTGCTAACTGTATTGAATCTGTGCCTCATTTATTTGTGAGATGCCCTTTTGTGCAGGAAGTCTGGTTGAAGGTTTATAGCTGGCTAGGGATTGTGGGTCCCATGCAAAATGAAGTCTTGCTACATGATCTACAGATTGGTGGCTTTGTGAGGAAAAAGAAATGGAAGTATGTGGTGTGGTGCGCAACTGCCTGGGCCATTTGGTCAATGCGAAACAAATTTATTTTTCAAGGCGAAGCAATTAGTTTTACTAATGTAATGGCACACATTAAGATATTATCTTGGGGTTGGATTATGAGTAGAGTAGGAGGGGGAATATCCTTGACTTATTCAGATTGGTGCTGCAATCCATTAGGTTGTCTCCAGGTGTTGGAGAACTGTTGAACTCTTATGCAGAATTTGGTTGTAAACCTTTGTAACTCATGGTTGGGGTACTCTTTTTCCTCCCTCTGTCTTTTTTCCCAAATGGGTTTTTGACTTTGGGAGGTTTTAATGAGGCCCCTCATGTTGCTTCGGGTTGGAGTACCCCTTGTACTCCCACTTTAATAATACTTTTGCTTATCAAAAAAAAAAAAGAAGTGATATAACCATATTAGCAGTAGCCCTATCCCTTGTACACTATACACTACCCTACCCCCACAACGAAAGCTACATCGTGCAATTCATTCATGTCCCAGTAGCCCTGTCCCTTGTTTCATTTCCACGTTCAGTAGATGTGCCAATAGCTGCAGCCTGAGATGCGCCTTAGCGGCATCAGATGCTTATATGTCTGCAACCTTCCTTGTCGTCCCAGACTGCATAATTAAATTAGTAGTTAAGACAATGATTAGGATTTGGAGTACTCTCATAAGCTAAGAATAATCATACAATATTGTCAAACCTTGTGACATACAGAAGACAAAGAACGATTGTGAAAGATAGCTCATGAAAGACATAGGCACGATTGTTAAAACAAGTTAAGGTCTCCGCATATGAAAAACCGTGAAAATACCTTGTAAAAATACTGTTGCCCAGCCTTGGAAATTTTTTTGTCAGCGTTCGAAAAATCACAAACGGACATTGAATCACTCTGCCTCTTTCTCGTCTTCAAGAATCGCCACAAACCAGCATTGCTTCATATGCCATCATGCCTATTGTAACACCCCATTCCTAAAGCTCTACTGAACTAAAACTCAATTCTAAATGCATCGACATTTGCAAAATAATACTCGTCTTGTCTCTTGAAAATATGATAAAAAGAAATTTAAATATCTTTCGCAAAACACAATCAGAGTATTTACGGCGTTTTTAGAAATATGAGGGAATTCTACAATGCAAAAGACTGATGCAACTGAATATATATATATATAATCAGAGTATCTACGGCGTTTTTAGAAACATGAGGGAATTTTACAATGCAAAAGACGGATGCAACTGAATATATATATATATATATATATATACATATATAATCAGAGTATCTACGGCGTTTTTAGAAACATGAGGGAATTTTACAATGCAAAAGACTGATGCAACTGAATATATATATATATATATATATATATATATATATATATATATATATATATATATATATATATATATATATACAATTTCCAAAAGATATACAGTTGACGAGTTTTACAGAAATCGACAGTAAATAAATATACATAGGTAGGAATACACCTAAATTATAAACATCCTAACAAGAGTAATCATACTTCTGAGGTACTCCTAGTAGTTACTCACGCAGGTGGCTGCTCCAAAAGCAAATCCTCAAACCTACCCAACCACCACAAAAGACTAACTAATTAGACAGACTGGTCACCACCAAAAAATATGTACAACACAGGCAGACATCACCACACCCAACTACGCATCACTACCCAAATACTCTGACGGGTCCTTCTCCTCCTCCTCCATCAAGTCGTCATCATCCTCGCCAGTCAAGTGAATAAATGGTGCAAAAGCAGGTACTCCCTCGGGTCTCTCCTCCTCTGCTAATGCATCATCAATCCATTCCACGCCATTGTAGCCAGCCTCACCACACATCCAACAAACAGGAAGAGCGTCCACAGGTGGAGTAGGTGTCCTGATACATAAGGGAGGAGTCGGTACAGCCACTAGCTTTGGCTCGAGATTTGCTATAGGACTACGAGAGTCTGCTACCACGCGTGAAGTAGAAGCTCTAGCCGTCCATCGTCTCGCTCAAACGCTCTTACGAGCGGTCCTATGAATCTTTGCACCACCAGGTACAGATGTGTAATGATAGGCAGTCCTCCTCAAAATCTCGAAAGACTCATCAGGTGAAGTAGTAGAGGTAGTAGGAATCACTCAGTCCTATTGAGTGCGAAGCCATCCGTCCACGATTTGTCCCACCATCACAGGAAGCTCACGATACAACGTGAAATCTTCTGTCGTGTTGCCAGTCCATCTGCACGAATCGTCTCAACAACGTCCCCTCTATATACAACTCGGTCTGAAGTGGGGTCGAACTCCATAGCCAAGGGTATGTCCATGTCCAAAAAGTTAAAGATCGACTCCAACGACATCGTCATCGCCAGAATCTCCACCGTGTTCGCCATCGTCTGGGTTACAATCATCGATTGAAAGAACCACAGGCAAGAGTCAACTTCTTAAATAAAAATAGATAACACAGTACAACATAATATACAATTCAATGAGAATACATAAATGCCTTGCTAATGCGACTACATGCCAATCCGAAATAACCTACATCATGGTCATTCGTTTTGTACATACCAAATCCGATACTTTTCCATGCGATGGGTCAAATTAACGATGCCGCTGAAATTCCTTACGATACCATCCCCTGTTCTCAGGATTCCGGTCGAAGTTACCACAATGCATGATAATGCATTCCACATACTCCAATGAACATATCAATACATATGATATTTCAGATAAAGCATAATTAAAAAGACATTTAATTATCCAACACCAGTCCCAACAACATATATCTCAACATGATTTTAGCATGCATATAAGCACAACATATTAAGCAACTCACACTAATTCAGCAATTCACAGCAATTTGCATTTGCATATTGATAATCATAGGACATAAACATACAATAACTCATACACTAACATACAATAACAATTATTTGAATGTGAAGTGCCCTTACAAATCACACAATATCAAATATTGAATGTGAAGTGCCCGTACCAAAATCAACAATCAAAAGCACGTCACATTTCTAATCAACACGTACTCAATTCCTCAAAGATCCTAAACAGCACACACCAAAACTTGAAACAATTCTAGTTCACCCAAAATAATTCCCTAGGTTATGGTTTAATCCTAAACCCCTAGGTTACTCACCCAAGAATCTTTTTAGTAAAACACACATGTGAAATAATAGGCAAAGTTGAAAGTTAAAGGTTTTAAAGACTAAAAATTCACTTTCTTTTAAATCTTGAAGCATTAAAATCAAATGTTTTTCATAATAATAATTGATCAACGCTCCACTTTGGCTTAGGAATATAAGGATCCCATTTCACCTACGTGATTCATTTCCTTAAAGCCATAACAACTTCTCAAATCCAATTCAACTCATTTCAAAATTTTCCAAAGCTTAAACAACAACCCAAAACACATTATTCAAGTCAAGAACACAAAAAATTTCTCCCCTTCTCCTCCCTAGGGCTCACAGCCTACACGCACATTTTAAGGAAAAATTTGTAAAATTTTCAAATAAAAAAAACTACATCATACAACACCTAATTCACTTCCCAAACTTTCCAAGATCTCAAATCAAAACCACTACACTAAATACTTTGCTCTTATCATAGCTTTTCAAGCATCAAGGAGTCTCAAACACAATTTTTCCTTGATCAAGCTCAAATTAACAACAACAACAATTTCAAGTATCAAAACTCCAACCCAATTTCATGATTCACAAGAGTGATCACACTTCGTCTTTCCTTTAAAGCAAATCAGCCAAGGGTTCAAGAAATCTGGGGGAACATTTGATCCTTTCACTCATGATCACAATCAAGATAAAATAGAACTATTAAACAAGAAATTAATCAAAGAAAACATCTCCTACTCCTAATTCAAGGGCCACGGTTTTCTCAAGGAAAAACAAAGGAGAAAAAATTTGCTTCCAACTAACTTACAAGGCCAAGAAGACGACAATAACTAGAAGAGGAAATTAGAAGCAAATGAGGTTGAAGAAGTAGGAAGGATTCACGCAAGGAAGAAGAAGAGAATAAGCCACGGAAGTGATCTTGGTGTCTTCTCCACACATGAACAAGATGAAGTGAAAATGAGAAAATGAGAGTGAGTACTAAAAGGGGGTGCCTCGGCCTGATTGTATAAAAAGGGGAAAGTTAAAAATTGTTTTAATTATTCCCTTTTACTTGGTTAGGAAGAGTTTAGGATAAACATCACCTAATTAACCATGTAAAAATGGACACCTAGCACCATAAAGTGAGCTACTTCTAATCTAATCACCAAGTCTTGACACCTAATCTCTCTTCTCATTATTACTCCCTAATTCTAGAGTCTTGGTGTTCTAAAATTGTGGCATCGAGTAATTGCATTAACAACAATTCGTTCGCCGATAAATCGCGAAAATTAATTTACTTAGAAATAAATTCACCGCGTGATAATAATTTATCATAAATAATAAAAACAATTGAAAACACTCGATCATAGTTACAACAAGTTACGATTCAATTTTTATTGAAATTGGAGTTCGTTTAAAATTTTATTGCGAATAAAAAATTACCCGGTGATTCAAAATACGACAGAAACTTCGTTAAAATTTTTTGACGATTTTTGAACCATGAATTAAGTTGAAATATTAATTCTCAAATTTAATTTTATCCTGATTTAATTCAATCACTTACAGCAAACAAGAAATTACTTATTATACCATAGTTACGGCAATTTACACTATTATAACGTTAATAACACATCGTAAAAATTATGGATGTTACACCTATGTCTTTCTCATTCATACGCGTACCTTCAGATGCCCTAAAGCAGCGTTTTTGCATGGTTAATGAAGAGGCAGTAATATGATGTGGCAATCTTCCAGATCAGCTTAAAAAATTATTTTCCATGTGACCTGACAACTAGTCCTATGTTGCAGTGATCAGCATTCATATGCGTATCTTCACTCTCCACCTCATCTACCCACGTTAAATCCTTGACATTCAAAAGTGCCTCACGGAAATTCCCCGGTGGGGTTTTTTTTAACTATTTTGATGTCTTCCTCCGCTAACTGAACTCTCTTATCCTTACGTTTTTCCCCTTTATTCTCACGATTTTTCACTTTCTTGGCTGTACGATGCCGAGGATCTTATTCATTAGGACAAACCCTAGAGGAGGCCACCATCCTATTCCACCATTGGTTTTACAGTGATCTTTAGGTAACACTTGCCAAAAAGTAATTAAACATTAGGGAACACATAGCTAAAAGCATATTAACGCATCCACCTTACTAGAAAAATGTTATTTATTTAGACGAATCTAGAATTGTTTAAAGTTGTCATAATATCTATTGAAAAATATAGAAATACATTAAATATAGAAATGTGTAGAATGTATCTAGAAATGGGCATTAATTAGGAAGCTCCCAAAAATGAGTCTAGTTTTCTCTATTTGTACCTATAAATACCCCCTTGTACTTGCCATTTTGCATCAAGCAAATTCAAGTTCTCTCTTAGAAACACTTACCTTCCTCCAACAGAGTGGTATCTAGAGCTTGGTTTGCGAGAGTTGAGAGATGCCAAGCCGTGACTACACTACTTTTCACTTTCCTATTCTCATAAAAGATTTTTATGAAAAATGGTGCCTTCACATGAAAGCTTCGCTTAGCGCTTAAGGTGTGTGGGAGATTGTAGAGAAAGGCTATGACAAACCACAAGATGAAATAAGTTTGTCTCAAAATGAGAAGGTGGTTTTGTCAAAGACAAGGAAGAAGGATCAATAAGCTCCCACTCTCATCCATCAATGTTTGGATGATTTTATGTTTGAGAAGGTTGCTAATGCTACTAGCTCAAAGGAAGCTTGGGAGAGTTTGGAGAAATCATTCCAAGGCATTGATAAAGTGAAGAACATAAGGCTTCAATCTCTAAGGCAATATTTTGAAGCTTTGAAGATGAAGGAAAAACTAAACCAATTTTGGAGTATTGATTAAGGATGAAGGCAAATAATCAATTGAAGAGATACGGAGACACAATAGAAGATGTTCGTGTGGCAGAGACGATTCTTTGATCCTTGACTCCTAAGTTTTATTATGTGGTGTCTGCCATTGAAAAATCAAAAGATCTTGACTCAAGGTCCATTGAAGAATTAGAAGGTTCTTTCCAAACCTATGATGAAAGAATGAAAAGAAGACAAGAAGAGTCATTAGATAATTTCTTAAGACCAAAGCTTCATTGAAGAATGATGGATGATTCAAGAGTCATAGTGAGCATGGACATTGACAAGGAAGAGGACGTGGACGTAGTCATGACCAAAGAGGAAGGGAAAGAGGCAACAATGGTGAATCAAACAACAAGGAAAGAAGTCATTCATCACCAAGAACTCATGGAAGAGGAAGAGGAAGAGGACATGGACATTATCAAAATGAAAAAAGGCATGACAAATCTAAAATTAAATGCTATAATTGTCATAAATTGGTCATCTTGCTTGGAAATGCCGTAGTGCTCCTAATCATGAGGAAGAAGAGGCTCATCTTGTTAATAAAGATGAAGAGTCAACTTTGTTACTAACACTTAAGGAAGATGAAAGGGATGACAATAGTTCATGGTACTTAGATAATGGTGCAAGCAAACACATGTGTGGATGTAAGGAGAAATTTATGAAGCTCAATCAGAAGGTGAATGAAAATGTGTCATTTGAAAAATCCTCAAAAGAGGAAATTGAAGGGAAAAGTACAGTTTTAATCTCTTCTAAAGATGGAAGCCATAAGTTGATTAGTAATGTTTACTACGTACCTAAATTGAAGAGCAATATTTTGAGTTAGGCCAACTTCTTGAAAAAGAATATGAAATTCTCATGAAAGATAGATGTTTTTGGCTTAGAGATCAAAATAATAACTTAATCGCTAAGGTGCTTATGTAAAGAAAAAAAAATGTTTATCTTGAATCTAAGAATTGCTGAAGCAAAATGCTTGAAGATGAATGTGCAAGATGAAGCATGGCGTTAGCTCATGAGGTTTGGCCATTTGAACTTTGGAGCACTTAAACTATAGGTGAAAAAAATATGGTGAAAGGGATGCATTCAATCAATCAACCCCATCAATTGTGTGCAGGTTGTGTTCTTAGAAAGCAAGCTAGAATAAGTTTTCCTAAAGAAGCCGCATCAAGAGCAACTAAGCCACTACGACTTGTGTACACTGACATGTGTGGGCCTATCACTCCACCTTCATTTGGTAAGAGTAAATATTTCATACTCTTTATTGATGATTTTAATAGAAAGACTTGGGTTTATTTTTTAAAGCAAAAATCAGAAGCTTTCGTTGCTTTCAAGATTTTCAGAGCTCTTATAGAGAAGGAGAATCGCTATGAGATCAAAGCCTTGAGATCCGATTGAGGAGGCGAATTCACTTTTAAGGAGTTAAATGAATTTTTTGCGGATCATGGAATGCGTCATCTTTTGACGATTCGTAGATCTCTGCAACAAAATGGGATAGTAGAGAGAAAGAATATAACCATTCTCAACATGGCGAGATGCATGTTAAAGTCCAAAAAGATGCCCAAAGAGTTTTGGGATGAAGTAGTCTCTTGTGCTGTTTATTTGTCCAATCGCTCTCGAACCTCAAATGTCAAAGACCAAACCCCAAAAGAAGCATGGAATGGAAGGACACCTAGTGTCAGTCACTTACGAGTCTTTGGGAGCATAAAATATGCACATTTGCCACAACAAGAAGAATCCAAGCATGATGATCGAAGCGTCAAACATGTCTTTATTGGCTATGATTCACATTTTAAAGGCTACAAGTTGTACAAACCATGCAACAGCAAGGTGGTGGTGAGTCATGATGTTGAATTTGACGAAGAAGCTACATGGAATTGGGAGGCCCAAGAAGACACAACCTATAATTTCCTTATATATCTTGAAGAAAAAGGCCAAGAGGCACGGTGCCCAGTCAAGATGAAATTACACCTCCTTCACCTCCTCCTTGATCTACTTCTCAAGAAGAAAGTGTAAGTGAAAGGCCAAAGAAGTTGAAAGATGTATGTAACATTTATGAAAGGTCCAATGTAGTTACTCTTGACTTTGAAGAGTTATGTTATCTCTTGACAAATAGTGAGCCATTAAATTTTGATGAAGCAGTAAAAGATAAAAGGTGGAGACAAGTCGTGGATCAGGAGATCAAATCAATTGTGGATAACAACACTTAGGAATTAGCAACTGTTCCAAAGGGTCATGAGGCAATTGGAGTCAAATAGGTATACAAGGCTAAAAAGAACGTAATGGAGAGGTGAAAAAATACAAAGCCAGACTCATTGCCAAAGGCTACAAACAAAAGCATGGAGTTGACTATGAAGAAGTATTTTCATCTGTCACTTGCATGGATACTATCCGCTTGCTAATTTCTGTGGCTGCTCAAATGAAATGGAAAATTTATCAACTTGATGTGAAGTCGGCATTTTTAAATGACTACCTTGAGGAAGAGGTCTACATTGAGCAACCAATGGGGTACGTGGTTAAAGGACGTGAAGATAAAGTTCCGAGATTGAAGTGGGCTTTGTATGGATTGAAGCAAGCACCAAGGGCATGAAATAGTCACATCGACAAGTGCTTCCAAGACAATGGGTTTGGCCACTGTCTTAATGAATATGCTCTTTATGTCAAAGTATATGATAATGGAGATATTTTGATAGTTCATCTCTATGTGGATGATCTTATATTCACCGGGAACAATCCAAGCTTATTTAAAGAGTTCAAGTAGGCTATGGAACTTGAGTTTGGGATGACTGATATTGGGCTCATGTCATACTATTTGGGCCTAGAGGTGAAGCAATTAGAAGAAGGTATCTTCATTTCTCAAGAAAATTATGCAAAAGAAGTTTTGAAGAAATCTAAAATATTCGATTGCAATCCGACGAACATACCCATGAAGAAGGATTTAAATCGTCAAAATTTGAAGATGGAGAAAAGGAGGACCCTACTTGTAACACCCGTATTTTTTTACGATGCATTATTTAGCGTTGTTACATGGTATTTTGCCGTATTTATGTTATAATAAGCCGTTCTTATTTGATATGTAAGTGATTGAATTAAATCAAGATCAAATTGAATTTGAGAATTAATATTTTATATTAATTCATGATTCAAATATCGTCGAAAAATTCTAACGAAGTTTCATCGCATTTTGAATTATCGGATTGTTTTTATCCGCGAATAAAATTTTAAACGAACTTCGATTTTGATGAAAATCGAATCATAACTTGTTGTGATTATTTTTTAGTGTTTTAGATTGTTTTTATTATTTATGATAATTTATTATCATGTGGTGAATTAATTTCGGGTAAATTAATTTTTGTGAATTATCGGTAAAGAATTAATCGGTAACGTGATTACTCGACGCCGTATTTTTTTCTAGTACCCTTAATACTCTAGGATTAGAGGGTAATCATGAGAAATGAGAGATTAGATGGGTTAGACTCTTTGATGGGATTAGCATCTTACTTTAGTTGTAGGTGTCACTTTTTGGGTGATTAGTAGTCTACACTTATTTTTAAGCTTGTTTTTAACCAAGTGTTTAAGCCTTTTATTTTTTTAATCCCTCCCCTTTATTTCCAGCTGAAGGCTGCGACCCCCCTCCCCCATTTCACTCTTCATTTCCTTTCTTCTTCCTTGTTCTTGAGAGAGAAAACATAAGACCACTTCCATGGCTTCCATTCTTCTCCTTCTTGGCATTGTTTCATCTTCAATCATTAACCCAACTTGCTTCTAGCTTCATCTTCTCCTTGACCCTCTCATTTCAACCTTGTAAGTGAGTTTGAAAAGCAATTTCTTCTCCCCCATTTCAGCCCTCAAAATCGTGCGGTACATATATATGTGTAGGATGTGATTTTCTTGCTTTTATTCTTGTTTTATGTCTTGTTTATTACTTGATCATGATCATGAATGACATGAAACAATAAATCCCCAATTTTATGGAACCCTAGGGTGCGAGACCTAGTGGATTTGGGATTGGGTGATCTTCATGTGAATCATTCAAATTGGCTAGTGTTTATTGCTTCGTAGATATTATTATTGCCATTGTAATTGTCAATTTTGATTTGAATCAAAGATCTAGAGGATTTTTATGAAACCCTTGCATTCTTGAAAGAGGCTTGAATTAGGATTGGACTTGAATTAGGCTTTGTTTTATGAAATTATTTGTTGTTTTGTGAAAGAATCCAATTATGGAATGGAGTTTTTAATTAGTTGAAAGTTTGCAAAATTTTTTGGGAAAAAGGGGTGTTGGCCATCAGCTCCTATGATCTTGGAAGGGAATAATTTTGTGTGTTCTTAGCTTTAATTAAGTATATTGGGTTGCTGAGTAAGTTTGGAAAGAATTGGAAATGGTTTGATTAGTTTGAAAGTTGTTTTGATCATGATTTAAGGGAATGAAACACTTAAGGCAAAATAGATTATAATCCCAAAAGCCAAGTGGAGCCTAATTAAAGATTTTATTGAGTTTGGTATGAAAAGTATTGAATCTTAGTATGTTTAAGAATTGTTCTAGTATTGGAAAAAAAATTTGTGTTCCTAGCCTTAAATTAGTTGTATAGTATTGTTGTATAAGTTTGGAAAATTATGGGAATGATTTGATTGAAATTGAAGTTGTTTTAAAGCTTTAAGGCTATGAAACACATAAGGTGAATTGGATTCTTTGAGATCCTAAAAACCAAGTGGAGCCTTGATTAAGCCTTTTGAGAAAATGAATTTGATTGTGGTATTGTCCCATGTTTTAAGTTTGAAAAGAAATTCAGCCTTAGTCTTTAAAACCTTATTCTTTTAATTGTTTGATTAATTTTTCAAGTGTATGTGATTCTTTAAAAATATGTGTTTCAAATTGTGTAGTCTAGTGTGATTGGTTATATCTAATAGATTTTTGGGGTTTGAGAGCCTAGGGAGTTAGTGTTAGTGTATGCCTAGGATTACACTAAGTTTGTATTGTGGTGTTAAGAACCAAAGAATCCGAGTTTGAACTGCGTGAGATCAAGACGTGCATTGATACGTGACCTGACAACTTTGGTAAGGGCTACCTCTAGACATGATTAAGTGATAGGAATCCATAAATCCCACGTAAAAATGTTATTTGTTTCCTACCAAAGAAGTCTGAGAACTTTCGGGTTCAAAGTGAGGGTTTTTGTTACCCCTTTGATTTTAAAGCTTTATATTTATGTATGATTATTTTAGTGGGCTTGGTTAAAAGTGGTTGGTATCATGACTCCAACCCCCCACACTTGTATGTTTCCTCTTTGTTAGCTCCACGAAACTTCAAAGGGACGACTTGCTGCTTATCTGTGCTGATGATGATTATTATGTGAATTGTTATGGATTGTGGAATTGTGGCCAAAACTTAATTTGTTGTGAGTTTGAATTTGATAACATGTTATGGTTGCATGTATGCTTAAATTGTGTTAAGATATATGTTGTGGAATTATTATTGGATAATTGATATTAATTGATTATGCCACAAGTGAAATATCATATATATGGTATGTTCATTGGGGTTGGTGGAAGTATTGTCGTGCCTTGTGGTAACTTCAATCTGAATAGTACCATGAAGGGATTCAGTATCGTTGTTGGCCCGAAGCAGGATAGTCCTAGACCTGAATATTATTGTGAAGGGATTCAGTGTTGTCAGGACAGCCCTGGACCTGAATAGTACCGTGAAGGGATTCAGTGTAACCTTAGGCCTGAATAGTACTACCGTGAAGGAATTCAGTACCTTTGATATTTACAGGATTATAAACAGTGGCATGTAGTTGCATTTGCAAGCATTTATGCATATTTGTGGATTTGTATATATTACAGTGTTATGTTATACTTGTGTATTTAAGAAGTTGACCTTTGCCCATGGTTCCTTCAATTGACGATGGTAATCCAGACGATGATGAAGACGGTGGTGATCTCGGCGATGATAGTGTTTGACTTTCTGGATATGGAGACCCCCTCGGCGATGGAGTTTGACCCCACCTCCAGCCGAGTTGTGTATACCGGGGATGTAGTTCAGACTTTCCTAGTAGACGGACTAGCACTGCGATAGGAGACCTCGAGACGGACCGTGAGCTTTCAAATGAGGATGATGCAGATTGTGGACGTATGGCATAACACTCAGAGGGATCGAGTGTTACTGGCTTCTTCTTTTTTTTCTCCAGAGGAGTCCTCTGAGATTCCTAGACAGATCACTACTCGCTATGCGCCCATGCCCAGAGGTACTAAGATTAGGAGGACCGCTCGAAAGAGTGTAGGAGTTAGGCGTTGGACAGCGGGAGCTTCAACTTCACATGTGGTGGTAGACACACCGAGTCCCATAGTGGAGCCAGAGTAAGAGGTGATGTCGACTCCTCCTTTGATTATCAGGACCCCTACTCCACCAGTGGACCCTCTTCCTGTATACTGGGAGTGCAACAAGGCCGACTGCAGCAGTGGGAGATAGAGACGATGATGACGATCCGATGGAAGAGGATGAGGAGGACCTTTCTGAGGACTTGGGTAGCGATGTATAGTTGATGATGTCCGTCTGCTTTGTATATAGTTTTGGTTGGTGACCAGTCTGTCTGTTTTGCTAGACTTTTGTGGTAACTGTTGATTAGGTGTTGAGGTTATTACTTTTGGAGCAGCCCCTTATGTGGGTAACTGCCGAGAGTACCTCAGAAGTATGACTACTCTTGCTAGGATCTTTATAATTTAGATGTATTCCTACTTGTGTATACTTATTTACTGTTTTCTATATGTAAAACTTGACAGCTATCATTTCTTTTGGAAATTGTAATATATGTATGTGTATTCAGCTGCATCTGTCTTTTGCATGTTAGAAATCCATCATATTTCTAAAACGCTGTTGATACTCTGATTATGTTTGCGAAAGGCATTTGTTTTAAGGAAAAAAAAAATTGCCGCATTTTCCAAAAGACACGAAGATTATTATTTTGAAAACTTCATTGCATTTAGAGTAAAGTTCTAGTTTAGTAGCGCTCCGGGAGCGGAGTGTTACACTACTCTATTTGAAAGCCTCGCGGGAAGCCTCAGATATTTAACATGCACAAGGGCTGATATTCTCTATGCAGTTACATAGCGAGTCATTTCATGGAAGCTCCTAAGAAGATTCTCTGCTACCTAAAAGGTACGCTTGATTAAGGGATATTATACTCTTCTGCTAATAATTTCAAACTATTTGGATTTTGTGATAGTGACTTTGCAGGAGATATTGATGATAGAAAGAGTACTAGTGGCTTCATATTTTTCATGGGCCATTATGCTTTTTCATGGAGTTCAAAGAAGCAACCCATTGTCACACTTTCAACATGTGAGTCAAAATATGTGTCAGCAACTGCTTGCACTTGTCATGCCATTTGGCTAAGGAGCTTGATAAAGGAAATTCATATGCCACAAGAGGAAGCTACATAGATTTTCATTGATAACAAATCTGCACAAGCACTTGCAAAGAATCCAGTGTTTCATGATCGGAGCAAGCATATAGACATAAGGTATCATTTCATAAGAGAATGCGTCCCCAAAAAGGAAATGGAGCTAAAGTATGTAAAGACTCAAAATCAAGTTGCTGAGATCTTCACAAAGCTACTAAAATTTGAAGACTTTCAAAGATTAAGATCAAAGACTGGCGTGAGCAAGAAAATTTCAAATTAAGGGGGAACAATGTTATTTATAATCTGAAATTTAGATGAATTTAGAATTGTCTAAAGTTGTCATAATATCTATTGAAAAATCTAGAAATATATTAAATATAGAAATGTGAAGAATGTATCTAGAAGTGGACATTAATTAGGAAGCTCCTAGAAATGAGTCTAGATTTCTTTATTTGTACCTATAACTACCCCCTTTTACTTATCATTTTGCTTAGTTTTTTCTTCCACTTCCTCTTGACTTGTCCTCTTCTCTTAAAAACATTTTCCTTCCTCGAACAAAAAATAGCTTCCAAAGGAAAATGAATTCTACTGAAACTGAAAAATTAGTAAAATTTTGAGGGATCCAAATACCCAAAGAGAAGAGGACAAGTCAAGAGGAAATGGAAGAAAAAACTCAAAAACTCCACAACTTAGAAAAGTAAAAAAAAAACATAATTTCCCATTAGAGACCACCACTAGGCTACAATGGAGGAGGAGGCACCAATATACTTAGGGGTGTACACGGTATAGATTAACCCAATCAACCCAACAATCTAACCTAACCCAAAGCATTTGGTTTTTTTTCCATATTTTGGTTCGAACCCGAACTAACCTGTTCAAACTCGAAGTGGTTAGGTTCAGCTAAAGGATTTATGATTTCAAATTCATGACCCGCGAGCTCAACCCGATGACATGAAATTTGTTTTTTTAATTTTTTATGTACCTTATTATCACACAGTCATGACTTATGATTTATGAGAGATGAAACACTACTTGCTCACTTAGAAATTAGGGTTTCTTTATATTTTGTGGAATAGAATGCCATTTTAAAAACTGTGGACTTTAGTTTAAGTATTGCTGTAAATTTTGTGGAATTTTAAGTGTTAAGTGACATATTTTTAAAATTTTAAAAGCTATTATGTTTGTCTCGTGACCCGCGAACCCAACCTGCTCAGCATCAGATTGGTATGATTTGGGTTTAGCAGAAAAACAACAAGTTTTCGGCCCAATCGAAACAGAGAAAATTTGATTAATTCGGGTACCAAGTTTGGTCAAAATTGACCCAACCCGACCCATGTACACCCCGAAGACAGTTGCAACCGTTTCATTTAAATTAAAATCTCCTCCCTAAAACTTTCATTAATGCTGCAATATTCTCCAATATTTGTATTTACACACCTCGAAAGAAAGAGTAGCGAAAACAATCTTCAGCTCAAAAGTGAATTTTGAAACTGGTCTGGAGTTATATGGTGGTTGTGGTGGCAGAGGGCGTGGGAGGGCGGTGAAAATGAGGTGGGGGAAGGAGTGAGTGGTGAGGAGATGGTGGAAGGATGTTGAGAGGGAGCAGCAGAAGATATGGTGGTGTGTGTCCTGTGGGAGACGAGTACTTTGACCGTGCCAAAAGCCACTAACATTTTATGGACCCGTTTTGATTGGCATATAAACAGCTTAGTTGAGTTTATCTATTAGTAGAAGTATTTATGAGAGTGTTTGGAAAACCTTATAAAAGAGCTTATGAATTTTATTTTCATAAGCTCTCACTACTACCTTATAATTTCAGCTTATGCAGGCTTATGGGAAGAGTTTCGTCCCAGTTTTATAACCCGTGTATAAGTCCATGTCTCTTTTTTTTTGCTTGACATTTTGTTTTCGTTACACACGCCTCCCTTGCTCCCTCTCTATTTCATTTCGGGCATTATTAAATGCACCCCCCACCTGGTGGGTACACCCTTCCATTTTTTAAATTTCCCAAAATACCCCTGAATAAAAACAGCAAAAATTCTTTTTTGTTATTCTGAACATTTTATCGGAAATTACAATTTTCGGTATACAAATTGTATACCGAAAATTGCAATTTTCGGCAACAAATTGTAAACACAATGTTACCGAAAATTGCAATTTCCGGTATACAATTTGTATTTTCGGTACAAAATTAAAAAAATTGCATACCGCAAATTTACAATTCTCAGTACACATTTTTCTTAATCTTTAACCGAAAATTGGAAATTTCCTGTATATTATTTTAATGTTATCTACCGGAAATTCCAATTTCCGGTACGCAAATTGTATACCGAAAATTGCAATTTTCGGTGATAGTGTGGTTATAATTTTTATACCGAAAATTGCAATATATGGTATGCAAATTGTATACCGAAAATTGCAATTTCCGGTGCTAGTGTGGTTAAAATTTGTGTACCAAAAATTGCAATTTTCGGTATACAAGTTGCGTACCGAAAATTGTAATTTTCGGTACAATTTTTATTTTATTGCATTTTAATATAATTGATTTATTTGTCTTTCAGATATGCCTAAGTCGAGAGGGAGAGGAGTAGCTTCCACTTCTAGTAGTGCACCCCCACGTAGACAACGGCAGCCTCCGACTGCCTCTGAGCGTCAGAGGCGTATTGCTAGCAGGCTGCCGCATGAGGATGTAGTTGGCCACTAGGATCCCCATTTTGTATACGAGACTCCAGAGGATATAGCTGGAGGAGACCAGGCTCCCTTTCTTGGAGGACCTTACGATGGGTCGTTGCTTACAGATTATCAACATCACGTTGACTATCAGATATGGCAGGGGCAGGTATATATCTGGTTGTTATTTGATCAAATGTTTTTTTTATATGATCAATGATGTTAATTTGTGTGCAGGAGCGTGATGCGCTTAAGATGGCCTCTCACGTCCTGAAGTTGCAAAAATGGTTGAGTGGATGAGTACCACCACCTCCTCATGTAAATGACCATCTCTCGGAGGCCGGCCTAACTTCCTTGCTATACTGCAGCTTCAGGATGGTTGACAGGGCCTTACTGTCAGCCTTCGCAGAGAGGTGGCATCGGGAGACAAGCAGCTTTCATCTGCCCTTTGGAGAGATGACAGTCACATTTGATGATGTGTCTATCCTCCTAGGCCTTATAGTGAGCGGCTCTTTTTATGTACCCCTAGTGATGGATCCAGACATTGCCATATCTTATTTACAGATACCCACATAATTCACTCTGCTACACTCGTTGACAATAAGTTGTAGTGCAGTCCTTGATACAAATCCATGAAATCTGATAAACAAACGGTTGTTGTGCCTATGCTCCACTACGTTTATGCTTCTTTCGAATGATGCTTTTATCTCATTGTGTTGCAGTACAATCATATTTTTCATAGTTTCCCAACAATGACTGATCAATGCATTTTAATGCATCTTTTATAGCAGTGCACTTAGTGTTCTTAAATATTTATTTTACCCAACAACTACTTTTTAGCATGGTTTTATATCTTTGGGTCATGATTGGGCTTTAGTGGAATTATTTGCTAATTTTCGGATTTTGTTATATCCTGACCCATGTTGCTTCTGCAGGCCATAACTTGGGCTATACTTGTCCGATTTCAGTGTTCTTTGTGGCGTTGGAAAGCTAAGAAGCAGAGCTACAATTCTTATGTTGGGACTGAAGCCTAGTGCTGCCGTTTTGAAGGCCGAAATTCCACTTTACTGAAGCTGACGAGCTGCACTACGAGTTTTGGGCATATTTTTAGTTTGTTATCGGGCTTTTATCTTATAACCCATTTAGGGAATTAGGTTTTCGTTAAGCTGAGACTATTAGATAGAGGATCAGCCGTTTTCTTTCATTATCTTACATTTTATTATTCACTTGCGTACCCTAGCCTCCATGGAAGCCTAAGTTCCTAAGTTGATTCATCGGTGAAAGGTTGTCGTTACAGATTTTGAGGTTCGGTGCTTAATGTTTAATACAATTTCGTTTTAATTTCTTCAATTCCATCTCTATCAATTTCGAATTTGGTTTAAATGTTTGCAATCTATCGATTCGTTTCGCTTAGTTAATTGTTCTGTCTTCATTGCAAAACGCGATTGATTGTGTATGAATGCTTGATTGTATGCATCTGCTTTCAGAATCATAATATTTCGAATTGCTTGACTGCTTAAGATTAATTGATTCGAGTAGAAATTGATAGAGGGTTGATTAGAATTTTGTTATGATATTGGTTGCGTTTTAACGGCGCTTGTCCGCTCTCGTGACCGATTGAACCCGCTGTTTCGGCGCTTGCTCGGAACGGTGTGAATTCGTATAAACTGATTAACGCTTGTTTTGTTAGTTTATGTCAACTGTGAATTCAGAATTAATTGAATTGTTGTTATTTAGAACCCGTGATAAATCCAAGACGTGCACGGAAACGGTGAATCAATTGTCTCTATAATCTGATAATTCTCTCAACAGAAACTGTTTTCACAAAACCCCCCTTTTTCGTTATTGTCAATTTTCTTATTTCCTGAATTTGGTAATTTTGGTGTTAGAGGTCTTCGTGAGACGACCAAGGTCTCTTGCCTTGTTACTATATTTAATGTTTAATTATTTTGACCTGCGTACGACCGCTGATCAAATTGGCACCGTTGCCGGGGACCTCTAATTAGAGATTACCAACCTCAGGACCCACTAACAATACTAACGTTTCTTGCTTAGTTCTTGTTGTGTTTCCAGGTTTCCAGGCGCTGAGACTGGTGATTCTAGGATTGCTCCGTCAGATTCTGTAGGCGAAAATAATAAAAAAATCGGTTTTCGGGCAATCTCGTCAGATTGCTCTGAAACCACAGCTGAAAAATCCGAAAAAAATCCAGGATCAATAGTCCCTTAGCAGTAACTGCTTATGGGACAACAGTCTCAAAATCCCAAATTCCTTTGTTTTCTATTTTTAATTAATTTTTTTAATTTTTCATATCTCCGAAAAAATCCAAAAAAATTTGCATATCTTTCTTTTGATTTAATTAGATTTTTAGTGGTATTTTTATAATTTTTAGGTTAGATTTTAGTCGTTTTCCAATTTTTGCATTCATTTTAGCGTAGGGACATAGTTGGTATTTCTAGAATTGTTGCATTTTCCTATTCCTTGATATATACAGTGCATGACTAGGTCCAATACTATTAACTTGCATCCTTTTTCATCATAGACTTAGGGATCATATAGAAGTTAGTGATAGTGATAGTGACAGCATCTTTAGCCATAATCTATTTGATTCTGATCCTGATTCTAATCCTGATTCTGATTTTGATTTTGATTCTGATTCTGTTAATATGGCTGATAGAACACTTAGGGAACTTGCTGCACCTGATGTTACTTACAATGCTCTGTGTATTAATTATCCCGAACTTGCTGTCCCTTTTGAATTAAAATCTGGTTTAATACACTTGTTGCCAAAGTTTAGTGGTCTTGCAGGTGATGATCCACACAAACATCTTAAGGAGTTCCACATTGTGTGCTCGACCATGAAGCCCCAAGGAATTCCAGAGGAGCACATTAAACTAAGGGCCTTCCCCTTCTCACTCCAAGATGCAGCCAAGGATTGGTTGTATTACCTTCAACCAGGTTCATTGAAAATTGGAATGCTTTAAAAAATTGTTCCTAGAAGTTCTTTCCTGCCCAAGGTCGCCTCAATCGAGAAAAGAGATATGTGGCATCGTGCGTAACCCCACTGAGTCTTTACATGAATACTGGGAGAGATTTAAGAAGTTGTGTGCAAGCTGCCCTCATCATCAAATCTCTGAGTAGCTACTCATCCAGTACTTCTACGAGGGTTTATTGCCCATGGACAGAAATATTATGGATGCTGCTAGTGGAGGGGCACTTGTAGACAAAACCCCAACAGATGCAAGAGCCTTAATAGAAAATATGTCCATCAACTCCCAACAATTCACAACCAGAAGCAATTCTGCAGTTCTAACAAGGGGAGTGAATGAGATACAGGCTAAGGCTACTAGTGAGAAGAACTTGGAAAACAGGTTGGAAGAACTCACAGCTTGGGTAAAAAAATTGGCAACAGGTCAGACAGCAAGGGTTTGTGGTATTTATACCTCTGCAGAGCACCCCATAGATGCATGTCCTACACTGCAAGAGGACCCTAATGCTGATACCCCTCAGGCATATGCAGCTAACATCTTTAACCCTCAAGCCAATGTTGATTTGTCTTCCAACAGGTACCACCCAAACTGGAGGAACCATCCTAACCTTAGATGGGGAAATCAAGCTGCACAACAACAGCCCAGGCAGCAAAATAATCCACCACAGGCTGTTGTCAGGCTGAGCCTGAACCTTCATTAGAGGATCTAGTTAAGCAGATGGGCTGCCCAAAATCTCAGTTTCCAACAGAGAACAGATGCCTCAATTCAGAATTTGCACACACAAATGGGACAGATGCTACCCACATTAATCAGATGCAAGCCCTGGCAAAGCCAACTTCCTGCCCAACAAGTAGTAAATCCAAATGCCAGTGCAAATGTCAGTGCAATCACTCTAAGATCTGGCAAGGCTGTTGACACTCCAGAACCTCCTCCAGCAAAAAAATTCAAGTGGCAGTAGAAAAAGTGATAAGCCAATTTCTGTACCTACCTCCCCAATTGAAGAAGATGATGATGCACGGTCTATACCACTCCCCTTCCCCCAAAGGGCTGTGATAACCAAGAAGATGGATGAGGCAGATAAAGATAGCAAAGTCTTGGATACATTTAGGAAGGTTGAAGTTAATATACCTCTCCTCGAAGCAATTAAGCAGATTCCAAGATATGCTAAGTTCCTTAAGGAGCTGTGCACACACAAAAGGAGGCGAAGGCTGAAGGGAAATGAAAAGGTCAATGTGAGTCGCAATGTGTCTGCACTCATGCAGCCCATGATACCCCAAAAGTGCAAGGATCCAGGAATTTTTACTATTCCATGTACCATAGGCGAGAGTAAATTTGAAAATGCCATCTTTGGATTTGGGTGCTTCCATTAATGTGATGCCTACATCCATCTTTAACTCTCTGGCTCTTGGACCTTTGCGAGAATCTGGTGTTATTATTCGGTTGCAAACAGAGCAATGCTCACCTGCTGGACTTGTGGAGGGCGTGCTCGTTAAAGTTAATAACTTGGTTTTTCCCCGCAGATTTTTACATTACGGACATGGAGGAGAGACACAGTCCAGCAGAGCACCGATCATCCTAAGGCGGACCATTCTTGAGAACAAAGAAGAACCATGATTGATGTGTATTCGGAACTCTTTCCATGGAATTTGGGGATAACATAGTTCAATTTGACATCTTTAATGTCGCTATGAAACATCCCGTGGAAGAGCATTCTCTTTTTCAAATAGAAGTACTTGCGAACTTAGTTGAAGATACGCATTGCATGGTCATGCGTGTTAATGTTACAAATGATGTTGCTACACTGCAAGCTTCTGATGTAACTCCATGCACCAAGATACTTCCTCTCTTGAGCAATCACAAAGAAAACCCAACCCAATCAAGAAGGAAGTGTGAAGAAGAAAAAATCAAACACTTCCATGTGTTCCATTCTCGCCTCAAAATCATAGCGGGTAAGCTTCGACCCAAGTGGATTGACCATTTTGTTGCAGCTAGCACTTTTCTTTATGATGCAAAGGGAATAAAGAGAAGTCACCAGTGAAACCTTCAAAGTCAATGGTCCCAAGCTTTTCCATGAGAGCCCCGCGCTTGAAGAGGAGACTGTAGAAGAGCTCCACTTGAAAAAGCCGCCTTGAAGAGGGAGTTTTCTTTCACTCCTCCTTACTCTTATTTTATGCTTGTTGTTTTCATTGAGGACAATGTATGATTTAAGTGTGGGGGGTGTCTTTTAGTAGCTTAGTAGTTTTGTTTCTGCTGTTTTGTTTTTGTTTTGAGTTTTTTGTTTAAAAAAAAATAAAAAAAATTGCATTTTCATTGGATTTCTTGGTTTGTATGAGTGGGGAGTGATTTCACTATTCTAGGACTATAGGTCTTGTGGCATGATATGGATGACTTCCTTGCATTCTTAGTGTGATAAGTTGGTTTGGAGTATTAAATTGTGCATCTTTTGTGATAGATATTTTCCTTTGTGAGTTTTGGGCCTTATAATGGATGGAATACATTTTGCCATTCTCTTTCTTTCTTGAGTGATTTCACTCATGATTGTTGGTTACTCTAGAACTTGACTTGACTCTTGTTGAAACTCTTGTTCACATGCATGCATTGAAATGATCTAGGCAATTTTTGTTCTTTTAGCCACTAGCCAAATAAGCCTACCTTGCAATTATCCCTTTGTTTAGCCCCTTTGAGCCTATTTATCCCATTCTTTGTTATATAGCTCATTACAAGCCTAAAAGTGAAAAACAATGTTATGACCCAATCTTAGGGGATTAAGGAGCTTTAAAAAAAAACAATGAGAATAAATTTGCAAAGTGTGGGGGGCTCAGGTGTGGTTGTAAAAACATATGTATTGTTGTGCTTCATTGCTTCATTGGGATTTTGGCAAAAGAAAATAAAAAAAGAAGAAAAAGAAATAAACAAAAAAACAAAACAAAAGAGTAGTGGAGCATATCAATTTCGAAAAAATAATGGATTGAATTGTGGTTGAATTGCCTCCCCCCATGATTATTTGGTAATTGTTTTCCATTGCTCCTCTATCCTCTTTGATTTTATAGCCTACTTTCCCTTTCAATTATCCCACCTTGACATTGGCCCCATTATAACCTTAATAAAGACCTTTTGATCTTTGTGTGCATGTGTTTCAAGTGTGGATGTTAGAGTCTTGTCAAGCCTATGGTAGTGCTAGCTTTCATGATGTGCTTTGAGTGTAAACACTAGCCTAGACACTTGAGAGTTTGAGAGAAATGCTTTCTTGTGAGGATTCTATCACTTTTGATGCACTCTTTGGTTGCTTTGAAGGTAATTAGATGTTGTTCATGATTGTCATGAGTCCTTGAAACCTTGAATGAGCATTTAGCTTGCCACTTTGTATCCTTGGAATTCATTGGAAATGCATCTTTGCTTTGTTTTGTGTGTTTTGCCCGGAGTGCAAAAGCTTAAGTGTGGGAGAATTTGATCAATGCATTTTAATGCATCTTTTATAGCAGTGCACTTAGTGTTCTTAAATATTTATTTTACCCAACAACTACTTTTTAGCATGGTTTTATATCTTTGGGTCATGATTGGGCTTTAGTGGAATTATTTGCTAATTTTCGGATTTTGTTATATCCTGACCCATGTTGCTTCTGCAGGCCATAACTTGGGCTATACTTGTCCGATTTCAGTGTTCTTTGTGGCGTTGGAAAGCTAAGAAGCAGAGCTACAATTCTTATGTTGGGACTGAAGCCTAGTGCTGCCGTTTTGAAGGCCGAAATTCCACTTTACTGAAGCTGACGAGCTGCACTACGAGTTTTGGGCATATTTTTAGTTTGTTATCGGGCTTTTATCTTATAACCCATTTAGGGAATTAGGTTTTCGTTAAGCTGAGACTATTAGATAGAGGATCAGCCATTTTCTTTCATTATCTTACATTTTATTATTCACTTGCGTACCCTAGCCTCCATGGAAGCCTAAGTTCCTAAGTTGATTCATCGGTGAAAGGTTGTCGTTACAGATTTTGAGGTTCGGTGCTTAATGTTTAATACAATTTCGTTTTAATTTCTTCAATTCCATCTCTATCAATTTCGAATTTGGTTTAAATGTTTGCAATCTATCGATTCGTTTTACGCTTAGTTAATTGTTCTGTCTTCATTGCAAAAACGCGATTCAGTTGTGTATGAATGCTTGATTGTATGCATCTGTTTCGTAACTGTTAATATTTCGAATTGCTTGACTGCTTAAGATTAATTGATTCGAGTAGAAATTGATAGAGGGTTGATTAGAATTTTGTTATGATATTGGTTGCGTTTTAACGGCGCTTGTCCGCTCCCGTGACCGATTGAACCCGCTGTTTCGGCGCTTGCTCGGAACGGTGTGAATTCGTATAAACTGATTAACGCTTGTTTTGTTAGTTTATGTCAACTGTGAATTCAGAATTAATTGAATTGTTGTTATTTAGAACCTGTGATAAATCCAAGACGTGCACCCGGAAACCGGTGAATCAATTGTCTCTATAATCTGATAATTCTCTCAACAGAAACTGTTTTCACAAAACCCCCCTTTTTCGTTATTGTCAATTTTCTTATTTCCTGAATTTGGTAATTTTGGTGTTAGAGGTCTTCGTGAGACGACCAAGGTCTCTTGCCTTGTTACTATATTTACTGTTTAATTATTTTGACCTGCGTACGACCGCTGATCAATGACACAGGTCACCCCTACTGTTTTGTAGATTCCTCTTCAATGTCCAATGTGCAGACTCAGCCCAAATGACAAACGAAAATTAAACCACATAAAATATCAATGACACCATTTAAAAAACAAAATTATCAACATAATTTTATCTACTGGTTTAAGCATACCTATTTGTTGTTGTATTTTCGAAGTGCATCACTTGGTTGGTCCATGCCGCAACAAACTTTTTCTTAAAGGGGTTCAACCATGTATTCTTGACATATTCAACAAAAATAGGAAATTTTGAACATACACACTCAAAAGTCATCAACCGTTGCTGATACTCAAACTCGTCAGTCGCATCAACAACACCATCCCATGCATTCTTCACTGCCTCGTGTTTGTCTTCATGAAATATCAACTTTTTGCATTTCGCTTAGACATTCTTACCTATGTGCCATTGACACAGCAAATTGCCGAAGTTAGAAAAGCAGACGCAATTGCATTCATCAGAGCAAGATCTCTATCGGGAAGAATAACTTGAGGAAATGATTCCTGTCGCACAAACAGACCTTTTAACTTCAAGAGTGCCCATTCAAAGTTATCCTACTGCTCAGAATCCAAATAGGCAAACACCACAGTGTATGTAAGTGATGTACTGGTAACACCAATAATTTCAAACAGTGGCAGCCAATATCTGTTGGTTTTGTAGGTGTTGTCCATGAACAAGACAACGTGAAATGTATTCAATAAATTGACGGCATCTGGATGTGTCCAAAAAATATCTCTAACAACGTCAGAACCTTCATGTTTTCTATACCAGGACACATATCAATTGTAACGACCCGTTTCCGGACCGCTACCGAGCTCAATATACCGAGCTCGAGTTACCGAGCTCAACACACCAAGCTCAAACAGAAACCTATATGAGATGTGTTTTAAAAACAAAACTCTTGTGCCTTTTAAAAATACGATATATTTTTTTTTTATAAAACCAACTCGTGCACATCAGAGTAATTACAGCTTTTCGAAACATGGTGCAACTAAGACACAAGACTTAAATTCAATTAAAACATACATATATATATATCACCCGAATAATAATGTATACAAATACAGAGTAGCAAATGTGCAAGAAAATACACCTAAGGTACGACAACTTCAAAAGAGCCATCATACCCTGGGGGTACTTCCCAGACCCACGCATAGGGGTCAGCCCAAAAGTAAGACCACCACTACCCTCAGAGCAACATAACAACACCGCCTAAATCGTCACGCACTGAACACAAAAGAAATACAAGAATAAATTTCAGAAAAACAAACAACCAACAAATAAACAATCACGACATAGATAGAGGTCGCTGACTGGTCCTCGCCGAGATCCTCCTCAGATCATCTACATCGTCGAATACTCGCGCCTTCGACACGCTCGGGTAACCGCCATGGATTGAAGGCACCACGGAAAGTGGTCAATCTCAACAAGTTAAGATAAGCTCGACATAAAAATATAATCAAACAAAGAAGTATAACAATCACCGACGCGTGACTCGACCCATCTCACTCTAAACTCGACACAACTCACAAATCCATTTTTCTCGACTGACAATTTTCCTAATGCACACGCCGTGCATCAGATGTCTGAAAGTTCAAAGCCTCGATCCTCGCTCTCCCAGGACAGATCAACTCAGTCCCAGAGCGAAGGGCGACGTTTCAGTCAATCTCCGTGAAACAAAAAGTGGACCTAGCACCTCGGCTTATCCGGTCACGGCCAAAACGCCATACGACTCACCTATTTCGCTTCACTGATGAACAATTCACGCATACGATATTCAAGGAGTTAAACACAAGATATTCAACCGCATGTCAAATAAAAGAGCAAGCTCGACATGAAGAAACGCAATTCAACATGCAATACACACTTCACGACATATATTCAATCACATATTAAATACATGCAAAACTCAATCACATCACAACATTTCAAATGACACAAATCAGAAATCCATTAATAACATAACCACGAGAATATGAAATGCCCTTACGCTTATCATACTACTAAAAACATTAATGTGAAGCTCTTACTTAAGGACTTATAAAATAAAGCCTGTAGAGATATCTAGAAGTAGCCCCACATACTATAACAAGCATAAATGTGAAGCGCCTCTTACCGAACTCCAAGTTAATCGCCGCCGACAACGACCTCGACACAATTGCCTTCAAAGAGCTCGACAACGACTTCTCTCTTACTCGATCTCGACATCTACTGCCTTCAACGAACTCGACAACGACTTCGACACGCACGCTTTCTCGCCGACTCGACATCGCATACCCTCGATCCGGGCTCATGTTTCCGCCCTTGATTCGCTTTCCCGCACGCCTTGATTCGAAATCACTGATCTCTGAATCGACTTCCTAAAACAAACATAACTCGATCGATCTATAGGTTCTAATACATCTAACTCTCTTCCCCAAACTCAACCACAACCTTAAAAATATGAAACTCAAGAATCGAAAAGATATTTTTCCTCTAACACAAAGTTAGGGATTTCGATCAAAATTTCATGAAAGAGTTATCTGATGCTTCAACAGAAAAATCGACAACAACAATATTCAGAAGCAACGAACGAAAAACCAGAAATCGAACGAACCAAAAATGGGGTTTTCTGGGCACTGCCGATTGCAGAAATCAGAGAAAGAAATTTGTTTTAAAAGCCCAATTAAACGGTTAAAAAGATAGGTATTATTATGAATAAGAAAACCCATCAATTTGACATGATTTGGAAGCATAAAACTGGTTAAAAATGGAAGAAGATTTAGCGCTAAACAGTAGCACAGATGAAAGAAAATCTGTTCTTCATACCTCAACGGTGATGGTCGTCAAACGAGATATGGGTCGAGAAGTTGATGATGAACAAAATTGATGAAGAAAGCCAGGCAGACCACTGAACTCACGCTGGCTGATGAAGATTTTTAAAGAAACAACGAAACACAGAGCGTAAAGGAAGGAAGAAGAAAGAAGAAAAGAGAAATGAAAGTGAAACGGTCGTGGTATACAAATGGGCGAAAGGGTAAAACGAACTCCAGCTAAAAGATGCCAATCCCATCAATCATCTACCCGTTAACTCGCTCCTCTCATGATTACCTCTACTGCTTGGCCACAACGATGCCGACAATGTAATAATTACAAACAATATAATAATAACACCGAGTAACGCTCGAAATAATACGAGGTATCATCTTGACACGATGTCGATAAGAGTGCTCGTGGCAAACGCATAAGGTTTTAACACGAAGTTCGTGAACGCTGCCTCTCACCGACTTCAAGGCCCTCATCGCCAGACGCTGACTTCATCAACTCGACACCCGACCTCCTCACCAAAGAGCCTAGTGCACGTGGTCTCATCAGCTCGACAAAAGATCTCGGCAAACGATCTAGTCACGGGATCTCGACACAAGGTCTTGGTCGAGGTCTCGATACGTCGTCCTAATACGATGTCGATCTCGTCCTCAGGTGTTACATCAATCACATTGGATTAAGTTCAACAAGTGTTGCATTTTAGTTTTTGGACCTTTCTGTGTTGATCGAAACTTATGCCGCTCATTATATACTTGACTGATGGTAGTGAGATTGGCCACATTGCGACTTTTCAGTGTCAGTAGAATGCTTCCGGGCCTTACCTTGTTCTTTGTCATATCATGAACAATTTCTTTCTCATTTTGATTTAAACGACTAACAAATGGATGACCCATCATGCTTTCAGGTATCCGATGGTTGTGAGTTCCACAAAGGACCTTAAGTATCCAGCATTTACTCGTTGACATGGTTCTTCCTTTAAGTGCGAACGGACACTCACACTTTTGAGATCCAATTGACTTTGAAGAACTTGATGACTTTGATCTATACTTTCCATCCTTTTCACAACCCAGAATGACTTTTGTTTTTCTTCCTCTTTGTCCTGTTTCTGTATCTGATCTTACAATGATAACAACTATATTGTTTTCCTTCCCAACCTCTCGAGCCCAATACAAAAGGACATCTCGTGTAGGAAATATCTACAAAAAATAGTAATCTTAATATTTTGCTAAAAAAAATACAACATATTCACAATATCAAACAATAATTAAATTATCTGCATAGTAGTGAATACATCACTACAATCGAAATGTTGGGAAGCGTTGGTCGGCTTGTCAGCTTCATCAGAATTGAAACCACTTAAATCTTCCATTTCCAATGAAACTAAAATGAAACAAATAATAGATTATTACGTGAAAAAAAAAGTTTGGAAAAATAATAACGTACCGGAAATTGCAAATTTTCGGTACAAAATTGAAAAAATTGCATACCGCAAATTTACAATTTTCGGTACACATTTTTCTTAATCTTTAACCAAAAATTGTAAATTTTCGGTACGTTATTTTAATGTTGTTTACCGAAAATTCCAATTTCCGGTATAGAAATTGTATACCGGAAATTGCAATTTTCGGAAAATTTGATTCGGAAACAATTTTACCGAAAATTACAATTTTCGGTATACATTTTGTATACCGAAAATTACAATTTCTGGAACAAAGTTCAAAACGAAACAAAATACGTACCAAAAATTCGCATTTCTGGTACGATGAGAGCGTTTTCTACCAAGTCTGAGTGCAAAAAATAAAAAATGAGTGTTTGACTACAAAATCCTTTGATGTAAAGGGGAATGAACCTGTCGTAAATAAGCTCTTTCGGCCATCATAAGTTGATATCTGTTTATCAAGGATTATCTCTCGATGCATTCGGACTAGCTTATTTTGAAGTAAGCTAGTCTGAATGCATCGAGAGATTGTTAACAGTGTGGGTGACGATCCTTAATCAAAGGGTTCAGTTTCCCCCCAATAGAGAATTAACTCTTTCGTATCTCTTCAATGTGTTCCTGGTTACATGCACATCGTAGGAGCAATTTCTTGTTCGTGCTTTGTATACCAAAAATTAACAGTTCTGGTAAATATTACAAAAAATTCTTACCGGAAATTACAATTCTCGATAACATTGTGTTTAAAATTCTTACCTGAAATTGCAATTTCTGGTAACATTGTGTTTAAAATTTGCTGCCGAAAATTACAATCTCCCGTATACAATTTGTATACCAAAAATTGCAATTTCCGGTAAAATGTTTAGAATAAAAAAAAAGAATTTTTGTTATTTTTATTCGGAGGCATTTTGGAAAATTCGAAAAATGGGGGGTTATACCCACCAGGTGGGGGGTGCATTTAATAATGCCCTTTCGTTTCATGCTACAATTCGGTAACAAGCGGTGTGTTGGGCCATTAAATGGCCATATGAGTAAAAAATATAAAACGACAAAAACAATACATGCACAGTGTAAAAATCCAAATATGAAAGTATAATTTTGTTTTCAAAAACTATTAATATTTTTTTAATTTATTTTAGCAATGGTTTGATTCTCAAATTTTTTAAAATAATAGTTTGTGCTATGGTAATTGGTGAATTTTTAATTTTGAACAACCATGTTAAGTTATGTTATATTATTTATATAAATTTTTAATAATTGTTTGATTTTTAAATATTTCAATATTTAAAATTATAACAGTATTTTATAAATGCAATGATACATCTAAACAATTCAATTTTTTGTATAAGCACTACTCATGCCCATATCTAAACACAAATAGCTTATTCAATATAAGCACTTGTGACATAAGCTCCATGTGATAAGCTCTTATGTCATAAGCTCTTAAATAAGTTGTTTATCAAAATAGGGCCTATATTAGGTTTTGCACGAGAGTTGATTTCTTTTTTTTATGGATCCCACCGTAATTAGCCCTTTGGAAATTGCAACATATAAGTTTGCTAATCACTAAAGTGATCAAACTTATATGTTTTATTTGATTCCAAATCAATGATAATATTATTTCAATTATCCATTGTATGGATGCTAAAATTTGATAATTTATTTATGGGATATATAATTTGAAGTTCATTATTATAAGACATTTTTGGATCACCCAAAGGTTGATTAATTGTTCTTATAATTAATGGACATGCTTGTTGGTAATGTGTGTGCATTATTAGTTTTATTTATATATCCAAAGATAATAAATATTTCTGATTAATACATATGTCATGCCAAATAAATGTTACATTTAATTGCATTTTTATGTTTGTTATTGTGTATTGATAGATCTCTCAAAAGAGAACATTAGTATACATAGAATATTTATTTGTTGTCTAAATATTAATTGTATGTTTGTTTATAGCTCAAATGTTAATGTTGAGCATGTATTAATTGCAGTATCTGTCCCTATTTCTTTGCAATCACAAGCTATATGTCTATCATGGTCTTTAATGGGTTGAACTTCCCTGAATGGAGTGAATAAATTCAATTTTCCCTTGGTTTATTGGATCTTGATCTCGCTCTTCAAGTTGAAAAACTCGTTGCTATTACTGATGATAGTAGCAATGAAGAGAAAACCTATTATAAGGCTTGAGAAAAGTCAAACACACTTAGTTTGATGTTTATGCGAATGAGCATAGCAAGTAACATGAGGTCAAGTCTTTCCAAAACTGAAAGTGCTAAAAAAATTATGAAATCTGTGGAAGAATGATCTCAAACTGCTGACAGTCTTTTGCTAGGACATTAATGAGTACTTTAACCACCTCGTGACCAGACAGATGAGAACTGGCTAAGTGAGAGATTCCAATGTGGATTGAGGTTCGACATCAAGAAGTCTGTGGTGTCTTTGAGAATTCGAAATTTTCAGGAATTGGTTGACAGATGCAATGAGGTGGAAGTTATGAGAAATGGTAAGAGAAAGATTGGTACAACTGGACCCATGAGATCCCATAATCAAGGTCAGGGGTATAATCAGAAGGGTCAGTATCGCCCTATGGCTTAGAACTCAAGTGGTGTTAGCCAGACTAGAGATGGACTAGTTTTCTTTCGTTGTGGTAAACCGGGGCACTATGCGAGCAGTTGCACTGAGGAAAGCGATGTGTGTTACAACTGCAGGCAGTTCGGACACTTTGCCAAGGATTGCATAGCTCTAAAGGTTGAACCGAGTGTGAACACAACGAAGGCGAAGGGAAAGCGTCAAGTTGTCAAGGGCAGAGTTTTCTGTATGAGCGGTGAAGAGGCAGAACAATCTGATGATCTTATACAGGGAGACTGTGAGATTGAGGGTAAATCCTTATCCGTACTTTTCGATTCTGGTGCAACCCATTCATTTATTTTTATGGATTGTGTAGACCGTCTGTAATTGTCTGTGACTGCTTTACCTTTCAAATTAGTAGTTACTGCCCCAGGTTCTAAAAATTTGGTTGCCAACACTACATGCCTTAATTGTGCGGTGGTTATTCAGGGTAGAAAATTTGTCGTTAACTTGATTTGCTTGCCATTAAAAGGTCTCGATATTATTCTCGGGATGGATTGGTTGCCTTACCACCATGTCCTTTTGGACTGTGCCCGAAAAGCAGTGGTTTTTCCTGATCTTGGAGTTTCCAACTATCTTTCTGCTAATCACATTGGGGTTACCTTGAAAGAGGGAACTCATAATACATGTATCTTGCTAGTTTAGAAGCTTCTCAAGAAGTCCAGCTGAAGAATGTTCCAGTGGTGTGCGAGTTTCCAGCTGTTTTTCCTGAAGACATACCAGGTTTACCACCAGTGAGGGAAATCGAATTCACCATCAATTTACTTCCAGGGACTGGTCCGATTTCGATAACGCCTTATCGAATGTCTCCATCAGAGATGAAAGAGCTGAAGTCGCAGTTTGAACACTTGGAGTCGAAGCAGTTCATACGACCAAATGTGTCATCATAGGGAGCTTTAGTGTTGATGGATCAACTGCGAGGAGCCACAATATTTTCCAAGATCGATTTGAAGTCCGGCTTTTATCAGATCCGTGTGAAGAAAAAAGATATTCCCAAGACTGCCTTCAGAACTAGATATGGTCACTACGAGTATCTAGTCATGCCTTTTGGAGTGACGAATGCGCCGGCAGTATTCATGGACTACATGAACAAGATTTTCCATTCATTCTTGGATGAGTTCGTGGTGGTGTTCATAAACAGCATTCTAATTTACTCGCGGAGCAAAGAAGAACTATCCTACGCATGATTTGTAACTTGCAGCAGTGGTTTTCGCATTGAAGATTTGGAGGCATTATCTGTACTAGAGCACGTTCACTATTTTTACCGATCACAAGAGCCTGAAGTACTTATTCGATCAAAAGGAACTCAACATGCGACAGCAAAGATGGACATAATTCTTGAAAGACAATGATTTTACGTCGGAATATCATCCAGGGAAGGTAAACATGATATTAGATGCTTTGAGCAGGAAGAGCGTGTTAGTCTCGATGATGATGATTAAGGAATTGGAATTACTGGAGAAGTTCCGAAACTTTAAGTTGAACGTGGAATTATCACCAGGAAAGTTGAAGTTTGGTATGCTCACCATTTCTAGTGGATTGTTGGATGAGATAAGAGATCGACAAGCTAGCGATAAGCTATTACAGGAGAAGGTAGAGCTGATAGCGCAAGGAAAGGCGACAGAGTACCAAGTTGGATCGGACAACTTTTTGAGATGCAACGGACGTGTGTGCATACCTGACGTGGCAGAACTGAGGAGGCTAATACTTGATGAAGCGCACAAGTGCAAACTGAGTATTCATTTGGGGACTACTAAGATGTATCATGATCTGAAGAAGCACTTTTGGTGGCCTGGAATGAAGAAACAAGTGGCGGACTACGTGGCCTGATGTTTAACATGTCAGAAAGCGAAGGTGGAACATCAGCGACCAGCCTGGATGCTACAGTCACTGGATGTACCAGAGTAGAAATGGGACAGTATTTCTACGGATTTCGTTGTGGGTTTGCCAAGGACGCAGAAAAAACATGATTCAATTTGGATAATCGTCGACCAATTGACCAAATCTGCTCATTTTCTACCTGTTCGGTCAACTTTTAATGTGGAGAAGCTGACAGAGATTTACATTGCAGAGATTGTACGGCTGCATGGCGTGCCTTTTAATATCATTTTCGACAGAGATCCGAAGTTTACTTCTCATTTGTTGGAGAGCACTACAGGAAGCATTAGGGACCAAGCTCAAGCTTAGTTCGGTGTATCATCCTCAAACCGATGGACAGACCAAGAGGATGATCCAATCGCTTGAGGATTTGCCGAGGGCTTGTACATTGGATAACCGAGGAAGTTGGGATGACATTTCGCCGTTAGTGGAATTTACTTACAACAACAATCATCATGTGAGCATTGGCATGGCACTTTATGAAGCACTATATGGACGGAAGTGCCAGACACCTCTTTGTTGATACCAAGATGGCGAGAGCTCTATTGAGGGACCAGATTTGATTCAACAGACTACTGAGAAGGTACGGTAGATCAGAAAACGATGAAAACATCTCAGAGTAGACAAAAAAGTTATGCAGAACAGGGTCACCGACCGTTAAAATTTGCAGAAGGAGAGCATATATTTCTTCGAGTCACACTTATAACTGGAGTTAGTCGAGTGATCAAATCCAAAAAGCTTACTCCTAAATTCATTGGACCCTATCAAATCCTTCGTCGTATAGGTCCAGTTGCATACCATATAGCTTTACCACCTTTCCTGTCTAATATACATGATGTCTTTTACGTCTCGCAGTTGCGAAAATATGTTTCTGACTCATCTCATGTTATTGAATCTGACGTGACTCAATTGAGAGTATCCTCGACAAGGATTGTCGACAGGAAGACCAAGCAATTGAGGAACAAGGAGATTCAGCTAGTCAAAGTGGTTTGGGACCAGAAGACAGGAGATGCGACTTGGGAGTTGGAAGATAAGATGAAAGAACATTATCCAGAATTGTTTCTCAGTACGTATCTGACTTGTAGTTTTGAGAACAAAACTATTTTTAGAAGGGGTATTGTAACACCCATATTTTTACGATGCGTTATTTAGCGCTATTTTAGTATAAATTACCGTATTTATGCTATAATAAGCTGTTTCTTATTGGCTAAGCAAATGATTGAATTAAATCAACATCAAATTAAATTTAAGAATTAATATTTTAGATTAATTCATGGTTCAAAGATCGTCAAAAATTTCTAACGATGTTTCGCCGTGTTTTGGATCACCGGGTAGTTTTACTCGTCAATAAAATTTTAAATGAACTCTGATTTCAATGAAAATCGAATTGTAACTTGTTGTGATTATGATTGAGTGTTTTTAGTATTATTACCACGCGGTGAAATAATTTCTAAGTAAATTAATTTTTGCAAATTAATCAGCGAAAGAATTAATCGGTAGCACGATTACTCGACGCCGTATTTTTAGTATACTTAAGAATCTAGGATTTGAGGTTAATCATGAGAAGAGAGGGATTAGATGCTTTAGACTTGTGATTAGATTAGCGTCTTACTTTATGGAGTTTAGGCGTCACACTTTTGGTGACTAATTATTTTATATTATTCATAAGCCCCTCTTAACCAAGTATTTAATCCTTCCCTTTTATTTAGGGATCAGCCGCGACCCCCCACCCTCACCCTCACCTTCATTTTCATTTTATTTTACTTATTTTAGAGTGAGAAGCTCCAAGGTTCCAGGGCTTCCATTCTTCTTCTTCTTCTTCTTCTTCTTCTTCTTCTTCTTCTTCACATTTCCTCATAACCATTTCTTAACATCCTTTGCTCCTAGTTTCTTCTTCTTTTTGCTATCACCTATTTCATCTTGTAAGCAAGCTTGAGAGCCAAACTTCCCTCCCCCATTTCAGCCCCTAAAGTCGTGAGCTTCAAATAGGTGTTGGAGGTAGTTTTTTTTTGCTTCATTCCTGGTTATTTGGTTATTGTTATGCTTGATCATGATCATGGAAGAAATAAACACATTAATCCCCAATTTCTTTGAACCCTAGGGCGCATGACCTAAGGGAAAGTGGTTGTGTGATTTTCCTTGTGAATCACCAAATTGTTTGAGGGTTATTGTTCCTTAGGACAAGTTATTGTTGTTTTAGTTGTTAATTTTGATTTGAAACAAAGGATTGATAAATTTTTTAAGAAACCCTTGTTCTTGAAGAGACATGATTTGGGATTGGGTTTGATTAAGGCTTATGTTTTGAAGTTATTTGTTGTTTTGTGAAAGAAAATGAATGATTGAATGGTGTTGTTTTGAACTAGTAAAAGTTTTGCAAATTTTTGGAAAAAAAGGGGTATGGCCGCGAGCTCTAAGAGCTTGGGAGGCAAGGATTTTGATGATCTTGGCTTATACTAGTTGTAATTAGTGTGTTTAAAAATTGTTTAAGTGTTTGAAAATGTTTAGAAAAGGATTTTGATTTGGAAGTTGAATTGATTTGGAAATGAAAGGCTATGATACATTAAGATGCAAAGGGATTTTATGATCCTAAGACCTAGTAGAGACTTGATTCCAATATTGTTACTAGTAGGATTGGATTTTAAAGTCATGGGTTCATGGTTCAAGTTTTTAAAGAAAATGTGTTTTGGTTTAAAATGTTTGTTGTTGTTTCTTTTACTTTGAAAGTTGGTTCTAAGTGAGTGTGTTGATCAACAATAGGTGTTAGGAAGGTATAACCTAAGCCTAGGGTATCATTTTGGGTAAGTTAGCATTGTACTAAGTTTGCTATGTGGTGTTAGGATTTGAGAGATCCGAGTTCATGCTGCGTAAGGATCAAGATGTGCTTTGACACATAACCTGACGACTTCGATAAGGGCTACTTCTAGATGTAAATAAGAATGGACTCTATTATACTGAAATGTGCTTTATGTTCGTGAACTATGTGCCTGATGTTTAAATATGGTTGAAGTTGTTTGAACTTGCTGGGTTATTGTGATTCTGAGTTGTTGAACTGCCAAATTAATTATGTGGATATATGCTTGATTTATGAGGAAATATATTGTTGGTGTTGTTGGATAATTCAATACTTATTTAATGTTGGATAGTTAAATATTTATTGATTTATGCTTGTTGAAATATCATATGCATGATATGTTCATTTGAGTTGGAGAAATGCATTGGCATGCATGGTGGTATAACTTCGACCTGAATATCATGGGTGATGGATTGCCCATGGCTAAAGGAATTCAGGAATGTCGTTAATTTGTTCGTCGGATGGGGTGATCGTTTTGGGGACGTACCATGGCGTACCAACGATTGACCATTTCGATATTCCGGAATCATAAATAGTGGCATGTAATAGCATTTTGCAAGCATTGCGCATATTTATTGAATTGCATGTTATGATGTGTTGTGTTATACTTGTTTATTTTAAGAAGTTGACCCTTGTTCGTGGTTCCTTCAATTGATGATGGTAACCTAGAGGATGGCGAACGCGATCGAGATTCCGGTGATGACGACGTCGCTGGAGGTGGCATTTGACTTTGCAGATATGGAGATCCCATCGGTGATAGAGTTTGACCCTATCTCCCACCGAGTTGCATATATAGGGAACATAGTAGAGACTTTCCTGGACTGGCGGTCAGGCAGAAGACTTCACAACGCACTATGAGTTTTCCTATCAGGATCGAATAGATTATGGATGGCTGGCGACGCACTCAGTAGGACCGAGTGCCACCGACAACATCTTCTACTTCAGATGACGATTCCTTCGAGATTCTCTGAGAGACGACCTTTCATTATGCACCTATTCCAGGTAGTGCTAAGGTTAAGGCGGACCGCTCGTAAGAGTGTGGGTATGAGACATTGGGCATTGGGAGCCTTCATTTCATGAGCAGCTACAGTTGCACCTAGTCCCGCAGTGGAACCGGAGCCAGTGCCGGAGGTAAACCGACTACTCCTGTCTATCAGGTGTGTGGCGAGGCTGGATGCAGTGGTGCGGGTTGGATCGACAATGTGTTAGTGGATGAGGTTAGATAGGAGGGAATTCCCGCTGTTGTGCCTTTGTGTACTTGATCGGAGACGACGAGGACTACTTGATGGAAGATGTTGAGGAGAACCCGTCTGAGGACGTGGTTAGTGACGTGTAGAGTTGGTTGTGGGTGATATCTGTCAGTGGTGTACATAGTTTTGGTTGGTGACTAGTCAGTCTGTTGATAGTCTTTTGTGGTAGGTATCTTGGGTAGATCTGGAGGTATGCTTTTGGAGTAGCCCCCTGCGTGGGTAACAGCTGAGAGTACCCCAGAAGTATGATTACTCTCGTGAGGGTCCTCATACTTTAAGTGTATTCTCATTGTGGATATTTATTTACCTTATATTTCGTACATGCTAGTTATGCTTATCTTTTGGAAAATGTATATATGTTTATGTTTTAGTGGCCGTTGTCTCTTGCATGGTAGTATTGGTTCATGTTTCTAAAACGTTGTGAATACTCTGATTGTGTTTTGCGAAAGACACTTGTTTAAAAAAAAACTTTGCCGCATTTTCTAAAGTACAAATAGAGTATTATTTCGAAAAGTTCGTTGCATTTAAAGTTAAGTTCTAGTTTAGTAGCGCTCCAAAAACTGGGTGTTACACCTATTAAGTATGTTTCAATATTCCCATTATTAAGATAATCATAAGGAAGGAAGGAAAGAGATGGAAAAGAATTTTTATTATTATTCAAGTTTGTACAAGAAGTGAAGAATCAAGTTTTGCCATGGACAAATGTAAGTTCTTCTTTCCATGTGAGAATCATAGATTCCAAGATCTTATGTAGTTTTCTTGTAGGTGAACATTAGGAAAACTGAAACTTACAAAAGTATCATATCTTGTCTTAATTTAATGTTTGTTGAGCCGATAGATAAGATAACTCAATCATGTCATTTATTCTATATAGTCTTTCTAATTAAAATTCTATCATGAGAGAAGGGATTAATTAGAAACATCAAGATATGATAAGAAATTTATTTCCTCGTTCACTCTTATAAATATAATTAGTTTTAAATATTGTATGTAATTTTGTCACAAGAATAATTTTTTTCATTTTATATTATTTTATAAAAACTGCAATGATAATATAATGATATCTAGTTTGTTATCATGTGCACATCAAATCAAACACAAAATAAGATAAGAGTTTATCATGTCTATACCCTATTATATTTTCATCAAACTTTCTCCTCCTATTTGTCTCTATCTTATCCTGACCATCAAATAACCCTAGCTACCTAAAGTTAAGATGTATTTCATGTCAGTGTCGACTCCCCACATTGTTGGGTTTGGTCGATGGGTCGAATGCAAAAAACACAACATTGAACCCGTTACACCAAAGGCTTATGGGCCACGCAGGTAGGAACCCAATATTGGTTCAACATTGTTATTAATGACCTGACGAGCCTATAAGCTAATTTATAGCTGAAACTGGCTAATAGTTATAGTTAATAGTTTATAACTAATAGTTTATAGCCGAAAAACTAGTTAATTGAAAGTGTTTAGCAAAATTAAATATTAAACTAATTAATAAATATAAAATACATAAAAAAACTTTAGTTTTTTTTATACGTTATCTATCTATTTATCAATTTCCTGTTTATCTAAATCTAAATATCTATCTATAACCATCAACTAACGTGCAACAAGAAAAAGAATAGACTAAATTATAAAATTGGTCCTTTACGTTTATTTTAGGTTTCAATTTAGTCGTTTATATTTTATTTGTTTCGTTTTGGTCTCTTACGTTTTAAAAGTTACAACATGTTGGTCATTTCCGTTACTAAAAGCCAATTGTCCGTAGCTAAAAGCCAAATTCTAGCTACGGACAATTAACTTTTAGTGACGGAAAGGACCAAATTGAAAACTAAAATAAAACGTAGAGGACCAAAATGAAACAAATAAAACGTAGAGGACCAAATTGAAACCTAAAATAAACTTAGAAGACTAATTTTGTAATTTAACAAAGAAAATACGTGGGAGCAAATTTTTTTTTTTTAAATTATAAAAGGGTGAAACGCCGAATAGGGTTTTGTTATTTTGTTGCTCCCTCGTTTCGTTTGCCGATTCATCTCAGCATAGGAATTTCCTTTTTCTGTCCCACGGCGTGGCTCTCATGGAAACCCTTCAAGCTCAGTCGGCATCGGCGTCGCGTTTGCGCAACCCGCCGCCGCCACTTCCATTCCTGCCCGAAGCTCTCATCGTAGAAATTTTGTCATGGCTGCCCGTGAAATCTCTTCTGCAGTTCAGATGCGTGTGTAAGTTGTGGAAATCCATAATATCAGATCCTAATTTCGTGAAACTGCACCTTCATAGATCTGGTACTGCTAGAAAGGCCAACCTCTTATTAAATTGGTCAGAACTTTTCCGCACTATGGAATCTCTCCATCGGGTCAATCATGTCGTTCCCTGCTCTGTGAATTCTTTAGTGGGTAACCCATCATACACCATTGATGAAGACAATTGCTATACATTAAACAACAATGATGGCTACATTTTTCTTGGTTCCTCCAATGGCTTGGTCTGTTTGCTTGATTATGTTAAGGGAGATAAGTCTGTAGAATATTGCTTCTATTTATGTAACCCAGCTACAAAGTTAACCCTCAAAAAATTGACTTGTTTGCGTAGCAGTGATTATTGCTGCAGGTTTGCATTTGGTTATGATAAGTTAAGTGATACTTACAAGGTGTTAGCAATCGCTTTTCATTTTGAAGCTAAGGAGGAGTCAAAGAAAACCCTGGTGAAAATTTTCAGCTTGGGTGACAATTGTTGGAGAAGCATTCGTAGTTTTCCTGTTGTTCCCTTAATTAGTTTGCGTTTTCCAAGGCGTAATGATGGAGTACACTTCAATGGCACTCTTAGCTGGTTAGCACTTTGCAACAATAATTCAGGTGCCTATGAATGGGATGCTACTATTACTATGGCTCAATTGGTAATTGTTTTGCTTGATCTGGGGATGGAGACATACACACAATTGTTGCTGCCTCGTCTTGATGAAGCCCCTCATGTTGAGCCAACTATTGGGGTTTTAATGGATTGCCTGTGTTTTTCTCATGATTGCATGAGAACCCATTTTGTGGTTTGGCAAATGAAGGAGTTTGGAGTTGAAGAGTCTTGGACTCAATTTGTGAGAGTCAGTTATCAGGATCTTCAAATTGATTGCTTGGATCTTCCTTTACCTTTTTCACCACTATGCGTGTCTGAGAATGGTGATGTCCTGATAATGGCAAGCCCTCTTAAGCGTCAAGCAATTTTGTATCATCGAAGAGATAATCGAGCAGTACAAACTGAGCTTTCCACATACATAAATTGGGAAAATACCATGGATTATGTTGAAAGCTTGGTTTGGCCTTGATGCTATTAAGTTATTCTGTGGCAGGTCTGAATTTATTTTAAATCGTGTATATTGTTTTAAACTCTTGCCATTTGAAGTAGGGACAGATAAGTAGATTGTGTTAATTTTGTTTTTTTTGGTGGTGCCATAGTTGCAGTAGTTTTTTTTTGGCTGATTATCCAAGGGCTGTTGGTAATGGTTGGATTGGAATGTATGGATTGGATGGAATTGTTTTGATTTTATATTTATTTTAGGCTAAAAGTTTTTACAAAATGGTAATTGATTCTCTCTTGGATTGATCTTCAATGCAGAGAAAACACAACTTGGATTGTTTTACTCCTTCAAACTTGATATTAGTTTCATTTACTGCAAAATTTCATTACAGATATGGAATACTAGAAATGAATTTGTATCTTTTATTCTGTTTAGTATGTCATCTCATTTATTTTTTTGATAGGCAACTGTTAATTGTTAACTTTTTGTTAGGAGGTAGCGGGTTTTTGTTAGCGACAGGATTCGAACTGTACACCTCCTGTTTAATATTCATTCGATGTCCCAACCCAAATCACTGGGCTATCCTTTGGGGACAATATGTCATCTCATTTTCATTGCATTTGACTTGCTGAAGATCTTAAAAAGGCAAGGCTTGTATGCTGTCTGCATATAGGAAACTTTTCTCTTGAACATCTCTTTACTGAAATTCTCATGTCTTTTAAGGGTCTGTTTGGATACAGCCCAGTAGAGCTTCTCAAAGCTTATCCCCTCGATCAAGGGCTTACGTTATTTAAATGTGTTTGGAAACATTTTTTAAAAAGCTTTTGACTTTTACCACAGCTCTTAAAAGACCTTTTTTTAAGCTATTTCAAAAAGCTTGTCACACCGACTTCTTGGGAAGCTGGCCCTAATAAAAAATTAGCTGGACACAAGTGCATTCATGAAAATTGCAAAATTACGATATGCCCATTGTTGTATTTTTGCAACTTCATGAACCCGTGTAGAGGCTTCTCTCTAGACCTTAGCAGAGAGTAGCAGTGAGCACCGGTAAGAGTCGATTTTAAAAGAAATAAACTCAAAGCCTATAGGTTGAGTGTCGGGTCTAAAGATTGCGAATCTAAACAACCCAACCCAACCCATTGTAAATGAATGCAGAACTTTTTTTTACTCACTAAGTGAATGCGTCATGTATATTATACGAAGTGACTTTTTTTTTCCTGTTAGCCTAAGTGAATTTTGAGTCGCGTATTTAGAATATAAAATATGTGTTGCATTTGGAATGATTTAGGCTAAATTATACATTTTGTCCTCTATGTTTATTTTAGTTTTCAATTTAGTCTTCTACGTTTTATTTGTTTCGTTTTGGTCCCTTATGTTTCAAACGTTACAACAAGTTGGTCCTTTCCGTCACTAAAAGCCAATTGTCCGTAGCTAAAAGCCAATTAACGTTTTGAAAAATGGACTTCTAGCTACGGACAATTGGCTTTTAGTGACGAAAAGGACCAAATTGAAAACTAAAATAAAACGTAGAGGACCAAAACGAAACAAATAAAATATAGAGGATCAAATTAAAAACTAAAATAAACATAAAGGACCAAATGTATAATTTAGCTAATGATTTATATATATAATGTGAAATATGAAATATATTATGAAATATAAAATAATGACACCCTGCAAATGTTATATGTTATGAAATATGAAGTATTGTGTTGCGTATTTGTTGTTTTTTCAGTCAGACTAGGTGAATCCTGTATAAATTAATGTTTAAGGCCTTGATAGTGATTTTTTTTCTTCATAAATATTTTTGTTCTATTTGTCTTTGGTATTTTTCAATTCTTTATTTTTTCTGATAAATAAATATTTTAATAATAAACCCGTCTACCCGACCCAAACCAACTCATATGAGATCGGGTTGAGTTAGTTCTGGTTATGCATCCAATATATATTTGATTGGGATGCGTCTTTAAACACCTCAAACCCAACCTAACCTATGCCCATCCCTAGCAGAGATCCTCCATCATGTCGGTCGCCGAAGGTTGAGTTGACATCATTGTCGAAGGTTACATGCTAAAACGTTTAGATAATCGTTTAATGCATAATCGTTAAAGTAAACATCATTTAATGCAGAATCGTTTAAGTAAACGTCTAAAGGGTTAAGCGATTAGGATAAACGATGTAGTTAATTATGTGGCTTTCAAGTTTTACCATTTAAATGCTGTAATCGTTTAGACTTTTCCCTTAAATGATTATTAGCTTGTAGCAAAGAGTGGAGTAGTTGCATGGTTTTGATTTCCTTATTCAACAAAGAAACAAACAATTAGATTATTAGATTGAGATTGACTGGTTGTATATGATTTGTAATGGAGAGAATTAGTTGGTGTTCCTTTTATATGCAACTCTTTTCATGAATATGAAGATATGAATGCTTATTAAGATGCTTTAATTAAATGTATGTATATGTGTTATGAGCAATTGCCAAGATTGAACGAATCCCAAACCTGAAAATCAAGTAACACACAGCAAGCAAAACCAAATCGAAAGAAACAAATACTAAATCGCAAAACCTAGATTTGTACAGAATCGATTCAATGCAATTTTCGCAAGAACAAATTTAAGAAGCGTAAACTGAATTAAAGAAAGAGAGATGAACACCAACGATTGATGACGGAGTTCGGCAAAGATGCCTATGTCTCCAGGATAGATTCCGACTTTGAAGATCACCATGATGATGAATGTCTACAGCATTAGAAGCTTTTCACAGAGCTGTAGAATTGCTCACCAGAAAAGCTCTATTCTCTCTCAGTCTCTCTACAATGTTCTCTCGCCCTTTGCACAGTGTTTCCACTCAGAATACAAGAATTGATTAACCTTACTGAGTCTCATAAACCACTATATAAACTTGCCTCACTACCCCTAATAACAGAGTTTGTTAAAACAGAAAATAAACAAACTCAAGAAATAGAACCGGGTTAATCAGAAGAGGAGCAGCAGAAGAATGGGCCGAGCCCAACAGAGAGGAAAGAAGTTACAAGTTAATAATGTATCATAGTCCAACAAATCTCCACCTTGTTACTTATATACTTGAACACTGATTATCTTTGAAAGTCAACAAACCTGTCCCAAAAAAAAACTGATCATTCACCACTGATGTTAAGCAAACTCAAACAGTGTTTGAATTTGCTAACAAGGACTGGTTTGGTGATCATATCAGCAGGGTTGTTGCTGGTGTGGACCTTCATTATCTTGACATCACCTTTTTCAACAATGTCTCTGATAAAGTGTAGTCTGACGTCAATATGCTTCGTTCGCTCATGATACATTTGATTTCTGCAGAGATGAATGGCGCTCTGACTGTCACAATGAATCCCAACTGTGTCTTGAGCAATACCTAATTCAGAAACAAGTCCTTGAATCCACAAAGCTTCTTTTACTGCTTCTGCAAGTGCAACATATTCAGCCTCCGTGGTTGAGAGAGCCACGATGTGTTGTAGTGATGCCTTCCAGTTGTCTGTGTTTCCAAATAGATTAAAAACATAACCCGTGAGTGACCATCTTTTATCGAAATCTCCAGCATAATCTGAATCAACATAACTTTGAACAGGTTTTGATAATTCCTTGCCGCTGCCATAGACCAGACCTGTATTTAGAGCACCTTTCAGATACCATAATACCCATTTGACAGCTTGCCAATGATCTCTCCCTGGATTACCCATAAATATGCTATATCAGGCCAAGAACATACCATTGCGTACATGATACTTCCAATAGCACTTGCATAAGGAATTCTCTTCATTTCCTCCTTGTCTTCATTTGTAACAGGTTACTGTGAAACAAACAATTTGAAATGAGGGGCTAAGGGTATGCTAGTGTGTTTAGCCTCATCCATGTTGAATCTTTTTACTACCTTACCAAGATAGTTCTTTTGCAGACTAACCAACTCTCCCCTATCCCTGTGCCTGACAATTTACATTCCCAATATCTTCTTGGCTGCCCCAGGATCTTTCATGGCAAACTCTTCTTTAAGTAATTTCTTCAAATGATTAACATGTTGCATAATCTTGCAAGCCAACAACATGTCACAAAAATATAAAAGAAAATATATGTACATGTCATTTAATAATTGCTTAAAGTAAACACAACAGTCATGATTGCATCTAGCATACTTATTATTTAGCATGAAAGAGTCAAATCTCAAATACGATTGCCTAGGGAATTGTTTGAGACCATATAAGGATTTCTTCAAGTGACATACCCAATTCTCCTTTCCTTGAACCTCAAAACCACTCGGTTGCTTCATCAAAATTCTCTCCTTCAAATCTCCATGTAGGAACGCCATTTTAACATCCATTTGTTCGAACTCCATAGCATAGTGAGCCACCATGGAAAGAATTATCCGAATAGACGAATGTTTTACCACCAGTGAGAAAATTTCATTATAATCCACTCCTTCCTTTTGAGTGAATCCTTTTGCAATCAACCTTGCCTTGAACCTTGAGGGTTCAACTCCTGGAATCCCTTCCTTCCTTTTGAAAATCCATTTACTCCCTATGACCTTGCAGCCCTCTGGTTTAGGAACCAACACCCAAGTGTTATTCTTTTCCAAAGAATTTAACTCTTTAGTCATAGCTAACATCCATTTCTCATTGTCCTTGCCTTTTACTGCATCTTCAAAACTTGTAGGTTCATCATTATTGATAGCTTTAGCAGCTTGAAATGCATAGCTTACCGTATCTGCATAACCGAACCTGGTCGGTGCCTTGATATTCCTTCTGTTCCTATCTCCGAACAGCATATAATTCTATAATTCTACTTGGTCTTCATCAGATGCCTCCGAGTCTTCTGCTGGTTTTGTTTCTGTAGGTTGTGCAGTAACAGTTTCTAGTTGCTGCGGTTTTGTTCTGACTGACTCCACCTCAAACTGAAATCGGTTTAATTCCCTCTAATTTGAACTCTGATCTTCAGGTCTTCTTGTGGAATCATACATTTCAGTTTCATGAAAAGTAACATCCCTACTAATGATGCACTTCTTGTCTTCAGGACTCCATATTCTAAACCCCTTTATGCCATCAGGATACCTAACAAAATAACCTTTCTTGGCCCTAGGTACAAGCTTGCCTTCATTCACATGATAGTATGCTGCACAACCAAAGACCCTTAGGTGACTATAAGTTGCTACCTTTCCAGACCACATTTCTTGGGGTGTTTTCAAATTAAGGGCAGTTGAAGGACTGATATTAATCAGATAACAAGCTGTGTGGACAACTTTATCCCAAAATTTTATTGGCATTCCAGCATTAGAAAGAATACATTGAACGTGAACACAAGAAGGGGGGTTGAATTGTGTTGAAAAATTTTCGCAAACTTTAAGTTAAAAACACTTAGAACACAGGTTTTTCAAAACTGTTTGTGTATCGGACGCTGGAAATAAATCGGACGCTGGAAAAGCAGTTTGTGAAAACTTATTTTTAACAAGACAAGATAAAGATAAATAGAAAGCAGTAAAGCAAGAGACACATATATTTATACTAGTTTACTACCAAACTGGTAGCTACGTCTAGTCCCTTCGTTCCTGAAAGATTTTCTACTATAATCAATCTGATTACAATTTTCTCAAGAGTATTCTTCTGTCACAAACTTGACAATACTCTCAACTTCTCAAAATGACTCAGTACAGTCGAGCCTTTGAGGGTACAGCCTTAACTAGGCCAAAATAACTTTTACAAGGAAGTTGAAATACAATAAAAAATAACTCTCACAGAGAGGATAAAAGATTAAGCTCAAATATAGAAATGTTTTCTAAAAGAAAATGTCGTACGCTGAGTTCAGTTCTTGTAGTCCAGAGACTTAGCACGAAACTTGATTGCTCATAGAAGCAGTGCTTTCAGAGTATTGACTCTTTGTAGTATATAGCAACAGTGCTTGTTCTCAGTAAATGAAGCAATATTCTCTTGTAGAGTTTTCGTCAGTTTCTTCAATGGATACCATGAGGTATTTATAGGAGTTCTAAAGGATATTACCATTACAGTAAAAATGGCTCCTTTCCATTGAGTGAGGTAATTTCAAAAAGCTGTCTCTTTCTTCCTTTTCAAAGAATATCCCAGTAGTACATATTACCGTTTTCGTACTACCTTGCTTTTCACAATTGCTTGTACGATTTTGGTCTTTTAGCTAAAGGTGTCACCTTTGATACCTCGTACTACAATTTGAGCGCACAAGATCAAATTCGAAATTCGTTCCAGAAACTTCTGAGAGGAAGAGCAACTACGTGACCAACACGTGATTTAAAATGAAGTTCAGACGCTCGCTCAGAACGGAAGATCGGACGCTCGTAGCAAATGGATAAGCCTAATGTCACAAAAAGATAATTCCTGACGCTCACGAAGACAGTATACTAGGATGAGCCGGATGCTGACACATGGAGTGTATCATTCTCTTGAGAATTTCTTCCTTCTTGCTTGAGTGGCTTAGAAATATATGTAATATTAGTATCTGCACACTTCAAGAATTGTTAGATCATAAATTGTTCTCTTGTGAATATTTTGTTATCATCAAAATTAATGAGGGTCTAAACTTCTCAATCGTTTAGGTTCCAACAATCTCCCCCTTTTTGATGATGACAAATATCTAAGGTTGATGAACAATTTAGTTTCAAAATGACATCAAGGGTCTCCCCCTGAATTTGACAATTTTGATATATAAGACAATTCTAGTATTAAGGCGATAGTTGATAAACAAATTCAATTAAGTAATCGCAAAAATACGTAGATGTATCAAAGTAAGATTGGATGCTGATTTTCATTGTATCAAAAAGATTTATTTAATCAAATTTATTTCATTGTACCAAATTTATTTATCATTGTAAGAGCAAATGCTATGTATGAAATGCTATGCATGATACTTCAGTTTCAGCGTATCATCGGACGGTGAATTAGTCAAATCAGATTTTCACACGTGGTTCATCATACATTTCTTTTACTCCCCCTTTTGTCATCAGACAAAAAAAGTGTAAAAACACATCATACTCAAAATAAGACTTAGAAAAATTTGAATATAAGTCATATGTAAGTATATATTAACAGATACTCAGAGCAAAATATATATATATATATATATATATATATATATATATATATATATATATATATATATATATAAGTGTATCAACAAAACAAAGAAATAGTTTATATCACACAAAAATAAATAAATAAATAAATTCAAGGGTTTGGAAGAGGTGGTGGAGGGATGCTGAGACGTTCATAGAGTAATTTCAGAGCAGTCTCCAGCTGAGTGACTTTCAAGTTTGTAGCCTTCATTTCTTCAAACTCTGCTTTGGGAATAGTGACCATTTCAACTGCAGGAGTAGAAGATCCAGCTTCTGGTATGGGTACAGGTTTCATCTTCTGATGCTCTGCTAGCACCCAGTTGGATAGCTTCAGTCTCAATTCCTTCTTCCGTTGAGCTCTTAGAAAAAATTCATCATTAGGTATAAACCATTTGATGAGATTTCTAAGTTTTCTGAGCTCAGATTCTATTTGAATTTCCCTTTTATACTTCACATCTTCTGGATACAGCAAATCCATGAAGATGATTTCTCTGTGTAGAACTACATCAGCAGTGAAAGCATCAAACCTATTTCCAGCTTCTTCTCCCCATATACTTCTGATAAAGACACTCAAGGCTTCACAGGTGAAGGAGAGTGCTTCATTTTCTGCCAGGTAAATTCTTCGCAGATTTTTCCTGTCATCTTCTTCTAGCACTAGGGGGACGAGGCATGGTAACATGGCTTTGTCTTTCCAAGACTCAGACCATTGACTCCAAGTAAATCCAATGTCAAAGTGCTTGGTCACAGTAGCCCATTGGACATATATTTTCATGCAGTCAAAAGGCCTGATTACTGAGCATCTGAACATATCATCGAAGTAGACTGTTCCAAGATTGATGTCAGTAATTTTGCTGATTGTGCCAACTGTTGGAATAGTGGCCTTCTCGGCGTTACAGCAGTTTGAGGAGCCAGTTCTCTATTCATCTTCCTTCAGAGAATTCAGGTAAAACCTTCTGGCATGATCCTCAGAGATCTTGGCAATCGGAAGCTTAGAGAATTCCTTGAGGTTGTATTTTTTGGGAGCTTTCTCATACTCCTTGAGCCCAATCTTGCTGAATGGCTGCTTGCCCGGAGCAGGTTCTTTCCTTTTTCCAAGAATAGACCAAGGTAACCACCTTTGCCTATCTGGAACAATCTTTATAGAGACAGATGATGGGTCTCTATATTGTCCAATGACTTCAAGCCTTTTTTGCTCATAACAATGAGCCATCATACATGCTTCAGCTTCTGTAATCCAACTACCACATTCCTCTAATGTAAGAGGTTCATTCTGGGGCAGGAACCTGGGTACATCAACAGAAAAGGGAATAGCCCTGCTGTTCAGTTTGGATCTCAGCCTTCCTTTAAATAACATCTCAACATTGTCTTTTCCATCCTTGAAGACAGCATTCATTGGAGGAGGTATCTCCAATCTTGAAACTCCGGAAGTGAAGGTCTTCAAGTGCCATACAGATGGGTGATTGTAGATAGAGTTATATGACTCAAATCTAACAAATTTTGGTCTAATGTCAAGAGGGACAGGCTTCTTTGGAATTAAGGCAGTAGTTTTTGGTGTCACTACTGTGATATTGTACTTGGGAGGAATGTAGGGTCTGAAAGGATTAAATGGAGGAACTTTGAAAAGGAGGTTAAAAGGATGAGAATGAAGTTTGGAAATATATGAAGTGAGGGAGGTATATGTGGAGGTTTGAGGTGATGAGATGGTGAGTGTATTGGTCTGTGTTTGGGTAAGTTGTTTGGGAGCTATGGAAGTGGTTGTGTTTCTGGCTTGCTGTGCACGAGTTTGAATGGTTGGTGGTTATGCAACAGATATTGGTGGAGCAGGAATGGTATCATCAGTTTCAAAAACAGATACAGAATCATCAGAAGAATTCAGTACCTTTGGTTCAAGCTCAGACTGCCTGACCAATCTCTTCAGCTTCTGTCTAGGGGCAGCAGCTGGAGGCGGACGATGAATTGCCTTCTTCTGTGCATCGGACGCTGAAACTTGTTTCTCAGCTTCTGGGTTGCTTCTTTTCCTCAGAATCTGACTGATGGGAACTTGGTCCTCATCTTCTGATTCAGTCTTTCTTTTAGGTGCAGGAACCACCTTCTGCTTCTTGCTTCTTGTTTCTTCTTCTGGAAAATCAGAAGTCCTTTTCACACCAGTTGCTGAGCTTCTGATGGTTTTATCAGTAGTAGATTTCTTGCCAACAAAGGGACCAGATTCTACTCCCTGTTCCTTTTTCACCTTCTTTATCTGTTCACCAGTGATCAATTTCATTCTGACCAAGCTGTTGACTCCAAAGGTGTCAGGAATCACAATGCTCTCAGTGCCAAAATACCTCACCTTTTCTTGATCTGGCAACGCAGTCAACTTATTTATAACCAGATTCTTGGCCATTATTGTAGTGGGTAGAACACCATAAGGAATGCACTTGTAGGTGTTTTTCGTGTCAGCAACACCTTTCCTCGAATTAACCAGTGCATTAATCAGGTTGTTGTAGATCAGCCTTGGCAGGTTTACCTTATTACCAGCCATGTAGTGCCTCATAATGAACTTCTGTTCATAGTTCACTATGTCACTAGAGCCAGCCTTCAACCAGACGCTCTTGGTGATTATCTTGTGAAGAACTCTGTAATGACTCTTCAAATTCTTTGCAGTAGGAGTTTCACCAAATTCTTTCAACTGTTTATAGTTCTCAAACAAATCCTTATTGACCTTCTCAAGGCCATGAAATGCATCACACAATCTGTGTAGTAAACGAGACCTTCACAGGGAAAACCAGTGACTTCAGAGATGTTGTTAATGGTAAAAATGAGACCTTCACATGTAGTGCCTCATAATGAACTTCTGTTCATAGTTCACTATGTCACTAGAGCCAGCCTTCAACCAGACGCTCTTGGTGATTATCTTGTGAAGAACTCTGTAATGACTCTTCAAATTCTTTGCAGTAGGAGTTTCACCAGATTCTTTCAACTGTTTATAGTTTTCAAACAAATCCTCATTGACCTTTTCAAGGCCATGAAATGCATCACCCAATCTGTGTAGTAAACGAGACCTTCACAGGGACAACTAGTGACTTCAGAGATGTTGTTAATGGTAAAAACGAACTTGTAGCCTCTCACACTTCCTTCAAAAATACCACCTTTGTGTAGATGAGCATTACCCCAAAATTCCTTGATAGAAGTAACTAGAACTTCAATCTGGTTCCAAAAGAAATAGTGTTCCCAACCCATTGCCTTGAAACCACTGTAGAAGTCGAAGCCATAGAGTTTGATGTCTCTAAATCAACTCGGTTTTCCAAAAAAACTTTTCCTTCAGCCATGGTGTCATAAATAGCAGTATACTCAGAGGTTGTTACACCAGACATGATTGCATTTGAGAGATAGAGAAATGGAGGTTTAGGGTTTCAGGATAGTTACGAAGGGAAGAGAAGGAAAACAGTTTTTCAGACTGAAAATAGAGTGAGTGATTTTGGAGCGAAAAAGAAGGAGTAGAGGGAAGGTTTTGTAATAGTACAGATACTTTTCAAAATATCGCTTCGTATTTCCACATGAAAATTAAATCAAAAAGAAAAGAAAATAAAGATTTGCCTTTTCATTAAATGCAGATGCCAAAAGAAAAGTAAAATCAAGAAAAAGATTTTATCGAAAGACATAAACAATTATGACTTAGTAGATATGATGAGACGCTTAAGTCCTTAACACGTGTGACACGTGTGGGTGTGCTTCGGACGCACGCAACCGATTCACCAGACGATGAGTTATGATGTATATGTCAAATAAGATGCTTATGCACATACATGCTTATGTCATATCAGATGCTAAGATTTTAGTTATATCAGACGCTGAGATTAATCATTCTTCTATAAGATGAAAGTTTAAATTTCTTCTTATAAAATTGAATCTATCTTCAGCAAGGGGTTTTGTAAAATGTCAGCCCACTGATGATCAGTGTCTACAAATTTTATTTCTAGAATACCCTTCTGAACATAGTCTCTTATAAAATGATGCTTAATCTCAATGTGCTTGGCTCGTGAATGCAATATAGGATTTTTAGTAAGACAAATGGCAGATGTATTATCACAAAAGATAGGAATGTTACTCTCTTTTATCAAGTAGTCTTCAAGTTGATATTTCATCCACAGAAGTTGAGAGCTGCAACTTGCTGCTGAAATATACTCAGCTTCTGTTGTTGAGAGTGCAATTGTGCTTTGCCTTTTGCTTGACCAAGATACAAGATTTGCTCCAAGGAATTGGCAGCTTCCACTTGTGCTTTTTCTTTCAATTCGGTCTCCAGCAAAGTCAGCATCACAGAAACCTACCAACTTGTAATCTTTTGATTTCTTATAAAGTAAACCAAGATTAGTAGTTCCTTGCTAGCACACAGGCAGACGCTAAACATAATGTCAGGTCTTGAAGCCGTAAGATAAAGTAGAGATCCAATCATACCTCTGTACATTTTTTCATCTACCTTCTTACCAATTTCATCTTTACTAAGAGTGCGGGTAGGATGCATAGGTGTACACATAGGCTTGCAATCCAGCATCTTGAATTTCTTCAGTAATTCTTTGATATATTTGCTTTGATGTATATAGATACCATCACTGCATTGTTTGATTTGTATTCCAAGGAAAAAACTTTAACTCTCCCATCATGCTCATTTCAAATTCAGCCTGCATAAGCTTAGAAAATTCTTTGCAAAAGCTTTCATTAGTGGCTCCAAAAATGATATCATCAACATAGATTTGAACAAGTATGAAATGCATGGTAGAGGATTTTCTGAAAAGAGTAGTTTCAACTAAACCTCTTGTAAATCCATTTTTCATTAAAAAGGAACTTTGTCTGTCATACCATGCTCTGGGAGCTTGTTTAAGACCATAAAGAGCTTTTTTAAGTTTAAAAATATGTTCTGGAAATTCAATATCTTCAAAACCAGGAGGTTGTTTAACATAAACTTCCTCAGTTATAAAACTATTTAGAAAAGCACTTTTCACATCCATTTGATATAAAGTTATCTTGTGATATGCTGCAAATAAAAGTAAAATGCGAATAGCTTCTAGTCTTGCAACAGGTGCAAAAGTTTCAGTGAAATCAATACCTTCTTCTTGTGAGTAACCTTGAGCAACTAACCTTGCTTTATTTCTCACAACTTTACCATCTTCATTAAGCTTATTTCTAAATACCCATTTAGTACCAATAGCTTGCTTATCTTCTGGTAGAGTGACTAGATTCCATACATCATTTCTTTGGAATTGATTTAGCTCATCTTGCATTGCTAGAATCCACCATTCATCTTCCAATGCTTGACCAATCGTCTTAGGTTCCATTTCAGAGAGAAGTGCAAAATCAGCATGCTCCTTGAAAAAGGATCTGGTTCGTACTTTATCACCAGGTTCTCCTATGATTTGATCTTTTGGATGATTGGTTTTGTACTTCCAGCTTTTTCTTGCTTCAGCTTCCGCTTGAGTAGAATTCTTCGTCTTGTCACCACCGGATGATGAAGATGCATGTTCACTGTCTGACTTATCACCAAGGTTTAATTCTGAAAATAACTCATCTAGCTCTGACATAGCAGTGTCAGGCTTCTTATCATCAAACATGACATGAATGGACTCTTCAACTGTCAAAGTTTCTTTGTTGTATATTCTAAAAGCTTTAGATCTTTCAGAATATCCCAAAAAGATTCCTTTGTCAGCCTTGGAATCAAACTTACTAAGCTGATCTTTAGTATTCAAAATATAACAAATACAACCAAAAGGATGAAAGTAAGAAATGTTTGGTTTTCTTCCTTTCCACAATTCATAAGGAGTCTTATTCAAAATAGGTCTTATAAGAATTCTATTTTGAATATAACAAGCTGTGTTTACTACTTCTGCCCAAAAATGTTTCGCAATATCAGCTTCATTGATCATGGTCCTGGCCATTTCCTGGAGGGACCTATTTTTCCTTTCTACAGCACCATTTTGTTGAGGTGTTCTAGGAGAGGAGAAATTGTGGGAGATGTCATTTTCTTCACAAAATTTTTGGAAGTTTTCATTTTCAAATTCTCCCCCATGATCACTTCTGATAGAAGAAATACAAATGCCTTTTTCATTTTGAACTGATTTGCAGAATACAGTAAATACCTTAAAAGACTCATCCTTGTGGGCAAGGAATTTAACCCATGTCCATCTAGTAAAATCATCAACAATGACTAATCCTTATTTCTTTCCAGCTAAAGAGGCTGTCCTTGTGGGACCAAAAAGATCAAGATGTAAAAGTTCAAGTGGTCTAGAGGTTGAAACAACATTTTTTAAATGAAAAGAAGTTTTAACTTGTTTTCCTCTTTGACAAGCCTCACACTGGGCATCAGATTGGAACTTAAGATTTGGTAAGCCTTTAACAAGATTGTGCTTGTTTAACTTTGAGATTAACCTCAAGTTGGCATGACCCAATCTTTTGTGCCAAATCCATTGCTCATCTTCAACCGACATAAGACACTTGACATCTTGTTTTGCAAGTTCAGAAAGATCAACTTTATAAATGTTTTGTTTCCTTTTTGCTGTAAAGAATATAGATCCATCATTTTTGCTTTTTACTGAACATCCATTTTCTGTAAAGACCACATTATAACCATTGTCACATAATTGACTTATGCTCAATAGATTATGTTTCAGTCCTTCAACATATAAAACATTATCAATAGAAGGAAGAGAGCCTTTACCTATGCGACCAATTCCAACTATTTTACCTTTCTGGTTTCCTCCGAAACCAACAAATCCAGCTTCTCTAGGTCTTAGTTCTTGGAACATATGCTTTTCTCCCGTCCTGTGACGTGAGCATCCACTATCTAAGTACCAAGATAGGTGTGTTGACTTTGTTGCTAAGCAAGTCTGCAACATAGACTATTTTATCTTTAGGTACCCATATCTTTTTGGGTCCTTTCTTGTTAGTTCTTGAAGGAGGCTTATCCTTCATAGTTTTAAAACCAGTACATGCACTTTTCAAATGACCAGGTTTATTGTAGTAAGTACAATGCAAGCATTTACTATGATTATTAGGTTTATCAGATGCTGAATCATTTTCTAAAAGAGGTTCATCTGATATTTAACCAAGACCATGAGTTGTCGTTTTACTGACACCCCAAATCATTGAAGCTTGCTTGCTACGAGTTACACTCTCTGCAAGAAACTTTTGAAATGCTTGTTCATAGTAATTTGATTTGCAGTTAGGATTGCTTATAACTACAGAGGTTTTAATTTGAGAGCTCTCAGCTTCTGGTTGCTTGTTGGCTTTCAGACGCTAGTTATTCACCAGACGCTGATTTTCAGTTTTCAGCTTCTGGTTCTCTTCATTGAATATAGAGTTTTCATTGTGTAAAGAATGAAAATGTTGTGATAGTTTTGAAAATTTCTTTTTCAAATTCTTATACTCAATAGAGAGAGTGGCAGAATCCTTTAACAGATCATCAAATGCAAGTTGAAGTTCAGAATAAGAATCATATACAATTACCTCTTCAACTTCTTCTTCTGAATCAAGGTCAGTGTCTGTCATGAGGGCAATGTGAGCTTCTTCTTCTTTATCTTCCTCAGAAGAGGATAAGTCGAGATCTTCCCATGTTGCCATGAGACTTTTCTACTTTTTCTTGAAGGAGCTTCTTGTGGACTTTTCTTTAAGATTAGGACACTCGGACTTGAAATGTCCAAGCTTCTTGCATTCATAGCAAATGACTTGGGCTTTGTCCTTGTCTTTGCTTTCCTTCTTGTCCTTTGTATCTTTCCTCTGAAACCTCCTTCTGAAGTTTCTCTTCTTCCACATTCTTTGGATCTTCTTGGATATGAATGCTAGCTCATCGTCTGATCCATCATAATCTCCTTCTGAAGCTTCATCATCTGATTCTTCTTCTTCAGCCTGAAAAGCTTTAGAAGTACTAGGTTTATGTTGATTAACTTTTAAAGCAGTAAACTTACTCTTCTTGGTAGGTTCTTCTTCATTTAGCTCAAGTTCATGAGCTTTTAGAGAACTCATAAGATCTTCAAGCCGAAGGACATTTAGATCTTTTGCTTCTTGAATAGCAGTGACTTTGGGTCTCCACTGCTTAGTCAAACTTCTCAAGATCTTTCTCACGTGGTCAGGTGTAGTATAACTTTTTTCCAAGGGCCTGCAACCCATGAACAAGTGTTTGGAACCTTCCAAACATAGTTTCAATGTTTTCTCCATCTTCCATTTTGAATAGCTCATACTGACGAACCATCATGCTAGCCTTTGTTTCTCTTACTTGGGCAGAACCCTCATAAGACAAAACAAGAGAATCCCATATTTCTTTGGCAGTATCAAACTTACCACATTTATCATATTCTCTTTCTGTCATAGCACAGATGAGAATAAATCTAGCCTTCTGATTGGTTTGATATCTCTTTTTCTGATCATCAGTCCAGTTTTCCCTAGGTACTGCAACACCAAGGGCATCAGTGGGAGAAATGTATCCACTTTTAACCATATCCCACAAATCAAGATTTTGTGCCTCAAAGAATGCTTTTATCTTATCTTTCCAGTAATCAAATTTTTCTCCATTAAATAGAGGAGGACGGTTCATATGACCACCTTCAGTAGACATGTTCACAGTATAGGATCTTTTCTCTTAACACTGTTAAGTGCTCAACCAAGAGGCCGAGCTCTGATACCAACTGAACGTGAACACAAGAAGGGGGGTTGAATTGTGTTGAAAACTTTTTGCAAACTTTAAGTTAAAAACACTTAGAACACAGGTTTTTCAAAACTGTTTGGGTATCGGACGCTGGAAAAGCAGTTTGTGAAAACTTGTTTTTAACAAGACAAGATAAAGATAAATAGAAAGCAGTAAAGCAAGAGACACATATATTTATACTAGTTCACTACCAAACTGGTAGCTACGTCTAGTCCCTTCGTTCCTGAAGGATTTTCCACTATAATCAATCTGATTACAATTTACTCAAGAGTATTCTTCTGTCACAAACTTGACAATACTCTTAACTTCTCAAAATGACTCAGTACAGTCGAGCCTTTGAGGGTACAGCCTTAACTAGGCCAAAACAACTTTTACAAGGAAGTTGAAATACAATAAAAAATAACACTCACAGAGAGGGTAAAAGATTAAGCTCAAATATAGAAATGTTTTCTAAAAGAAAGTGTCGGACGCTGAGCTCAGTTCTTGTAGTCCAGAGACTTAGCACGAAACTTGATTGCTCACAGAAGCAGTGCTTTCAGAGTATTGACTCTTTGTAGTATATAGCAACATTGCTTGTTCTCAGTAAATGAAACAATATTCTCTTGTAGAGTTTTCGGCAGTTTCTTCAATGGATACCATGAGGTATTTATAGGAGTTCTAAAGGATATTACCATTACAGTAAAAATGGCTCCTTTCCATTGAGTGAGGTAATTTCAAAAAGCTGTCTCTTTCTTCCTTTTCAGAGAATATCCCAGTAGTACATATTACCGTTTTCGTATTACCTTGCTTTTCACAATTGCTTGTACGATTTTTGTCTATTAGCTAAAGGTGTCACCTTTGATACCTCGTACAATAATTTGAGCGCACAAGATCAAATTTGAAATCCGTTCCAGAAACTTCTGAGAGGAAGAGCAACTACATGACCAACACGTGATTTAAAATGAAGTTCAGACGCTCGATCAGAACGGAAGATCGGACGCTCGTAGAAAATGGATAAGCCTAGTGTCACAAAAAGATAATTCCAGATGCTCACGAAGACAGTATACTAGGATGAGCCGGATGCTGACACATGGAGTGTATCCTTCTCTTGAGAATTTCTTTCTTCTTGCTTGAGTGGCTTAGAAATATATGTAATATTAGTATCTGCACACTTCAAGAATTGTTAGATCATAAATTGTTCTCTTGTGAATATTTTGTTATCATCAAAATTAATGAGGGTCTAAACTTCTCAATCGTTTAGGTTCCAACATACATCTCATCCTTTTAAAGAGGGTTCTATTCATCTGCTCTGCTAACCCGTTCTGTTGAGGTGTCTTCCTCTCAGTCTTATGTCTATTTATCCCTTGCTCTTTACAATAACCAGTAAAAGCATCTCCGCGGTATTCTAATCCATCGTTAGTTCTGAAATTTTTAATTTTCCTTTCAGTCATATTTTCGACCTTGGTTTTCCATTCCTTAAAGATCTTAAATGCTTCATCCTTGCTCTTTAAAAGATAAACCCAAACTTTCCTACTATAGTCATCCAAGAAGGTAATAAAGTAAGTATTACCTCCATGTGATGACACCCTAGCAGGACCCGATATGTCGCCGTGAACATAATCCAGAATTCCTTTAGTAGTGTGTTGACCAGTGGTAAATTGAGCTCTATGCATCTTTCCAAATACACAGTGTTTGCAAAACTGTAAATCCCCAATTTTGTCTCCACTTAACACTCCCAATTTTCCCAAAATCTGCATACCCCTGAGACTTAACTGCCCCAACCTCTGGTGCCATAAACCGGTTCTGTCTGTCCTTGAAGTTGCTGTGGCAGCACTGCCTGTGATAACCTTCCGCCTTAGAATGTAGATCCCTTGTTCCCTTATGCCTTTCATGACTGCTTGATCACCCTTAACAACCTTGAGGATACTCTTTTCTGCCTTGCAGACACAGCCAGACTCTTCTAACATTCCCAAAGAAATCAAATTCCTTTTTAGCTTTGGAACATATCTAACCCCGGATAAAATTCTGTTTAATCCATCATCAAACCTCATCCTAACAAACCCAATGCCTTCAACCTTACAAACTATGTTGTTTCCCATGATAACTTTCCCTCTATCTGTCTCTTTAAAACCCAAAAGCCAGTCCTTCTTTGGAGTCATTTGAAATGAACACTTGAGTCAAGACCCCACTGATATCTAGTAATACTTGTTGAAGCCATTGGCACATCTGAAACCATGTATCCCTCTTCCCATATCATCATCCTTGTCATTCTTCTTCTTCTTGAAATGCCCTTCCTTCTTGCATAGAAAACACTTCTTGTCCATCTTGTCTTTCTCCTGTGACTTGTTCTTGTTCTTCTGTTTTGACCCTTTCTTCTCTGACTTGCCTTTTATGAATAATCCTTCTCCACTATTGTCATCATTTCCATCAGCTTTCCTTTTCAACTCGTTTGAGATTAAGTTAGATTGAACATCATCTAGTGACAAGGTGTCTTTGCCATAGACAAGTGTGTCACATAGATTCTCATAAGAGCTGGGTAAGGAACTAACCAGAAGGAGCGCTTGATCTTCATCATCGATGTTCACATCAATGTTCTCCAGATCTAGAACAATCTTTTTGAACTCGTGCATGTGGTCTTTAGCTTTGGAACATATATAACCCCAAATAAAATTCTGTCTAATCCATCATCAAACCCCATCCTAACAGACTCAATGCCTTTAACCTTGCAAACTGTGTTGTTTCCCATGATAACTTTCCCTCCATCTGGCTCTTTGAAACCTAAAAGCCAGTCTTTTTTTGGAGTCATGTGAAATGAACACCCTAAGTCAAGAACCCATTGATATCCAGTAATACTTGTTGAAGCCATCATCATATCTGAAACCATGTATCCTTCTGCAGCAATGGAAGCACTTCCTATATCATCATCCTTGTCGTTCTTATTCTTCTTGAACTTTCTCTCAGGACAGTCTTTCTTGAAATGCCCTTCCTTCTTGCATAGAAAACACTTCTTGCCCATATTTTCTTTCTCCTGTGACTTGTTCTTGTTCTTCTGTTTTGACCCTTTCTTCTCTGACTTGCCTTTTATGAACAATCCTTCTCCACTGTTATCCGCCTTTCCATCATCTTTCCTTTTCAACTCTTTTAAGATTAAGGCAGATTGAACATAATCTAGTGACAAGGTGCCTTTGCCATAGACAAGTGTCTCACATAGATTCTCATAAGAGCTGGGTAAGGAATTGACTAGAAAGTGAACGTGGCAAAAACACAAGAAATGGGGGTTTTGAATTGGGTTATAAAAACTTTTCTTGAATATAAGTGTTTATGAAAAACCTTTTCAAAACAGCTTTGGAATAAAACAATGCAATAAGTAAAGAGAAGAGAGAAAAAAGTAACAGAGTGATTTATACTAGTTCACTATCACCTGATAGCTACGTCTAGTCCCTTCACACACTTGAAGGATTTCTCCACTATAATCAACCTGATTACACTTGAGAGTATAATACTGCCAAACTGTCTATACTCATAACTTCTTAGAACGACTTTGTACAGTTAAGCCTCTAAGGTATATAGCCACTACTGGGCTAAATACAATGTTCAAAAAGAGTTTTGGTACAATACAAAGATAACTCTCACAGAGAGAATTTACGATGAAGAGCTTTAGCACAAAAGATAACTTTGAAATAGAAAGGATAAAACAGTTAAGTGCTTTGTTCAATATGATCTCAGAGACTTAAAAGATTTCTTGGTTGCTCACTGTCTCAGAAAAGTAGTGACTTGAAGTTTGATAAGATTGTAGGCGCTCACTATATAATCACTTAGTTTTCGTTTCAATCATTTTGTTCACCTACTTCAGTGAGTGAAGTAAGGTATATATAGCTAGGGTTGAGAAAAATGTCGTTGTGACATAACGTCTCTTTTCATCCTAGGTCAAAACCTCAGATCTCGTTTTTGTGACTTTAGCAGGTCACGTCGCTTTTCAGACTGTATAAAGCATACTGGGCACTGCACACAAAATCAGAATCTTTGTCTCTTGTGAGCTTTTTGAAAATGGGAACCTTCGAGAGCAAGTTTCCTTGACGAATATATTTGTTGACATTCCCTTTGGCTATTGATACCTCGTACATTAAAATGCTTCATAAAAGAGCTCTCTTAAATACTTGAAGTGACCTTAAATACTCTTTAGTCTTTTTCGTAACAGAGCTACACTGTTCACCAGAGTTAAGTACTGTTCATCAGAGTGAGTTTGAAATAGAGTTGAAATCTTCAACGTAGAAATCATTGGGCTTTCACATAACAGAGAGTCTTGATGTATTGCATGAAGGCTTCCATAGAGCAGATTAACCAAAGTCTGTTTTGTGTTGACTAAAGACCAGAGCGTTGACTAAACAGAATGTGGTCACAACAGAATGTGGTCTACCAGAGCGTTGACCGCTAACAGAGCATTGACCAAGATCAGGGCTAGTCTTCATAGAGCTTGATACACCAGAATGTTAACTGACAAAACAGAGTTGACCAAGTTAAGTATGGTCTTACCAGAATGTTGACTACACACAGAGTTGACCAACTTCAGAGCAGAGTTTGCAAACAGAGACTCAATGCTAGACTTAGATGAGTGAAATTTAAAATTTCACTGAGTCTTTTGAGATATCTTTCTCTGAGTGAAAATAACTTCTGCACACTAATAAAACACATTAAAGAATAAATTGTTTTCTTAATCATTTGTTATCATCAAAACAATTTAGGGCCACTATTTCTGAATCCACTTGATTCCAGCAATTTCCCCTTTTTTTATGATGACAAATATATATATATTGATAAACAATTTTTCTTTAGAAAAATATTTATTTCATATAATTTCAGAGCCCCCCCTGAATTAAGCACATATAAATATTTTCTAAGTGTAAATATGCATCAAAAGGATGTATTATATCAGAGCATATTCAACACAGTATCAGAGCAGTTAATATAGTATTAGAACTTGCAAAAATTAATACAACTTTCAGAGCAAGTAATTTACTAAATGCAATGCATGATGACACTTGGTTGATACATTAGGTTCATCAATTATTCTATACTCTCTATATTCTTCTCCCCTTTTTGTTATCAAACAAAAAGGTTAGGACAGAAAAAAAGAACATCACAGTCAAGATAGTATAAGAAAGATAAAGTCAAACTGTAAATGCCAAAAAAATAATACTGATTGCGTTAATGAAAAAAATGTCAAAGGACAAAAAGATTGTAACTAGAAACAAAAGAAAGAAAAGGGCTAAAAAGCAAAAAGTAAAAGCCTAAGGCTTTCTATGGCTTGTCCAATTTGGCCAGAATCTCTTGCAGTAGATAAGCCTGCATATCATGCCTTCTGTCAGATTCTTCAAAATGCCTTTCAGTAGCTTCCATAAACCTTGAAAATTTCTTGCTGTCATCAACAAGCCTATTATAAACTTCATGAGGAATCACAACTAAATGACTTGCAGAGGCAGAAGCAGATCCAGACCCTGATGAAGATGGTTGAGCAACCATTGAAGTAGCAGCAGGAGAAGGTGTGACTAGTTCTCGTGGAGGTGTAGGTTCACGAGGAGGAGGAGGAGGTAGTAGAATTACGGGGGCAGGCTCTGGTTCCCAAACAATAGTGACTGTTTGCTTTGGGGGAACTTTACATTTAGAAGCAGTATTCCATCTCCTGTTCCTTTCAAGCTGTTCCAGTTTGTGCCTTTTAAACCAGTTACGCACAGTTGTCCAATTCTCATACCTATCCTCTCAAGCTAGATCAGAACGAACTTCATTAATTCTTTCTTCTCCGTAGAAACTCCAGAACCGATGCTCACGGTATCTCTCAGCTTTGAGAACCTCAAAACTGGCAACCAGATGTGAAAAACGTGCAGGCACAGTTCTTGATTCCTGTGGTTCAGACCCAAATGGAACAAGGGGACCAGTTGGAGGATCAATGATGGTTACATCATCACCATCAAATTCCGAGGGAAGATCCTGAATTACCTCAGAGGCAATTGCTACAGTAAGATCTATTTCATCTTCCTCAATGGATTCTGCAACAGACTCAGGTTCTGTCAAGAGTGGTGAGTGAGGTGGAGAAATGAAATGAGGTAGGAAAGTTACCCAAAATGGGAGTCTAAAGGTGAGATCAGGTATGGGTTTCAACATTTTGAGGGGTTAGGCCTTAATGGTCAAAACAGAGTCAGGTTCAGGAAAGAAAGGTTCCTGGATAGACAGTTCAGGTTCTGTTTCTGATTCCAGTGTGGGTTCGGGTTGAAGGGGTAAATTAAGGTCAGGTTGAACTGAGGGAGGTGATTGTGGTCTGGGTGGTGATGCAGGTTTGGGTGGAGATTTAGGTTTAGGTGAAGATATTTTGGTGGGTTGTGGTTGGGGTTGAAGTACAGAAGTGGGGGTATTAGGGAGAACAACGACAAGTGGTTCAATGAGGGAATTTGAACTTGCAGTTGTGGTCTCTGTATAGGTCTCAATGGTACATAACTATCTTTATCATCAGAAGAGTCAGAAGTATCAGAGAGTGAAGGAGGTGTGGGTAATTTAGAAACTGAGGGTTTCTTTAGAGGGTTAGGTTATGAAGGTATGGGTTGTGAAGATTTTGGTGAAGGAATGAGTTTGGTGTAGGTTTAGGTATTTGTCGAGGAGGAACAAGGTTTGACAGAACAGGTTCCAATATAGGAGAACCAAAAACAGCAGAATCAAATTGATAAATAGAATCATATAAGTTACAAACTTGATCCAGTACCTTGGTTCTCTTTGCTGCAGGGAGGTCAGCAACCTTGGTGATTCTCTTCAATTTAGTTGGAGCAGCGCAGTAGTAATGGTTGTGACAGTGGCAGTAACACTAGCAGTGGAGGCAGTAGCTAAAACAAGTGGAGCAAATGTCTCACGCTGTTGAAGGCCTTGAGCTTTACTAGACTCATAGTACCTTCGAGCTTCCTCCTGAGAGTTAGCAATCACCTCAGTAATATTCACTTTCTTCTCTTCATATTCCTCTGTCAGCATAGAGGGCATGAATGAAGGTCTTACTGGGTGCACCAGGTTAGTAGGCTCAGCAATGTGGATGCCTATGCTCCTCGTTTCCCTTCTGGTAGGTTCAGGAGCTCCAGTTTCAGTAACTTTTTTCTTTCCTTTTCTCACTGCTTTGCTTCCACCTTCTTCTTCCGTTGTATCTCAACAACTACTTTTTTTGAAAGGAGTTTCATTCTTTTCAGATTGTCACTAGAAAAAGTGGGTACCACCATTGTTATCAAGGCAAGTCTAGCTTCCTCAGTATTAAACCCTTGAAGATGCTTAATCAAACCTTGATTATGCATAATGGCAGAGAGCAGTCTTCCATAGGGAATGTTCGCATTCTTCCCTTTTTTGGAATACAGAACATCCCTATGCAAGTGATCAAAGACAAGGCTCGGGAGGTTAATCCTTGACTTGAGTTCATCATGCCACATTATGAACTTGTGATTGCTGCTTACAGTGTCCACAGATCCAGATTTGGGCACCAAACAATTCATGATAATTTTGAACAGCACCCTAAATTTGTTCTTCATATCCACTGCCTTGGTTCCACCAGGCTTCTCATAAATTGTGTCATTGACAACGCTACAGCCGCCAACATCTTGTTCCCAACAATCCACGATAATAACTCCATCGTTAGGGCAACCAGTGATATTAGCAATCATGTCCTGGGTAATGACTATGTGCCTTCCTTGTACATAGCTGCGAATGGTCCTTTCCTTAGTCCACGCGAATAACCAGAACTCTTTAACCAGGTTTTCATACACTGGGTAGTTGTCCATAAGAAAGAAGTCCATGATACCCATTTCAACTTAATCATTTCTAAAAGCGTACCCTTCATGAGCCAGATCTTCAAAGTTCACTTGGTGTTCCACTAACATCTTCAGCTCGTGTGGTTATAAGTTCTGCAAGGTAACTCGAGGTTCCTCCTCAAGACCTTGAACTGCTTGTTGTTGATGTTGTTGAGCAGCCATTGTAGAGACACAGAGAGTTGCAGAGAGCAAGTAGAAGAGAAAGGGATTTAGGGTTCAGAAACGTGTGGGCTTCTCTAAGAGATAGTGTGGGTAATGGGTGAAGTAAGTGAGTAAGTGGGAATAAAACGTGTTTGATAAGGTAAACCGCCTTTACCAGTTTTCAAAAATGAATAATTAAATAATTGGTTGTTTCCAAAATGAAACGTGCCACACCCAAAATTCAAAAGGCACAGTAAAACTGACCTTATGCAGTAAAAATCTTAATGACTTAGTGAAAGTAACTCTCAACCACTAACGCATCAATCAGTATCAGAGAGACACGTGCACACAAAGATTCCCAGAGGCAACTTTGTGATAAATGCAACAGATTCATGAATATGAACAGTTAATGAAATAATAATAATAATAAATAAATAATCAAATAATACAATAATAAACAGAGCCAACTAATAAGCAGAGTCAACAAGTGAATAGATTCATACAAACAGAGTCAATAAGTGAACAGATTCATACAAGCAGAGTCAACATGTATCACTCCAGAGGCACATGAGTTATAACAGAGCGCGTGTAGTAGAGTCTAACATCAAGACAGAGTCATATAGTCAAACAAAGAGGCATATAGTCAAACAGAGTCAACTATATCCAAATTAAACACCCATTCCTTTATAAGATGAAAATTTAAATTCTTTCTTATAAGGTTGAATCTATCTTCAGCAAGGGGTTTTGTAAAGATATCTGCCCATTGATGGTCAGTATCAATAAATTTAATTTCAAGTGTCCCTTTCTGAACATAGTCTCTAACAAAGTGATGTTTAATTTCAATATGTTTAGCTCGTGAATACAAAATAGGATTTTTAGTCAAACATATTGCAGAAGTATTATCACAGTATATAGGAATTTTACTCTCTTTAATCTGTTAGTCCTCAAGTTGATGCTTCATCCATAAGAGTTGTGAGCTACAGCTTGCTGTAGATATATACTCAGCTTCTGCTGTTGATAGTGCAATTGTGTTTTGTCTTTTGTTAGACCATGAGACAAGGTTTGCTCCAAGAAATTGGCAGCCACCACTAGTGCTTTTTTTTTTTAATTTTATCTCCAGCAAAGTCAGCATCACAGAAACCTACTAACTTGTAATTTTCTGAACACTTATAAAGCAAACCAAGATTAGTAGTTCCATTGAGATACCTAAAGATTCTCTTAACAGTAGTTAAGTGGGATTATCTGGGATCAGATTGGAATCTTACACATAAGCACACATTAAACATAATATCAGGCCTTAAAACAATAAGATAAAGGAGTGAACCAATCATACCTCTATATATATTTTGATCTACCTTTTTGCTTGATTCATCTTTGCCGAGAGCACATGTTGCATGCATTGGTGTGCTTATAGGTTTGGTTTCCTCTAGCTTGAACTTCTTCAAGAGTTCTTTCACATATTTTGTCTGATGGATATAGGTTCCATCTTGACATTTCTTGATTTGTATGCCAAGGAAGAATTTTAATTCTCCCATCATACTCATTTCATTCTCATTCTGCATAAGCTTAGAGAATTCCTCATAAAGAGATTCATTAGTAGCACCAAAGATAATACTATCTACATATATTTGAACTATAATGAAATGCTTTTTAGATGATTTTCTAAAGAGAGTAGTATCCACTTGTCCTCTTTCAAAACCATTTGACATTAAAAAGGAACTCAATCTGTCATACCAAGCTTTTAGAGCTTGTTTAAGACCATAAAGAGCCTTTTTAAGTTTAAAGACATACTCTGGATAAGCAATATCTTTAAATCCAGGTGGTTATTTTACAAACACTTCCTCACTTATAAAACCATTTAAAAATGCACTTTTCACATCTATTTGATATAAAGTAATGCCATGATGTGCAACAAATGATAATAGTATCCTAATAGCTTTAAGTGTAGCTACAGAAGTAAAGGTTTCATTATATTCCTCTTACGAGTAACCTTGAGCAACAAGTCTAGCCTTATTTCTTACCACTTTGCCATCCTCATCAAGTTTGTTTCTGAAAACCCACTTGGTTCCTATGGCTTGCTTATCCTCTGGAGGAGGCATAAGCTTCCACACATCATTCCTTTGAAATTGATTGAGCTCTTGTTGCATAGCAATGATCCACCCATCTTCCGTTAGAGCTTCATCAATTGTTTTGGGCTCTATCTCTAAAAGTAAAGCCAGATCAAAGTGTTCTCTGAGTGAAGATCTAGTTCTAACTTTATCACTTAGTTCACCAATGATTTGGTTTCTTGGGTGATGAGGTTTAAACTTCCAGTCTGTTGTTGTCTCATCTTTATCACCGGAGTCAGCACTAGAGATAGGATCAGAGTCAGCACATGTGACCTCTACTTCTGTTTCCTTGCTTATCTGTAAGTCTGTAAAGACTTCATCTAGCTCTGACGTGTCATTGTTAGGCTTTTTATCATCAAATCTCGCATGCATAGATTCATCAACAATAAATGTTTCTTTGTTGTATACTCTGTAAGCTTTAGAGCGTTCAGAATATCCTAAAAATATAGCTTTATACGATTTTGAATCAAATTTTCCAACACTGTCCTTTGTATTAAGAATAAAGCAGTCACACCCAAATTGGTGAAAGTATGAAATGTTGGGTTTTCTTGCTTTCCACAATTCATAAGGAGTCTTATTCAAGATAGGTCTAATATAGATTCTATTTTGAATATAACATGTAGTGTTTACTGCTTCTGCCCAAAAGTGCTTTTCAATATTAGTTTCGTGAATCATGGTTCTGGCCATTTCTTGTAAAGATCTATTTTTCCTTTCTACAACACCATTTTGTTGTAGTGTTCTAGGGGATAAAAAATCGTGAGAGATGCCATGCTCTTCACAAAAGTTTTGAAAAGATTCATTTTCAAATTCTCCACCATGATCACTTCTAATAATTGTAATACAAAAACCTTTTTCATTTTGCACTTGTTTGCAGAATACAGAAAATATTGCAAATGACTCATCCTTGTGAGCTAGAAATTTTACCCATGTCCATCTAGTATAGTCATCAACAGTAACAAGATCATATTTATTTCCAGAGAGAGATGCAATCTAGTTGGTCCAAATAAATCTAAATACAAAAGCTCAAGTGGCCTTGAGGTGGAAACAATGTTTTTGGATTCAAAAGAAGATTTTGTTTGTTTCCCTTTTTGACAAGCTTCACAAAAAGCATCAGATTGATACTGAAGATTTGGTAGCCCTCTAACCAGTTCTTTCTTGTTAAGCTTAGAGATTAACCTCAAGCTGGCATGACCCAATCTTTTGTGCCAAATCCATCGCTCTTTATCCACTGACAAAAAGCATTTTATATTTTGATTTGCCAACTCAGAAAGTTTTATTTTATAAATGTTGTTCTTTCTCTTTGCTTTAAAGAAAATAGATCCATCCTTTTTGCTTTTGACTATACACACATTATCACTAAAGCCAACATCTTAACCACTATTGCATAATGGACTTACACTTAGTAGGTTATGTTTCAGGCCATCAACCAATAAGACATTATCAATAAAGGGTAGAAATTTCTCACCAACTTTTCCACTTCCAATGATTTTACCTTTCTGGTTTCCTCCAAAACCAACATTGCCACTCTCCTTAAGTTGGAGTTCTTAGAACATACGCCTTTCTCCCATCATATGACGTGAGCACCCACTGTCCGAGTACCAAGACTGGTGTCTCAACTCTATTGCTAAGCAAATCTGCGACATAGACAATTTTATCCTTAGGTACCCAAATCTTTTTGGGTCCTCTTTTGTTAGTTCTAGAAGGAAACCTGTCCTTCTTGTTTTTTAGTTCATAAGAGGTACTTCTAATGTGTCCATTCTTATTTCAGAAAGTACAAAGCAAACAATCATTATGATCATTAGTATCTTTGGTTTTCAAATATGTATTTTGAAAAGTGGGTTCCTCTGGTTTGTAGCCAAGAACCTTTTTACCATTTTGGCTTACGCCCCAAATCATAGACGCTTGTTTACTTCGCGTAACACATTCAGCAAAAAATCTTTGGAATCTCTCTTCATATTTTAAAGAGTTACATTCAACCTTTTCCTTACTGTTGGAACTATTACTTACCAAACGGTGGTTTTCAGTTCTGAGCTTCTCATTCTCCTCAGTGAGTATTTGAAATTCTTTTAAGAGATTTAAGAACTTCTTTTTCAAAGATTTATACTCATTGTTGAGTTTAGAAGACTCAACTAACAGTTCACCAAAAGCTAATTGAATATTAGAAGATGTGTTAGAATCTACATTTTCATCTTCTTCTTCACTGTCTGACCCTATAGTAGCCATGAGAACCATGTTAGCTTATTCCTCATCATCATCATCAGATGATGAATCAGAACATCCTATGTTGCCATGAGACCCTTCTTCTTCTTGCCTTTGAAACCACCTTTCCTGGTTTCTCAAGTTGTGGAAATTCTGACTTGAAATGTCCTGGCTTCTTGCACTCGTAGCAAGTAACTTGGCTTTTGTCCTCGAAGTCCTTCTTCTCCTTTGAGTCTTGTCTTTCCCTTGAATCCTTCTTATGAAACTTCTTTTTGAACCTTCCTTTACTTTTCATCATACGTTGAATTTTCCTTGATATTAAGGAGATTTCATCGTCTGTGTCTTCATCACTCTCATCAGATGAAACTTTGTCAGTTTCAAGTTCAGCTTGGACAGCCTTGGAGGTAGAAGCTTTGTTTGAAGACTTCAAAGCAATAGACTTAGATTTCTTGGGAAGTTCTTCTTCATTTAGCTCAAGTTCATGAGCTCTCAAGGAACTTAGGAGATCTTCAAGACGCAAGATATTCAAGTTCTTGGCTTCTTGAATAGCTGTAACTTTGGGTCTCCACTTCTTTTTCATACTTCTCAAGATTTTCTTCACATGGTCAGCAGTGGTATAGCTTTTCTTGAGAACCTTTAAACCATGAACTAGTGTTTGGAATCTTCCAAACACAGTTTCAATGCTTTCACCCCCTTCCATCTTGAAGAGTTCATACTGCCTAACCAAGATATTAGCCTTAGTTTCTTACACTTGGGAAGTTCCCTCATAGGCCAAAGCCAATGAGTCCCAAATTTCTTTGGCAGTGTTTTTGCTTTCGCATTTCTCGAATTCCTTTTCAGAAATAGCACACACAAGAAAGTATCTTGCTTTCTGATGCAATGTATATTCCTTCTTTTGCTCATTAGATTAAGAATCCCTAGGAATGAGATTTTCTTTGGAATCAACTGGTTCGTGTATTGATTTCGAACCATATCTCCAAATTATTGAGATTCGAAGAAGTTTCTTACTTTATCTTTCCAGTAGTCATAGTTAGATCTAGTAAACAATGGAGGACGGTTAACGTGATCACCGAGTTCGTTGCTTGCCATGAATATAAAGTAGGATCTTTTCCTCTCACACTGTTAAGTGCTCAACTAAGAGGTTGAGCTCTGGTACCAATTGAACGTGGCAAAAACACAAGAAAGGGCATCTGAATTGGGTTTTAAAAACTTTTCTTGAATATAAGTGTTTATGAAAAACCTTTTCAAAACAGCTTTGGAATAAAACAATGCAGTAAGTAAAGAGAAGAGAGAAGAGAATGACACAGTGATTTATACTAGTTCACTATCACCTGATAGCTACGTCTAGTCCCTTCACACACTTGAAGGATTCACACACTTTTGATGAGCACTGTTTTATTGCTTTATTTCCTTTACTTTTTTCTGAGTTGTTATTCTGTTATGCTCTCAGTATTGGCATAAATAGACCCATGTAATGTCACATTCATCATGCTGAATATAGAGACCTTATTTTCTCCCTGAATATTCTTCTTTTCCTCTCTGAAATTCTCCTTTCTTCCTTTGAACTTCTCTGTGGAGCCAACATTCGCTCGAATAGTGCTCTTCTGATCTTCTGAGACCCTCTGAATTTGCAGGATGTATCACATTCTTTCCTAAGTAGGCAATTTAATGTGAAGATTACTCATGTTTTACGAGAAGGTAATTATGTTGCTCATGCCATGGCTAATATTGGTCATAAGATTAGTCCAGTGGTGAGGATTTTTGAAATTCCCAAGTTGTTGTAATTCTTTGCTTTTTCAGGATTCTAAGGGTTTAAGGGTTTAATGACTCCTAGATCCATTCTTTTGTAAGGTTTTGGGTCTCAATCAAAAAAATAAATATATTATTTTATGTTACCTTATATTTATCAGTTAGTTCAACAATTAATTTTACAAAACACTTTAATTCATTCAGTTAGTTTTTCAGCTATATGCTATCAGTTATAAGCTATTTATTTTTACCAAATAGAGTTCAAATAACATCTCAAAAAAACTAAAAGATAGTGTATAAGTTTATTTACCGAACACATCTCATTGTTCAAACAAACATAAGTTAGTACATTAAACTGTAAGTATTGTAAATAATTAGAGTAAATAGTAAATATTTATCTTTTGTATTGTAACCTAGTTTATTTTTCAGGCCAATTGCTCAGGCCCAGTAGGTTTAAGTCTAGCATAGTTTATATAATAATTAGTGTGTCTATACGATTCAAGTCAATACAATATTATTCAGTAAAATACTTTTCTACATGGTATCATGAGCTCTCGTTCTTGAGGGCCTTGCTTTCGCAAAAACCCTAGCCGCCTTCATTGCGGTAAACCTTAGCCACCTTCATTGTGGTCCTATTTGCTACCTTTATTACAGCTTCTTCACTGTTTTTTGGTCACTGTTTCTCAGAGTTTTTTTTCCCTACCACTGTCCTTCACTGTTTCGAGCCAAACACCATCATTTATTACCGATTTCATCTCGCCACCCACACCATCAGCCTCGCCTTGAAAATCCGAGCCAGACCCCAAAACCTCGTCGCCACCCTCCTACGGACGCACCGCCCTCCAGGCCTCCGTTCGCCGCCATATTTCAACAGTAGCTTCGCCGACACCTCCTTTTTCTGTTTTGGGGGTCCGCACTCCGATCCGCGCACCTTTATCGTGGGTCATTTGAAAGCCACACATTTTTTTTGCTCCACTTTTCATTTTTTCTGCAACTGTGACTGACTTCTAGGCTCAGTGGGTTAGGTTTCTGGTCGTTTGGCTTCGTGATTGTTGTGTTCCCTCTTAGTTGTTCGTCAGAACATTTTGGTTTGTTCTTTGGACACTTACAGTTTGTGGGTCCCATATTTGAGGATCGCCATTGCTGCGTTCGATCCTTGTCTGAGTCCTCTGGGAGTTGTCTCGCCCAATATTGACTGATTTGTGCATTGTTTGAAGTCCTCTCAAGTTAGGAGCTATTGTTGTCATTCTACCACAATGTTGGACGATAAATTTGTGGCTATTTCATCTTTAAGTACTCTTAATGTTACTAGTGTTATGCCTGAGAATATTTGAATACTCGATTATGGTGCTACCGATCATATGACTCCGTGTTCCTCATATTTCTCATCCTACTCCACACTACCCGAAAAACACACAAGTTGCCGTTGCTAATGGATCTTGTACCCCAGTTATTGGATGCGGCAATATTCAACTGCGCCTTTCATTGTACCTAAATAATGTCCTACATGTTCCTAGGCTCTCTAATAACCTTGTTTCTATACACAAACTTACACGAGACTTGTAGTGTTCAGTAAGATTTTTTTCACTCTCATTGTGTTTTTCAGGATTTTGCCACGGGAAAGACGATTGCAGTTGCTAAGGAACAGGGAGGGTTGTACTACCTTGTTGGTAAAAGAAGTGATGAACCTCTTGGTCCGAAGGTACTATCTTCCTGTCTTCAGTTCGAGTCCGACTCTCCTACCTCTCAGGTTTGGCTTCAACACAAATGTCTAGGGCATCCTCTTTTTTCCTTATTTAAAACTATGTTTCTAACTTTGTTTTTACAAGATTCTGTTGAGTCTTTTAAGTGTGATGTTTGTCAATTTGCCAAACATAAACGTGTGTCTTTTTCGTCTAGTTTTAATAGAAGTGTTAAACCTTTTGATTTTATTCATTCTGATGTTTGGGGGCCTGCCCCTATTTCTAATATTTTAGGTGCGTGATGGTTTGTTACTTTTATTGATGATTGTACTCGTGTCACTTGGCTATTCTTGATGAAAGATAAATCTGAAGTATCTATGTTGTTCATTCAATTTTATCATATGATAAAAACTCAATTTGGCAAATGCATTAAAAGACTACGGTTTGATAATGGTTGAGAATATGTTAATCAAGGTTTTTCTTCATTTATTAGTCAAAATGGTATTCTTCATGAACTAACATGTGTTGATACTCCACAACAAATGGAGTTGCAGAAAGAAAAAATCGTCACTTACTTGAGATTGCTCGCGCCCTTCTCTTCCAAACATCAGTTCCAAACTCGTATTGGGGAGAAACAGTTTTGACTGCTGCCATCTCATCAACCGGATTCCATCCTGATTTCTAGGTAATTTCAGTCCTGTTTAATCTATGTTGTCTTTCTACCCATCTGCCCTTATCATGCAGAGTTTAGAGTCTCGAATATTCGGTTATGTTGCATTTATTCATGTCCACAAGCAGCACCGCAATAAGTTGGATTCCTGTACTGTCTGATGCATCTTCTTGGGTTATGCCCCGAATAAACAAAGGTACAAGTGTTATCATCCTTCAAGTCGTAAACACTATGTCTCTATGGATGTCACTTTCCATGAGCATATCCCTTTCTTCACTCGTTCTCAGCTTCAGGGGGAGAATAATAGTAATTTGGAATCTGATTCCGAGTTTCTTCTCCTTGGTCCTTGGCTTCCTGAGTCACTACCATTGTCAGTTGATCCTCCTGAGTCTCCTATTGTTGTTCCAGAGTTACTACCTCCTGAGTCTCTCGAGTCTCCAGTTGTTTCTGAGTCACTTGTTATTGTTCCTCCTTTACCTTCTGTTTTGCAGGAAACAGTACCTTCGGCACCAGTGAAGAATAAGGCTAGTGAGCCCCCTTTGACTTATCAGAGGAGAGAAAAACCCGACCTGGTCCAAAAACAACTTCAACCGTCTGAATCGGAGGAAAGTACTGAAAATGATCCCTCCACTTCTGATTCTCAGATTTCTGATACTGTTGTTCCTGATCCAAATAACTTACCTATTGCTTTGAGAAAAGGAAAAGGTCTTGTGTCAAATACCCTATTTCTCAATTTGTTTCATCTAAACGTGTTTCCTCTTAGCATAAGGTTTTTATGACAGCAGTTGACTCTGTAAGAATCCCTGCATCAGTCAAGGAGGCACTTAAAGATAAAAATTGGATCAAAGCAATGAATGAGGAAATGAAAGCTCTTGAAAAGAATGGAACTTGGGAGATAGTTGAGATGCCAAGAGCCAAGAAGCCAGTTGGTTGCAGATGGATTTATACTGTCAAGTACAAATTAGATGACACTCTTGATCGATATAAGGCCAGACTAGTAGCAAAGGGGTACACTCAGACTTATGACATTGATTATGAGGAGACATTTGCACCGGTAGCAAAGATGAACACTGACCGTATCTTACTTTCTCTTGCTGCCCATTTTGGGTGGGAACTTAATCAGTTTGATGTTAAAAATGCATTCTTGCATAGAAATTTAGAAGAGGAGGTGTATATGGAGATCCAACAAGGATTTGATCCAACCAATGGGATAAATAAGGTGTGTAGATTGAAAAAGGCTTTGTATGGGCTGAAGCAGTCTCCCCGAGCATGGTTTGGAAGATTTGCAAAGGCTATATTGGGTCTTGGTTACAAACAGAGTCAAGGAGATCATACCCTCTTCTTCAAACATTCACAAGGAGGAAAACTAACAGTATTTTTTGTTTATGTTGATGATATTATTATTACAGGGAATGACTTGGTTGAGAGACAACTCCTCAAGAAAAAATTGACTGTAGAATTTGAGATGAAAGATCTGTGAACTCTCAAGTATTTCCTTGGGGTTGAGGTAGCTTACTCAAAATAAGGAATCTTTATCTCTCAGAGAAAATATGTTCTTGACCTTCTGCAAGAAACTGACAAGCTTGGGTGTAAACCTGCAGGTGTTTCCATAGAGCAAAATCATAAAATGAGCATTGAAGAGAAGAATGCTAGAGTTGACAAGTCTCAGTATCAGAGATTAGTGGGGAAGCTAATTTACTTGGCACACACTAGACCAAACTTAGCTTATGCAGTAAGCGTAGTCAGTCAGTTTATGCATGATCCAAGGATGAGGCACTTGCAGGCGGTAGAGCGAATTTTGCAATACCTTAAAGCTACTCCAGGAAGAGGTCTCTTGTTCAAAAGAGGCAGAAGATTGATGTTGAAAGCCTATAATGATGCAGATTATACTGGCTCAGTGAGTGACAGAAGGTCCACTTCTGGCTACTGCACATTCTTGTGTGGTAACTTGTTACATGGAGGAGCAAAAAGCAAAATGTAGTGGCCAAATCAAGTGCTAAGTCAGAATTCAGAGCAATGGCACATGAAATTTGTGAGCTATTGTGGATGAAGATTATACTTGATGATTTGAAGGTCAACTACGAAGGCTCAATGAAGTTGTTTTGCGACAATAAATCATCAATCAGCATTGCTCATAATCTTGTACAACATGATAGGACCAAACACATTGAGATAGACAAACACTTTATAAAGGAGAAGTTAGATAGTGAACTGATAACAACGTCCTACATTCCTACTAGACACCAACTGGCAGATGTGCTTACAAAAGGATTATCTACAGAATGATTCTGCCAACTTAGTTGCAAGCTAGGAATGATTGATATCTACTTACCAGCTTGAGGGAGAGTATTGAAAATAATTAGAGTAAATAGTAAATATTTGTCTTTTGTATGGTAATCTAGTTTATTTATCAGGCCCATTGCTCAGGCCCAGTAGGTTTAAGTCTAGCGTAGTTTATATAACAATAATTAGTGTGTGTATACGATTCAAGTCAATACAATATTATTCAGTAAAATACTTTTCTACAGTAAGCTAGTTTAGTAGCCTCGCCAAACAGAGTCTTAAAAACAATTTGGCTTAATTACACTTTTCACCTCCCTATTTTTTCATTTTGGCAAAAATAGTCCCCCAATATTTTTTTTGGCGAATTAAGTCCTCTTAGAATCCAAATGTTGTAAAAATAGTCCTTCCGTCAAGATTCCATCCAAATACTAACTGAAGTTGGCGACGTGAAAAATAACTGACAGTTGGCTCCCACGTGGCACTGCCAATTAGATGCCATGTGATGCCATGTAACCAATGAATACTTTAAAATAATTTATTTAAGAAATATTAAAACTATTTTTTTTTTCAAAATTAGAAATGAAAAAGAAAGGTCTGGGGTTCTTCTTCTTTTCTCTGCCCGCAAACTTAGGAAACGATAACACGAAATTACTTTTGACTGGAATGAGCCACGCTTTTGGGCAGGGACGGAACTCCCCAAAACTACTCTGCAAGATAAGTTTTTCACTTTTTTTTTCTCCTTATTTATTCAAGTAGTCAACTATTTTGGGTTTTGAAAAGTTTTGTATGTATGTGGTATGTGTTCCCTGTGTCATGTCAGTGATGTGTTCGAATTGTACATTTGGGAAAGTGGTGTGTGGTCCCTAATGTATTTTTTCTTGTCGTTAAAGCACTGTTGTGTTTGTGGTCTTGCACTAACGTTGACTTAGTTTTGTAATAATATAGTTATTCTTTGTAACTTGGTATAATGTGTGGTCTTCAGTGCTTTTTTTTTTTTTACGTCTTTTTCTTTAGGCCAACAGTGTTCCAAAAACTAAAATTACATTTTCAACATGGGGGTATTTGGGTCTACAAGCCGTCAGTGGCTTATTTAAGGGGACAAGTTTTTGAGATGATAGAAGGATGGGATGTGGACCACATATCTGCTATTGAGTTTGCTGAAGTGGTTAAGAGTATGGGATATTCCTCCTTTGAAGAGTTATGCTATAAGAGCAACTTTAGCGGTAGAGCTAAAGTTGCATTCACTAAAAATAAAAAATGAATAAAGTTGTTTTAGTCAAACAAAAGCTTGGTTCGGTCATTTTCTGACACAACTAAATAAAAGAACGCTAAAGTTGAATTTTATGTGTGTCTCTCTCTCTCATGGGTATCTCAACAGAGTTGTCTATCTCGTGCACGCTGACACAAAATAAAAGAACGGGAACTTACCACCTCTGCGCCACCTCTGCTTCGAAAACCATCTCAGCTTGGGAAATTTAGCAACCGTGTAAGTTGCTCCCACTAAAGATTGCTCCCACTAAAGATACTAAGAGCATCTTTAGTGGGAGCAACTTAGACGGTTGCTAAATTTCCCAAGCTGAGAGTTGGTTTTCGAAACAGAGGTGGCGCAGAGGTGGCAAGTTCCCGTTCTTTTATTTTGTATCAGCGTGCACGAGATAGACAACTTTGTTGAGATACTCATGAGAGAGAGAGAGAGACACACACATAAAATGTAACTTTAGCGTTCTTTTATTTTGCTGTGTCAAAAAATGACCGAACCAAGCTTTTGTTTGACGAAAGCAACTTTATTCGTTTTTTATTTTTAGTGAATGCAACTTTAGCTCTGCGGCTAAAGTTGCTCTAAGCATTCCAAACTGGATATTGGTGTTGGGTTAAGGCCCATAAATCCCAAACACTGACATGTGTAAATACTCACGCTTGCCACAGAACTGCTAAGAATAGGCAGGCCAAAACAAAGTGGCTTGCAAGGAAGTTTATGGTGATTTTGAGGCACTCACCACAATTAAAGTGCAATGCCTTAGTTGAGGAAGCAAAGCATAGGTGGGGTGTTCATTTATCCAAATATCAAGCTTATAGGGCTAAGAAAATGGCTTTGGAGATGATTCAAGGGGCAGTGGCAGAACAGTTCAAACGCCTTAGGGCTTACTGTGAAGAGTTGAGGAGAAGTAACCCTGGCAGCACTGTCATCATTAAATGTGCAACTGGAGAGAATGGCCCAATATTTGAGAGACTCTATGTGTGTCTTCAAGCTTGAAAGAGTGCATTTGTGACTACTTGTAGGCCCTTAATTGGCCTGGATGGCTGCTTTTTGAAAGGAGTGTATGGCGGGCAGTTGCTGGCAGCTATTGGTAAGGATGGGAACAACCAAATGTTCCCTATTGCTTTTGCTATTGTAGAATCTGAGACAAGGGACTCGTGGACTTGGTTCGTGGAGCTGCTCATGCAAGACTTAGACAGTGTGCAGAAGAAAAAATGGTCTTTCATATTAGACCAACAGAAGGTGTGTTTAATATGTTTTTCCATTTTAATATCAAAGTATGTGTTTTTGTATTCTATGCTAACTAATTTCAAAATTATAGGGCTTGGTTCCTACTTTGGCTGCTAATGGTGATGTGATAGAGCACATGCTTTGTGTAAAACACTTGTATGGGAATTGGAGGAAGAAATACCCTGATATGGAGATGAAGGAAGCAATGTGGAAGGCAGCAAGGGCACAAACCATGCCAAAAATGGCAAAGGGCAATGGACAAATTAAAGGCAATGAACGAGACTGCTTGGAAGGATATGATAGAGATACCATCTGGAATGTGGACCAGGGCAACATTCAGTACCTATACACTCTGTGACTTGCAAGTAAATAACATGTGCGAGGCATTCAATAGTGCCATTTTAGAGCACCGAGACAAACCAATTATCAATCTTGTAGGGAGCCTCAAGCATTACATGTCTGAAAGAATAGTTAAGCTTAGGAATTTAATGTTGAGGTGAGGTTGGAGAAAAACAAAAGAGAGGCTGATGGATGGACACCTTATTGGTGTGGAGATGTGGCATACTCCTTATTTCAGGTTAGGAAATCCAAAGATAAATATGTGGTGAATTTGGATGCTAGGACTTGTGCTTGTAGGAAATGGGACTTATCTGGTGTCGTATGTGCTCATGCAGCGGCTTGTATATGGCACAAAACCCTCAAACCAGAGGAATATGTGGATTTTCACTACAGGTATGTCACTACATTCCTCCACAATTTCTCTTTCACAAATGTGATTATTTTTCCTGTTATTAATCAATTTTATTGTTTTGCAGCAAGCAAACCTTCTTGTCAACACACTCTCACATAATTCTGCCATGCAATGGTCCAAGACTGTGGCCCATTAGTGATTATGAACCCATACATCCTCCATATATGAGAAGAGCACCTGGAAGACCCAAAAGACAGAGGACAAAGACTAATGATGAGCCAAGAAACCCCTATAAGTTGCCTAGACAATTTAAAACTGTAAAATGCTCTAGGTGTGGAAAGTTGGGTCACAACAAGGCTTCCTGTAAGGGTAAGACTGCAGCAGACGGGGTCATACCCAAGGGAGGGAACAAGGTAATAGTGATACAGACGCTTTTCTTCACTTCTTAGACTCTAATGGCCTCGACCAATCAATTTATACTGCAATTGATTCCACTCCGCGATTCATTCGGTAATTCCAAATTTCACTCTTCATCTTCTTTCACTTCCTTACTCTTTGTTACTGTTTTTTTTTTTTTTTTTCAGGGGTGAAAGGTTGAAACCCGGTTGCGAAGATTGTATCGAAGAGGTTGAAGCTGAAGTGAAATGCAAACCCAATAAATTGGAATGGTTGCCAGGGTTTTACCGTCTTCCACCTCATATACAAATTGCTGGCACTAAGGCATACCGAGAAGGGAAAGTAAGTGAACAAACACTCCCCAATATACTAATTTAGTTCTCCAAATACCAAAAAGCAATTCTTTTTGTTCACTGCAAGTTACGTAACACGGTTCAATAAATTTTGGGTTATTTTAAATGTTAAAAAAAAAAATGATTTGAGGACCAAATTGATGTGATAATCTTTCTGAGGACGAATGTCATTTAGGGTCTGTTTGGATTGATGGAACATAATGGAGTGGAATGAGATGGAATGGAGTGGAGCGGAGTGGAATGAAATAAATTTTTCACTCCATTGTTTGGGTATTACATGATGGAATAGAATGGAATGGAATAAGTTAGAACTTTTTTATTCCCATTTTACCCTTATGTCAAAAAACATTATCATGTATATTTAAATCATATACTAAATTATAATTAGATTATAATAATAATATAATAAAATGAAAAAAAATAATAAAAATGAAAAATAGTAATTGAATAATAATAATAATAATAATAATAATAATAATAATATTATTATTATTATTATTATTATTATTATGTCATAAATAAAAGGCAAAACATGTACCCAAAATAAAAAAATCAAAAAATAAAAGGCAAAACACTTGGCCACAAAAACAAGTGTCAGTCGTACGCAATAGCAACGCCAAGGTGCTCGTGAAGTAAAAGCATCCCTCTTCGCGATTAAAAAAAAAAATAAGCAGTACTGCTCATCTTCTTCTTCTATTTTCTGTAACTTTCTTTTTCGTGAATAGCATCACCATCATCATCTTCTTCAACCTCACGATCTCTGCAACGATCATTATCACCATTATCGATCGAAGGTCGCAGTTCACTAAAGCGAGAAAGAGACGGACAAATTGGTAATTTGATAACCACAATACCTGATTCCATCGCATACACCCCGAATCGGGGGGAAGCAAAATGGAAGAAAATGGTGGAATTGGGTGGAATCCATACCACCACTTCTCATTCCATTCCATTCAATTTTTAGAAACCTAAACAATGGAATCCCATCCCTTCCTATCCCATCCCACTCAATTCCACCCTATACCACCAATCCAAACAAACCTTTAGTATTGGAATAGCAACCCTTTTGTATTTCCCTTCTTTGTTAACTTGTTTATTTGAAGCTTAGTTGTTTTTTGGTTTTTTTTTATATTTCATTCTTTATGATTTTTTTTGACGGAAAAAATTTAATTCATTTCATTCAAAATAAGTGCAAATACACACGCGAGAACATCATCATAGACTTGAGGGATAGCTGTACATATGGCCACCTTTGCTAACGAGTGAGCAACCATATTAGCATTTCTCCTAACAAACTCGACATGAGAGTTTTCACAATGGGACATGAGCTTACTTTTTACAATCTACTAAAATGACTCCAAACTCAGTAGTATCCGGGCTGCTAGCATGGAACCCGTCTACTACACCTTTGGCATCCATCTCGAAGATTACATCCTTGAAGCCTAGCTCTCTCATCCACTCAACTGCCATCAACAAACCATATCCCTCCCCGATCTTGAGATCAAGTAACGGCTATTGACAGAGGGTTTTTGCACCTATAAACCTCCGTAGCTCATCTCTAACACACAGCCCAATGCCCACTCTGTTCTGATCAGCCGAGAACGACGTGTCCACGGTACACTTAACAAGACCAGGAGGTGGTTTCACCCACGTTTCTTGCCTTGTCGAGCCTACCACAAACTGCGGTTGGTTATGGCTAGTTCTAGCAGTACACCATTTATCAAGCAATAATCTACCAGCGTGGATAATCTCCTGAGTCCTAGCATCAACTGCATTCCACACTTTGTTGTTGTGGCTTCTCCATAGGCTCCAAAGGGTCATGGCAAAAGCTTTCTTTCCTTGCTCATCCAACAATGGCAACACCTTAAAAAAGATGGCTCCAAAACTTTCTTCAATGGCTAAGAAAGGGTCGATCAAGTGCCAAATGTGAATCATTCGCCAACAACCCTCACACTTCTGACAAGTCAACAAAGCATGGCATGTATTCTCGCTGGTTTGCTCACACTAGGGACAGTCAACAGGGATAGTAAGACCTCGGCCGCAGACACTTACCTGCATGGGGAGGCAGCCACAGCAAGCTCTCCAAAGAAAATTCTTGACCTTTGGTGGCACCTGAAGCTTCCAAATGTCTGACCACCGCCCCTCCTTCTTGAGCTCTGTCGTGTCTAAGATATGGCCCATGCACAATCTATAGGCCGAGCGCACTGTCTACACACCCTTTGGATCCAACCACCATACCATGACGTCATCTTTAACCGATTGCATCGGTGGAGTTCGAAGCACAGCAGCAACCGAACCACCACAAGAAAACACGGGATTACCGACGGCTTTTGGCCGTCGATAATCCAAAAAGCTATCGGTAATGCAGAAATTCCGACGGGTTACCGATGGCTTCAAGACCGTCAGTAAAACGGGCGTCGTAAATGCCTACTGACGGCGCTTTCGTGGTCATCAGTAATACTGACGGTTAATGCCGTCGCCATTGGAATTTTTCGACGGCTTTGGCCGTCGGTAAATTGGCAATACATTTTCGACGGCTTTGGCCATCGGTAAAGCCTTTTTTTTAAATAAAAAATTAATTAATTAATTAATTTCTTTAATTAATTTAATTTATTAATTTATTTATTAAATTAAAATATAAAATTAAATGACTAATTTAATTTATAATTGAATTTAATTTATTAAATTAATTAATTAATAAAAAGATAATTGAAATATTTATTTAATTTAATAAATTTAATTAATTGAAATATTGTAATTAATGAAATTAATTTATTAAATTATTTATTTATTTAATTATTAAAAATAATTGATTCCAATATTAAAAATATTTATTTATTAATTTAGTTAACTATTACTAGTAATTTAATTTAATTATATTTATTACTTTTAATTCTTAATTTATTCCCATATTTAAAAATGCGATAACGTAAACGAAAAAGATTAGTAATAATTTAAAAAAAAGAAACGTAATAAAAAAATAAAAAAATCGACTAACAAAGATCAACGGTAACTAAAAAGATATCAAAAAATATGAAAAAATATAAGTACAAACAGAACTAATAGTCCTGGTAATCCTGATCATGACCATCGTTACTAGGAGGCGAAGGCGGAGGCTGTGGAGGAGGCGCCTAGCAAGCTAGCAACTGGTACAACTTCTCCTGTATTTTTGTAGGATCTTATGAAGTTTTAAATACTTTTTCCTGTCAATATTACAACTACTAAATTATGCACATACACCAATTATTGTATAACAAGTATTTAAAGGTTGGAAAGTATGAAATTCTTTAACTTTGCCAGTTAAATTTTAAGTTGGATACGGGTCATAGTTCTTGTGATGATAATTCATGTGGACTGGCTTTGCCAAGCTTACTTTTGATGTGTTATTCTCTTAATTAATTGTTATGTTCTACTTCGCTTAAAGTCTAATGTTTTGCTGGGGAATATCTCTATATCTTCAAGGGACCACATGATTTCAATGATAACTGCTGGTTCTAAAGGAACCAATATTATTAAATTAATTAATATTGGTATTAATTGTGTGTTTGGCTTAGTATATATCAGAATGGGTGGGATGCATGTAGCAATACGAGCTTCTAATTTTAGTCCATGGGTGGGATGTACATATAGCAATATGGTATCAATCGCAGAGAATGTATTTGAAGCAATATTAGTGAGGTTATTTTTAAGGGCATGATAAACACTTCCAATACTTTCATTTTTCTTTTTTCAATCGGATTCACTCTTCCACAATTACATGACCAGCTCCACTATTTTCCTTTATCGGGAAATGAATTGCTTGGTTAAGGCATTTGGGTTGAAAGCAACTATCTGAATGGTTTTATATCAAGTATGTGTATGTGTGTTGGTAGAGAAAGGTTAGATAATTTCTGTTATTTATTTTGGAAAATGCTAATTAACGCGAAGGTGAACTTTTTGATAAAATAATACACACTATTAATTAGCCACTAAATCATTCATCCATTTCATAAATAATCATACATCTTACTAATGGTGGTTCGGTTTACACAACGAGACCTAATAGGATCATGAAGCCTAAGCAAACGTTGGAATTATCAGCATTAATCACTTTACTAAAACACTTCGTACTCGGGGTGTGACACTGACCAATTCGTAATCATAACCCATTCCTAGGCTCTCAAATATAGGTATGGAATACAAAAGTACTCACTCACGTATATTTGTTAGCCAAAACATACATCACTTCAAAATTTCCTCTGTGGAGAGAACTATGAAGGAAATCAAAGAAAAATGTCGGTGTGGGGGTCAACAACCAACCCTTTTCCACCCAAAAGGAACTGACATTTGAAGAGAGTGCATACCTAATTCTCAGAGCAGTGTGGCGGTGGCGGTCTCAAAGCAGTGTGGCGGCTTCGGACAAAAAATACTGAAAAAACATAGAAAAGTTAAACTAACAAGCTATCATAGCAGTCCCCAATGTGAGAACCACACAAAATGACGATTCCCAATTCACATACAGAGGAAAAAGAATTATGTACTTCCCAGTTAGTGGCAGAAAAGAAAATGAAAAAATAAACCACCGAATGCGTATATACTAAAGTGTGCAGTTAATAACTTAATATATTTACATATCAAAAGACAAAAAAGGACTCGGTTTGATCAATACCAACCAAATCAGTTCATTTAGTTGTATAGACATGATTTATCTATCTAATCCAAGGACTAATTAGTTCAATGCAATCCATTTCTCCAAAGTCCAAATAAAACTAGGATGATTTGCATCTTTTAATTCTTGGTCCCTAACTATAGTTTTAGGTTTAATAAAAATAAAATCAATACATTTATCCATAGTAACTAAACATTAAAAAAAGGGGGTAAGAAACAGATGCCAACCCTGACAATAATTTTGTACTGAAGCTTGTTATCAACACATTGTTCCTTCTATCATCATTTGTTCGAATTTTTTGCAAGAAGAAGAGCTTCATTAACCACCATACATAAGTAATCAACAATCAAATCAATAATAATAAACTTTATTTCATAAGGGTATTCTAAATCCCTAACTTGAACATAAGGTTCACATGTTACTAAAGGAAAGAGTTTTAGCTTCACAAGAAACTCAAAATCAAAAAGAATACCTGAAATGATGAAGCAGAGAAGAGGTGGAACTATAGGGCAGAACCAAGTGGCAACCAGCAGCTACAGGGACGGTGAAGCTAGCAGAAGCAGAACCTTGTTCTAGCAGCAGTGGTTCAGTTGTGAAACAGACAAAGCTGGGGGCAAAAGTGAGTGAACATTAGGAGCTAAATATATGCTTAAAAACAACTGAGTAATAGGCAAATCCAGAACAAAAGAGTCTCCCAGAAACAAAAACCAAGTAAATCGTAATTCCAAATTAATTTCCCTAGCAATATTATTGACTCACACCAAGCTATATAATTGAAAATTCGTCACTGACCTAGCTATAATACGAAAACTGAAGACTGAAAATCACACAAATTAAACATTTTTTTTATAAACTCTCTCAGTTATATATATATATATATATATATCATACAAATTTATTTTACCTGTGGTAGTGACATGTACTGGAGCACAACCAAGAATATTAGCACCAGAACCACCAGAAGCACCTTGATTTTCTCTGTGTCATCTTGGAGAACCGAAGGTGGGGAGAGAGAGAGACAGTCAGCTGCATTCACCATTGAAACCTCAAATGAGAATTAGACCATAAACTTCCAAATAACAGAGAAAACAGTGAGTGAGACAGATTGAGGGATGCACCTTGGAACCGGTCTTCGCGACTTGGTAGCCATAAATCTTCACTCTGAGCCGCTTTCCTTCAGTCACAGCCGTTTTTTGTGCTTTTGGCTACCTTCTTGTGGCCGTTCTGGATGGGGCGAAGAAAGGGAAAGATGAAGATGGAGATGGGACCGGAGTTGTTGGGTGGCGGTGGTGTGGTGGTCGGAGTTGTTGTGTGGTGGCGGTGGGCGATGGGAGCTATCACAAAGAGAGAGAGAGAGATGAGGTGAAGAGAGGGAAAGATGGAGATGGAGATGGGACCGGAGTTGTTGTGTGGTGGCGGTGGGAGCTATCACAGAGAAAGAGAGAGATGAGGGATATGAGTGTCTGAATAATGAGAGGGGGTGAAGGTCGGGAGCTGCTTCATAACTGCTGCTTACAGACGGTCATTTGTCATTTATCGATGGCTCAAGACCGTCGGAAATCCCAACAGTAACACGCGGCCTTACCGATGGGATATTTTCAAATACCGACGGGCTTAAACAACAAAAATGGAGGGAATGAAAAAAGGCGGCAAGTTTACCGATGGGTATGGCCGTCAGTAATCTTCAACGAATGACAGCAGAGCATTACCGACGGGTAAAGCCGTCGGTAAGAAACAGGGAACGACAATAAGTCTTACTGATGGCTCAGACCGTAGGAAATGCCGGGTTTTTGCGATGGGTTGGGGCCCGTCGGTAATCTCGCTTTTTCTTGTAGTGAACGATCATCGAGCTAGTGTCTAACTGCCAGCTCGTTCCACTCTTTCCTCTCATGGTGGATCAGGTCCTGGACTCGCAATAAAGGATTAAGTTGAGCTGGTTATGCTGATGTCACTACCTTACGGTCTTGCGCCCAAATGTCATGAAAAACTCGAATGTCTCTACCACTACCAATACTCCACCGTGTCCCTTCTCTAATGATTCTGATGGCTTCATGTATACTCCTCCAGATGTAGCTTGAATTACTACCATGCCTAGAGTCCAAGAAATCACATTGTGGGAAGTACTTTGCTTTAAAAAGTCGTGCGACCAATGTATTAGGTTGCGTTATCAGTCTCCAACCCTGCTTACCAAGGAGAGCAATGTTGAAAACATACAAGTTTCGGAACCCCATACCTCCATCTTTCTTGTGCATCGCGAGTTTGTCCCATGATAGCCATTTGATTCCTCTATTTCTATCGCCACCACTACCCCACCAGAAAGAATTCATAAGTCTTTGGATCTCATCCCAGAGAGATGAGGGATGAGAAAAATACTCATGAAATAAGTGGGAATTGCCTGGAGAACTGACTTAGTCGTAACCTCCTTCCCAGCTCGTGAAAGAGATCTCCCACCCTATGAATTGATTTTTTTCCGGACTCGATCTTTGATGAACTTAAACATGTCTTTCTTGCTCCTGCCAATCATAGAGGGTAGCCCCAAATATTTGCGTGTGCCCAAACAAATCCTAACCCTTAGGATAGAAGCAATGCTCTCGCGAAGACCTCCCTCAACATGGAATTGATTGGTCGTTTTGTATTGATATATGGAATTGATGCATCTTCCGGAGCTGCTGTTATGGCTTTAAATATATCACCGGGGGATCATGTCCTGGACCTATGTGCTGCTCCTGGTAGATATTTCTTTGCCTAATTTTGTTTATATTCTCGGTCCTCCTCTTGTTTATATAACTAATTTTAAAAAATAAGTGTTTTTGAGATTAATATTTGATTTATTTCAGGGATAACATGTATAAAATTAACATATGTGAAATTGTTAAGTTCCAAATTTGAATGATGATTTTACATATATTTTTTATTTTACCTTGTTTTTGAGATTTTTTTTTAGTTGAATCAATTTGCTAGAGTCATGAGTACAATGGTTTTCCTTCAAATTTGATGTCTAGGTGCGAAACTTTGTATGATACTAGACCTTCTTGGTGATTCGGGCTCTATAACTGGAGTTGACGCTGCAAGGCATCGTTTGGCAGCGTGTAGAACAATGCTGCAGAAATATAAACTGGGTGATCGATGTCGGCTTTTTGTTGCTGATGGAACATCATTTTCCGTTATTCCTCCTAAGGGTTTCCGTTCTGATTCTGAATCATGTAAGTGAAGTTTAAGTTGTGGCATTGATATTTGATGGTCAATCTTGGAATGTGATTTTGAAAATTTAATATCATATTTATCAATCAGTATTACGCATTTTTGAAATGTTTTCATTCTATCAAGTATTAAACAGGTGAATCTAGATCGGAAGAAAGAATGGATGTGTTCAAGGAGTGGACATCTAGAAGACCATGGAAAGAGAGGAAAAGGGCAAATAAATGCGGCACTCCACAATTGGTATCTAGGTCTCACCCTCCTGAACTCATATATTATGGACGACATTCTGGAGTTATTGGTCTTACTAAAGGAGAATTATATAAGACTTTATCTGACAATGAGATTGCAAGCCATTGCTATGACAAAGTAACTAGTAACTACTACTTTACTTTGAGTTCACCTTGCATAGTTTTTTGCTTTCTTTTACCCTGAAAATTTTATCATCTGTTGGGATTTGATGCAGGTCCTTGTGGATGCAGAATGCACTCATGATGGTTCAGTTAAACATATCCAAAAGTTTGAAAACTGGGGTTGGATAACTTTTCAACGTCGTGTGCTGGATGCCACGAGGACTGATGATTTACATGCTCTTCAAGTTAAGACTTGTTACTCTCTTGATCCATAAATACATATTCTCTATGATAGGATACTTTTAACTGGAATTATTGCCTGCATTTCACTGTCTACATATTCTCACACAAAGCTCCAACTGAGAAGTATTAGAACATATCGGTGATGATGAAACAGTGTAGTATAGGATTATCGATTGTGTTGGTGTCAAACACTGAGCTTTATATGTTTTTTCCTGTTAGATAGAAAGCCTTCTAAAGGGTGATGATTTATCATTGATGAACCTGAGGCACTCGCATTGCCTAAAACATGTTTGAAAATCTGAGTGGTTGAAGATATGTCTTAGTGGTTATGTTGTTGAAAAATGCCAACTCAATGCAGCATTACCTCCAAACCTCATCAAGAGAATAATATAGAGATAAAAAGGAATATTTACTCGTGGTTTCTAACAGAGTAGGAGGGAAGACTTCATTTTAAAGCTGTTGTAATTTTGTGATAATTCAAAAGTGGAAAGTCCCACATAGGATGGCTTTTTAAGAGTCATAGTGTTTATAAGCCAAAATGTTAGATGAGGTGGTAAGAGTGGTTGGGGAAAGAGATGGGTCTCGCGCACATGAGTTTGGCCCAAAGTGGGAGGTTTCAGTGCAAATCTTTTGATTTTTTCCCTGCGCGCACGATTAAAGGCTTATCCGAAAACCATTGATTTTAGTCACCAACGACTCTTTTTATTAATTATTTTCCAAACGGATTTATTAATTAATTAATTATCATTTTCATTTTCTTATTTAAAGCCTGTTAGACTACCTTGTGTCATACACCGAAAGATTATTTTTCGAGACCTTTCTGGGTCGCACATTCCAGCTTTCTTCTTCTTCTTCTTTTTGCTGTTTTGATACCCCAGCGATCCTGGGACGAACCCGTTGTACCCTGGGGGATTTGCGCGCAGTAGGCGGATAAATCCTTAAGGGCAGTCTCACCGACGCCTCGAGTTTCTTTCTTACAAGTTTCTATTTTGCAAGTTCTTTGTTCGTTCCATCATAATTCGAAAATATCAACAACAAAAGCTACTCATAGTGATTCAAGTATGTTACAGTGAAAACATTGTATGTTCAGGACTGAACGAACATCAGTCCATCAAAACACTATAATGAGAATGTATGAATTTTATGTTTCTAGTTACAAATATAACATATCTCGTTATGCATGCCTGTAGTCTTAAATACCATTTTCACTGCAGCTGAATCTTCTCACCAACGGTTTCAGACTACTAAAAGTTGGTGGGTCACTCGTCTATAGCACTTGCAGGTGACTTTTACTTTCTAACTTCTTGGCTTTTCTAAATGCAGTCAAAACACACAGACATGCACACACAAAGACACAGAATAATTTATATTACGTGATTTTATTCTGACAAATACCTTGTTGATTAGCTTAACTGTTGCTCAAAATGAAGATGTGGTGGAACAGTTCTTGAAGGAAAATATAACTGCTGGTAGGATCATCATGCTTCGATTTCTTTCCCATGTGAATATTATGTCTGAAGCGTCACCTATTTCTATCGGTGCAAGTTTAATATTTCTTGTTAATCATTCCAGTAACATGATTAGCAGGTTTACTGTGCTTGTTTCATGTCAAATGTTTGTGCTTTTGTTGTAGACAATCCTCATTCTTGGATTCCTGATGCCTCTTTTTTTCCACCCAACCCTCCTCTTTTGTGGAGGGAAAGTGTAGGATAGTGACAGGCTAATATCGTTTAACTTGCACCATAAGTTTAGTGGGCATAGTTTAGTATTACTGCTTGGATCAAATATACATGTTATTTGGTTAATGCTTTGCAATTGAACTATTATGACATACATGTGCTTGAGATGTTTGTTCCTCTTATGTTTTTGCAACATGTATTTCAATCTACAGAGTTGACGGGGATAGATGCTGCCAGAAATTGGCCTTGCAAGGGCGGTCGCATACCAAAAACATGGCAGTTTGACCCGATAACATCACAAACTAGTGGACTCTTTGTGGCGAAGTTCACAAAAGTAGCCCTTTGATCTTCTTGATACGTCCTCAGAAGATATTCTTCTTGATCTTCTTGTTATGATATAATATAATGTTGAGTTGCTTATTTTCTACAATCACGTGATAAATATTAATATTCTTATGAGCAAAATTTTTTAAAATTATATAAAGCCGTATTTCAATTTTTCATTCAGATCTAATTTTAGTGATTATACTTTTGGAAATGTAATGAATGCTGTCAATTATTTATTTGATTTATTATAATTTAGGAATGTAATAATCACATTGACCGGTACACAATTAATTAAATTTGCATGAATTCCATTTTTCGTTCAAATTTAAAAACTTACCATTGCTCATAGGTTTGGAAGTATTTTATTAATGAAACGAAGCATAATTATATGACACCTGTAATACGAACCTAATTATAGTGCTAATAAGAAGACAGCTGTAAAAATTTATGTTTACTGAGCAACGATTTATCGACACATCAATCCGAGCCTATTAACTGGTTCTTAATTGTATTGTTTATGATTTGTTTGCCTCAATCACATTAGCAATCTTGCTAGCGCTCACATTAGATTGAAAGTTAACGATTGTACAAAAATTGCAAGATTTAGAAAATAGAAAGGGATCAAGTTACTCTGATTAATATCTCTCTTTATAGACATTAAATTTCATCAATCAAACAGTTAAATTAAGAGTTCTTATTGAGTTGATCAACTCCATAAAACTTTATAAAATTTTCAAAATATTTGAAATTTCATTAGATCACTTCATTTGATATTTCATCCGATCAATTTAACGTACACTACAAGGAATTTGACTTTAGTGACAGCCAAAAGCCGTAGGTAAAAGACAAAAAACGTAGGTATACTCCAAAAACCTACACAAACGGGCAGTTATCTCCGTGGTCAATAAGTTGCTATAGCTACGGCTTGATGTCCGTCACTATAGGTTATAGTGATAGATTTTGCACCTGTTGGAAGAAAACCTAAATCTATACCCACGATTTACGGTTCAATGGTATATGTTTTAGTGACAGCTCATGATTTGTTATACCAATAGTTGCGTCTCCAACACTATAGGTTTTAGTGACGGTTTGCACTTCCAACAAATTAATATTTGAAGATATACCTATGACATATATTCCATTGGTATAGGTTTTAGTGACCATTTTCACATCCATATACCTACGATTTATCATCTTCCATTGATATAGATTCTATTGAGAGATCATAATTTGCTCTATACACAATTTTTGTCAATCATTAACACTTATGATAATTTAGTATTTTCTTTTAAAACATTAATTCGATTATAAACTAAATACACAAAAAAAAATATGTCCAGGAAACAAAATAAATTAAAATTTCAATCATATTAAAAATTAACATAAAGTTTTACAAGCATATAATTACACAGTTAAAATGGTCCACCTAAGAGTACTATACATGCATATGGTAGGCATATAAAGTCTTACGACAATCTTAAAAATTACAAATAAATCAAATCTTGTCCACTGAATTTCTAAGCTTCTACTGTCAATAACGAATTAGCTTCTAATTTTCACCTGTAATAATCAAAATAGATCGAGCAACATAAAAAAAGAAGTATCAAACCAATCATAAATAAGACACAATAATCAAAGAATTACCACAACCAAAATTCATAATCGCTTTCATACACAAATCAAACAGGTTTATTTAGGGCTAAAAATAACGATAATAGGTCAATATAGACACACATGTTTATACATGGAGACAATACGATTGGAAACAATCCCTATATAAAAAGGCTAAAGGCAACAATAGTTGCTTTGAATGAACCAAATATGGAGCAATATTTATTTCAGTAAAATAGCACCAAGTGTATGCTTACTTGCATCATGCATTCCTATTCCACCACCATGCCTTCTGCACGTAAGCCTTCTCTTGACATGACGCCAATGATGGTACTTTATGATATAAAGAATTCCCCATACTCGTCCTCGATGAGTATGATGACTATTGATTCCATTAGACATGGAACACTCTTGGTCAAGTAACTCCAATTTATAATTCTTCAAGCCAAAGAAACCTGATCCATGTCACAAAACAAATATCAAGAACGACATGAACAAGTAGTTCTAGAGGTTTTGCACCAATTAACTAATATGAGTTACATTGAGAATTTTGTATCACCTAAAATGGCCCTTGTGCATGAGTATTCACTTCAGTGGGGTTTATCTTCTTTCTCTGTGGATGATAGCAATGTAGAAGATAGCAACCTTCAGGGCATTAAAATTCTCCAAACATTCTACGAACTGGAGGAGGGTTTTTGAAAAGCAAACCAAACAAATCTCTTTCTATGAACAAAAAGAAATAAAGGCACAAAAACAACAAACGACAAGCTGGAGGTTGATGCGCTTTCTAATGAGAGAGAAGGCTAATTTATCAACAAAAAGAAGCTACAGAATCAGCATTCATGCTATAGGAGTAGCAAAAAAAAAAAAAGAAAAAAAAAAAAGAAAGTATTGTACAATATTTTGCCTTTCAGTATATAAAGCATAATTGAGCTGCACTCTGCTTTCAAACTTACATATTTTTTGATGTGTGAACCCAAATTTCCACACACTTCACACCTAAAACAATGGTGTTGTGTCACTTAGAACAACGTAAAACAATATAAGGGACAACTTGAAATAGCAGAAACATAATGATATAAACAAATACTAGAAATCCAACTTAAACAATAGTATTGGCTGCACTTGCAATCCTATATTTTTGAGAAGCAACTTAAGCATATGAGCCTCATTGTAGAAAATAGGATAATCTGGAAGTTATTATTTCATTGATTTACAAGTGTAGAATATATACACCAATATTGCCAAGGATCACGCCTAGAGTGTTGCTGATCTTGTTGGCAAATCATATCAAATATTGATTACATTATCATGAAATGATCTGTGCAATAATAGGTGATTATGCTAATTAATTACAGAATGAAGACGGTAACATAATTACAATAATTACAGCAATGATGAGGTTTGACTCTTGATTAATGAGAGATTATTCTGTTTCTCTTACACGCCCCCGCAAGATTGGAGTACCGTCAAGGACACCAATCTTGTTTCGCAAGTGTTGTTGATGGCGAAGCTTTTGAGAGGGGCTTTGTGAGGCAATCGCAAGTCGATCAAGAGGCAAACATGATGTACTTTAAGTTTCCTTGACCAGATCACGCACAAAATGAACATCAATAGAAATGTGTTTCATGCGAGTGTGATAAACTGATCGCGCGTAAGGTAGGTAGCACTCGATTGTCACAAAGCAGTAATGGAGCCATTGTTGAAGTTACACCTAATTGCTGAGTAACGCAGATGATCCAGATTGACCGGAAGCGCACTGGCTAGAGCTCAGATTCGCCGGTGATGAACGAGCTACAAATGTTTCTGGAAGATTTCCATGAAATCAAGTTGGAGAGCCATAATAGATAAGATGAGCGATGTGGAGGTGTAGCCAATATCTTTATTTCAGCCTAATCCGCATCAACGTATGCAAAGAGTGCGTATAGTTGGTTTTGAAGAAAGAGGCCGCGGAAAGATGGTAATTTCGAGATATCAAGAAGCTCTCGAGAGTATGGGTCATGTTGTCACGCCGCATGAATTGCGCGCGAGTTTGTTGACTGAGAAGAGGCGTCGACGGTCATCGATGATATTGAAGACCGCCAACTGGAAGTTCGGCGATAAGGTAGCATCGCGAGCGGTGAACCATCATCTTTGCACAAGTGTTCACCGGGTGGATAGAGGAGTTAGAACCGGTTTAGCCTCGCCATTTTGGATCGCTCAAGTATCTCAGAGAATGTACTTTGTGTTGACTAAGGAATAGACTCGGGCAGGACTTGGAAATAACCTCAACGCTTAAGAAATAATGCAAAGTGCCCAAATCTTTGATAGAGAATCTCATCGCTAAGTGGCAATGCACTCGTAAATTTTCAAGAGGAGTTCCCCGTGATTATAATGTCGTTTACATACACAAGGGTGTATAGCACAAGACCTTGTTTTCAAGAATGAACAAAGAGGAGTCGATTTCAATTGATAAATCCATAGTCACAGCAGAAACTTACTTTAACGCTTGAAACCAAGCCCGTGCAGCCCGCTTAGGCCATAAATTGATTTTCTTAGTGGCAAACATGATGAGGCTTGTCCTGGTGAATGAAGCCGGTGGTTGTTGTGTAGACCTCCTCACTTAGATAACCATGGAGGAAGGCGTTATTGACGCCAAGTCGACGGTTGCCAATCAGTGTTGCAAGGCAAGGAAAGAACCAATCTGACTTGTTGGTTTGACGACTGGCCAAAGTTCGAGTGTAATCTAGGCCAGGACGCTTGATGAAAACTCTTGCCACGAAGTCTAGCCTTATATTTTTCAATGTCACCATTGGCCTTTTTTTAATCTCAGAGACCCATTTGCACCAATAAGATTTTGTATGAGGGTGGCTCGTGAACGAGTTCCTAAGTTCTTGTTGAATCGAGCATCGAACTCCCCTTACTCATGGCCTCACGCCATTCACTTGATTCGAGGGCCTGACTTACACATGTGGGCTCCAAGCGGAGCAGGAGAGGGGGTGCTTTGCGGGTTAAGAGATATTTTGGGTCAGCTTTTGATTTGATTCATGGCTCTGTTACATCGGTCGAAAGGGTCGCAGCAATGGAGGTGATGATGACGCCGCAGCGTCCGTGGTGTAATGGTGATCCCGTGGAAGGGGTGGATCGGGCAGAGGCAGAGGGTCAGTGTGGCGTGGATGGATTAGAGATGGGGTGGATAAGGTCGATTCTAAGTGTGGAGTAGGGAGAATGCACGAAAGGGTCAAGTCAGAGATAACAAGAGGGTGTATGATGAAGGCAGGTGGCGGTCAGGTTGTGCCGTAGATGATCCAGGGGGTAGAAAGAAGGATTTAGTGGAGTTAAAGGGAAGATAGACTCATGGAAGACAACATGGCGGAGAGGTATAACTTTTGGGTGGGAGGATGAAAGCATTGATATGCATGGTGTTGGGAGGAGAAACCTAGAAGGATGCAAGGCAAGCTACTTGGCTAGCTTATGTTGGGAGTATGGTCGGCCATGGGTAACACAGTGCATCCAAAAACCCAAGGTCGAGATAGTTCAGCTCAGACCACAAAGTGGCTTCATACGAGGGCTTTGTTGTGGAGATGAACCATTGCATGCGACACTAGGTAGACCGACATTTGAAAAGCAAAGCACCAATATTTTTGTGGAACTACGAATGGGATAGAAGAGTGAGGGCGCTCCACTATATGTCGATGTTATGCTCAAGCAATGCCAACGCTGCTCAGGTGTATGGTGGACTCCACATAGTGAGATGCCACGTTGATCGGGAGATATGGTATGAGTTTGATGTACTTGCACTCACCATCCGTAGGTAAATGGATTTGATTTCAGGAGAAAATTGTTTTTCAACTTTTGGTGTGAAATTGATGGAAGATAGGACAACATCGCTTTGGATTTAAGTGGAAAAGCCAAGTTGTATCGAAAGTGAAATGGTCAACAAAACAAGATAATATTTGTAGACATTAAGCGAAATGACAGGAGAGGGTCCCGAAACATCGGAGAAAATAAGTTCAAGAGGAGAAGTAGTTTGGATAGAAGATGTGGAAAAGGGTTGTTTGTGACTTTTATTGATATGACATGAATTACAAAGGAAATTTTTATTATCTAAAATTTATAAGCCACCATTGGATAACATTTTGGAAAGTGAGAACTTTGGGAGAGGATGGCCAAATCGAGCATGCCACAGAGAGTTGATGAAGATGTGGTGGACAAGGCAGGGAGATGAGGAGACGAGTGAACGAAATGGACGATATATAGATCACCATTACTTGACCGCTGCGATCAACATCGCCTTTCGAAGCCCGATCGACACGTAAAAAGGGTGAAATTCAATGTAAGCTTTATTTGATTTGCAGAACTTTGAAACAGAAATAAGATTATGTTTGGCTTGAGGAACACAGAGAACATTATTAAGTTTAAACACGCAGGGGGTAGGAATTGGGCAGAGCCAACATGTGAGATTTTCAAACTCAGACCATCACCGATATGAACTTCCTCCGACCATCATATTCTGAGTGTAGGTGCATATTGTCGAGGCTAGTTGTCACATGATGGCTTACGCCTTGTCAAAGACCCGGTACCGGCAAATGTAGCAGCAGATGCATATGTTGGCTAGTGGTTGATTGCCGGTCATCGTAAGTTTGAGGACAATATTTTGCAATGTGGCAACTAACGAGCAATATTGGCATCTTGGTGGTGGTCGCCCGCCACGAGAATAAAAGCCTCAGTCTTGCAAGAAGTTGCGGCTATGTCCACGAAAGGGTAGCCTCCATCATTGGCTGGGAACGCATTCTAGAGAAGGAGGTGCCACCACCATAGCCGGTGTTGGTAGCGTGCCATCTTGTTTAAGGTCGCGAGAAGGTCAGAGGAGACATGGTGGGAGAAGTTGGCTGGGCACTTGAATGTCGCTTGATTTTCGCCACCAATATAATCGCAAGACGAGCCAGAGATGGTCGTAGTTCCTCAAATGTGAAGCGGATGTTCGCGAAAGTGCGACCGAGGCGCGAATGTCACGATATTCGCGGCCAAGTCCGTTGAGGATATAAAGCGAACATCATCATCGACAGAGGCTTGTCTATGACAAAGAAGTTCATCAGCAGAAGACTTCTTGATCGAGAATAGTAATCGCGATGGATTTTCCTTTGTGCAAGGTCAAGGGTTGATTTTTAATGGACATAACATGAGAGCGAGAGGTATTCAGATATTGTGCTTGGATTGCCACCCACAAGGTCCGAGCAAAGATCACAAGAAGAGAATGAGAGGCTATCTCCGCTCTCATGGCCGAAAGCAGAGGTTAAGGATCACTGGTCAATGGTAAACCATTGGTATAGTCGTGGATCGGGAGAAGGAACATTATTGGTGACAATGGAAGGAGATTGAGGTGTGGTGGTTCCATCAATGTGACCGATTACTTGGATGCCGATAGTAAGGTGGTAATCTTGGCGTTCCATGCTCGATAGTTGTCGCAGACGCTTGATAAAGGATGGAGGCAATGGGAGTAAGAAGCGGCTGGCTCGAGGGTGGGTTGTGGTGATGGCCGATACGTTCACAGGAAGAAGGATCAAGAGTCAGAGGCTAGGAAAAGGCTGATACCATGTAGAAAATAGGATAATCTGGAAGTTATTATTTCATTGATTTACAAGTGTAGAATATATACACCAATATTGCCAAGGATCACGCCTAGAGTGTTGCTGATCTTGTTGGCAAATCATATCAAATATTGATTACATTATCATGAAATGATCTGTGCAATAATAGGTGATTATGCTAATTAATTACAGAATGAAGACAGTAACATAATTACAATAATTACAGCAATGATGAGGTTTGACTCTTGATTAATGAGAGATTATTCTGTTTCTCTTACACTCATTTTTTTTTTTTGACATTAGATTTGTCAATCTAAAATGAATCTTAATACCTCTTCATTTTTCACATGCCAGTAGTGTACAGTGCAGTGACACAACATATTGTCCGCAATCATTGAGCTCTCTCTTCTTGTAGTATTTTCTTTCAAAACTTTGACTGTCTACATGAAACAAATGAAACATTGATGAGTAGAAGAAAATACAATATCAAGAATCAATAGATAGCGAACTTCCTTTTTCTACAGCTCACTCAGCCTTTTTGTGTTGAAAAACTGGAAATCATTCCTGAAGGCAACAAAATTAACAATTATCATGCAAAATAAGAGCTATATTTTTTTAAGAAAAAATGTTTCTATGAGAAGCTTACAATTGAGGCATCCTCGGAATTCGGGGCTCTTTCAGTTTAGTTGGACCACAATGGCACATTATTTATTTGAAGTATTCAAACTTTGAGTTTCAGAAAACATTCTTGATACATCCTCACAAAATTAGCCCTTTGGCTCAACTGGTTTGGCCTTCCGCTCACACACGCTGTGATTTGGGTTCGATTTCAGGTGACTGCGTTGCTGGGCAATACGTAAATTCCACCATAAATCCTGGCTCAGGTTGGTGGTTCTCCCTAGTCCTGCACGGGGATGAGCCTCTCCCAATCTAAATTTTTTTCTAGCAAAAAGATATACTCTCGTGTATTACAAAGTTTTGTACATTAGATAAATTTTTTTTTATTATTTTCACCATCATCATTATCAACACTGAATAATCAATTCAGACCAATTAAATTGGTTTAGATTTTATTTCATTTCAAAATTGAATTAAATCAATTTAGATATACCCCTAGATGTTGGAATTTAAATTATTGAGATGTTTGATAGCATAGAATCAAGGATTATTTTCAATCTCATGTAACACTGGACTTTTTAATTAGAAATATTTAGTACATATTTAAATTGATGCCCCTAATATGGACTCTATTTTAGAGGTTTAAAGATGGTCTCTGTATTAAAACACTGAATATATCCGATTTTATTTTATTTTAATTTTTTTTACACAAATCATTAAAAATTCAGTATTGAAGAGTTTGAAATTTAACAAATTATTATTTGATAAAATAAAAAGATCCTGGTTGGGCCAGGTCCATATTAGGGTCTCCTTATTAGTTGAATAAATTGCTTTAAAAAGAGCTATGACCAAAAAATAAAAAAAGTCGATGCTATAGGAAGAGAAACAAAACAAGCTAATGCATTGAACAGGATAAAGAGAGCACCACATTAGTCATAACATTCTCTCTAACAAGCAACCGAAATAGTACGATTGAAACCAGCCGATTGTCCCAAGTTCACCAAGCTACCGGCTGAACCAGTGGCCAATCCTGAAGATCTAGCAACCTATGAAGCACGGACTCCGACACGGACACCGCTAATGTAAAAAACACAGGACATCGACACCGCTATATATATTAATTAATTAAATAAAATAAAATATAAGTGTCATCTATAATAAATATAAAAGATCGATCTAAATTGAGAAGCAAAATTTATATAGCATCTAAATTGAGTTTCATTACAAAAAAAGATTCTAAAATAAGATATAGTAATAGTCTTTCACCTAGATCCATCCATCTACTACCAAAAAGATAAAAATGATCTAATCAAGTTAATGTCTTTCACCCCCCAATTGATCATCATCATTGAAAAATACACCCTCTAACTCTAGTTCATCTATAGACAAATTACAACTTTAAGAATTCCAATATCATCAAGTGATTCAAAATGATCTCCTGCAACATCCCACATTTTAGTTTCTCCTTAATGATATTGTGCAGTGTTCCTTAAAAGAAGTCGAAGGTTGCTATGAACAAATACTAAATCTTGAGCTCTTTGTGATGTCATCTTATTTCTCTTTAAAGAATGGATAAATGAATATGTACTCCAATTCCTCTCACTACATGAAGATGAACAAGGTTGTGCAAGTAATCTAAGGGCAGCCTTTTGAAGTATTGGAGCATGAATACCACGAACTAGCCACCAAGTTTTTGGATCTATATTACCTCTATCATTTAAAGAATCAACATCTACAAAACCTTCTCTTCCATATGAGAAGTTGGCAAACTCTATATTCACTTTCCTCCTTACATCCACATCAAGAAATAACCTTTTGAAGCATTTTACTCTTTCATGGGTGAGCTCTGTGTCTTGATGTGGAGAAATTCGATTAGGATCTTCACTTAGCCATTCATGACAGTAATACCTACAATTAAAAAGAAATATATACATGATTCTAAATTTATATAATCCTAAAAAAGATGTAAGTAAAAAAGTATTACGTAAATATTTAATAACCTTGGATTTAGAGAATGAGCTAAGCAATGGAGAGGTGTGCTACTTTTGGTACAACGATTAATTAATATAGAGTGCACGACTTCATGAAAGGTTGATTCTTCAATCTCCACCTTTCTTTCATGTTGGTATATAGCCTTCCTCACATTTTCAATCATTGAATCCCACATTTCATACACTAGGTGTAGACATGAAGCTTCAGTATCGGTTCTTCTAAGAACATCATAGATAGGATCAATCAAATAAAGGATATAATCAACCTTATTCCACCAACGATCATCTAACAAAGTATCCTTCACAAATTGAGCCTTATCTTGATTATCATCCTGTAAGAAGACCCTTGCTCACTAATCACCATCTCTAGGAAACCTTGCTTCAATTCCTTAAACCTCTTGAGCATTGCAATGGTGGAGGCAAATCTTGTTGTAGCAACAGAAAGCATCCTCAATGTGCAGAATATATTGAAAATTGATAATCTCATAGAGTAACACATGATAAAGTTTTTGATAAACATTGCATCTTCTGCAACTTGGGTGATCCAAGAACGTTCTTGATAAACAACATTGTTTTTTTTTTCTGTATTATTGGGTGCACATTTGTTCTTCAAAGAAAGATTTAATGTATCGACAACACATGGAGTCCAATAAATAGATGAAAACTCAGCCTCAATTATTAAACCCGCTACCTTACAAGCAGCTGCATTATCCGTCAGTATTTGCACAACATTTGATGGCCCCAACCTCCATAATTACATCTCTCATTTGTTTGGCAATGAATTCTTTATCTTTCACCTCATTTGAATAATCAATGGCCTTTAGAAACATAGGTCTCTCTGTGACAGCCATAAAATTAATTAGAGGTCTCCTTTGTGGATCACTCCATCCATCACTAATAATGGTCACACCCTTTTGGCTCCATGCATTTTTCATTGGTTGCAACAAGTTCTCAACACGTTTCCTCTCATTTTGAATAACGTTGTCCTTAACTTATTATAGCCTGGAGGTTAGTAGCCACTAATAGAATTGTTGGCAGTATAGGAAAAACGCCTTCCTAAAGTGAGGATTTCTTGCTAAATGAAATGGCAGCCCCGAAGAGAAAACATCCTAGCAATTTCTACATTGAGTGTCTCTCTAGCTTGCATGTTAAAAGAATTTTCTAAGGTTGATGTCTTTCTCTTCTTTTGATCGTTAGCGACAATGTTTTGATCATCAGAAACAGGAAGCAAAGAGACTTTTTTTATTTATTTATCCACCTTCAATGCAGCCTCGTTATCTATCTTTTTGAATTCTATAAGCTTAGCAACTGTTACCTTAGAACAAGATCTAACTCCCTTTCCTGTAATCTTCAACAAGTGTGCCCTCACTCTAGTGTAAGACTCATTAAAAGTTATATCACAAAGATTGCATTTAATTTCAAAATTTTCCCCTCCACCTACACTTTTTACCTATGTAACATGCTTCCACAAAGGTTTAGTGGCATCAATATCATCTTGCTCTTTAGCTTGACTAGAATTAGGAGGACTCATCTTTACAAAATTTTATTACAACATATATACCATCAGACACAAAAATCAGGATAGAAGTAACAACAAACAATAACACAAATAAAAAATAAGGAACAACAACAGTGTCCCATTAATATAGCAGGGTTCATCATTTGATAAAGGCAACAAAAGTGTCCCATTAAAATAAGCAACAGTGTCACTGTCCCATTAAAATAAAAGCCCCACCCACTGAGTGTTTTCCATCGTTTCAAAAGGCAAACTTAGTAGATGCAAAAAGAAAAGAAAGATTGAAAGAAGAAATAGAGATGCGAATGAGGCAAAAACAGAGACGAGGCAGAGAGTTGGTTTAGAGATACCTCACGGCGACGAACAGCGAGATGACAGTTCGGTGTGCAAAGCGGCAGCGCCAACTTAAAGAAGGAGAAGAAGAAACCAAGAAACTGAGAAGACAAAGGTGTGCTAGCTGTTCCCCTTTGCGTGTGTGAGAAGTGAAACAAAAACCTATTTTTTTTTATTAAATTTGAAAGGATCTGTCTTTCGTTTTTTTTTTGGCCTCGCCGTGTCCCACCCCGCAACCGGTGTCCTGCGCCGTGTCCAACCTGTGTCCAACATTTTTTTTTAAAACTGGACACCTCCAACAAGTGTCAGACACGCGTCGTACGTGCGTCGGCGTCGGATGTGTGACATCCTGATTTTTGCATAAGTCTTAAATAATTTTTGGTAATGATTAAATAGCAATTAAGTGCTAAAATGTTAGTTAGAATTAAATTAGGGCTTAAATGGAGCTTATAATAGCTTAGAAAACCCTAGAAACGTGTAGAGGGAAAAAAACAGAATTTCAAAAGGCGGCATAGGTCGCGACGCGATGAAGTACACTACAAATTGGGTCGCGATGCGATCGTATGTCACTACTAGAAAAATCCTTATTACCGACGGATTTTAGAGACGGATTTTTATCCGTCTCTAATAGAGACGGAACTAGATACCAAAAAAAAAAAATTAGAGACGGAATTTAATTTTTGTGTGTTAGAGACGGAATTTAGAGACGAAATTTTCCGTCTCAATTAATTTCCGTGTCTAATCCCGTCTCTAAAAAGTGGATAAAATTAAAAAAAAACTTTTTTCTTAGAGACAGAATGTAGAGATAAATGATTTCCGTCTCTAATTTCTTCCGTCTCTAATTCCGTCTCTACGATGTTAATCCATTTAATTTAAAATTAAAATTTTATCAGACATGGATCAAAATCCGTCTCTAACAAGTGAAAAAAAAAACAAAAACAAAAAATGAATTTTGAGTAAAACTATCCCTCCCTCCCAAGTTTTTGTTTCCCTCTCCCTCTCCGTATCCGTATCCTTCAGAAACGATTGGCACCACCGACCAGAGTTCCACCGAGTCTGCTTCTCACCACCGACCAGAGTTCCACCGTCGCACGAGAATATATCCCACGCCGCCGTGAAGTATCGCTTTTGTGGTGAGTGTCACTCAGATTTATCTTTCTCTGAGCTTTTCCCCAACGTTACTTCCCCAAATTATAGAAATTTATAATGCTGAATTGTCCCCTGCTTTTCTTAATTCTTATGCTAGTTGCTTGAGTACGGTCGCGACAAACTCACTCCTGGCTTCCCTGTCCCGTTTGCGCTCAGTCATTGTCTATCCCACCCGAGCAAAACCCTAATTACAGGTTCGATCTTTCATGCCCAACCATAGCGGAAATAAATGCCTCAAGATGATCCATTGTTTTCCTGTTCTTCTGATCTCCATTTTATGTCTTAAACACTTCCAATGGCTTTGTAGGTGCAATACATCGCTTCTAATTGATTATTGTGAAGGCAATGGCAACCACAACTATATATTGACTGATGTTGGGAAGACCTTCAGTGGAGGCAAAGGTTTCGATGGTTTGTTACCCATCGGATTCCAAGAATTGATTTCGTGAGTTAATCTTGACAACAACTTTTTCAATTTCTGGGTATTATTGTTGATGCTTTTGTGTTAAATTTTCAATTCAGATTCAGTTGCGTTATCTTTTTGAAGTTTCATTTAGATATAGTTCCCTCTGATATCAAAAGCTAGCAAATCAATATGTTCAACATTGTTGCTTAGAATTTTGTTCCCATTTCTTCCTTGATCGTTTGAGTTTTGATAATTACATAAACTGCAAATGAAAAAAAAAATCCATGGGCTTTGCTACTATTTCATTTGTTGGCTAGGTGTCTTGGCTATATTCTTCCCATACTTGGTATAATGTGTAAATGTGTTTTCTTGCTGCATCCCTGCAATATGGTAATGAATCAGAAAATCTATCATACCAGGGCACCTTGGCCTATCTAAAAAACAACTGTGGGTCTTGTGCTATTGTTTGTTCATTGTAATTCAAAGAAGCTTATGTTTCGTAACTAAAGCAAAGCTGAGGAATGGCATGCTTCCTCTTGATTCTCCCTTGGGAAAAATGGGCTCCAAATGCTTTTGTTATTGAAAAAGTGAAATATTTTTTTTCTCCTTACATTTGACCTCACAAGCTATCAGTGATTTTATTTTCAATGAAATTTTATCATTTGAATTAGCATATTTGTTAAATGGTGCTTTCCTACTTAGATTCATAAAATTGTAAAACATTTGAATACACAATGGCCTTTCTTGAATGATGTCAAAGATCTTTTGAACAGTTTTCCTGTTTGTGTCAAAGATCTATATAATGTCTTGGCTTCCATTTGTAGCTTTGGACCATTCCATTTATGCAGCCTTTAAGATAAGATAGATAAACATTCTTATAAATGTCACTGTGAGTATGTTACTGTGAGTCTAGGATTTAATAATAAAATGGATTTCTCTTGTAATTTCAGCCTCCAAGTTCTATGTAAAAGAGAAAAATCAGACATATATTCATTAATATTTTGTGAGTGTCAACAAAATGAAACATATTTGATCAATAGGATGAATTTCCAGTCCATGACAGTACATCTTGGTTAATGGTTGGACTGAAATGAAGATGGATAAATCCCATTGTGACAGTTCTAAAATCAATAGACTCTGCTGGTTTATTTACAATTGCAGATGTTGCTTTTCTTGCATTGGCAGATAAAACTGAGTGTTGGGATGGCAATTCTGGCTTTTCTCGATTAAATGATGCATATGTTTCTTGTGGTTAATGTCGCGACAATGCGATGTGCGATTGACTAGTCGAATCCTTTTTGGTGATCCTGAGAAGTACATGAAATTATTTTGTAAACATAAAGTTATTAGTTACTAATATTGATAGAAACTTAGAATACAAGATACTTTAATAGTTTGAAGTACCCATTTTCTTTAGTTTTTTTTTCTCCTTTCCTTTTCTTGTATTCTTGCTTCCCTATACTACAACATTTTTTGCCTATGGCAACGCGTGAAAACCGTTGTCTTTGGCGAAAAAACCGTTTCCTTTTCCTACGGCAACGGTTTTTCAACCGTGGTATTCTCAGGCGTTGCCTATTCTATAGACAACGGTTTTTTTGAACAAAGGCAACAGAAATATAAAATCGTAGCCTTTGGTAGGTAATAGACAATGGTTTTTTTGTTTTTTCTAGGACAACGGTTTTACACTGTTGCAGTCAATGGCAACAAATAAAAACCGTTCTCTTTAGATGCCAAAAGAAAACGGTTTTTACACAATAAAACCGTTGTCTATTTTGTTTGCTTTCGACAACGGTTTTCATGCGAAAATAGAGAACGATTTTTGTGATATAGAGAACGGTTTTTGTATAGTATATAGAGAACGGTTTTTGTCCAACAAAAATAGAGAACGGTTTTTCACAATATAGAGAATGATTTTTGCCAACATATACAACACTTCAAAACCGTTGCCAAAGGTAATAAAAATAAAAAAAATATAAAAAATAGATTTAAAGTGGCCCATTTCATTTTTATTACAATTATAGATAACGGTTTTTTATAAAATGGCTTTTTATCTATCAAATAAAGAAAGATACTCATTATCGATTGCTATTAACCAAAATTGTATTATTATGGTATAAAACTTAGACTAGCAAAATACCCATGCTTACGCACGGGATGCGTCGTGTCCTCTTTTGCATGATTTTAACAAGAATACTTCTTAAAACTACTGTTCTAATTGAGACATTAACGTTGAATATACCGGGGGGGAACAAAAAATAGACAGATGTGAGTGATGTCAAACAAACAGTAACAGACACTTACAACAAGTAAATCATGTCCTTTATATTACCTCTTTCTCACCTTCATTATATTACCTCTTTCTCACCTTCATCACATATCTTATTTATATTTGTACACATGCCCAAGTTATGTCCAATCTACTTTTTGTATGGCCTAGAGTTGCACAATCTACTTTACTTTAATATCAAAGCATGATTTCTTAGTCCTAAAAAAACAAACTAACACCTTCGTATGGTAGACTGCTTCGTATTTGACCAATAGCCCACATTTGCTAATTAGCTATATATATATATATATATAGTTGATTAGTTTCGATTGGTTAAAACTACTTAAGGTTTAGCCATGTTTAGTGATCCTTTGGTTTGGGTCTCTTCCAACAGCCCCGACATGTCATTAGTGCACTGCCTGGTAGTAATGGGGTGTCTCCTCATACAACCACACTTACAAAAAAAGTTATACATATATTACATTTGTATGCAATGCCAATACAACGGTTAGCTGGCCCATATTAGATGTGTTTCTAGATTTAAATAGTCTTTCGCACATGGACAAAATGATATGAGAAAAATTGTTCTATTCTTTTTGGCTTTACCTTTTTCACTTGTTACACATTCCATTTTTTGCCATGAACCAAACATAGTAGAAAATCTATACTTTATGTTTTGTTCCATTCTAACATATCTACTAAATGCTTTCTTAAGCACAAGTTTAAAGGGTATCAAGCCCTTTATAGAAGACCAACAAACAAGATATTAATTCAAAGACATTATATATGAGGAAAAAAACTCTTACCAAATTAAAAATGGCTCCAAAAATTGGAAGTGAATTGGGAGTTATCACCGATAGGGACACGGCTAACTGCATGTAATAACATGAGCATAGTCATGAATGTAAATAATAGAAGGTTATTATGGTAAGGCAACAAGAATAAGAGCAGATGTCGTAGTATACTACCGGGGCAAACATTTGAGCCACGTCCATAAAATCAACTTGAGAAGCCTGTAATCGTTGGCCAACAAGATGGCCTTTTCGAATCATTGGCAAACACAACATCATTCTCCTAGGAGTAGGGTCACCTGGAGCGATGAGAATACAATGTCTTTCTGCATTATAGTATTCTCTTGTTGTCATTATATCAGATGGCTTGGGGTACATCTGATTAGGCCAAAGGGTCAAATTGTTAATCATTCCCATTTTTTTTTCTATGGTAGCATGTGCATACAATATATAGCATAGTTAAATTAATAATCGAATAATAAGAAGCAAAAGGAATATATGTGTTGGCATACCACCAGAGCCTCTGCGAGGCCTTCTGCCATGGTATATTGATTTGTGTCATTCCCATTGAAAGATAAACTTGACAGGGTTTCTAGATATTTATTCTCATCTTTTGTCCAGTTTATAAATTGGATGTCATAGCCTGCATCTACTGAATACAAAAGAAACATATTTATTAGGATTTGTACCCTTATAACCATATATATATATATATATATATATATATATATATGATAGTATTTGAAGTAGAAAAGTAGTAGAGGTAAGTTGTGGAATGTAGTCAAATAGTATTAGAAGATGGGAGGCTTTACAATTTGGAGCTAAAATGTAGTTTGTATTGCTCTCAAATTGGTTGATTACAAATGCACCCAAACTTGCCTATTTATAGGTGCTTGAAGATGGTTCTAGCAATAGATGGTTCTAGGCTTTTCTTGACTTAATTTTACATTTGATTATTCTAGAGGCATTTGATTATGGTAGATATTTCTAGGAATTCTCTAGTCTTTCTACATTGTTTTGTATTAGATACTTCTAGGCTTATATGGCCATTTCTAGGCATAAGCTATCCTAGGCTTTTGTAGAAAATTCTAGAAAATTGCAGCATCTTTAACACTCCTCCTTGATGCGATTTTCGGAAACTCCGAGCTTTGTCCTCGCCTCAAACTTGACTGGGCAATGCCTTTTGTAAATATGTCCATAATTTGGTCTTCATCGTGCGCACTTGAGGCTCGATTTCTTTAGTTGCCTCTTCCCTGATGAAGTGATATTTGATTGCTATATGTTTTGTTACGTTGTAGATGCACCGGATTCTTTGCCATTGCTATTGCCGATTTGTTGTCGCAGAGATTATGGTAGGGTCATCCGTCACTGTTCACCCATGTCTCCGAGTATTCTCAGAAGCCATATAGCTTGATTTGTCGCTCACCGCTGCCACGCATACTCGACCTCTGCCGTTGCCACATCAGTGCAATCCGCTTGCTCTTCGATGCCCATGAGATAAAACCTGATCCTAGTAAGAAGGCATAGCGATGTGCTCTTCATGTCATCACCGAACTCGCCCGAATCACTATCGGTATAGCCGATCAACTTTGAGTTGGTCATGGTTTTATACCATATACCAAACTCCTTCGCGTGCCTTGTAAATATCTTAGAACTCTTTTAGCTACTCCATAGTGAACCTGACTTGGTTTCAGATGAACCTTGATAGAAGACTTGTAGCATACATGATGGTCGCGTGGTAAATGTAAGATATAATAGGCTCCCAATTAAGCTTCTATAGTGCGATGCATCGACACGGTGCTCCATCTTCTCCTTTAACAGCTTCTCATTCATTTACATAAGCGAGTAGCTTGCATCATCCATCACGAATTTCTTTAATAATGCTTCGTGTATTTCTTCCGACATATGAATATCCTTCTTTGTTGTTTTACCTCTATGCCGAGGAAATAATTCATCAAGCCAAGGTCGGTCATCTCAATGTCTTCATCATGTCTTCTTTGAACTTAGTTATCATTTCTATATTGTTTCCCGTGTAGATAAGATCATCTACGATAGGGAGACAATGAGAGTATCTTCTTTCGACCTTGGGTCTTGACGATAGTGTTGGCTCACTTTGCTCCTCTGAATCCTCGATCGTGAAGTATCGATCAATTCTCGCTATACCATGCTCGAGGAGCTTGTTTTAGACCATATAAAGCTTTTCTTAGTCTTAGCACTTTGCCTTCATTGCCTTTGCTTGACAAAGCCTTGTGGTTGCTCCACATAAATCTCTTCTTGTAGTACCCCATTGAGAAGGTGACTTGACATCTAATCGGAAAATATTCAGCCTTTTTGAGCTGCTAGAGCTATTAAAGCTCTTATTGTATCCATTCGAGCAAGCTCGGAGCAAATGTCTCATTGTAGTCGACTCCGTGTTGCCGTGAGTAGCCTTTTTGCTACCAAATGGCCTTGTGTTTTTGTATTGAGCCATCGGGTTAAGCTTTGTCTTATAAACCCATTTGACTCCAATAATATCTTTATTTTTGGACAGTCTACTAGCTCCCACGTTATTTTTCTCTATCATTTTTATTTCTTCCTCCATTGCCTTGACCCATACTTCTTGCCTTGAAGCTACTTACAGCTTTCAGGCTCAAGTATAGCCAAGTTGCAAGATTGATATATATCCACCAACGATTTTTCTTTTATCGGAGTAGATTCTGGTGAAGAATCTTGTTGTTGTCGTGGAGATGAAGCGGGCGACTGAACCTGCGGTTAGCTATTTCGCCGACTTCTTCGAGGTTGTTGTTATCGGTAACGAAAAACCGCTTCTCTCAATTTTTTTCTTTATCCGGTTCCAAGAAGCACCTTTTCATCAACTTCAACGGCGTCTCGGTGCCGGTGAGCTTCTTTGTTTGTAAGTCAGCAGACTCGATAGCCTTTTGATTTGCGTCTTTGTGCCCCTTCAAGAAGATTCTCGTATCGCCTTGTCTTCAAGCTTATGTCTCTTTTGATCTGGCACATGAATATAGCATATGGATCCAAAGACCTTTAGATGTTTAGCCGATGGTTTTTGCCTACTCCAGGCTTGATAGGAGTTTTGTCTTGAACCGCCTTTAGTTGGACACTGTTGAGTATGTAGATCTGGAAAGGTAGACTTCACCCAAAAGTGTTTGGTAATCCTTTTTCCTTCAAGCATTGATCTCGCCATCTCCATGGCATGCGATTTCTTCTTTCGCAGACACTCCATTTTGTTGTGGAGAATATGCATTTGTAGTCGCCGCCAATGCCTTCATCTTCACTTTATCAAACCCGTGAGTTGTGCTCTTTTCCGCGATCACTTCTAAGCCTCATTATATGTTTACCGCTTTGCTTTTTGACAAGGGCCTTAAAACTTCTTGAATGTTCCAAAGACTTGATTTTTCCTTGATGAAGTAGACCCAAGTCATTCTAGAAAAGTCATCGATAAAGAGGATGAAATACCTGTTTGTTATCAAGTGATGGTGTCCTCATTGGTCCGCAAACGTCGGTATGGATGAGCTCCAACAAGTCTTTTGCTCTCCATGCTTTGGGACTGGTTGAAAACAAGATGTCTGTGTTGCTTCCTCAAGAAGACATCCTTTACAAACTCCATTATTTTCTTCCAGCGTGGGAGATCTCTCATCATATTCTTACGATATAACAACTTCAAGGCTTCGAGTGTTGAAGTGGCCAAATCTCCGATGCCATAGCCAGGGGAATCATCAACTTGCACCTTCATGGCAATGTTAGTGGTATATTTAAAGTTTATTGAGAAACTTGTTCCTCTTCTCCATTTTTACTTGGGCTATCTCAACCCTTTTATTATTGTTATCATAGATTGTGCATTTATCTCCTTCAAAGTGAAGGGCATATCCTTTCTCCATCATTTGGCCAATGCTCAAGAGGTTTTCTTTAAGATTGGGAACTAGTAAGACATCTTTAATGAATCTCGTACCTTTCTTTGTCTCCACCATGACAAAGGTTTTTCCTTTTGACTCCACGATCGTACCGTTTCCTAGTCGAACCTTTACTTTGACTGAGTCATCAATATCCTTGAAAATGCTCTCATCTTCGCCATGTGATTGTTGCAACCGCTATCCAAGTACCAGCCTACACATTTCGTCACTAGAATCTTGGTAGCATAGAATAGATGTTGCTCACGGTCATGTGATTTTGCTCACACGTGCTCTTCAACGAAATTGGCACGATGTTTATTTTTGCTGAAACGCTTCTTCTCACGTGCCCAAATCTCTTGCAATGTCGAAACCGTGTTTTTCCACGATAGCGCAGTCTTTCTCGGCATGATTTGTCCTGCTGCAGATGCCACATGGAGGATACCATCTTGATTTTCTTTGAGAAATTTCTAGAATTCTCTTTGTTTCTAAATTTTTCTCCACTATTTTTGTTTCCTCCATATCCTTTATTTTAAGACCGTAATTTGAGCTTTGATTGAAAGCCATTTTCTATTGAGTCATCTTCATGCCTACTCAATCTTTGCTCATAAGCTTCAAGAGAGCCCATTAGCTCGTCACCGATAAAGTAGATGTGTCTTTGTTTGCTCAATCGTAGTCACGATTGAATCATACTTACTGAGGAATAAAATTAATATTTTCTCAACAATTCTTTTGTCGAGAATATTTTCCCCATAGGCTCTCATTTGAGAAACTATTTCTTTTATTTTAGAATAGTAATCTTTACGGTCTCGGACTCCTTCATTTTTATTATTTCAAACTCATGTCTTAGAGTTTGAAGTTTGACAGACGCACTTGTCACTTCCTTGAAACTCCTCGTAGTGTGCTCCATGCTTCTTTGGCACTTGTAGCTCCCATTATTCTTGGAAAAATAGCGTCATTGCTTGTTGTAGAAAAAAATAACGCCTTTGCGTCTTTTTGTTTATTTGCCTTCAACTCTTTGTCAACGCAGAAGAGTTGAAGTGTTCAGAGTGATAAATCCTTCTTTCTACAACGTCCCCACAAATCTTGGGAGCAAAAAATGTCTTCATTTTAATGCTCCAAAATCATAATTTTATCAGAAAAACAGAACGGTAATAGATGGAGATTGAATGGTATTAGCCATGAGTTAAGAAAATTTTGGGACTAGTATAAAAATGTAAGGAGGAATTTTTTTGGAAAATAGTTGGGTAATTTTACGCCAGATTATATGACCGACCAGGCTCTAGATACCTGCTGATAGTATTTTAAGTAGAAAAGTAGTAGAGGAAAGTTGTGGAATGTAGTCAAATAGTATTAGAAGATGGGAGGCTTTACAATTTGGAGCTAGAATGTAGTTTGTATTGCTCTCAAATTGGTTGATTACAAATGCACCCAAACTTGCCTATTTATAGGTGCTTGAAGATGGTTCTAGCAATAGATGGTTCTAGGCTTTTCTTGACTTAATTTTACATTTGATTATTCTAGAGGCATTTGATTATGGTAGATATTTCTAGGAATTCTCTAGTCTTTCTACATTGTTTTGTATTAGATACTTCTAGGCTTATATGGCCATTTCTAGGTATAAGCTATCCTAGGCTTTTGTAGAAAATTCTAGAAAATTGCAGCATCTTTAACAATATATATATATATGTTTAGGTAAGCCATTCCGAAGAAACAACTAGGTAATGGTCTATGAATAATGTGTACTTCCAAAAGGATTGGTTCAAATAATTGGCTTTGTGTATTGTGAAATTAAATGCAGTTATAATGAACACACACTTGATATGGATCCGGATTCCCTGCAGTCACGCATTCACGCAGTCACACGAATTTACACTAGTCTTCCAACGGTGGTAGAAAAAGCACGCAGTTAGAGCTACCGGGGCCGGTAGCATTTTGTCTACCACCGTTGGAAGACTAGTGTAAATTGCCAAGTGATCATGGGAATGCGTGGTTCCACTTAATGCAGGGAATCTGGTTCCCACTTGATATATTACATTCAATAAAAAGACATATCTTACACCAAAAAGAAATAAAATATAAAAGTCATACCTAACTCAGTGTTTGCATTATACAATACTAGTCCAAGATAAGCTTCCTGTAGACAACAAGTGATACATAGTAAGACAAGACAACTTCACTCGTTTGCATACCTTTATAGAAAAACACATTGACATGGGACTAACATATATGATGTGCATCTTTAATTAATAGTGAAGTACCGAATAAGTGATATGGGTGTATAGCAGCATCGAGCCAAGGGTGAGGCAATTAAAGCTCTAACCTTAGACCCACCAGCAAAAAAAAAAATTATTTGCTATCAATTTTTATAAAGTAAAAAGGCTACGGATGCTCAAGGTTCACACATACTAGGCCCACCAGCAACTACTCCACCATATGGGGTACTCTCTATCACTTAAAACAAAATTATCTCTCTCAAAATTTGTGTTATGCCTCAGTCACCATTAGGCCAGCTCTAGTGTATAGGATAAACAAAAAACTTCAATGTGGAATCAATCAATTTGGCAACTCATGCAAGTTTACAATAGAAAGATTATAACCTCAAAACTTCATATACAGAAAGAATATTGATTCAAGTACAAAAATTACCTCTTCTTGAGTGTTACCTCAAGCACTCGTGATAAGCAACAAGAGAGAAAGTGATTGAGCAAATAAGCCATTCACATTGCAATCATAAAACAATGCTAGCCTATTGGTTATATATAAACTGATGATGTATTTTGATTTTAAACATAGACTGGAAGGAAGTAAGGAAGTAAGATTCATCACGGAGCAAAACAGAAATTAGCGAGAGAGAGAGAGAGAGCAAAACAGAACTGGTTCGAACAAACTGGAAGGAAGTAAGGAACAAACTGGAAATTAGCGATGTACCTGAACTGAGAGATGCGCCGGTGGATGTGCACCGGTCCGGTCGATGCTGGAGAGGGATACGTGCCGGTGCGGTGGTTGCTGGAGAGGGATGCAGTGGATGCGGTCGATGCGAGAGCCAACGAGCGGTGCCAGCGAGAGCAGAGGAAAACGGTTACCACAGTTTCGTGATTTTCACCGGAAATAGAGGTTCTCAATGCTTGAGCCCGTGCGTATGACTTGCGGCTCGAGAGGGAGAAGCAGCGACGAGATCTTAGAAGAAGAGGGTGCGGTCGTCGCCGTCATCGCAGGAGAAGAAGTCATCGTCTAGGGTTCCGACGGGGGGAGATGGGTGCGGTGGATGCCGGTCTATGAGGGGGGACGACGGAGAGGAAGGAGGAGATGGGTGCGGTGGATTCACCATTGCCATCGATTGAAGAGTGAGGGTTAACGCAAGGAGATTAGGTTCTGATGAAGAAAATTTTAGGTTTTGTTTTAACAATGAGAAGAAAAGAAGAAAAGAAAGAAATTTGCGGGTGAGGAAAAAAATTTTAGCGCCTAAACGAAAATAAGCCTTTTTTTTTGTTAATAATAAAAATTAATAGAGAACGGTTTAAAAATGTTGACAAAAAAAAATTAAAAAAGCCGTTGTCTTTGACTATTTGAGAACGGTTTTTGACCGTTGCATATAAAAATTATTAAAGTTTGGTTGACATACCAACTGATTCACAAAACCGTTGCCTATTATAATCTAAGAGAACGGTTTTTTAGGCGTTGTAAATTTAGGCGTTGCCGTAGGTCCAAAATGTTGTAGTGTATCTGCCTTAGCAACAGATCCCCTAGTGTGTTTTTCCATTAACATTTTCTGCCTTTTCCCTTCATCCTCCCATTTCTGAAATTAAAGACATGAACATATGAATATCGAAAGAAAATGGTACAGTTCACCTGTACAGTTCACCTGTACAGTTAAGCAGAAAATGGTACAGTTAAGAAAATGGTACAATTCACCTGTACAATATAATAGAATAAACTTAATTTTCTCACTTTTTTTATCTCTAATTATTTTTACACCTCAACTCCACTTTTTATTCTTCTCAATATTATAAATCACCTAAAGTATGGAAAAAGGTCTTGCAGGGAGATGCAAAACTTATTAATTAGGTGATCTCTATGCTTTGAGGAAGAATGAAGGTTAATATCTGATTGTGTATTAGGGGATATATATCTTAGTGAACCATATTCACCTAAACTATTAATTAGTGGACTAGTTGATTAACTATATATATCTTAGTGAACCATGTCACTTATTGAACTAGTATATATTAAAATTTTTGAAAAGAAATTATAATTTATAAATTTCACACTCAGAAATTCTAATAAATTATAATATACTTCAAAAATTCATATTATATTTCAATAGACATTTATAAATTTATGTTTAGCCTCATGATTATAATATAGAACACTATTTATAACTCTTAGTCATTTGATTTGGCCTTGCAGGGTATGAGAAAAACACTTCTTTAAGTTGTATATGACCCTTCATTGTCTTTTTGATTTTCTATGTCCAGGATCTTCTAGTTCAATCTGACTTTTCCCATCCAATATTGCAATATTGAACTGATGGCTCTTCCACTTTTAGCTATAGTATGTCGAAACCGCCTAGAGTCCTAGTAAATCGTTTAGGTACCTGTGTGTTATTCTCTAGTCTACATAATTATATGTGTGCAATGTTGTGTAATGCATGTGTTCTTGCTAACTAATCTGGAATCTTTTTTTATTACAATTGAGATCTAATGAAGTTGTGTACAATTTTGTTAATTAGCCTCTCTGTGTATCTCATGGAAGTTCTTGTTCTTTTCATGCATGGATGATTTGTGTGTTTGTTGCAACTTGCATGTTTGATTTTTGCAACAAGGTCTGAATCTATTAGTGCTATTTATTCCCCTGGCCCATAATAGAAAGCTAGCTATTCTATTAATCTAGAAGTCATTCTCTTCTCAAATTCTTTTTTCCAAAGCTTTCCTTACAATTTGCAGGACAACAGGTGTTGTTTTCTTCTCTCAATTTATACTTAGCATATTACTTATTGACTGGCAATAAGGACGGATCAGAGATTCTGCAATAATAGGCTTTGCACTTTTTATTTTACTTTATATTGTCCTATCCGATCCATGACAATGCCGTGCAACAAAAATGTCATTTTCTGAGGGCTACACTGTAAAGTGCAATGTAATTGATTTCAAATTCTGCATAATTTTCTGTGTGAATGATAGTTGTGGAATAATATTATATCTTGTTATCCTTGTCTAATTTTGATATTCTCTAGTCTACATAATTATATGTGTGCATTGTGCTGCTTGCTAGATTGATGATCTCTAAAATGATTGATGATCTCTATTCTACATATTATAGTTGACATGCACTTTTTTCAACTAGAGAAAAATGAAAATTCCCGAACATCGCAAGTGAATGGAGAAAAGGGTGGGTCTTGATAAGAGAAGAGTTACTGATGAATATATGGCAGGGGTTGTTAAGTTTGTTAAGCTTGCTTGTGCACAAAAAAGTTACAAAAAGGATGGAAAGTTGAGATGTCCGTGTCAAAAATGCAAGTGTAAAAAGCATCACATAGTTGATGATGTCATGGCACACCTTTGTATGAAGGGGTTTATGGATGGTTACTATTATTGGACTAACCATGGCGAACGAAGGCCTACTATTCCGCCAATGGTTTCAACCAACTCCTATTATGGAAGTAGTGGGGCTCGGGATGACTTTGATGGCTATGAGCAAATGGTAATGGATGCTGCTAGACCATCTCTTGGTACTTATATTGAGCAACAAGGATTTTGCTATGGGGAACAAATGAGGGAAGATCCTAACCCAGAGGCCAAAAAATTTTTCGAGATGTTGTCAACTACACAAGCCCCTTTGTATGCTGGTTGTGAAAGTTACTCTGAATTGTCGGCAGCAATGGAAGCTTTAGGTATCAAGTCTGACTTCAATATCTCTGAGACTTGCTTTAATCGATTGGTAGATTTCATTGGAAAGGCATTGCCAAATGACAACAGAATGCCTAAAAAGTGCAAAGAAATCGGTTGAAAAGCTTGGATTAGGTTGCATAAAGATTCATTGTTGTCCAAATAGGTGCATGATTTATTATCATCCTGATGATAAAAATCTTCGTAATTGTAAATTTTGTGGGGAAGATCGTTATAAAAGTGTTGTTAGAAATGGTAAGGTTAGAGAAGTTCCTCTGAAGAAGATGTGGTATTTTCCTCTTATCCCAAGGCTTCAAAGACTTTATTTCTCGATGCAAACTGCAAGTCAAATGAGATGGCATCGTGAGAATGTGAGAGAGTCTGGCTATTTATCTCATCCATCAGATGGAGAGGCTTGGAAGCATTTTGATGAAAACCATCCAGAGTTTGCAATGGACCCTCGAAATGTGAGGTTAGGTTTGTGTGCTGATGGTTTCGCACCATTTGATAATACTGGTAGGACTTATTCATGTTGGCCGGTGATTCTTACTCCTTACAATCTTCCGCCTTGGATGTGCATGAGAAGAGAGTTCTTGTTCTTAACTATTATAATTCCCGGCCCTTACAATCCAAAAAATAAAATTGATGTATACTTGCAGCCACTTATAGACGACCTAAAACTTTTGTGGAATTCTGGTGTGATCACTTATGATGTCTCACTGCAGCAGAACTTTGTCATGAAAGCTTGTTTGTTGTGGACAATTAGTGACTTTCCTGCATATAGGATGTTGTCAGGTTGGACGAAAATGGGAAAACTTGCTTGTCCAATTTGTATGGAATCTTCAAAAGCATTCACCCTTAAACATAGCCGCAAGACATCATTTTTTGATTGTCACCGCCAATTCTTGCCACCTGATCATTCTTATAGAAGAAATAAGAATGCTTTTAGGAAGAGACATGATGAGACATCATTACCTCCACAAAGGTTGACTGGTGAAGAAATGTGGGAAAGGGTAAAAGATTTACCTAGTATAACTGGAACACCATATGACACTTTGCCAGAGTATGGAGCTTTTCACCATTGGACCAAACAGACCATCTTTCGAGAGCTGCCATATTGGAAAACAAATCTTCTCCCACATAATCTAGATGTCATGCATATTGAGAGAAATGTGTTTCTCAATATCTTGTACACTGTTATGGACACAAAGGGGCTGACAAAGGACAATTTTAATGCTAGACTAGATTTAGCAGAGATTTGTAGACGAAAAGATCTAGAGCTACAAGATGGTGGAGGGGGGAAGCTAAAAAAGCCCAAAGCAAAATACGCATTAACTAAGCAGCAAAGATTATCTGTGTGTGAATGGGTCAAAAAACTAAAGCTACCGGATGGGTATGCCTCCACCTTATCTAGGTGTGTTGACATGCGAGAAAAAAAGTTACTTGGAATGAAAAGCCATGACTGCCATGTGTTCATGCAGCGTTTACTCCCAATTGCATTCAAAGCTCTACCAAAGGCAATTTGGAACACACTCACTGAGTTCAGCCAATTCTTCACAGAGCTCACTTCACCTCTACTAAAAGAGGATAATATACGAGTAATGGAGCAAAATATTCCAATCATTTTGTGTAAGCTTGAACAAATATTTCCCCCAAGTTTTTTTGACTCTATGGAGCATCTTCCAATTCATTTGCCCTATGAAGCTAGAGTTGGTGGTCCCGTGCAATACCGATGGATGTATCCTTTTGAGAGGTTAATTCATCTATTCATCTATCTTGTTTTTTCTTCAACAATTATCATGTGGTATTTCTTGTAGTAATGTCTTCAATCAATTGTATTAGGTTTATTCGTACCTTAAAAGACAAGGTTACGAACCAAGCCGCAGTTGAGGGCTCTATTTGCGAAGCTTATTTAGTTAAGGAGACTGCTACATTTGCATCCTACTATTATCCACCCGATATTCCATGTAGGAGGACTAGAGTGCCACGAAATGACGATGGAGGTGAAGGTTGCTCAGTTGGATCACCTTCTGAAAAATGCAGATCATGTATCTTAGAAGACAGGGAAATGAAAGCAGCACATCTATATGTTCTTCTAAATTGTCCTGAAGTAGAGCCCTTTTTGACGTAAGTGTATAAACTATTCTTTTAGTTACTTATATCCTTGACAAATGATGAAGTGGCTTACCATGTGAGCGTAATGCAGCATATATGCCGATATGCTACAAGAACTTGGGATTAGTGATTCAGAAGTTGACAAAGAAATCTCCACATCATTTCCCAATTGGTTTAGAGAATATGTATGGTGAATTAAATTTTCTTAATATTACTCATATTGCTTGTTAGGTGAAACTAATTTAACCATTTTTGAAATAGGTATTGAATAACCATCCTGAAGATGCCTTTTTGAAAAGTTTGTCATGGGGGCCAAAGAAAAAAGTCATCAAATGGCCAATGTATTATATAAACAGATACAAGTTTAATACAAAAGGCCATGGTAATGGGATGAGCACAACAAATTGTGGTGTATATGTTCAAGGCCATGGTAATGATTACTATGGGGTCTTAACCGATATTGTTGAAGTAAACTATACAGGATGGCCAATAAAGATGTTAGTTCTATTTAAATGTGATTGGTTTGATCCTACCCCGAGTCAAGGGACAAAGATAGACAACTCTGGAATTGTTGAAATCAAAGCATCTAGGTGATATAAAAATTATGATCCATTTATATTTGCAACAAGCAAATCAAGTATACTATACACAATATCCTGAAGGACAAAATGATTGGTTGGTTGTGATGAAGACCAAGGCACGAAGCAAAATTCAAACTTTAGATGCTAGTAAGCCTGAGAAAGATGTTCCATATCAGGATGAATCCATCACACAATCACCTGTAATAATTGCAAATGACAATCTCGAAGAAAGTCTTGTTGATATAGATGGAGACGTTGAGGAAATATTTGCTACTTCCTTGAATGAGCTTGTCTTTGAAGAGGAAGAATATGTTGAAGTAGAAGAAGATGATGAAGAAGAAGAAGGAGATGATGATGAAGAAGAAGAAGATGATGATGATGAAGAAGAAAAAGAAGAAGAAGAAGAAGAAGAAGACACATATTCTGACTAGGAAAAAATAGATTGTTTCTTTTTTTGTATGCAAGCATTGATTAAATCATGAATTGTGTATTTTTTGAGTTAGTTATATATCTATGCTGACATGGTTGGAATTTCGTTAACTTTTCATATTTTAGTAATTCTATGTTTGTTATTGTTATGTTACTTTAATTAAACTTAACAAAATTTCATTATTGTTTATCTTATATAGATGACAGGTACAGGTAGAGGAAGAGTTAAAGGTAGAGGTAGAGGTAGAGGTATAGTTACCTTTCATCCATCTCAACCACCTGTCCCATCCTTGCATATCCCATCTTCTCAACCTATCTCATCCCATGTCCCTTCTTCTCAACCTTTACAAAGTCCTCATACATCTGCCCAATACCCTCATTCACATTCCCAATCTAGGCCTCTACCAATCATATCACCGCCCCTACAGGCTACCACTAGATCTGTCCCTACATCATCCTCATCTCGTAATTCCCAATCTAGGCCTACACCAATAATATCACCGCCCCTACAGACTACCACTAGATCTGTCCCTACATCATCCTCATCTCCAAATTCCCAAACTAGGCCAACACAAACCATATCACCTCCCCTACTACCGCCTCTACATCCGCCCCATCTCCACATTCCCAAACTGGGACATCTGTAGATACATCACATGATCCTTCCCTTGGTTCAGATGCAAATCCACACACTGAGACATCTTTAATACCAGATAACATTAAGTGGGGGTCAAGGGATAAAGATGGACGGATTTGGATTAGACCGGCACCTGGGAATAAGTAATTTTAAATTTTTTAATGTAAAACATATAATGCGCATGTTTAAAGTTGCATCTTACACTTATTTTTTTGTCCTTTCAGCTTTCAGCCAGAATTCAGAGTGAGGGGTGCTATCACAAAAATCTTCAAGGAAAAGTTTGAAGGGGCGTGGACATGAAACGTGTGTTGATTCATGGTTTGATGACTTTAAGGTATTGTATGATATTCCTTACATATGGAAATTATTACTTTTTGAGCATTGGATTCTGAGATACTAATTGATTCATGGTTTGTTGATTGCTTTGGTAAGATTGGCCCTGCTTTTTGAGATGCAGGATATTTTTGTTTAAACCATTTTGTTCATATTTTCTTCCTCTGCCTTAACAGAAATATAGTTTTATAGTGTACGAAATACTGTTTCAAAATGTCAAGTATTGAAATAGAATGACAAGCACGTGTGGATGAGAATGACACTCACTTTGTCCCTTAATAAAAAATAATGTAATATAGCTGAGTAGATGTTTCAACCACAAACAGAACTGCATGCATGAGACGATTGCTATTAGTTTACTGAAAAGATACAATAAGCAAACTAGTACACATTCCCACTCCTAATAATAATGTAATTGAATAGATATTTCAACCACAGAAAGTGTAACAATCTCAATCAGAGTATATCCTTTTCCACTCAATGAATATGACCATTTTCCTTCACTTCTTCCACAGTTTTTACATTATTATTTTGCATCTCCTACAGCTGATTAGGATCTTCCTTGTCCTTTTCTTTCTTTGCTTCTTCCTCCTTTGCCATCTCAAGAGCTTGAATCAAATTCTTCAAGCAAGTCTCTACATCTTCATTCACAGACTTAGGCATCAAATTCTCAAAGAACATCAAGAGTGTCATATTGGTCACTTCCAACAAATTTGCAATTATAGGAAACAAATGGTCATGAGAGTCAATATCCAAGTAGTTCTTTGCAAGCACCTTGAAAGCTTCAAATCCACAATAAGACAACTCAATGTGTTTATCCATCCTTCCTGTCCTAATAAGAGCAGGATCAAGTTTATCCACAAAGTTTGTTGTGAAAATTATAATCCTCTCTCCCCCACATGCTGACCAAATACCATCAATAAAATTCAATAAACCAGATAAAGTTACCTTACTACTTTTGTTATTCTCTTCTTCATGATCTTTTTTACTTGGATAATAATCTTTTGGTTCTAATTCCTCCTCATTTTTTTCCTTATTCATATTCTTCCTCTTGCCAGTAAGATCAAGGGAACAATCGATGTCCTCCACAACTATAATAGCTTTACTAGAAGTCTCAATCAACTAGTGTTGTCCTTCACTGCAGTTAATTCAAGATCATACACATCATAGTTCATGAAATTAGCCATAGTAGCTATCATAGTAGACTTACCAGTTCCTAGAGGACCAAAGAGTAAATAGCCACGCTTCCAAGCCTTACCAATTTTTGCATAATAGTCCTTTCCATTTCTGAACTTAACAAGGTCATTCATTACCTCTTCCTTCTTTTTCTTCTCCATTGCAAGTGTCTCAAAAGTTGCAGGGTGCTCAAAAACAATGTGACTCCACTTTGATTGTTTGTATCCATACCAACCACTGCTTGGATTGTTGGTATAAAGCTTCCTTTGCCTGTTTCTCATTGCAAATTCTTTTCCCTCTTCCAAAACATGTTTGATGTAAGAAACTGTAACAAGATCTCTATATCTTTTGTGAAAAGTGAGCTTGTAGTATCTCTTACCATCAAGGGGGGTGTAATAAGAAAAAGAATATGCATGTGTGTTGGTGGCAGTTTTGCTAGCAGCCCATCAAGGGGGTGTACCTTTGATTCTTACAAAGTAGTTTTGCCTTGTAAGAATATTGCCTTGCCTTGCCTTTGATTCTTTTTTTTTTGTTTTTTTGTTTTTTTGGTGTAGCGACCGAAAAATCCGGAGGGATTTATTCGAGTTTAATGGAGTCGCCACCAATAATTTATTTCGAAGGAAAAAATATTGGAAAAAACCTTTTTTGAAGAAAATGGTCCTTGAGACCAGATTTGGGTTCGGGAGTCGATTATGTGTAGGGAAGGTATTAGCACCCTACAACATCCTTTCGAAAAAGGTTACCTCTAATTAATTGTGCAAATCTTATTAACTTCTAAAAAAAATATTTATTTCCCTCTTATTAAAAAAAAATAGACAAAAATTTACAATGATGAAATAATAAAAAAGGGGTTTTAATAAAAGTTGTTTATTTTGCGCTTGTGAGTGGGCTCTGCTCCTAAGTATCTCGGTCTGGATTGGAGAAATCAAAGGCTCACGTAGTTCTTGGGTAGAAAATGATTGTGTGTTGATTGATTTTAATAAATTTTTAATTTTTATGGTTTTGCGTAGTGATCAAACCAAAGTGGATTTGGCGTAATCACTACTAATATTTTAAGATTTTTTTATTTAAGATTTGTGTAATGACCAAACCAAAGAGGATTTGGAGTGGTCATTGATTTTAGGAGTTTTCTAGATCGAAAAAAAAATTTGCGTAGTGACTAAACCGAAAGTGGATTTAGTGTTGTCACTACTAATTATTATTAGAATTTTTTTATCAAGATTTGATGATGACCAAACCAAAGAAGATTTGGAGTAGTCATCGATTTTTAAGTTTTGGAGATTTAAAAAAAAAAAAAAAATCGCGTGATGGCTAAACCAAAGTAGTAGATTTAGTGTTACCACTACTAATATTTATTATTTAAAATTAGTCAAGACAACAAAAATAACAAGTAATAACTACATCAAAAACAAGATAAACAAATGGGGGAAGAGAAAAAAAAAAGTGGGCCAAGCCCAACGTTTCATCAATAGTTTAAAAAAAACATAACAACTAAAAATCTGGAAGTTTATAACAATTAACAGGGATGCAAAAAAAAAAAAAAAAAAAATAAAGAAAAGCAAAAGGGAGTGCGACGGATACCTCATTCTTGGTACCAATTATTTTTTTAGAGAGGGGGCATAAATAAAAAGGAACAGGGGTGTGAAAAGAAAAAAAAATAAAAATAAAATAAAAAGGAAATGAGAACATGAAATAAGGGGGGAATTAAACCTAAACACACACACAACACAAAACAAAAGGAAAGAAAGATCTGGTATTTCTTCTTTGTGAGAAAAAAAGAAAAGAGGCGAGAGTGAAGGAGGAGAGAAAGAGAGAAAGAGAGAGAGAGAGAGAGAGAGAGAGAGAGAGAGTGAGAGAGAAGGAGAAGAAGAGGAGGAACCACTGAGGTTGGGATGCGAGGAGGATCGTCCTCCTTGGAGAGTAGTCTTGGCCTTGCAGCCTCAGTCCTTGGCGCAGCCTTGGCCTTGTGTGAAACGAACTTGGCCGAGGGCGTGCGAGATGTGAAGAAAACAAGAGGAAGGAGATCGTGGGGGCGGATCCTGGGCTGTGTAGCGAGCTTGGCAGCCGAGGGCGTGCGAGATGTGAAGAAAACAAAGGGGAAGGGGAGATCGTGGGGAGAGAAAGGAGGAACAAGGGGAAGGTGAAGGAGGAAGAAGAAAAACCTTTTTTTTTTTTTTTGCTTCTTCTTTCTTCTGTTTGCTTCTTCTGCGTTTTTTTTTTCTAGTTCTTCTCTTTTTTCTCTCAATTTTCTCTCAAATTGCTGTGTATAATTGGTATCAAGAATGAGATATCCAATTCTGAAATTAAAATGCCATCTTTTTCTCCGTTCCCCCTATTCTCTACTGCTATTTATAGAAAAAAAACAGAGGGCTCAGTTTGTCCACTTAAGGTTGCAACTTGTATGCTAAGTGTGTACTAAAATGATGCTGAGGAGATGGTAACATGTGAAAAGTCTGAGATGATATCAATGGTTTGAAAAAAAATTGCAATCAGCCGTAACTTTAACTTGATTGCTCCTCCTTTTTTGATTAAATTGCATTGTTTATCAAACTTGGTTGGCGGATGAAGAAAAAAGCAAGAAGCATATGGGGACATATAGTTTGTAAGACATAGTTGTAGAGTGGGTGAGGAGATATCACCGAGAGGACTTTGGTGAAGATATCTGATGACTTTGTGAAGGGTGAAGTGTGGAAATCGACTTTGATTTTTAGTTTGAATTTTAGGTTTTTTTTTGTTAATAGCGCTTGTAATGAGCGCAATTGGGCTAAAAATGGCCCGGCTATCACGATCTCCCGGCTCGTCATACTACCTCTCCTGGCTCGGCCGGGCGACCTGGCTCGATCTGCGACCTCTCCCACGCCGCTCGACACGCAATCTCGGCTCGCCTGCAGCGACTTCTCCGCAGCTTCGACAAGCGACCTCCCCCGCATTTCGGCCGAGCGACCTCAACTTCGGTGCGCGACCTCTCCCGCGGCTCGTCCGCAGGCGCCGGCATTTCGATCTGCGACTTCCCGCGGCTCGGCGTCGACCTCTCCGGCTCGGCATCACGACCCTCCGGCCTGGCTCGGCACGGAGCCTCGGCTTCGATACGCGACCTCTCCTGACTCGTCACCCAGGCCTCACCTCGGCTCGGTGCGCGACTTCCTGATTCGGCGTCACGACCTCTCCACGACTCGGCCTCGACCACCCAGCCTGGCTCGGCATCAGCCTCGGCTTCGATGCGCGACCTCTCCCGCGGCTCGTCACGGAGCCTCGGCTCGGTACTCGACTTCCCACGGCTTTCGGCGTCTGACCTCTCCCTGGCTTCGTCATCACGACCTCGGCTCGGCCGCGCGACCTCGGCTCGGCGTCGACTCTCCTGACTCGGCGTCGACCTCTCCACGGCTCGGCATCGACCTCGGCTCGATGCTGCGACCTCCCGACTCTTGTGCGGACAAAACAAAAAAAAAAGTGAAAATATAAGCGGACAAAATTGGGGTATAACATTTGGCAATAGAACAACCTAAATTCTTGACTTGTATTGTACTTCCGCCGACTATTTTAATTAGATTGATGGTTTGTTTCCTTAAGTAACCACTTTAGCATCTGTTTCTTCTGTTTCTTGAACTTATGTTGCATGAACTTATGCCTTACATATTTTTTTTTGTAGGCAAAGTACAAATGGCTTGATAAATATGAAGATGCCATTAAAAAGAGTTTTAACAGTCGGGGATCTTTAGCACTGAAAAATGCTTTGTTCAAGGTACGTAGTGGTAAGGATGAAGGTGGTTGGATTGGTGAAAATAATTTACAAGAATTGAGGGCTAAATGGCAAGCTGAGGATTGGCAAAAGCTTTCTATGATTAATAAGCAAAATAGGCAGGCCCAAGATGGACACAATGTGCACTCTGGAGGCTCCATATCTGCAAGAGAACATGCGAAGAAAATGGTTAGTAATTCTTATTGAAAGTGGGACTATTTAATTAAATTTGTGGTAATGTAATGTTTGTTATTCTGTAGAAGGTGGAATTAAATAGGGAGCCAACATTGTACGAGCTTTACGAGCGACTCCATAGGCCGAAGGGGAAACCAAATGAGTGGTTGAACGAAAAACAAGCAAAAATAGCTGTATGTATATTCTATTCTTGAAGTTAAGTTTTTTTTTATTTTAAATATAAATTTACATATAGATTAATAACTCTAATTTCAGGAAATATTTCAAATGCAAATGACTGAGAGACAGCCTCAGAGTGGTGAGGGTAGTAGCAATAATTCTACCCAACAGTCTGATAATGATATATACATGGAAGTTGTTGGAGGCATCAACAAAAAGGGACGCATATTTGGATTAGGATCTCAAGCTGCTACTATCAAAGCATCTATGAAAGATTCTATTTCTACAGATGGAACATCAGTAGAAGAGGTTGCAATATTGAAAGATAAAATTCAAGCATTAACAACTGAACTTCAACAGAAAAATCTTGAACAAGAAGGTATAAAACAAAAGGTGGACCGATATGAGCGGATATTTGAGAGGCTTATGCTCAATAAAAATTTAAAGGCTTTACTTATTGAACCTGAAGAAGAGGCTGGCAATCGCAATAAGGAGATGGGTGAAGATGAGATGGATGACTCTTTGTTTGATTAGATTTAGTTACATGTTTTTAAATCAAATGTCATTTTTCTTTCTATGTTATGAACAAAGGGTTATTTTGACGTGTACTTGTTATTTTGTGGTGTACTTGTTCAGAACAGTTTGTTTTGTGGTGTACTTGTTATTATGTAAATTATACTTGTTATTATGTAAATTACTGTCATTATGTAAATTACAGATTGTTTTGGCGTGTACTTGTTATTATGTAAATTACTTGATACTGTATCAGATTGATTTTAGTTTTGGAAATGACCAAATTACAGGAAAAATTAAAATTATAGAGAAATTTGGAAAATTTAAAAAATGGTTAGAGACGAAATTTTTCCATTTTAGAGACGGATTTTAAAAAATTACTGCACCAGATTCCATTTTAGAGACGGTTTTTGAATCAGTCTCTAAATAACATTTTCAATATATAGAGACGGAATTTTTAAGTTGTCTCTGTTAGAGACGGAATTTCTTGGTCGTCTCTGTTAGAGACGAAATTTTTCCGTCTCCATTAGAGACGGATTTTCACTGGAGACCAATTGAATGCGAACAAGGATCAGCGACAGAATTCTATAATTAGAGACGGATATATTCCATCTCTAATTAGAGACGGACCTGAATATTCCGTCGCTAAACGTTTTGCGACCGCAAATTCTGCCACGGAGCGTGTTCCGTCTCTAATTCCGTCGCTAACACATTTAGAGACGGAATTTTCCCATTTTAGAGACAGATATTTTTCGTCTCTATTACTGATTTTTCTAGTAGTGTGTTGGTGGGATAAGTCGGTGGATCAGCACGTACGATGGCTGACACGTGTCCCGCATCGCAACGCGACGAACTTCATGTGTAATCCCATCGCGTCGCGATGGGCCAATTTTAGTGTATAAATAGGCCTCGACCCCCTCTGTCCATTCCAAGGGTTTCCAAAGGCCTTTGGAGAGCACAGAGGCGTGGAAGAGCTTAAGGAAGAGAGGAACGTGAGTAACGAGAGCGGCAGCAACCTTTTAGACCAGGTAAGGGGCAAGATACCTTAATCTCTAGGTAAAATAGGTAGTAGAGTACGCCTGTTAGCACGTGTAGGGTTCCTTAGCCCTACTAGGGTTTAGTAGTAGCAACACCTTAGGAGAAGGGTTGCAGTGTGCAGTGGCTTAGGACAGTCACTGTATACCTACCAACTAATATAGGTTTTATTTATGAGATTATGTAGACAGTCGCTTGTGCGACGTAGGAAATAATTAATATGCTGTTAATTATGGCCAATGATGGTTTATAATATTCTGTTTTATGCCTGATATTTATGTGCTAGTTGCATATAATATCTATGTGTGTGATGATTAATGTATGTCTTAGAGTCAAGGGTGACGCTATCTTGTTAGAGGTTTGCGAATCCCTAGATGGTAATAGTAAGTATTACCATCGACATCCTGTGATAGTGGTGATAGCCGGGTCAGTGTACCCGAGGTTGGTGTGCTTGTGGTATTGACAAGAATGATCAAGAGATAGTCGGTGACCTTAAGGGGTATGTACTCGGCCAAGACCTTGAGGGGTATGTACTCGGTCTTTCTGACGAGGCTCTCCATGTCCGTGGTACCAAGGTATGGAGTAGTATTGGAGATAGTTGGTTATCTTGACGGGTATGTACTCGGTCAACCGGACGAGTCTCCAGGACTCCACATCCAACGGGTGGACAATCTTGGTCATTCCTGTAATGGGAATGCTGTCCTAGTGCATGGGATAGTGCCTTACTCCAGTGGTTGGATACGGTAGTATGAGATGCCATATCCGATGATTAGAGATGGTAGCGTATCAGGATCTGTTCTCGGGACCATCAACTTATCTAATTCTGTGCCCTGAGACTAGTGATCCGTCTCGGGAGAAGGGCCGGTGATCAGCCCGAATGATCAGTGATACTTGTTGGTTGTGATGTGACCGTATGGTCGAGTTTGTTAGTATGAAGTGACAGTATGGTCTGGTCTGAGACTGTGTACTAGAAGGTAAGAGTCTGGTATTTGTAGTGTCAATTATGATATGATATGATGTTTACTGTGCTGAATATGGTAACGGATATTCTACTATGTTGTTTTCTTGTTTGATAGAGGTTGATGGATATTTTATCCCTGTGTTTTCTGTGTTTTCTTGTACTGTGTAATGAATAACAGATGAACAGGAGCAACCTATAAGAAGTAGTTTGAAGGTTTTTTGCCTAAATTGCTTAGAGACTGGAAACACGGCCAGTGGGAGTTTTGTATCTCTCACCCTTATGGGTGTTGATTTAATCTTTGTATTTGTACTATAAACTTTGTATAATGTTTTTAATAAATAAAGTAAGTATGTTGGTCTTAAATGTGGACTACAAAAACACTGTTAAAAATTAGGACATTACAGGATGCGTGTCGGACACACCGACTCGCAGTTGGAGAGTGGGGTCCGTGCTTCACAGCTGATAATTGCAAAACATCCTCCGACAGAGGATGCAAAAATGCACAGTGAGAAAATCATGAGAAATTTATATAAACAAGTTTCTGAATTGGTGGTTTATTTGCATTCTAATGCATCCATCATTAATAGTAAATCGGGTGAATCTTTTTTGGCTCCCACTCAGAATTCTGGATCAGGACGGCACACACACACACACACACACACATATAAGGAGGGATATAGTTACTCCATGAGTAACTCTTGTCAGAGTTATTCCGCTTAATAACTCTCTATAAATATTAAATTTAATCAATCGAACCGTTGAATATCGTCATGTTATACTAAAGATTATGCATACCAAATTTTAGATAAATTGGACATTCGTAGCTATGCGATCAGATGATCAACATTTTACTTATATTTTAAAAAGTATATCATACGTTGAATTGGAGTTATTTGATGATGTATCAAATAATTTTAAAATTTCATGAAATTTTATGGAGTTAATCTACTCAATAAGAACTTATAATTCAACGGTTCGATTGATTAAATTTAATGTTTACAGAGAGTTATTAAGCAGAGTAACTATATCCTTCCTCTCTATATATATATATATTTTTTTGGACAAAAGGAACCAAGAGTGCTATATAAATTATTTAAGGGACAAGATCATTTATAGATATTTTATTTTTATTACTGTAGATGATCCTGATCTACAAGTATTTAGAAATGATGGGTTAACTTCAAACAACAAACACTACTTGACAATAATATGTATTTTCATGTTAAATTATACTTTTAGTCCAGAAGTTTATTTTAGGTTTCAGTTTGGTCCCTTACATATTAAAAGTTTTGAATTGATCTCTTACGTATAAATGTTATACCAATGTGGTCCCTCTTATTTTATTTTTTTTCTGAAGAGGTCCCTTAAGTTTATTTTAAGTTTCAGTTTAGTCTCTTACATATTAAAAGTTTCGAATTGGTCTCTTACGTGTAAACGTTATTATACTAATGTGATCTCTCTTATTTTTTTTGTTCTAAAGAGGTCCCTTATATTACAAAAATTATAGCACTATGGTCCATTTTTTAACCTATTTTCATTTTCTATTCAATAATCAATAATGCACTTTCTCTTTCTCACTCAGGAGTTTTCCACTATTTCAATTCTTTGACTTTGGAGACCTCAAAACTCCATTTCCCGCTCATTCTGAGCTTTCTCTTCTGACAGCTGTGCGGACATCTTCCTCTTCCTTCTTCACTTACGATGTATTCCTTAGCTTTAGAGGCCCAGATACTCGCTACGGTTTTACTGGAAATCTCTACAAAGCTCTTCTTGAAAGGGGAATCCACACATTTATTGACGATGAGGAGCTTCAGAAAGGGAAAGAAATCACACCATCACTTCTTGTGGCAATTGAAGAGTCCAGGATTGCTATCATTGTGTTCTCTAAGAACTATGCATCTTCTTCATTTTGCTTTGATGAACTTGTCCAAATCCTTGACTACATCAAGGGAAAAGATAGGTTGGTTTGGCCAATCTTTTATGATGTGGATCCTTCTGATGTGCGATAACTGAGAGGGGCTTATGGTGAATAGGAGTGGCAAAATGGATGGATTGGATGAATTTCCTTATGGATGGATTGAAAAAATCCATTTATCCATTTACTATCCACTAAAATTTTATCAAGAAAATCCAATCCATCCATCATCCATTTAAAAAAAACCATCCAATCCATCCATCAACAAATTTTTTTATGGATGGATATCCAATCCATCCACAAAAAATATTTTTAATCACAAAAAATTATTTTTAATCATAAAATATTTTAATTACAAAAAAAATATTTCTAATAATAAAATTTATTTTAATTACAAAAAAAATATTTTTAATCACAAAAAATTATTTTTAATCATAAAAATAATAATTTTACTCCCCTCTTTCCCTCTCCCCCCTCTCTCTCCCCCTCTCTCTCTCCTCTCCCCCCTCTCTCTCCCTCTTTCACAAGAATCACACTTTTAGAACAAAATTTTTCTCAAAATATTAATTTTTTTACGGCCTCAAAATATTAACTACCTTCCATCAGTTATTCTTTTTCTTAATTTAAGGCATTCCCCAAGTTGATTAAGCACTTTTTATTAGAGTGGAGAGAGGGGAGAAAGAGAGAAGAGAAAGGGAAGATAAAGGGGAGAGAGAGAGAGAGGGGAGAGAGGGGAGGGAGAAATGGGATAGAGAGAGTAAAATATTTTAATGATCAAAAATATATTTTATAATCAATTCAAAAAATTATCCATTCTATCAATTTGTCACCCCTAGTATAATCCAATAGATTTAGAAAAATAATAGATAAATGACTAATCATCCATTAAGTTAAATGGATGGATTGGATCCAATTGATTTATTTTTATTTTTATTTTGTAATGGATGGATTGGATGAATTTTCTTATGGATGGATTGGATGGTTGATGGATAAATGGATGACTTTGTCACCCCTAATGATGAAGCATTAGCTATGCTTAAGGAGAGGTTCAATAATAACACGGAGAGGTTACAAAAATAGAGAACAGCTCTGTAACAAGTAGCTAACTTGGCTGGTTGTCATTTCAAAATTGGGTACCTAACCTACCTTCTTATATTTTGTTTCAGTACTTTTCTTTTGTTTATAAATTATTTAAGACATGAACATTATACATTAGTAAAACTTGATACAAACTTGTCTGATTCAGTAGGGATGGATATGAATACCAGTTTATTGGGAAGATTGTTGACCATGTATCAAGGAAGATTAACCGTGTTGCTTTATCAGTTGCTGATTACCCGGTTGGACTAGAGTCTCGAGTGCTAGAAATAAATTCGCTTCTTGATGTTGGGTCTAATGATGGAGTTTGCATGGTAGGGATCCATGGAATTTGTGGAATTAGTAAAATAACACTTGCTCTGGCGGTTCATAATTTAATTGCTGACCACTTTGAAGGTTTATGCTTTCTCGAAAATGTGAGAGAAAACTCAAACAAACATGGGTTACAACATCTCCAAATGATCCTTTTTTCTGAATCTCTTGGAGAGAAGAAAATCAAGTTAACAAGTGTCAACCATGGAATTTCTATCATAAAGCATAAGCTCTAACAAAAGAAGGTTCTTTTGATTCTAGACGATGTTGACAAAATAGAGAAATTGGAGGCCATTATTGGAGGATCTTATTGGCTTGGCCTTGGCAGCAGAGTTATTATTACAACTCGGGACAAACATTTGTTGGTAACTCATGGGGTTAACAGAACATACAGGTTAAAGAATTTAAATGAGAAGGAAGCTCTTCAATTGCTTACTTGGAAGGCTTTTAAAACAGAACTAGTTCATCCTAGTTACTCAAATGTCTTGAATCATGCAGTAACTTATGCTTCTAGACTTCCATTAGCTATAGTAGTAATAGGTTCCAACCTGTTTGGAAAAAAATATACAAGAATGGGAATATGCATTACATCGGTATGAAAGCATTCCTTGTAAAGAGATCCAAAAGATACTTAAAGCAAGCTTTGATGCTTTGGAGGAAGATGAGCAAAGTGTTTTTCTTGACATTGCCTGTTGCTATAAAGGAATTGGATATAGATTGGCAGAGGTTGAAGTAATGTTGCATGCTCATTATGGTGATTGTATGGAAATATCATATTGGAGTCTAGGTTGAAAAATCTCTCATAATGACTATCTGGCATGGACCGTATGGTAAAGTGACTCTACATGGGTAAAGAAATTGTTCGATAGGAATCACCCAAACAGCCTGGAAAATGCAGTCGGTTATGGTTCCATAAAGATATAATTCAAGTTTTAGAAGAAAATATGGTGAGTATGATTCATATGGATAATTTGGTTTTTCATCTTTAACCCTATTTATCTTTTGCAAACTATTAAATGCTCACATAACATTTCCTCTGTTTGTTTTCTTTTATATGATGTAATATTTTTTTTCTGAATATGTGTTAAATCTTATGTATATATGTATATTATGGTTGATTTGTGGTTTTTATGTTAACAGGGAACTAGTGCGATTGAAATCTTATATCTAGAGTCCAAAGATGTGGTAGAATTGAATGAAATGACCTTCAAGAAGATGAAAAACCTCAAAACACTAATTATCAAAGAGGGCCATTTTTCCAAAGGACCCAAATATCTGCCAAATAGTTTAAGAGTACTCAAATGGAGGAGATATCCTTTTGAGTGTTTTCCATATGATTTTAATCCAAAAAAACTTGCCATATTCAAGTTAACCAAAAGTCGCTTGACATCGCTCAAGTTGGCTGACTTATTGAAGGCAAGTTTACTGAGTTCATTTCCTTGATCTTGTAAATTAATAAATTCATGTTTAACATTATTCATTTAGTTCTTATTTCTTTATTTGCTTTCTTTTCTTGATGAAGTTTTTGAATATGCAAGTTTTGAATTTTGATGACTCAGAAAGTTTGAATATGCAAGTTTTGAATCCATTGGGTTCTTGAATAAACTTAGTGCCACAGGTTGTAGGAAGCTTAGAGTTTTCCACCTATCAAGTTGATCTCACTTGAACAACTCAATCTTTCATTATGCTCAAGTCTTGAGACTTTTCCAGAAATATTAGGAAAATTGGAAAACATAACACACCTTTTGTTGGATGAAACTCCCATAAAAGAATTGCCATATTCATTTCAAAATCTTACTCATCTTCAAAAATTTCAGCTGCGTTGTTGTAGAATGTTTAGTTTACCATGTAGCATTGTCAATATGCCAGACCTAGTTGAGATAATTGCTTGGAGGTCACAAGGTTGGCTATTGCCAAAACAAGATGAGGGTGAAGGAAAAGCGAGCTCAATGGCGTCTTCAAATGTAGAATGTCTTCGTCTCACATACTGCAATCTGATACTGCAATCTCTCAGATGAATTTTTTTCCAATAGCTCTCACACGGTTTGTTTAAGGGTAGCAAAATGGATGGATTGGATGGATTATTTTATGGATTCTAATGGATGAATTGGAAAAATCCATTTATCCATTTACCATCCACCTAAAAGGTCACTAAAAAAATCCAATCCAATCCATCAATAATTTAAAAAAAAAAACCATCTAATTCATCAATTAACAATTTTTTTCTGAATGGATATCCGAACAATCCATAAAAATTATTTTTAATAACAAAAAATTATTTTAATTACAAAAAAAAATATTTTTAATTACAAAAATAATTTCAATTACAAAAAAATATTTTACTCCCCTCTCCCCCTTCTCTCCTCTCTCTCCCATATCTCTCTCCCTCTCTTCCCCTCTCCCTCTCTCTTATTCTCTCCCTTTCCTCCTCTCTCCTCTCTCTCCCCCCTTTCTCTCCCCTGTCTTTGCCCCTCTCTCCCCTCTGTCCTAGTCATAACAGTTGACAGCCCTCAGCCCCCACCACCGTCAATCCTTCCAATCGAAATGTGTTAATTGCTACAAAATACACAAAAGCCCCATTCAGCCACGGACTTATAGCAAGTCTAGCAATGTTGACAACCAACCTAGCTCATAAACATGCAGAAGCAGCACTACGAACAAGCCCCTTTTATTAATTAATTAAACGGTACAAATGAGATGCAGCTAGCTTTGCTACTTCGCAAAGGCCAATGACTCAATGCACCAATATATATAAAAAAAACCATACTAACATTTCTGGATCTCAATTTAAATTTTCTGAAATCTTATAAAAGAGACTGTAAAGCTGGAATGTCAATACATAAAATCCCCATCATCCTCAAAGTACGACACAAATACATTGAAAATGTAACAAATATAATAACCCATTGAAAAACAAAGTCTGCAACAGCAACACATTGGTTTAACCCCTGTTTTAACAAGTTTAACAAAGTCTGCAACTCAGTTATGGCCGCCTCAGTCTTATCCTTGTTTGCAAAAAAACAAAGTCTGCACTAGCAACACACAGTCTCCTTTCACTCTGCCACTTGATCATGTTATATGCCAAAGGTGACAACCATCCTAATTTTCTTCATGCAGCATCCTTCCACTCACCAGCAAGAACAGGATCACCCTAAAAATAATCAAACATTCTAAGTGATTAAATAAAAAACATAATAATATTCAGTTGCACCAATTCTTAGTGGAATTTAGAATTGTATTGGAACGCAAAAATAACTTACAATCATCAAGTTCTAGATATAGATAAGGCTGAAAAGTCCTCAGCAAGTTCTTTATCATCAAGATCCAACACAACTACAAAAGAGAATCAAAGTAAAAAATAAGTAAACATACAATAATTAAAAAAGATTAAAAATAGCAATTTGGTGGATACTAACCTGGAATTCCACAAAGCCAATCATTTGCACACAATAATGCTTCAATATTTTCAGGCAAAAGAGAACTTCAATACTTGTTAAGTATACGACCATCAATGCTAAATGCCGATTCTGATGCAACTGTAGTAATCAGTATACTAAAAACATCTCGTGCCACCATAGAAAGTTCAGGATATTTACCTTCATTTAATTTTCAATACTCTAAAACATCCAAGTCAGCATACTGCTTATGATTAAGTCTATCTTCATGCAAATAAGCTTGCAAATCAGATTCTTTCCTTGATGATCCACACAACTTACTTTGAAACATTCCAAAATCCTCTAAATCACTCGAAGAGGGAATGCTTGGGCTGCCTCTAATAGATCTTTGTGAACAAGATAGATTTGCTTCATTTGGAGAGGAATTAAGATATTCTTGAAGAAAAACTTCAAGTTTATCATGAATCTCCTTCGCCAGTTTCACGCCATCATCAATACCATACAACTTCACATAACAATATTCAATAGACTGTATCTAGGATCTAAGATGACAGCAAATGATAAAATAGCACTATAGGAGTCCCAATATTTTTCAAATTTCCCCTTCATTCTTCTAGCCATGCAATAAATTTGATTCTCACTTTCAAACTCATCATGAAAAAAGCATGCAACCTCCTTAATCTTAAACTGAATTTTCCATACACCATAAAAATAGAGGTTAGCCGTTGGATACGTGCTGCCTGAGAATAACGTGGTGATGTCAAAAACTCTGCTATTTTTTCTACCTCAACCCACTCCTCTTCTGACAAACAACTATCAAAATAGGGATCCATATTTTGTAAGAGAGTAAAGGCTTCCAGAAAACCTATGGCACTCTCAAGCATGAGATAGGTTGAATTCCATCTTGTGGGCACATCTTGACGAACTTGCTTAGATGTAGATTTTGACAGTTGTTCTAAACATGATGCGAACTTTGTCTTTCGTGCATCAGAACCCCGACTATATTTAACACTATCTCAAATTCTAAGCAATGAACCATCTATCACCGTCAAACCCTCATGAACAATCAAATTTAATATATGTGCACCACACCCAATATGGAAATATTCTCCATTAGCTAGCAACCCTAATCCAAATGATGGATGCCTCTTCAATATATTCACCATTGTGTCATTATAAGATGCACTATCTAAAGTAATGGTGAATATTTTTTTCTCGATACCCCACTCTTTTAACAAACTCAACAACTTTTCAGCCAAATTATCACCGATATGAGGTAGTGGAAAGTCAAAGAATGCTAACACTTTTTTCTCTATCTCTCATTTCTTAGTAATATAGTGTGCAATCAACACCATATACTAATTAGTGGTGATTGATGACCATAGATCAGAAGTTAAACAAATTTTCCCAAGAATGGACCGCAAGTGACATTTGAGATTTTCTTTTTCTTTCCTATACAACTTCCGAATATCTGACTTTGTGGTGTTTCTGCATATTGCTTTTGCATGTGGTTGTAAAAAACAAACATATCCTTAACTCCCTCGTGTTCAACAAACGAAAAAGGATAATCGTGTTTGATGATTATGTTAGATATCTTCTCCCTAAATTTTTCTTGAACTAGAGGCAGATAAGAAGATACTTCCCAACCTACACAACATTCTTTCACATGCCGTCTAATATTTGGAGTCCCGTTATTTTCTCTAGCCATATAAACTTTACCACAATTTTTACATTTTGCTTTTGGAAGGCCCTTATCATCAATAAACTTCTCAAAGTAATCCCATGCTATAGATGTTCTAGTTCTTTTTAAACTAGGGGCTGAACTTTCTTCAATTTCGTCCCCCCCGAATTTGATACTCTTCAGTAGACATATTACCTAGCACACAAAACACATAACTCAAACACACCAAAAACTTGCTTTATTATTTCTCACATAGCAATTGCTTATATACAGAGTGCATTACAATAGAACTGAATTGAAAGGAATGAAACTAAATACAAAACTGAACTAACTCACTTGAAACTAACATAACAAAATCAAATAACTCTCCAACCATCAAGTTAACTAACTAACTAATTGTGAGTCTGGTATTACATGTTACCATTTATCTACAGGTAAGTACACATATTCAAAGTTCAAACACAAGACACGCCCAGGAGGTGCTGATGAATTCATAGAGCTAGTTGATGAGGGAATCTCAACAACTCCTCTGCAGAATCAGCGCACACGCACACAATTAATTTGTTTGATTTCTGAAAACAAGAGGAAGCAGCAATCACAAAATGAGCAAAATGGTAACAGAGGAAGCAACAACTGAAAAGTAGCTTGTCACTCAATCCATCTTCAATATCAAAACGTAACTTGTCTTGTTGTCCATGTTACTTATACAGAACAGAACATTGCAAATAGAATCATAAACATGAAATATAATCTATAATGCACAAGAGATGCTCAGATTTCTTAGAAATTAACAACGGCATATAGTCCACAATCAACTTCAAATATATTACCCAGTAAAAAGAATTATACAAATCTATCTTTGCTGCCAATAGATTCAGGTTTCCTCTTTAATGACAGTAAATCCACAAGCGGATACCAACCTAAGTTATGCCTCACTAGGCTAATCTGATTGACTCCACCAGCATAGTCAAACAGGAATATAATGAGCAAAAAGTACAAAGTGGAAATTACCATGATAAAACAAAGCAGAGCAGTGCCACCCTCCAATTGGAATTAGGGATTCTTGAACTTTTTCTGCAACAAATACACCCAGTTGAAACATTTATGACAATTTGGGATAACAAACTGATTCGATGTAACAAACTGCACTTGAGAAACCTGAAGAAGTTACATAGCAATAGTTACCATAGCAGCTTTGATTCATGGCAAATGTTGACACGTCAGAACTTACAATGCTAAAAACAAAATAAGTTAAACAAAGAACAGAAGGTACCAAGTGCTTTTTCATAATACACATAATTCCTAAGGCCAACATATACTCGCTACAGCATAAGACAAAATCAACGAAATTATATCTAAAAGTACTGATGAATCAAAAAGAAAATAATTCCAGCTGACTCAGGGAGTTAAAGTTAGCTACAGGTTTTCAACAAAAATGAAATCTCATTTTAAAAGCAACCCTTTGTTAGGTTCCCAAATCACAGAACACGAATTAAGCAGAAGAAGTAATGAGATCAAATGAGAGGGCTGAATATTATTAATGAAATCAGAAAAGTAACAAGTAGAGGAAAGCAACGATTCCCACTACCCCAGAGTTGCGCTCCTTTAGAGAAACGATTTTCCTGTTTACACTGTAACACGAGCGATCACCAAATCGAACAATGGTCACAACATTCACACTCCTCCATGCGATTTTTCCTGTTTGCACTGAACATGTCGCCCACTCTCTTGTTTCTCGTTCTCGAAGCGTCCTCCACTCCCTTCGTTCTCAGAGACAGAGACAGATAAACGCGAAATCTTTGAAGAGAAAAACGTGAATCTGATTTTCTCCTTGATTCAAACCCTGAGAAATTTTAGGAAACTAAGAGAAACACGAATCTGATTTTTGTCCCAGACATTAGGTTTCCATCGTGTTTGGCTGCTGAGAAAGTTTAGGAAACTAAGAGAAAATTGAAATTAGGGTTCAGTTTTGTGATGAAATTCTCGAGAGAGAGAAAGAGAGAGGGGAGAGAGGGAGAGATTAAAATGAGAAAGTTTTATTTTTAGTTTTTATCCGATGCTTTGTCAAAAAAAAAAAAAGTTTTAATCTAATGGATTTTATTTTTTTATTTGATATAATCCAATAAATTTAAAAAAATGGTAGATGGATTACTAACTATTCATAAAATTTAATGAATGGATTAGATCCAATCCATAAAAAAAAAATTGTCATGGATGGATTGGATGGATTGACTTGTGGATGGATTAGATGGATGATGGATAAATGGATCTTTTTGTCACTCTTAGGTTTGTTAATGTGGAAGAATTGATCCTATCACATAACAATTTCACAATTCTTCCAGAATGTATCAAAGAATGTCATTTGTTAAGGGTGCTTTATTTGGATCATTGCCGGTATCTTCGAGAAGTTGGAGGAATAGCACCAAAGTTGGAATACTTTTCTGCTAGACGATGCAAATCTTTAACTTGTATAGACATGTTACTGAATCAGGTTTGCTTTTTTAGTTATTTGATTTGATAATTGATAGATATCATACTTATTGTGATAACAATGATACTTAATGTTGCTAGACTTGTAAATAATTTATGACTAACAGGAATTGCATGAAGCTGGAAACACAACGTTTAACCTGACAGGAGCGAGAATGCCGGATTGGTTCGAGCATCGTAGTTGTGGAGGATCAATTTCTTTTTGGTTTAGAAACAAGTTCCCTAGTATAGCTCTTTGTCTTGTTACTGGAAAGGTGTTTATCAAATCTACAATTACACCCATCGTGATCATCAATGGCAATAGACGTTTCCTTGATTGTGTTGTAAATTTAGTTGGTATTTCAAAAGTTTTAAATATAGTGTACCATATTGCTAAGTGAGAAATATGAAAAAATATTTTTAGTAGAAAATTATTAGTATTTATTTTAATCTTGATAAATATTTGACTTGGTCTGATTCTTTTACCCTTATCCTATCTTTGACTTAGTTTAACCTATTAACAATTTTCTCTCTTCAGTTAACTGTTTTCTCCTTATTTTATGTGAGAAGGTGTCCTTCTTTTTAGTGAGTGATAAAAACTTCTTCTTCTCCTTCTTTTTCTTGTGTTTCTTCCTGGGTTAGATCTTCTTGACTGATTATGGTGATTTCTGCTGTTCTGATACCTCGATTATACTAGAAAGAGCCTATTGTACCATGGGGATATGCGCAATGTAGGCGGATAAATCCTTAAAGACAGTCTCACTGATGTCTCAGGTTATCAACACTGTTTATTTGTTTTGTAGGTTCCGGTATTCATTTTATTCACGTGTTCGTGATGGGGTTGCGGATCAATATTTTTCAACAATCTTAAGAATTTGTTGTTCGATTGAAATTGTCTTTTCGTGCCAATATCATGAAACCTAGACCACTGCAACCCGTTTCACGAATTGTTGCAAACCGTGCCTGAAGTACAAGTGCAAGATATTGATAATAACCGATGCAGAGAAATGGGGCGAAATGGAGGAATTATATTCCGCTGATGGGATCAATGTGTAGCCACCGCATTTTGACCTGCAGGCACTGGTTTCTTCAACAGTGCGTCGATTTTCAAATCCCACCGAGTTATGTTGCTCGCTCTCCAGAGGCTCCTTGTGCAACAGAATTTCCGGAAGAAAAAAAAAAGTACACGATCAGGTTCTAAATTTTTGAATGTTAATTTATAATTTATAATTTATTTTCTCTCTTGACTATAAGTTTATTTATCATGCAATTTTTATGTGGTGTTTTCCTTCACGTGCCAAGTTACAATCAATTATTTTTTGGAATAGAGCTCCGTATACTTCATGTGTGGCTCTTAATTTTTTTTGTTTGACGAGATTCATGAGGAACATGTTAATTTTTTTTTGATAAGCAAAAGAATTTATTAGAGTGGAGTACAAGGGATACTCCGAACCCATATATACATATGCTTGGGAAAGGAGGTGCCTCATTAAAACCTCTAAAGGCCAAAACCCATTGGGAAAAAGACCAGAAGAGGAAAAACAGTACAACAACCAAACCCCAAATAATGATCTAATAACCAACATCCAGTAAAACACAAAAATACGAAAATTATTAATCAACTCGGGCTGAATATTACAACTAACAAAAAGGCACTTCAGCGAGCAATACCCTGACCTCAACCCTTCAGCTAAATTATGCAATACCCAAATCCAAACAAAGAATTCCTCTTGCAAGTAACCATTCACTACCAAAACCACCAGGAATATTGATCCAAAACTGCCATGTAGCAATCAAAAAATGCAATCACCTAAGCGCCAAGCAAATAACCCAACCTTGCTCCACAGCCACCAAACCACCAGCATGTAAATCACGCATGCTCCAATCTCCCCGTCCTTATACATCCATACAACAGCCCAAAGGGTTGACACACCAGTCCGAATATTTCCAACATGAATGTCTTCCTTCTCTTGAGATGAACCACTTCCAAGATGTCAATTTAATTTGGAACATTAAAATGCTTTTATCAAAAACCTCCCCTTTGAATACCATCTTATTTCTCATTAACCAGATACACCATACCACAGAACACCAAATAATATACCGTATTTTCTTACGTTTCTTGCCCTTCAGAGGGAGTTTAAATGCGAGAAAATTCTCCACCACCCCCACACTCCCTACCCCAAACCAACCAATCCAGGCAAAGACCTCTCTCCACATATTGTAGATAACAGGACAGGTGCAAAATAAATGATCCACCGATTCCACTTGTTGAGAACAAAAAACACAGCTAGTATTATGAGTGTTAGAAATGATTCCTCGGCACGATAATGCCTCACGTGTAGGGATTCGTTTCTGCAAAAGTCTCCAACCAAAAGCTGTTACCTTAGACGGAATTGACGTACTCCATAACCATTTGAAAGCCTTTGACAAATTGGAGTCTAACTCAGTAAAATTACACCGAATTAAACTCGAGTAAGCCGAGTTGCAACTATACTTCTTATCCTTATCCGGCAGCCACTCCCAAGCATCCATGGCTGATGTAGAGGGTGTGATATCAATCAGTTTTGTCATCAATTCAGTAGCCTGGGCTTCCTCACAAGGGGTAAGATTTCGCTTCCATAACCACTTCCATCTCCAGCCACCATCCTCCCAACTACCAGTTTCGGCCACTACCAGATTCTTTTTATGAGCCAACTGATACAACTCGGGAAAAGTATCTTTAAGAGCCTCAGAGCCAACCCACCGATCCTCCCAGAACCGCACTGATTTACCATAACCCAACCGGATCTGAGTATTATCCACAAACCAGGCCGTCTTTAAGGTGACAATGTCTCTCCACCATATAGAACTTTGCCGAGGCGCTGGCCCCCCATCCAAAATTTTCCTCTCCAAAGGACCATACTTAAATCGAAGCAGGTTATACCATAGTGCTCGCTTGATCCGTTAGGCATCGCCATTTCCACTTACCTAGCAAGCTCCGATTAAAGACTTCAGATGCTTAATACCCAAACCACCCAAACTCTTTGGTTTACATACGCTTTCCCATTTAATCCAATGATTTTTTCTTATCCTGCTTCTTCGCCCCATAAGAAATTTCTCTCAATCTTGATAAGAGTGTTCACCACCTTTTTGGTGCCTCAAGGAAAAAATAGTAGACAGCGGACTTGTAAATGCAGTTAATTAGTGTGACCCTCGCTCCAAACGATAGTTGCGATCTTCTCCAATTGGAGAGTCGCTTTTGCATAATTGTCACCACCGGACCTTAAGCAGAGCATTTCCTTGACTGTCCCCCAGGTAAGCCAAGGAACTTAAATGGAATGTTCCCAACCTCGCAATTAAGAAAGGAGGCGATTACATGTAAAAAGTAGTCATCCAAGTGAATACTGAAAAGGTGGCTTTTATGGAAGTTGACCCGTAATCCCGAGACCAATTCAAAACCTCTAAGAACGGCTTTGATGCACCAAATATTATCCCATGTTGGTTCACACATCACAATAGTGTCATCCGCATACTGGAGAACTGGGTATGATAATTCAGTTGAGACCATATAAGGAGTCAAATGTCCCTCCTCAACCGCTTTGTAAATGAGTCCTGTTAGCCCCTCAGCTGCAATGAGAAACAAAAAAGGTGCTAAAGGATCACCTTGTCGTAATCCCCTCTGGATGAGAAAGTCTTCCGTAGGGCTACCATTAACCAAGACCGACATTGAACTATTTCTGATACATGCTCTCATCCACATTTTCCATTTGTAGCAGAAGCCCATTCTAGTCAACATATATTCAAGATAGTCCCAATCCACAGAATCATAGGCCTTTTCAAAGTCAACCTTCAGAAGCATACACTTATTCTTTCTTCTCTTAGCCAAATCAACTAGTTCATTAACTGTCACTACACCATCCAAAATCTGTCTCTGAGGTAGAAAAGCCGTTTGACACGGAGAAATAAGACCTCTCAAGACGTTTTTCAGCCTACCTGTCAATATTTTAGCAATTATCTTATAAAGACTGCTAATAAGGGAGATTGGCCTATACTCACCCAAGGATTGAGGATGCTCCGTTTTTGGGATCAGAGCAAGGAAAGCTGCGGTTATGGCTTTGGGAAGTTGCGCTGCTCGCTGAAATCGTGAATGAAAATCAAGAACTCATCTTTTAAGAAATCCCAAAGAACTCTTAAAAACGTGAAATTGAAACCATCGTGTCCCGGCTCTTGTTGCCATCACAATTCCACACCACCTCGTAATTCCGTTGCAGAAACCAAAGCCGTGAGGTAATCATTATCACTAGCGGATAACTGCCCAAAAGTAATACCATCCAAAGTAGGCCTTTTAAATTGATTGGATCGAGAGAAATGACTTTGGAAGTGTCTCCTCACCTCTTCCTTTATTTCAGGCACCGTTTCTATCCATCGGTCATCCACCTGTAGAGATACCAATTGGTTCTTTCTCCTTCTACCCTTAATACAAGCGTGGAAGTATCGAGTATTAGCATCTCCTTCTAAAATCCATCGTGATCTGGATTTCTGAAATAGCATACTTTCTTTACAGCGAAACTGTTGCCAAAATTGTCCAGCAAGACTTCTCCTATGCTCCAAATTCACCTGACCTCCCTCAGCTAAGACTTTCTCCAGGTCATTCAACTCATTCACCGTATTATCAATATTTAGATCAAGAATGCCAAAGACTTCTTTATTCCACTTCCTCAATTGATGTTTCAAAGACTTAAACTTCTCTTTTAAGACATATCCTTTCCAACCATCCACCTGGAGATTCAACCAACAATCTCTCACAAAAGGCACAAACTCCTTATGCTCTAACCAGCAGTTATTGAAACGAAATGGTTTCGGCCCCCAATCTTGCTCATCAAATTTGAGCCAAATTAGACAGTGATCCGAAATGTCCCTATTGCCCACCCATTGTGCAACCACCTTCCATTCTTCAATAACCTCATCTGAGAGAAGAAACCTGTCCAATCTGCTTATTGCTAGTCCGTCAGAACTAAACCATGTAAATTTTTTCCCAAGTATGGGAACGTCAATCACCTGCATATCCTCAATGAACTGTCTAAATTCTAACATCTCAGTATTATTATTATTGCTATTTCTTCCTTTCCTCTCACATCTATCCAAACACAGCGTTGAAATCACTTGTTAAACACCAGCCCCCCACACTTAACACTCTTTTAAACTGTATTAATTCACTCCACGCTTGTCTTTTCCCATCCAAAGAACAGTGGCAAATAAATGTTAACCAAATACAAAGCTCTTGGCAAATTCTTCCTAACTCAAGAGCAATACCCACAAACCCTCGCACTCAAATCGCGATCCGACGGAAAACAAACCTCTCCTCCACATAATTAACAGACCCCCCGACTGGCCCATCGAATTCCTACCGATCCATTCCACATCATCTCCTCCCCAAATGTTGTAAACCAACCTATCCTCCATCGTAGAACACTTAGTTTCTTGTATAAAACAAACATCAAAATTACCTGAATTGATGATTGACCGAATTCTGTGTCTTTTGAGTCGGTCTCCAACCCCTCTAGCATTGAGTGAAAGAATCTTCATAGTGACCTTCTTCTTGCCTCCCTCAGAACTGTGGCTTCCCTTTCTCTTCGTTCCATGTCTTTGATTTCTGCTATGTATACTGCATCCTCCTCAACCCCTGTAACTCCATAGCTGCAGACCTGTCGCCAGATCTTCTCCTCCACCGTACTAGTGAAGCGTTGCCATGAATGATCACCACGAGAGGTTGTCTCTCCAGTCGACTCCCTATTTTCCCTCTCATGCGAGGATGAGTTCAGCCCAACCAAGCTCATTGTTTCTGAGTCTGAGCGAATTACCTGATGTTGTTTCCTTCGATTTTTTCGTGCTGTTACGAAGGGCATGCTCAGTGTTCTCGAGGATTCAGTGTGTGCTCCAACTGAGTTATTCATGGGCATCTGGTTTTCATTTTCACTCCCATCATCAGCTTGTTTCAACCCATCGCCATTCTTCATTCGGTCGTAGCCTAAATCCACAAGGACACCCCCAGCCTTCTCACTTGGCCCAACATGCCCGCCACTATTTTCATTCAAATTGGGCCTGCAGCACACCAGCCCATGTTTCGCACATATGTAGTCCACGTTTGGCAAATCAGTACCGTTATTCCCCAATGGTTCACTATCTTTCAAGTTTAACATATCCTCAATTAAATTCTGACCTGGCTCATGCACTAACCGCGACCCACTCACATTCTCCATGACTGCTGCGTTATTCACCTCTCCATTTTCTAAGATATGTGCGCTCCCAATCATTTCGGCAATAATTTCTTCATTAATGATATCATCTCCTTCATCCCCACCCTCTGACCTCCCCTCCTCCATGGCTGCTACAGAACTGAAATCACTGAAGCTCTGATCATCCTCCGAACCCACATCCTCCACGTTTGGTGTGAGCCATTGCATCGGCCCATACCAATCCTCAACCACCTTAATTCGATACACCAAACCGTTGATGCGTACAGACATAACCTCATTGATCAAATCCTGCGTTTTTGTCCTATAGAGAACTCGTGCCACATCCATTGTTTTCCTTCTTCTCGTGTTATCATCCACGTCTGCGAATGACCCAAATGGAGAAACGAGAAACTCAAAGAACTCCATAGACCAAGCATGGGCAGGAATCCCATAGCACCGAACCCAAGCAAGTCGTTCATTGTCGGCTTCTCTTGGGCTCCATGGACGAATTTCATCAAACCATTGCATAAACCATTCTTCACCCTCCTTAAGCACAGTTGAAAAGTCACCTTCTTCTGCCTCCAGCAACACCTTGTTGGCACCAAGAGGGGTCACTTTAATCCCGAAATAGCCTTGATTTTGGAATTCTCTTGGAATATTATATGCGTTGCCTGGGATACTAACATCACCCACATAAGCCTTGCCCATTTTATTCATTGTTTCTGCCGCCACATTGAACTCCAGGTTTGCATGTTCCACCTTCCGAACAAATCTTTTAATCTGTTTGCCTTTTTGTTCTTCGAACCCTTGGTGTGTAGCATTGCCCCTCTTCAACCTAACCGCATTCGCATAGGACAAGTCAGCTCTTCTGAATTCCTTGTGCCCACTCACCCTCGTTGCATGGGCTTGATTCCCAACGCCACTCCTCTTAGAACTTCTTGATATCGGGACATTCTTTTCGTCTCCTCGTTCAAACCTGGGTGAGTTCACATGTAATTTGGTACAACCTATGAATATATTATCCAGTTTTGTTCCAAATAGAGCTGGTTCTCTTATATCTGTGAATCTTGCGAAGCCAAAGCGACGACCCATCTTGTCCCTCTTCGCGGGAATGACTACTTCGACGATGTTACCGTATTTCTGGAAAACCTTGTACATATCCTCAGCCCGGAAGTTGTCAGGAAAGTTTGTGAAAAAATAGGAAAGTTGTTGGTTTCCATACATTCCTGCAGGGTCTGCAACATCCAGCCTGCCTACCCCTTTGGCCTGAGGAACATGTTAATTAAATTGGTTCGGTGGTACCTGTGTGGCTGTGTGTGCCTTAATAGCTTCTCCTCCTCGTTCTTATTGCATGAGAAAGTGAAGAATCCATTGACATGGTTATGTCGGCTTACATATTTCTAATGTACTGTACTAAACTCTAGGTTGAAATTGAATTTGATTGAACTTTGTCATATTATTTAAGGGCTTTGCCTTATGCTTAAAGTTCAGAAAAAGACAACGGTCATTGATTGACATGAGTGTCTTCTTTCACGAGAAAGGGAATAATTTTTTTGGTTTTAAACCTCATGTATTTGGTTTTTCTACTGGGTAATACTTTGGATTTGAATCTTAAATTGCTAATTGGATGTTCTAAACATCATTCTTTTAAGTAGATAGAGTTCTGGATAATTTTGGGCTGAATTTATATGAATGTGTATCTTGAAATGTGATGCTACCTTCTACAATGTTCTTTATGCTGCATTTGTAGCCTCGGAAAGGGGAATCACCCTTTACTTGGTTGAGCATGGAGGCAAGGTATGTTTTCTCACTATCTTAATGGAATTGTGTTGAGATCATTTGGAATCATGTGATTTAGGGGATTGTTTGTGCCACTGTTTCTGCATATTTTTGTTAGATAAATAAAGATTGTAAAATGCAGATTTAATTTTGTTTTGGAGAAGGAAAAATCGATTCTCTAGAGATTGGAATGACTAGTACAATTATTTGTTTAAATAGTACTATGATACGCTTAATTTATCTTGATATTTATTATCCTTGTATGCAAATGATGTGGCCAAGTTTTGGTACTAGATATGTCCCTTTATGGGGAAGTGTGATTTGCAGCGTAAGATCATAAGGAAGTGTGATACTATAATACTATCACAAGTACATTATATTGAGAAACTTCTCTTGAAGTTTATACATTTTGGAATTAAACCATTGAGTATCCCTTGTGATTCTAAAACTTATTAAGAAAAATTAGAGATCAATTGTGTTGAGTTACTAACAAGAATAATGAACAAATGTCAAAGGCAACCAATACTAAATTTTAATAGCAACCAAACCAATGCAATAAAGTCAATCAAACAAGGAGTAGAGAGTAGGAAGAGTAACACCGCTATTTGGTTACGCAGTTCGGCCCCAAAAAAGATGACTTACGTCTGCGGGAGAGAGCAGCCCTCCGTTTCACTATCAAAGAGTCTTTACAAGAGATTACAATTGCTTTGAACCCCCTTCCAAATGTCCAAGAAGAACAAACCCAAGAGTTCCCAATCCCTCTCTCTTTTCCTCTATGAAAACCTCTCAAGAACAACAATAGAGAAAGCCTTCAATCCTCTCTCTATGATTTCCTAAGACCCCAAGGTGTTTAACAGTGTTTCCAAATTTCCCTAAAACCTCACAAAGACGCCAAGAACGGCCGCACACAACCCTAGAAAGACTGCACCTACACGCTTCTCGCGGCCAGGTTTATAAAACCCGACTGTGAATCGATTCACAGACATAGATGAATCGATTCACCTAGTTAAAAAAGTCTCCCCTGCACGAATTAATGAAATGAATCGATTCATGCAGGCTTCCCATGCGATTCACAGAGGCGTACTTCGATTCACAGAGACTCAAACATGCTTGAATCGATTCACATAGCTAGGGAATCGATTCCCAGTGTTCAAGAAACACTTTCAAGCAATTCCATGATCCTCCAAACTGATTTTAAGGCACTCTAAACTCCACAATTCTCCACCTTGACTTCAAATCAGTGGTGATGCTCAACTTTATCCATCAACCACTAGCTGCTCTCTCCATTACTGGAATTACGTCTCAACGCAAATGATCAAGTCCAAGTGATCCTTGAACCTTGATCTAGGAAGATACTTGATGAACTTCTCACAACCATGCGTAATCCCCAATTCACCAATCATATTCTTCATTGCGACTCCACCTTGAGTTGTCTTCACATGCTTCAAACCGCCTTTCAAAGAGCCATACCTCCTTTTCCGGTTCTTCCCAATATTCGTTCCAAGTGTCCTTTCCACAATGCCGAGATCCTTCATCTCAAATCCAGAAGCTAACTTCCCCTTGAGCATACCAATCTCCTCCTTGCTAGAACTTGCCTTTTGAATATCATTCACACTCTCCAACTCAAGATTGACCTTACACACAAGCCTCTCCTTGTACCTTGGTTCTTCAAACTCCGGAATACCTTCCGTCTTCATGAAGTTCCACTTGCATCCAACTACCCTTGACTTCTTCGGTAGATTCACAAGTTCCCAAGTCCGGTTCTTCTCCAATGAATTCACACCTTCATTCATTTCCTTCAACTGTTTCTGACTCTCCATGCTTCCCATTGCTTCACTGAAGTCCCTTGGTCCCGAGTCTTGAACCTCTTCAGTCACAAACAAAGCATAACAAACAAGATCAGCATACCCGTATCTCTTCGGTGCCACAATCTCCCTCCTTTCCCTATCTCTTGCCAACAGATAGCCAGGATCCACTGTTTGTTGTCTTCCTCTAGAACCTGATGGTGGAGGACTATCCTCCTCTTCATCATTCCCGGTCTCACTAGTGGTAGACTCCACCTCAAACTGAAGTTTTCCACCTCCACTTCGAGCTACTATCCTCCGTGTCTTTGCACTTCATCCCCATGCGGGTCTCATCGAAAGTGACATCACTGCTTATGATAACCTTTGACCCTCCAGATTCCAAATTCCACAACTTGTATCCCTTCACACCCTCCAGATATCCGATGAAGACACATTTCACAGCTCTAACACCAAGTTTGTCTTGTCTGACATGAGCAAATGCCAAAGCCACGAAAACCTTCAACTTAGAGTAGTCTGCCGGTCTCCCACTCCAAACCTCCATAGGTGTCTTGAAGTCTAACGCCGTTGATGGACATCTGTTGATCAAATATGCTGCTATACTCACAGCCTCGCCCCAGAAGCTTTTAGGCAACCCAGCTACCAAAAGCATACTCCTCACCCGCTCCAAGATGGTCCTATTCATGCATGTTGCTAGGCCATTTTGATGCGGTGAGCCTTCCACGCCTTATGCCTCAATACCTTGTTTCCTGCAAAACTTATCAAAATGCTCTGAAAGAAACTCCAGACCATTGTTAGTCCTTAAAATTTTCAGTTTAGTTCCTATTTGATTTCTTATGAGAGTATGCCATTCCTTGAACTTTTCAAAGATGTCACTTTTGCTTTTCAAAATGTAGACCCATACTCTCATAGAGAAATCATCAACCATGGTGAGAAAATAGGAACCACCCCCATGAGTACTCACTCTAGCCGGACCCCAAAGATCCAAGTGAATGTACTCAAAGGGTTTACTAGAATGATGCATGCCACCCCCAAACTCAACCTTATGATGTTTGCCTAGTATGCACTTATCACAAAATTCTAGCTTATCCAATTTATCACCACCTAGCAAACCTTGTTTAGCTAGTTCAACTAAACCCCTCTCACTAACATGCCCTAACCTATTATGCCATAACATGGTTTTATCATGCAAGGTTTGGCTAGCTAATGATGCATGCCCAATAATAGTTGAACCCTCTAATATGTACAAACCATACATTTTAGTCCCCTTAGCTATTATCAATGCATCATGCGAAATTTTCATCATACCATGCTCAATACTAGTGCAATAGCCTAATCCATCAAACATGCTTATAGAAATTAAATTTCGCTTGAGTTTAGGAACATACCTCACATCTTGTAAAAGGAATTCGCGGTTGTCATACATCTTAAGACGAATTGAACCTATACCTTAAACTTTGCACGCTTCGTTGTCACCAAGGCGAACTACTCCACCTTGCTTGAGCTCCAAAGTTTCAAAATATTCCTTCCTTGGACACATGTGAAAAGAGCACCCGGAGTCCGTAACCCAACTCCTCTCTGGTTCCCAACTCGTAACCACTAGAGCCCCTGCATCCTCATAACCATCATTCATAGCAATCGCAACCTCCACGGAATCTCCATTACCCGCTCTCTCGGGACAATCCCTCTTAAAGTGACCAACCTTATGACAATTAAAGCATTTGTACTTAGCTTTATTGTCCCCTTCTGACTTGGATTTTGCCTTAGGCTTTCCTTTACCGCTTCTCTACTCTCATTCTTTCCCTTGAGACACTCAAGCCTCCCCCCCTATCTCCCCCCTTCAAGTCTTGAACCTTGGTTAGCTCCTTGGTCCTAATTGATTGTTGGACCTCCTCCAAGGTAATAGTGGACTCCTTGCCATAGAGGAGTGCATCCTTAAAGTGTTCAAAGGACCTAGGCAATGAATTCAATAAGAGTAAAGCCTTATCCTCGTCATCGAAGCTTCACATCAATATTCAGTAGGTCATCGATAATTTTGTTGAATTAGTTAGTTGCTCCACTATATGTCTGGTCTCTCCCATTTTGAATGAGTAGAGATGTTGTTTGAGACATAACCTGTGGGCCAATGACTTGGTCATGTACAACGATTCTAACTTTGCCCACATCTCCGCCGCGGTCTTCTCTCTTGCAACTTCCCTCAATGCCTTATCGCCAAGGCATAAGATAATGGCACTTCTTGCCTTATCTATCATCTCCTTCTTCTCCGTTTGAGACAGGGTGGCCGGCATTCTTGCCTCACCCTTCAAGGCTTCAAAGCACTTCTGTTGAATAAGGATTGCTTCCATCTTCACCTTCCATAGACCGAAGTCATTATTACTGGAAAACTTCTCGATGTCCCATTTAGTACCCATGGTGCACAATTGAATTATTTGTTCCTTCCCACAGACAGCGCCACTTGTTGAGTTACTAACAAGAATAATGAACAAATATCAAAGGCAACCAATACTAAATTTTAATAGCAATCAAACCAATGCAATAAAGTCAATCAAACAAGGAGTAGAGAGTAGGAAGAGTAACACCGCTATTTGGTTACGCAGTTCGGCCCCAAAAAAGATGACTTACGCCTCATGGGAGAGAGCAGCCTCCGTTTCACTATCAAAGAGTCTTTACAAGAGATTACAATTGCTTTGAACCCCCTTCCAAATGTCCAAGAAGAATAAACCCAAGAGTTCCCAATCCCTCTCTCTTTTCCTCTATGAAAACCTCTCAAGAACAACAATAGAGAAAGCCTTCAATCCTCTCTCTATGATTTCCTAAGACCCCAAGGTGGTTAACAGTGTTTCAAATTTCTAAAACCTCACAAAGACGCTCAAGAACGGCTGCACACAACCCTAGAAAGACTGCACCTCGTACTACACGTTTCTGCAGCGTCAGGTTTATAAAACCCGACTGTGAATCGATTCACAGGCATAGGTGAATCGATTCACCTAGTTAAAAAAGTCTCCCCTGCACGAATTAATGAAATGAATCGATTCATGCAGGCTTCCCATGCGATTCACAGAGGCGTACTTCGATTCACAGAGACTCAAACATGCTTGAATCGATTCACATAGCTAGGTAATCGATTCCCAGTGTTCAAGAAACACTTTCAAGCAATTCCATGATCCTCCAAACTGATTTTAAGGCACTCTAAACTCCACAAATTGCATTGTTGATATTGGTCAATTGCATTATTGATATTGCTTTTGAGTGGCAGTAATGGCACAAAGGCCTTTACCTTGACTGATATGGGTTATAATTTGTATGTTGATCTGATGTGGGTATCATGCTCTGTGATGTTGATTTGACCCGTCCTTTTGTGCAATTATGATGCTGCTTCTAACCCGTGAAGTATTGGTCTTGAGTAGAAGTATTGTGGCAGCCTAAAAAAGCTGCACATTTCCAATGCAACATTTTATGAGACAAGAAAAGTTTTCTCGTTGGGCCAGATGCCAACACATGTGAATTTTGAATCTAGTCTGGTTTGAAATGGGTACCGTTTGAGATTCCATAAATCTGGATTGATAGGAATTGAATTTGACTAAAATTCTGGTAACTTGGGAGAAATCCAAGATTTTTTCCTCTGAAATCACTTGCATGATTTTTTCCTTTTACATAGTACTTTGTTTTTTGTTATTATCTGGACGTCTAAATCCTTTGTCAGGCTATTGTTCTCTTATTTTGTTCCCGGAGTAAGACATCGATTTCTCAATAAGATCAACTCTTTTAATTACATGATGGACTCCTATGAAAAAACATTGGCGCGTGTGTAAACGATTATGTTTGTTTTGGATTGATGATGAAACAATTACCACTTCTATTTTGGGTGCTCTTAGACCATCGTTTTTTGTTTGGAGGGGCTGTTATCATATTAAATTATTAATGTTTGATGTATAAAATGAGCCATTCAAGTGTATGCATGCTATGTAGCAGACTACTGATATCATTATCAGATTTGTTGTGACAAAATTATATTCTTTTTATCGTTTGATGGTTTAGAAAGTAAATAGCCATTCAATAAATTGAAGAGTCATTGAATTTTACTTACTTAGTTGTTTGGAAATACCAACTTGAGTGTGTGCTATTTGAATAATTCTTGTTGGCATGTTGATACTTGTGGTTATAGTCATTTCAGTTTCTAAAATTTCTACTTTTAAAGCTTGGTTGCTTTCGATATACGATATGCATATCTGGAGATCACTTCTTGACATGTGCATGCATGAGTCTATGATATGAGAGTTTTATTTTACTGTGAAATGCTTAAAGAAATTCTGTGAATTATGATATCATTTAGTGTCGATAAGCTTTTGTGTTAGAATAATACAATGATGTTAATTGGATTTGAATTATATGAGAATAAATCTACAAGTAGATTTATTTCTATCCTCAATAGAGGTGTTATCGCTTAGTAGTCATCTAAGCAGACCTATTATAAATCTATTATAGAGGTCGAGTTTATCAAGCTAGACTTGGCAATATATGAGATTGATTGATTAAGAGACGTCTTGATCAATATTCCCTGATGGAAGAAACTTGTCTCTTCCTTCTTTATGTGTTATAATTGTGTAAAGTAGCTACTAAATAAATGAGAAGGTTATATCCTTAATTTATGAGAAGTCAGAAGTGAACTTCATTGATCCTCTGACGGCCCTTGGGAAGAAATTAATTTGTGAAATATCAAGGGGAATGAGACTTTAGCCAATTGAAATTAACAAGTGATGGGAACCCGACCTTTGTGATTGAAGATCCCATGAAGAAGGTTCAATGTGGTAAAAACAATCCCTTGTTAGTTCTGCTAGCACACAAAAATTTAATTTTTGTTTTTGTCTTTTTCTTATGGTGCGTTTGAGTAAGTGATAGACGTTGCATTACTGAGAGGGTAAACTATAAAGCTTTTAATGAATTCCATATCTCTTATGGATGATGTATGATTTGCAGCATAATTTGATGAAATCACCTATATGAGTGTCAAGTGGGGCCGCTTGCATGAGATCTTGGCGAGATCTCAAGAGCACTCATGAATACTGGGTGCGCGCATGGCCTATTAGTGCAAAACGGCGTCAACAGCAACAATTGTGGGGGTGTAGTGTGATTGGTAGACCTCTAACATACATGAAGTGTCTTGGGTTCCATAACTTGCTACACCAATTTACTATGTGTTAAGTCTATTCAGTCTAGGTCTGGATCAATAGCTTGCTACATAGGTCCAATGCATTACATCCATGATGTTACCCCAGGAAAAATTCTTTTCAAAACATTTATTAAATGTTTTTTTAAAACTTTTGAAATATGTGGGGGATTATTATAAATTTAGTGGGTATTTCAAAAGTTTTAAATATAGTGTACCATATTGCTAAGTGAGAAATATGAAAAAAAAAAATTAGTAGAAAATTATTAGTATTTATTTTAATCTTGATAAATATTTGACTTGGTCTAATCCTTTTAGCCTTATCCTATCTTTGACTTAGTCTAATCCACTAGCAATTTTCTCTCTTCAGTTAACTGTTTTCTCGCTATTTTATGTGAGAAGGTGACCTTCTTTTTAGTGAGTGAGAAAAACTTCTTCTTCTCCTTCTTCTTCTTGTGTTTCCTCCTGGGTTAGATCTTCCTAACTAATCATGGTGATTTCTGCTGTTCTGATACCTCGGTTATACCGAGAAGAGCCTGTTGTACCTTGGGGATTTACGCACAGTAGGCTGATAAATTCTTAAGGACAATCTCACCGACGCCTCAGATTATTATCACCGTTTATTTGTTTTGTAGGTTCCGGTATTCATCTTGTCCGCGTGTTCGTGATCGGGTTGCGGATCAATATTTTTCAACAGATTGTAGGTATGCTCCTTATTTTTGGATGGAACCAGATCATACAGTTTTTTTTTATTTGCAAAAAAAAAAAATTCAAAGATAATTTGGATGAAGCACTTTTAGAAAATGAATAGAAACATGTGGAGATTACACATAAGGGCACAAACAAGATCCCTGTCCTTGTAGAAAGTGGAATCCATGTATTCAAACAGAAGAGTAGCATGGAGGATATTCAATTCACCAACCCTTATAGAAAGAGAAAATTAGATGACGATCTTCAAAATTCAGATATAAAAAATCTCAAAGGTAAATTGTCTTGTGGTGTGTTGTCACTTTAACAAATTTTAGCTGCCCTATTTATTTTTTGACTTATTTGAAAAAAAAAATGTGTAAAGTAGCTGATAGTTGGATAAGATAATTGTTTGAATTTGAATTGCACATGTAAATGTAAGTATACATGTTAACATGCTCACGAGGCTAATAAAGTATGTTGTTAATTACATGCCCCGGAAGTGGTTCTTGATTCAAATTCTATTATTTCAAGCTTGAATGACATATATATATGGTGGAGTTAAACCATCTTATGATTTACTATCTATGTAATAATTATTACTTTGAGTTTCTAATTTTATGATGTAATTGATTTTGTCTAACACAATCAGGTAATGTGACTATATTTTCTTTTACACTATTAATAAAGCAACTAGATTTTATTCTTATTCTTTTATGGGCGGTGTAATTGTGTGCATACTGTTGCTATCAATTTGGTTAGACACATGAATTTGCTTAATCAGGATAGAATTTTGATAGAGGAAATTTCAGATTGTAAAGCACACGTTGTTGCTTTGGATTTTCTTTCTTTTTCAGTTGAATGAAATTCGATGTTTCCAGTTAAAAAAAAAAAAAGTTAGACACATGAAAAAATTGTGAGTGAAAAAGTGAAAAAAATTTCTAATGTTTTTTTAACTCAGGTATAACTTTTATCAAGCGGCATAACTTTGAAGGCTAAAACAGTAAATATCTTAGGAAAGGAATAATAGCATGCAATAGCGAAGAATGGTTGAAAACAGTAGGAGACCATTAATATAGGTGTTAGCATCTATTCCTTATTATCTATTTTAATCTAAAGCACGGGAAGAAGAGACAATTTCTTTTAACTTTTATTTTATATTCACATTAATAAATTTGAAAACTCATTGTTTCTTTGTTTTTAACTCCAATGGTTTTATTTTTCTCCTGTCAATGGTTTTGCTATGTCATTAGTTTTTGTTGGCTACTTATATGATCACTAACAGTTTAACCTATATCACTTGAAAGTTTCAAAATTTAAATGTTGTGTCAACGTTCAAGACATGATTTAAATTTTGGCTAATAAGAAAATTTTCAATTATTTTCTCTGTCATCATTGCAATTTTTAAGTCACATTTCTTCATAACATATCATTTGGCATTATACACTATTTAAGATAAGTATGAGATACATGGATATAGATGTATAGTAATCAAATTTGAACCTGTAGGTACCCATCATCCAACTTAATTTGGTGAGAAAATTCGGTTTGACTATATTCAAGTTTTTCCTAATTTCAAAACTGAATTTGGATCCTTTCTCACAATCCTATCTATCAACCCCTCTCCAACAATAAATCACACCTGTTATATTAATCCGATGGTGGGAGATTAAAAACGAAAACATATAATAAAAATGAAAAACTCACATTCTTTCAAAACCATAATTTGTGATAGCGTTAACGAGTTGTAGCTGTTTTTAATTGAAATCTGACAGTTACAACTCGTTAACACTATCACAAATTCTAGTTTTGAGAGAACGTGAGTTTTTCATTTTTATTATATGTTTTCGTTTTTAATCTCCAACCATCAGATTAATCTAACATGTGTGATTTATTGTTGGAGAGGGATTGAGAGATAGGATTGTGGGAGAGGATCCGGATCAAGACAAGGATAGGCTTAGGGCGCAAATATTAATATACTCTCATATCTCATAACTACCAACAATATAAATTAAATAATATTATAATAGTCGAATAATTTTTATTGTAATAAATAATAAAGTTGAACTCACATATTTTGATAAAAAAATATTTAATTCATATAAAAGATAAATAATTACTTGTGTCACTTCTTAATATAAAAATTAAGGGATTGTTTTTGCATAGCTTAGAAACGATAGGAATCAAATACACCTCTTGGACTATGTCGCATGTATATGATCCAGACTTTTTGATGCTAAAATGCATCCCTCCCCTAAAAATTACACTCAATTAATAAACAATTTCTGAACAAATATGAAAACGATGAAGGGAAGAAGAAAAGAAACAAGTTAACTAAATCACGTGGATACCTAAGTAAAATTTCATTGAACTTTAAAAAACTCAACCTTATTCAGAATCATTCGACAACATTGAATTAGAGTGAAATATCCGATCCATCTATTATATATTTAAGAAATTTAACTACAATTATGTCACGTAACAAAAACTTATTCATATGTCAAAAAAATTTCTCGTTGTTTTTCTGCTTCAATCACTCAATTATTTATTACTCCCTCCGTCCCTAATCTTTGGTTATTTTAGCATTTGACACATAGATTAAGAAATCATTAATTTAAAAATGATTAGACTAAAATACCCCTATTAATTTATTATTTATTTTTGTCACACTACCCTTCACAAACATTTCCATCTTCTGTATTTAATGTAAGGGCATAGTTGGGAAAAAAAAAACTAAATTATACCTTGGTTTTCTAAAATAACCATAGATATGGAACACAAAGAAAAAGATAAAACACTTAAAGATAAGGGACAGAGGAAGTATCAATTTAAGAAAATTAAATACAACTTGTTATTTATGTTGCGCTACATGTCAATATCTCAATCTTTTATATAGAACATAAAAATATTCCAGTTGATTTTGTCATAGGCGGTCCTTTTTGTTGCTCTCATATTCTTTGATAATGTCTGGAAGGGTTCGACTCTTGGGTTGGCTAGGTGCTGTGCCAAATAATCTCTTCTGGTTGGCTAAGATGTTGTCGTCAACCCAGCTAGTCTCTCTCAACTGCTGTCCAAACTTAACATGATTATAAATTGTTACCCTATGGTAACCTTCCATTTTTCCCACAAAGTTTTCAGGAAAAAAATTGTTAGAACTTGAATTTTTCCAACAAAATTATAACATGAAAGTGGAAAAGTAGATAAAAGGTTATAGGTGATGTCATTAACAGTGATCCTATGTAGAGAAAACTTGGTTTGTTTCTGCAATGGAGAAAATTTTTCCCCCTTCTTTCTAGGGTAGAAATTTTAAAAGTTGCAAACTAATTTGCCAGAAGTAAAAAACAGGAGAATCAAAGGTTGGTCTGCTTTGTTTTGTGTTTCTCGTTTTCATTTCTTATCGTCATTGATAATTGCAAAATTGCCACGTTATTATTATTTTTTCCCTATTTTCAAAAATTGGTACAAGAAACAGTCAAAACAATGTCGTTTTCACTATTTCATGTACAAATATTTGAAAACATGCAAAAAAAAAACTTAATATTTATAATTATTAATGAAATCAGGAATTAAAAATAAAAAATAAAAAATTTATTTTGACGAAAAACAAAAATAATTTTACATTTCTAAATTTCTAAAATTATTAATTGAAATAAGAAATTAAAAACAAAACAAACGGATCCCAAAGGTTCCAATAACTTGATGGTGCACAAGTAATATACCGAAAAATTTCTCAGAAAAATATGTGGCTTTTGGAAAATTGAAAGAACTTTCAGAAAATATTTTTCTATTTTTATTGAAAATTAGAGAAATGTCGGTTTATTTTTATTTTGTTTACTACTATTTATAAAAATGTGTGCAGAAACAATTATTTTCATAAATTATAAATTATTAACAAAAACACATCCTTTTTTGTTCTAAGAATCTGTAATGGAGAAGTTCATAAAGAAAAATGTACACATAATTTAATTTTATTTCCTACGGTGTTAATTTTCCCGAAAAAATTGCGAACTTTGCACAGGAAAGGAACGAAAAACGTTTTTGATCCGGAGTTGCCAAAGGCCGACTCCGCACTAGGCCGATCCGACCCAACAACGAAGATCAGCCCGAGCTCCGAATACCGACCCGAATAGGCTCAAGACTCACTTCGGCAGATTCGACTCGACCCAGGAATTCCTTCCTCAGTCAACAAACCCTAGGAATCGCAATGCCGCGGCGCGAAACCCTAGAGCATTAGCATTGTGGCGCTAACCCTAAAAGCAACCTTATCCTCTCACAACCCTAGAATCGACATCGACCGTCGGATACATCTGATGGCTGACAATCAATCTAGGGTTACTCGATTCTATCCACACATCAGCAGTCTGACCTCACCTATAAAAGGTTCATGACCTAATCAATAAAGGTACGCACTGTTCATATTTTATTACCTCACCTTACTCTTATACTGACTTAGGCATCAGAGTTTATGCAGGTACACCCTCCATCGCCGTGCTCCGCCGTTCGTGATCCTATTCCGACCACCTCTGAGATCCACTTCGGATCAGTGGCGACCACAGTGGGAGACATTTTCTTGTTTCTTTAGCAAATCCTTCGATTACCATGGTCGGACCGAAGCGAAACACAACGCGGAATATGACCCGAGCACCTATGCCCCCGAATGTTCCTCCACTAAGCGACGAGATCCCTGTCGCCGCCGACACTAAGTCGCACTCAGTCCAAGAAGGAGAGGCGATCCCGACCGCCGAATCAGAGGCGATACCACCGCCTGATCCGTAACCTACCCTGGACACCGCTGCCGCAGTCAACGAGGTGCTCAACATCGTTCGACAACACACGGAGGCCATGGCCCCCCAGAACCTCCGTCTCATCAACATTGAAGACAAGCAAAACAATTTGTCTAAGAGGGTCGATGCTTACCATTGCCCGTCGGATCAGAGCCCTTCCGACCAACTGTAAACCTCCAACGACTGTACCACCACTGAAAACGGACCCGACGAATGCCAAACATCCAACCTCGGATCTGTAACTCCCTCTTTGCTCAGATTGGTTTCTACCGAACGGGCCTCCTCCAGATGCCGTTCCCCAACGAGGACTCAGACGCGCCACCACTCTGATGACCGATCCTCCCCGAGGCGCAGCTCTCCACAGGATAGGCACCGCCACAGTCATTGCACCCCGGAGCATTCCCCACCTCGACACTCTACCCTATCCTGGCCTCTGCACCGCCGTTGGTCGATGGACTCCGGTACGCGCCCCGTCACACGCCGTTCTGGATCCCCCCAGGGATCGCGTGAATGCGCTCATCACCACTGACACTGCCGTTCAATGTGCAGGTCGCCATGATGGTCGAATAGCCCCGTCCGATGCTCCAGGGTGGGCGTATCTCTGTTGAGACGTCGTCGACTATCAGCCTCACCTACTACATATTCGGGAACACAGGCTTCCGATGAGACCGATGAACACTTCGCCTCTGGCCCCTTCACTACGAGGGTGGCCCAATTGCCAATCCCTAAGGATCTTCAAGAGCCTCTCCCGCTGGAAATCTACGATGGCACAGCAGATCCCGGCAAGCATGTCGGGTGCTTCAACACCATAATGGGGTTCCGCGGGGCCAAAGGGCCGGTAAAATGCAAGATATTCCCCCTCACCCTCAAAAAAGCGGCCTTGGCATGGTTCCAAGAACTAAAACCGAAGTCCATAGACTCTTGGTTTGAGCTCACCGCTCAGTTCTACTCTCATTTCACAGTATCTCGTGTTCAGCCGAAGTCTGTGGCCACACTAAACGCTATCTACCAGTGAAAGGACGAACCACTTCGTGATTACATCAAACGCTTCAACAGAGAAGCCATTTTCGTCAAGAATGCCTCTGACGAAATGAAAAATTATTTGTTGGAACAAGGCTTGATCGAGGACAGCCTATTCAGCATCAACGTCGGGGTGGACAGACCCGAAACTCTCAATGACTTCCTCTGACGTGCGAAGAAGTATATAAACTTCGAAGAGAAGCAAATGGCCTCTCGGTCGAAGAAGTGGACCTCCTAAGGGAAGAATTCTGGACACAAGGATGATCGACCAGGCTGAGACAAGGACCTCAAGGGTCCCCGTTGAAGGTACGAAGAGTACACCCCTCAAACGCCTCTCGATCTCGCATCCTGCATGAGTGTGCCAGCATGGAATTCAAAGACGCTGGAGTTTGACTCTCCAAACCTCTGAAGGAGCGTCCAGGAACTGATAAGTCAAAGTACTATTGGTTCCACAAAAGCACTGGCCATAATACCAATGAATGCATCCAGTTGAAGGACGTCATTGAATCCCTCGTCCAGAAGGGAAAGTTACAGAAGTACATAAAACTAAGGTCTGGCGAAGGACGAAAGCGGTCTCGATCCCCCAACCTAGGCACGATAACAATTTTGCCTAGACCTAGAACGAGAGTCGCCCTTCACGAGCCGACGAGGAAGGGGCTAGGCCCCCACCCATAGCTATGGTAATTTCTGGAGGCTTGGCGAGACAAGGTGAACCTTCCACCAAGTCTGCCAAACGAAAGATGCAGGAGGTGATGTCCATAGCTACCGTCTGTCCTCCTGTTAACCGATCAAGCTCAAGTCGACCACCTTTGGCTTTTTACGATGAGGACTTGTTGGATGGTCGCCCAAATGACCAAACCCCCTTGCTGATTTATGCCTACATAGCAAATTTTGATGGTAGAAGGATTCTAGTTGATCAAGGGGGTTCGGCCGACATCATGTTTGCCGCCATCTTCCGAACGCTGAAACTCTCCGAGAAGGACATGATTCCTTACTATGGCTCCGATCTCTCGGGGTTCAATGGTTCCACAACCAAGCCCCTTAGCTACATCGAGCTGATGGTCACTTTCGGTGATAAAGCTGATACCCGAACTGTCAAAGTCCAGTTCATCGTCCTACCATGTCCATCCCCATATAACTGTATCCTGGGACGACCTACCCTGGGAGAGTTGGGAGCTGTTACTTCCACCGTCCACCTCAAGATGAGGTTCTACTCACTTGAAGGCAAGATAATCACCATCCATGGTGATCTTGATGCAACTCAGTGTTGCTACCAACTGTTAATCAAGGGGCAAGAAAACAAGCCAACTCCACTAAAAGAGAATATTGGGTCCCCCGATGTTAACCTCGCAGCAAACCCTGTTGCCAAAGAACTTCAAAAGAAAATACGTTGACCTATTCCCGATGGGGAATTTCTAAAGGTCCAACTGGGAGATAACCTAGCAAAAACTGTCCAGATCGGCATCGACTTCCCCGTCGAAGTGAAAGATGAGCTGATCAAGTGCCTAAGAGCCAATGTCGACCACTTCGCATGGACCGCAGCCGACATGCCCGGAATCTCCCCAGACGTTGCATGTCATCATCTTGCCCTGGATCCCTCCGCGAAGTGGGTCGTGCAAAGGAGGAGGAAGCAATCCCCTGAGAAGGCTGAAGCGGCCAAGAAGGCCATTAGTGATTTAATTAAGGCAAACTTTGTAAGGGAGGTCAAGTACACAACTTAGCTCTCAAACCGAATGGAAAATAGAGAATGTGTATTGATTATACCGATCTCAACAAGGCTTGTCCTAAGGACGCCTATCCCCTTCTCAACATCGACAAACTCGTGGATAACTTCTCAGGTTTTCGATTACTGTCCTTTATGGATGCGTATTCTGGATACAACCAGATACCGATGAATCCTACCGAAAAGGAAACAACTACATTTATGACTGACAACGGCAACTACTACTACAAAGTAATGTCGTTCGATCTCAAAAATGCCGGGGCGACTTACCAACGAATGATGAACAAGGTCTTCAAAGACCAGATCGGCAACGTGCTCAAAGTTTACATGGACGACATGATCGTCAAATCAATCGAAGAGCTAAATCATGTGGCCGACCTCTCGAATGTCTTCGAACAGGCGCACCGACACAACATGAGGCTTAACCCAGAGAAATGCACGTTTGGTGTCAAAACAGGCAAATTCCTGGGCTTCTACTTCACAAAGCACGGCATCGAGGCCAATCCCGATAAATGTCGCGCCATCACCAAAATGCGACAGCCGCAGTCGAAGAAAGTTGTACAACAAATGACAGGGATGATAGCTGCCCTAACCAGATTCATTTCCAAGTCTGCCCAATGAGCGCTTCCCTTCTTCAAGTTACTGAAGAAAGGGGTACAGTTCGAATGGACTTCTGAATGCGAAGAAGCCTTTATGTGGCGGAAAGAAACACTCTCAACTCCGCCAGTCCTGATATGGCCCTGTGTCGGAGAGACCCTGTACCTTTACGTGGCGGTCTCCAAAGAGGCCCTCAGTGTCGTTTTGGTCAGGGAGACAACAGAAGGACAAAGACCGGTTTACTTCATAAGTAAAACGCTCCAAGGCCCCAAACCTCAATATTAGAAAATCGAAAAGGTCGCCCTGGCGCTAGTCATTACGACAAGACGACTATGGTAGTACTTCCTATCTCACCACATTACAGTCCGAACCGACCAACCGATCAAGCAAGTTCTCCACCGACCCGACCTGGCAGGTCGAATGATTAAATGGTCCATAGAACTCTCTGAGTTCAGTATCTCTTTCGAGTCCCGACAGGCGGTTAAGGCCCAAAGCATGGCCGACTTCATAACATAGATGACTTCGACGACCAAAAACTCAAGCAACAAGTGGACCATCCATGTTGATGGATCTTCGAATTCGAAAGGGAGTGGAGTTGGATTAATCATGGAAAACACTGAAGGCTTCACCATCGAATTCTCTCTAAGCTTTTCAATCCCCACATCGAACAATCAGGTCGAATATGAGGCATGCGTCACTGGGCTGACCTTCGATCGCGATCTAGAAGCCACCGAAGTCAGTATTCGCACTGACTCCCAACTTGTAGCATCACAACGGGAACTATCAAGCAAAAGCCCCTTGCTCCAGAAATACCTTGCCGTAGTACAAGAGCTAATAAAAAACTTCCAAAAAAATAGAAATTGTACACGTGTCTCGAGAGCAGAACTCGAGAGTCGACATTTTATCTAAACTGGCAAGCACAAAGACAGCGGGAAGCAACATATTGGTCATTCAAAAAACCGTTCCCCATCCAAGCATCATAACCACATCGAAGATACCGAACTCCCCAAAAGGGATCAACCAAATCTTTGAGCGTGTCCTCATTACCCATTCAGTGTACACAATCACTGACTTCGGTAACTCATGGATGACGCCGATCCTCAAGTTTATCTGTCAAGGCGAACTTCCTCTCGATGACAAGGCAGCATCGAAAATTCACCGCAAAGCATGCTCCTACTCCGTCATCGAAGACTGCTTATATCATAAAGGCTTTTCAGCGCCTCTTCTGAAGTGCCTCGATACAGCCGAGGCCCAAAGCGTACTTGCCAAAATTCACGAGGGCGTCTGTGGTCAGCACCTCGGCGATCGGTCTCTAGCCAAGAATGCACTTCGAGCCGGTTACTATTGGCCGACCATGGATGCGGATGCCATCACCTATGTGAAGAAATATGATAAATGCCAGAAGCACGCTGACGTACATAATGCTCCTCCTTGCGAGATTACTGCTTTATCTTCCCCCTTGCCCTTCGCCTGGTGGGGAATCAATTTCCTTGGACCATTTCCTATGGCCCCAGACAAAGTGAAATACTTGGTTATGGTAGTAAACTACTTCACAAAGTGGATTAAGGCCGAACTAGTGGCGAAGATCACTGCCAAAAACATGATCAAATTCTTCAAAAAGCAAATCCTCACGAGGTTCGGCATTCCAGAAGTCGTTGTCACCGATAACGGAACAAAGTTCGCGGACAAAGGGTTCCAAAAAACCTTAGCCGACTTCAGGATAAAGCAGAGATTTACTTCGGTCGAACATCCCCAAACAAACGAGCAAGCCGAAGTAGCAAATAGAGTCATCTTAAGAGGCTTGGGAAAGAGACTTGACGAAGCCAAAGGAAATTTGGCGGACAATCTCCCACAAGTACTATAGGTATAAAGAACTACGCCCCACTCCTCCATTGGAGAAACGCCATTTCGACTTACTTAAGGTCCGAGGTAGTGTTCTGTTAACATTCCATTTTGTCTATTTTTATGAGGTATTTTGAGTATAGAATACTATGATTTTGTTCCTTATTAGATAAAATATGCTCACTATTTTCTCATTTATGCAGAAAAGTAATAAAGGCAACATGGAAAGCAACATAATGAATTTTGGGAAGATTTTGGCGAGTTTTGGAGATTTTTACCCTTTTTGGACAAGCGGTACGGCCTGACATCAATTCAGTATGGTTGTACCTATTCGAGAGCATAAGTAGGGGCGTACCGCATGGTCAGTACAGCCTGGTGCTGAAGAAAAAGTCTAGTACAGTCGGACCAAAGTAAGTACGGTCGTACATAATTGCAGTCAGGCCGCATCCATTAAAAAGTACGGGCCAACATCGTAACTCAAGCCTGGTACGGCCGTGTATAATCACAGTACGGCCGTACCCAAGCCCAGAGAGCACAGATTTGAAGCCAGTTGATCTAAATCCACACTAAAGCCTATAAATAGGCATTCTTACCCCCCTTTTTAGAACTAACTCACTCTCGATGAGAGAATTCATTCTCTCTGAGTGGGGGTCTTTTGCTTTAGACTTTACCTATTGTCTTTTGCTCTAGACTTTGCATCTTGTCTCTAGTCTTCTTTTCTTTTCTTTTAGGATTGCATGTTAGGATTTATGTTATTCTATATTTTGTTGAGAAACAATATGTGTAGCTAACTCCATCACTAGGGGTGATCTTTTATGATGTTCTTGATATCTATTTAATTATTATTTTGAGTTCCTTATTATCCTTACGAATGTGTTGATCTTAGAATGTTTAATTCCATAGGATCTGACCAATTCTTTATAAAATTAGTTAATTATGGTAACATAATCATAGTTAACTAGTGGAACTCTAGGATCACAGAGCTCGCGGTATACGCCGGATAGGTTATTGCTTGTTTCCAATTAGTTATTAGATTGACAAACCCACCTGCAGTTAATGCTCTTTCATTTAGTTATCTTCCTGGACCAAACAGAGTAATTAGTTAGGAGGAAGGCTACTATACGCGAGGATAGCCCTTAGTAAATTAGAGTGGGTGGTTGCCTTTCAATAAGGAAATATTTCATAATAGCAAGGTAATAGATTCAGGATCTAGTATTAGTGAACCCAGTTTTCCTAGGCTTTTCCCAATTGATTTCTCTTTAGTTCTTGCGTTATTACTTTGATCTCGTTATTTACAATTCAATTGTCTTGCTCTCAAAACCATTACTTTCGTTCATCTAAATAATAAGGATCTCTATTAATTTAGTACTCGCGCATTCTCTGTGGGTTCGACATTCGGAGTCTTAAAAATACTCCACTATTATTACGAGTTACGATCAGGTGCACTTGCCTGAGCTGCAACAAGTTTTTGGCACTGTTGCTGGGGAATGTTTTAGCGATATTAAACCTACGAGATTATTGTTAATTTAGACATTTTTTATTAGCATTGTTATTATTATTTGTTAGTATTATTATTTTATAAAAAAAATTGTTAACTACTCGATCTATTATTATTATTATTATTATTATTATTATTATTATTATTATTATTATTTGTTTTTAGTTATTATTAGTGTTATCATTATCCTATAAAAAAAATGAATAGTAGATAGAGTTATTTGTTCTATTTTTAGTTGTTTAGATTTAGATCTAGATTTACATTCAAAAATCTAAAAAGATTTTTCTTTTATCTCTTTATCTAGATTTTAGATTTTTTTGTTTGGTTGTTTTATTTTATCTCTTTATCTATTTGTTTAGATCTTATCCTATTTTATCTTATTCTATTTTGTTTTGTTTAAATTTGATATCAAAAATCTAATTTTTATTTATTTATTTATATATCCTGATCTTTCTTTTTCTTATCTTATTTTGAATCTAATATAAAATATAGATATAATTTGAATTTGAATTTAAGAAGAAATTTGATAAGGATTGGATTAGGATAATATTACCTTATTTTGCTATGATTTTATTTGACTTTACTTTTATTTTATTCTAACTTTCCTTATTTTGTTTGATTTTGATTTTGATTTATTTTATTTTGACTATTATTCAATAAAAAATTGATTAATTAATTATTATTATTTTCTCATGAGTCATTTCAATTTTTGTGAGTATTGTGGTTATTCTGTAGGAATGCAGACAACTGCTGGGTTCTTCCCCTTTTTTGTGAGCATTGTGGTGATGTAGGACACAAATGGCAAGACTGATCAGCATATTGGGCATAGAAAAAGTATTGGAGAATTCAAAATCAATTAGAAGAATGTGATGAACGACTCAATTCTTTGGAGAAGATATTAAGAATCGATATTGAGGAAACCAAAGCTTTACAAGAATAACTCACTGCCTTGAAAACTTACTTACTTAAGGAGCAAGAACTAGAAGGTGAGGAGGCAAAAAGAAAACTCGATGAAAGATTCAAGTTTTTAGAAAGAACAGTGAATCAAAATAGAGAAGAACAAGAATGTTTGAGAAGTCAATTTTCTACTTTGATAGCATTAATAACTTAACAAACTCTAGAATCGCTGCCCACTCAAGTTGAGCCCGACCCCAAGGTGGAATAAGAAGTTACCGTCCATGAGAGTGATGAAGAGTTAAATGAAGAACTAACTATGGAGGAGATTTTGGCTAAATATGGGAAGAAGCTTGATGAACCATTTGATGTTTTCGAAACTCCTATTGAAGAGCCCAAGTCTGAGCCTGAGTGTGAAGGACAGTCAATCACAAGAACAATTGAAAGTCCTACTGAAAGGAGTCAAACAGAAATTGAAGCTCCTACTGAAGGGAGCACTCATGAAGATGACAAGGAAGACCCCACAATTCTTGATTTGGAGCAAAAGGAGGAATTCCCAATTAATTTGAGACAAACTCTTCTGGCCAAAATCGGTGAAGCAGTCATTGAGGTTAAAAAGGGGAAGGTAACTATAAAAATTGGTAAGGAAGATGATGTCTTAAAGATTGTAAATTCTACTAAAAATCCATCTTCTTTTACTTTTTCTTATTTTACGAATAATGTGATTGTTTTTAATGGCTTTGATGACTTAAGAGTTCAGGAACCTTTAGAAGAAATTCCTAACTTACAGGATCCTGTTATAGTGGTGGGTGATGAAGAAATTAAAATTTCACAATATTTTGAAGTCCATCCACCACTTGGCAGAAGAAAGAACAACCTAAACCACATGGTTAAGAAGTGGAGAAGAGGCAATGCAATGAATGCAAAATTCACTCTTCGAGAGCCGCCTGGTTGACCGCTTTTAAACAAACCGACAAGCTCACGACGTTAAACAAGCGCTTTACAATATTATTTAATTTAATTTTATTTATTTTATAATTTTAATAGTTTATTGTGATTTACAGTTTTTCTAGAGGCATTGACAAGGTAGCAGCATTAATTAAATCACTCCCGCAATTTGCTCATGAAATTATTCAAAAGGGAGTACCTTTCCACATTAAATTATTTTTAGCAGTTATTTTAACTAGATAAATTTTTATTGCTTATGTTATAACTGTTAACAGTGAAGACATTGTTAAAAATAAGTGTGGGGAGGGAACTATAATTATAATTACTTGGCTACGCTTATAACTATTAAATTATGGAAAATTTGAGATTTTTCTGATTTATGGGCTATTTTTTAAAAAATTTCTGACAATTTGTGATTGAAATGAGATTGTTGCTAATTTTAAAATTCGCTGATAATTAGCATTGTAGTTTTTATGAGTTTTCACTTGTCTGTGTAAACCTCTAGATGTGAGATTTGAACCTAAATAAGAGGCCACATCATACTTTTTATCTCTTTTCTTTGTTTGAGTGATATTTTTTCATGTTGTGCATTCTAGAACTTGTGCTGAGACCATTACAAAGCGAATAAAAATTTACTTTCATGTGAATTTGAAAGGAGCAATTTTAGGAATTTTTAGGCCCACTTCAGTTTTGTTGCAAATATTTAACCACTAATTGCCCATTTTTGTGCATATATTATATTTCTTTGGTACCCTTTCATTGTTATTGATTATTATTTCTATTATTGAGGTAACCTTGGAAAATACTTTTATTAGAGCAATTAGTGGTAAAAATTAAAAGGATAATGTTAGAAATCCCTCATGAAAGTTTATAAAAGGAAGGCCTAGCAAATACTTTCCCTTCCAAGAATTATTAAGGGTCTGTTTGATTTGTGTTTTCAAAAACTGTTTTCAATTTTTAAAAATTAAAAAATTAAAATACTTGTTTGATTTATCTGTTTTGCAAAATTGTTTTCAAAATCTATTTTCAGTTTTTGCTTTTTAAAAGGAAAAAACTGGAACAGGTAAAAGGTGTTTCTCTTTTCTATTTTCAGTTTTAGTTTTGCTTTATTAGTAACAATTTCGAAAACTGAAAAGACGGGAAACAATGTCTTTTCATTAATGGCAAACCTGTAATATTTTAAAACTTTAAGGGACACATTTTGAAACTTGTTGCTCATGCTTTAAGTCTCTCGTTAAAATAATTACAAGAAAATGTTGAAAATGACGTGGTGGTATCACTTAATTAATTATTAATAAATGGAGTTTTAAGTTTCATGATGAAGTCTAGTAAAAAAAATCTCATGATGAATAAAAAAAAGTCTCATGATAAATAAAAAATGTGAATAAAAAAATCATTTAAAAATGTGTATCAAACATGTATTTTATTTTTTAGTTTCCAAAACACATTTTAAAAATAAGTCTATCAAACATGTTTTTTTATTTTCTCATTTCTAAAACAGTTTTTAAAAATAGGATAACCAAACAGTTTTTTTTATATTTTTTTTCTTAAAAACAGTTTTTTAATACTGATTTGTAAAATAGTTTTTAAAAACTGAAAACTAAAACCAAATCAAACACCCCCTAAATTGTTTATTTGTTGCATAAAAAGCATAAAAGGAAGAAAGGAAAGAAAAAGAAAAAAAATAGAAAAAAATGTGTGTTGTTGCCTTCAAGGAATAAAAAGAAAAAAATGATGAATACTAGAGGGATTCTTGCCTGCTCTTTACAGTTAAAAAGAAAAAGGTTACTTGTTTGGTTGATTTGTTTCTAACTATTTGCACAACCTTTTCTTTCTTTTTACCCCATCTAACATTATCACCTTGGCCCCATTACAACCCATGAAAGACCCTTTTTCCTTTTTTGCATGATAAGTGGTGAGAAGAGTGACTCATGAATCACAGACTTGGTCAACTTGTTGAACTTATATCTCTAATTGGGTATTCCAATACTTAGCACTTCTTATAATATTACTTTGTTGTCTCATATCTTGTTTATGCCCCTAGTCAGTAAATTTAATTTTTCTTATAATTATCCAAGTAGTTTGCTTGAGGACAAGCAAAAGCTTAAGTGTGGGGTTGTGTTAACACTCTATTTTGTCTATTTTTATGGGGGTATTTTGAGTATAGAATATTATGATTTTATTCCTTATTAGATAAAATATGCTCACTATTTTCTCATTTATGCAGAAAAGTATTAAAGGCAACATGGAAAGCAACATAATGAATTTTGGGAAGATTCTGGTGAGTTTTGGAGATTTTTAGCGTTTTTGGACTAGCGATAGGACCTGACATCTATTCAGTATGATCGTACCTATCCGAGAGCATAAGTAGGGGCGTACCGCATGGTCAGTATGCCCTGGCGCTGAAGAAAAAGTCCAGTACGGCCGGACCAAAGTAAGTACGGCCGTACACAATTGCAGTCAGGCCGCATCCAGCAAAGAAGTACGGGCCAGTGTCGCAACTCAAGCCCGATATGGCCGTGTATAATCGCAATACGGCCATATCCAAGCCCAGAGCGCTCAGATTTGAAGCCGGTTGATCTAAATCCGCACTAGAGCCTATAAATAGGCATTATTACCCCCTTTTTAGAACTAACTCACTCTCAAGGGGAGAATTTATTCTCTCTGAGTGATGGTCTTTTGCTTTAAACTTTACCTATTGTCTTTTGCTCTAGACTTTGCTTCTTGTCTCTAGTCTTCTTTTCTTTTCTTTTAGGATTGCATGATAGGATTTATGTTATTCTATATTTTGTTGAGAAACAATATGTGTAGCTAACTCCATCACTAGGGGGTGATGGGGGATCTTTTATGATGTTCTTGATATCTATTTAATTGTTATTTTGAATTCCTTATTATCCTTATGAATGTGTTGATCTTAGTATGCTTAATTCCATAGGATCTGGCCAATTCTTTATAAAATTAGTTAATTGTGGTGACAGGATCGTAGTTAACTAGTGGAGCTCTAGGATCACAAAGCTCGCGGTATACGCCAGATAGGTTATTCCTTGTTTCCAATCAGTTATTAGATTGACAAACCCACCTGTACTTAATGTTCTTTTCTTTAATTATCTTCCTGGACCAAACAGAATAATTAGTTAAGAGGAAGGCTACTATACGCAAGGATATCCCTTAGTAAATTAGAGTGGGTGGTTGGCTTTCAATAAGGAAATATTTTATAATAGCAAGGTAATAGATTCAGGATCGAGTATTAGTGAACCCGGTTCCCCTAGGCTTTTCCTAATTGATTTCTCTTTAGTTCTTGCATTATTACTTTGATCTTGTTATTTACAATTCAATTGTCTTGCTCTCAAAACAATTACTTTCGTTCGTCTAAATAATAAGGATCTCTATTAGTTTAGTACTCGCGCATTCTCTGTGGGTTTGACATTCGGAGTCTTAAAAATACTCCACTATTATTACGAGTTATTATCATGTGCACTTGCCTGAGCCACAACATGTTCCCAGTTGAAGTCAGAGAACTAAGACAGAGAACGCTCCACCCCCTTCGAACCTCGTCCAATCACCAACAATTATGAAAGGAGCTAGACCTCCTCGAAGAAAATTGAGAACTAGCTTCCTAAACAAAGTTGCTATGAAACAAAGAATCGCAGCACGGCACAATCAACGAGTTCTACCTCGTGAGTTCGAAGTGGACAATCTGGTCCTAAGGAGAGCCGATATAGGCCTAAAAAATGCAAGCAAGGGGAAGCTGGCACCGAATTGGGAAAGCCTATATTGGATTTCCTCAAAGACCAACCATGGCGTCTACACCTTAGAAACTTTGCAAGGCCAAGCAATTCCTCAAACATGGAATGCCGCGAAACTTAGAAAATATTTCAGCTAAATGCTTATGTAGCTCCCTCATGGAAGGGAATCCACCATTTGTAAAAATTCAAGCATAATGAAATGGCACTTCGACAATCGAATGTTTTGCTATCGCAATTATTGAGGTTATAATACCACTGTTCATTTAGGTGGACAAGCCAACTTCGACCACACGAAATTTCGCATCATAACGCCTCCTTTGGGAGTCTCAATCGATTAGCCATCACGTCGGTCTAACGGACATTTCGAATCCATCGCACACCTGAGGCTTGTTGGCTCGTCAAACCTCCGGGGTAGAGGGAAGGTTCCCTTGGCCGGGCTCCCTTCCCGAAGTGACGACATCGCAATAAGAAATCACGTTGCGAAATAATAAATAAACACTAAATCCACCAACTAAGGTCGGATGATAGAAATTTCATTGATTTGAAATAAAAGGTACAGAATGCCGTTAACAAAGAAGCAAGTACAAAAGATAATACAAGTCTTAAACAAAAAACAACACAAAAAACAACTGCAAATACAAGCAAGCAAATCAAGCATTGGCCGAGGGGCGAACGACCAGGACGGCCAGGGTGTCGGCATTGATGATGTGGTGCCCTGAAACTATTCCCGAGTCGGTGGCACCCTCAGCCCGAATCGCGACTTTGGGATTCAGGAACACGACTTGTTCAATGCCATTTTCAAACTGAGCGGCGCCGATATCCAGCATGGTCTTCTCACAGGCATCCCTCTCCTCCAGAGCGGCCTTTAACTTCCAACCCTCTTCCTCCAGTGCCTTCTTTAGCTTGGCAACCTAAGAGTGGTAGGCATCTCGTTCCTTGTAATGAACGTCATTATCCTTGACAGCCTTATCCGCCTTGGACTTGAGATCCTCATTCACCTTTCGGAGTTCTTCGTTGGCCGTAGTCAACTGGCAGCAGTTCTTCTCGGCCTCATCGGCTCACTAGCGAGCTGGGTCTGAAGACCCATTGCATTCTGGACCTTCACGCGAAGGTCTTGATTCTTGTTTTCCAGATCACAGATCCGATCTTTCTGATCCTGACCTTTCTTCAGAGCCACCTCGGCTTGACTCTTGGTCTGCCTCAAGAAAAATACCTCTTCCTCTAGCTCCTTCACCTTTTCCCCAATTTGTTGCCAGAGGGGCCGACGACTGGCCTCAGAAGACTGAACGGGACCATGACCCTCATGGGGCTGCACTTGATAATCTGAACCCTTCATCTTCTTCTGCTTTGATTGGGCGAGATCGGAAGGGGGAGGCCTTTTGTGCTTCTCCATGTTGACAATGTCCGCGAAAACAGTAACCACTTCGGGCAACGCGGAAGGCCCCGAAGTCACACCTTGAACCGAAGGAACTGGTTCAGAACCACCGTCCTTCGGCATACCAGAACTGGAGGCCCCGAGCGCTTCAGCGGCAAATGACGAGGGTTGGACTTCGTTCACTTCACCAACGCCTCCCTCCAACTTCTTTGCCAGGGCGGCCTTAGCAGCGGCAAACTGGGCGATCTTCGACATCGATTCTGCACAAAGAACAAACATGTCAGACAAAGGCTTCCCAAAACACAAGTTGACACAAGCAAATGAAAATCCTACCTAAAATAATTCGGGCATTCGTAGTTCGGGCACCGCAATAGAGTTCGGGTATGGATAAACTGCTTGACCGACACTTGCTTCTGAGTTTTGGGGTTGATGTAGAGCTCAGGCTCAAAGCTACCAACCCAATTTCGAAACGTCTTCACCCAACCTCGCTCTAGCTCGGTGAGGTCGGCAAGCTTGAATGTATAAGACCCAACTGGGCGGTCAAAAAAAGACCTTGACCAATAGAAAGGGAACTTCGGCACCTCCAAACTGTCCTCGGCGAGATTGAAAACGTACTCCCGGGTGACGTCGTCCATCGGAAGAAGGAAAAAGTATTTTGTCTTGAATCTCTTAAGAGATTCACTTTTCAAGTCAAAGTCTTGCCATTCGGCTTGAAGGAAAGCCAACCCTACCGTTGGTCGCCCTTATCCAAAGTCTTCATCGGCAAAAATAGATGGAAAAAGACTCGACATGATGCCTGGACTTCATGGTACTCACAAACCAGATCGAACGCTCTGATAAAAGCCTAACTATTGGGATAGAGCTGAGAAGGGGCCATGCACAAGTGCCGAAGAACAGACAGTTCGAAGTTTGAAAGGGAAAGGAAACCTGTATCTCGGTAAATAATACCTCGTATATCAGAATAGACCACATGTCACCGCCTTCTGCTGAAGAAATCCAATGGTCGACTCCCGGAGCTAAGAAGACCCACTCCCCTCCGGACTCAACCATCTCCACCACTCGAACCCGACTCTCCAGATCGGCCATGTCTTCATCCGTAGAATATTCAGATCGGAGGCTAAGAACTTTAGGCGAAACCCAGCCGTAGTCCTCCGCATTGAAGGGTAGAAGGGTCGTTTAAGTTGATTCTGCGCTTCTTTCCTATGGCACACCTGTCCACGAGGAATCGGGGCAAGAGACAGTATCATATACTTCTTTGTACCACCAAGCTACTTCACGAGGGTCGCACGGGAGTTGGAACTTGTCTTCCAAAACCACCCGAAAATGCTCTAATCGTTTGCGAGTAATTTCTACTCCGCATTTTAAGCGCTCCTCCGCCCCTTCCTCAACGGTGGGAGGCGACACCACTAGGGGCACCACTGCGGAGGCACACACGGGGAAAGGAATTTTCAATTGTGAACCCCTGTTTCCAGAAATCGAAAGAGAAAAGCCATGAACTTCCTGAAGAAAAAACTTTTGGTCTTCCCCTTTCAGTTTCTAAGAAATAGAACAAAGAGAGTAGGTAAAGAGAAAATACCTTAAATATATGACAGAGAGGCACGAGCAAGGAGCGAATCCTGGAAGCTTGATGCGCCCACATAGAGAAGCTTTGCGCTCAAATGGCGGAATCGCAGAACAAAGCAAGAAAAAGAGAAACGAAGAGAACAGGGAGAAGAAAGAAAAGGCGAGTAAAACAACAAAGAACACCCTTTCTGAATTTATAGATTCTGAAAGGGTGGGGAGATTTGGTAATCAATGCCAAAAGGGGTAATAATGACAAATGCCAAAAACGAGGCGACTTTTCTGCAAAACGTCAACCAATCCCTGCCACAATTGTATTGGGAAATGGGCGTGTTTTTTCAAACCCTCGAATTTGAAAAACGAACCGCCTCGGTTTAAACCCTTCTCAGTTGAAGCATGGCCAACAGGTCCAATGTGCAGACCACCTCGATTCCTATGACCTCGGTCGAAGTCATCACTTCCCACGTCGATCCAAGACCCAGAGCAAGGCGACGCTCCAGATAAACACCTTTCACTAGATAATACCCGAAGTCATCAATAACTGATGACATCGGCTAGGGGGAAACTGAATCGGAGTGGCCAAAGGCCAATTCCGCACTGGGCCAATTTGGCCCAACAAGGGAGATCAGCTCGAACTTCGAATACTGACCCGAATAGGCTCAAGGCCCACTTCGGTAGATTCGACCCGACCCAGGAATTCCTTCCCCGGGTAACAAACCCTAGGAATCATATTGTCGCGATGCAAAACCCTAGGGCATAAGCATTGTTGCGCTAACCCTAAAAGCAACCTTATCCTCTCACAACCCTAGAATTGACATCGATCGTCGGATACATCTAACGGCTGATAATCAATCTAGGGTTACTCAATTCTATCCCCATGTCAGCAGCCTGACCTTACCTATAAATGGTCCATGACCTAATCAATAAAGGTACGCATTGTTCATATTTTCTTACCTCACCTTACTCTGATACTGACTTAGGCATCGGAGTTTGTGTAGGTACACCCCCCATCGATGTGCTCCGACGTTCGTGATCCTATTCTGGCCACCTCTAAGATCCACTTCGGATCAGTTTTTATGAACGTTTTAATGCATTAATATAGGTGGGTCTTTTTCATAGGAACATAGAATAGAGCAAGACAAAAGACATAACTTAGACCAAGTGCTGACTATCAAGTTCGTCATATTTTTAATTGAGAAAACCAAAAAAACCGTCGCTTACTATCATACTATATTTCAAAGAGTGGATAAGGTAAAATTGTTTCATGAGCATTAATGTGCATTTAACAAAAAAAAATGACGAATTTGATAGTTAGAACTTGATATAAGTTTTGTTCCAAGACAAAATGAGAAAAGAGAGAAAGCCTTGGGCCCCTAAACAGATTGAGAGAGGTCACAGGTTTATAATATATGCACGGTTTTCTTTGGTTTAATTTGTCTTTGTATCCATTGAATAATTATTCATAACTAAGAGAAAAAAAAATTCATAACGAAAGAAAGTCAATGGAAAAAGAAACGGTGAATTTATTAGAAGGAAGAGTCAAAATCATGGTGAGATGAGGGGGACAGAGTCACGAGAGAAGAAACATGCATTTAGGTCAGTCTTATGAGTTTGTCACCTTCTGTGAAATTGCAAATTGCAATGGGTGCCTAATGGTGTACAAGGTTAAGGAGAAAGACAAATAATCGACTTTTATAGGGAAGTGTTACTAACTTGCAAATAGAAACGAGTTTTAGAGATTTTTTTATAGATCAGTTTTAGAGATATAAGTGCTGCTAGCTTTTTTTATGGTAAAATAGCTTCATTCAAATGATAAGACAGAAGTCGTTACAAGCAAATTGATCAAGAAGTGTAGGGGTATTCCCCATCAATATTTTTTTGGAGAAATATTGGAAAAACCCCTTTTTTTGAATAAAATGGTCCTTGAGACCGGATTCGGGTTCGGGAGTCGGATTATGCATAGGGAAGGTATTAGCACTCTACGACATCCTTTAGGAAAAGGTTACCTCTAATTAATTGTGCAAAATTTATTAACTTAAAAAATATTTATTTCCCTTTTATTTAAAAAAAAATAGACAAGAATTAACAATGATAAAATAATAAAAAACGACTTAATAAAAGTTGTTTATTTTTGCGCTTGACAGGAATGTGCTCCTGCTCCTACGTATCTCCGGGTGCAGCGGAGAAATCAAAGGCTACGTAGTTCTTGGGTATAAAATGGTTGTGTGTTGGTTGATTTTAATTAATCAATTTGACTTAAATTTTTATGATTTGCGTAATGACTAAACCAAAAGTGGATTTGGCGTAATCACTACTAATATTTTAAGATATTTTATTAAGAATTTGTTATGACCAAACCAAAAGAGAATTTGGAGTAGTCATTGATTTTAAGTTTTTGAAATCGGAAAAGAATTACGTAGTGACCAAACCAAAAGTGGATTTGGCATTGTCACTACTAATATTTCGTTATATTTTAAAATAAAAGGGGCTGAAATTTGTTGAACAAAATTTTAAAAAAAGGGGGGGGGGGAGTGTCACGATGAGTAGGAAGGAGCAAAGGGGCTAAAGCCAGCCCAACAACAAAAACAGCGTTACAAAATAAAAACAGAATTGTAAATAAATAAAAAAGAAAAACTGAAAAATAGGGGAGGGGGTTAAAATCAGCTTCTCATAACCCTAAATCAAAAAAAGAAGGAAATCACAGAGAAAGAAGAAAAAGGGAGAAATGGCGCAGGGGGGAGGAGGAGAAGGGGGCAAGGCGGCCGCCGCGCGCGACCGCGATCGAGAAGGAGAGGGGAGGGACCGGTTGCGAAGGAGAGGGAAGGAGAAAGTGAGAGAGATCGTGGGAGAGGGAGGAAGGGAATCGCGAGAGAGAGAGACTGAGAGGAAGAGGGAGTGGGTGCGAGAGAGGGAGAAGGGGATCGTGAGAGGGAGAGGGAGGAGCCAAAACAGGGAGTAAAGGGGGAGATGCGGGACTGAGAGGAAGAGGGGGTGGGTGCGAGAGAGGGAGAGGGAGGAGGAGAGGGAGGAGCCAAAACAGGGAGGAAAGGGGGAGATGCGGGACTGAGAGGGAGAGAGAAAACAGGGAGGAAAGGGGGTGCAAAGGAGAGGGAGAAGGGGAGAGGGAGGTCGAGAGAGGGAGAGGAAGAGGGAGATGCGGGGCTGAGAGGGAGAGGGAGAGGGAGATGCGAACCTTCTTCTTCTTCTCCTCCTTCTTCTTCTTCTCTGATTCTGTTTTCTTCTTCCTCTGTGCTTTTTGTTTGCTCTTTTCGTTTCTGTATATTGTCTCTGTTTTGGTGAATTAGGGCTTCAGTATGAAGTCTCTAATTCTTTGATTGTGGTAGAAATGCCCAGAATTTTTTTCTTTTCCCCCCTGTTCTCTGTAATTCTGTGGTATTTATAGGAACATTTTGATGGTGCAGGGGCTCTAATGAGACAAAGGCTATTGACCCTTGCATTGGCCATTTGCTGCAGGTATGGTTGGTGATGCAGATGAGGGCTGGTGGTTCTGAGTGGTGCCTGCAAAGCAGCTTGGTTGGAGAAGAAATGGAAAAGAAACAAAGGGACAAGGAGAAAGGGCCTTGGACTTATTGCCAAAATGTTGCTGCTGGTGCTGTTGGTTGCCATGCGTGGGCTCTGCCTTGTTTTTGTTTTTTTTTTGTTTTTGCTTTTTTGGTTTTTTTTTGCTTCATTCTGATTTTGTAAATTTATACTGGACTATTATAGACTTATTGTATTTTTACAATTTTTGGACATGTAATGGACATGGTTATTATTGGGCTTGCTTGACTATTTGCACCTCCTTTTTTATTGCAATTGGGCTGAAATTGGCCCAAAGGATTAACAAAAATGAACCCAAAATTTGTTGCTAAGAATAAAGTAAAAACAAAAATAAAAAAAAATTACCAGAGATAGGTGGACAAAATTGGGGTATAACACCGGAGCATTCCGGATATAAGAATCCAAACTTTTGTTTTTTACTTTCTTTATAAGAACCTAGTTGTTGTATACTAAACATCCGGATTCTTAAGTCCGGACACCTTTGAATTCAATAATTCGGACGTTTAGTGCACAACAACTGGGTTTTACACGTCTGGATTCAAGAATCCCGATATTCAGAGCACGCAGAAAAAAATTAAATTCAGAGCACGCAGAAAAAAAATTAACAGACATGGAAGCTGTCTGAGATGGAGATGCACATTCCAAAGAGGGAGAAAGGCGTTCGAAGTGAGCGGGAGGGGAGCTCGTGACTGAGGGTGAGAGGGAGGTGAAGTGAGGTTCAAGAGAGTGGGAGGTGAGGTGAAGTGAGAGGGTTGCGTTGGGGAGGTGAGGGAGAAGAGATGAAGGAAATTTGCAGGGATATTTTGGTCTTTTCATTGAGTTGGGGAGGTGGGGAAATTAAGTGGGGAAGGTGGGGAAATCAAAGCCCAGAAAAAATGGGGGGTTCGCGAAGTAAGGGGGCTATATAGGAGCACTGGGCTGGGTCGGGTCATGTCCATCCTTTGGGCTGCGCAGGGAATGGGATTCTCTCTGCTAGTAGCGCCTCAGTTTCATCAACTGCACCCCACTTTCATTTTTATTCATTTTTTCTTCTCTCTTCTTTTTTTTTTCTTTTTTTCTTTTTTCTGCAACTTCCTTTCTTCACTTTTTTTCCTTCTTCTTTTCCACTTTAAGACCCAAAAAAATATTATTTATTTAATATTATTACTACTAATTTAAAAAAAAAAGTCAAACAAAATTAGGGGATGACAATTTTAATTTTAAAAAATTAATTAGATAATTTATGATTTAGTAGGTCTGTATTGATTCTGAATATAATAAAAGTCAAACGATTATTTAAGAGTTTGTGGAGATTTTGTTCAGAGCATGGAATTAAAACATTATTTAGAGCTTGTTCTTTTTTTCCCCTCATTGAATGTGTTGCCAAAACACTGTTAATCCTTTATCTATCCTGACATTTTGCTCAGTTAATGTTTGGTTTAATATTTTATCTTCTTTTGGTTTTAGTTTTGGTCAACTCATCTCAATAGCCGTTAGTTATTATTAGACCATAGTTAACTAACCTCTAGTTAGTTATCTTAGCTCTAGTTAATTGGCGGTTACTACCTCTGATATTGTATATAAACCAAAAGCTCTATAGTCATCAGTTAGTTGATTGAATGAGAATCATTTCTTCTCTCAGTTAGTTGTATCAGATTTCTTTCTTCTCTAACCGTCCCAACCGCTTCCCCAAGCTTCATCAATGGAAGATTCTTCTTCCACCGCTGCTCCTAATAATGGCGCTACGGTTGTTTCTACAGCTTCAACCGCTGCTCCTAATAATGGCGCTACGGTTGTGAAAAATGGCGCTACGGTTGTTTCTACGGCTTCCACCGCTGCTCCTAGTAATGGGGCTACGGTTGTGAATAAGGGCTCTACGGTTGTGAATAATGGCGCTACGGTTGTTTCAACGGCTTCCACCGATCTTCTTCCCGGTGCCGCTCTCGTTTCTCCGTCTCCCGCAGGAACGTGAAATTACCTACATCCTAATTAGTTAGTTAGTTAGTTATTCTAGTCAGTTATTCTTCTCTGCTGTGTGATCTATATACCTTAAGTTTTGTATATAAGTTAGTTTTAATTCAGTTTTCAATTGAATGAGAATCACTCTCAAATCTTCACTCTGATTTTCCTGAGCTATTTTCTCAATTCTCTTCTTGTAAGTGCATGTGTCTAATGAGTTGAATTCTTTTTTTTTTGTTTCTTGTAAGTTTTGTATATAAATTAGTAATAGGCTATTTTAATTCAGTTTTCAATTGAACGAGAATCACTCTCAAATCTTCACTGTGATTTTTCTTGGTTACTTTCTCAATTCTCTTCTTGTAAGTGCATGTGTCTAATGAGTTGAATTCTTTTTCTGTTTCTTGTAAGTTTTGTATATAAATTAGTAATAGGCTATTTTAATTCAGTTTTCAATTGAACGAGAACCAATCTCAAATCTTTCTTGGCTATTTTCTCAATTCTCTTCTGGTAAGTGCATGTGTCTAATGAGTTGATTTCTTTTTCTGTTTCTTGTTAGTTTTGAATATAAATTAGTAATAGGCTATTTTAATTAAGTTTTCAATTGAATGAGAATCAGTCTCAATTCTTCATTGTGTTTTTTCTTGAGCATTTTTCTCAATTCTCTTCTTGTAAGTGCATGTGTCTAACGAGTTGAGTTCTTTTTTTTGTTTCTTTCTGTATATAAATTAGTAATAGGCTTTTTTTGTTTCTTGCTGATGGTCATAAAATTGAAATGCAGGTTCTTCTCCAGCCAATTCGATCATGGGTGGCCCTGATAGATGGGAGGATATTGGTGAAGGTGTTGTGCTTAATATTTTGAAGTTCTACAACATCTCTGAGCTAACTTCTGGCATTGCTCATGTCTGTCATAGATGGCGCTCGACTTCTTGTGATCCATCTCTTTGGAAAACCATAGATTTGTCAGGGTTAAGAAGTGAGAATCCAACCTATCCAACAGAAGAAGATGTTAGGAAATTAAACTAGATACTGAAAATTTCCTTGAGTCTCAGCCATGGCAGTACAGAGAAGTTGATCTTCCCTTTCAAGGTGACCCTGCAAGATGAATTGTTCATACATGTCGCTGAAAGGTAATTTCGACGTCTGAGAGCATTATGTTTACATAAGGAATGGATACTTCTATACATGATGCCTAATTAACTAATGATCTTCTCCCTTCTTGTAGAACTACAAATCTGAAACGACTTTTGCTGCCATCTTGGTCAAGAATTGAACTATCAGAAGCAGTAATGTGCAAGGCCTTTCGTGGTTGGCGAGAACTTGAGTCGTTGTCAATGCCTTGTACACTACTGAAAAGAAATATTCTGAACGAAATCTCAACTCACTGCAACATCAGGGAACTCAAGATTGTTACGCTTGGGTGTACAGAAAAGGACAGCTTCTGTTTGCCAAATTGTAACGTATTTTAAATTATCAATACTCAACCAAATTCAGTAAAGTTTGTGTGAAAAATGTAGAGAAATGAGTTTAGTTTCCAGAACATCAAGAATCAACGAAAAAGGATATGTGTGGAAAACGTTATGACCAAAACACTAAACATATGTCAGTGCAGTTTTGGTTTTTCAACAAGATTAAAATCAACACCCTTTCCTTGACTCAATCTTTTCTTGGAAACACTTAGGTTTTCTCAAGTTGAAGATTCTCATTGTCAAGGGGTTTTAAACAACATTTTCTAGGGAAAAATCTTCTTCCAATCATTGCATAAATCAAGCTCATGGAGGAGAAATCATGACATGCAAATTAGTAAAACTTAAAATAACAACAAAATACCCACATGCAAGATAAGATTCACTTGGAAAACAATCCATTCTTTTTCCCTCCTTAGGTCATGGCCTAGAGCTTTTTAAGGAAGGGGAAAATTTGTCATTTTGTCTCCTTGATCATCATCAAGAACATGCATGAAGAAATAAGCAAGAAAATCAAAAATTCAACATCAAAAAACCCACATGCAAGACCACATTTCTTTTCTTATCAACAAAATCACTTGGAGCTTGGCTTGTGATCTTTTCATCAAGTAGATCCACACCAACAAACAAGGCTCACATATTGTTCATAGCCTAAAATATATTTTTAAAGGAAAAGAAGAAATCTTTATGTTTCATAGAAAGAAAGAATATCACTTTGTTTTTTTGAAACAACTATAACACTTAGGTGACAAAATAGATCCTTACTTTTTGTGGTTCTTGAGTCCATCACCTCTTCAACAAGGAAGAATGAAGTATGGAGGTTTTTCCCCCACCTTTTGGATGGCTCAAAACACTTACAAAAAAGGAAGATGAAGAGGAAGAACTATAGGAAGACAAGTTAAGAAAACATAGAAGATTTAACTTGTTTCAAAGGAAAGCCATGTAACATGCATAACCATGACAAGAACTAAGAAGAGATAAGCATATTACCCTCACTAAGGTGCTGAACAGTGGCAAAAATGCAAGGGAAGAAAAGAGATGAAAAGTCTTGTACATTTGCTTGCAATGTGTGCTAGTTTCCTTCTAGTTCTCTCTCTGCTTCTCTCTAATTTTCTCTCAACTTCTCTCTAGTTCTTTTCCCCCTTTTCTCTCTACTTTGCCACAACACACAAGATGAGAAATGACCTGAATGAAGCTCCCTTCTAGTCCTAAATTTTGACCCACACATGCACTAAGGGAAGAGAAAAGGTAGCTTGCTCACCCATTGGCCAAAAACAAGTCTTACAAACTATACTAGTCTTTGAAATCATTCCACCTACTTTGCCCCTTAGCCTATGCATGTACAACCCTCAACACTTGTCCAATTGCATGTTAAGACACATGACCTTGTTTGCATGAAATGCAAGTGTCCAAATGCATGCAAGTCTCATGACAAGTGGCACTGAACTTGTTGCATGTGAGGCACATGGCAAATTGCATGCAATCCACACAACAAGTGGCACTAGACTTGTTGCATGCCAAACACTTGTCTTATTGCATGCACTTCCCTTAGGTGGCGCCTAGGGTCTCTGCCCCCAACGGGGTTACGCTCGCTCGTTCGCGCATTTGGTTCTACGCGTCTCGCGTCTTAACCGAGTAGAAAATACGGTATTATAAAATTTCGGCCAAAAATTACCAAAGCACTCTCAATAAATCTAAAATAATATAAAACACTCAAATCCCAAATATTAAAATATTCGGGTCGAATTAAAGTCTTCTATCGAGTGAAATCTTACCCGGGTAGTCCAAAACTTGGCCGGAAAATGGTGGAATTTTAAACTGAAAATTTTACTGTGACTTAATAAAATATACTGAGTCCCAAATATAATTTTATCTTGATTTAATTCAATCACTTTCTTAGTCAACAAAATTACGCGTCGCCGCGTCAAACTGAAAACTTATATAAGTTTAAATTGATGAATTCACATTAACGCAGCATACGTTTACGCTGTCCATTAATTTGAATTTACATCATGAATAACAATTATTTATAATAAATAAATTATTTCAAAATAACTCAAATAATTTCCCGTACTCTCAGTAAATCATCGAGGTGATCAATCTCTCTGACTTATTTTCAAGTAATCGGGATTTTAACGCTAAAATCTCTTTCCATAAAAATTGGGGTGATACAGTTACTACCTCTGATATTGTATATAAACCAAAAGCTCTATAGTCATCAGTTAGTTGATTGAATGAGAATCATTTCTTCTCTCAGTTAGTTGTATCAGATTTCTTTCTTCTCTAACCGTCCCAACCGCTTTCCCAAGCTTCATCAACGGAAGATTCTTCTTCCACCGCTGCTCCTAATAAGGGCGCTACGGTTGTTTCTACGGCTTCCACCACTACTCCTAATAATGGCGCTACGGTTGTGAATAATGGCGCTACGGTTGTTTCTATACGGCTTCCACCGCTGCTCCTAGTAATGGCGCTACGGTTGTTTCAACGGCTTCCACTGATCTTCTTCCCGGTGCCGCTCTCGTTTCTCCGTCTCTCGCAGGAACGTGAAATTACCTACATCCTAATTACTTAGTTAGTTAGTTATTCTAGTCAGTTATTCTTCTCTGCTGTGTGATCTATATACCTTAAGTTTTGTATATAAGTTAGTTTTAATTCAGTTTTCAATTGAATGAGAATCACTCTCAAATCTTCACTCTGATTTTCCTGAGCTATTTTCTCAATTCTCTTCTTGTTAGTGCATATGTCTAATGAATTGAATTCTTTTTTTTTGTTTCTTGTAAGTTTTGTATATAAATTAGTAATAGGCTATTTTAATTAGTTTTCAATTGAGCGAGAATCACTCTCAAATCTTCACTGTGATTTTTCTTGGTAATTTTCTCAATTCTCTTCTTGTAAGTGCATGTGTCTAATGAGTTGAATTCCTTTTTTTGTTTCTTGTAAGTTTTGTATATAAATTAGTAATAGGCTATTTTAATTCAGTTTTCAATTGAACGAGAATCACTCTCAAATCTTCACTGTGATTTTTCTTGGCTATTTCTTCAATTCTCTTCTGGTAAGTGCACATGTTTAATGAGTTGATTTCTTTTTCTGTTTCTTGTTAGTTTTGTATATAAATTAGTAATAGGCTATTTTAATTAAGTTTTCAATTGAATGAGAATCAATCTCAAATCTTCACTTTGATTTTTCTTGGCTATTTTCTCAATTCTCTTCTTGTAAGTGCATGTGTCTAATGAGTTGATTTCTTTTTCTGTTTCTTGTTAGTTTTGTATATAAATTAGTAATAGGCTATTTTAATTAAGTTTTCAATTGAATGAGAATCACTCTCAATTCTTCACTATGTTTTTTCTTGAGCATTTTTCTCAATTCTCTTCTTGTAAGTGCATGTGTCTAACGAGTTGAGTTCTTTTTTTTGTTTCTTTCTGTATATAAATTAGTAATAGGCTTTTTTTGTTTCTTGCTGATGGTCATAAAATTGAAATGCAGGTTCTTCTCCAGCCAATTCGATCATGGGTGGCCCTGATAGATGGGAGGATATTGGTGAAGGTGTTGTGCTTAATATTTTGAAGTTCTACAACATCTCTGAGCTAACTTCTGGCATTGCTCATGTCTGTCATAGATGGCGCTCAGCTTGCTGTGATCCATCTCTTTGGAAAACCATAGATTTGTCAGGGTTAAGAAGTGAGAATCCAACCTATCCAACAGAAGAAGATGTTAGGAAATTAAACTAGATACTGAAAATTTCCTTGAGTCTCAGCCATGGCAGTACAGAGAAGTTGATCTTCCCTTTCAAGGTGACCCTGCAAGATGAATTGTTCATACATGTCGCTGAAAGGTAATTTCGACGTCTGAGAGCATTATGTTTACATAAGGAATGGATACTTCTATACATGATGCCTAATTAACTAATGATCTTCTCCCTTCTTGTAGAACTACAAATCTGAAACGACTTTTGCTGCCATCTTGGTCAAGAATTGAACTATCAGAAGCAGTAATGTGCAAGGCCTTTCGTGGTTGGCGAGAACTTGAGTCGTTGTCAATGCCTTGTACACTACTGAAAAGAAATATTCTGAACGAAATCTCAACTCACTGCAACATCAGGGAACTCAAGATTGTTACGCTTGGGTGTACAGAAAAGGACAGCTTCTGTTTGCCAAATTGTAACGTATTTTAAATTATCAATACTCAACCAAATTCAGTAAAGTTTGTGTGAAAAATGTAGAGAAATGAGTTTAGTTTCCAGAACATCAAGAATCAACGAAAAAGGATATGTGTGGAAAACGTTATGACCAAAACACTAAACATATGTCAGTGCAGTTTTGGTTTTTCAACAAGATTAAAATCAACACCCTTTCCTTGACTCAATCTTTTCTTGGAAACACTTAGGTTTTCTCAAGTTGAAGATTCTCATTGTCAAGGGGTTTTAAACAACATTTTCTAGGAAAAATCTTCTTCCAATCATTGCATAAATCAAGCTCATGGAGGAGAAATCATGACATGCAAATTAGTAAAACTTAAAATAACAACAAAATACCCACATGCAAGATAAGATTCACTTGGAAAACAATCCATTCTTTTTCCCTCCTTTGGTCATGGCCTAGAGCTCTTTAAGGAAGGGGAAAATTTGTCATTTTGTCTCCTTGATCATCATCAAGAACATGCATGAAGAAATAAGCAAGAAAATCAAAAGTTCAACATCAAAAACCCACATGCAAGACCACATTTCTTTTCTTTTCAACAAAATCACTTAGAGCTTGGCTTGTGATCTTTTCATCAAGTAGATCCACACCAACAAACAAGGCTCACATATTGTTCATAGACTAAAATATATTTTTAAAGGAAAAGAAGAAATCTTTATGTTTCATAGAAAGAAAGAATATCACTTTTTTTTTGAAACAACTATAACACTTAGGTGACAAAATAGATCCTTACTTTTTGTGGTTCTTGAGTCCATCACCTCTTCAACAAGGAAGAATGAAGTATGGAGGTTTTTCCCCCACCTTTTGGATGGCTCAAAACACTTACAAAAAAGGAAGATGAAGAGGAAGAACTATAGGAAGACAAGTTAAGAAAACATAGAAGATTTAACTTGTTTCAAAGGAAAGCCATGTAACATGCATAACCATGACAAGAACTAAGAAGAGATAAGCATATTACCCTCACTAAGGTGCTGAACAGTGGCAAAAATGCAAGGGAAGAAAAGAGATGAAAAGTCTTGTACATTTGCTTGCAATGTGTGCTAGTTTCCTTCTAGTTCTCTCTCTGCTTCTCTCTAATTTTCTCTCAACTTCTCTCTAGTTCTTTTCCCCCTTTTCTCTCTACTTTGCCACAACACACAAGATGAGAAATGACCTGAATGAAGCTCCCTTCTAGTCCTAAATTTTGACCCACACATGCACTAAGGGAAGAGAAAAGGTAGCTTGCTCACCCATTGGCCAAAAACAAGTCTTACAAACTATACTAGTCTTTGAAATCATTCCACCTACTTTGCCCCTTAGCCTATGCATGTACAACCCTCAACACTTGTCCAATTGCATGTTAAGACACATGACCTTGTTTGCATGAAATGCAAGTGTCCAAATGCATGCAAGTCTCATGACAAGTGGCATGAACTTGTTGCATGTGAGGCACATGGCAAATTGCCTGCAACCCACACAACAAGTGGCACTAGACTTGTTGCATGCCAACCACTTGTCTTATTGCATGCACTTCCCTTAGGTGGCGCCTAGGGTCTCTGCCCCCAAGGGTCTCGCCTTCGCTACGTTAAGCGATTCGGTTCTCTACAGCGTCTCGCGTCTTAACCGAGTAGAAAATACGGTATTATAAAATTTCGCCAAAAATTACCAAAGCACTCTCAATAAATCTAAAATAATATAAAACACTCAAATCCCAAATATTAAAATATTGAATTGAATTAAAGTCTTCTATCGAGTGAAATCTTGCAGGGTAGTCCAAAACTTGGTAGGAAAATGGTGGAATTTTAAAGCGAAAATTTTCTGTGACTTAATAAAATATCTTGAGTCCCAAATATAATTTTATCTTGATTTAATTCAATCACTTTCTTAGTCAACAAAATTACGCGTCAGCGCGTCAAGCGAAAACTTATATAAGTTTAAATTGATGAATTCACATTAACTTGTGACATACGTTCTGTTTGTCCATTAATTTGAATTTACATCATGAATAACAATTATTTATAATAAATAAATTATTTCAAAATAACTCAAATAATTTCCCGTACTCTCAGTAAATCATCGAGGTGATCAATCTCTCTGACTTATTTTCAAGTAATCGGGATTTTAACGCTAAAATATCTTTCCATAAAAATTTACTACCTCTGATATTGTATATAAACCAAAAGCTCTATAGTCATCAGTTAGTTGATTGAATGAGAATCATTTCTTCTCTCAGTTAGTTGTATCAGATTTCTTTCTTCTCTAACCGTCCCAACCGCTTTCCCAAGCTTCATCAACGGAAGATTCTTCTTCCACCGCTGCTCCTAATAAGGGCGCTACGGTTGTTTCTACGGCTTCCACCACTACTCCTAATAATGGCGCTACGGTTGTGAATAATGGCGCTACGGTTGTTTCTATACGGCTTCCACCGCTGCTCCTAGTAATGGCGCTACGGTTGTTTCAACGGCTTCCACTGATCTTCTTCCCGGTGCCGCTCTCGTTTCTCCGTCTCTCGCAGGAACGTGAAATTACCTACATCCTAATTACTTAGTTAGTTAGTTATTCTAGTCAGTTATTCTTCTCTGCTGTGTGATCTATATACCTTAAGTTTTGTATATAAGTTAGTTTTAATTCAGTTTTCAATTGAATGAGAATCACTCTCAAATCTTCACTCTGATTTTCCTGAGCTATTTTCTCAATTCTCTTCTTGTTAGTGCATATGTCTAATGAATTGAATTCTTTTTTTTTGTTTCTTGTAAGTTTTGTATATAAATTAGTAATAGGCTATTTTAATTCAGTTTTCAATTGAACGAGAATCACTCTCAAATCTTCACTGTGATTTTTCTTGGTAATTTTCTCAATTCTCTTCTTGTAAGTGCATGTGTCTAATGAGTTGAATTCCTTTTTTTGTTTCTTGTAAGTTTTGTATATAAATTAGTAATAGGCTATTTTAATTCAGTTTTCAATTGAACGAGAATCACTCTCAAATCTTCACTTGTGATTTTTCTTGGCTATTTCTTCAATTCTCTTACAGTAAGTGCACATGTTTAATGAGTTGATTTCTTTTCTGTTTCTTGTTAGTTTTGTATATAAATTAGTAATAGGCTATTTTAATTAAGTTTTCAATTGAATGAGAATCAATCTCAAATCTTCACTTTGATTTTTCTTGGCTATTTTCTCAATTCTCTTCTTGTAAGTGCATGTGTCTAATGAGTTGATTTCTTTTCTGCATTTCTTGTTAGTTTTGTATATAAATTAGTAATAGGCTATTTTAATTAAGTTTTCAATTGAATGAGAATCACTCTCAATTCTTCACTATGTTTTTCTTGAGCATTTTTCTCAATTCTCTTCTTGTAAGTGCATGTGTCTAACGAGTTGAGTTCTTTTTTTGTTTCTTTCTCAGTATATAAATTAGTAATAGGCTTTTTGTTTCTTGCTTGATGGTCATAAAATTGAAATGCAGGTTCTTCTCCAGCCAATTCGATCATGGGTGGCCCTGATAGATGGGAGGATATTGGTGAAGGTGTTGTGCTTAATATTTTGAAGTTCTACAACATCTCTGAGCTAACTTCTGGCATTGCTCATGTTCATCATAGATGGCGCTCAAACTTGCTGTGATCCATCTCTTTGGAAAACCATAGATTTGTCAGGGTTAAGAAGTGAGAATCCAACCTATCCAACAGAAGAAGATGTTAGGAAATTAAACTAGATACTGAAAATTTCCTTGAGTCTCAGCCATGGCAGTACAGAGAAGTTGATCTTCCCTTTCAAGGTGACCCTGCAAGATGAATTGTTCATACATGTCGCTGAAAGGTAATTTCGACGTCTGAGAGCATTATGTTTACATAAGGAATGGATACTTCTATACATGATGCCTAATTAACTAATGATCTTCTCCTTCTTGTAGAACTACAAATCAAAAGCGACTTTTCAGCCATCTTGGTCAAGAATTGAACTATCGAAGCGATAATGTGCAAGGCCTTTCGTGGTTGGCGAGAACTTGAGTCGTTGTCAATGCCTTGTACACTACTGAAAAGAAATATTCTGAACGAAATCTCAACTCACCGCAACATCGGGAACTCAAGATTGTTACGCTTGGGTGTACAGAAAGGACAGCTTCTGTTTGCCAAATTGTAACGTATTTTAAATTATCAATACTCAACCAAATTCAGTAAAGTTTGTGTGAAAAATGTAGAGAAATGAGTTTAGTTTCCAGAACATCAAGAATCAACGAAAAAGGATATGTGTGGAAAACGTTATGACCAAAACACTAAACATATGTCAGTGCAGTTTTGGTTTTTCAACAAGATTAAAATCAACACCCTTTCCTTGACTCAATCTTTTCTTGGAAACACTTAGGTTTTCTCAAGTTGAAGATTCTCATTGTCAAGGGGTTTTAAACAACATTTTCTAGGGAAAAATCTTCTTCCAATCATTGCATAAATCAAGCTCATGGAGGAGAAATCATGACATGCAAATTAGTAAAACTTAAAATAACAACAAAATACCCACATGCAAGATAAGATTCACTTGGAAAACAATCCATTCTTTTTCCCTCCTTTGGTCATGGCCTAGAGCTCTTTAAGGAAGGGGAAAATTTGTCATTTTGTCTCCTTGATCATCATCAAGAACATGCATGAAGAAATAAGCAAGAAAATCAAAAGTTCAACATCAAAAACCCACATGCAAGACCACATTTCTTTTCTTTTCAACAAAATCACTTAGAGCTTGGCTTGTGATCTTTTCATCAAGTAGATCCACACCAACAAACAAGGCTCACATATTGTTCATAGACTAAAATATATTTTTAAAGGAAAAGAAGAAATCTTTATGTTTCATAGAAAGAAAGAATATCACTTTTTTTTTTAAACAACTATAACACTTAGGTGACAAAATAGATCCTTACTTTTTGTGGTTCTTGAGTCCATCACCTCTTCAACAAGGAAGAATGAAGTATGGAGGTTTTTCCCCCACCTTTTGGATGGCTCAAAACACTTACAAAAAAGGAAGATGAAGAGGAAGAACTATAGGAAGACAAGTTAAGAAAACATAGAAGATTTAACTTGTTTCAAAGGAAAGCCATGTAACATGCATAACCATGACAAGAACTAAGAAGAGATAAGCATATTACCCTCACTAAGGTGCTGAACAGTGGCAAAAATGCAAGGGAAGAAAAGAGATGAAAAGTCTTGTACATTTGCTTGCAATGTGTGCTAGTTTCCTTCTAGTTCTCTCTCTGCTTCTCTCTAATTTTCTCTCAACTTCTCTCTAGTTCTTTTCCCCCTTTTCTCTCTACTTTGCCACAACACACAAGATGAGAAATGACCTGAATGAAGCTCCCTTCTAGTCCTAAATTTTGACCCACACATGCACTAAGGGAAGAGAAAAGGTAGCTTGCTCACCCATTGGCCAAAAACAAGTCTTACAAACTATACTAGTCTTTGAAATCATTCCACCTACTTTGCCCCTTAGCCTATGCATGTACAACCCTCAACACTTGTCCAATTGCATGTTAAGACACATGACCTTGTTTGCATGAAATGCAAGTGTCCAAATGCATGCAAGTCTCATGACAAGTGGCACTGAACTTGTTGCATGTGAGGCACATGGCAAATTGCATGCAATCCACACAACAAGTGGCACTAGACTTGTTGCATGCCAAACACTTGTCTTATTGCATGCACTTCCCTTAGGTGGCGCCTAGGGTCTCTGCCCCCAAGGGTCTCGCGCTCGCTCGTTCGCGCATTCGGTTCTACGCGTCTCGCGTCTTAACCGAGTAGAAAATACGGTATTATAAAATTTCGGCCAAAAATTACCAAAGCACTCTCAATAAATCTAAAATAATATAAAACACTCAAATCCCAAATATTAAAATATTCGGGTCGAATTAAAGTCTTCTATCGAGTGAAATCTTACCCGGGTAGTCCAAAACTTGGCCGGAAAATGGTGGAATTTTAAACTGAAAATTTTACTGTGACTTAATAAAATATACTGAGTCCCAAATATAATTTTATCTTGATTTAATTCAATCACTTTCTTAGTCAACAAAATTACGCGTCGCCGCGTCAAACTGAAAACTTATATAAGTTTAAATTGATGAATTCACATTAACGCAAAGATACGTTCTGTTGTCCCATTAATTTGAATTTACATCATGAATAACAATTATTTATAATAAATAAATTATTTCAAAATAACTCAAATAATTTCCCGTACTCTCAGTAAATCATCGAGGTGATCAATCTCTCTGACTTATTTTCAAGTAATCGGGATTTTAACGCTAAAATCTCTTTCCATAAAAATTGGGGTGATACAGTTACTACCTCTGATATTGTATATAAACCAAAAGCTCTATAGTCATCAGTTAGTTGATTGAATGAGAATCATTTCTTCTCTCAGTTAGTTGTATCAGATTTCTTTCTTCTCTAACCGTCCCAACCGCTTTCCCAAGCTTCATCAACGGAAGATTCTTCTTCCACCGCTGCTCCTAATAATGGCGCTACGGTTGTTTCTACGGCTTCCACCACTACTCCTAATAATGGCGCTACGGTTGTGAATAATGGCGCTACGGTTGTTTCTATACGGCTTCCACCGCTGCTCCTAGTAATGGCGCTACGGTTGTTTCAACGGCTTCCACTGATCTTCTTCCCGGTGCCGCTCTCGTTTCTCCGTCTCTCGCAGGAACGTGAAATTACCTACATCCTAATTACTTAGTTAGTTAGTTATTCTAGTCAGTTATTCTTCTCTGCTGTGTGATCTATATACCTTAAGTTTTGTATATAAGTTAGTTTTAATTCAGTTTTCAATTGAATGAGAATCACTCTCAAATCTTCACTCTGATTTTCCTGAGCTATTTTCTCAATTCTCTTCTTGTAAGTGCATATGTCTAATGAATTGAATTCTTTTTTTTTGTTTCTTGTAAGTTTTGTATATAAATTAGTAATAGGCTATTTTAATTCAGTTTTCAATTGAACGAGAATCACTCTCAAATCTTCACTGTGATTTTTCTTGGTAATTTTCTCAATTCTCTTCTTGTAAGTGCATGTGTCTAATGAGTTGAATTCCTTTTTTTGTTTCTTGTAAGTTTTGTATATAAATTAGTAATAGGCTATTTTAATTCAGTTTTCAATTGAACGAGAATCACTCTCAAATCTTCACTGTGATTTTTCTTGGCTATTTCTTCAATTCTCTTCTGGTAAGTGCACATGTTTAATGAGTTGATTTCTTTTTCTGTTTCTTGTTAGTTTTGTATATAAATTAGTAATAGGCTATTTTAATTAAGTTTTCAATTGAATGAGAATCAATCTCAAATCTTCACTTTGATTTTTCTTGGCTATTTTCTCAATTCTCTTCTTGTAAGTGCATGTGTCTAATGAGTTGATTTCTTTTCTGTTTCTTGTTAGTTTTGTATATAAATTAGTAATAGGCTATTTTAATTAAGTTTTCAATTGAATGAGAATCACTCTCAATTCTTCACTATGTTTTTTCTTGAGCATTTTTCTCAATTCTCTTCTTGTAAGTGTATGTGTCTAACGAGTTGAGTTCTTTTTTTTGTTTCTTTCTGTATATAAATTAGTAATAGGCTTTTTTTGTTTCTTGCCGATGGTCATAAAATTGAAATGCAGGTTCTTCTCCACCAATTCGATCATGGGTGGCCTGACGGATGGGAGGATATTGGTGAAGGTGTTGTGCTTAATATTTTGAAGTTCTACAACATCTCTGAGCTAACTTCCGGCATTGCTCATGTCTGTCATAGATGGCGCTCGACTTGGCTTGTGATCCATCTCTTTGGAAAACCATAGATTTGTCGGTTAAGAAGTGAGAATCCAACCTATCCAACAGAAGAAGATGTTAGGAAATTAAACAAGATCTTGAAAATTTCCTTGAGTCTCGACCATGGCGATCTGAGAGAAGTTGATCTTCCCTTTCAAGGTGACCCTGCAAGATGAATTGTTCATACTTGTCGCTGAAAGGTAATTTCGACTTCTGAGAGCATTATGTTTACATAAGGAAGGGATACTTCTATACATGATGCCTAATTAACTAATGATCTTCTCCCTTCTTGTAGAACTACAAATCTGAAATGACTTTTTCTGCCATCTTGGTCAAGAATTGAACTATCAGAAGCAGTAATGTGCAGGGCCTTTCGTGGTTGGCAAGAACTTGTGTCGTTGTCAATGCCTTGTACACTACTGAAAAGAAATATTCTGAACGAAATCTCAACTCACTGCAACATCAGAGAACTCAAGATTGTTACGCTTGGGTGTACATAAAAGGACAGCTTCTGTTTGCCAAATTGTAACCTATTTTAAATTATCAATACTCAACCAAATTCAGTAAAGTTTGTGTGAAAAATGTAGAGAAATGAGTCTAGTTTCCAGAACATCAAGAATCAACGAAAAAGGATATGTGTGGAAAACGTTATGACCAAAACACTAAACATATGTCATTGCAGTTTTTGTTTTTCAACAAGATTAAAATCAACACCCTTTCCTTGACTCAATTCTCTTCTTGTAAGTGCATGTGTCTAATGAGTTGATTTCTTTTTCTGTTTCTTGTTAGTTTTGAATATAAATTAGTAATAGGCTATTTTAATTAAGTTTTCAATTGAATGAGAATCAGTCTCAATTCTTCATTGTGTTTTTTCTTGAGCATTTTTCTCAATTCTCTTCTTGTAAGTGCATGTGTCTAACGAGTTGAGTTCTTTTTTTTGTTTCTTTCTGTATATAAATTAGTAATAGGCTTTTTTTGTTTCTTGCTAATGGTCATAAAATTGAAATGCAGGTTCTTCTCCAGCCAATTCGATCATGGGTGGCCCTGATAGATGGAAGGATATTGGTGAAGGTGTTGTGCTTAATATTTTGAAGTTCTACAACATCTCTGAGCTAACTTCTGGCATTGCTCATGTCTGTCATAGATGGCGCTCAGCTTGCTGTGATCCATCTCTTTGGAAAACCATAGATTTGTCAGGGTTAAGAAGTGAGAATCCAGCCTATCCAACAGAAGATGTTAGGAAATTAAACAAGATACTGAAAATTTCCTTGAGTCTCAGCCATGGCAGTACAGAGAAGTTGATCTTCCCTTTCAAGGTGACCCTGCAAGATGAATTGTTCATACATGTCGCTGAAAGGTAATTTCGACGTCTGAGAGCATTATGTTTTCATAAGGAATGGATACTTCTATACATGATGCCTAATTAACTAATGATCTTCTCCCTTCTTGTAGAACTACAAATCTGAAACGACTTTTTCTGCCATCTTGGTCAAGAATTGAACTATCAGAAGCAGTAATGTGCAGGGCCTTTCGTGGTTGGCAAGAACTTGAGTCGTTGTCAATGCCTTGTACACTACTGAAAAGAAATATTCTGAACGAAATCTCAACTCACTGCAACATCAGGGAACTCAAGATTGTTACGCTTGTGTTTTTTGATAGGGAGAAGGCTGAGTTACTTGCAGAGTTTCTTCCAAAATTAAGAGTCTTGAGCATTCGAAGTACAACGCTAGATGAGGATGTTCTTATTTTCATCATTGACAGCTTTAAAGATTTTGAAGTGCTCAACATCTCACGCAGTCTAATATTTGTACCCCATGGCCCACCTCCTTTTCATAAGAGAAATCAGTCAATTAATTCTTGAGAAAGCTTCTCGGCTACAAGAGTTTATCACATGCAGGAAAGACTCATGCATTATGTGCCATAACACGAGAGCAAGTTTGTTGCCAGACGTAAATCAGAATTTTACGGAAGTTTTTTGGAGAACAGATGAGTCAAGACTCTTACATTTTAGTCTGCCTACACTTTCTGGATCTTTTTTTTGTTTAGCCAAAATTGCTGTATAAGTGTGTCCCGTTTGAATGTAGTATTGATTTTGATATATCATACTGTGTATAGTTTTCTTTTTTTATCAACACCTCACACCGAAATAAAGACCCCATTATCAAGTTCCTTTGTCATTTAAAATTTTGATTCCAATGATAGGATACATTAGTAAAGCTTTATGTTTCAATCATTCATGGTTTCAAGCAAAGCATAATACAAAGGGCCAGTTCATTGATCAGAAGGTTGGAATTTAACTGCGAAAACTAAAAGTCAACATATTCATAAGCATTTACAAATTATACAATCAGCACTACTTTATTTACAATAACAATGAGTTTTCCAAGACTCCGTCATCACAACCACAAAGGAAAACTTCAGAATCAACACATTGTAAAGCGTTGCCAGTTGGAGGAAAACAGCACTACAGGAGATATACTCAAGTCATGTGATGTGATGAACCATCAAAGACTTCTATATAAATAAGGTCATTCCAGATAATATACGTCTAGTTAATGAATCATAAAAATAAGGTACAACAATATAGGTATTTTCATTTTTAGACAAAACATACAACAATTGTACTTGAAATCTTCCATTGGAATGTTGGATATTCAAAGAGCCTAAAACATGAAAATTGTTATCCCTTTGTCTATCACATCAATAGCAATTGTCATATTCCTTTACTGTCAATATTCCTTTACTGTCAAGTGGCTTTAGAATGCTATCCACATGTTTTGATATCACTACTTTAACAAGATTTGAGATTAGCAACTTGAACATATTTATCCAATCTCTAACCAACAATCGCACGTGAGTATTGGCCCAAAAACAAAATTGCATTGTCAATCCCACACTGCAATCCATCCATCAAAATATGGCAAGAGAAAGCTGCTATTAGAATTTCTTTCAATGTTCAGACATTTTATTTCCACAACTTAAACAACACTTCTACTTGAAAAAGAGTGTAACAAAAATAACCAACTTATATTTTGCTCCTAAGGTACCAACTATTAACCACATAAGGAAGAAAAGATAAGAACGGGAGGAAAAGTTGTCTGAGCAAAATTTATGCTCAACACATACCAGATCAGATGCTGATGCTAAAAGATTTAATAAGTGTTTTAGTAGTGTAAGTCAATTGTTTTAGCAGCAAAATGATAGCAACAAATAATTAAGAGGTGAAAGCTATTAATAACCAAAGTATTTATTATGCTACTGCAAACCATGTCTCTAAACCTCTATATATTCATTAAAAAAGGTGAAGAAGGATTACGTCAGAATTGAATGCTTTCTCTGGAGCACCCTGCCTCAATCTCTTTTGCCTAAGTTTTGCTTCACTGTTTCATTCATTGGGATACAGTTCAGTTGTTGAGCTATCATATTACTTACAAATCAACATCAACACATATATAATACATTTCACATGATTGTTAATTATGCATGCTTTTGTATTATTATTTAAGGAATCCTGCTAGAACACAAGGGACAAAAGAGAGGAAAAGAAGCATTCCCTTTTGTTAAATGTATACATTTAAATGATACTTACAGTTAAATGTGTAAAATCAGCTGCTTCCAAGGTAGCGTTTTGAGAGTTCATATATATATATATAAAAGAAGATTGTCTAGGGGCATATTTGATATTTTTCTTCTTAATTGAGGGGCAAATATGTGAATGTATAGTTATCCTATCTGTGAGCTTTTTAAATAGGGTCACTAATTAGTGGGTTTTTAATTGATACTACAGTATTTGGATTTTTAATATAAGTAATGAATAATTAATATTGCAATCAAAACAATAATATTTAAATGATAGTTACTAATTGCATATATAAACAATAATATCTGTCTCCTTTGTCTTTTCTGGAAGGGTTGATGTGTCATTCGACCTCTTAGGCTGAATATATTTGTTTAGGTAGTTGTTGTAGGTTTTTCTTTCTTGGTTTATGGGTTTCATTGCGGGTGACTTTTTCTTTATATCTTAAAATTTTGGGTGTTGTAAGGTTTCGTATATGAGACTTATGCTTTATGGTTTTATGTTGTTTTTCCTTTCTATGTTATATGTCCATGGGTTTGATTTGAGGTGGCATGTGTTTTTGCAAGGAATGAGCGGTGACAATACCTTAGTTCTTGCCATTGACAAACACAAAGCTACAAAACTCTTTGATATGATCATTTATTTCTAAAAAAAAATTGAAGGCAACTAAATGTTAATGGACTTGCATGTATTTTCGATACGATTGCAAATCTGGTGAATATTAACAAATGGAATAATAGAATCTTAAAGTGGATACATGAAATGTTCTTTGATTGTTTATTGATAGATAAAACAAAAGAAATATTCTTGAGAACTTATGGGTCAAGTGATATCCTATTTCATAAGGGCAAATTAGCTGAAACACTTGAAGATGACTTCAAGATGACCTTATACTCCAATTTTTCATTAGTCATAGAAATTGATCACATTTAAAAAATGATGTGCATTCTATGGTAATCTTTTTCATTTATTGTCTGCCAAGTTTGTGAGGTGTCTTTATAATTTTCTTTTATATTATTATTTTCTAAATTAATTTTTAATTTTTAACTTTGCCAAACATACCATACCCACATGCATTAAATATCCGTTCATCGCATAGGTCATGTTCTAGTGTATATATATAAAAGATTGTTGCTAAGGGCAACATTTTGGAACTTTTCTTTGTTCATTTATGAGTTAATTGAGGAGTATTGGTTAATAATTTATTAATACATTTAATTAATTAGTCCAAGAGTTACAATAAATTGTATAACATTGAGAAACCTAAAATATAGAAAATAAAAAATTACATTCAATATTTAAAACATTCAATATGTGCACTAAATCATTTGATATTTTCAAAATAAAAAAAGAATGAAAGTCAGATTTTACATTATGCTTTTTTTATTGTCTTGGCAATTCCTGTATTATTTTACAAGTTTTAAATTATATTGATTAATTTCTAAAAAAAAATGACATTTTTTTTTGGTCAAAGTGTAACATTTCATTGAAACTGGGCAAAGACCACCAAATATTACACCACAAGCATACTCGCACAGCCCACTAATGGGACACAACACAACTCACTATCAAGGCACAACACAAAATTAATGCAGACTCCTAAAGTCAGCAATTAAGTACAGAGTTGCTCCTGGTCCAATAGACATCACATCTAAACATCTACTAAAGCAAAGAACATATTGACGATAAAGCAATACCGACGAACAAAGCACCAGCCTCCACGCTAAGCCGAGAGATGAAGCACCAAAGGAAAAGACAGAAGAACCACTTGTATTTCGTAGGGGGAAAGACGAAAAATCCAGTACTTTCCCCATATTTGATGGCCAATCGGTCATGGCGTCCCTTAACCTTAAACCAAAGCTGCAACAGAGGGCTCACATGGAATGTTACAGAGGGAAGGTTAAAGAGTGACTCAAGATCCAGCATCACAATGAAACAACAACACACTGCCAGAAAACACGGGATTACCGACGGTCTAAAGCCGTCGGTAATCCTTCAAAGCCGTCGGTAAGTCTGGACTACCGACGGCTTACCGACGGCCCAAAACCCGTCGGAAATATGGTCGTCGCAAAGGATTACCGACGGACTATTCTTTGCCGTCGGTATTACCGACGGTTATACCCGTCGGTAAATTGACGGGTATTAAACGGGCAAAGCCGTCGTTAGATTTCAAACGAACATGACCGCCGGTAGACTAATGTTTTACTGACGGGCATAAGCCGCCGTAATCGGGAAGTTTTTTTTTTTTTTGCTTAATAAAAAATTTACTTTAATTAATTTTATATTAATAAAATTAATAAAATTATTAATTAATAAAAAAATTAATTTTATTCTTTAATTAATTAATTAATTTAATTATTTATTTGTTTAATTGTAAAAATAATTTTATTAATAAAATTATTAATTAATAACCAAATTAATTTTATTCTTTAATTAATTTCTCATATTAAAAATATTTATTTATTAATTTAATTAAAAATTACTTATAATTTAATTTAAATTTAATTATTAATTGATTTCCATATATAAAAATGTGATAACGTAAACTAAAAAGTAAATTAAAAAAAGAAAACATATTAAATAAAAAAATTCAACAAATAAAAATCAAGAACTAAAATAATATCCAAACGAAAAACATGATATCCAAAAATATGAAAAATATAAGTACAAACAGAACTAATAGTCCTGGTACTGTGATCATCATCGAGATGCTCTACATCATCTGCATCATCGACATGACCATGAGTACGCCGGAGGCTAAGGCGGAGGCGAGGCCGAGGCCGAGGCCGAGGTGGCGAGTAGGTCAGCCGGGCGAGCTAGCATCCGGTACATCTGCTCGCCGCCGCAAAGACTCGAGTCAAAGCTCCTGGCTTTGGCCACGGTCCGCCTCAACTCGGCTTATCTCCTGGTCATCCGCGGCAGAGCGACCGTGGCAAGACTACTACTCGACGACTCTCCAGGTGTAGCGCGGCGGGCCCCTTTTGTAGTTCTTTGGCAAGGTCGCCAGACCATATAGGCGACCCTTCTTCTTTCCGCCAACCACTTCCGTCCAAACCCTCGGTGGTGTAGATAGATCGTCGTGGCTCGAGATGGAGAACATGATGAGCTCTGAGATCTAAGCCGAGACATCCTCGCCTCAAAATCCTCCTCTGTTAAACAAACAAATAAGTCAAATCTATTTTTTTAACAAAACAATATAAACATTATTAAAAAATATTTATTATATTTTATAATTACCTGAGTCCGCTCGAACGCTCATCAACGAAATCACCAAGTACTCTCTTCAGATGAGTTGCAAGATGGAGCTCGTGCAATCTGAACTTCTCTCCCAACCTCCTCGACTGAGATTGTATTAATAAAAAAAATTAAATAAATAATAATAATAATAATAATAAAATAATAATAATAACAATTTTATAACACGTACAAGTCTAACTGCGTCTTCGGCTCGACACTTTGCCTCAGGTGTGCAAGCCGCCACCCTTTCTCGAGAGGCCCTATTCTTCTTGGCCTTGTTTGGTCGCCTTTGGAACTCAGGGGTGTTCGATGCGCTACCACCGCCAGAGGTCATCCCTATCCAACTGGCTGCCTGATGCGCATCTCGAAGCATGTCGAAAGCGGTGGGAGGCCTTCATATGAAAATTCTTCTCCATCACCTCCTCATATTTTTCCTCCCAAGCAACCTCGTCAGTATCAATATAAGACATTATTAAACATAATTGATATTTACTGAAAATAAAATAATATGCAATAAAATAAAAATTGCAGCTTACTCTGAAAGACTTAAACATATGGTCCCGCTCAAAATCTCAAGTGTCCCAGGTGGGCCAAAACTCTGGTAATTCTCCTCAATTGTTCTTTGTGATAGCCGACGTGAGCTTTGAGGAATAAACCTGAACAATAAAAACATGTTAAATAAAAAAATATATATATATACATGTAAATTATTAATAACTCAAAAATTGCAAATACTTACCCTTTACGGATGGTGCGATAAGAACTCGACCATCATACAACATCTCAAGAGTGTCAGGCTCCTGGCCCCTCGCCAGAACCTCCTCTGCCGAACCTCCTGCTCCTCCCCGCCCCGCCCAACATCGGTGTCATCGTGTATGGCGTACTATAATCATGGTCTGACTGATGAGCATCGGCCACCGGATCAGGCACAACGTGGGAACTCGAAGCGCCATGTGCAAACTGGAACCCCGGGGTGGGGATCATGTCAATGTGAGGCAAAGGTGCCGAACGTGCCCGAGTCTGTGTAGCTGGTGTCCAATGTGCCTGAGTCTGTGTAGGTGGTGCAGAAGGCTGTCTAGGTGCAGGAGGTGTATCAGGCTGTCTCGGCGTAGATGTACTAGGACGACGTGTAGATGACAACGTCGAAAACCCAGTAGGGTCACGCCTAATGATGGTCGGCCTCTGACGACGAGGGGGGTCGAGGGTGATCCCCTTCCATTTACCACCACTGGGTGGTCGGGGGGGTCTGCTCCTGAACCTCCTGATGCCATATATGTCTATAGAGCAATTGAATAATAACAGTCATGAAATATTATATTTAAACATAACAATATTACAAATGAATTCCATAAAAATAAACAAGTTATGAAAATAACTGACAAATTAAAATATATTGTTACACATTAATTTCTCAAATTGTAAAAAGTTAAACAATTTCAATCGCCCATTCTGCCCACTCAATTTCGGCATCGTCTTCAGATCTTGATGGTTCTGCCACTTCTTCATTTAATTCTTCATCCCCATCTACATCTTCATATGTGATTGGATTGTCACGTAGTCGAGTAATGGGTTCCACTTCATTTACCACGTTGACATGAGACATCTCATCCACTTGATAAGCCACTTCTTCCCCGTATCATCCGCTTCAATGCGACCCGTGGTTTTATCTTTATTGCGCCACACCACCCTTGTCTGTCCCTCCGAGTTGATGGATAAGGGACATAATACACTTGTCTTACATGTTGTGCCATGATAAATGGATCAAACATTTGGTATCTTCTGCTCATGTGTATGTCAACAAGATTATATTTTCGATCCACTCTTGTGCCTCTATTTGATGGATCAAACCAATTACAATAAAATAGCACTATTTTTTAGTATAGTCTAAAGTATTGTACGTCAGTTCATATATATGTTGAATCACGCCAGAAAGTCATCTTCACCTCCATCTGTGGCACCTTTTACATAAACCCCGCCGTTAACTGCTTTTTCCCCTCTGCTTTTGACTGGTTTGGAATTTGTATCCATTTAAAAAGAATGTGTGCCATTCTTTTACACGTGATTTAGGACCATGAGATAAATTTCTCAAGTGTTGGATTTTAGGGGATTACCTTTCGCTTATACACTGTGTACACACCATGTGCAAACAAATTATGGTTCCTATTTTCAAACAATATTTTTGTATTTTCAAACAATAAATAATAATAATATATATATGACGACTCAAAAACATACCTGGTTCCTAAACCACGTTGGGAAATATTCATGAATATAGGCGTAAGAGTCTTGTACGCCAGGGCTTAGTTAACAAGAATGCCCTGATCAAGTCATTATCAAACAAATGATCAAGAGCAATTGTGGATTAAAGAAATTGAAAGTGGTCAAAATGATACATACGTTAGATACGGTGATACTTACGCACGGTTGATCAACACGTGAACGTGGTGACTTCCACACTTCGCCCGTTATCCGATTATCCACCTCCTTTCCACCATGACGGCGAAAGGCAAAATACTGATAAGGCAAGCGGGTGTCTTTCACTTTCAATTTCTACTTCATTCCTACTATTTGTTGGTGTCAACATGAAGTTCGTAAAATAATGGGAACAGAAATGGATTGTCTCACGGTGTAAGTAAGTTGCACAAATAGATCCTTCAACCCTGGCCTTATTTTTCACCGACCGTTTTGAGTCACCCATAAATCTAAAAAATAACAACGTTGATGATAAAAATTGATACATTTAACCCTTCAAATAAATATTTCTTTTAGAGAATACTTTATTATAGTACCTTTCGAATGGATACATCCATCTGTATTGAACCGGTCCACCAAGCCTAGCTTCATGTGCAAGATGCACTGCTAGATGCTCCATAGAATCAAAGAAAGCAGGGGGAAATATTCTCTCCAACTTACAAAGAATGACTGGTATGTTCTGTTCCATCCTTATGAGATCATCCTCTGTCAATGTCGCAGAACACAAATCTTTAAAGAATTGGTGAGTTCACCAAGGATTTAAAACATTTGACGGCAAGGAACTAAATGCAATAGGAAGTAAACACTCCTGAATACATGACAATCATGGCTTTTCATCCCAATCATGGTTCCTTTGTTCACATCGGCACATCTTGCCAAATTAGAAGAATAACCATCCGCATCCGGTTCTTTTATCCACCGACAGACTGACTTGGCTTCCTCAGCAGTTAAAGAGTAACAGGCTTTGGGTTTCAGGGTCTTCCCATCCGGCCGATTCGACAAATGCAAGTCCTTTCGCCTCTGATAAAGTGGTAAGTCTAGTCCGGCCTTCTCATTGTCTTTTGTTTTTCCTTCCGACGTTCATCACCGTGAGAAAAACATTGTCAAAAAGTTCTTCTCAATGTGCATAACATCAAGGTTGTGTCTCAATAAATTATCTCTCCAAAGATGGCAGATCCCAAAAATACTTCTTTTTGTCCAATTATGCCATTGTCCATATCCTTCAAATCGATCCAATTTGCCAAAATCTGTGATTTTGGGCGCTCCATAACCCTTTCCCAGACCGTTCAAGGCGTCAACATTGGGGCGGGCCATCTAATTCAACTTCCCTTCTTGAAAGCGTTCTTATTCCGTCTAAATGCATGATCATCGGGTAAAACTGCGATGTGAGTCAAACCAAGAACTCTTCCCCAAATTTCAAGGTAAAGGCCTTTGTATGCTCCATGCAATGCAGACATGCCATTTTACCATGAGTACCCCAACCGCATAACATGCCATATGCAGGGAAGTCATTAATGGTCCACATCAACGCCGCCTCATTGTAAAATTCCTCTTCGTGCAATATCGCACGTCACAACACCATTCCACAACCTTTGAGATCGTCAATAAGAGGCTCTAAATAGATGTCAATACCATCCGTCGGATTATCTGGACCGGTATAACACAACTCAAGAACATATAAGGCTTAGACATGCACATTTCGGGAGGAAGATTGTATGGGAGTAACGATAATCGCCAACAAGAATAAGGTTTCGCCGGATTGAACATACAGGGTAAAACCATCGAGCATAAGCCAAGTCGTACATTACGTGGATCTGCTGCAAAATCGGGATGCACACGATCAAAGTGCTTCCAAGCTTCACCATCGAAGGGTGGCGCAACATACCTGAAGTGCTTCTATTCTCATAGTGCCATGTCATTTTGTCTGCAGTCTGTGGTGATGCAAACATTCTCTGCAGCCTTGGAATAATTGGCAAATAAAACATTGCCTTCACCGGAACTAGTTTTTGTCTACCCGTCTGATTATTAGTATGTGACATATACCTAGGCTCACCACAAAATTTGCATTCAACTAGCGCACCATCGTTTTTACCAAACTCATTGTCGTAATACAACATACACCCTCTCACACAACAATCAATCCTTTTAGATTCCAGCCCCAACTTGGACACTAAGCTTTTAGCCTCGTAATAACTTTTTGGCAAACCATCTTTGATAGGTGACGAGTCCAACATCATTTTCGTTACGAGATCCAAGCACACTTTGGTAGCACCACAGTTGGACTTAAGAGCTAAGAGCCTCACACACATTGATAACTTAGAGTCTCAGAGACCCTTCAAACAACGACTTGTTTGTTTCTAACAACAGATTATAAAATTTTTGTCTTTGTCTCATTTGGAAGTTCATCTGTGTCATCATAATCGTTGCTCATCGAATAACACGTTCACCCCCAAGGCATCACAAACCATATCTTGCATCAATTCAATCTGCTCACCACATCCCGAATCTACGTAACTGCTTGAAGCACCTTCGCAATTATCAGCAACCCCCAAATCAACGTGAGGCAACTTTTCACCATGTGTAGTCCAAATCCGATAATTAAGCCTAAATCCAATCGAATACAGGTGGTGCGTGACCTCACTTGGGCTCTTAATCCTTCTGCAATCGCAATTAAAGCACGGACATCTAATCCCTCCATTAGTTTTGAAATCTTTATGTGCCATTGCGACTTGGACAAAGTACGCAACCCCAGCGCAAAATCTGGTTTCAAACCCCCTCTCCCCGTTCAGCAGCACGACGTTCTTACAACCGCTCTCTTTCTTTATATGGTATGACCCTATCCCATTCGAGAAAAAACTTTTTCAGAACTCGTATAATAATCATTCCTTAATTCTCGTATCTTATACTTGACAAAATTTCGCAAAGATTTCCCATTGGTCTCTCGAGTACACAAAATGAACGCAGCTTATGAACACCGCAATCAAGTATGCACCCAGAGAACAAAAGGAAATGAATCGAACCGAAATTTCATCAAATATAAAGATACGAGAATTAAGCAACAACTATTATACGAGTAAAGAAAAAGTTTTTTCTCAAACTGTCCGACTTGGACAATTCAAGGTTCAATATACAATGAGCACATGGTACCCTAAAAGAATATATGCACTCAATAATATATTAAACCTCAAACGGGAAGCTAAGGCTTCTCTCCGATACTAATAACAAATATCAAACATCCATTCGATCAATGATTAACATAACAATTAGACAAGCATAAGTGACAAGGGTAGAATTAGTTTTATTATTTATATATATATATATATATATAAATAATAAAAAATATTTTATTTTCCTTTTTCATTTAATTTTTATATGATAATTTTTAATGTTGTTATTTTTTATTTCTTTTTATTGAAATTTTTTAACTCTTCTCTTCTTGAGATCTTTTTCATTTTTGTTATATCATATTTTTAACGATTGTTTCCCTTGTTTCTCTTTTAATTCTCGCTCATCTCTAATTATTTTTACAATTCTGCTTTTTCAATCCGTCTAGTTTTTAATTATGTTATTTTTCAATTGTATCTCATTTCGCTTTTTTATTCTCTTCTTTCTTCTTTAAAATCTGCTTTTTATTCTATTGTTCTTAAAAATTCTGCTTTTAATTATTTTTTATTTTAAATCTATTTTTTAATTCTATTATTATTTATCATTTCCAATTCAAATCTGTATTGTTTCTTTGAGCAATGGTCCATTTATTGTGTGTGTAGTTTTATTAATCATTTAGTTGCCACTACGCCATCCGCCATATATAATAAAAAAAATTATTTTTCAATAAATAATAATTATTAACAAATCAATGCTCATGTGCAATTTTAATTTATATATTTTATTTTCTTAAAACGGAAGAACTACTTATTCATTCAGGGTTTATTTAAACTTATTTTAATATATAATTTTATAATTTTATTTATTTCACCCGCTATTTAACTTACGCTTATCTCGCCTCGCTATTTTACGCTATCCTACTAATTTTACGCTATTTTTCATGATCCTCGATTAACAACACTGGAATTTTCATTAAAAATATACAATCAAAGTCATCAAAATGTTTACAATAAAAGCGGTTATGTTTCTAAGCAAATATATTACATAAAGGAAATAAAAAGCAGCATAAATTTTCATTAAAAATAAAATCATAGAAACATTGAATAGATGAGGTTATGCAGAATACGAATAAGCCCAACCATAAACTGAAACTACAACAAGACAACTATAACATAGGGCTCTCAAACCTTCTTTGACACTTTAAATATTGTCTTAAACATGTGTCAACAATTCCAATACAAAAACATGCACTGCTGACATTTTTGTGTCAATTGCTATAACACAAATTACAAGTTGTACCTGCCCATAGACTTTTTTTTTCCCTCTTGTGTCTCAAATATATTAAATTGCAAATCGAATGGAATTATTTGAAAGATCAGAAAAAGCATATGTATTATTCTGGAAGCATGCTTGTTACAAGAACATAATCTTTAAAGCAAATGAAGCCAGGCTTCCATTGTTACAATGAAACACAAACATAATTCCCTCACTCAATAAAATTTGGGTAAAGAGACACCCTTTGAGATGCAAGCATTCTACTCCAACGAATAACTATACACTCCAAAGGACCACTTAAATGCATGCTGCCACAAAATTTTAGCCTTGTTATGAAGCGCGTTAGATTTCTTAATAAATTTAACTCAGAGGAATTCCACACATTTGAAGAACAGATATAGAAATGTTCAGAACTGTTGTCTAGAGGACAGACTACCAGATTTCCAAATAAATTTACTAAGAAGGACGTTGTCCTGGTGCAGAAAGAATGGAAGCACTTATAAGAATTCTGCCGGGAGGGTCAAGATCAAGACTCGAGAGCCCATATTCTTCAATCAATATGACAAGATAAATGCATAAAATCAAGCAAGAGCAAGAGGTGTAGTAAATTCCTCCAACCCCCTTCTTTCCAAACCAAAATAAAGAAGTGAAAAGAAAAATAGAAAGCGACAAAAAGATAACAACTCACACAGAGTCTATTTGATGAACAAAGGAACTAATACCCCCAAAACAATAGGTATAATAGAGTTAAAAACCCGGTAAAGCACCACAATAGTTGGCTTTGAACAATCAGAGAGAAATTTGATATCCAAAACTTGGAGCTCCTCAAGCCTAAAAACAAATGAAACATAAATTTCGTAAACTATATCAGAAACAGAAACACAAAAAGAGAAAAAAGAAAATCTAGGATAGAAAATTACAAGGAAAAAAAAATGCTTGCACTGTGGTCTTGAAGAGAGAGAGAGTAGGTCCTAGTTGCTTTTGTCCCACGATTACTGCACACATTTCAACTTTTTTGAATAAAAAGTTTAAAAAAAAAGAAGAAGAACATGGTGAATCTCATAAAATCAGTAAAAACATGATTTTTCACTTGCCTTTGTTGATGACCAGAACTTAAAAACACACAGTAAAAACTTTCTTATTTGCATACAAAGCAGAACACTATACCAAAGAAAAATCACATACCAAGATGGTTCACATAGTCTTTTATTTGTATCAAAAGCTTCTTGCTCTAAACTTGATTCACATGTACATATGTCAACTAATCATGCATAGAATTGAAAAGCTAACTAATAAATGACCTAGATAACATACTGTTACATCGTTGTTTTCCCATTTTGTCGCAACAAACTAACACATCAATCAACGCATTACAGTTCTTATGTCCAAAAATTTTACCACTATAAGATTCAGTTCAATTATAACCCCACTGCAATTGCTATCTTAAGTTAACACAGTTGTGTCTAACATTGGATACGCGAAGTTAACAAGCAAAATATTTCTAAACTTAACCAGTTTAAGTATATCAAGGAAATGAATAAAATTGCAATGCATTTGATCTCCAAATTGAAAAAATGAATGAATGACTGAAAAATTAGTCTTGGCCCCAATATAAAACACCACAATGGACAACATATATAGAACTTCCTACGGAGAAACAACATTTTTTATTGAGATATAAAATTTATAAAATTAAACATGAACATGTAATTAAGAAAACTGAAGAACCATTGAGAAACCAAAGCACAGAATCGACACCATGAGAACTATAAAACACAATGGATCACTAATCAAAACTGATTCATAGATCCACAGATAGGTCATAACTGCCAAGAATCCCCAGAATTAAGGTCAGAACCTTTTTCCATCTGTCCTTTTCTTCAGAAAAACAAAAACCCACCAACAAAAATAAACAAATAAATAAAACCATTTTCTAAGGGGGATGAATCATCAAGGTGTGATCCACATCATAGCATTTCTTTCCATTTCTAAGACACATAATTCACCAGCTTGGATAAATCATAAAATCCAAAATGAAGCCAAACCTATGTAGTCAATGGCGGATAGCGTAGCGTAGCGGCCGACCCCCAAAACGCTATTGCGGTGTAGCGGGTAGCGGTATGACCGCTACGTCGAAGTCTAGGACAACAATACAAACAATTTATACCTTACACATAAAAACTCGAAAATAAAAGAATACACAAAATTTAACACATATTCATAGACTTCTATCATTTTATAGATAAAAATATATTCTATACTAATAAATAATACAATTAGTTATTATATTATGTAAATAATTGATGTGATTAAGTGACAAAAAATATCACATAATTAAGTATTATGTTGAATAATGCATATTAAGTAAAATATATGAAATGTAGAAATTAAGCCTAAAGCCCATGGAACCAATGTAAATAACTAAGTATTATATTTGGTAAAAAAAATAAACAAGTAATATATCATATTAAAAATAATTAAGTAATATGTTGACTAATAAATATTAAGTAATTGAAGTCATATAGGAATTATAATCCCTGTAGCTAAGTTTCCAATTCCCATTAATTGATTTTTTAACAAGCAGTTCCACAAAATAATAAACAATTGAGATTTTTTAGCAATCAAACCAATTCCTCGCTCTGAGTCTATGCGCTTCAGTCCACTATACTTTTTACTTTTTGTCAAGAATAGCGTGCCTTGTACGCTTCTTATTTCAATCAACCTCTAATAAACACATTTTTCTTGCTTTCTCTGTCGTCAAAATTAATATATCAATAATAAACAAAGTAAACTCTGAAAAAGCGTGCCTTACTCTCTCCCTCTTGCTTTCTCTCTCGAAACGAAACCATGAAAAAAACGCAGAACCGCACCGGAGTTGCAGAGAAGAGAACAGAGAGCGAGTTCGGAAGAAAACACTTGGGTTTTTCTCCGCTTTTCGCCGTTGCGGGTGCTCCGACCGCAATACGCCCGCGATTTGGCCGCTTTTTTCGACGCTACAGCCGCAACGTAAAACCGCTCCGCCACGGCATTTTGCGTGGCGCTCTGCCTTCGCTACGCAACGCCACGCCACGCCACGCCGCTATTGCGGCCGCAACGCCCGCTATTGACTACAGAGAGCCAAACATTAATCAAATCCAATCAATTAAGAAAAAAAAAAGTTGAAAATGGGCTTTTCTAACAATTCAAAACCTCTAATAATTATGAAATTGGGGTAGACACACCCAAATCCCTGTTTCCACCCCACAAAAAACACCTCAATTGGAAAACATTTCTCAGAAGAAACGGTTCAAAGCCCACCAAGATAACATCCCAACAATCAAAACTTTACCTTCAATCAATCATATTAAACCCCCAATACAACAAAGATTCAGATCACAGACTAAAAAAATAATCCATCCAATCCAATTACTCTACATTTGATTAATTTGTTCCAAACTTCCAATCATGACATTTAGAAAAGCAATTGTGAATGTTGTTGATAAATAGAGAGGAGATGAATGAAAGACTTGACCTGATATTGTCCAGCCAAAACGACAGCAACTGCAGCCAAAACGACAGCAACTGCGGCGGAGGTTGAACGAGGTTGAACGACAAAGAATCTGCGGCGAGGCTTAACGAGGTTGATGACGGAGGCTACGGCGAGGCGAACGAGGGAGATGAAGGGAGGCTGCGCGAGGCCGAACGAGGGAGACGAAGGGAGTGAATGAATTGAGTTCGAGGTCGAGGAGATGAAATATAGGGAGACGGGCGGAGTGAATGAATTGAGTTCTGAGGTCGAGGGAGATGAAATATTGAGGTCGAGGGAGATGAGTTCAGGTCTGCGAGTGAAGAAGAAGAAGAAGGATTCTGTTCTGGCCAAATAAAGAGCTTACCGACGGCCATTGTAAACTAACCAACGGCTTAAGCCGCCGGTAAACGACACGGGATTAGCGACGGGCTAATCCGTCGGTAAAGATGGTAAATGGGCGTCGGTATTCAAAAACATGCGGTAATTTTTCAAAATTTACGGTCTACCGACGGACACCCACCGACGGCTTTAATCCGTCGCTAAAAAATTGGGATTTCCGACGGCTTAAACCGTCGGTAATGTCCATCAGATGACTGACGCGCGTTTCAAGCGGGTAAGACCGTCGAAATCCCGCTTTAACCGACTGACGAAAGCCGCTGTCAGAAATGGCCGTCGGTAATCCGTGTTTTCTAAACATCTACTAAAGCAAAGAATGATTGACGATAAAGCAATACCGATTTAACAAAGCACCAAATTTCTACGCTAAGCCGAGAGGCGAAGCATCAACGGAAAAGACGGAAGAACCACTTGTATTTCGTAGGGGAAAGACGAAAAATCCAGTACTTTCCCTATATTTGATGGCCAATCGGTCATGGCGTCCCTTAACCTTAAACCAAAGCTGCAACAGAGGGCTCACATGGAATGTTACAGAGGGAAGGTTAAAGAGTGACTCAAGATCCAGCATCACAATGAAACAACAACATAAGCAAAAAAACAACATAAAGCCTAAAAACAGCAGTCACCACAACAACAAAAACTCCTAAGAAATTAAGCACACAACTTTGTCTTGCAGATCTGGCCCAGGATCTTTGAGTACAGCTAACAGGCCCTAAAACCAAAGAAAAATCTACAAGGGCCAGAACAGAAGAGGCTCAGAAGTTCTTTAGCGAAAAATAACTAAAATACAGAGAAAACACGACAGACAGCAACATCAACAACAAACTACGCTACCAACAACAGCAACTGCAAACAAAATCGAACAGCAACAGTAGCAAAAACAATATTAAAAAAAATAACATAAAGACACAGACAGCAGTCACCACATCAGGAAAAAAACTCCTTAGAAATGAAAAACAAGACTTCCTCTTGCGGATTTGGACCAAGAATCTTTGAGATGTGCTACACCACTCTCGGCCAGCCTTCCGCAAGCTCTTCCCCTTCGCCATTGACCACCTCACGGGGCTCGAGTTCGAAGACCGATCGATGACCATAGCGACCCTGCCAATCTCTACCTCGTCCTTATCCATAAGTCTGTTCCCAAGGTGAGTGCACCAGAGCTGGATAGGAGAAATTTGCGCCACCAACGATGGCACGCAGGCGGGAGGAATACGTGAGGAAGCAGGAGAAAGGAGAACTTCCGATGCAGCAGCGCTGCACCACAACGGCAGTAGCGTGAGAAAGAAGCAGGAGAAAGGAGGACTTCCGATGCAGCAGCGCTGCACCACAACGGCAGTAGCGTGAGAAAGAAGCAGGAGAAAGGAGGACTTCCGATGCAGCAGCACTGCACCACAGCGGCGGTCACCGCACCAAAACCCTAAGCTAGGGTACCAATGAGAGAGACTCTCTCTCTCTAATTCCCTTGAAAGTGTTTGATTTAAAAAATGACTTTGAAAAATATGCTTGAGGTGGAAAAAAAATTGGTCTGATGGCCCAACGGCCTATTACGCACTCCAAAAAGAACTGAAAATGGTGTGTAGAAAGTTCGAACCCGCCCCCAAGCGTCCAAGCGGCAAATACTTTGCCAGTTGTGCTAAGCACCACAGACGAGGTGAAATATTTCTATTTACTTAGTTTTTTAATTTTTACTACATTTTAATTATTAGTTGTTGATTTATTTTTATGTAATTATTTAACTTTCAAATAATTATCTACACATATTTAATTTATGGTTATTTAATTTATGGTTTATTTTTTAGTTTTATTTATTTAGTTGTTTTCATTATTTAAAAATTTAAAATATTACATTTAATTTATAATTTTCCCTTGTGTTTTCATTTTAAATTTTTTTATTTGGTATTTTTAAATTATTTTATTTGTACAAACTTTCTTCCATTGTGAACATCATATTTCATCTAATTTTAGTATCATGTCATATAAAACGAGCAAAAAAAAAAAAGTTTATTGTAGCACTTAATTTTTGTTTCATTTTCAGTTTTTGCTTTTATTTCATTTTAATTTTATTTTTTAGTTTCAAATTCATATGATAACTGAAATTGATAACAAATATTTAGGTCAAGTCCAAAATATTATATGTACTAACTTATATAAAAAAACATAAAAATAGAATGAATAGGTAATATATATTAAATACAAATATTTGTGTAATATTTTTTCATCTTTTATAACCTCATGTGATTTAATTTTTTTATTATTTATAATATAAATTATTATTATTCTTTGCTTATCATTAAAAAAAAACTATAACTGATGAAGGGGAGAAAGAAAAGGACATGAGATTGTTTAATATAATTTGAAAGGTAAGAAGAGAAAAAAATAAAGTTAATATTGACACCCAATTTTTTGTTTCATTTTCACCTTTTCGATTTTGGTTTAATTTTATTTTTTATTTTAATTTTTTTTACTTTCACCTTCATTCAAAAAAAATATAATTAATGAAATTGATAACCAATATTTATGTCAAGCTCAAAATAGTAGGTATAGTAACTTGAACCAAAAAATAAAAAAATAGAACAAATAGCTAATAAAAAATAAATATAAATATTATGGTAGTGCTTTTTCAAATTCTGTAACCTCATGTCATTTAATTGTTTTATTATTTATAATTTAAATTATTATCATTTATTGCTTATCATAAAAAAATATAACCGATGAAGGAGAAAATGAAAGAACATGGGATTGTCTAATACAAGTTGAAAGATAAGAGTACCAGAAAAAGGAGATGATGAGATAAGGGAAAAAGAAGTAGGAAAAGAGAGAGAGGGAGACTATTGAAGGGAAAAAATAAGGCTTTTGGTTAAAATATACAATACCATCAGAATTTATCGCTCTACCATCGAAATTTATCACTCACCGATCTCATTGACCTGAAAGTACTTACATAACGAGAGAAGAAGAAAATTAAAGAGAGCATAGAAAAAATATGTACAAGACATGAAGTACCAAAATTTTGAATTTTGGCATTGGACTTGTTGGAACAATAGCAATAGGGTGGATGAGTGGCTAGATTGTTGTATGCATTCATTTCCATCTTGAGAATATATGCCAACAATAACTAGTTTGCTTCTTGAAAAAAAAACACTCACAAATGCTTCTGTTGTCCCTTCTATTTTTATTGTTTTTCACCTTTCATCAAAAGTATACATGTTCATTATTGATGATGTTAAGGTTTTGCATATAAATTACATCATTTGCTTTTATGTTGTAGCTTAAAATATTGAGTTTTTATTTCTTTTTTTCCAACATAATTTGCCATTATTGGTTTATAATAATTCAACAATACAAGTTTGAGATTGATGGGCTTAGGATAAGGTTAAACATGTATTCTGATTTCCAATTGTAATAATAATTTGGTTGAAGAAAATTTGAATGCTTTATATATGGGTAAAAATACAAAATATTATCCTAATTTTAAATTTTACAATATTTTCAATAAATTTTATTTTAAATAAAACGCATTTTTAAGCATTCTGCCTTTTTAATTATTTTGGAATTTTGTACACATAAATGAAAAAAAAAAGTTGTAGAAATAAAACATATTATTCGATAACATATGTTTATTTAAAAATACAATATTTTATTACAATAGTATATCAAATTAAATAAAACAAATACTTATTCAAATAGAATTTCATAAATAAATAAACTTTTATATAACATTAAATAAATTTAGTAAATAATTATCTAATAAAAATTTAAACATTTTTAAAATTATAAAATAGTTTATAAGTGGTAGCCACTTTGAAATGAATTGCAAAATGCTTATATTTTTTGTTCATTTACAATTGACGTTTTAGAATTATTTATTATTTCCAAAACTTAAAATGAATGATGATTACTATTTTAAGAAATATAATATATTATTTATATTCAGAAATATGATATATTATACAGATAAAAATATTTCCAAAATTAATTTACATAAAAATATTTATTATATTTCTTGATTTATTGATATTTTGAAACAACAAATGAGTTGTTGAAAATATTTCAAATTTTGAAAATAAATATATAATGAATAATCCTTTAAATCTTAAAAATTTTAAAGAGGAATAAAATTGAACATAGAAATAGAAATAAATATGATAAGATACATTTCTAATAAAAGAAATGGAAAAATATAAATTCTCTCACTAATTGTAGACAAATTTGTAAATAAGTAAATAATATCAAAATATTTATTCTTGAATTGTTCATATAATATATTGGCCTTGACCTTGACGATTGGTTACTAATATATTGAACGTCTAATTATTTTTTATCTTATATATAATAAATAGCTCATATATTATTGACTTTTAAAAATATTCTTTGCGTTAATTTTATACTTCTATTACAAAATGGGACAAAGGAAATCATTGCATATGCAAGCATTAATTTGTCATATCTTTGAAAATTTTGCCCTTTATCACTCTAGCTAAAAACATGTAGCTTCTATCTGACACTTCAAGTTTAGATATTGAACAAGTAAAATAATTTTCAAAGTACGTGGATACTAAAAATTGGTGGTGGAATATAGTTATGAAAGTGTGGTGGAATAATTCTCAATCTTCTCTAACCTTTGTCGTATAATCTAAAGTAAGATTTTAGTTTATCAACATCAAAATGTTGTTCTAACCTGCTTCTATGTTGTATGCATTATAATAAATTCTATTACAATCATCTACTTTCAAATTAATGTTTATCCTCAAGTAGAATGATTTTTTTGCACAAGTTTTGTCAAATTAATTATGACACGCGCCTAATATCCAACCTCCTATATAGAAATCATCATTTTGTAAAAACTAAAATAACCAATAATTGTCAAAATATAATATTAAAACTCTTTAGATTAGGTCAGTAACATTAACACACACACACACACACAAAAACAAAGGCATATAACACCCGTGCATCGCACGGGTCACGTTCTAGTATGGATATATAGTAAGAAACTCCAGAAAAAATAAAATCTGAACCAGATGACATTAAAGGACATATATGTCAAAAAACTACTAAAACATTCCTAATATAGTTCAATTCCTAACCTCCTATCCAGTGCTTCATTCCACAAATTTGCAACTTGATCCGGAGGAATTATATTCCGAGAAATGCTACGGAAAGTTGTTTCGATACTCTCGGTTCGACACTCTCACTTTATATATGGCCACGTCACTCCTTTTTTAATCTCTTTATCAGGGAATTGCATCACTTTGTAAAACCTAAATTAACCAATAATTGTCAAAAATATTAAAACTCTTTAGATTAGGTCAGTAACATTAACACAAAAAAAGAAAACAAAGACACATAACACCTGTGCATCGCATGGGTGACGTTCTAGTATGGATATATAATAAGAAACTCCAGAAAAAATAAAACATGAACCAGATGACACTAAAGGACATATATGTCAAAAAAAACTGCTAAAACCCTCCTAATATAGTTCAATTCCTAACCTCTTATCCAAGGCTTCATTCCACAAATTTGCAACTTGATCCAGAGGCATTATAATCCGAGAAATGCTACGGACAGTCGTCTTGACACTCTCGCTTATACATGGCCACATCACTCCTTTTTTAATCTCTTTAACAGGGAACCGCATCACTTTGTAAAGACTAAATTGACTAATAATTATCAAAATATAATATTAAAACTCTTTAGATTAGGTCAGCAACATTATCACACACAAAAACAAAGACATAACACCCGTACATCTCACGAGTCACGTTCTAGTATGGATATATAGTAAGAAAGTCTAGAAAAAATAAAACACGAACTAGATGACATTAAAGGACATATATGTAAAAAAAACTGCTAAAACCCTCCTAATATAGTTCAATTCCTAACCTCGTACTAGTACTTCATTCCACAAATTTGCAACTTGATCCGGAGGAATTATATTTCGAGAAATGCTATGGACAGTTGTTTTAACACTCTCGGTTCGACACTCTCGCCTATACATGGCCACGTCACTCCTTTTTTAATCTCTTCCCCTTTCAGTTTCTAAGAAATCGAACAAAGAGAGTAGAGAAAGAGAAAATACCTTAAATATATGACAGAGAGGCACGTGCAGGGAACGAATCCTGGAAGCTTGATGCGCCCACATAGAGAAGCTTTGCTCTCAAATGGCGGAATCGCAGAACAAAGCAAGAAAAAGAGAAACGAAGAGAATAGGGAGAAGAAAGAAGAGGCGAGTAAAACAACAAAGAATACCCTTTCTGAATTTATAGATTCTGAAAGGGTGGGGAGATTTGGTAATCAATGCCAAAAGGGGTAATAATGACAAATGCGAAAAACGAGGCGACTTTTCTGCAAAACGTCACCCAATCCCTGCCACAATTGTATTGGGAAATGGGCGTGTCTTTTCAAACCCTCGAATTTGAAAAACGAACCGCCTCGGTTTAAACCCTTCTCAGTTGAAGCATGGCCAACAGGTCCAATGTGCAGACCACCTCGATTCCTATGACCTCGGTCGAAGTCATCACTTCCCACGTCGATCCAAGACCCAGAGCAAGGCGACGCTCCAGATAAACACCTTTCACTAGATAATACCCGAAGTCATCAATAACTGATGACATCGGCTAGGGGGAAAGTGATCCGGAGTGGCCAAAGGCCAATTCCGCACTGGGCCAATTTGGCCCAACAAGGGAGATCAGCTCGAACTTCGAATACTGACCCGAATAGGCTCAAGGCCCACTTCGGTAGATTCGACCCGACCCAGGAATTCCTTCCCCGGGTAACAAACCCTAGGAATCATATTGTCGCGATGCGAAACCCTAGGGCATAAGCATTACGGCGCTAACCCTAAAAGCAACCTTATCCTCTCACAACCCTAGAATCGACATCGATCTTCGGATACATCTAACGGCTGATAATCAATCTAGGGTTACTCAATTCTATCCCCATGTCAGCAGCCTGACCTTACCTATAAATGGTCCATGACCTAATCAATAAAGGTACGCATTGTTCATATTTTCTTACCTCACCTTACTCTGATACTGACTTAGGCATCGGAGTTTGTGTAGGTACACCCCCCATCGATGTGCTCCGCCGTTCGTGATCCTATTCTGGCCACCTCTAAGATCCACTTCGGATCAGTTTTTATGAACGTTTTTATGCATTAATATAGGTGGGTCTTTTTCATAGGAACATAGAATAGAGCAAGACAAAAGACATAACTTAGACCAAGTGCTGACTATCAAGTTCGTCATATTTTTAATTGAGAAAAGCAAAAAAAACCGTCGCTTACTACCATACTATATTTCAAAGAGTGGATAAGGTAAAATTGTTTCATGAGCATTAATGTGCATTTAACAAAAAAAAATGACGAATTTGATAGTTAGAACTTGATATAAGTTTTGTTCCAAGACAAAACGAGAAAAGAGAGAAAGCCTTGGGCCCCTAAACAGATTGAGAGAGGTCACAGGTTTATAATATATGCACGGTTTTCTTGGTTTAATTTGACTTTGTATCCATTGAATAATTATTCATAACTAAGAGAAAAAAAAAAATCATAACGAAAGAAAGTCAATGGAAAAAGAAACGGTGAATTTATTAGAAGGAAGAGTCAAAATTATGGTGAGATGAGGGGGACAGAGTCACGAGAGAAGAAACATGCATTTAGGTCAGTCTTATGAGTTTGTCACCTTCTGTGAAATTGCAAATTGCAATGGGTGCCTAATGGTGTACAAGGTTAAGGAGAAAGATAAATAATCGACTTTTATAGGGAAGTGTTACTAACTTGCAAATAGAAACGAGTTTTAGAGATTTTTTTATAGATCAGTTTTAGAGATATAAGTGCTACTAGCTTTTTTTATGGTAAAATAGCTTCATTCAAATGATAAGACAGAAGTCGTTACAAGCAAATTGATCAAGAAGTGTAGGGGTATTCCCCTCAATATTTTTTGGGAAAAATATTGGAAAAACCCCTTTTTTTGAATAAAATGGTCTTTGAGACCGGATTCGGGTTCGGGAGTCGGATTATGCGTAGGGAAGGTATTAGCACCTTACGACATCCTTTCGGAAAAGGTTACCTCTAATTAATTGTGCAAAATTTATTAACTTAAAAAATATTTATTTTCCTTTTATTTAAAAAAAATAGACAAGAATTAACAATGATAAAATAATAAAAAACGACTTAATAAAAGTTGTTTATTTTTGCGCTTGACAGGAACGTGCTCCTGCTCCTACGTTTCTCCGGGTGCAGTGGAGAAATCAAAGGCTACGTAGTTCTTGGGTATAAAATGGTTATGTGTTGGTTGATTTTAATTAATCAATTTGACTTAAATTTTTATGATTTGCGTAATGACTAAACCAAAAGTGGATTTGGCGTAATCACTACTAATATTTTAAGATATTTTATTAAGAATTTGTTATGACCAAACCAAAAGAGAATTTGGAGTAGTCATTGATTTTAAGTTTTTGAAATCGGAAAAGAATTACGTAGTGACCAAACCAAAAGTGGATTTGGCATTGTCACTACTAATATTTCGTTATATTTTAAAATAAAAGGGGCTGAAATTTGTTGAACAAAATTTAAAAAAAGGGGGGGGGGAGTGTCATGATGAGTAGCAAGGAGCAAATGGGCTAAAGCCAGCCCAACAACAAAAACAGCATTACAAAATAAAAACAGAATTGTAAATAAATAAAAAGAAAACTGAAAAATAGGGGAGGGGGTTAAAATCAGCTTCTCATAACCTTAAATCAAAAAAGAAGGAAATCACAGAGAAAGAAGAAAAAAGGAGAAATGGGGCAGGGGAGGAGGAGGAGAGAGGGCAGGCGGCACAAGGCACATGTGATCGAGAAGGAAAGGGGAGGGACCGGTTGCGAAGGAGAGGGAAGGAGAAAGTGAGAGAGAACGTGGGAGAGGGAGGAAGGGAATCGCGAGAGAGAGAGACTGAGAGGAAGAGGGAGTGGGTGCGAGAGAGGGAGAAGGGGATCGTGAGAGGGAGAGGGAGGAGGAGAGGGAGGAGCCAAAACAGGGAGGAAAGGGGGAGATGCACGGGGTGAGAGGAAGAGGGGGTGGAGTGCGAGAGAGGAGAGGGAGGAGGAGAGGGAGGAGCCAAAACAGGGAGGAAAGGGGGAGATACGGGACTGAGAGGGAGAGAGAAAACAGGGAGGAAAGGGGGTGCAAAGGAGAGGGAGATGCGAGGCTGAGAGGGAGAGGGAGAGGAAGAGGGAGATGCGAACCTTCTTCTTCTTCTCCTCCTTCTTCTTCTTCTCTGATTCTGTTTTCTTCTTCCTCTGTGCTTTTTGTTTGCTCTTTTCGTTTCTCAGATATTGTCTCTGTTTTGGTGAATTAGGGCTTCAGATGAAGTCTCTAATTCTTTGATTGTGGTAGAAATGCCCAGAATTTTTCTTTTCCCCTGTTCTCTGTAGTCTGTGGTATTTATAGGAACATTTTGATGGTGCAGGGCTCTAATGAGACAAAGGCTATTGACCCTTGCATTGGCCATTTGTCGCAGTATGGTTGGTGATGCGGATGAGGGTGGTGGTTCTGAGTGGTGCTCGCAGCAGGCTGGTTGGAGAAGAAATGGAAAAGAAACAAAGGGACAAGGAGAAAGGGCCTTGGACTTATTGCCAAAATGTTCTTCTGGTCTTTGTTGGTTGCCATGCGTGGGCTCTGCCTTGTTTTTGTTTTTTTTTTGTTTTTGCTTTTTTGGTTTTTTTTGCTTCATTCTGATTTTGTAAATTTATAATGGACTATTATAGACTTATTGTATTTTTACAATTTTTGGACATGTAATGGACATGGTTATTATTGGGCTTGCTTGACTATTTGCACCTCCTTTTTTATTGCAATTGGGCTGAAATTGGCCCAAAGGATTAACAAAAATGAACCCAAAATTTGTTGCTAAGAATAAAGTAAAAACAAAAATAAAAAAAATTACCAGAGATAGGTGGACAAAATTGGGGTATAACACCGGAGCACTCCGGATATAAGAATCCGGACTTTTGTTTTTTACTTTCTTTATAAGAACCTAGTTGTTGTATACTAAACATCCGGATTCTTAAGTCCGGACACCTTTGAATTCAATAATTCGGACGTTTAGTGCACAACAACTGGGTTTTACACGTCCGGATTCAAGAATCCAGATATTCAGAGCAAGCAGAAAAAAATTAAATTCAGAGCACGCAGAAAAAAAATTAACAGACATGGAAGAAGTCTGAGATAGAGATGCACGTTCTAAAGAGGGAGAAAGGCGTTCGAAGTGAGCGGGAGGGGAGCTCGTGACTGAGGGTGAGAGGGAGGTGAAGTGAGGTTCAAGAGAGTGGGAGGTGAGGTGAAGTGAGAGGGCTGCGTTGGGGAGGTGAGGGAGATTAGATGAGGGAAATTTGCAGGGATATTTTGGTCTTTTCATTGATTTGGGGAGGTGGGGAAATTAAGTGGGGAAGGTGGGGAAATCAAAGCCCAGAAAAAATGGGGGGTTCGGGAAGTAAGGGGGCTATATAGGAGCACTGGGCTGGGTCGGGTCATGTCCATCCTTTGGGCTGCGCAGGGAATGGGATTCTCTCTGCTAGTAGCGCCTCAGTTTCATCATCTGCACCCCACTTTCATTTTTATTCATTTTTTCTTCTCTCTTCTTTTTTTTTCTTTTTTTCTGCATCTTCCTTTCTTCACTTTTTTTCCTTCTTCTTTTCCACTTTAAGACCCAAAAAAATATTATTTATTTAATATTATTACTACTAATTTAAAAAAAAAGTCAAACAAAATTAGGGGATGACAATTTTAATTTTAAAAAATTAATTTGATAATTTATGATTTAGTAGGTCTGTATTGATTCTGAATATAATAAAAGTCAAACGATTATTTAAGAGTTTGTGGAGATTTTGTTCAGAGCATGGAATTAAAACATTATTTAGAGCTTGTTCTTTTTTTCCCCTCATTGAATGTGTTGCCAAAACACTGTTAATCCTTTATCTATCTTGACATTTTGCACAGTTAATGTTTGGTTTAATATTTTATCTTCTTTTGGTTTTAGTTTTGGTCAACTCATCTCAACGACCGTTAGTTATTATTAGACCATAGTTAACTAACCTCTAGTTAGTTATCTTAGCTCTAGTTAATTGGCGGTTACTACCTCTGATATTGTATATAAACCAAAAGCTCTATAGTCATCAGTTAGTTGATTGAATGAGAATCATTTCTTCTCTCAGTTAGTTGTATCAGATTTCTTTCTTCTCTAACCTTCCCAACCACTTCCCAAGCTTCATCAATGGAAAATTCTTCTTCCACCGCTGCTCCTAATAATGGCGCTACGGTTGTTTCTACGGCTTCAACCGCTGCTCCTAATAATGGCGCTACGGTTGTTTCTACGGCTTCCACCGCTGCTCCTAGTAATGGCACTACAGTTGTGAATTAGGGCTCTACGGTTGTGAATAATGGCGTTACGGTTGTTTCAACGGCTTCCACCGATCTTCTTCCCGGTGCCGCTCTCGTTTCTCCGTCTCTCGCAGGAACGTGAAATTACCTACATCCTAATTAGTTAGTTAGTTAGTTATTCTAGTCAATTATTCATCTCTGCTGTGTGATCTATATACCTTAAGTTTTGTATATAAGTTAGTTTTAATTCAATTTTCAATTCAATTAGAATCACTCTCAAATCTTCACTCTGATTTTCCTGAGCTATTTTCTCAATTCTCTTCTTGTAAGTGCATGTGTCTAATGAGTTGAATTCTTTTTTTTTTCTTGTAAGTTTTGTATATAAATTAGTAATAGGCTATTTTAATTCAGTTTTCAATTGAACGAGAATCACTCTCAAATCTTCACTGTGATTTTTCTTGGTTACTTTCTCAATTCTCTTCTTGTAAGTGCATGTGTCTAATGAGTTGAATTCCTTTTTTTCTTTCTTGTAAGTTTTGTATATAAATTAGTAATAGGCTATTTTAATTCAGTTTTCAATTGAACGAGAATCACTCTAAAATCTTCACTGTGATTTTTCTTGGCTATTTTCTCAATTCTCTTCTGGTAAGTGCATGTGTTTAATGAGTTGATTTCTTTTTCTGTTTCTTGTTAGTTTTGTATATAAATTAGTAATAGGCTATTTTAATTAAGTTTTCAATTGAATGAGAATCAATCTCAAATCTTCACTTTGATTTTTCTTGGCTATTTTCTCAATTCTCTTCTTGTAAGTGCATGTGTCTAATGAGTTGATTTCTTTTTCTGTTTCTTGTTAGTTTTGAATATAAATTAGTAATAGGCTATTTTAATTAAGTTTTCAATTGAATGAGAATCACTCTCAATTCTTCACTGTGTTTTTTCTTGAGCATTTTTCTCAATTCTCTTCTTGTAAGTGCATGTGTCTAACGAGTTGAGTTCTTTTTTTTGTTTTTTTTGTATATAAATTAGTAATAGGCTTTTTGTTTCTTCTTGATGGTCATAAAATTGAAATGCAGGTTCTTCTCCAGCCAATTCGATCATGGGTGGCCCGACAGATGGGAGGATATTGGTGAAGGTGTTGTGCTTAATATTTTGAAGTTCTACAACATCTCTCGAGCTAACTTCGGCATTGCTCATATGCATCATAGATGGCGCTCGACTTGTCGTGATCCATCTCTTTGGAAAACCATAGATTTGCCAGGGTTAAGAAGTGAGAATCCAACCTATCCAATAGAAGAAGATGTTAGGAAATCAAAAAGATCTTGAAAATTTCCTTGAGTCTCACCATGGCAAAGACAGTAGAAGTTGATCTTCCCTTTCAAGGTGACCTGCAAGATGAATTGTTCATACAAGTCGCTGAAAGGTAATTTCGACTTCGAGAGCATTATGTTTACATAAGGAATGGATACTTCTATACATGATGCCTAATTAACTAATGATCTTCTCCTTCTTGTAGAACTACAAACTGAAACGACTTTTTCTCGCCATCTTGGTCAAGAATTGAACTATCGAAGCGATAATGTGCAGGGCCTTTCGTGGTTGGCAAGAACTTGAGTCGTTGTCAATGCCTTGTACACTACTGAAAAGAAATATTCTGAACGAAATCTCAACTCACTGCAACATCAGGGAACTCAAGATTGTTACGCTTGGGTGTACAGAAAAGGACAACTTCTGTTTGCCAAATTGTAACGTATTTTAAATTATCAATACTCAACCAAATTCAGTAAAGTTTGTGTGAAAAATGTATAGAAATGAGTCTAGTTTCCAGAACATCAAGAATCAATGAAAAAGGATATGTGTGGAAAACGTTATGACCAAAACACTAAACATATGTCAGTGCAGTTTTTGTTTTTCAACAAAATTAAAATCAACACCCTTTCCTTGACTCAATCTTTTCTTGGAAACACTTAGGTTTTCTCAAGTTGAAGATTCTCATTGTAAAGGGGTTTTAAACAACATTTTCTAGGGAAAAATCTTCTTCCAATCATGGCATAAATCAAGCTCATGGAGGAGAAATCATGACATGCAAATTAGTAAAACTTAAAATAACAACAAAATACCCACATGCAAGATAAGATTCACTTGGAAAACAATCCATTCTTTTTCCCTCCTTTGGTCATGGCCTAGAGCTCTTTAAGGAAGGGGAAAATTTGTCATTTTGTCTCCTTGATCATCATCAAGAACATGCATGAAGAAATAAGCAAGAAAATCAAAAGTTCAACATCAAAAACCCACATGCAAGACTACATTTCTTTTCTTTTCAACAAAATCACTTAGAGCTTGGCTTGTGATCTTTTCATCAAGTAGATCCACACCAACAAACAAGGCTCACATATTGTTCATAGACTAAAATATATTTTTAAAGGAAAAGAAGAAATCTTTATGTTTCATAGAAAGAAAGAATATCACTTTTTTTTTTGAAACAACTATAACACTTAGGTGACAAAATAGATCCTTACTTTTTGTGGTTCTTGAGTCCATCACCTCTTCAACAAGGAAGAATGAAGTATGGAGGTTTTTCCCCCACCTTTTGGATGGCTCAAAACACTTACCAAAAAGGAAGATGAAGAGGAAGAACTATAGGAAGACAAGTTAAGAAAACATAGAAGATTTAACTTGTTTCAAAGGAAAGCCAAGTAACATGCATAACCATGACAAGAACTAAGAAGAGATAAGCATATTACCCTCACTAAGGTGCTGAATAGTGGCAAAAATGCAAGGGAAGAAAAGAGATGAAAAGTCTTGTACATTTGCTTGCAATGTGTGCTAGTTTCCTTCTAGTTCTCTCTCTGCTTCTCTCTAATTTTCTCTCAACTTCTCTCTAGTTCTTTTCCCCCTTTTCTCTCTACTTTGCCACAACACACAAGATGAGAAATGACCTGAATGAAGCTCCCTTCTAGTCCTAAATTTCGACCCACACATGCACTAAGGGAAGAGAAAAGGTAGCTTGCTCACCCATTGGCCAAACACAAGTCTTACAAACTATACTAGTCTTTGAAATCATTCCACCTACTTTGCCCCTTAGCCTATGCATGTACAACCCTCAACACTTGTCCAATTGCATGTTAAGACACATGACCTTGTTTGCATGAAATGCAAGTGTCCAAATGCATGCAAGTCTCATGACAAGTGGCACTGAACTTGTTGCATGTGAGGCACATGGCAAATTGCATGCAATCCACACAACAAGTGGCACTAGACTTGTTGCATGCCAAACACTTGTCTTATTGCATGCACTTCCCTTAGGTGGCACCTAGGGTCTCTGCCCCCAAGGGTCTCGCCGCTTGTCACAAGATTCGGTTCTACGCTGCCTCGCGTCTTAACCGAAGTAGAAAATACTGATATTATAAAATTTCGTCCAAAATTACCAAAGCACTCTCAATAAATCTAAAATAATATAAAACACTCAAATCCCAAATATTAAAATATTCGGTCGAATTAAAGTCTTCGTCGGGTGAAATCTTACCCGGGTAGTCCAAAACTTGACCTGAAGCGGTGGAATTTTAAACTGAAAATTTTACTGTGACTTAATAAAATATATTGAGTCCCAAATATAATTTTATCTTGATTTAATTCAATCACTTTCTTAGTCAACAAAATTACGCGTCGCTGCGTCAAACTGAAAACTTATATAAGTTTAAATTGATGAATTCACATTAACGCAGCATACGTCTACGCTGTCCATTAATTTGAATTTACATCATGAATAACAATTATTTATAATAAATAAATTATTTCAAAATAACTCAAATAATTTCTCGTACTCTCAGTAAATCATCGAGGTGATCAATCTCTCTGACTTATTTTCAAGTAATCGGGATTTTAACGCTAAAATCTCTTTCCATAAAAATTGGGGTGATACAGTTACTACCTCTGATATTGTATATAAACCAAAAGCTCTGTAGTCATCAGTTAGTTGATTGAATGAGAATCATTTCTTCTCTCAGTTAGTTGTATCAGATTTCTTTCTTCTCTAACCGTCCCAACCGCTTCCCCAAGCGTCATCAACGGAAGATTCTTCTTCCACCGCTGCTCCTAATAATGGCGCTACGGTTGTTTCTACGGCTTCCACCACTGCTCCTAATAATGGCGCTACGGTTGTGAATAATGGCGCTACGGTTGTTTCTACGGCTTCCACCGCTGCTCCTAGTAATGGCGCTACGGTTGTTTCAACGGCTTCCACTGATCTTCTTCCCGGTGCCGCTCTCGTTTCTCCGTCTCTCGCAGGAACTTGAAATTACCTATATCCTAATCAGTTAGTTAGTTAGTTATTCTAGTCAGTTATTCTTCTCTGCTGTGTGATCTATATACCTTAAGTTTTGTATATAAGTTAGTTTTAATTCAGTTTTCAATTGAATGAGAATCACTCTCAAATCTTCACTCTGATTTTCCTGAGCTATTTTCTCAATTCTCTTCTTGTAAGTGCATATGTCTAATGAATTGAATTCTTTTTTTTTTTGTTTCTTGTAAGTTTTGTATATAAATTAGTAATAGGCTATTTTAATTCAGTTTTCAATTGAACGAGAATCACTCTCAAATCTTCACTGTGATTTTTCTTGGTAATTTTCTCAATTCTCTTCTTGTAAGTGCATGTGTCTAATGAGTTGATTTCTTTTTCTGTTTCTTGTTAGTTTTATATATAAATTAGTAATAGGCTATTTTAATTAAGTTTTCAATTGAATGAGAATCAATCTCAAATCTTCACTGTGATTTTTCTTGGCTATTTTCTCAATTCTCTTCTGGTAAGTGCATGTGTCTAATGAGTTGATTTCTTTTTTGGTTTCTTGTTAGTTTTGTATATAAATTAGTAATAGGCTATTTTAATTAAGTTTTCAATTGAATGAGAATCACTCTCAATTCTTCACTGTGTTTTTTCTTGAGCATTTTTCTCAATTCTCTTCTTGTAAGTGCATGTGTCTAACGAGTTGAGTTCTTTTTTTTGTTTTTTTTGTATATAAATTAGTAATAGGCTTTTTTTGTTTCTTGCTGATGGTCATAAAATTGAAATGCAGGTTCTTCTCCAGCCAATTCGATCATGGGTGGCCCCGACAGATGGGAGGATATTGGTGAAGGTGTTGTGCTTAATATTTTGAAGTTCTACAACATCTCTGAGCTAACTTCTGGCATTGCTCATGTCTGTCATAGATGGCGCTCAGCTTGCTGTGATCCATCTCTTTGGAAAACCATAGATTTGCCAGGGTTAAGAAGTGAGAATCCAACCTATCCAATAGAAGAAGATGTTAGGAAATCAAAAAAGATACTGAAAATTTCCTTGAGTCTCAGCCATGGCAGTACAGAGAAGTTGATCTTCCCTTTCAAGGTGACCCTGCAAGATGAATTGTTCATACATGTCGCTGAAAGGTAATTTCGACTTCTGAGAGCATTATGTTTACATAAGGAATGGATACTTCTATACATGATGCCTAATTAACTAATGATCTTCTCCCTTCTTGTAGAACTACAAACCTGAAACGACTTTTTCTGCCATCTTGGTCAAGAATTGAACTATCAGAAGCAGTAATGTGCAGGGCCTTTCGTGGTTGGCAAGAACTTGAGTCGTTGTCAATGCCTTGTACACTACTGAAAAGAAATATTCTGAACGAAATCTCAACTCACTGCAACATCAGGGAACTCAAGATTGTTACGCTTGTGTTTTTTGATAGGGAGAAGGCTGAGTTACTTGCAGAGTTTCTTCCAAAATTAAGAGTCTTGAGCATTCGAAGTACAACGCTAGATGAGGATGTTCTTATTTTCATCATTGACAGCTTTAAAGATTTAGAAGTGCTCAACAGCTCACACAGTCTAATATTTGTACCCCATGGTCCACCTCCTTTTCATAAGAGAAATCAGTCAATTAATTCTTGAGAAAGCTTCTCGGCTACAAGAGTTTATCACATGCAGGAAAGACTCATGCATTATGTGCCATAACACGAGAGCAAGTTTGTTGCCAGACGTAAATCAGAATTTTACGGAAGTTTTTTGGAGAAAGATGAGGTCAAGACTCTTATATTTTAGTCTACCTACACTTTCTGGATCTTTTTTTTGTTTAGCCAAAATTGTTGTATAAGTGTGTCTTGTTTGAATGTAGTATTGATTTTGATATATCATACTCTGTATAATTTTTTTTTTGTTATATCAACACCTCACACCGAAATAAAGACCCCATTATCAAGTTCCTCTGTCATTTAAAATTTTGATTCCAATGAGAGGATACATTAGTAAAGCTTTATGTTTCAATCATTCATGGTTTCAAGCAAAGCATAATACAAAGGGCCGGTCATTGATCAGAAGATTGGAATTTAACTGCGAAAACTAAAAGTCAACATATTCATAAGCATTTATAAATTATACAATCAGCACTACTTTATTTACAATAACAATGAGTTTTCCAAGACTCCGTCATCACAACCACAAAGGAAAACTTCAGAATCAACACATTGTAAAGCGTTGCCAGTTGGAGGAAAACAGTACTACAGGAGATATACTCAAGTCATGTGATGTGATGAACCATCAAAGACTTCTATATAAATAAGGTCATTCCAGATAATATACTTCTAGTTAATGAATCATAAAAATAAGGTACAACAATATAGGTATTTTCATTTGTTAGACAAAACATACAACAATTGTACTTGAAATCTTCCACTGGAATGTTGGATATTCAAAGAACCTAAAACATGAAAATTGGTATCCCTTTATCTGTCACATCAATAGCAACTGTCATATACCTTTACTGTCATTACTCCTTTACTGTCAAGTGGCTTTAGAATGCTATCCACAAGTTTTGATATCACTACTTTAATAAGATTTGAGATTAGCAACTTGAACATATTTATCCAATCTCTAACCAACAATCGCACGTGAGTATTGGCCCAAAAACAAAATTGCATTGTCAATCCCACACTGCAAGCCATCCATCAAAATATGGCAAGAGAAAGCTGCTATTAGAATTTCTTTCAATGTTCAGACGTTTTATTTCCACAACTTAAACAACACTTCTACTTGAAAAAGAGTGTAACAAAAACTTAAAGGACGTATTTAGTCCAACATAAAAAATTTAAAGAATTTATTTGGCCGAAAAATTTATTTGCCTTAACTTAAAAATTTATAGGACTTATTTGGCCGAAAAAGACTTATTGGGCCTAACTTAAAAACTTATAGGACGTGTTTGGCTCAAATTAAAAACTTAAAGGACCTATTTGGCCAAATTTAAAAAGTTTAAAGGACTTATTTGGCTCAACTTATAAACATAAAGGAATTATTGGACCCAACTTAAAAACTTATAGGACCTATTTGGCCCAAATTGAAAACTTAAAGGACATGTTTGGCCAAACTTAAAGGATTTATTTGGCCCAACTTAAAAACTTATAGGACCTATTTGGCCAAAAAGGACTTATTGGGCCCAACTTAAAAACTTATAGGACCTATTTGGCCAAATTTAAAAATTTGAAGGACTTATTTAGCTCAACTTAAAAACTTAAAGGACTTGTTTGGTCGAAAAGGACTTATTTTGCCCAACTTAAAAACTTATATGATCTACTTGGCCGAAATGGACTTATTAGATCCAATTTAAAAGCTCATAGGACCTATTTGACCCAAATTAAAAACTTAAAGGATCTGTTTGGCCAAACTTAAAAACTTAAAGGACTTATTTGACCGAAAAGGATATTTGGCCCAACTTAAAAACTTTTAGGACCTGTTTGGCCCAAAATAAAAACTTAAAGGACCTATTTGGCCAAACTTAAAGGACTTATTTGGTCCAACTTAAAAAGTTAAAGGATATATTTGACTCGATTTAAAAATTTATAGGACTTATTTAACCCAACTTAAAAACTTAAAGGAACGGCTAAAAGAGAGAGAATGGCTAAAAGAGAGAAAAGATGAAGGGAAAAAAAAAGGAGAAAGGGGGTGGCACTCAAGCACAGGAAAAGAAACTTAAAAAAAAATGTGGGAGCAGAAGCCCAAGTGATGAGCTGGTGTAAATTTTCCAAAATATTACCACGTGCCCCAATAAAGAGTTTGTTTTCCTATAATAGTAGATAGTAGATAGATAGACACATAATAACAATAATAATAATAATAATAATAATAATAATAATATAGTAGAAAACGGGTTGGGTTGTGGTTTGGGCAGGTTGGTGCGATGGGCTTAAGGGGCGTGCGAATAAAACGTGGGGTGCGAGGAGCAAACAGGGGGAGCGACTGGGAGGCGCTGTCAAGAAAAAAGGCCTTTTATTTCCCCACCTCCCCCACTTAATTTCCCCACCACCCATATTTATGAAAATCCAATTTTACCCTTAATAAAAAGCACAAAATAAGTATCACCTCCCCAAAATCATCTCCCTCTCGTTCCCTCACTTTCTCCGCCACCTCCCTCTCTCGATTTGCAGCTTCCTTTCCCAATCTCTCTCATTTTTTGAAGGTTTTTTGCTCACCTTGGAGGTCGTAGCCATCCTTAGTGCATTCGTTCGCCATAGCTCCTCCACATTGCCACCGATCTGAGGTGCGTTGGGCTCTTTTTTTTTTCCTGAAATCGCAGAGAATCCGGATTCTTATTACCGGAGCACTCCAGATATAAGAATCCGGACTTTTGTTTTTTACTTTCTTTATAAGAACCCAATTGTTGTATACTAAACATCCGGATTCTTAAGTCCGGACACCTTCGGATTTGTAGTACCCTAATTTTGTCCGGCCTTTTTATTTTATTTTATTTTATTATTTATTTTAACTTTTTTAAATTAGTAGTAGTAATAATGAAAAAATATATATTTGGTCTCAGAATAAAAACGAAGAAAAGAAATGAACAAAAGAAAAGAAATGAACAAAGGAAAAGAAATAGAGTTAAAAAAGAAAAAGATAAAAAAATGAGTGAAAGAACAAGGGGTGCAAACTGTAAACACAGGAGGTGCTAATAGCAGCAAGCCACTGTTCATAACCCAAAGATAATCCCGATCCAAGAAAGACATCATTTCTACGTGCACCCCTTTTTTTTGCTAAGCCACCCCTGCACGCACCTCTCACCCTCTATTACTGCTGCCTGCACCCCATTTCCTTCCTCGCACCCCCAAGCTCCACGCCTTCCAGCATCCACGCGGCCCAACACCCAGCTTTCCACCAGACCCAATCTTTTATTTACCCTAAAACATGAAAACCCTAATCCCATTTTCATTCCCTCTTCCCCTTCATCTGCGGCGCCCCTTCTCCCTTCCATTTTCTCTTTCTCTCCCACGATTCTTTCCTCCATTTCCGCCTCCATCTCCTCATCTTTCTCCCCCTATCTTGGCCATCTTCCCCTTTCCCTATCTCTTCTCTTATTCCTTCCTTCACCCCAAAACCAACCCTAGCTTTCAAGCCGCACCACACACACACAGATTCCTCATCTCCCTCATCTCCAACCCTAGCCGCAGCACCACTCCTCCTCTCCCACGTTCTCTCTTCTCTCCCTTTCTCTAACCCTAACTTTCTCCTTTCAAACCCTAACCCTAAAAATGATCTAGCAGCAACGCCCCTCCGTCTCTCTCATCCTCTCCCTATCTTCTCCGTAAATCGTGGATCTGGAAACAAAAAGGAGGAACATGGGGTTATAAAAGCAAAGGTCAGGACCATGTGAAAGGGAGAGCGTTCTGACTAGAGGGGACCGAGAGCAAAAAACGAGAGAAGGAGAAAAAAAAACATTTGAAGAGCATGAGAAGCTGAGGAACCAGGGCGCGGCTGAAGACAGTGAGGCGACCAAAAAAATAAACACTCTTTAGTCTAGGCTTTCTTCTGTATTCCCTACCATTTTGTGTTTCTGTATTCTATTCTGGGAAGGCTGAAACCAGGTTACCCTTCGTCTTCCCTTTTGCTTATTTTTGATCTTCATTCTTTTATGATCATGTAATTGATTTTTAGATCTGGACTGTAATGGGTATGAGTTATGCATGATTCAATTTTGTTCTTCCTCCTCGTTTAGATGTTTTACGTATATACTGTCTTGGATCGTTTTGTGGATAATTTCTCCGTTTTTCTTCTTGATCCCAGCGATGATCAAGTAGAATTAGGGTTAGGGTTTGGCCTTCCAAAGGGGCCAAACCAAACCAAAGGGCCTCTCTGCAATTAAATTTTTTGTAAGTTATAATCTAAAAAATATAAAAATAAAAGGAAGGGCGAAAGAGCAAGAAGAAGTTTCTGAATTTTGTTTCCTCATTTAAGTATTTCTTTTTAAATAAATAAGTTAATAACTTGTGGAATTAATTCTTATCTTCAGTTTATATTTCTGTTTTATTAAAAGGAGATGAAATAATAATAAATACAATCAAAAAGGCTTTCTTGATTTTATTTAATCTTTGTAAAGTTTTTTAATAATTTTGTTGGGTTCTTTTTCTTATTATTTAATAAATTTGATAAAGGGAATTATTTTTTTTAAAGGCAAACAATTTTCTACAAACAATTAACGGGTACTATTTTTTTAAAAGGGCGTGTATGGGTGCTATTCCTTCCTTGCGCGTAACCAACTCTCGAACCCAAATTTGGTTCGAAGACCATTTTTGTACAATCATTTCCAAAAGGGTTTTTCCTATCGTTTTCCTTAATAAACATAGGTGGCGGCTCCATTTAAATTTTACCGTGGTTGTCACAGCTTGCGACTCCACTGGGGACTTTAGAGAGTTAGGCCTTTTGATTGTTTGAATTGTTTGTTTGCCTTACAATGTGAATTTTTTCCTTTTCTTTTTTTTTTATTTATTTTTTTATTACTATTATTTTTTTATTTTTTCAATTTATTTATTTTTATCTTATCTTATTTGTTTTTATCTTTGTTTAGTTTATTTATTTTTATTGTGATTATATGTATATTGAACATTAGGATAGTTACCATGTATATATTGTTTTCTTTATTTTAAAGCGAGTAGTTTTAAGTTTGCTCCTTCACACACTTCACCTTATACACTTTATTTATACACACTTTGAGTGGGTGCCCTATACCCGGGCCCGAGTGAACCTTAAGTTAGGAGAGGCTATGTAGTGGGTGCTCTGCTGGACGTACAGCCAGTGGGTTCCTATGAAAGCCTCACCTAGAGTTTGGCTCTATTTGAGAAAAAACCATCCTTTAATAATATACTTATTATTGGTGGTAACATTTTTAAATGAGACCCTTGGCTCTAGGATCCTTTTAGATTAGTATCTTAAATCCACCCAATGGAAAGACACTTAATATAAACCCTAGATCTTTTTAAGGAGCTACCGGCCCATATCACGAAAGGAGCATACCTTATCCCATTTCCACGTGACAAAAGTCGTATGACCTAAGATCTTAGGAAATACCGGCCTACATCACAAGGGGCACACTCTGCCTGTTTTTTCCTTCATCCATTTATTTTCCATTCACATTTCAAAAATTGTGAAAGATAATAAATGATATTTTTCTCTAAAAAATATTATTTGCAAAAAAAACACGATTTCAAAAAAATATTTTCCCTTCTCATTCTTTTCCCCTCTAAAAAATAAAAAATTTTCAAAAAAAAAGGGCATTTTCTCTTTTTAGCAACATCATTGCATTCATTTTATTTAAAAACAAAAAAAAACAAAAAAAAATAGAAAAACATTTCTCCATTATCTATCATATTATTTTGCATAAAATGTACATAAAAAAAATATTCATGACATGCATAATCATGGCATCTTCATAACATAACTCATTTTTCCCTTTCCACATAAAATAGATACACATAAATTTTCCCTGCATCCCTACTGGACTCGAGCCCAATCTAGACTCATGGACTTGTTGGAACAGAATCAGCAAGCGATGAGAGAAGAACTCGACCAAATCAATGGTAAAATAGACAAGATATTGGACCTTCTGCAGAACTTGGATCCAAAATTGACCACTGATAAGAACCATTCCATCAGCACTAATGAGTATCAAGAGGCTTCCAACGGCCCATCAGGAGACCCCCTAGATTTGGAGAGACTCCAAATTGTGGAAGATAGGCTGAAAGCAATTGAAGGGGCAAATCATATTGGGTTCAAAGCTTCAGAAGTATGTTTGGTCCTGGACGTGGTAATTCCTCCAAAATTCAAAGTTCCTGAGTTCGTCAAGTATGAAGGTTTAACTTGTCCAAAAAGCCACCTCATCATGTCTTCTTGGGAAGATGGCCTCCTACTCCAAAGAATGATAAGCTCCTAATCCACTTCTTCCAAGAGAGTCTTATCGGGCATCCGCACGCTGGTATATGCGCAGAGCGGGCAAAATCAACTCCTAGAATGATTTGGCTAAAGCTTTCATCAAACAGTATAAGTACAATATGGACATGGCTCCTGGCTGCTCCCAGTTGCAAACCATGGTAAAAGGGGGCAATGAAAGCTTCAAAGAGTATGCCCAAAGATGGAGAGGGATTGCAGCCCAAGTGGAACCTCCGCTATCTGAGAAAGAGATGGTTACCACGTTCATTGACACACTTCAACAACCCTTCTATGATCTGATGATGGGAAATGTCTCTTCAAGCTTCTTAGATCTAATTGTTGTCAAAGAAAGAGTGGGAGCCGGGATAACAAGCGGAAGGATTGGCAACCTCGAAGCTCAACAGCCATTGCGCAGTATAGGTCAAGAGCAGGAAGAAAATGCAAATGATGATACAAATGACGCTCATCACGACATGCACTGAGGCAGTGGGCCACTTCATTAAGAATTGTTGGGCTCTGATCAACACGAAGTGGTAAAACTTCAAGGAATAGCCATGTTTAAGTAACCTTCATTTATTTTTACGCTTTGCCCGAAGCCCTGGGGCATATCTTCTAAAGGGCTCATTATGTTCTCATCTTTTCAGTTCATCAATAAAACTGCAATTTGAATTTTTTTAATTTTTAGCTCACAGAATAATCGTAAAGCAAATGCACAAATTATCAAAAGTTAAGTTTTGTGAAGATGTGAGCAATGAGATTTTGAGATGAAGTTTGGCCCTTTTTCTCTACGCAAAAATATAAAAAATATGTATCCTTCGCTACCCCTTTTGAGCCTAAAAAAAATTCTTTCAAATACCCTAAACAAGGATCACTCATTCATTGAAGGCTAGCACAATAGTCCATTAAATTTCGTTTGTTAAAAAAAAAAGCAAGCAAATATCAAATGCAACATATCAAGACACTTGCAAAAAAAAATGAATAAAAATGCAAAAGCAAAACAAGACAATTGGTGCTAGCAATCACCAAAGTGCATATTGACACTAAAGATCCTTGTTTTCATAAACCCTTAAATACTTTTTGAGCCTGAAATATCCTTTCTTTCATAGCCCTTAACCCTTGGCCACGTTACAACCCTAATAAAGTCCATTCTGATCAAAATCCAATTGCTCATATTTTCTCAAAACTTGACTTTTGAAAGAGGAAATCCATATAAACTCCTCGGTGTAGTTGCTTTACTAAAAAAAAGAGTATAAATAAAATGCTCGCTAGGCTGAAAACCTGAACGGGCGGTCTAGGCAGAAGTTAGAGCGACCCGCTAGGTTGAAAATTCGTAAAGAGCGGCCTAGGCAAAAGTTAGGGTCAAATTTACAAACATGTCAACCCAGATTGGACCTCGCAGATCTAAACATAAACTGAGAAGCTAGGGGCAAAAGCTGAGCCCATCATCTACAAGCTTCACATTCATTCCGGTTTCAGAATTACACAAGGTGATTCGTGTTTCAACATAGATCTTTCCTCACATGGCTGGACGAAGGCCAAAAGGACACTGAAGAACCTCAGGATCAAAAGGAGTCAGTCTAATCCTCTTAGGAGCATTCAAAGCATGAAGCTGAAAATTTGAGGATCCATAAAATGATCTATCATGGGGCAAATACACAAACCTGGTGCATTGCAAAGTCAACCATTTGGACAAGCAAGCCAACATAAAGTTATCACCCCACGAGTCTAGGGGCAAAGTCCTCAAAGGAATTCAGGGAAATCAAAAAATTCAAAACAATAATAATATTCATGCATAGCATACCATTCATTGCATTTTGCATAATCATTAATACTTTTGGGTCCCCGACCCACCTTCAAAATCGTTTCTCTAAAAAAAAAATAATAAAAAAAAATTCCATTTCATGCATGGCATACCATTCATTGCATCCTGCATGACTATCAAAGTTTTTTGGGTCCATTGACCCACCCTCTCAAATATTACATACAGTTGATCTGTTGTTACTCAGTAAGAACTTGTACTCAGCCTATTCAATCTATTAGCAAGAGTTTGGAACCCGTCCTACACCTTGCTGGGAATCTGACCCATCATCTTGGAAATCTGACCCAAGTCTTTAGTAGGGAACCTGACCCGCGTCTCGAATCTTCCTAAATTATGAAAATCGATCCGTACCTTTTAAACAAGAGTTAGGAATCTGACCTACACCTTGTCAGGAATTTGACCCAAACTGTTTCGAGTGACAGAGAAGCTCGTACACTGGACGCTCACCTGCAATAGGAAAACCAGTCCATACTTTAGCAAGAGTTAGATTCTGACCTACATCTTGCCGGGAATCTGACCCGAACCTATATTGAGTGACAGAGAAACTCATATCTCGGACCTTTCTTAAATAGGGTAGCCAATCCGTACATTTTAGCAAGAATTAAGAACTTAACTTAACCTTCTTGGGAATCTGACCCAAACTTGTGTCTGAGTGACGAAGAAACTCGTACCCCAGGCTTACCCTAAGTAGGGAAGTAATCAATACAAAAGATGTGAGGGTTAGGAACCAGACCTGTGCCTCACCGAGAATTCACTAGGAATTGAACCTAGAATCTCTCACCAATTTTGTAAGAGCTAGGAACCAAACCTATGCCTTACTGGGAATTCACTGGGAATCAAACCTAGAACCTCAAAGCAAAGTCGGGAGCCAATCTCGCATCCGCAAACAATTTCATTCTAGACAAAATTAGAGTCCTTCATCCTTAATTACCTTTTACAACGAATGCACGAAGACCTTCGAGTAAAATGTAATTAAGGAGGGGCAGCTGTAGTACCCTAATTTTGTCTGGCCTTTTTATTTTATTTTACTTTATTTTATTATTTATTTTAACTTTTTTAAATTAGTAGTAGTAATAATGAAAAAATATATATTTGGTCTCAGAATAAAAAGGAAGAAAAGAAATGAACAAAAGAAAAGAAATGAACAAAGGAAAAGAAATAGAGTTAAAAAAGAAAAAGAGAAAAAAATGAGTGAAAGAACAAGGGGTGCAAACTGTAAACACAGGAGGTGCTAATAGCAGCAAGCCACTGTTCATAACCCAGCATAATCCCTAGTCCAGCAGCACATCATTTCTACGTGCACCCCTTTTTTTTGCTAAGCCACCCCTGCACGCACCTCTCACCTTCTATTACTGCTGCCTGCACCCCATTTCCTTCCTCGCACCCCCAAGCTACACGCCTTCCAGCATCCACGCGGCCCAACACCCAGCTTTACACCAGACCTAATCTTTTATTTTCCCTAAAACATGAAAACCCTAATCCCATTTTCATTCCCTCTTCCCCTTCATCTGCGGCGCCCCTTCTCCCTTCCATTCTCTTTTTCTCTCCCACGATCCTTTCCTCCATTTCCGCCTCCATCTCCTCATCTTTCTCCCCCTATCTTGGCCATCTTCCCCTTTCCCTATCTCTTCTCTTCTTCCTTCCTTCACCCCAAAACCAACCCTAGCTTTCAAGCCGCAGCACCACACACACAGATTCCTCATCTTCCTCATCTCCAACCCTAGCCGCAGCACCACTCCTCCTCTCCCACGTTCTCTCTTCTCTCCCTTTCTCTAACCCTAACTTTCTCCTTTCAAACCCTAACCCTAAAAATGATCTAGCAGCGGCGCCCCTCCGTCTCTCTCATCCTCTCCCTATCTTCTCCGTAAATCGCGGATCTGGAAACAAAAAGGAGGAACATGGGGCTATAAAAGCAAAGGCCAGGACCATGTGAAAGGGAGAGCGTTCTGACTAGAGGGGACCGAGAGAAAAAAATGAGAGAAGGAGAAAAAAAAACGTTTGAAGAGCATGAGAAGCTGAGGAACCAGGGCGCGGCTGAAGACAGTGAGGCGACCAAAAAAATAAACACTCTTTAGTCTAGGCTTTCTTCTGTATTCCCTACCATTTTGTGTTTCTGTATTCTATTCTGGGAAGGCTGAAACCAGGTTACCCTTCGTCTTGCCTTTTGCTTATTTTTTATCTTCATTCTTTTATGATCATGTAATTGATTTTTAGATCTGGACTGTAATGGGTATGAGTTATGCATGATTCAATTTTGTTCTTCCTCCTCTTTTAGATGTTTTATGTATATACTATCTTGGATCGTTTTGTGGATAATTTCTCCGTTTTCCTTCTTGATCCCTGCGATGATCAAGAAGAATTAGGGTTAGGGTTTGACCTTCCAAAGGGGCCAAACCAAACCGAAGGGCCTCTCTGCAATTAAATTTTTTGTAAGTTATAATCTAAAAAATATAAAAATAAAAGGAAGGGCGAAAGAGCAAGAAGAAGTTTCTCAATTTTGTTTCCTCATTTAAGTATTTCTTTTTAAATAAATAAGTTAATAACTTGTGGAATTAATTCTTATCTTCAGTTTGTATTTCTGTTTTATTAAAAGGAGATGAAATAATAATAAATACAATAAAAAAGGCTTTCTTGATTTTATTTAATCTTTGTAAAGTTTTTTAATAATTTTGTTGGGTTCTTTTTCTTATTATTTAATAAATTTGATAAAGGGAATTAATTTTTTTTAAAGGCAAACACTTTTCTACAAACAATTAACGGGTACCATTTTTTTAAATGGGCGTGTATGGATGCTAATCCTTCCTTGCGCGTAACCAACTCCCGAACCAAAATTTGGTTCGAAGACCATTTTTGTACAATCATTTCCAAAAGGGTTTTTCCTATCGTTTTCCTTAATAAACATAGGTGGCAGCTCTATTTAAATTTTACGGTGGTTGTCACAGGATTCAATATTCCAGACGTTTAGTGCACAACTACTGGGTTTTACACGTCCGAATTTTCGAGTCCGGACACCTCCGGATTCAAGAATCCGGATATTCAGAGCACGCAGAAAAAAAAATTAAATTCAGAGCACGCAGAAAAAAATTAACAGACATGGAAGCTGTCTGAGATAGAGATGCACGTTCCAAAGAGGGAGAAAGGCGTTTGAAGTGAGCGGGAGGGCAGCTCGTGACTGAGGGTGAGAGGGAGGTGAAGTGAGGTTCAAGAGAGTGGGAGGTGAGGTGAAGTGAGAGGGCTGCGTTGGGGAGGTGAGGGAGATGAGAGGAGGGAAATTTGCAGGGGTATTTTGGTCTTTTCAATGAGTTGGGGAGGTGGGGAAATTAAGTGGGGGAGGTGGGAAAATCAAAGCCCAGATAAAATGGGGAGTTCGCGAAGTAAGGGGGCTGTATAGGAGCACTGGGCTGGGTCGGGTCATGCCCGTCCTTTGGGCTGCGCAGGGAATGGGATTCTCTCTGCTAGTAGCGCCTCAGTTTCATCAACTGCAACCCACTTTCATTTTTATTCATTTTTTCTTCTCTCTTCTTTTTTTTTCTTTTTTTCTTTTTTCTGCATCTTCCTTTCTTCACTTTTTTACCTTCTTCTTTTCCACTTTAAGACCCAAAAGAATATTATTTATTTAATATTATTACTAATAATTTTTAAAAAAAGAAAGTCAGACAAAATTAGGGTATGACAATTTTAATTTTAAAAAATTAATTTGATAATTTATGATTTAGTAGGTCTGTATTGATTCTGAATATAATAAAAGTCAAACGATTATTTAAGAGTTTGTGGAGATTTTGTTCAGAGCATGGAATTAAAACATTATTTAGAGCTTGTTCTTTTTTTCCCCTCATTGAATGTGTTGCCAAAACACTGTTAATCCTTTATCTATCCTGACATTTTGCTCAGTTAATGTTTGGTTTAATATTTTATCTTCTTTTGGTTTTAGTTTTGGTCAACTCATCTCAACAGCCGTTAGTTATTATTAGACCATAGTTAACTAACCTCTAGTTAGTTATCTTAACTCTAGTTAATTGGCGGTTACTACCTCTGATATTGTATATAAACAAAAGCTCTGTAGTCATTAGTTAATTGATTGAATGAGAATCATTTCTTCTCTCAGTTAGTTGTATCAGATTTCTTTCTTCTCTAACCGTCCCAATCGCTTCCCCAAGCTTCATCAATGGAAGATTCTTCTTCCACCGCTGCTCCTAATAATGGCGCTACGGTTGTGAATAATGGAGCTACGGTTGTTTCTACGGCTTCCACCGTAGCTCCTAGTAATGGCGCTACAGTTGTGAATAACGGCTCTACGGTTGTGAATAATGGCGCTACGGTTGTTTCAACGGCTTCCACCGATCTTCTTCCCAGTGCCGCACTCGTTTCTCCGTCTCTCACAGGAACGTGAAATTACCTACTCCTAATTAGATAGTTAGTTAGTTATTCTAGTTAGTTATTCTTCTCTGCTGTGAGATCTATATACCTTAAGTTTTGTATATAAGTTAGTTTTAATTCAGTTTTCAATTGAATGAGAATCACTCTCAAATCTTCACTCTGATTTTCCGGAGCTATTTTCTCAATTCTCTTCTTGTAAGTGCATCTGTCTAATGAGTTGAATTCTTTTTTTTTTTTGTTTCTTGTAAGTTTTGTATATAAATTAGTAATAGGCTATTTTAATTCAGTTTTCAATTGAACGAGAATCACTCTCAAATCTTCACTGTGATTTTTCTTGGCTACTTTCTCAATTCTCTTCTTGTAAGTGCATGTGTCTAATGAGTTGAATTCCTTTTTTTGTTTCTTGTAAGTTTTGTATATAAATTAGTAATAGGCTATTATAATTCAGTTTTCAATTGAACGAGAATCACTCTCAAATCTTCACTGTGATTTTTCTTGGCTATTTCTTCAATTCTCTTCTGGTAAGTGCACGTGTTTAATGAGTTGATTCCTTTTTTTGTTTCTTGTAAGTTTAGTATATAAATTAGTAATAGGCTATTTTAATTCAGTTTTCAATTAAACGAGAATCACTCTCAAATCTTCACTGTGATTTTTCTTGGCTATTTTCTCAATTCTCTTCTGGTAAGTGCATGTGTTTAATGAGTTGATTTCTTTTTCTGTTTCTTGTTAGTTTTGTATATAAATTAGTAATAGGCTATTTTAATTAAGTTTTCAATTGAATGAGAATCAATCTCAAATCTTCACTTTGATTTTTCTTGGCTATTTTCTCAATTCTCTTCTTGTAAGTGCATGTGTCTAATGAGTTGATTTCTTTTTCTGTTTCTTGTTAGTTTTGAATATAAATTACTAATAGGCTATTTTAATTAAGTTTTCAATTGAATGAGAATCACTCTCAATTCTTCACTGTGTTTTTTCCTGAGCATTTTTCTCAATTCTCTTCTTGTAAGTGCATGTGTCTAACGAGTTGAGTTCTTTTTTCGTTTCTTTCTGTATATAAATTAGTAATAGGCTTTTTTTGTTTCTTGCTGATGGTCACAAAATTGAAATGCAGGTTCTTCTCCAGCCAATTCGATCATGGGTGGCCCCGACAGATGGGAGGATATTGGTGAAGGTGTTGTGCTTAATATTTTGAAGTTCTACAACATCTCTGAGCTAACTTCTGGCATTGCTCATGTCTATCATAGATGGCGCTCAGCTTGCTGTGATCCATCTCTTTGGAAAACCATAGATTTGTCAGGGTTAAGAAGTGAGAATCCAACCTATCCAACAGAAGAAGATGTTAGGAAATTAAACAAGATACTGAAAATTTCCTTGAGTCTCAGCCATGGCAGTACAGAGAAGTTGATCTTCCCTTTCAAGGTGACCCTGCAAGATGAATTGTTCATACATGTCGCTGAAAGGTAATTTCGACTTCTGAGAGCATTATGTTTACATAAGGAATGGATACTTCTATACATGATGCCTAATTAACTAATGATCTTCTCCCTTCTTGTAGAACTACAAATCTGAAACGACTTTTTCTGCCATCTTGGTCAAGAATTGAACTATCAGAAGCAGTAATGTGCAGGGCCTTTCGTGGTTGGCAAGAACTTGAGTCGTTGTCAATGTCCTGTACACTACTGAAAAGGAATATTTTGAAGGAAATCTCAACTCACTGCTGTTAACATACATAAAAACATAGTGGATAAAGAAGATAAAGAATGGGAAGGCTAAGAGAGAAAGAGCCCTTGCTAGGGTTTCATAAGGGAACAATCAGCAAAACATAATAGTGTTGGCTTACAAAAGGAATAAATACTAGAGACTGAGAAAGACTAAAATATCCTTTCTACTAACTAATAATAATAATACTTAACATCTCCCCTCAAACTCACGATGCATTAACAGGGAGCATCGAGAGTTTGTCAACCAGAAAACGAAAACGTTTAATGGAATGCATCTTCGTGAACAAGTCTGCAATCTGCAAGGAGGAGGAGATAAACGGTAGAGTAATTGTTCCATGCTGAAGATGATGACGAGTAAAATGACAATCGATCTCAATGTGCTTGGTGCGTTCATGGAAGACCGAGTTATGAGCAATTTGAATAGCACTCTTATTATCACAGTGCATCGGAGTTGGCTCAGAAAGAGAGATACCCATATCAGATAAAAGCCAACGCAACCAAACTATCTCAGCAGTGGTGGATGCCATAGCACGGTACTCAGCTTCTGTACAAGAGCGAGAAACAATGTCTTGTTTCTTACTCTTCCAAGAAATAAGAGAGTCTCCAAGAAAGATACAAAACCCAGTGGTGGACTTACGATCTGTAGGATCACCAGCCCAATCAGCATCAGAATAAGCACGTAACTCCAATGAGGACGATTAGGGAAAAAGAAGGCTCTGAAATTGAGTTCCCCGAAGATAACGAAGAATACGAAGAACAGCTGCCCAATGAACAGTAGTGGGAGAGACAACAAATTGACTGACAACATGAACAACATAAGCAATGTCAGGTCTGGTAATTGTAAGGTACACCAGGCTGCCAACCAAAGTACGGTATAAAGTAGGATCTGGTAGAGGCACACCATCATAGGGAGCATATTTCACATTCAACTCAAGTGGAGTATCTGCTGCTCTAGTATCAGAGAGACGAGTCTGTTCAAGAATGTTGGCTATGTACTTGGATTGAGAGAGAAGATAGCCTTTAGGAGAGTATGCAACTTCAATCCCCAAGAAGTAGTGAAGAGTGCCTAAATCCTTCATCTCAAACTGCTTGGCTAACTGAGCATTCAACTTATTGATTCCACTAACATCATCACCTGTAATTATCATATCATCAACATTCAAGGAAAGTACAATGCGACCGTGAGTGGTGGACCTGATAAACAATGTAGAATCACGGTCACTAGAACGAAAACCAAGAGATGTGATCACAGTAGAGAATTTCTCAAACCAAGCTCGAGGAGCCTGTTTAAGACCATAGAGAGCCTTTTTTAGCTTACACACTTCCCCCTGATTATGAGAAACACCCTGTGGAGGTACCATATAGACTTCTTCATGAAGCTCACCATTTAGAAAGGCATTTTTGACATCCATTTGAGAAACCTCCCATCGATTTAATAGATGCAACTGCAATAAGAGTACGAATAGTTGTCATCTTAGCCACAGGAGCAAAAGTTTCTTCATAATCCATACCATACTGCTGAGAGAATCCCTTAGCAACAAGACGAGCTTTGTAGCGCTCAACTGACCCATCAGACTTAGTTTTGATCTTGTATACCCAATGAGACCCAATAGCACGTTTTCCAGGAGGAAGAGGTACAAAATCCCAAGTATCTGTTTTGCGCAATGCAAAAAGTTCTTCTGCCATAGCCTGCTGCCAAAGAGGATCAAGAATAGCCTCTTTATAGGAAGAGGGCTCAGACAAACTGTGAATAGAGCTTAAGAAAGAAGCAAACGAAGCAGAGTAAGTGGAATAGACAAAATCAGGCAATTGAGTAGACTTACGGTGACGAGAGGGATAACGAGGAGGCGAAGGAGGAGGCAAAGGATCAACAATCGCAGGAGGTGGTTGGGCAGTCGGGGGGGCAAGAGTGATGTCATCATCTGGAGTAGTAGTATTTGTCCTGCAATTCTCAACATTACAATCACTAGAAGTACTATCATTAGGACCAAATGGATCAATATGGATTAGTTACGAATCATAGTAATCGAAGACTCGGAAGAAAAGGAGTAGAATGGAATATGCTCAAGAAAAACAACATGACGAGAGACATAAAGTTTTCTTGCATGAGGATCATAACAACGATAGCCCTTTTGACCATCCCCATAACCACGGAAAACACACATGGCAGAACGAGAAGACAACTTACTACGTTCTACTTGTGGACTGAGAACAAAACAAGTAGAGCCAAAGACTTTTAAAAAAGAGTAATCAGGGATAGAAGCATACAATTTTTCAAAGGGAGACAAACTCGCTATGACAGATGAGATAGCGGGATTATTAATAGCATGGACAGCGGTAAGAACAGCCTCACCCCAAACTTCACTGGGAGCCGATAACAAAATGTAACGAGCAGCGATCTCAATAATATGACGGTGTTTCCTTTCAGCAACTCCATTCTGTTGAGGAGTATCAGTACAAGATGTCTGGTGGAGGGTGCCATCATAAGCAAGTAATTCAGAAAATTTATTAGAGGTATATTCACCACCTAAATCACAACGAAAACACTTTATGACAGCGTTGTGTTGAGTCTTTACCATAGCACGAAACATATGATAAATATCAAGAAATTCAGAACGGTGTTTCATAAGATAAACCCAACAATAACGAGTGTAATCATCAATAAATGAAACATAATATCTAGATCCACCTTTGGTAGGAACCGGTGATGGACCCCAAACATCAGAGTGAACTAAATCAAAAGGTGCATATGAAAGGGAAACACTTTTACTAAACGGTAAAGCTGAAAATTTAGCAAGTTTACAACCACAACAATCTGAAATATCACTGGTTTGTAACTTTCCTAAAGCTCCAGTAGAAGCCAAATACTTTAATCTAGAAGCAGAAACATGTCCAAGGCGGGAATGCCATAAATAAAAACTAGAAGACGAAGAATTCAAACGAAAACTAGATAGTAAATCAGTGGATGTTGAGGCTGCAATATCTGGGACTCTCAGATCATCCAACACATAAAGTCCCCCCTGTCTATGGCCTGTCCCAATCAGCCTCCCGGAATGTTGATCCTGCACACAACAAGAAGTGGAAGAAAACTTAACTGAATAACCGGAATCGCACAATTGACCAACTGAAGCAAGACTCAAAGTGAGGTTAGGAATATAATAAACATCAAAAAAAGACAAGATAGGCGCGGAGTCAGAATCAATGCGCGCTAATGGCATAGGAGTGCCATCAGCAGTCATAACTGACATAGACGAGGTAGGACTCACAGACACAAAAGATTTATTATCATATGACATATGGTGCGATGCTCCAGAATCAAGAATCCATATGGAAGGAGATATACCTGACAGACTAGAGGACTTCAAACCTGTAGTAGAAGAGGCAGACATGGCATGTGGCTGAGTAGCAAGAAGCTTTTGAAGTTGTTCCGCAATATCATTTATTTGAGAAGCAGTCTCATGTGGGTATACAGAACCAGTACTAGAGCCAACGAGAGGAGGAGCAGCAGCAGCAGCATTGGATGATGGACCCCTAAAGTTCTTCTTATTTGCTCTCCCCAATTTCGGACACTGTGCTTTCCAATGACCTTTTTCTTTGCAGAAAGCACATTCATCATTACCAAGCCCAATCCTCCCTTGAGGTTTTCCTTTTTGAGCAGGAGCAGCAAAAACAGATGGAGGATTAGGGAGAATTCCCTTATCCGACACATGCTGGAGTGGGTCTTAAGTCCGGTTTCTTCACCAACAATTCAATCGACCATCGATTCAACATTAGGAAGAGGAGTACGATGAAGAATACCCCCACGAAGGCCCTCAAAATCATCACGAAGAGCCATCAGAAACCAAACCAGACGCTGCTCTTCTCGCTGATCAATGTATGCTTTGTGACTTTCAATTGATCGATTCCATAAGAGCCAATTGATCCCACAAATTAGTCATGGCCGAATAGAATGCATGAATGGTCATATTGTTCTGTTTAAGGGCCCTAATGTCACTTTCCAGCTGATACCGTCTTGCAAAATTAGACTGAACATATAGGCGTTGCAAATGATCCCAAACCTCTTTAGTCGTATCATACTTGGCTAGTTGCACACCAATAGACATTTCAACAGAATTGTTAATCCAAGTAATGATTTTCGAATTATTAACCATCCAAGTATTCAAATCAACAGTGTATTTGGCTACAACCGTTTTATCTGTGGGCTTAATAGAAGTTCCATCAACATAACTCCATACATTTTTTCCAATCAAAAAATTTTTCATCACATAACTCCAATAAGAGTAATTCACCCATTGAGTTGGACACTAACGACTTGCAAAGAATCATCCTTAACACCACCATAGCAAACAATCACAAAATACGATGAACACAATCACGAGAACGAGAAGAAAGTAGGGATAACCTGCAGCCGAAACCAAACCCTAGAAGACGTAAGAGCGAGCGTGTCGAGAATCCACGGAGCGAGGAGGAGAAGCGCGCCGGAAACAGAAACGAAGGAGCGCGCCGGAATCAGAAACGGAGAAGGAAAACCGAACGTCGAAATCGGTACCGGATCGCAAAACGGCCAGAACCCCACTAGTTATGGACCACTTTACAGTAGATCCCTGAATCAACCAAAGCTCTTTGATACCATGTTAACATACATAAAAACATAGTGGATAAAGAAGATAAAGAATGGGAAGGCTAAGAGAGAAAGAGCCCTTGCTAGGATTTCATAAGGGAACAATCAGCAAAACATAATAGTGTTGGCTTACAAAAGGAATAAATACTAGAGACTGAGAAAGACTAAAATACCCTTACTACTACCTAATAATAATAATACTTAACAACTGCAACCTCAGGGAACTCAAGATTGTTATGCTTGTGTTTTTTGATAGGGAGAAGGCTGAGTTACTTGCAGAGTTTCTTCCAAAATTAAGAGTCTTAAGCATTCGAAGTACAACGCTAGATGAGGATGTTCTTATTTTCATCATTGACAGCTTTAAAGATTTAGAAGTGCTCAACATCTCACACAGTCTAATATTTGTACCCCACGGTCCACCTCCTTTTCATAAGAGAAATCAGTCAATTAATTCTTGAGAAAGCTTCTCGGCAAGAGTTTATCACATGCAGGAAAGACTCATGCATTATGTGCCATAACACGAAAGCAAGTTTGTTGCCAGACGTAAATCAGAATTTTACGGAAGTTTTTTGGAGAACAGATGAGTCAAGACTCTTACATTTTAGTCTGCCTACACTTTCTGGATTTTTTTTTTGTTTAGCCAAAATTGCTGTATAAGTGTGTCCCGTTTGAATGTAGTATTGATTTTGATATATCATACTCTGTATAATTTTTTTTTTGTTATATCAACACCTCACACCGAAATAAAGACCCCATTATCAAGTTCCTCTGTCATTTAAAATTTTGATTCCATTGATAGGATACATTAGTAAAGCTTTATGTTTCAATCATTCATGGTTTCAAGCAAAGCATAATACAAAGGGCCAGTTCATTGATCAGAAGATTGGAATTTAACTGCGAAAACTAAAAGTCAACATATTCATAATCATTTATAAATTATACAATCAGCACTACTTTATTTACAATAACAATGAGTTTTCCAAGACTCCATCATCACAACCACAAAGGAAAACTTCAGAATCAACACATTGTAAAGCGTTGCCAGTTGGAGGAAAACAGTACTACAGGAGATATACTCAAGTCATGTGATGTGATGAACCATCAAAGACTTCTATATAAATAAGGTCATTCCAGATAATATACTTCTAGTTAATGAATCATAAAAATAAGGTACAACAATATAGGTATTTTCATTTGTTAGACAAAACATAACAACAATTGTACTTGAAATCTTCCACTGGAATGTTGGATATTCAAAGAACCTAAAACATGAAAATTGGTATCCCTTTATCTGTCACATCAATAGCAACTGTCATATTCCTTTACTGTCATTATTCCTTTACTGTCAAGTGGCTTTAGAATGCTATCCACAAGTTTTGATATCACTACTTTAATAAGATTTGAGATTAGCAACTTGAACATATTTATCCAATCTCTAACCAACAATCGCACGTGAGTATTGGCCCAAAAACAAAATTGCATTGTCAATCCCACACTGCAATCCATCCATCAAAATATGGCAAGAGAAAGCTGCTATTAGAATTTCTTTCAATGTTCAGACATTTTATTTCCACAACTTAAACAACACTTCTACTTGAAAAAGAGTGTAACAAAAACTTAAAGGACGGTCCAACATAAAAAACTTAAAGAATTTATTTAACCGTAAAGATTTATTTGCCCAACTTAAAAATTTATAGGACTTATTTAGCCGAAAAAGACTTATTGGGCCCAACTTAAAAACTTATAGGACGTATTTGGCTCAAATTAAAAACTTAAAGGACCTATTTGGTCAAATTTAAAAAGTTTAAAAGACTTATTTGGCTCAACTTATAAACTTAAAGGAATTATTGGACCCAACTTAAAAACTTATAGGACCTATTTGGCACAAATTGAAAACTTAAAGGACATGTTTGGCCAAACTTAAAAACATAAAGGACTTATTTGGCCCAACTTAAAAACTTATAGGACCTATTTGGCCGAAAAGGACTTATTGGGTCAAACTTAAAAACTTATAGGACCTATTTAGCTCCAATTAAAAACTTAAAGGACCTATTTGGCTAAATTTAAAAATTTGAAGGACTTATTTAGTTCAACTTAAAAATTTAAAGGACTTGTTTGGCTAAAAAGGACTTATTTTGCCCAACTTAAAAACTTATATGACCTACTTGGCCGAAATGGACTTATTAGATCCTATTTAAAAACTCATAGGACCTATTTGGCCCAAATTAAAAATTTAAAGGACCTGTTTGGCCAAACTTAAAAACTTAAAGGACTTATTTGACCGAAAAGGACATTTGGCCCAACTTAAAAACTTATAGGACTTATTTGGCCCAAAATAAAATCTTAAAGGACCTATTTGGCCAAACTTAAAGGACTTATTTGGTCCAACTTAAAAAGTTAAAGGATATATTTGACTCAACTTAAAAATTTATAGGACTTATTTAATCCAACTTAAAAACTTAAAGGAACGGCTAAAAGAGAGAGAATGGCTAAAAGAGAGAAAAGATGAAGGGAAAAAAAGGAGAAAGGGGGTGGCACTCAAGCACAGGAAAAGAAACTTAAAAAAAAAATGTGGGAGCAGAAGCCCTAGTGATGAGCTGGTGTAAATTTTCCAAAATGTTATCACGTGCCCCAATAAAGGGTTTGTTTTCCTATAATAGTAGATAGATAGATAGTAGATACATAAACATAATAATAATAATAATAATAATAATAATATAGTAGAAAACGGGTTGGGTTGTGGTTTGGGCAGGTTGGTGCGATGGGCTTAAGGGGCGTGCGAATAAAACGTGGGGTGCGAGGAGCAAACAGGGGGAGCGACTGGGAGGCGCTGTCAAGAAAAAAAGCCTTTTATTTCCCCACCTCCCCCACTTAATTTCCCCACCTCCCATATTTATGAAAATCCAATTTTACCCTTAATAAAAAACACAAAATAAGTATCACCTCCCCAAAATCATCTCCCTCTCGTTCCCTCACTTTCTCCGCCACCTCCCTCTCTCAATTTGCAGCTTCCTCTCCCAATCTCTCTCATTTTTTGAAGGTTTTTTGCTCACCTTGGAGGTCGTAGCCATCCCTAGTGCATTCGTTTGCCATAGCTCCTCCACATTGCCGCCGATCTGAGGTGCGTTGGGCTCTTTTTTTTTTTCCTGAAATCGCAGAGAATCCGGATTCTTATTACCAGAGCACTCCGGATATAAGAATCCGGACTTTTGTTTTTTACTTTCTTTATAAGAACCCATTTGTTGTATACTAAACATCCGGATTCTTAAGTCCGGACACCTTCGGATTCAATAATCCGGACGTTTAGCGCACAACAACTGGGTTTTACACGTCCAGATTCTTGAGTTTGGACACCTCCGGAATCAAGAATCCGGATATTCAGAGCACGCAGAAAAAAAATTAAATTCAGAGCACGCAGAAAAAAATTAACAGATATGGAAGCTGTCTAAGATGGAGATGCACGTCTCAAAGAAGGAGAAAGACGTTCGAAGTGAGCGGGAGGGGAGCTCGTGACTGAGGGTGTGAGGGAGGTGAAGTGAGGTTCAAGAGAGTGGGAGGTGAGGTGAAGTGAGAGGGCTGCGTTGGGGAGGTGAGGGAGATGAGAGGAGGGATATTTGCAGGGTATTTTGGTCTTTTCTATGAGCTGGGGAGGTGGGGAAATTAAGTGGGGGAGGTGGGGAAATCAAAGCCCAGATAAAATGGGGAGTTCGCGAAGTAAGGGGGCTGTATAGGAGCACTGGGCTGGGTCGGGTCATGCCCATCCTTTGGGCTGCGCAGGGAATGGGATTCTCTCTGCTAGTTGCGCCTCAGTTTCATCAACTGCACCCCACTTTCATTTTTATTCATTTTTTCTTCTCTCTTCTTTTTTTTTCTTTTTTTCTTTTTTCTGCATCTTCCTTTCTTCACTTTTTTTCCTTCTTCATTTCCACTTTAAGACCCAAAAAAATATTTTTTATTTAATATTATTACTACTAATTTTTTTAAAAAAAAGTCAGACAAAATTAGGGGATGACAATTTTAATTTTAAAAAATTAATTTGATAATTTATGATTTAGTAGGTCTGTATTGATTCTGAATATAATAAAAGTCAAACGATTATTTAAGAGTTTGTGGAGATTTTGTTCAGAGCATGGAATTAAAACATTATTTAGAGCTTGTTCTTTTTTTTTCCCTCATTGAATGTGTTGCCAAAACACTGTTAATCCTTTATCTATCCTGACATTTTGCTCAGTTAATGTTTGGTTTAATATTTTATCTTCTTTTGGTTTTAGTTTTGGTCAACTCATCTTCTGTTATGACTCCAACAGCCGTTAGTTATTATTAGACTATAGTTAACTAACCTCTAGTTAGTTATCTTAACTCTAGTTAATTTGCGGTTACTGTAACACCCCACTTCCGGAGCGCTACTAAACTACATATTAATCTCGACAGTCCAAAGTACTTCCGAAAATGGAATACGCTGTTGCATGGTTCCTAAAAATGTGAGTCTATTTTTTTTTCCTGTTCAAACTCCCTTAAGTAATTCGCAACCAGAGTATTACAACATTTTCGAAGGCAGTGGAAAGTATATTATCAGGTTTAACTCACAAAACCATGCGAAGGAATTTAATTAAGACATTCACATAAAATGATTCAAGTCTTGAAACATAAAGCACCTATTACAACAATTGTGATTAAAGCATTTGACACCCTATAGCTGGTCGGAGCACTACTACACTTACTAGGCCCCCTTGGTAAATTCACCATGCGACTACGCAAGGCAAATAGCCATGTAGGACTATCCTCGGCTACGCTCGGCAGTAGTCTCGAACAATCCGCAGTCTCCATCATCTGGGTTACATTCATTGAATTGAAAGAACCACGGGCAAGGGTCATCTTCTTAACAAAACATATAACGCTAACAACATGTATACTAATCACATCATACCAATGAATTATACATGAACACAGTATAGCATAGCATAAGAAACATAACACTTCAACATGTAGTTCAACAACATCATAAATGCATCTAGTCAAAGATGGATGTAGTCAGCGTGAATTATTACGGCTTAATTCCTATGCCAATAGGATAAAAGGCAACCTGCCACAACAACTTTTGTATACCCATACCAATGGGAGATGTGACATCGGGCCGGCCAACGCCTCCCAAAGATACACGCCTCTACAAATGCACCATAAGTTCGTAATCATCTTTTAGGCCAGGGCCAACGCGCGAATACCCTGACACTAGGAAACAACCATCTAGTGACACTAGGAAACAACCATCTAGTTTAGGGTAAACGATATCTTATGATTGTATGCTTACACAAAATCCAACTATCCTCGGATGCACTTGCAAGAAGTGTCTGTGATTTAATGCCACAATTTATATGATCGTAATTGATGTATTGACAACCACTTCCTCCCTAATCTCATTTTCTTTAAAACTCTCCGCATGATTACTTGAAACACCCCCCTTTCTTTTTCTTTTTACTAGAAACCACCCTTGCTAAGAATCTAGTGTCATCTTTTTATTTTGTTGATTTTATTGGAACTTAGCTATTCATTCATTTAGTTATTTATTTTGAAAACCCCTTTTATTCTTTAGAAGAGCTCGAATTCTTTTTTTTTTTATCCCCTTTTTCTTTCTTGAAAATTCTTTGAGTTGAAAACATAATTCCTTTTTAACTGCAAATCCCATCCTTGCTACTAGGCTCCGTTGGAGAGCCCTTTTTTTTTAATTATCGCATTCAAAACCTACATTATCTAGTTTCACAAATCGTATTCGTTTTCAAGAAAATGCATCGGAGTAGCGTGTCATCTGTACATCAATTACATCGTTCAAATTGTGCATCATCACTACATGCATACATACAACTTAATCACAACAATACAATTAGCCAAATCCATCCAATACAATAACATATAACTCAAAGATGCTTACACTCATTGGAGGGAATTTCCTTACTAAGGGTTATACAAATCATAAACACAAATCACATGTACTAATCAAACAAGATATCAAGAAGAAGCACTTTCATAAGCATACAATGGAAATTATACATCACCTCAACAATATCTAGAAGATGCCCTTACCTAAAGGCTTTCCTTCCACGTCGAAATCGCATACTCGAACTCTACCGTGAATCCGATCACGATCTCACATCCACGATCCTAACCAAACAATTTACTTAGGGCTTAGTAAACAAACTAAAACCTTAAACCCCTAGAAACAGCCATGGTTTCCACATCCTACCCCTAAGCAAAATACTTCAAGTCCTAACTCATTACCCACACTCAACAAGGTAGAACAGGGTTTGAAGGTACCAAACACTTTTTAGAAAACTTTAAATATTTAAACACCAAATGTTTATGAAAGAAACTTCATCTATCTTTCTAAGGATTCAAGCCTTATACTTGTTCCTTATCATTAAGATCCAAAATGAAAACAATTTTATCAAAAACCTTAGCATAAACTCAAATACATGCAAACGCCAAATCTGTCCCCTAACTTCGTCGATTTTATTGATATAGCAAACGGCATCGGATTTGAGCAAATGACCACTCCCTGGAAAGCTTGGAGTGTCTAGTTTTTGGAAATGAATTTTAATTTAACATTCCATTAGCCATTTGATACAGTTTAATAAAACGATTTTTGGGTGTACAGAAAAGGACAGCTTCTGTTTGCCAAATTGTAACGTATTTTAAATTATCAATACTCAACCAAATTCAGTAAAGTTTGTGTGAAAAATGTAGAGAAATGAGTCTAGTTTCCAGAACATCAAGAAGAAACGAAAAAGGATATGTGTGGAAAACGTTATGACCAAAACACTAAACATATGTCAGTGCAGTTTTTGTTTTTCAACAAGATTAAAATCAACACCCTTTCCTTGACTCAATCTTTTCTTGGAAACACTTAGGTTTTCTCAAGTTGAAGATTCTCATTGTCAAGGGGTTTTAAACAACATTTTCTAGGGAAAAATCTTCTTCCAATCATGGCATAAATCAAGCTCATGGAGGAGAAATCATGACATGCAAATTAGTAAAACTTAAAATAACAACAAAATACCCACATGCAAGATAAGATTCACTTGGAAAACAATCCATTCTTTTTCCCTCCTTAGGTCATGGCCTAGAGCTCTTTAAGGAAGGGGAAAATTTGTCATTTTGTCTCCTTGATCATCATCAAGAACATGCATGAAGAAATAAGCAAGAAAATCAAAAGTTCAACATCAAAAACCCACATGCAAGACCACATTTCTTTTCTTTTCAACAAAATCACTTAGAGCTTGGCTTGTGATCTTTTCATCAAGTAGATCCACACCAACAAACAAGGCTCACATATTGTTCATAGACTAAAATATATTTTTAAAGGAAAAGAAGAAATCTTTAAGTTTCATAGGAAGAAAGAATATCACTTTTTTTTTTTTGAAATAACTATAACACTTAGGTGACAAAATAGATCCTTACTTTTTGTGGTTCTTGAGTCCATCACCTCTTCAACAAGGAAGAATGAAGTATGGAGGTTTTTCCCCCACCTTTTGGATGGCTCAAAACACTTACCAAAAAGGAAGATGAAGAGGAAGAACTATAGGAAGACAAGTTAAGAAAACATAGAAGATTTAACTTGTTTCAAAGGAAAGCCATGTAACATGCATAACCATGACAAGAACTAAGAAGAGATAAGCATATTACCCTCACTAAGGTGCTGAACAGTGGCAAAAATGCAAGGGAAGAAAAGAGATGAAAAGTCTTGTACATTTGCTTGCAATGTGTGCTAGTTTCCTTCTAGTTCTCTCTCTGCTTCTCTCTAATTTTCTCTCAACTTCTCTCTAGTTCTTTTCCCCCTTTTCTCTCTACTTTGCCACAACACACAAGATGAGAAATGACCTGAATGAAGCTCCCTTCTAGTCCTAAATTTCGACCCATACATGCACTAAGGGAAGAGAAAAGGTAGCTTGCTCACCCATTGGCCAAAAACAAGTCTTACAAATTGTACTAGTCTTTGAAATCATTCCACCTACTTTGCCCCTTAGCCTATGCATGTACAACCCTCAACACTTGTCCAATTGCATGTTAAGACACATGACCTTGTTTGCATGAAATGCAAGTGTCCAAATGCATGCAAGTCTCATGACAAGTGGCACTGAACTTGTTGCATGTGAGGCACATGGCAAATTGCATGCAATCCACACAACAAGTGGCACTAGACTTGTTGCATGCCAAACACTTGTCTTATTGCATGCACTTCCCTTAGGTGGCGCCTAGGGTCTCGCCCCCAAGGGTCTCAAGCGCCATTGTCACAAGATTCGGTTCTACGCGTCTCGCGTCTTAACCGAGTAGAAAATACGGTATTATAAAATTTCGTCCAAAAATTACCAAAGCACTCTCAATAAATCTAAAATAATATAAAACACTCAAATCCCAAATAATAAAATATTCGGGTCGAATTAAAGTCTTCTGTCGGGTGAAATCTTACCCGGGTAGTCCAAAACTTGACCGAAAAACAGTGGAATTTTAAACTGAAAATTTTACTGTGACTTAATAAAATATATTGAGTCCCAAATATAATTTTATCTTGATTTAATTCAATCACTTTCTTAGTCAACAAAATTACGCGTCGCGGCGTCAACCGAAAACTTATATAAGTTTAAATTGATGAATTCACATTAACGCAAAGATACGCCTACGCTGGCCCATTAATTTGAATTTACATCATGAATAACAATTATTTATAATAAATAAATTATTTCAAAATAACTCAAATAATTTCCCGTACTCTCAGTAAATCATCGAGGTGATCAATCTCTCTGACTTATTCTCAAGTAATCGGGATTTTAACGCTAAAATTTCTTTCCATAAAAATTGGGGTGTTACAGTTACTACCTCTGATATTGTATATAAACCAAAAGCTCTGTAGTCATCAGTTAGTTGATTGAATGAGAATCATTTCTTCTCTCAGTTAGTTGTATCAGATTTCTTTCTTCTCTAACCGTCCCAACCGCTTCCCCAAGCTTCATCAACAGAAGATTCTTCTTCCACCGCTGCTCCTAATAATGGCGCTACGGTTGTTTCTACGGCTTCCACCACTGCTCCTAATAATGGCGCTATTTGCCAGAATAATGGCGCTACGGTTGTTTCTACGGCTTCCACCGCTGCTCCTAGTAATGGCGCTACGGTTGTTTCAACGGCTTCCACGGATCTTCTTCCCGGTGCCGCTCTCGTTTCTCCGTCTCTCGCAGGAACGTGAAATTACCTACATCCTAATTACTTAGTTAGTTAGTTATTCTAGTCAGTTATTCTTCTCTGCTGTGTGATCTATATACCTTAAGTTTTGTATATAAGTTAGTTTTAATTCAGTTTTCAATTGAATGAGAATCACTCTCAAATCTTCACTCTGATTTTCCTGAGCTATTTTCTCAATTCTGTTCTTGTAAGTGCATATGTCTAATGAATTGAATTCTTTTTTTTTTGTTTCTTGTAAGTTTTGTATATAAATTAGTAATAGGCTATTTTAATTCAGTTTTCAATTGAACGAGAATCACTATCAAATCTTCACTGTGATTTTTCTTGGTAATTTTCTCAATTCTCTTCTTGTAAGGGCATGTGTCTAATGAGTTGAATTCCTTTTTTTGTTTCTTGTAAGTTTTGTAAATAAATTAGTAATAGGCTATTATAATTCAGTTTTCAATTGAACGAGAATCACTCTCAAATCTTCACTGTGATTTTTCTTGGCTATTTCTTCAATTCTCTTCTGGTAAGTGCACGTGTTTAATGAGTTGATTTCTTTTTCTATTTCTTGTTAGTTTTGTATATAAATTAGTAATAGGCTATTTTAATTAAGTTTTCAATTGAATGAGAATCAATCTCAAATCTTCACTTTGATTTTTCTTGGCTATTTTCTCAATTCTCTTCTTGTAAGTGCATGTGTCTAATGAGTTGATTTCTTTTTCTGTTTCTTGTTAGTTTTGAATATAAATTAGTAATAGGCTATTTTAATTAAGTTTTCAATTGAATGAGAATCAGTCTCAATTCTTCATTGTGTTTTTTCTTGAGCATTTTTCTCAATTCTCTTCTTGTAAGTGCATGTGTCTAACGAGTTGAGTTCTTTTTTTTGTTTCTTTCTGTATATAAATTAGTAATAGGCTTTTTTTGTTTCTTGCTGATGGTCATAAAATTGAAATGCAGGTTCTTCTCCAGCCAATTCGATCATGGGTGGCCCTGACAGATGGGAGGATATTGGTGAAGGTGTTGTGCTTAATATTTTGAAGTTCTACAACATCTCTGAGCTAACTTCTGGCATTGCTCATGTCTGTCATAGATGGCGCTCAGCTTGCTGTGATCCATCTCTTTGGAAAACCATAGATTTGTCAGGGTTAAGAAGTGAGAATCCAACCTATCCAACAGAAGAAGATGTTAGGAAATTAAACAAGATACTGAAAATTTCCTTGAGTCTCAGCCATGGCAGTACAGAGAAGTTGATCTTCCCTTTCAAGGTGACCCTGCAAGATGAATTGTTCATACTTGTCGCTGAAAGGTAATTTCGACTTCTGAGAGCATTATGTTTACATAAGGAATGGATACTTCTATACATGATGCCTAATTAACTAATGATCTTCTCCCTTCTTGTAGAACTACAAATCTGAAACGACTTTTTCTGCCATCTTGGTCAAGAATTGAACTATCAGAAGCAGTAATGTGCAGGGCCTTTCGTGGTTGGCAAGAACTTGAGTCGTTGTCAATGCCTTGTACACTACTGAAAAGAAATAGTCTGAACGAAATCTCAACTCACTGCAACCTCAGGGAACTCAAGATTGTTATGCTTGTGTTTTTTGATAGGGAGAAGGCTGAGTTACTTGCAGAGTTTCTTCCAAAATTAAGAGTCTTGAGCATTCGAAGTACAACGCTAGATGAGGATGTTCTTATTTTCATCATTGACAGCTTTAAAGATTTTGAAGTGCTCAACATCTCACGCAGTCTAATATTTGTACCCCATGGCCCACCTCCTTTTCATAAGAGAAATCAGTCAATTAATTCTTGAGAAAGCTTCTCGGCTACAAGAGTTTATCACATGCAGGAAAGACTCATGCATTATGTGCCATAACACGAGAGCAAGTTTGTTGCCAGACGTAAATCAGAATTTTACGGAAGTTTTTTGGAGAACAGATGAGTCAAGACTCTTACATTTTAGTCTGCCTACACTTTCTGGATCTTTTTTTTTGTTTAGCCAAAATTGCTGTATAAGTGTGTCCCGTTTGAATGTAGTATTGATTTTGATATATCATACTGTGTATAGTTTTCTTTTGTTATATCAACACCTCACACCGAAATAAAGACCCCATTATCAAGTTCCTTTGTCATTTAAAATTTTGATTCCAATGATAGGATACATTAGTAAAGCTTTATGTTTCAATCATTCATGGTTTCAAGCAAAGCATAATACAAAGGGCCAGTTCATTGATCAGAAGGTTGGAATTTAACTGCGAAAACTAAAAGTCAACATATTCATAAGCATTTACAAATTATACAATCAGCACTACTTTATTTACAATAACAATGAGTTTTCCAAGACTCCGTCATCACAACCACAAAGGAAAACTTCAGAATCAACACATTGTAAAGCGTTGCCAGTTGGAGGAAAACAGTACTACAGGAGATATACTCAAGTCATGTGATGTGATGAACCATCAAAGACTTCTATATAAATAAGGTCATTCCAGATAATATACGTCTAGTTAATGAATCATAAAAATAAGGTACAACAATATGGGTATTTTCATTTTTAGACAAAACATACAACAATTGTACTTGAAATCTTCCATTGGAATGTTGGATATTCAAAGAGCCTAAAACATGAAAATTGTTATCCCTTTGTCTATCACATCAATAGCAATTGTCATATTCCTTTACTGTCAATATTCCTTTACTGTCAAGTGGCTTTAGAATGCTATCCACATGTTTTGATATCACTACTTTAACAAGATTTGAGATTAGCAACTTGAACATATTTATCCAATCTCTAACCAACAATCGCACGTGAGTATTGGCCCAAAAACAAAATTGCATTGTCAATCCCACACTGCAATCCATCCATCAAAATATGGCAAGAGAAAGCTGCTATTAGAATTTCTTTCAATGTTCAGACATTTTATTTCCACAACTTAAACAACACTTCTACTTGAAAAAGAGTGTAACAAAAATAACCAACTTATATTTTGCTCCTAAGGTACCAACAATTAACCACATAAGGAAGAAAAGATAAGAACGGGAGGAAAAGTTGTCTGAGCAAAATTTATGCTCAACACATACCAGATCAGATGCTGATGCTAAAAGATTTAATAAGTGTTTTAGTAGTGTAAGTCAATTGTTTTAGCCGCAAAATGATAGCAACAAATAATTAAGAGGTGAAAGCTATTAATAACCAAAGTATTTATTATGCTACTGCAAACCATGTCTCTAAACCTCTATATATTCATTAAAAAAGGTGAAGAAGGATTACGTCAGAATTGAATGCTTTCTCTGGAGCACCCTGCCTCAATCTCTTTTGCCTAAGTTTTGCTTCACTGTTTCATTCATTGGGATACAGTTCAGTTGTTGAGCTATCATATTACTTACAAATCAACATCAACACATATATAATACATTTCACATGATTGTTAATTATGCATGCTTTTGTATTATTATTTAAGGAATCCTGCTAGAACACAAGGGACAAAAGAGAGGAAAAGAAGCATTCCCTTTTGTTAAATGTATACATTTAAATGATACTTACAGTTAAATGTGTAAAATCAGCTGCTTCCAAGGTAGCGTTTTGAGAGTTCATATATATATATATATATATATATATATATAAAAGAAGATTGTCTAGGGGTATATTTGATATTTTTCTTCTTAATTGAGGGGCAAATATGTGAATGTATAGTTATCCTATTTGTGAGCTTTTTAAATAGGGTCACTAATTAGTGGGTTTTTAATTGATACTACAGTATTTGGATTTTTAATATAAATAATGAATAATTAATATTGCAATCAAAACAATAATATTTAAATGATAGTTACTAATTGCATATATAAAAAATGTTGAAGAAAAATAGATTACCATATATATTATTAAACATAATAGTTTTAGAAAATATAAATGTTTTTTTGACGAGTTTAGTTTAAGGGCAACATTGAAAATTTTCATTTTGTCCATTTATGGTTTAAATGGTAATCTTACAACTAATTAATAGTTTTAGAATAAAAGAATTACAATTATTTTCTATTAGTGTCTATAGTTGGTTTTTATTGTCATAAATATTAAATTGAAATTAAATCAAATAAAGTTTGTGTAGTGCAAAGTGCAAACCAAAGGTTGCTTTGAAAATTTATATGAATATGAATGAATTTTTTTTGGAAATGTTACGAATGCGTTTTATTGGTTAAATGTGCAATTACATTTAAAAAAAGGTTGTTTCGGGGCATATTGGTAATTTGTAGCATCAATTTGAGGGATAATTCAGTTAGATAATACCAAGGAATTAAAAACCGGACCGGCGAGACTCAACACATTGGCTGTGGAGAAGAGGGATATCACGGGTTCGAACTCGCACCCCAACACATCATATTCCCCCGCAACCTTTTAATATCTCAGCTGCTCTTACAGAACATATTTTATGAATCTTTAGCTTTTAAAGTTTATCACTAATATTGTGAATAGATATTGAAGATCTTAAAATGAGATACTAAAGTTAAAACTTTGATGATTCCCATAGAAATGATCACGAGCATTCAAAGTATTTCTTCAAGGCTATGTCTTGACATGCATTTTAGTTTGAAACATGTGATTTTCCGTAGGAGAATTATGGTTTTTTGTGTGTGTTAAATTCAGGTAGTTTTTCGAATGTTTATAATTCCTTTTACTATGTTGTTATTTTAAATTATGTTGACTAATATGTTTTTTTAACTTTTTTGGGAGGTCGGTCTTTATAACAATTTTTGTATGACTTTGGGACTGTGGGAACTAAAACAAAAAAAGTATCTATTTCAAATTGAATATACTGGTAGCATCAAAATTAGGGCTTAACTTTATTCTTTAGAAATTTTCTTTCTATTAGTTTTTTCTGTTTTTCTATCGTAATATAAAACCATGTACCATAAACGTTCCTCTTTAATAAGGAAAAAAAACATAGCTTCATTTTTTATTGTAAATTTTAATGTTTAACTATTCTGTAAAAAAAAAAAACTATACACATGCTTTCTAATTGATAAATTTATTCATAATGGTTTAATAACAAATTTTGATATGTAGCTTGGGATTGTTAAAAAATTATATTTTAGGTTAATTTAATCGATAGTAAATATTAGCTTGGTAAGTATTATTCCAATCTTTTTTTTTATTTATAGTTTGGTATCTGTCTCCTTTGTCTTTTCTGGAAGGGTTGATGTGTCATTCGACCTCTTAGGCTGAATATATTTGTTTAGGTGACAGTTGTTGTAGGTTTTTCTTTCTTGGTTTATGGGTTTCATTGCGGGTGACTTTTTCTTTATATCTTAAAATTTTGGGTGTTGTAAGGTTTCGTATATGAGACTTATGCTTTATGGTTTTATGTTGTTTTTCCTTTCTATGTTATATGTCCATGGGTTTGATTTGAGGTGGCATGTGTTTTTGCAAGGAATGAGCGGTGACAATACCTTAGTTCTTGCCATTGACAAACACAAAGCTACAAAACTTTTTGATATGATCATTTATTTCTAAAAAAAAATTGAAGGCAACTAAATGTTAATGGACTTGCATGTATTTTCGATACGATTGCAAATCTGGTGAATATTAACAAATGGAATAATAGAATCTTAAAGTGGATACATGAAATGTTCTTTGATTGTTTATTGATAGATAAAACAAAAGAAATATTCTTGAGAACTTATGGGTCAAGTGATATCCTATTTCATAAGGGCAAATTAGCTGAAACACTTGAAGATGACTTCAAGATGACCTTATACTCCAATTTTTCATTAGTCATAGAAATTGATCACATTTAAAAAATGATGTGCATTCTATGGTAATCTTTTTCATTTATTGTCTGCCAAGTTTGTGAGGTGTCTTTATAATTTTCTTTTATATTATTATTTTCTAAATTAATTTTTAATTTTTAACTTTGCCAAACATACCATACCCACATGCATTAAATATCCGATCATCGCATAGGTCATGTTCTAGTGTTTATATATAAAAGATTGTTGCTATGGGCAACATTTTGGAACTTTTCTTTGTTCATTTATGGGTTAATTGGTAATCTTACAAATTAATTATTAGTAGTTTTAATAAAGGAATGTTGTCTGGGGTATTTTTATAATTTGTAATATCCATTTGAGGAGTATTGGTTAATAATTTATTAATACATTTAATTAATTAGTCCAAGAGTTACAATAAATTGTATAACATTGAGAAACCTAAAATATAGAAAATAAAAAATTACATTCAATATTTAAAACATTCAATATGTGCACTAAATCATTTGATATTTTCAAAATAAAAAAAGAATGAAAGTCAGATTTTACATTATGCTTTTTTTATTGTCTTGGCAATTCCTATATTATTTTACAAGTTTTAAATTATATTGATTAATTTCTAAAAAAAATGACATTTTTTTTTTGTCAAAGTGCAACATTTCATTGAAACTGGGCAAAGACCACCAAATATTACACCACAAGCATACTCGCACAGCCCACTAATGGGACACAACACAACTCACTATCAAGGCACAACACAAAATTAATGCAGACTCCTAAAGTCAGCAATTAAGTACAGAGTTGCTCCTGGTCCAATAGACATCACATCTAAACATCTACTAAAGCAAAGAACAGATTGACGATAAAGCAATACCGACGAACAAAGCACCAGCCTCCACGCTAAGCCGAGAGACGAAGCATCAACGGAAAAGACAGAAGAACCACTTGTATTTCGTAGGGGGAAAGACGAAAAATCCAGTACTTTCCCCATATTTGATGGCCAATCGGTCATGGCGTCCCTTAACCTTAAACCAAAGCTGCAACAGAGGGCTCACATGGAATGTTACAGAGGGAAGGTTAAAGAGTGACTCAAGATCCAGCATCACAATGAAACAACAACATAAGCAAAAAAATAACATAAAGCCTAAAAACAGCAGTCACCACAACAACAAAAACTCCTAAGAAATTAAGCACACAACTTCGTCTTGCAGATCTGGCCCAGGATCTTTGAGTACAGCTAACAGGCCCTAAAACCAAAGAAAAATCTACAAGGGCCAGAACAGAAGAGGCTCAGAAGTTCTTTAGCGAAAAATAACTAAAATACAGAGAAAACACGACAGACAGCAACATCAACAACAAACTATGCTACCAACAACAGCAACTGCAAACAAAATCGAACAACAACAGTAGCAAAAACAATATTAAAAAAAACAACATAAAGACACAGACAGCAGTCACCACATCAGGAAAAAAAACTCCTTAGAAATGAAGAACAAGACTTCCTCTTGCGGATCTGGACCAAGAATCTTTGAGATGTGCTACACCACTCTCGGCCAGCCTTGCCGCAAGCTCTTCCCCTTCGCCATTGACCACCTCACGGGGCTCGAGTTCGAAGACCGATCGATGACCATAGCGACCCTGCCAATCTCTACCTCGTCCTTATCCATAAGTCTGTTCCCAAGGTGAGTGCACCAGAGCTGGATCGGAGAAATTTGCGCCACCAACGATGCAGGAAATACGCGAGAAAGGAGAACCACAAATCTGGCAGAGTAGCGTGAGAAAGAAGCAGGAGAAAGGAGGACTTCCGATGCAGCAGCGCTGCACCACAACGGCAGTAGCGTGAGAAAGAAGCAGGAGAAAGGAGGACTTTCGATGCAACAGCACTGCACCACAGTGGCGGTCACCGCACCGAAACCCTAAGCCAGGGTACCAATGAGAGAGACTCTCTCTCTCTAATTCCCTTGAAAGTGTTTGATTTAAAAAATGACTTTGAAAAATATGCTTGAGGTGGAAAAAAAAATTGGTCTGATGGCCCAGCGGCCTATTACGCACTCCAAAAAGAACTGAAAATGGTGTGTAGAAAGTTCGAACCCACCCCCAAGCGTCCAAGCGGCAAATACTTTGCCAGTTGTGCTAAGCACCACAGACGAGGTGAAGTATTTCTATTTACTTAGTTTTTTAATTTTTACTACATTTTAATTATTAGTTGTTGATTTATTTTTATGTAATTATTTAACTTTCAAATAATTATCTACACATATTTAATTTATGGTTATTTAATTTATGGTTTATTTTTTAGTTTTATTTATTTAGTTGTTTTCATTATTTAAAAATTTAAAATATTACATTTAATTTATAATTTTCCTTTTTGTTTTCATTTTAAATTTTTTTTATTTGGTATTTTTAAATTATTTTATTTGTACAAACTTTCTTCCATTGTGAACATCATATTTCATCTAATTTTAGTATCATGTCATATAAAACGAGCAAAAAAAAAAAAGTTTATTGTGGCACTTAATTTTTGTTTCATTTTCAGTTTTTGCTTTTATTTCATTTTAATTTTATTTTTTAGTTTCAAATTCATATGATAACTGAAATTGATAACAAATATTTAGGTCAAGTCCAAAATATTATATGTACTAACTTATATAAAAAAACATAAAAATAGAATGAATAGGTAATATATATTAAATACAAATATTTGCGTAATATTTTTTCATCTTTTATAACATCATGTGATTTAATTTTTTTATTATTTATAATATAAATTATTATTATTCTTTGCTTATCATTAAAAAAAAACTATAATTGATGAAGGGGAGAAAGAAAAAGACATGAGATTGTTTAATATAATTTGAAAGGTAAGAAGAGAAAAAATAAAGTTAATATTGACACCCAATTTTTTGTTTCATTTTCACCTTTTCGATTTTGGTTTAATTTTATTTTTTATTTTAATTTTTTTTACTTTCACCTTCATTCAAAAAAAATATAATTAATGAAATTGATAACAAATATTTATGTCAAGTTCAAAATAGTAGGTATAGTAACTTGAACCAAAAAATAAAAAAATAGAACAAATAGCTAATAAAAAATAAATATAAATATTATGGTAGTGCTTTTTCAAATTCTGTAACCTCATGTCATTTAATTGTTTTATTATTTATAATTTAAATTATTATCATTTATTGCTTATCATAAAAAAATATAACCGATGAAGGAGAAAATGAAAGAACATGGGATTGTCTAATACAAGTTGAAAGATAAGAGTACCAGAAAAAGGAGATGATGAGATAAGGGAAAAAGAAGTAGGAAAAGAGAGAGAGGGAGACTATTGAAGGGAAAAAATAAGGCTTTTGGTTAAAATATACAATACCATCAGAATTTATCGCTCTACCATCGAAATTTATCACTCACCGATCTCATTGACCTGAAAGTACTTACATAACGAGAGAAGAAGAAAATTAAAGAGAGCATAGAAAAAATATGTACAAGACATGAAGTACCAAAATTTTGAATTTTGGCATTGGACTTTGTTGGAACAATAGCAATAGGGTGGATGAGTGGCTAGATTGTTGTATGCATTCATTTCCATCTTGAGAATATATGCCAACAATAACTAGTTTGCTTCTTGAAAAAAAAAACACTCACAAATGCTTCTATTGTCCCTTCTATTTTTATTGTTTTTCACCTTTCATCAAAAGTATACATGTTCATTATTGATGATGTTAAGGTTTTGCATATAAATTACATCATTTGCTTTTATGTTGTAGCTTAAAATATTGAGTTTTTATTTCTTTTTTTCCAACATAATTTGCCATTATTGGTTTATAATAACTCAACAATACAAGTTTGAGATTGATGGGCTTAGGATAAGCTTAAACATGTATTCTGATTTCCAATTGTAATAATAATTTGGTTGAAGAAAATTTGGATGCTTTATATATGGGTAAAAATATAAAATATTATCCTAATTTTTAAATTTTACAATATTTTCAATAAATTTTATTTTAAATAAAACGCATTTTTAAGCATTCTACCTTTTTAATTATTTTGGAATTTTGTACACATAAATGGAAAAAAAAAGTTGTTGAAATAAAACATATTATTCGATCACATATGTTTATTTAAAAATACAATATTTTATTACAATAGTATATCAAATTAAATAAAACAAATACTTATTCAAATAGAATTTCATAAATAAATAAACTTTTATATAACATTAAATAAATTTAGTAAATAATTATCTAATAAAAATTTAAACATTTTTAAAATTATAAAATAGTTTATAAGTGGTAGCCACTTTGAAATGAATTGCAAAATGCTTATATTTTTTGTTCATTTACAATTGACGTTTTAGAATTATTTATTATTTCCAAAACTTAAAATGAATGATGATTACTATTTTAAGAAATATAATATATTATTTATATTCAGAAATATGATATATTATACAGATAAAAATATTTCCAAAATTAATTTACATAAAAATATTTATTATATTTCTTGATTTATTGATATTTTGAAACAACAAATGAGTTGTAGAAAATATTTCAAATTTTGAAAATAAATATATAATGAATAATCCTTTAAATCTTAAAAATTTTAAAGAGGAATAAAATTGAACATAGAAATAGAAATAAATATGATAAGATACATTTCTAATAAAAGAAATGGAAAAATATAAATTCTCTCACTAATTGTAGACAAATTTGTAAATAAGTAAATAATATCAAAATATTTATTCTTGAATTGTTCATATAATATATTGGCCTTGACCTTGACGATTGGTTACTAATATATTGAACGTCTAATTATTTTTTATCTTATATATAATAAATAGCTCATATATTATTGACTTTTAAAAATATTCTTTGCGTTAATTTTATACTTCTATTACAAAATGGGACAAAGGAAATCATTGTATATACAAGCATTAATTTGTCATATCTTTGAAAATTTTGCCCTTTATCACTCTAGCTAAAAACATGTAGCTTCTATCTGACACTTCAAGTTTAGATATTGAACAAGTAAAATAATTTTCAAAGTACGTGGATACTAAAAATTGGTGGTGGAATATAGTTATGAAAGTGTGGTGGAATAATTCTCAATCTTCTCTAACCTTTGTGGTAGAATCTAAAGTAAGATTTTAGTTTATCAACATCAAAATGTTGTTCTAACCTGCTTCTATGTTGTATGCATTATAATAAATTCTATTACAATCATCTACTTTCAAATTTCTCTTTTATAAAAGTATTTACTTCTAGGCAATACTCTTACAAACCACCAACCATGTTTATCCTCAAGTAGAATGATTTTTTTGCACAAGTTTTGTCAAATTAATTATGACACGCGCCTAATATCCAACCTCCTATATAGAAATCATCATTTTGTAAAAACTAAAATAACCAATAATTGTCAAAATATAATATTAAAACTCTTTAGATTAGGTCAGTAACTTTAACACACACACACACACAAAAACAAAGGCATATAACACCCGTGCATCGCACGGGTCACGTTCTAGTATGGATATATAGTAAGAAACTCCAGAAAAAAATAAAATATGAACCAAATGACATTAAAGGACATATATGTCAAAAAACTACTAAAACATTCCTAATATAGTTCAATTCCTAACCTCCTATCCAGTGCTTCATTCCACAAATTTGCAACTTGATCCGGAGGAATTATATTCCGAGAAATGCTACGGACAGTTGTTTTGTTACTCTCGGTTCGACACTCTCACTTATATATGGCCACGTCACTCCTTTTTTAATCTCTTTATCAGGGAATTGCATCACTTTGTAAAACCTAAATTAACCAATAATTGTCAAAATATAATATTAAAACTCTTTAGATTAGGTCAGTAACATTAACACAAAAAAAGAAAACAAAGACACATAACACCTGTGCATCGCATGGGTGACGTTCTAGTATGGATATATAATAAGAAACTCCAGAAAAAATAAAACATGAACCAGATGACACTAAAGGACATATATGTCAAAAAAAACTGCTAAAACCCTCCTAATATAGTTCAATTCCTAACCTCTTATCCAAGGCTTCATTCCACAAATTTGCAACTTGATCCAGAGGAATTATAATCCGAGAAATGCTACGGACAGTCGTCTTGACACTCTCGCTTATACATGGCCACATCACTCCTTTTTTAATCTCTTTAACAGGGAACCGCATCACTTTGTAAAGACTAAATTAACTAATAATTATCAAAATATAATATTAAAACTCTTTAGATTAGGTCAGCAACATTATCACACAAAAAAACAAAGACATAACACCCGTACATCTCACGAGTCACGTTCTAGTATGGATATATAGTAAGAAAGTCTAGAAAAAATAAAACATGAACTAGATGACATTAAAGGACATATATGTAAAAAAAAAAACTGCTAAAACCCTCCTAATATAGTTCAATTCCTAACCTCGTACTAGTACTTCATTCCACAAATTTGCAACTTGATCCGGAGGAATTATATTTCGAGAAATGCTATGGACAGTTGTTTTAACACTCTCGGTTCGACACTCTCGCCTATACATGGCCACGTCACTCCTTTTTTAATCTCTTTAACAGGGAACCGGCCGAACAAGTTTAAGGAAATTATTAGCCTTTTTTTAATTATTAGAGTCTCAAAAATCATCCTTAGCACTCTATTGCACGCCGATCTTAAAACGCCCCCATTTCAACCTCTCTATTGTTGCTATAAAAGGAAGAAGTAGATCGATAACAACCTAAGGAAGAAACTCATCTTAAGCTATTTCTTATTTTTTATAATAACATTCTGTTGCGTGCCTAAACCATTGGCTTTGCGATCTCAAATGCTCCCATTGCGAGCTCTTTGTTGCCGCTGCAGATTGAAGAGGTTGACGACAACAGCACGAGGAGTTCGATGGCCATTCCATACTTGTAGGAGGGTGGCCTATTCCATAGTTTTTTTTTTGTGACAGTATTTTGAAGTTTTGAATATCACACAAAGATATAACACTTTAGTTTTTTTTTCCTGGAGTTTGGAGTGTTGATAGTTTTTAGTTTTGGTTTGAGTTTCTTGGATATATATATATATAGAGAGAGAGAGAGAGAGAATACCAGTTTTTTTTCTTTTGGAGTTTGGAGTGTTGATAGTTTTTTTTTCTGGTAGATGGATAGTTTTTTATAAGATTTTTAAATTTTTGAAATATTTTGACTTGGCGCTTTGTGAAATCTGGAAAAAGATTTGTTTTTTTGCGTTTTTGTTTAGTTGATTTGGGTGCTGAAACTTGAAGGCTGTCTCTAGGGTGTTTTAGGGTGTCAGCTTGTTATGATGTCACAAGAATATGGTTTGAAGGTATTAAACATTGGTAACTTAGAGCATCCACAATGGAGGAGAGCTTCCCAAATATCTTAGCCCAAATAAGTGGGCCCTTCTTTGGCCACGTTGGTTTTACACACCCAAATTGCATCTTCTGATATTTTACTCCAACGCTACTTAAAATTAGACACTCATTATTTTATTTCTCTCATTTTATTTCCGTTGAGATGAGACTCATTTCTCAAGCTCTCAACTCCCTCTCTGATTCGAGAACTTTCGCCCTTCCACTCTCAACTCTCACCCTCTCTGATTCTCGCCCTTCGCCCTTCCCCTCTCAACTCCCTCCCACACTGCCACTGCCGTGTCTCTTATCTCACCATGTCCCTCCCGATTGATTTCCCTCATCTCTCTCTTCTCACTGCCTCACTCGATTCATCCGTCATTAGCATTCGTGAAGGACTGGTTCACCTCTTCATTGAATCTGGTGATTATTGGTTCGAGAAGCTTGATTCGGTGAAGAAGAACAACCAAGAAGACATTTTTGGTTTCGATCTATTCAGAGGCATTCATTCTCAGTTTGACTCTGTTATCAACAGTGGCGGCAAGATCGCGAAACAGGTTCGCGCAGACGGCAAGACGAAGACACCATCACCATGTCCCTCGCCGCCATCATCTCGTCCCGGATCTCGCCCTCATCTATAGATCTCTATAGATCTCACCCTCATCTTAGCTTTTTTTTTTCCTCAAGATCTCGTTCTATCTCTGTGTTGAATCTGTGTATTTATTTGTTGTATCTGTGTATTTTTATGTTAAGTCTGTGTCAAATGAATCAAATGAATCTGTGTATTTTTTCCCTCTTAATTCAGCCATCATCAATGATTTTGTTTCATCAAGAGAGAGAAATAATGATACTTTAATGGTAAGCTGTGGTGTCTTCATATGGACACTGATCTAAAAATTTTTTGCTCTTCACTGCCACCTAGATGCTCTCCAATGCCAAAAAAAAATAGCTCTCAAGCCACATAGGATAGATACCACTGAAGATGCCAGCATTGTGGATGCTGTTAGCACTCCAAATCCTCTCTGGTCTCCTTTCTTCTGCTGTTATTGTCTTATTGAACCACACCATTCTCTCACAGATGCAACAATATGGGTTGCAGCGGCTATGAGTACTTAAGCAGTGGCACCACAAACATGGCGTGCAAATAGTTTATGAAAGGCCTTTGATATGCTGATAATATAAAATTAAAAAAATTTAAAAGTTGCTGAGCTTGGGGAGCCTAAAAAGTAACCGAGTTTTAAGAAAAGTGTGACGTGGTCGTGTATACGAAAGAGTGTCTAACCGAGAGTGTCAGAGTAACTGATGGTAGCATTTCTCATTATATTCCACACAGACATGACAAAAACTACCTGCACATAAAATTAGGTGACTGTTGGGGTGTATTAAATTTCTTCTTTCCAAAATAAAATTTTCAGTTTTGCTCCAATGTCACAATAACTAAAACATGGAGATGTTTAATAACAACACATGATTTTCTCACTTTAGAGAATCCAAATCCCGGAACTAATCTATTTCAGGCATATCTTCTGTTTTAATATTTTGTCCTACTCATTGATTTCCAATTGCTATCCCCACATTCACATACACATGACTAGGATTGTTTATCAACTCCGTAGAAAACAGGGAATCAGAGAAGATTAATTTTTAGACTTATGCCTTAAATTATTATGTTGTGTGAGCGCGTGTGTAATAATTTAATAATTTGAATTTAAATATTTTTAAGTCATGTGATTAAGAGGAGAATCTCCTAATGTGTAGAAATTCTCCACTTCAGGTCCCTGGCTTCTCCAACTTTGCAGCAGAGAAACATTTTAAGGTACAAAATGGCTGGTAATCACGAAATCAACGCGCCTCTAAGTATGATGCACACCATGAAAACATCTCCAACTTTTTTTTTTCCATTTCTAACAAAAAACATACTAAAATGCTGCGTTTTTTCATGCATTGAATCTCAGCAGCCTTGGTGTCCAGTTGAAAGGTTCTATTGCTTGAGAGAGGTGCTTTTAAGATTAATTGATTCTTTGAATCAAACAATTTCAAAGAATTATCCTTCATCATGACTGAAAAACCTCTTTCAATCAGCTGTCCCACACTCAATAAATTGCATTTCATTCCAGGAACATAAAGAACATCCTATATCACAGCCATTTTGCCATCCTTCCTTTTGACAGCTACCTTACCCATTCCTTCAGCAGTGACAGTGCTGAAATCAGCAAGTCTCACATTGTTTCTCCTCTTAGTATCAAGATCAGTTAACCACTCCCTACGATAGGTCATGTGGTTTGAATAACCTATATTAAGATAGCAAGATTCTGCAGTTATTGCAGATTTGTCACCTGCTGTAGCCATCAATACAACAGTATTCGAGTCAGAGTCCTCCTATACAAGGTGTGCTGCAGCATCATTCTTCTTATCACTGCCGTTCTTTCCAGTTCTACATTCACTTGCAAAGTGCCCCATCTTTGGCATTTGAAACATTGGATCTTCTTCTTATCAAATTTCCTTTTGTCACCTTTGTTTTGAGATGAACCACCATGCCCCTTCTTTGAAGTCTTAGCATGTTCTTGATTAGGATCAGATTGATCTTGATTATTGGAGGAGTTGCCACCTTTCCATTGCTTGCCCTTTCCCTTCCACTTCCAGGATTTCTGTTTGTCATTGCCCTTTTGTTTCATTACTTGATCCTGCAGGGCTTGATTCACACTCTTGTTGTTGCTCCTCTCATTGAGCCTTTGCTCATGAGCTTCTAATGTTCCATGCAACTCCTTCGGATCCATTGTTGCCAAATCCTTTGATTCTTAAATTGCCACAACAATATGATCAAATCTTGGAGTTAAGGTTCGCATTACCTTCTCTATAATGAATTGATTTGTGACAGTCTCACCACACCCTTTCATTAGGTTGGTAAGACTTTGGATTCTTAAGAAGTATTCAGCAATCTTCTCACTGTCCTCCATTTGCATTAACTCTAATTGCCTTTTCAAGGTTTGAAGTTTCACTTTCTTCAACTTGTCTCCCCCTTCATGACACTTCACCAATCGATCCGATGCATCCTTTGCGGAAGTAGTAGATACAATCTTCTCAAAGTGAGCAAAATCTAAACTTTGATGGATCAAAAATCTTGCTTTCCCATCTTTCTTCTTGTTCTCTTTGTAAGCCACACGCTGTGTTTCATTAGGATTTGCACTCAATTTTGCATAGCCATTCTTTACAATGTCATGCACTTTTTGGAATTCGAAGACAACCTCCATTTGAATATGCCAATGGTCCCAATTCTTTCCATTAAGAACTGGTAAATGACTAAGGAAATTGCTTCTATTCGATCCTGCCATTAAGTATTGCACTCACTAATACTCACAGAGAAATTTCACTCACCAACACCCAGTGATCTTCACTCGATCACAATGATCTTTACTCGATCACACACTCAGTGTTTCACTCACAAGTGTTTCCCTTTGGCCCCTATGATCTCACTCGCTCTGAATACCAGTTTGTTAGAAAAAGAAACTCTGCAGCAGCAACATGCTATGCAGAATAACAGAAAAGAACTTGAGGAGAGGAGAGAATTAGAGAGAATCTCGATTGTGTAACTTTGATTTTATTGAAGTGATAAAACTGATTACACATAGATGCTAATATCTATTTATAGACTCACATTACAACTACTCAATTGGTAACTAACTAACAAAATGTCTGTGGAAACAATATATGATGAGACTATCATTCCAAATTCAATTGGTCCAATTCGTGAGGCAAGCAAGGCTAACTACAACCTTACGCCTCACATGTTTGGGAACTCCTACTTCAGCTTGACTAATGAAGCAGTAGATCATGAGTACGGAGACATAGTTTAAGGCATAATGCTCACCAGCTCCACAAGTCAATAAAGAAATGGAGATTCTAGCACATCTTTGGGTGATCGGGTAGACTTAGAGCGAGGAAATTGAGGAGGAGAATGTTGTTCCGTTGCCGAGAGGGAGACATGGGGGAAAGTTCTTCTCAGTTTGAGAAAGTATTAACCAAGTCTCAAAAAAAGAAAATCAGGCTTAGGCAGAAGCAGGCTACTAAGCCAGCGACTCATCACACCCGAAGTAGGGCAGGGCCTAGAAACCTTGCCTAATGAAGATCCTCTATTGGAATGCTAGAGGTTTGGCCAAGCCTCCAACAAGATTGGTCCTTAAAAAGCTTGTGGTTTCCCTGAGCTTTGATTTTGTTTTTATTTTCGAGCCTTGGATTTTATTGCCAAGATTTTCTGTTACTTTCTTAAATTCTCTTAACCTCAATCATTTGCTACCTCCACTAACCGCCTAAGTTGTGGTGTTTTTTGTTTAAAGCGAACTTTACATGGCAAAATAGATTAATCAATATTGCGGCGAGTTTATGCCAAGCTTGTTTACTGCAGGAAGAGTTCTAGGGCGAGTTAAACCCGATTGCAGCTGACACCACGGTGGCCCCTGGTGCTTTATTGGTGATTTCAATGCGTCTTGCGGCTCATGAAGGCGTGGTAGTAACTTGCCGGTGCAAATCTCTGTGATGAATTCCAAAATTGGGTGATTCTAACAATCGACTCGTATCCATGCGAAGGTGCAATTTTCTGGTCGAATGGCGGGAGAGGCTGCTTTGTTGAGAAAAGGCTAGATCGTGCAATTTGCAATGATGCTTAGTGTACGCTTGGAACAATACTGACTTGTTGCACTTTGACTAGAAGTAAGTCGATCATTACACTTCTTACCATGAAGGCGAGACTTCGAGACATTTCCTCTCACTTTAAATTCATGAAGATGTGGATAGATCACCCAGTTGTCATAGACTCATCTCGGAGGTTTGGAGCGAAGTCGGTTCATGCATGTTGCCCGTGTTTGTGCTTGCTCAAAAGCTTAAAAGCCTAAAGTTGGGCTCAAGACTTGGAATAGAGATATTTTTGGTAATGCGTGAGTCTGAAAAAATCGTGATTGTGGGCGTGATTACAAATGCGATCCCAATGGTTGTTACGATGATCTTTTAGAGCAAAGAAAAATCTGCGCGACTCGATTTGCACAAAGCCCTCCACTTTGAGGAGGAATTTTGGAAAGAAAAGTCTAGGATTAATTGGCACAATCAAGGGGATCGAAACACTGAATTTTCCACAGAATTACTAAGATTAGCTATGCCTCCAAGACTATGTCTATCCTCAGAAGATGGTACTTCCATTACATCGAGCGGAGGATATCGAACAACATGTCCTTGAATTTTATCATTCTCTTTTTGCCTCGGAAGAATTCTTGCTCTCCTAATGATCTTCTCGGTTCTATAAATCCTCCTCGGGTGACACATCTTTGATAATACCATGCTCACTGCAACACTTTGCTAGACTTGAAGTTAAAAATCTTTGTTTGGCATGAGTAGTAATGGTGCGCGAGTCGAGCCGGCCGGTGCTTGCTTCTATCAAAGCTTTTGGAATATCATTGAAGAGGATGTGTATGCAAGTCGAGTGGTGCAATTTTTACTCAAGGTTGGCTTCTCCCAATCTTAATTCAAATCTAGTGGTTTTAATCCCAAATTTCAGTGGATTCTATTGAAAACTACCGCCCTATTGCAGCTATGCTATCAATTTAAGATTATTACGAAAGTCTTGTGGACAGTTGTCCATTATTGCTCCCAAAATTATCTCTGAGAATCGAAGAGGCTTTCTTAAAAGTAGTAACATTGAATTTGTGTTTGCATTGCCGGGAGTGAACATGTTGGACAAAAGGTTTTTAGAAACTGACTTAGCTCTCAAGATAGACATCGAAGGCATTTGTCACGGTTGATTGGAACTTTTTGCTAAACGCTTGCGGCTTTGGATTTGATCGAAGTTTTGTAAGCTGGATAAAAGTCATCGCCGCTCATGGCTTTCCATTTGATTAATGGCCATTACGTGGGTTACTTCCAATGTAAAGAGGGTGCATCAGGAGACCCCGCTTTCTCCTCTCCTTTTGCATTCACGAGGAAGGCGTGCTTAGTCGATGCGATTGCTAATTTAGTCGACTCTGGATCTCTTATCTTCTATAGCGCACCAGAATATCGAAACCCCTAGCCATGTCCTTTATGCAGATGACATTTTAATTTTTTGCAGGGGCACCAGGCGGAATCTCCTAGCTTTAATGAACCTTTTTACCGCTTATGGGGAAGCTTCTGGTCAGCTCATTAACTTTTCCAAGAGCAAGTTCTTCTCTGGCTCCATTCCCTCGTGGAGACTTGCCTTTATTGCCTCTACTTTGGGTTTCTCAGCTGGCAGGCTTCCGTTCACGTATCTTGGCGTTCACATCTTCAAAGAAAGCGGGCCGAAATCTCATCTTCAACCTATTCGATAAGGTCAGCTAAATTAGCTAGTGGAAGGGCTCTTTGTTGTCGATTATGGGTAGCGTGCAGCGGTAAAATCGATCATTTATGGCATGGTTCTCTATAGTTTTTCACTCATGCTTGGCTTTATTTCCTTGCTCGATAATTTAGACACTTGGATTGAATTTCATTTTGGTGCGGAGACTTTAACTCCCGTAAAATTGTCGCAGAGTGGCTTGGCATAAAATCTGCACTCCGTTTGAAGATGGGGGTGCGGGCTTAAAGTCTTGCGAGAAAAATCAATGAAATTTGCCTCCTGAAGCATTGTTGGGATTTTTCAGCTTCTTGGCGATTGGGCTAAATTCCTCAGAGCTAGATTTCTCAAAAAAAGGTGTGCGCTTCCACCACGTACATAAAGTCTTCTATTTGGCGGGTTTGAAACCCTTCATTCCATGGTTATTGATAGTGCGGTTTGGAATTTGGGTGATGGTAAGTTGATTGATTTTGGCATGGCCAGATGGCTTCACCACTCTTTGTGTATGCATTTGCACATTCCTCCTCCTTGCATCACCTTTTCCATTCTAAAGTGGGCAGTTTATTTGCAATTTTAATTGGAACATTCCTCACATTAACTTGCCCATCGTTCTCGGCCTTGGTTGATGCCGTACTTCAAGTTCATATTCCTTGCTCTCCTCGGCGGATCGTTTGCCTTTGGACCAGCTTCGGTTTGAGGTTCTCTACTCTCTAAGGAAGCTTACTTGTTTCTTAATCCTGAGGTCGATAGATAATTGGTGCAAGATTTTATGGCAGCCTGCATTCCTCCCACCAAATCCTTAACTTTCGTGTTCTTTGAATCCAAGCTTCCCAGTGATGAAAACTTAGTTTGCCGAGAGGTTGTATATGATGTCTATTCTGAGTCTTTGTGGCTATTTTCTTTGAGACCTCTCCTCATCGTTTCTCGATTGCACTTTTGCAACGGACCTTTGGAATTGGGTGAGGTCGGTTATTGTGTCATGTAGGTGCAGCTCAGCTCTTATCTCTTCTCGGTTTGCCTGAAGTGGAGCTCTCAAGTAAGGCATGTAATCTTGTCTATGGTGCTTAATGTTATTTTTGGATTTGGAGAGTGCGAGAGCGACTGCGATTTGAAGACAAGAGCATCTCGATTCGGTCGATTATCATTCCATCATGGGTTGATTTCATTGGGGTTTCTTTTCAAAGGCCTGATGTCTTCTTACATTGAGTTCTCTATTTTGAAGGCTTTTACTTATTTAGGTCATGCTAGCGGGGCTCCTTATTATGAGGTCATCGGTCTCACACTTGTCATTGGATTAAGTGTAACTCACGATGGAGCCTGCAGAGTAACCCGGGATGGTCGGGTTGTGGTGGCATCTTTTGTGATTACAAAGTGCTTTGTTCTTGGTTGCTTTGCGGCCAAACCTTAGTGTCACTTAACTTCTGCCTTGCGGGCTCATTGGTCGCGATCTTTGGCTATTGGCGAAATTTGTATTGAGGAGTTGGAACTTCCCTACGGTTAGAATCACGATCGGAATTGGTAGTTGCCTTCTCAATCAGGCCATTATTCCTTAGCGGCTCAACGCAGATAGTCTAGCAGCCCAAGCTACGAAGGGGATGAATTTTGTTGTTTCTCATATTTTTAGAGGGGAACTCTTGTGCGGATAAGTTGGCCCTCTCCACGGCCTTCATATCCGAGGGTTTTTATGGTGGGACAATATCCCACTCCTTTTATTAGCGAAGATTTTTTCACTTGGTCTAGCCAGTTCTATAGATTTAGATGATTTCTCCATGGGTGAGGTTCTTGCCCCCGTGTTTTTGTTTACGATTACATCTGCGATTTTTAATAAATTATTGGTGTGCTGCAGATGATTGGTAGGTTCAAGGGTGCCAACATAGTTGGGATCCTTGAAATCTACAGTGATGCTTTTGCATGCCAATTTTTGCTAAAAAAAAAAAAAGAAATCGGATTACAACTCATTAAAAGCAATGAAACAGTAACTGAATAACAAACCAAGTAACAAACTAACTGACTTTACTAACTGCCATATAACAGCTATAACCAATTATGAATTACATTTCATTTAACAACAAATGCAACAATATGGGTTGCAGCGGCTATGGAGTACTTGAGCAGTGGCACCACAAACATGGCATGCAAATAGTTTACAAAAGGCCTTTGTTATGCCGATAATAAAAAATTAAAAAAAAATTAAAAGTTGCTGAACTTGGGGAGCCTATAAACAAGTAATCGAGTTTTAAGAAAAGTGTGATGTAGCCGTGTATACGAGATATTGCCTAACCAAGAGTGTCAGAGTAACTGATGGTAGCATTTGTCATTATATTCCACATAGACATGACAAAAATTACCTGCAGATAAAATTTGGTGACTGTTAGGGTGTATTAAATTTCTTCTTTCAAATTTGGTGACTGTTAGGGTGTATTAAATTTCTTCTTTCCAAAATAAAGTTTTCAGTTTTCCAATTGCTATCCCCACTCTCGCATACACATGACTAGGATTGTTGATCAACTCAGTAGAAAACAGGGAATCAGAGTGGATTAATTTTTTGACTTATGCCTTAAATTATTGTGTTGTGTGAGCACGTGTGTAATAATTTAATAATTGGAATTTAAATATTTTTAAGTCATGTGATTAAGAGGAGAATCTCCTAATGTGCAAAAATTCTCCGCTTCAGGTCCCTAGCTTCTCCAACTTTGCAACTGAGAAACATTTTCGGGTAGAAAATGGCCGGTAATCATGAAATCAATGCGCCTCTAAGTATGATACACACCTTGACAACCTCTCCAACTTTTTCTATCTTTTCCATCTCTAGAAAAAAAATTATAAAACGCTGCGTTTTTTCATTCATTTTTTTAGTTGAAAACGAACACGCCTTCGAACTGGATGGTTCGGACCCTCTGATTGAGCAGGTTGTGCTCACAGTTTCGGACACTGATGCTCCGTCACTACCTGTCTTCACCTTCAGAACATGGATCCTAGGAACCCTAGCTTGTGTTCTTCTCTCGTTCCTAAACCAATTCTTCTGGTTCCATAGGGAGCCGCTGTCAATTACGGCGATCTCAGCGCAGATCACGGTGGCTCCGCTTGGCCACGTGATGGCGTCGTTGGTGACGGAGAGAGTATTTTAGACAGGGAAGTGGTGGGAGTTCACACTGAATCTGAGGAAGTTCAACGTGAAGGAGCATGCACTCATCACCATCTTCGCCAATTCGGGAGCCACCAGTATTTACGCGGTCCACTTCGTCAGCGCCGTTAAAGTTTTCTACCAGTGTGAGTTGTCACTTGTTTTTTACTCAAAGGTGCAATATATTCATTCACTGGGCATAGGCCTCAAATACATTACCCCGAATGTAAAAAAAAAAACCCACTAAAGGGTGTAACCCATCCACTAAAAGGACACGACACAGGATATGCAGACTCCAAAAATCAACAGTCGAGCAAAAGAGCCGCTTTGCATCCAGTAGAACTTCAGGTTTAATAACTATTTTCCCTTTAGCCCTTCTCCACTCAGCTTGGTGCCAGATTGTCATGTGAGATGTTGTCAGCGAGCATTATCGTCGACCTCCAAGCCAGGAAAAGGAACACCACAATACAGGACAGTGAAAACCCACGTGTTCAATAGGGGAAAGTCAGAGAAGTCCAGATCAACCCAGTATTTGAAGACCAATCGGGCTTTGGGGTATCCACCTCCTAAACTTGTGCTGTTGAAAAGGGCAAACAGGATAAAACCAGATACTCAAGGGAGGAGATCTTAACAAGCTAACTAGCCTAAAGATTAAAAAAAAGTGAACAACACAACAACAACAAACAAATGACAACAACAAACAACAACAGCTAAAAAAATAGTAAACAACACACAACAACAAGAAACGATGAAACCAACAACAGCAACAACAAACTCATCTTCTCCATAGCCAAGGTTCCATAATTTCAGTGGCCTTGCCAAGTATTAGCTCAGGATGTTGGTCAAGGCGGTGAGATTGAAACCATCACGACAGAGCTCCAGCGAGATGCGCCGATCTTGAATCTGACTTTTAGTGTTCGTTGCAAATTGCTTTAGCTGCTCCCATCACAATTTCACTCACCGTCACCTTCTCCTTCACCAAATATGATTTACAGAATAAGCCATCTACATCATGGGCACCACCTTGAAAATCTACTGGAAAAGAAGAGATGCATCGCCACCAGAAAAACTGGAGAAGAAAAAAGACTGGAGAAGGAAACTGTACATAACGGTGCGAGAACTGTAGAAGAAAGGAATTGGGTATAAATCGAATTGTATTATTCATATTTGTGCAACAGTACATTTATACACATCCTAACCAAATCAGGTAATAAAGGGGTAGCTACAATTAAGGAGCTAAATAGAGGAAATTGAGAAATCAAATAACAAATTGTATCACTAGGATATTATTCCAACACGCCCCCACAAGATGGAGGTGGATTCAACAACTCCAATCTTGGACTTGAGAAAATTGTGACGAGGTGTTGATAACGGTTTGGTTAGCAAGTCTGCTAGTTGATGACTTGAAGGAACATGCGAGACCTTGAGCTTGTTTTGAGAGACCAAGTCATGCACAAAGTGGTAGTCAATAGCCAAGTGTGTTTCATTCGAGTGTGAAAGTTTGGGTTGGCACACAAATATGTACCACCAATGTTATCAGAATGGATATGTGGCACTGGTGTTGAAACCCCAAGCTCTTGAAGGAGCTATTGAAGCCATATGATCTCAGAAGTGGTTACGGCAATGGTCCGATATTCTGCCTCAGTAGATGACCGTGCAACTGTTGCTTGCTTTTTGCAAGACCATGAAATGGGATTAAATCCAAGGTAGATAAGGTAAGCACCAGTGGACTTCCGATCAACATTGTCTCCACCCTAATCAGCATCACAAAAGGCTGTTAGAGACATTGATGATGACTTTTTGAGGTGAAAGTCGTGATCAATGGTGAACTTTGAGTAACGAAGAACACGTTTTAATGCTTGCATATGGATGAGGGTAGGATTCTGCATGGCTTGTGACAGCTTGTTAACAGAGAATGCAACATCTGGCCTGGTTAGAGATAGGTAGTGCAGGGAACCCACTAGACTGCGATAAAGTGAGGCATCACGTGTAGTAGAATCTGGTTGCACTGCAGATGAGAAGGAAGTGGACATTGTTGTGGATACTGGCTTAGCATCAGCCATATTTGCACGATCAAGTAACTGCCAAATGTAGTGGTGCTGCGAAAGGAACAGACCCTGTGATGATGGAAGAACTTTTACTCCCAGGAAGTGAATTGGGAAGCCAAGTCCTTAAGAGAAAAGGCGGCAGCAATAGAGCTTTTAAACCTGCTGAGCAATAGCTTATTGTTACCTGTAAGTAAAAGATCATCCACATAAACCAAGAAGTAGGCAACATCTAAACCACTTTTGTAAATAAATAAGGAGCTGTCAGTTTTGGAATTTTTGAATCCAAACCCAATGAGAAAATTTTTAAGTGCATGAAACCATGCACGAGGAGCCTGTTTGAGGCCATAGAGTGCCTTGTGTAGTTTGCAAACATAATGAGGAAGAGTGGGTGAACAAAACCTGCAGGCTGGGTAATGTAAACATCTTCAGTGATTGAGCCATGAAGGAAGGCATTACTGACATCCATTTGGCAAAGAGGCCACCCATTGGAAAGAGCAAGGCATAAGATAGTCTTGATAGTTTGTGGCTTGACAACTGGACTGAATGTTTCCTTGAAATCAATACCTGGTCGTTGGTGAAATCCTTTTGCTACTAGCCTGGCTTTGTGCCTTACAATGGTGCCATCTGTGTTTCTTTTGAGCCGGAAGACCCATTTGTTGCCAATGATGTTGTAGTTTGGTTGGGATGGAACTAGTGTCCATTTTCCATTCTTCATGAGAGCATTCAACTCTTCACTCATAGCTTGCTTCCAAACATCATGTTTGAGTGCTTGTGTAACACAAGTTGGTTCAACCGAAGAGGGCATAGGATATTTTGTGACTGCAAAAATTCTCTTCAATTTTGAGATGCCATATTTACTTCTTGTTACCATGGGATGAGAGGATGCTTGGACATTCACAGGGGCTGGCTGCGCCGAGGACTGTGATGAAGGCAATGGGCTAGGATTGGGTAGAGGCTTATCCAAGAGTGGTGTGATTTGGATGGATTCGGGTGGGGTGGCTGCTATTTGATTTAGGGAGGTTTGTTAAGAGGTTGAAGTGAGTGGATGAAAGGATGTAAGGGGCAGAGTAGGTGTGGAGGTGGGAGTTGATGGAGAGAAATTAGGGGATTCAAAATGAGTGTGTAAATTTGAGAAGGAAAAGATATTCTCAACAAACTGGACATGCCTAGAGTGATAAAATTTGGTTGACTTGAAATTGAAACAGATGTATGCACTTTGAGAGAGGGACTAACCAAGGAAAACACAAGGTTCAGAGCGTGACTGAAATTTATTGGATGTATAAGGCTTAAGCCAAGGAAAACAAAGACAACCAAAGACCTTCAATTTAGACAAATTAGGATCTTGATTAAACAGCTTTGAAAATAGAGATTTCATTTTGAGATTAGGAGTGGGAAGCCCATTTATCAAATATGCAGCTGTTTGTAATGCAGAAGTCCAAAGTGAAGGTGGTAGCGATGCTTGATGCATAAGACAGCGAGCGGTTTCCAATAAATGACGATGTTTACGCTCTGAAATTCCATTGTGCTGTGGTGTGTGTGGTGGTGAGGTAAGATGTGAAATGCCATGATTTTGGAGGAAAGATTTCAATTTTAAAAATTCACCACCATTGTCAGAATAAAGATTTTGAATTTTAAAATTGAATTGATTTTCAACCAAATTTTTGAAAACAGGGAAAATGATGGACACATCAGATTTGAGTTTCATGGGATAGAGCCAAGTATACCTTGTGTAGTGATCAACAAAAATAACATAATATCGAAAATGGTCAATGGAGACAAAGGGAGTAGGGCCCCATACATCAGAAAAGATAAATTGCAAAGGTCTAGAGCTAACTAATGATGAACTACTAAAAGGTAACTTGTGACTCTTGTTGGACAAACAATTGGAACACTGAGATGAAGATCCATGAAACTCTATGTGACTGGAATTGAGTGCATGAATGAGAGTGTGAGAGGTAGGGTGACCAAGGCGGCTATGCCAGAGATGAAGAGGGGGTATGGACTTTGCTGAGAATGAACGGGGTGTGGAGGAAGGTGGTAGTTTGTAGACATTACCATCATTCAGTCCGCGTAGCAGTATCGCCCCCGTGCTCATATCCTTTACCTCAAAATGCCAAGGAAAGAATTCAATGGAAACATTGTTAGATTGACATAATTGAGAGATGAAACTAAATTTTGTGTAACTCCAGGAACAACCAATACATTTGATAGATGTAGTGGCTTATGAGAAGTAGGAATTTTTATGAGGCCAGAGTGAGAGATAGGAAGTTTATTACCGTTTGCAACCTGTAGTTGATCTGAGCCACTATAATCATGCTTCAAGGAGAGATTGTTGAAATCATTGGTGATGTGGTGTGAAGCTCCAGAGTCAAAGAGCTATTCTGGTGGAGATGCACTGGATTGCACAACATTGGTAGTGGGTTGTGATGACTTGCGCATATCTTTCTTAAGCTTGTAGCATTGCACAGTAGTGTGGCCTCTTTTGCTGCAGTATTGGCAGATTACTGGAGGGTTTCGACGACCAGCAGATAAATTTGAAGGACTGGAGAAGTGGCATTTGTCACGATGAGAGTGACGATTGGCATAGTTTGCAGTCACAGGGGCAGAAGCTTGAGTGTGATCTTCACACTGCAGAAACATTTCATAGTCTAGAAGTTTGTCATAGAGTTCAGTGAACCGGATGGGAGTATCACTGGTTCTTATGGAAGCTGTGAACTCTCGAAAGTTTGGACCCAAGCCATTAAGAGTGTGGATAACGAGATCAAGGTCATCAATGGGATGATTGATCAAGGCAAGCTCATTAGCAATTGAGCGAATAGATTGGAGATAAGACTGGACTGAGGAGGAGCCTTTGGAGATGGTGTTGAGGCGCTCTTTCAAGGGCATCACTATGGAGTGAGACCGGTTGGAGAAGGCTCGTTGAAGAGCAAGCCAAGCATCGCGAGAGGTGTCGGTGGAAGCCATAACCGATCGTGCCTCAGTGTCACAAGAGCCAAGGAGGGCGATGTAGAGGAGCCTGTCTTGGCGAATCCATAAGGAGTGAGCGGGATTAGGCACTGCAGGAGCACCGGCAGAGGAAATCGTCGCCGAAGGACAGGGTTTATCACCATTGATGTATCCAATGAGGTCGCGAGCGACAAAAAGGGAGTCGACCTGTTTGTACCAGGCAGGATAGTTTGAGGAATTCAATTTGATTGGGAGTTAGGAGGCGGTGTTGAACTCCATGAAACCGTGTGGGTCGGTGCGAGTGAGGGAGGAGATTGTTGTTTCGCCCATGAGGATCAGTGGAGGCTGTTAAACCTAGAAGGAACCTGATACCATGTATAAGAAAGGAATTGGGTATAAATCGAATTGTATTATTCACATTTGTGCAACAGTACATTTATACATATCCTGACCAAATCAGGTAATAAAGGGGCAGCTACAATTAAGGAGCTAAATAGAGGAAATTGAGAAATCAAATAACAAATCGTATCACTAGGATATTATTCCAACAAGAACCACTGACCAAAATCGCCACCATCAGCCGCGACAAAAAAACCCTTAACAGAGGATACTCGAAGTTTTTTAAACCTAACTAAATGTTTTGAGTTGTCACTGTTTGTCGCGTGGCTCGTGGTTATAACCACACACTTATTGGGCTTTTGTTGGGCCGGGATTTTCCAACACTACTTGGTGGAGCCTGCCGCTATGTGGTGGCCCCAAAATCTTGTTCAGGTTTCGCTTTTCAGGTACCAAATTATCGTTCATAATCTTCAAACAGTCAATCAATAATATAAAAAATAAAAGAAGTGTCTACATCATAAAAAGAAAAAAGAAAAAAAAAGAAATGCACGTTACCTTTTTTAGTAGTTACATGATAATTGAATTATTTCCTTTAATTTTAACACTTTATGTAATAAATAATTTTTTCTCATACACCAAAAAATATTTTTTTTTCTCACACACACACAGGACTAACTAAGCGTTGGTCCGACTGGTACTGTGATTGGGTCTCGTACCCATCTCGAGTTCGAGCGAGCCTTGGGTATGACAAAAAACGCTGTTGGGAGGGGTAGCCTTAATGCATTCAAGGTCTCGGGAAGACTAGTCCTTAGCAAAGCCGAGGGATACTTCTACTAAAATATATATATAAGGGGCGTATCAAATGAGAGGAGTGAGTTATTGTGAGAGATGAGAGGACGTGAACCTCAAAGGGTTAGTCTTGCGGAGCATGACAGGACTTGTATCTGATGTGTCATGGGTTCGAGTCCCCACTAGTCCTTTTTGGGTGAGGTAAATGTAATTACCTTCATAAGTACTCAAAAAGCCCAGAGATTTTTCCTGCCTTGGGTATGGGACGCCATCCTCTCACCCTAAATTTTTATTATAAAAAAAATAGATGAGAGAACATGATAATAACCGCTTGATCAAAATACACGGTCATGATTAAAACCCATTTTTAGAACTGCATGTGCTCCCTGTTATCCTTTTTGCGATGCGTCATTCATCAATTAATCTCGTTCAGGGTTCCCCATCTCCCTGGCATAAATGACTACGACCTTTACCCACCCATGCCACATATGTCTTTTTGTTGTTCTCTTTTCTCTTTAACGTGATTAGTTCACGAGGAAAAATGTGAAAAGAGAAAATAAAAAAAGAGAAAAATATGAGAAATTAGGTAGATTTTGGGTTTGATTGGAATAAGTGAAAGAGAAGAGAAAAAGAGAAGAGAGAAGTGCTGATTATTTTTTAAAAGACATCAATGTCCTTAGTTAAAAATTTAATATAAGGAGACAATAAAGGTATAAATTGGAAAAGGAAATAAAAACGCGTCGCTTTTCTTCTGCAGTTTTCTTTGCTCAAATGAGGAGAAAATAAAAAAGTGTGAGACCCACCAATTTTTTTCCCTTTCTTTTCGTATTCTGTGCCAACCAATCACGAGAGAATCACAATCTCTCTCCGTTCTCTCTCTTGCCATTTCATGTGGAAACAAACACACCGTAAACGCAACTCTGTTTTGTTATGAAGAATGAAGAGCGTCGCACATATAGGGAGATTGTCAAATTCTTTCTCCATGTTATCTTTAGGCTATTTTTTAAATTTAAACACAATTGCTTCTTTATGCTTTTTATAAATAAAATTTGAAACATATTGACATTCTTCCACCAGAGTCATTATGAATAAGTTCAAAAAAAAAGTTACTTTTTTATAACAATAAAAAATAATTACTTGAATGTTTGACTTGTTGAGTTTACCAAATCTTAAGATGCACCATTTGTACTGAATATTTTTTTTTCTTTCTCTCTCTTCTTTCCCTTCTCCTTCCTCTTTTCTCAAACCCACACATTCAGAGCTGACTGCTCCAACACGGCAGTGCCTTATCAGGAAAAAAGTCGATTTATTATTTAAGTGGTGATTTATCAAAAAGAAAAATATGGCAATGGTGACTGTTGAATTTTTATTATTATTTTGATTTAAATTTAAAATAATTAAAAACGGGTACATAAAGGTGGAGAAAATGAGACAGATTAGCTCAGGGAATATCCGAGAGCTAATGTGCTTACCACAGGGAATTCTAATTGAAGAAGGAATCTCGTTGTCAGTAAACAAGCAATGTAACAGTGCACTTGCAGATTACAAATGCAGAGAAATAAAGGCAGAGAGTAAAAGGGAAGCAGAAGGAATATTTTTGTTATTCAGGTGATGATTGATATTGGCCCCACTGGGCTCTATATGTAGCACTCAATACAATGCAAATTGCATGACAGAATATTGTAACAAACTTGATGACTCAGCACCAATCACAGCTGCCTACTAATTACACCACCACAAATACTAAATACAGTAAAGAGTAAATCGATAAAATAGTAACATAGTTTGTGACTTAATTCAATAAAATAGTAACATAACTAGGGACTAATTGTGACAGCTATGAAATGATGTGACAATACCCTCCCCTTCAAGGATACCCTTGACCTCAAGGGTGAAAATTAGGGAACTTTTGAAGGAGGTCATAGTAAAACTCCCAAGTAGCTTCCTCTTGAGGCAAATTAGACCATTTCACCAAGACCTTTGTGGCTGCCCAGCCCCCACGCTTGACCATTTTTCTGTCAAGAATAGATTCTGGTTCGCCCCTAGCTAATGCAGAAAACATAGTCCCAGGAAATGCATGAAAAATCGAATTAGCTGGATCCTTGCAAAGTTTCAACTGAGAAACATGAAACACATTATGACTAGAGGTTAAACTTGGAAGGTCTAGCTGGTATGTCGTATTACCAATCCTATCCAACACCTTGAAAGGGCCATAAAACTTTGGCAACAACTTATGATAAGTAGCATACCTCAAAGAGTATTGCCTATAAGGCTGTAATTTCAAGAACACATAGTCACCAATAGCAAAGTTCCTATCAGAACGGTGTTGATTTGCCTGCTGAGACATCCTATTCTGAGCACGCAGCAGGTGGAACTTAAGGAGTTTCAAGGCAGCTTCTCGAGAAATCATACTACGATCCACAGTGAGATTGGAGGATTCCCCTGGCAAATAAGGTAAGTGAATCGGTGGTGGTTGGCCATAGACCACCTCATAGGGAGTGGCTCGGATGGTTAAGTGAAAAGTGGTATTATACCACCATTCTGCAAGAGCTAACCATTGAGACCAAGTAGAGGGTTGCTCAGAGCACATGCACCTTAGGAATGTTTCGAGACATTTATTGACAACTTCGGTTTGGCCATCGGTTTGAGGGTGATAGGCTGAGGATTTGTTAAGGGAAACTCCTTGAAGTGTGAAGAGTTCATGCCAAATCGTGCTAAGGAAAGTGGGGTCACGGTCACTAGTGATGGAAGATGGCATACCATGCAACTTGAAAATATTGTCTAAAAACAATTGTGCCACTTCAAGAGCAATATAAGGATGAGACAAGGGCAAAAAATGAGCATACTTGCTTAGCCTATCCACTACAACAAGAATAACATGCTTACCATTGGAAGGAGGCAAACCTTCAATAAAATCCATGCTTATTGCTTCCCATATGCGATTTGGAATGGGGAGGGGCTACAATAAACCTGGGTAAGCAGCTTGATCAGGTTTACAGCATTGACACACATCACAATTCCTCACATAATCCTGAATTTCTTTTAACATGCCCTGCCAATAAAACAGTTACTTGACTCTAGCAGCTGTGGCATCTCTGCCCGAATGACCACCATCAGCCGAATTATGCAACCAAAGCAAGATGCATTTCTTCAATTCGAGGTCATTGCCAATCACCAATTTTCCTTTCCTTCTTAACTCATCTCTATGCCAAGAAAACTTTGGGTGGGATTTAGGATTCTGCTTCAAATCATTTATCAATTGAAGCAACAACGGGTCCTTATGCCAAGACTGTTGAATCATCTCCAAAAGTCCCTCTGCAGCATTATTTAGGAACATGGGAAGAAGCTCTGCTGCAGAATTGCGTGACAAAGCATCAACAGCCACATTGTGTGAGCCTTGCTTGTATTGAATCTCAAAATCTAAGCCCA